>OZ023064.1:28191415-29683088 GCA_963992785.1 Tenthredo livida
ATGACGTTTGAAATTTTATTGATGATTTTTATATATTTCATATCGATTCGAAATTTAATACTGATCAAAAGGTATATTACTGTTATAATGAATGTCCAATAAATTGAGAAATATTAAAGCTAAAGATCACTAGAGCACCATGCTACTAGTGTCTGATACAAAGTAACAGTGAGACAATCAGGTGCTATACCTATCAATTGCTACCGAATATTCGCGTTGAGTCAATCAGGCGCTTTGCCGTGAATTGCTACTGAGCTGAGCAGCTCCACGACTTTTATACCTGTCGTGACGTCAATCAGCTCGTCGTTGCGATGGAATGCTCTAGTCGCTCGTCTGTCGTCGCAACGGCTGTTGAGTTTGAATGCTAACGCTCAGGCCTAGGTAGCCTGACATGTTACAATATTCATCAAACCAACTTTGCTGACCACACATATGATCAATCGCGGCAGAATCTATAAACCAGGTGGATGTCCTCGAGCTATTAGCTTGCAACGTAGTAAAAGACATGCCGATGAAAAGTTCTCCTGTTTCTGTTCTTTCATTTACTTTCTTCAATCTAAAACAGTCTTCTTTCCAATGCCCTAGTTTCTCACAGTAGTTACACGTAAGGTAAACGGCCCAGTTTCCGACCCCGGACCAGTTTCCGACCCCCCCTGGTCGTTTTTCGCTTCATTTCATAATATCTCGCTTCGCTGACGGAGGAGAGCTAAACTTCAGCTAAACTTCAGCTAAACTTTCTTCGGTGACACTTTCCTCCGTCAGTAAAGCGAGATATTATGAAATAAAGCGAAAAACGACCAGGGGGAGTTGGAAACTGGGCCGTTTACCTTACCTGGTTCACGTTTCGAAATGGTTGTGCCCTGATCTCTGTTGGTCTTCTCGCCTTGAGGTCGAGGCTTTTAGTACTTCCCAGATTTGCCTACTTGCTTTGACGCAGCCAACGCTTGACTCTCTGATTCTTCTCGATTGTTCAATCTCATCTCTTCCACCAATAACCTTCGAGTCAAATTACTAAGAGTGCGATGATTTTCACTTGTCGACTCCCACGTTGTGACAAAGTAGTTGAAAGATGCAGGCAAAGTCATCAGAATTTTTGTCATGAGCATCGAATCAGAAATGACTTCACCTAATGCTTTAAGTCTGTGCGATAAGTCTTCAATTTTTGCGATATCAGCTGCCATACTATCTGACGGATCTTTCGAAGTCTGATACCACTTCTGCTGCAACATATGTATGCCGGTCTGATTTTGTTGTTCATATATACTATGAAGTTTATTCCACATATCTGCCAACGATTTGCTCTTCATGATGTGCAACAATTGTGAATCCTCAACACTGGTAGCAATAATCTTCTGAGCTGATGAATCCTTTTCGATCCATCCAGGCTGATCTGCCGCAGCTTGCGGTTGAGCTGAATTTCCAGAAGCGACTTCATAAGCTCCAATAGCTTTAAGTGATACAGATACTTGAAATTTCCAGGTTGACCAGTTCTGGACACCTTTTAGCTTAGTTATTCTTATTGATTCGTTCTCCATTTCTTTCTTCGATTACCTGCTCTTGCACGTGGTCAGATAACCTCAAAAAGTATTTTCTAAAAATTTCGATACAAAGTAGAACGCAAAGTGGATAGGCAAGGTGGGTTCTGGACCAAATCTAGGTCAAATATGTTGGTCCAGAACGCGCCTGTGTTCTGATTGGTCGAAGCCCCCTCCCACTTGCTGCAAGGACGTCCCCCTAACGGTAATCGATTATTTCGCAATTCTAACGGGATCTTTCGCAATTTCAATGGGATCTATCGGCAATGACCGCCTCCTGTACGTATTTGTTAATTTTTAACGCAAGTACCGCCCCCCTAGTAACGGTAATTTCGCAAGGGGGGTCGTGTCTGAATTAATGCGACCTGATGTCTGAATTTCTGATCTTATGAATTTCTGCCACCTGATATCTGATTTCTGAATTATGCGACCTGATTTCTGAAATGATGCGATTTGATATCTGAAATGCTGCAAGCCCGATCGATGCGAGCTCGATCGATGCTGGCTTCGTGATGTCTGAATCGACGCGTCGTCGTCGTCAAGACCTACTTTACCGACCGTCGAGTGAGAACATAACCTCTCTGAAAAACGATACCGACGATTTTTTTCTTATACTTTCGAACGTTCTGTTTGCTTTTTTAGATATGTATTGGTGGCCCTGCAAAGGGCCGATTCGATGGTCCTGAAAATGACCGATTTGTTTGTTTTGCAATTACTTAGGAGATTGCCGCTTCCTCTTTTTTAGTGAGGTCTTTTTTTTAACGCAGTAGTGGCAGCGGCGGCAGCAGCTTCTAGAAAAATAAATTAATGATATTTTCAATTGATAGAATGAACAAAATACTTTCAAATTGCACAGAGTAGGTAAATTTTGTGCATTAAATTTAGTGATCGCTAATTCGTTGAGAGCTCTTACTTTGATCGTCGTTCAACGCCGTCTCGATCACCTCAGCTAACTCGGCCGAGACTTCGTCAATTTTTTCTTCTAGAAACATGAATCAATGATATTTAATTGATAGAATGAACAAAAATAGTATATTGTGCATCTAGGGAGGAAAGCAGGTTTTTGCTCACGAGCAAGCTTCGCCGAGGGAGCAAAAACTTTCTCCCGTAATGCACACGATATTTTTCTTTGCACATGGATGGAAGGCCTAGTCCGCTCGCGGTGGAGAGGGGGCAGGAAGAAGTTTTGCGTCCTTTGGTAGAAACGGCCGTGTGGAAAGTCTTTCTTCCCTAGGGAAGAAAGACTTTCCACACGGTCTTTCCTCCCAAGGGAGGCAAAGCTTCTTTTTGCTCCCTCTCTGTCGGGAGTGAAATAGGCCTTTCCGTTCATGTGTGAAGAAAAAGTATTTTTCTCACCTCCGGGCCGAAAGCGACAACTTTCGTTCCGCTGCGCGGAACGAAGTTCCCGTTTTTCGGCTCCGTCGATGCGAAAAATCGTATACACTCCTCGGCTTCGCCTCGGACGACAATTACATGTGATCTCGGACCTTCCTTATTTTACTGCCCTAGGTATGTAATATACTATTAAATTCCACGGAGTAGGTAAATGTTTAGTGTATGCTAATTAGTTGAGAGCCCTTACCTTGGTCATCCAGAACCATGGCAATAACTTCCGCCAAATCGTTGGGGTTTTCCAGAATTGTCTCACCAACTGGAACTCTGGGCTTCAATTGGCCCGTTCCATCGTAGTGGTGACTCTGCTCGACAACCGTATATGCTTTGAACGCTGAGTGACAGCGAGCGCATTTCTCCCAATTAATCTTGATCAATGCTATACCGCATTGTTCACAGAAATATAACGGTGGTATCCGATTAAGGGGACCAGTACAGCTTGGTTTAAGATATTTCAAGTACTCCAGAATCACTTTATTTGTCAACCAAAGTTTATTTTACATCAAAAAGAATATTTCTGCAAAAAACTGTGTCGTAAGGTTTCAGGCACACCGTTGATCCAATCCAGTGTTTCGACGTCTCAACTTCTTCAGACAGGAGTTCCACATCTTATGAACGCGGGGATCTGAAAAGAAAAACACATGTGAAAACTTACAGTCATTTATCTAAAATTTCCAAAATTTGAGCCACTAATTTGCAAATAACTTGGCCAAAATAGACACATTCAAAAATTCCCTCGTTCATATGATGAGGATTTGTCGCCCGAACAAAATGAGCCGTCAAAGACCCCAATCGGAGCAACGGTGCTCCTAAAACCTTACGACACAGCTCCAAAAACATAGTTCTGAGATAAACGAGTTTGAAGTTTTTGCAGAAAAATTGGTATATACTCCTCCGGAGGCTCATACATCAAAAAGTTTGTTGTACCAAAGTTGAATGAAATTTTTTTTTTTTTTAATTTTCAATTTTCAAAAAGAATTTTTTTTTTTATTGGAAATTTAATTTTTCCTTTTTCTTTTCTGCGAACTATTTTCTCAGAACTTTTTTTCCCATGTATTTTTTTGTTCCATACATGCTTCTTTCTCTTACTCACTTCTTTAAAAAGCTCCAGCAGCATATGAGGGCCCTGCTGCATCCTCCGCAGACTCATTGCCTTGCCCATTACAACGCATCGCTAGTATGGATCGCCTATTGATTTCATACGCGCTTCGTGTATCATCAATCATAGGGCTACTTTTGAAGGTTTTTAGCTGGACACAATTTTCACAAGAGATCCCGTATGTTCCACCCAGTCCTCTCAAGCTAACTTCAGTCATAACTATCGACCCACCACATGTCTTGCAAGATAAATGCTCCCGCAGAGCACGGAATAGTGTTTCACGTGAAACAGCCTATAGCCAGCAGAATCGCTAGCCTCGTAGTCGCCACTGATTTTTCTATCCGAAGCTGTTGAAACATGAGTGCTCTGTCCATCAGCCGCTGTTTGCTTCTGCGGAAATGTTTTCGCCCTCTTCTTTGACCGGCCAATGCATCCTTTTGTGCCAACACCAGAACTCCTCTCTCTTCTTTTCATATTGAATATATTGGATATATTTTATATATTTCCTTTCTGTTTTATCAAAAAATCTGTGAACAAAAAGCAAAAAAACTTCGACCGCACACACAGTTCGGCAGAAGCTTAGTGTAGATATTACTATTTTGATTGAATACTTACTTTTAGGTTATAGTTTTCGAAGCACCAAGTCACAACACCCGTACAACGATTACGCGCTATAGATATTAGGTAAATTTATAATTATTTAGTACTGAAAAGTACTGTTTTTATTTATTTATTTCAATTCTGAAACACTGGAAATCGAGCAGACGCTCACGCAACCTCGAAAAGTATTGCACAAGTAATGACGATCATACACCATGTGATCAATATCGAAATCAAGCGCCAGCGCCACTTGCGCCAAATCGCGATAGCCAAATAACGAACTTTTGACCGTAACTTCTAAACCGTGACGATTTCGTCAAACTCGATTTTTTCACAGACGTAGAAGATCTTTAGGTAACATAAACTGCAAAAAACGAAAAACCAATTTTTTCGAAAATTCAAGCTGTACTGGTCCCCTTAAGGGGAGAGATACCTTTAGAATTTTCAAAAAATTGAGTTTTTTTTTCTTTCATAATTCGAATGTATAATAGGGGAGAGTGGTCCTGAGTCGGCACTGCGGGTTGAGCCGGCACCATGGTGTTTCTCGGAGATGGTGTGCATGTCGGCTCAATTATTTTGTCGTATGACATGTTGGTAAACACTGACGTAAATTATGCTTACAGGTGTCAGTTTGAATTGTGCTGCGCAGCTTGAGCGCGTTTATATTTTTCGTTTATGACAGAATTTCATTTTCGTCATTTATTCTGAAGCAGCTACGGGTATGTAAATATGTCAAAAATTTGAAATGAGTGAATGCATTGGTTTCTTCATTCTATGTTCTAATTGATCGGTTATGTCGATTTTCCATTCGGATCTGTGCGCGTGCCTAATCACGTGAAACCTGTAAAAAGTCGTAGTTGTCTTGAGTCGGCACCAAATAGGTGGCCCTGAGTCGGCACCAATTTTTTTGATTTTCTTGCTTGTTTTTTTCGTTTCTGTTATTATTATTTTTTTTTTCTGCATTTTCGGTATTTTTACTATAGTCATGGGACGTAATTTCAAACGCAAGACACACAAGCGTGATACCCGTGTGCTCCTACGTGCGGTGGCAGCAATGAAGATGGGTATGTCTTGCAAACGCGCCGCTCGAGAATTCGAAGTGCCACGCTCGACATTGCAGCTTCATTGGAAGAATAATCAGAATGACACAGACTGCACGACTCCAATGGAAGTGAATTTAGACTATTTGCATATTGCAACACATGGCCATAAAACGGTGAATAATCCTTTTTTCTGCTCTTCAACGTCTCATTACATCTTGTGAAATTCACTGTAGGTATTTACAAAAGATCAAGAGGAAGCCTTAGAAAAACATATGTTGCATCCATCGGACATTTATTTTGGCTTGACCGCGATGCAAGCTCGTTCATTGGCATATGAGTTCGCCAAAAAATTGGGTATCGTTTATCCGAACGTTTGGGATAATCATCAATCGGCTGGATTGGAATGGTCTCGTTCATTCTTGAAACGGTATCCTAAATTGTCGCTCCGGAAACCAGAAGCCACCAGTTTGGCCCGTGTGAGCGCGTTCAACCGAGCGAATGTTGCAGCGTTCTTTGCCAATTATCACCAAGTTATGGAAGAAATAAAAGTGACGCCAAACAACATTTGGAACGTCGATGAGACAGGTGTGACCACTGTACACAAAACGGTACGAGTCGTGTCTCAGCAGAACGTGGACAACTTGTGACTTTGATCCAAGCAGTGTCGGCTACCGGCATGCGTGCCCCGTCGTTCTTCATCTTTCCTCGCGCCCGCTTCCATCAACATTTTCTCAATGGAGGTCCTGTTGGTTGTGCCGGTGGTGCAAATCCATCTGGTTGGAGTAACGCCGAGCTGTTTTTACAATTTTTGAAAACATTCCAAAAATTCACACGATGCACCGTGGCCGACCCTATTCTCCTCTTTCTTGATAACCATGAATCCCATCGCGTACTGGCAGTCCTCGAATACTGTCGCGCTAATGGGATTCATGTTGTTTCCTTTCCCGCCCATTGTTCCCACCGACTCCAACCCTTAGACGTCAGTGTCTTTGGCCCTTTCAAAGCTGCATTAAATAAGCAATTCGAGTCATTTATGAGCATGAATCCTGGTCGCGTGGTTCAGATCCTCGATATTCCCTCCATGACTGCCCGAGCGCTCGAGATCAGTGCTACGGAGGTGAATATTAAATCGGGCTTCAGAGCAGCGGGCAGTTGGCCAATGGATTCTGATATCTTCCGAGATATCGACTATTTGCCCAGCTCAACAACGGATCGACCAAATCCCGAAAACAATGACGTATCCAGCGCCGCGACGGAAGAAGTGGTGGTTGAGGAGGCAGAAGACAACGTTGAAACCATTGTGGCAGACGATGAGATGGAGGCGGCGATCGATAAAGACTCGATAAATTCTTCAAATCCGTCCATCAGTTTGTCCTTGCTGTTCTCGTCCACGTCACTTCTGAATGACACGTTAGAAAATCTATCACCATTTCCAAAGGCGCCACCGCGCAGAACGACAGGCACACGGCGAGGCCGAAAGCCAGGCCGGACGACAATTTTCAACATCTGACGCCGAAATTAGCCGTGTCGCTGAAGAAGAAGAACGGCGTTGTCAACGCAGCGCCGAAGGGAAGAAACCACGAGGACGACCACCAAAGAACAAAACAGGACCGATACGACGACAAGAACACCAGTCTCCGCAGCCCTCCACAAGTGGATTGCACTTGCGTTCGAGTTCGCTACAGAGTTAAGTACGTCCCACGTACTGCGAATCTGATGACGATAGCGAGTGATCGTCCCGTTCTCAATTAATTTTTTTCATTCAATTCAAAATTCAAATTTTTTTCAGTTCCAACATTGTATTCGAAATATATTTCCATGTAAAATTGGACGAAAAATGCATGTTTTATTTTTCTAAATGATTCCAATTCGTCCATTTCCTGCTGTGACTTGGAGAATCTGCGCTTTTTGCTGCATTCAAGCGAAAAAAATGGGGTGCCGACTCAAGACCAGGGGGGTGCCGACTCAGGAACACTATTTTGAGAAATGGTCAAAATGTACTTTTTCATTCCGCACTGCATTGCGACTGCAAACGCCGCACTACACCTTCCTAAATGACATAGAATTGTAGCCAAACGATCGCTGCACGCAACTGAACACTTAGCAGCGCCATAAAATCCGATTTACCTTCTGTTTTCGGACAAAGAGCTTACTGGGCCGACTCAGGACCACTCTCCCCTATGTTCAAAATATACTGCTAAAAGGAAAAATCGAAATATCGAATATAAATGGAGTTATTGTCAAGAACGTCAGAGTCCGCATACCGTCATTAACTCAGGTAGTCGGAGAGCTTGGGTCGGAGCAATGCTTCTTTCACAGTACGTTTGTTCGAAGATAATCAGCTTTCTGAGAAGGTCGAAGGTTTATTGTATGGATCCGGAATCACCGATCGATCGTTAGGTCACTTTAACTTATAGTTATACCGTATCAAAACTTTGAACGCGAGCATCTCGAAACTGTATTTTCAACAACTGCTCGTGCTGTAACTCAAAAAGTTATTAACCGATTAGACTAAAATTTTCGGAGGTTTCTCTTTATAGTGCTATCGGAAGGATGTACCTAAAAGTTTAAAGATATCGGGTTGATAAATAATTTTTTTTGGGGTTAAACCTATTGAAAAATAGCCAAAAATCTGGACCTTTGACTAAACAGCCGATATAAATTTCAATTTTTAACTTTTTTATTATTTTATAGGTTTATCCTACCTTTTAATATATCAGTAATCGAAAAAAAAAAACTTTTTGATCTCAGATATATAGAAAAATTTTGACAGCTGCAGCAGTTTTCGATGCCTTCCACCAGACGCTTGAAGAAATATTCTGCAGAGCCGCCATTTTGTAAAAAAAAAAAAAAAAGTCACATATTTTTTTACACTTTAATAATGTATAAAAAAAGATGTCAAAATTAATGAATGATCAAATTATTTTATCACCTTGAAAATAATTCATTAAAATTTACTGATTTCACCCGTTCTAAAGGTATCTCCCCTTAATCGGCAGAATGTTATGCTCCCTGTCAACCGTCCACGGCCCAGGTAGCTTTATCACACAACCCTCACAGTAGAGTCCCGAATTCGAGGTGTTTGCCTTGAAGTCGAGGGAACTCGAGGTAACACCGCGCATGGGTGTTGAAGACCGCGCACAACGCTGCCTCTCGCAGGGCCCACGTTTTTTCGAGGGGTTTCGCCCACCCCTCCACCAGCGTCAACACCTGCTTGGTGTAAGGGGTTAAAAAGATGTTCGGAAGTGCTGTAATGAACCAGAAAAAATCAAAGAAAGAACTATTTTTCACTAAATCACAAAAATTCACAATCATACTCACACATTTTTTTTTCCGCGATTATTTGAACGATTTTTCAAAAAACTTCAATGAATAACTGTATTGTCGAATAACTGTAGCGATCCTGCACTCGCAAACTCTGAGACGCGAATGAACTCGGTACGCAACCCTTCATTAGTATGCGACTTCCTAAAACTAATGCACAGCGATAAAAATGCAATGCCTCGAAGTGATCATCAGCTTCACCCATGATGCCGTAACGAAATTGTTATCCAAACCTCAGTGTTGTTGTAAACATATTGAATGTCAAAAACAGCGACCAACTAAGCTAGCGCACTACAACGGCTAAGGAGTCAGATAAGCTACGGAAAGGAATTAAAAATAATTTATGTGTATATAAAATGCATATGTACGAAGACTGTACAAAATTTTTACAGTCAATTCTTCTATTCTTTGAATCAGATATATCACAAATTACAGAGACCATGAATTTATTGAATCATTCGACATTGAGAACAGTCTCCGAACATGGGAGGAGGTTCATCGAATTCTCCGCTCTGCGATCTATAATGTATTTGGCATCTCTGACAGTTTGCGATATCTACATCCTTCTTCATGGCCTCCGATAGTTTATCCCACACCTCATCGATGATACTCGAACTGTAAATAAGAATGAAATCTTTGGTCAAATAGGCGATGTCTTCAGCCTTCATTCGTTTTAAGCCTCCTACTTCAATGGACATGATCAATGATTTATAAAGACATGGTTTGCACTCCTTCAAATAGTAAGTTTCCAATCGCTGTACGTTTTTGAAGGCGCAATGATATCTGGCAAAGTTTCCGTGCCAGTCCTCGTGCCAATGAGTCACCTCGTAGTCTCGCCTCCATCGAAAACTTGGGCAGTTCAATTCTCCTGAATCGATGACAGGGTTGGAATCGTCATTGATGATTTTTTCGATCCAGTCTTTCTTCATCTTTCCCTTGACGTAGATATAACTTGCATACTCGACAACTCTTCGTATAACTTCCTGCACCTTGTCGTAAGACATATTTTCAGCATTCCATGGTATTCCATGATAATTCCGCATCAATCAAGTATTCACAGCTCTACATTTGACGGATAAGATTTTCCAAGCACACGGCGGTTTGGAAAGGATGCGCGTTAGGCCTTGTTCGCCTGTCTTATACGCTTGAATGGTGATTGCAGCGAGTTCTTTCAGATCGAATTCGTTGATAGAATGTTGGAAACCTTGCACATCCAATATCATCTCCATTTTAACAACAACTTATTTTTTTTCTAGAATTGTACGATGTGGACTCCAGAAAAATTGAGCGTTAACTAATTTCCAAAAGTTTTTAACCTCACTTTTATATCGTACATCCCCTCTTAACGGTTACCGTACAAATAGCTGAAACTGTGAAAAGGATATTGTACAATAAAATGAACATCCTTTTTTATATATTTTTTTTTAATCGTAGTAGAGTACAGTTTTTTTCATGAAAATAGGGTGAAGTACAGTTATTTGTGAATTATAGATTATAGAATTGTAAAATCGTAGGATGACATAGTTTTCCGCAAGTTAATTTCTTTACACCACCGCTGATTGGGTTGTACTCAATAATACGATCGTGTAAAATCATACAATAGACGGAAGTTTGCGGCGGAAAGGGATACGTTGACTGGAATTCGAGGCGAATGTCCACGGGTCCGCATTTCAGGGAATCGTTTTGCTTCGAACAATCGATGACGATGAGCGGTGCGTATTTTAAAAATTCGTTCCTGCTCAATAATGGTTCGGGATCCTTGGCGTAGTCCGATGTCTGGAAGTTTGCGTACATATCGTAGAGCAGAGCGTACTAGTTGCGAGAAACATCGAGATTCAGGTTTCCGTAGGGATAACTCTGCGAGTTGAGAAAGTGCTTCACATCTCGGATGCTGCAGTGATCGAAATGACTTGCGTTCGTAGCGGCATTATTTTTTCGGAGATGGAACGGCATTATTTATGGAGATATCGAAGTAATCGTTCTCATCAACTATTTTATTGTCGTGGTCGATCTAACCGGCATTCTCTCGCAGAGACCTTTGGCTAGGACTTTGTAATATGTAATTCTTCATGAGGGTTGTGATACCGACGTTCTTATTCCGGTCGATCTCAACAGCATTCAGCTCGTAGCGTATATCCTCAAACAGATGACAGATGGTATTGTTGACTAACTTTGTGGCAGTGACCGGAGTTCGTCCATCAGCCTTGGTCAATCTACCGTATACGTGCAGCGAGCTCCTACTCGGTAACAGACATAAATCTTGATGTTGAACGGCGATCCGAATTTCATCGTTGTTTTCGTAGCTCGTTGATGCGAAGGGTTGATGCGCATGAGTCTCGTAGCGTGCGACGGACTCGTCAGAAACAATTGGTTTTTGTATCGTTAGGATCTCCTCCATGGTGCAAAGCAGACGATTGTAAGACAGCAGAATTGTACTCTTACTTTCCGGTTGATCTTCTTGGAATAACTCTGAGTCCCAGGCTCTTCAGGAACTTGATGTTTTGACGTCTGAGCTCTCCGGAAGGTGTGCGACGACTGCTCGTCCCCCGACATGCCGGTTCTATTTTATAACTCCAACCGACTTTAGTTTCAAAAACGATACCGATTACGATTTCACTGCAGTCTTATCGTTAACACTTCACCTTAAAAATTGACCAATCTTCCGTCTTGATCGACTAGTCTGAGTTGAAGATGATCTATTGCTTGAACGGTGATCGGAAGGTAAATGACGTTCGATGGTACTTCGATGATCTTATATCCAGGTGGGACGGCGGGGAAGAACTCGTGAATGGTGTGCACTTGTTGTCCGTTGAGGTACGCACCCGTAGTAACGTTGCACTCGACTCGTAGGGAGTTAACCTTGAAAATGGCCACAGGCAAGTCAGATGTATGTGTGACATCTGCTTCAAGGGTGCGTGGAGTGAAACCCAATAGTCGGCCGATAGAGTCGGAGGGTTCAAAATTTATCTTACGATTGCACTTGATTTCGCTATACAGCGTATTGTTGTTTGCTCGTAGGTCGATGGAGATGTCACGATCGGCTAATACTTTTTGCACATAACTCTCTATGTCCTCAATTTTCTAGCTTTCGGTGGGTATGGTTATAACTTTAATCCCATCGATGTGAAGCTTGTTGTTACCCTCATCGATTTTGGGAATCGAGTTGAAGGTTAGCAACTCGACAAGTCCTAACGTGTAATTTTCCAACGGTGATAGCTCGATGGGTGGGAAATAGCAGGCTTCTAGTACAGATGACGTGCCCGATAGTGTCAACGTAAAAGAATCACCCATGATGATCCGCGCTCAACTGATGTTTTGCGTGACGGAGGAAAGCGTTTTATAGCAGTCCGCTGAGGAATTTGAGGCACAGATGCCCGCACACCACCGTATCATAGTCTTGATATTTTTTATGATTATACATTACAATGCTACCACCACCGGGGTATGTTATGAGATCTTTGGGTGGTTGTAAATCACCAAAGCTGTCAAAGTAAATGACTTTGTTGTTCTTCTTTCTGTACGAAACCCAGTGTGTACCAGGACCTTCTTTATTGTCAAGATTCACTATGGCAGCTTCGGACTTCCTCGGTCTACCTTTCGGCATTTAGTTTCTCATGTACACTCCGCGAAACCTCGGAATTTTCATAATCTCAGCGTACTTCAGCAGATCGAAATCGGTGAGTGCTCGGTGTGGTAGCCTTACGTGTTTTTTCGATTAAACTGAAGACCTTAACATTTTTTGTAGGGTTTCAGGTACAACCCCTTTCCCAAAGCGATCGCCTCCATTGTCTCGTTGTGACGTTGCCGCTCATGTAATTCTCGTTTTGCTGCGCTTGCCTCATTCACAGCTTTTGCAATACCAGCAGCCCCACCTGCTAGAGCTCCGGTAGCACTCGAACCGGCGGATAGGGGTATGAAAAAGGGTAGGAAACCTCCAATTTTTTTTGGTACAGGAAGAATGCGTGGAGTTTAGACCTTGCTTCTACCACCTGCAGTTTTAACAGCTTCACGTGCTCCTTTGAGAGCTGCCTTGACGGGGTTGGCACTGTTCGACCCCATAGAAGCTCTTGCCTCCTTTGCTATTTGTTTCAATGAGATTTTTTTCTTGTCACAAGATTTTTTCCTCGTGGAGCTTTTCTCCCGCATCCCCATACCTAACTTTCGTTCCACTTTCATTGCGTTGGTGACACCCCAGGCGGCTGCTTTTTCCGTAACGCTCGCGTCTTTGGCGAGCACGCGGTGCCAGGCCTTCTCCGCGAGTACTTTGTCCGCCTCGTGTCGAGCAGCAAGATTATCCCGTTCTTTCGAGTAAGCGATATCGTGTTCCTTGCACGAAGCGTCTAGAGGATTGATGCTCGGATCACCGCGCTCGAGTCTCTTCGCTAATTTGGTGCCAGGTCCGCAGAACTGGTAGCTCGGTATATGCAATTCAATGGGAAGCTTGTTGATGATTGTGTTGACGAGACCTTTTCCCTTGGTCGCTTTCGTTCTCCGTTACGTTTGTGTACGATCATGGTTCCGGCACAACTGACTCAAATCCTATAAATAGCTGTATTTATAATTTTGGAGGCAGTCAAGATACATCAGTGGAAAGCGGTCTTTGGTTGCACCCTTGTCTTGGGTTGAGCATCATGAAGTTCAAGGAGCAAAGTACCAAGTTACCGGTGATCAATTTCGATGAACTGACACGAACGAATATGAAGGAACGGGGGAAAACGTCACGGTACGCTACTACCGAATAGCGTGCGCGCAGTGATTCGCGGACCATTCAATTGCGGTAAGACCAATACCCTCTTATCTCTGATCACACATCCGAATTGTCTAAACTTTGCAAATATCTACGCTTATTCAAAACGCTTAATCAGCTCAAGTACCAGTTTCTCAAAAGGCTCCTCGATTCGATCAAGGGTGTCGGATATTTTCCGCTCAGCGAACACAAGCAAGTAATCAGACCGGGAGACGCGCGACCGAACTCTCTCATGATTTTCGATGACGTAGCCTGCGAAAAACAGGATAACATCAGAGCCTTCTTGTGTATGGGGAGACACAACGCGGTCGACTGTTACTATCTTTATCAGACTTATGCTCGTATTCCCAAACACCTCGTACGTGACAATGCTAATATGCTGATACTCTTCCGACAAGATAAAATGAATTTGAAACATATATACGATGATCACGTCAACACGGATATGTCCTTTGCGCAGTTCAGGGACTTGTGCTCAGCCTGTTGGAATGATAGTAAACATGGTTTCGTTATGATCGATAAAGATAGCGATCTCAACGGGGGTAGGTATCGCAAGGGTTTTGACTGCTTCGTAACCATAAATATGAGGCAAGCGTTGTGACGACAGCAGTCATATTTTAAACTTAGAAGCATCAATATGCAGAGTGCTGATTTGCATCAACAGAAAGATGTGCCGCATCAAATTGCGGAGGCGAGCGATGCTATTCGACGCAAGCATAAAATGTTGAAGATGGGCCGGGATACCAACTAAAAGGCTATGATTGAAGTTTTTAAACCTATAACAAAACCTCTTCAGCAGCTGGTGAATCAGTCGCTGAAACAGGAGACCATCAAGAGCGAAACTCAAGAGACACCTACAAAACTGGAATTCCCGCAAAAAAAGACTGCGAGGAAGTCGGAAGAGTACTCTTTTGTAACGGCTGACGAAGAATCCTCCGACGAGAATGAACCTGTTACCCCCTCGAAGCATGAATCTTCTACCGTTGGCAACGATTTGTCTCAAACATATCTCCAAATGTTCGGTTCAAACGCAGCGAGAGACTTGGATACTTCGTACGGTGTTCGTTGAATAAAGAATAACGTTCTCAGGGTTGGAGACTCTAAAGTGACTTTTGATAAGGATATCATTCATATTGGAAGCATGAGTTATCAATCAACACCAGGCTTACTCGAACTACTGTTCAAAAAGTCAGCTAGTGACACCACAGTGAACCAGACTGATTTGGAGAATTACAATAAAATCGTGGTCAACACAAACGCGCATCGAAAGTATCACCGCAGTGATACGGCTATTCGTTCTGAGAATAGCGATAAATTCAAAAAAATTATTTCCAAAATTCCCACCTCTGTGGGACAGAAGAAGAAGAAGAAGAAGGGTGAAGCCTTACCGCGTCTCAAAATCGTCGGAGGTAAGAAGAGTCGAATGGATTACGTGTATTGGGACGATCCCAATGAGCTAGTCGAACGATTTCGATTGCTCTACGCATCCTAGGCGGCCGGTAGCACGAGTCACTCCAATGAGATTATTTTCATCATTGAGGAGTTGCGTGAGGCTGGAATTGTATATTAGACTTCTCCAACAATTGTTGGGCTCAGTTTTAAAATAAGCGTGGACATGTTTGGTAGGCAATCGACGAGGGCGAAGGGTGGTCGGGAAACCGCGGTCCTCCCGGTTATGGCTTCAAAAAGACTCTCGACGGGCAATACGATATGGATAACAAGAGATTATGTAACCTTGTGGATCCTGTGGAAGAAAATGATGCAGCCTCCATGAGAGTGATGCAAAGCGCTGTACGGCAAGAAGCTCAACTCTTACAGCAAGTCACATCATCTTTGCGAAACGACGTGGAAAATATCGATAGGAGGATCGAATCTTTCGAAAACCTTGCCACTCACCATTCTCAACTCATTACACAACTGGAAGAGAAGCTGACAACATCGGAGAAAATCAACGATAGTGAAACCGATTTTATGATAAGAAGCCTGTAATCGAGCGTGAACGCAACTCTGAAACGTCTCGAAGTAGAAAACAAAAACGGACAAGACTTGGCAGTTCATAATTCTGGAATAATAGTGCAATTGGATGAGCGTTTGACCAGACTGGAGGATGGAAGACAAAAAGCTAGCGTTGGTGGAGGAACTTCATAAGCCTGCACGAAGGAATTATCCGCGTCGCCGCGTTAGCATGCGAGGAATAGACGAGACCTGGCAGGCTGATCTCGTGGATATGATTGCTTACGTGAAATACGACAATGATTACAAATACCTACTGACGATCATAGATATTTTTTCGAAATTCGCCTGGGCAGTGCCGATTGAGACCAAGAGTGGAAAGAATGTGAAAAATGCTATGAACTCTGTTTTCAAGAAGGGTCGCGTACCGAAAAAATTGCACGTTGATCGCGGTAAAGAATTTTATAACACCGAGTTCAAGGCTCTGCTACAACGACACGGCATTACGCTATATTCAACCTTCAGCAACCTGATAGCCTCGATCTGCGAGCGTTTCAATCGTACGCTGAAAAGTAACATGTGAAAGCGTTTTTCTCTCCGAGGAAATTACAAGTGACTAGATATTGTACCGGATCTGATGCTAACTTACAACAACACCAAGCATCGTACAATTGGAATCAAACCGAGTGAGGTTACAGCTCAAAACGAAAAGACTCTCCTGCGCAACGTATGCGGGAAATTTCAAGTTAAGGGGGTATCCACACCTTTGAATGGGTTAAAATTCTGAAAAAGATATTAATGTTTTACAGCGAATTTGAGAGTCTGATCAAATCCAAAAAAATCATGAAGTTTGGGGAGGGTTTGACCCTCATTATCCATACCTAACATTCAATATTACTTTGAGTCCAATAGTAGTTACGCTCCATATAGAAAAGTACCAAATTTCTCGGTTGTCGTAAAGAATCAGGAGTATCGTTGGACCAATTCTGGAGTTTTTGGTCTTCAAGTGTTCAGAAGAGGTGCCTCTATCAGATGAACAGACAACTTTTTGGTATCGCAAAAATTGCCTGACTCGCTTAGTTTTTACTTAGATTTTTCTGATTCTTCAATTTTTTTTCTATATTTTTTCTATTATTTCAACCCAAAATAGTGATATCAAAAAGTTGTCAGTTCATCTGATAGAGGTTTGGATTCTACAAATTTGAAGACCACAAACTCCAGAATCGGTCCAACGATGCTGCTGATTCTTTACGACAACCGGTCAAAATATTCATTCTCCAGAAATCAACTTTCAAACTTTTTTATTTCAATTATTTTTTTATTTTCTATTTTTCCCAGAGAGGAAAATCTAGTTACAGGAAATCAAGTTTTAAGATTTTGCTTATGACTAATATGCTGGATCCGCAGCTGCTCTCGTATCGATAAGTTATGAGTCGAGTCGAGACTAGACACATGTGCCAGGCGGAGGTTTGTGGTGAGTTTCGACCCGTTCTGTACAACAACAGTGTCGGTTAGGTGTCCGATGAGGCTGTTAGAAAAATAATCAATTGCTTTAGAAAAAATCTGATCAAAATTGTTCAAAACATAAAAATTCTGTAAAATTTTTTATCTTCAATATTTTTGAGATTCAGAAGATGCTAGCACAATTTTTGTCAATACTAAGAAAATTCTTTCATCTTTCATCAATCATACCTTTTTTCTTATAATATTTATTGATTCTTGCAATTAATATATGTATCAAGAGACTCAGTAGAGTCTCGCGCCAAGTACATTAAAAAAAAAATTTTTCAAGCGCGAGACTCAACGAGTCTTTATACCCGAGAGGCAACTACCCTAACCTATAACGCGAACTAGTATCTTCGTTTTTTTTCACCTTACAACATATACACGAATGAAACTAATTTAATCTAGGGTGTGGGCATGCACAGCTTCATTTCAGCCCTAGATCGGGTCAATCGATGTCCGGGATGCTGAGATCAAGATTCGCGGCAGCGAATCGCCGCCAAGTACCCTAGGCAGGCGAGAGCTACCGCGAATCTATTTTCTCGGGGGAACTCTTATACCTGTAAGCACGAGGATATAACTTCGGAACGCGTGAATATTTTTCGATCAAATTCTCAAAACAGATATTCCCCCACCACACGACTTCGCTGTATAAATTTGATCGATATCGGTACACTGGTTTTCGAGTTATTCGTCGCTAAAGTTGATGAAAAAAATTCTTTTTTTCCTTCTTCCCCCACATCTGACATCAGGTTTTTCGCAGACTGTCCGTACATTTCTGAACGAACGAGGACACAGATTGACTTGAACTTCGAAACGTGGTTACAAGTCATTGAATTGTCGCCCCCTATTGATTTCGGCATGAATCTGAATCCGCACCCGGTCGGTATGTGATAATCAAGTTACGAAGTGAGCTACGACGGTCGACGAAATCAAAATGGCCGTCGGATCGCTATCGGATCGTGTTAATGATGATTAATATATCATAATTTATATATCATATTATATAGTTATATATCTATATTATATAATTATATAAGGTGTTATCGGCCATGCTAATCTAGTTTAATATCAGTGAATCAGTGAATCAGTGAATAATAATCAGTGAAATAGTGCGACGACCGTGGTTTCACGTCGATGACCGTTATTATTGATAATAATTAATTGACATCTGCATGATGGCCTCTTGTAATTGCACGGAACGGATCCTCTGAGCTGGGTTCAAATATAAAAAGAGAATAAAACAACAAACCTGGCAAAATATACATATATTTTGTTTTACTACTAAACGGAGCGAGTGAAAAAGAGGTTACAATGATTTGTACATCACAAACGGTATGTATTGTATGTACGTATTTTACTAGATTTTACATTTGTTCACACAATGTAATAGATAGATGAATAGAACAGCCTTAACCTCCTTATTTCCTCCTACTGAAATATATATTATAATAATACTGGAACGTGCGCCGACGGCTTATTATTCCGTTGATCTAGACGAACATAAGACTTCGTTGAAACAGCGTTTCGAGACAAAGCTAGTCCACGCTCCAAACTGATAACAATGCTAGGACAATTAGTACTAATATTGTGAAATCTTTCCTGCAATTCTTTGTTATTCTATATCTTTCGCAGCTACAATCACATGGACCATTCCTATCCTCTTATGAATCCATCGGAATAGACGGAGATAAGATTTTGACAAAACGACATCCCAGAAGAAAGGTTCCGCTTATTAATCCGTTGAGCTATACGAACATAAGACTTCGGTAAAACAGCGTTTCGAGACAAAGGTAGCCCACGCTCCAAACTGATAACAATGCTAGGACAATTAGTACTAATATTCTGAAATATTTCCTTCAATTTTTTGTTATTCTATATCTTTCGCAGCTACAATCACATGGACCATTCCTATCCTCTTATGAATCCATCGGAATAGACGGAGATAAGATTTTGACAAAACGACATCCCAGAAGAAAGGTTCCGCTTATCAATCCGTTGAGCTAGACGAACATAAGACTTCGGTAAAACAGCGTTTTGAGACAAAGGTAGCCCACGCTCCAAACTGATAACAATGCTAGGACAATTAGTACTAATATTCTGAAATCTTTCCTTCAATTCTTTGTTATTCTATATCTTTCGCAGCTACAATCACATGGACCATTCCTATCCTCTTATAAATCCATCGGAATAGACGGAGATAAGACTTTGACAAAACGACATCCCAGAAGAAAGGTTCCGCTGATTAATCCGTTCAGCTAGACGAACATAAGACTTCGGTAAAACAGCGTTTCGAGACAAAGGTAGCCCACGCTCCAAACTAATAACAATGCTAGGACAATTAGTACTCATATTCTGAAATCTTTCCTTCAATTCTTTGTTATTCTATATCTTTCGCAGCTACAATCACATGGACCATTCCTATCCTCTTATAAATCCATCGGAATAGACGGAGATAAGACTTTGACAAAACGACATGCCAGAATCCCAGAAGAAAGGTTCCGCTTATTAATCCGTTGAGCTAGACGAACATAAGACTTCGGTGATACAGCGTTTTGAGACAAAGGTAGCCCACGCTCCAAACTGATAACAATGCTAGGACAATTAGTACACTAATATTCTGAAATCTTTCCTTCAATTCTTTGTTATTCTTCTAATATCTTTCGCAGCTACAATCACATGGACCATTCCTATCCTCTTATGAATCCATCGGAATAGACGGAGATAAGACTTTGATAAAACGACATCCCAGAAGAAAGGTTCCGCTTATTAATCCGTTGAGCTAGACGAACATAACACTTCGTTGGAACAGCGTTTCGACACAAAGGTAGCCCATGGCTGCGAAATGATAACAATGCTAGGACAATGAGTACCAATATTCTCAAATTTTTCCTTCAATTCTTTGTTATTTTATATATTTCGCAGCCACAGTCACCTGACCATTCCTATCCTTTTATGAATCCATTCGCATAGACGAAGATAACATTCTGGCAAGACGATGTCCCAAGACAGAGGTAGCACACAGCTGCTCCGAAGTTATAACACTACGTATCTTCTTCAAATGAACCTACCAGGCTACGAACCACTAAGTTCACCACCTATACATCAAAACTACAAACTGATTACCAAACAGACAAACATATTCAAAATTGCTGATCATTAAAAGTGTTACAATAGTAAATCACGATACAAGTACACACACCCGTGTCGTATACTATTTTCTTAAACTCAGTGTGCCAAACTCTTGACCTGTAAAGAACTCTAGAAAATAGGAAAGTGTAGTATATGAGGTATTCCAGGAATTTTCGAACGGTCCCGAACCCTCACCCCCTCCGATTTCGAAATGATTTCTTCTGATCGTAGCCCTAGATCTTCGGAAAGTTTGTGAATTTTTTCAGATTTTTACCAACATCCGTTTCGTAGTTGCGAATTTTACGAAATTGTTCATTTTGACAATCTTGTGTTTTTCAGTCAATTTTAGTTCGATAACGAACAATCGTACGAAAAATCTAATAGTATATAATGTGACGGGATTCGATCGTACTTCAAAGTGGTAATAATGATTGATTTTTCGGAAGCCTGGAACTATCGATTTTTTCAATAATAAAGCTTATATTTTGATTTTCGAGAAAAGTCCATCTTTTTTTTTCTTGAAATTTTTACACAAAATTCTGCATAGAAAACGTCAACTTTTGATACCTGGTTCACGATGGGCCGAGCATGGGTTTTGAAGTTACAGCGATTTCAATATCTTGAAACGTCCAATATAATAAGGTCTGAATTCGAAAACTTTGGAAAGTGCGTGCATTTTCGGTTATAAGGGTTTTCGGCTCTCAGGAACTCAAATCTGAAGTCATTTTTGAGCTGCGAGGCCGGGGTTTCGAGAAATCAGCAAAATTTTCCCTTCTTTGCGACTCTCGAAAATGGCTATCGATAAGTGTAAAGTGACTTAACCATCGTGTAGAGCGGAAGATTTGTCATCAAATGATGTTCTCATATGGAAAACGAATTTGGATTGACAAATCAAGAGAAAATTTCATCGTTTTACCAAAATTCCCTAGACACTGTCGGTGAAGGCGAGCAGTGCGTCGTAGCAGACAGCCACATAATTCAATGACAAATTTTCCGCTCTACACGATGGTTAAGTCACTTTCCACTTATCGATAGCCGTTTTCGAGAGTCGCAAGAAAGGGAAAATTTTGCTGTTTTCTCGAAACCCCGGCCTCGCAGCTCAAAAATGACTTCAGATTTGAGTTCCTGAGAGCCGAAAACCCTTATAACCGAAAATGCAAGCACTTTCCAAAGTTTCCGAATTCAGACCATATTATATTGGACGTTTCAAGATATTGGAATCGCTGTAACTTCAAAACCCATGCTCGGCCCATCGTAAACCAGGTATCAAAAGTTGACGTTTTCTATGCAGAATTTTGTGTAAAAATTTCAAGAAAAAAAAGATGGACTTTTCTCGAAAATCAAAATATAGGCTTTATTATTGAAAAAATCGATAGTTCCAGGCTTCCGAAAAATCAATCATTATTACCACTTTGAAGTACGATCGAATCCCGTCACATTATATGCCATTAGATTTTTCGTACGATTGTTCGTTATCGAACTAAAATTGACTGAAAAACACAAGATTGTCAAAATGAACAATTTCGTAAAATTCGCAACTACGAAACGGATGTTGGTAAAAATCTGAAAAAATTCACAAACTTTCCGAAGATCTAGGGCTACGATCAGAAGAAATCATTTCGAAATCGGAGGGGGTGAGGGTTCGGGACCGTTCGAAAATTCCTGGAATACCCCATATACATTGTGATACAAGTACGAGAGCCGGGTGTGGACGGGGTTCAGGGGCAGAGCCCCTGGTAGGGGTGCAGGGGGCAAAGCCCCTCCATCAACAACAAAATACTTTCAAAAATGTTGTTCTCAAGCATTCAATTTTGTTAGTCTTCGAAACTAAAGAAATGAGAAAATCAGAGACAAAAAAAACTCGTTTTTCAGATTCAAACTTCTATATATCCCTTTTCGTAGTGTATTGATGAAAACGCAAGTTCCAGATACAAGTTATATCAGAAAAGCAAGGCTCATTTGATTTCAATACAATTATTTTATATCATCTTTCGCATAATTTTTTATTATCTATAAATAATGTGTGATGTTAATTTGACATATTAGTCACGCGATCATTCAATCAGTAACTATGTGTCAACACAACTTGACACAAAATTGAGAAAGTTGAATAGAAGAAGAATAAGGTAAAGGGCCCAGTTACTGACCTTTTAAGAGTCGCATTCGATGTTATTTTGCAATATAAATTATAAAATCAAACTTTAAGAGAAAATTAATCACTCCATCGATTAACTTAGTATTTTCTGAACCAGATGGTATAAGTTTTTCAATTATGAGAATTGAATTGATAATTTTAATCAATTTTCGAAAAACAGATTTCAGAGGACCTAGTTTCTGACCCTTGAAAATTCTCGTGTCGTAGTTTCTGACCCTCAAGTGGCCTAGTTATTGACCCTACCCACACGGAGAAGGAATTGGGTAGACGACAGCGCCAACCTCGATAGCGGTGGCTTATGTACTGTCAGGCAACGCCACGCGCTCTTCTTGCGAACGCTCAGCTCCCAAACAGTAACGTTGCGATGGCGTTGGCCAAAGATTCCTTGACCGC
This sequence comes from Tenthredo livida, assembly GCA_963992785.1. Taxonomy (NCBI): domain Eukaryota; kingdom Metazoa; phylum Arthropoda; class Insecta; order Hymenoptera; family Tenthredinidae; genus Tenthredo; species Tenthredo livida. The sequence continues at coordinate 28,214,292 of OZ023064.1, forward strand.
GCGTATCGCAACGTTACTGTTTGGGAGCTGAGCGTTCCCAAGGAGAGCGCGTGGCGTTGCCTGACAGTCATAAGCCACCGCTATCGAGATTGGCGCTGTCATCTACCCAATTCCTTCTCCGTGCAGACAGCACAGAAATGAAAGTTGTCTTAAAGTTGTCTTCAAGTTGTCATATAGACATCAAATGCGCCACTTTAAGACCTTCTTTTGTCCATAAGATATATTTAAGAGGAAGTAAGACATATAGACGTCAGAAATTGACGCATTAAGGCCTGTTCAGACTATGCGGAAGCGAAGGGAAGCGAAGCGATCGGAAGTTTCATTAACATGCTTTTCTTATGTTTTTTATGAAAGAATGCACGCACACTTCTAAGAAAGCATGTTAATGAAAACTTCCGATCGCTTCGCTTCTGCATAGTCTGAACAGGCCTTTAGACGTCCATAGGATGACTTCAAGACAACTTCTATTTTTGTGCTGTCTGGGTAGTGTTTTGAGAAAGATATAGTTTTATTAATCATGATTGTTATCGAATTTGGATACATTAAATTCATTGTTTCGATAAAACTGAACCATTTGCTATAATTCAACGAGTAATAGTTAATATTTCTTCTACATGGTATATAATTGAAAATTGTAGATGTATTGAGACTTTTTTTTTTAATGACATTTGTCAAATATAATTTTCTCGCATTTGTTAATATTATAACAATTGAAAGTGACTCACAATAAGAAATAATTGTATTAAATATTTACATTTTTATAGTTCGTATCGATGTAAACAAACACATAACCTTGATCGTAAAAGGTTAGATTTTGAGGGTCACTAACTGTAGCATACCCATCAAAAGTGAGCCTAGTTATTGACTCCCATACTTTAATAATTAAAGTATTTTTTATATGTGTTGTTATATTTTTTAACAAAAAAATAATCAATTTATGACCTACTCATGTTTTACTTACTTAATTTTGATGCTTATATGACATAAAATCCACCGGTCCGACTAGCACTGCATCTAAGCGATACAGCTTAGACTTAAACAAAAAAACGGCATCTACAGTCACTTTGATCTTTAGGATTTTTTTTCAGGTGGATATTATTATGGATTTCATTTTAACTTTAATCAATTCTGCGAATAATAAATCCTTCTATTTGAGGGTACAATTTATTTCAATATTAAAAGAAAAATGGGTCTTTTATTCGAAAAAAAAGCTAGAAAGGTCAGAAACTGGGCCACGGTCAATAACTGGGTCTTTTACCTTATTTTAGAAATTATTATTTTCAAAATAAGAGAACTCAATAATTTTTACCCATAGAAGTTTGTGAATCGGGCACTTCGCACACTACCGACAGGCATAGGAAATTGAGTATCACACACTGAGTTGAAAATAGTACAGTACGATACGAGAGCGGTGAAACTTGTTCTAAAGAGTGTGAGGTTGCAGCACGAGCCAAAGGCGAGTGTTGCAACCACACAAGATCAGAAGAAGTTTTTCCATCGAGTATTCTACAAAATTTCACTCCAGGATGTGTGAAAATGGGTCTCACACACGCGAACCGTGCGTAAAACGTCCATCATCATACTGAGTGAAGTGATGGTACATTATGATGCGAGTGCGGTGAAACTTTTTCTGACTAGTGTGAGTTGGCAACACCAGCCAAAGGCGAGTGTGCAATCACACGAAATTAAAAAACGTTTTTACTTTGGGTATCAAACAAAATTTCACTTTATAAGGAGTGAAAACGTGGGTTCTACCCTCGCTTCGCGTGGTTCCATGAAATGAGTTAGAACATTTTACATCTTTAAAAATCTAGTCAAATCGTTTCAAACCTTGAAATATGCTATCCATTAGATTATAAGTGAAATGACGTGAATTCTTCGAAATCATTTGAAATTATGTAGCACCTTTCGAATTTCCGGAAACTCAACTGCAGTATTCAACCATCTAAGCAATTATGAGATCAACTGTTTTTTTTTACAGAAACCAGAACTGATATAAGAAACTGGTACAGGGACACAAACTCAGAAGAGCTACCATTTCAAGACTGACGATTAGCTTCCCACCGCTGAAACCTGAACGTCTCCATAGCTCCATAGATCACACTATCTATACTCGACATTTCTGGTCGCTCACTTTATTCTCCACGTGGCCAAACATTGCATGGGAACACCCGCTATTGCGATAATCGTCCCAACTCGAACAGCTGCTATTCAACACGATTGGATAAATACATTGGAAGATTTTATATCAAAAGGTATGGTATGAAATTGGTGCTCTCAAGTCACCTTGATCAATAGAGCACAAACCCAGAAAAACACCACTGAAGCATCAAAGTATTAATTTCGTGTATTTTTATGATTCGCAGGCGTGATGCGTCATAAGAGCCAATATTTCAGGATTACAGATGAGCCTGCAAAGATCACAATCTCCATTGATCTAGAGAACGATACGTCACTCTTCGGCACATTTAGCTCCTTACCATGCAGGAGCCTAGTCAATCATCCTTTATTAAAATTATTACATGGCCACAGACACGCACGCAAGCTCAGAGCGAGTGACCAGTGTTTCAAAACCAAACAACAGCCTGCTGTTACTTCAAGGCTGTACGATCTCCGCAATTCTTTGGAATCTCACACCACAGAGCGAGCGAAAGAATCAATCTGGATATCACATATTAGAAGGTATGCTATACGAGTCGATATTTCCTAGCTCACTTTCACCACAGTAACATGGGGTCTATTTTAGTAATCACTGTGACATTTATATCAGATGAATAATCGTTTATTGATTCGTGTGATTCTCACAGCGACCTGAACTGGATTGCAGTAGACAAGCATGCAAGCTCCGAACAATCAACGTCACAAAACAGTTATGAGCCTGTTACTGCGTCAGGCAACACAGTATTCCAAGCTATGGCTGAAAAATTACTGATCAAGTGCTAAATTTAAGTTCAAACTGTATAATGAGGTTGGAGTTCGTAACGTTAACGTCACAGAATATTCGTTGAAGACATGCGATATTTCGTGATTTAAATGTTGTTAGAATCATGAAATATGCGAGATCAACATGTTTCACACAATTTGAGGAATTAGGTTCTACGTAATAAATTATTCATGTTTGTCACAGTTGACAATTGAAGTTTGTCTTTCACTGAATGTTTCTCCCCATGCCCAAATTCCGAATGTATTTCTTGTGATGATCAAAGTATAATAACGTATAACCCTGCTGAAATTAAATGAGCAATTCTTTTCCATTTTCGTACTTGCAAAAAGGAGTGAAATCCCACGAAAAACATCCAAAGATGTAAAAACAGCCGCCAAGTACCCACACGAGAATCACAATTGCTTTATAAGCAAGACGTTTCGCCAGTCTCTGTCGTGAAATCAAAAAAAAAGCCAAGCACCGAACGTACCCCTGCGATCTCTCAGCAAGTCTCCGTCGTGAAGTCGGAGTTTCGTGTGAGGATATCGAAACATCATTCCAAGAGCTACGTACTTGGCGGGCACATTCGGTTTCTCAGAGCTATACAAACAAACGGCGTCGTTTTACGCGAGAATTGAGTTTTTGATGCAACAGCAAATAAATACACTGAAAAACTAGTTATTCCAACCAATAATCGTATGACAAATAAAAATCGTGGTCGTTCCACTGTCATTAAATTATCAGATCAGACTCGGAACTCTGGAATCACGTATACTTCAGTATGGAGCCAATGAGCGGTGTACTACAGTAGGTTCTCCAATGATAGGTGACATACCGTACAGATTAGGTGTATGGTAATAATTATGGACGAATTAACTCATTCACTTGCTAAACGGTTGAATCAAGAAAACTGAACTTTACTACTACTTTACGTATACTAAGTCATACAGTATTGCTCACGATTCATGCGGATGTACAGGTGCACGAGCGTATACACGTAGTAGGAAGGATTAATTTCAATACTCAAAATCCATCCTCGTAACAGTTTGGCCTCACTTGAGTACAAACATATTTTGTTGCTCATCCGATCGTGAAGAATAATCATTTGCAACTACACATCCGTGGCAGTTGAAATTTTGAGCATTTTTTTGACTGCGACGACATAGTCGTCCCACAAGATCGGAAGATGCACTTCAAACAAGTGCATATGGAACCAATGTTATCCGCAAATCAGACATTCGTCAGTCGATGCAAAATTCATGACGTGTTCGTATCCAGCGATCGGAAACATAGTACTTTGAGACATCTATCAGCCGCCAAGTACCGATGGAAGTAACCGTTCACAGTTCGGAAGAACTGTAAGACAAACAGCCAAACGCAAAGTAAAACTGCAAGGAGTGGTGTCCTATCAATCGATGTATTTTAGATACCAGATTTGATGAATAAACAATATGGAAAACAGTCGGAAAAAAATGGTACGCAAAATACGATAAAGTACTATCAATCCAAAGCGGAAACAACCAACATAAAGAAAAAAAACAACCGAATGTGCCCGCCAAGTACGTAGCTCTTGGAATGATGTTTCGATATCCTCACACGAAACTCCGACTTCACGACGGAGACTTGCTGAGAGATCGCAGGGGTACGTTCGGTGCTTGGCTTTTTTCTTGATTTCACGACAGAGACTGGCGAAACGTCTTTCTTATAAAGCAATTGTGATTCTCGTGTGGGTACTTGGCGGCTGTTTTTACATCTTTGGATGTTTTTCGTGGGTATGATTTACTACGAATTCTGATAATCCGTCCCCACGTACAATGTTTCTCCTTCTCTTTAGTCTTCTTCAGACCAAGATTCAGGCAATTCAAACCATTCCCATATAAAATCACTAGACGGGAAACCACACAAAAGTTGTATAGAGTGGCGTAAGTACGAGACTCACGAGGTAGATGGCGCTGGTATCGCAGACAGAAACCTTAGAAATATTTGCTCTAAGACCTGAGAGCATATAGACATGAAGGGAGCGTTCTGGCTGAAAAGCGTGATGACAAAGACGGGAACAGCGGTGTGATAACCTCTCTCTCTCGTACCGCTTGGCATAGCTCTGACGTGGGTCACGTGACTAGTTCAAATCGACCAATCACATTTTGCCAGAGAGAGCGAGAGCATATCACACCGCTATGTCTATCCTTTCTGCGCTTGCCACTTATGGAACATGATATGACTGGCTCCCTCCATGTCTATATGCTCTAAGTCTAAGACAGAATCCGTCTGCAACACTAACAGACGCGTGTTGTCATTATTTCATGTTTTTAAATCCATAAGAGAGAGTAGAGTAATGCTTAATACAAAATTTGAACATACATAAACTAGTGAATACCCACTAAAAACCCCTCAGGTGCGAAAACCTTCCGCCAAGTACATTTAAAAAATGATAGCCACCAACAAAAATGTTCGATAGGTTAATCATCTTAAATCCTACGATCTTGAGCTTTGAGGTTATGCGAATCGACCGACGTGTAAAATTCATGGTGATAAATAGAATAACAATTGTGAACGGACAAGACTGTCAGGTGACTATTAACTGACTATTACCTCTAAATTTTATTCACCTATACATTGTAGATATGGCTTATTTTCATTTATGAATGCAATTATCAGAAGAAACGGTTTTTTCGGTTCAATAATTTAGCAACTTATCGCCAGAGGAATTCTGACAAGAGAAAATCAAGAGAAAATGATGAAGTCGAAAAATATGAGTATAGCATGATTTGATGTAGGGAACGGCACGGAGCCAGACCAATAAAGCCGAATTCAAGCGTTGGATGGCAACGAATCCCACTTCAAGCTCCATGTTAAGCTCATCTCCGAAAACTCGTCTGCTCAGACTCCAATTGTGAGTCAACATTATGCGTGGATTCCGACGAGTTTTATAATCTAACTCCCTATCATCTAGTCAAAACGAGACTGTCGGTCAACGTTGTGTGTTGGACTCCGATAGGCTTTATTCTACACTCCACGTCAACGTAGTGCCTTGACCTTCGGTGCAGATAGTTTTTTTAATCTATGGATAATGTATATTCATAATATGTTCATAATTTAATGACAAATTTCAATCAATTTCTTACATTCTGATATGCAACTTGTGTCTGTATGTTCGACTCTATTAAGCTTTCTCCAAATTAAAATTAGTGCTATCACGGCAAATGGAATGAAATTACTTATTTATGGATCATTTAATATTGTAGCGGGTCGCCATATAAGACGAAAGGATGATGAGAGAAAACGCTTGGGTTGCAAAGTATCAGGATAGTGTTATTTGATACGAGAAACGGCAAAAGTCAGACGAAGAGAGCAGAATGCGGGTGTTTGACTTCATAAATTTCCATTTTATGCTCTACGCTAGTCTTGCATGAATAGGCTCAATTCTATATATTTTATTACCTTCTGTTCAAACCCGAATTTGCAGTTGACGTGATGAGTTAGACTTCGACAAGCTTTATGTTATATCTTCGTATCGTCTAGTCAAAACCAGACCAATCAGAAAATGTAAAACATGTGGGAAACATTGAAAATAAAAATGATGATCTATATGACACAATTGTTTTATTTATTTTGATAATACCCCCACCGTGATGGCGGTAAGGGTAAGAAAGATTATTTACATATTTTCATCCTCTCGCTGCTCACTTCTTTTCGCCGTCCTTCTTTTTTCCTTTACCCTTACCGCCACCATGGTAGGGGTTCGCCATGTCATATAACATCTCTATCAGATTACGGCGTCTCTGGCGTCGGGCTTGCCATTGCTGGCCAGCCCTCTGCCCACGCCGGGCATTTTCTTCTGAAAAAATAAAAGATACATCATTATGATGAAGAGTTTTGTAGCAAAATCAGGTGAAGCAACTACCGGAGCTTAATTAGCCTGAATGAATCACAGTTCAGAACAATGATCGTTATACTCGTTCAATCAAACTTCATTATGAAAACTACGATATTTCTCCGATTATTAAAATTTATACTGTACCTATACATCATCAGACATGATGATGACTTACTTGTAGCAGTTGCTCGCATACCTCAAGTAATCTGTAGAACTCCAAGCTCGTCCCAACTTACATGACTCAATGATATGATAGAAAATTTAGCGAAACAATAATTGTCATATTGATAATATGGATATATAAGTGCTTCGGTATATGATTTTACACCGTTTGATGAAAATACATAACGTTGTCAACTATACCTGCAGCCGCTTCGGCTGCCCCAGCCACTCCGGCCGCCCCGGCTGCCCCTGCCGCCCCGGCTGTACCGGCCGCCCCGACCGCCCTGGCTGCCCCGGCCGCCCCGGCTGCCCCGGCCGCTCCGGCCGCCCCATTAGGGGCTTGTTGGGCCCCTATAAGCTCTGCGTTCTCTATAAATGAAAGCATACAACCATATTGATGTACTGTATATCAACATTGGGCGAGTTTTCAAATTGTTTGTAATTCAAAGCATTGGATGGTTCGACTAATAAAATACACAATGAAAATATGAAATTCTTTGTTCATTTGTAGAAATCTCAAATGGTAACGAGTTCGTTCGAATATGAGTTGCCATCATTTATGCATACTTTCTTCTGTCAGATATTGATGTATACATGCATGGGGGACTCTATCGAACCTTCTCCTTTGATAATTAATTAATGATTCAAGTCTAATTATTTAGAAGGGTGTGCGATATATGAGAATTGCTGTACCAGCCACAACTGGCTGATTTGGGGGGATTGGGGGGATCCCCGCTGCCGGTCAAAGAGGATCGACCTCTATGAACCCCTGGTATGGTGGATCTATCAATCAGAACACGAAATTTTATCACAGTGACGTGACAGATTTGTGTATAGGGTTTCGACGGATGATTCTGCGGATCGAGATTGGCGAAGATTCCTCCGCAGAATTTACTAGAACCTTGTTCTTCACCGGTCTTCGAAGTCGGTCAACTGTTCAACGAATATAAAATACATGCATGAAATTTTTCGAATTCTAGCAGAATTAATAATATTCTGTGCTAATAATATAAACTTACGGTATCTGTAGACGATGAGAAGATGCACGTGGCATCAAGTTCATCAAAGATATGGCCGCAATGACGATACAATTCCCGGGGATTTTCAGCGTAGCCGAAACCATAGACAAACTAGACGATTGAAAGATAGGAGCCCTACCAGGATGCACTGAGTACAGATTTCATGGTAGTTCAGTCGCTGATTGGTTGGAGGCTAGGGAATCTGGATTCAGTGCTTCCTGGTAGAGCTCCTATCTTTCAATCCTCTAGTTTGTCTATGGTTTTAGCTACGTTGGGAATCCCAGGGAATAGTTCGTCATTGCAATCATGTCTTCCGAATCGGATGCACGTGCGTCGCCAGATAGCGTAAGTTTATATTATTAGCACAATATAATTGAATTCTGCTAAAATTCGATAAATTTCATGCACGTATTTTATCTTCGTTGAACAGTTGATCGACTTCGATCTCGATGGGATAAATCTGAACGCCGAAGATTTCTACGGTGACGTCGAATTCGACGAAGAGTTTGATGAGGAGTTCCCGCCCGTAAATCTGGGCGATTTGCCCGTGTATCCCGTCCGTAAGTGTGACAAATTGTACTATGCAGGTTGTGACTAGCTTCTGTGCTGCCGTTTTGCCAGGTGATTCTTCGCGTTTCGTGAAAATAACCCCCAAACCCGGTCCCGTAAATTACAGTTCCAAATTTTCATCGTTTGGAAACATGATACTCATGAAGGTCAACAAACGTCTAAAAGGGTCCATAGGTCACAGATCAATCCTCTTTTCTATATTTTTTTCAGCTTTATTATTTTTTTTTCCTGCTGATGGGTTCATTTTTGACCCGTGGTCCCTCTCTGACAAATCTTCCTCTTGACGAGTGAAATTTTGTAAGATGAAAAATTCGACCCTAGTTTCAAACAACCTTCTAATAAATTCTGCGGAGGAATCTTCGCCAATCTCAATCCGGAGAATCATCTGTCGAAACGGCTACGCAACATTCACTTTCAGCTTATACACAAACCTGTCATGTCACTGTGGTAAAATTTCGTGTTCTGATTTATAGATCCACCATATCAGGGGATCCAGAGGTCGATCCTCTTGGACCGGCGGCGAAGATCCCCCCAATCCCCCCAAAGCAGCCAGATGTGGCTGGTATAAATTCTCATATATCCCATGCCCTTCTAAATAATTAGACTTGAACCATTAATTAATTATAAACTCAAAGCTGAAGGTTCGATAGAGTCCCCCATGCATGAATACTCAATATCTGACAGAAGAAAGTATGCATAAATGATGGCAACTCATATTCGAACGAACTAGTTACCATTTGAGATTTCTACAAATTGAACAAGGAATTTCATACAGTCGGGACTCCCAATAAGAGGGCTCTCAGTAAGAGCGCTTCCCCTAATCCGTGGCCGAGCAGTACCCCCACTACCGTGCTTGTTTATTGAGAGACCGGTCTACGTTCCGAGCGAGCGAGCTTTTCAATAGAGAGTGGGGGTACCACATTTCTCGGAAATTCCTTCTTCTACAGCCCCGTAGCGCTCTTATTGGGAGTCCTGACTGTATTTTCATTATGTATTTTATTAGTCGAACAATCTAATGCTTTTAATTACAAACAATTGGAAAACTCGCCCGATGTTGTTATACAGTTCATCAATATGGTTGTATGCTTTTATTTATAGAGGACGTAGTGCTTATAGGGGCCCAACAAGCCTCAAATGTGGCAGCCGGGGCAGCCGGGGCGGCCGGGGCAGCCGAGGCGGCTGGGGCGGCCGGAGTGGCTGGAGGTATAGTTAAGAACGTTAGGCATTCTCATCAAATGGCTGAAAATCATATCTTACCGAATCACTTATATATCTATATCCATTAGGGTGGTCCTTATATGGGGTGTTTTTGAATTTTTACGCTCCCAAGGATTCAAACAGATCCTTTTCAAGAAAAAAATTTTGTCCTAAAGTTTTAATACTCTATCTCGATTTTAACGTCTCGCGCACGACCGCCAAAGTATTTTTTTTTTTTTTCAATTTCCTACAAAAAACATATATGACCCAACTTTGTCAAGTCATTAACGTCGAAGTTTTAACATTCTGCGTCCTGCGTCGATTTTAACATCCTGCGCACGACCGCCAAATTTTTTTCGACTTGACGAAGTTGGGTCATACATGTTTTTTGTAGGAAAGTGAAAAAAAAAAATAATAATTTGACGGCCGTGCGCGGGATGTTAAAATCGACATAGAGCATTGAAACTTTAGGACAATTTTTTTTTCTTGATAAGGATTCGTTTGAACCCTTGGGAGCGTAAAAATTCAAAAACACCCCATATAAGGACCACCCTAATATCCATATTATCAATATGACAATAATTGTTTCGCTAAATTTTCTGGTATCATTGAGTCATGTAAGTTGGGACGAGCTTGGAGTTGTACAGTTGACTTGAGGTATGCGAGCAACTGCTACGAGTCAGTCATCATCATCTTTGATGATGTATACAGTATAAATGTTCTCAACTATGATTCATTCAGTCTAATTCAGCTCCGGTAGTTGCTTCACCTGATTTTGCTACAAAACTCTTCATAATAATGATGTAATTTCAATTTTTTCAGAAGAAAATGTTGCCCCGCGAGGGCAGAGGGCCAACCATCATCAATCGCAAGTCAGGCGCCAAAGGCGCCGTAACTTGGTGGCCCTACTTTACGATCTCGCCAACCCTTACCGCGGTGGCGGTAAGGGTAATGGTAAGAAAAAGGATGGTGACCGCAAAAGGGGGTGAAACATACTAATGTATTGTTTCACTTACGCTTACCCTTACCGCCATCACGGTGGGGTTGTTCTCTAAAATTTTTTTAAAAATAAAGCCACTTCAGTTATGAAGATCATCGTTTTTATTTTCAATGTTTCCCACATTTTTTGCATTTTATTTATTGAATTATATCACAAGCACAAGACTCGTTACAATCTCGCTTAGTAATAAACGTCGCTCCAGTAACTGTGAAAAAATTGAGAAAGTATAGTAGAATAGATTAGTAGTTTTTTCGGTTCTGGGACAGGACTCTGTTGTCAAGTTAGTCAGAAATACACAAGAATTATAGAGTCCGTCCGAGGAACTTGAGATATTCGAGTGATATCTGTGCTTTTCCCTCATAGTTTCTGTTCATTATTTAAAATAATATTTTACTTATTATTTTTAAGCGAATTATGCAGGCCTTTACTCACAAGGGAAGAACATTGCTAGATGCAGATATAACTGGAAATAGGATGAATGAAAAATAAATAACCGTAACTGTGGGCACTTCGGGGAACGAAAAATGATATTATTCTATGAATGAGAATCTATAACATTTCAGAAAGAGGGAGTCGATCGATCATTTCCCTATCGGTGAAGAAGTAATTTTGTGATACGCATTACTTATATTGCAAATATGATAATGGATGATCTAAACATTGCGCATTATTATTCAAAAAGGAATCAAGAATGAAAAAAGATATATATAGTGTGACGTGGATTTTATTTGATCCTCGGATCTGGACCGGATAGCCAGTCTCCGAGAACCATCCACTCGACAATTGGCCAAAAACTGAGAATAAAAAGAGATATTGGGCGCCAGGCGGATAACCGCCGATTTCAAAAATCTAAACAAAATAATAACCGTCGGCTAGCTACAGTACCGCGGAGAGGGGTCGGGATTAAGTGAAGGATTAGCAGGGCGTTGACTAACGACTCGTAACTTTGAATTTAACAAAGAAAAATAGAATTTATTCAATAAAAATAGTATAAAAAAAAATAGTAGAAATAATAAATTAAACAATCGGGGATATTTCCCCTCGGATAAAGAACGGCCACAGGTCGTATACAGGCGACCTGGCCACGCTTGACGAGTTTTACAATAATTAATAAACTACTAGCTTCCACGTAGGAGAGCAATAACAAAACAAAATAATGCAAAAATAAGTAACTCGACAACCTCGGTCCTCGTGGAACAAAAATTACAAATTAGAGACTGGAATATGCCCGTAAGGCACAATAACTAATCCACAGAATTATTACTTAAAATTAACTTAAACTAACTCTGCCTTCGTAGGCGAAACAAAAAAAAAGTAAACCAAATTCAAAATATAATAACGATCTGAATCTCTCCGTGAGAGGAAGAGAGCGCGACAGTGACGTAGTCAGACTATCTTTCTCGCACTCACGTGCGAAAACCTACGGCTCTACAAAAAGCACTATTACGTGACACAAAACTCAAAAATCTTACTCAAAAATCAAGTCTCAAAACTCAAAACTCTATTATGGCGTGAGACACTGGTGACGGCCTACCGACTCGGAGGTCGTCTTAATTTGATTTCCAAAAATCTCTAAAAGCCTCGTGGCTCAGAAAATGAGGCAAGATGGCTGATGGCCGTTTGCCGAATTCAAATTCGTATGAGTCAAATTGGCTAACGCTTACCGTTTTCCAGCCACGATGCAAGGCCTCGTAGCGTCTCGACGACGAGCCCTCGGATTCACTAAACTCGAACTCAACAGACTCAAACGTTTTCCCGCAGGAAATTCACACCAAATTCAGCCTCGTGGCTACTAGAAAATATAATTTCTACAATTTGAGCGAGCCCTAGAGCTCGAGGCTCTACCTGCGAGGCAGGCCTACGGCAGAGTGATCAGACGGCATGGTGCCGGTACTTAGCGCCCTCAATAGGCGATCGATTATCGATTTTGCAAATCTACTGCGAGATCCTTAAATATGGCGACCTATCGTCGCGGCGCGCAAAATTCGAAGTTCACCACGGTGTTTGTAGCTCGCTAAATCGGAGGATCACGGGCTGCAGATTCTTCTTGGTGGCGGGAATCTCTTCCACCACCGATATCCCACGTTGCAGAATGCCCTTGGCACTCCCCCGTGTCCTCTCGTTTAATCGTTGGAGGTAGTCTGGCCAGTACTATCCTCCGGAGCTTTTAGGTGGCGTTCGTCGAAAAAGATCCCAACAGTCGATATTTGGCGTCGTACGTTCGTCTGATCGGGTCTCCGTTGCAATTTTTAGCCGTCGTCGGGGCCTCGTCTCCCACATAATAGAGAAAAGGTAAAAAAAAAAAAACAAAAAGAATGAGAACTAAATTCTACAGTCTTAGATCGGTCACGGTCGCCTCTCGGAGAGTCTATAGCCTCGGGGCTAACCAAAACGCATTCATGCTTCTGTCATGCATCCACCCTTCGTAACTATGGTCGTCTAAGGGTTCGGGAGTCACTTGTAACACGCGTTGCAAAATGCAATGTTACAATAGATAGATATAAGATCTGCAGTAAGGGCGCGGGCGCGATCGAACTGGATCGTAGTCGCAAACGCAAAGCAGTGATTGACGCTCCTGATTGGTTGTTGAAAAAATTTGTCCAAAGCTAAGCCAATCGAGAGCGTCAGATCACTGCGTTTGCGACTGCGATCCGATTTGAGCGTGCCCGGGCCTCAAGAGCGAAGTGATGCGCTATGGCTTATGCTTTCTGCTTATGGTTTATGGACTTCCGTGTGCTTCCATTTTCAGCCCAGCAACAGCAGAATCAGACGCTGTTTACTCCTACCCCCCACCCTACCCAATTTTGTCCGAGCTGGCAGGACTCATATTCGACAACTTAATAAAATGAAAATCTCTGGAGCTGATAATTTTAATAATTTAATACCTGGTTTACGCAGCGCCGTAACTTGACTTCATTTCAGAATCGACCAATCAGGAGGAACGATTCACCTGTCGCGTGGCTAAAGCACTGAAAACCAGGCATTAATCATACTTGTTGATAGAAAGCGCCATTAAGGTGCTATTTCATGGGCAGTTAACTGCAGCAGCAGTCTGGTAATTCCTCAGATGTTTTTAGTAGAATTACTAGAAATCACTAGATTTCACTAGGAAAATCTAGTAAGTTACTAAACTGCTATTGCAGTTAACTGCCCATGAAATAGCACCTTTAATGTCCTATACATTGCTAACATTTTTACCAGAATGAAAAAGGAAGAACAAAATAACTAACGAAATCTAGAAACTGTTAATGTTCTGCTGTAATGTTGGTACAGAATAGTCCTGTTGCTTCACATAATTCGGCCATATCTCTAAAATCATTCGACATCGGCGTGTAAACTGGTTCAGTTAGTTAAGGATTGTTAGTTAGGCCTCAGGAGAAAGAAGAAGAAGAAGAAGCGTAGGAATTGGCGTGTCAAGCACAGGAAAGTATTTAATAATTAGGTTCGACGGTTTAGTTATCATCATTCAGGTAAGTAGGCAGGTTAAGTTTTTTAGGTTAGATAATAGTAACAAACCAAATCAGCTTCTCCCAACTCAAAAAAGACAGCTTTGCGCCACAGATCGGCAGCTTTGCACTAAATACAGATCGGCAGCTTTGCGCCTGAAACAAATCGGCAGCTTTGCGCCTAAAACAGATCGGCAGCTTTGCGCCAAATATGGAGAAGCTGAATACAAACCCCTTACCACATAAATTTGTGAAGATTATCAAATCTGGTGATTGGTTGGGGGATGAGCATATGTATCACTTTGCCCAACTTGTCAACCGTACGTCCAACTACGCACTTCAAGAGGCGTGGAAACGATATTTGCCAGATACAATCGTACCTGTTTTACCGACCGTCAAGGATATTCGAATATTGCATAGCGGTGGTGAAAAAAACGGCGGCGAGTATAGCGCTTGTAAGAAAAAAGGCGATGAGCACTGGGTTTGCGCCTACTTTGATACGAAGTCGATCTACATATACGACTCGTTGAATTCGAAAGTTCTCCGTGAAGAACATGAAATATATTTGAAACGTTTATTTCCATTTTACAAAGTGGACAAAAATACAGTACAGTTTCCAACAGTTCAGCGTCAGCCCGACTCATCTAACTGTGGAGTATTTCCAATCGCATTTGCAATTTCATTGATAAACGGGCAAAAGCCAGGCGAAATAATCTACGATGTTAAGCTAATGCGAAAACATCTTTTACAGATATTCAAAAATAACGAGATACAAGACTGCCCCTGCATTACTAGAATGCAAGTATCTGATACAAAACAAAATATTGCTATCAATAACCACAAAGCGCCTCGCAATAGCACCAAGCAAAAACATCCGCAACAAGCTGTAGTGAGATCATTGGCTGCAATTGTTAAACAACCAAACAGAGTTATTGGTGCACCCGGAACGGATGTAAAAAATGGCGAATTATTTCATAAACATTCAAGAATTACGTCAGAAATTACACGACGAGATACAGTTCACGCGCAAAAAGTGGGTGCACAGAATAGTCGGCTAGGTAATCTTGCGCGTGAAAGTTCGCCCGGAATGCAAGGTCACAAGGTAACTGCGAGTTTATCTATTGCTGTGAATGATAGGGAATCATGGAGGCGAGAAAGGCGTAACGCCCCTCCAACTTTTGACGAGGAATTTAAAGATATAATTACATCAGGCGCGTTGTTGACCGATCTTCACATGACTCAATTTGCGTACCTCTTAAGAAGCTGTACAGAATATTCACCACGTGAAACCTGGCGGGTACAAATGCCACTTACCATCGAGCCAGTTTCTCCGACTCAAAAGCATATCCAAATACTACACAGCAATGAACTGCACTGGGTATGAGCATATTATGATACCAATTCGATATACATATATGATTCATTCAATTCCAAAAGGCTACATAGAATGCACGAGATATATTTGAGAAAATTATTTCCTTTCTATCAGTTTGACAGCAAACGCATAAAGTTTCCAACAGTTCAAGGCCAAACCAACGGCTCGGATTGTGGGGTGTTTGCTATCGCATTTGCAATCTCGCTCGCTAATGGTAACAGGCCGGATAAAATAACATACGATGTTCCTCTTATGCGTCCACATGTATTGAAATTGTTCGAAAACAACGTCATCGAGGAATTTCCTCACGTTCGTAAAACACAGCGCACGGTTAGAAAAAGTGATACTCTCACTTGTCAACGTAAAGTATTGTCGGAAAACGTTCAAACTCCAAACTCGCAGCAAATGGAACAAGAGAACTCATGCCCTGTTGGGGTTGAAAAACAACGAGCTGAATTCATTGCGCATACAGAACAAGAGAAAGCTTTGCATCCGAAATTAGAATCAGAAACAAATGTTGCAACCGACCCGAAACCGCTAATCTGCGGCGAGCACATTCAGGCAGATGCAACGACTAAATGTGATCAAGAGTTTGATAAAAAACAACAACTTTGGATGCCAAATATAGATCCAGAATCTATGCACCATGTTAGATTAGACATCATTAATCGCGGACAGGTACACCAAGACATATCAAAAACATCTATGGCGGATGCCATGACAAAACGTGGTATTAAAAACAGAGACAAATATACGTCTAATAATTCTAGTGCCGAAAAGTCGGAGCACTGTAGTGTCGCTACGAAACGGAGTATTATAAACCATCAGAACTACCTTTCTAACGCTGAGAGGCTGCGAGGTCGAGATCGCGAACTCTATCATTCGAACGTTGAAAAGCGGCGAGAGAAAGAGCGCAATCGTTACCAGATGAATGCTGAGTCGCGGAAAGTTAAGAAGCGCGGACGTTATGATTTGAACCCTGAGAAACAGCGAAATAGAGCGCGTGCATATTATAGATCGAATGCTGAGAAGGAGCAAACTATTAAGCGTACTATCTATAATTTGAACCCTGAGAAAAAGCGAAATGTAGTGCGCGCATATTATAAATCGAATGCTGAGAAGCAGCGAACTATTAGGCGTACTATCTATTCTTTAAATCGTTTAGCAAAGCTCAAGAAGAGTACCGCTACTAAGATTGTTGCTAAATATCATCGTATTCAAAATGCGAATACCATAGCATTAATACAGTCTAAGGAAAAATATATA
This sequence comes from Tenthredo livida, assembly GCA_963992785.1. Classification (NCBI taxonomy): domain Eukaryota; kingdom Metazoa; phylum Arthropoda; class Insecta; order Hymenoptera; family Tenthredinidae; genus Tenthredo; species Tenthredo livida. The sequence continues at coordinate 28,231,127 of OZ023064.1, forward strand.
GCAAGGATTGCGCCAAAGATTGACCAGCTAACCGAAGGTGATAGAAGAATAAATGCCAAATCGATCATCAAATGGTGCATTCGTGATAGAGATTGGAAAATAAACTCGATTGAGAAAACTCTACAAGTTCTGAATAAAAGAGCAGAAATATATTCAACTAAGGTTGACAAATGCTCCGGTTATAACATCGAAGATAAATTGAGCGTTCTTTGTGGTTCATCAAGGCACATCGCCTCAGCTGAATCGTTTTACGCGGAAGCTGGGTATGAGCTTGTTCAGTTTCATGAACCAATTGCGATTAATACAACAGGGCAAGCTGCCAACATTCTGCCATTGTTTGAAAAAAAACAAAATGAAAGTGTCAAAAGCAAAAGCAAGAGTTGGCCTTGTAACAAAATGTGTAAAACGAAAGATGTTACATTACTCGCGAAATACGTAGAGTTTCTTCAGATTATATCCACGTGCACGTTGAAATCTATACATAAGTTTCTATACAAGTTGGAGTGTACAGCTACACACGCGAATAGTAAGCTAGGCCATTCGGAACTTTGTTATATGGACGATGCTACCTGCAAATCAATTTTCTTGCCTGTGCAAATGTTATCCGCACATTTTCCATCAGTTCGGTATACGCAGAGGCTAGTATACAAATTGATGAATGGTTACGCGAAAATTTCCGCCATCGACAAGGCACTGAACGACGGTGATCTCGAGAAACTGAATGGAATTTCGCAACTTGCGCAGCAAAATGCTAATAGCGTCGCTAATAATGTCACGAATGATATTAATTTGGTTCAAGAAGAAATCAGAAAGAAGTATAAAAGTGCATTCAATGCTTTGACTAAACGTTCTATAGACATTCCCCGTTTAGTTTGCGTATCCTGTGAAAAACTTTGTTTCAAAAGAGAAGTCACAAGCGTGGATAAATTCAGAAAACCCATAACAACCACAATTTGGACAGATTTAATGGAGCATGTGGAATGTACAGATAATTGCGAATATGCTTGCAACTACTGCCTTCCTAAACTTAGACAAAACACCATGCCACCTAAGTGCATAATGAATAAACTTATTACCGAATCAGTACCGGAAATTATACAATCGTTGAATGATTTCGAACGAATTTTGATACAAAGAGCTAAAGCATTTCAAACTATTCAAAGGATGAATACCATAGCAAATAAGAATCTACCGCACAGAGAGATGGTACAAAAAGTGAAAGGCAGGACGTTTCATTTGCCCTTACCTATGGAGGAAACTTTGAAGAAAATCTGTCCCCCTGCAGATCCAATTAATCTCGATCACGAGCTATACATATTAGTTCGCGGAATCCCAACTAAATCTAAGTTGGTGTGGGAACAATTGGTAGACATAAATAAAGTATGGGACGCATTAATATGGCTCAATGCGAACAATCCTCAATATTGTGAAATTCAGATGCAGGCAACGGCTAATGCCTTGCTAGCTGATATCGAAGACATTGACTTTCAATTAGTAGATGAAGACAACGTTAAGAATGGAAATTCAAAGAAATGCGAAAGTCTTGATAGAATAGATTCCGCAAGTGAAATCGGAAATAATGACGATGAAAAGCGTGAATACCAGGATAGTACAGTGTACGCAAACAAGGGCGCCTTGTTGACTCAAGTGTCTCAATCGGATGAAATTTACGAACAATTCACTATACATCCGATGTATGAAAAGAGGCCTAACGAAACTATCACAGATCTTTATCAAATGTTGAAAATCCAAGACGTGCCATTAGATAATCGTCACAAAAGTCTGTATTTGCTATGTTTTCCGCATTTGTAACCGTATGGTTGCAATGGACAGCACGAGGATAGATCAACGCGTCTGACGCAAGCAGAATTTATTAAATCGAGACTCATGTCAAAGCATTCGCAGTACCGGCTGGATCAGCAATACTTGTTCTATCTATTGAATGACGCGAATATTCGGCAATTGAATAGTGGGATTTATTACAAACTTAATATCACCAATCCAAGCGAACGATTTACCGCCGCGAGTTATATAGAAAAACTTTCCAGGGAAGAATTGGAAGGGAATTTGAATGCAATATTTTCGAGGCTGCGCAACACGGCGCAATATTGGACTTGGCCCAGAAATGATGTATCTTGTATGACACATCATTACGGTCCGGCAACATGGTTTCTCACCCTAAGTCCGAGCGAATCGTTATGGTCAGATATGACGGAATACCTTCGCGAAGTCGGTGGCCCTGCTGCCGCTAAGATGTCTCCGAGTCAATTGGTCGCGGCGGATCCAGTGTCTGCATCTCGATTCATTAAAAACAAGTTTCGCGCTATGCTCGATTTCATAACATGCTCTCCCGATAACCCTATCGGAGAGGTGACCCATTATTTTTGGAGGCGCGAATATCAAGGCAGGGGAATGCAGCATTTCCACCTATTAATCTGGATCAAAGATGTTCCGGTTATTGGGAAATCTTCGAACGAAGAAATAGCGAGTTTTATTCTGAAATATGTAACTTGCAGAATGCCACCGAAACATGCTTCACCTGACTTGTACCGTCGCGTGAATACGCATCAACGGCACAAGCACAATGCCTATTGTTTGCGAAGTAAGCGAAAAAAAGACGGTGGTTTGTCCAGAGCATGTCGATTCGGATTTGCTCGTCCCGTAACGAATAACATTATTATCAGGGACGTGGCTGTTTCAATAGCTGGCAGGCGGAAGCTCAAGTCTAGAAGTAGGCTGTATGATCTCCTTCGAAATCAGAATGAGGTGGCTATCAATGACCACAACCCAGCAATTCTTCATGCTTGGGAAGGCAATATGGACATACAGTTCATTGGCGAGCTCAGCGCTATACTCATGTGGTATATCACTAAATACCTGTCAAAATCTGAAAAAAGCAACATGGACGGAGACATGGCAACACTGATCAATTCGGCAAAATCGCTCTGCCGTCGTCTGTGGAGTTTTGCTCAACGTACGTTGAGTCATAGAGAATGCGGAGCGCTCGAGGCTGCTGATACGCTATTAGGAATTCCGTTGCACGGCACGGATCCGCAAACAACTATTAAATGGATAGATGTGAATATAATAAGAAACAGTAAAGTCAAAACTCGTCAAGAAATCGAAGCCCTCGATGCGGATTCTACTGATATTTTCTGTGATTCAGTAGTTGATACGCATTATCCAACTCGACCAGAGGAATTGGAATCAACTAACCTATACGACTTCGTAAAATGGTACGAAGTTACCAAAGTTGAACCGAAAGCAAAAGATATTGAATATCACAAGATCGGAAAATCATTGTACCTGAAAAGAAGAAAACGTGGTTGTTTAATTAATCATTATAAAAATAATGTCAATAATTAGCCTGAACGATATTACTGTGCGCTACTGTTACTCTTCAAACCGTGGAGAGATACAAATGAGCTGCGGAATGGATGCGATACGTACGCAGAAGCATTCCAATCAGTCCAAACAGAGCTCGAAGATGCGTTACAGTATCACGAACGCATTGCGGAAATACAGAAAGGTTTTGAGCATATCAAGGAGGTAATCGAAAAACGTATGACAGAAGGAGCTCAATCCCAACAAAGCGACACTTCGGATGCGGTACCATTAGGTTGTGGGCCAATCGAAGCAGAAGGTGCGATAAAAGAATTTCAAGCACGCGTCCAAAAGGTCGACACGGTGAACAGTTCGCAAATAATTGCGGATTTGAATCCTGATCAAAAACGGGTATTCGATACAACCACGGCTGCTGTGAGATCGAACGATAGAATTCTACGACATTACGTCAGTGGAGAGGGTGGAACTGGTGGGAGTCATCTTATCGAAGCGCTCGTATGGTGGATCAAGCAACATGCTGGTAAAGATACCACCGTAACAGCACCGACTGGAATAGCAGCATTCAATGTTAACGGTTTGACTATTCATAGGTTGTTTCAACTGCCTGTTGAGCACGGGGGCACTCCTAAATACAAGCAACTCTCTGATGCAGCTCTGAAAGTCATCCGAGAACAGCTTAGAAATGTCGCGCTCATTATCATTGACGAGGTCTCAATGATTTCTAATGTAACACTCATGTACATACATCTCCGACTGAGTGAAATATTTGATACCACCGATTGCGATGACGGTTGGTTCGGTAAAAAACATATTCTCCTGTTCGGCGACTTGTTGCAACTTCCACCCGTTCGAGAAGAAACTGCGTTCACTCAGCTATCAAGTACAGTTTTGAATAAACTTCTGGGCGCAATGGGAAGTGTTAATCTGTGGAGTAAGTTATTCAGTTACGATGAATTAACGATTAACATGCGGCAAAAAAACGATGAGTCCTATCGCGAGATACTATCAAGAATACGCCTAGGAATTGTTATCGATTCGGACACAGAGATCCTAGCATCGAGGACAATCCGTTTCACAAACTTCACAACTTCAACCTCCAGTGAAAGGGTACGTGAACTATGTGAATATATAAATAATTTACCGAACGACGCAGTTTGTCTGCTTCCCACGTGTCGGATGTGTGATGTTCTCAATGAAGCTATGTTGGCCGAGATACGAAGCGAAGAAATAGAACTGATAGCCCACGATACAGTCGACTGCCCCCCATATGTCAAAAAAAAGTGCATAAAATTTTGGATATGGCAGATGAGGATTGTTCTCGAACTGCTGGCCTTGCCAAATTAATTACCATAAAAATTGGTGCAAAAGTAATGATCAGACGAAATATTGATGTTACTTTAGGTCTTGTGAATGGTACGATTGGTAAAGTCACGTCGGTATCACGAGCTATTGATACGAAGGATGTTGAAGCAATACGAGTTGTCTTAGCGACAGGTGTCGAACACGTTACAGAGCGTGTAGATGTAAAATTTGAGGCAATGGAAGGGGCTTTCGTTATTCGAAGACAGTGTCCAATTTGCCTCAGTTATGGAATTACAATCCATAAAAGCCAAGGTCTCAATTTGAAGAATGCCGTGATCGATGCGGGTAATACTATATTTTCTTGTGGACAAGTGTACGTTGTCCTCTCCCGGGTAACTTCCTTAGAAGGAGTCCACTTGATTAATTACGATCCGCATGCAGTATGAGCAGATGATTCCGCTATTCTGGAGTATAATAGGTTGAGAAAGCAATATCGATCGGACCTTATGGCGATGACCGTTTCAAACAAACGGGCGAGAAAAGTTCAAGATCGCAAATGGTCTTTACCAATAAATTTATCTACATGTCAGGAACAAATCGAGGAAAAACCATCCAGCGAAACGTGGCGAGCTAAAGGTTTTCGCAATACAGATGGTGTTTCTTGTTATGCTAACGCTACGATACAGTGTCTATTTCACAGTAAACCTATTAGAAACTGTTGGCTGAATCAACAAAATGACGACGTCATGAAAATCTTGATCGAAAATTATGTCAATTTACAATCACCAGGTGATATTTTTCATGCCAGGAGACTTGCCGGTGAAGAGTTCACTTCGAACATTCAGCAGGATGCGCCGGAATTTTTAACCAGTCTAATCTGGAAATACGACGACTTGAGAATTATCGTAAAACACGAGCTAACATCTACAAGGCGTTGCAAGGATTGTGGTTTCACGAGCAAGACAATCGAAGCTGGTTACATTCTGTTACTTGCTTTAGCCTCAAGCAAGAAAAAGACTCACAGTCTAACAGAGATTATCAATCACAATTTTTCGCGCTGGAAGAACGTCGAAGATTCGTCCTGTCAAAATTGTGCATCAAAAAATATACTCATCAAAACCGATGTATCATCGGCGAGCAGCTGTCTAATTTTACAGCTCACATTGACTTCCGTACAGAATGGCAATATTACGAAGATAACGGATTACGGTATCAAAGCAGTTCCTACGGATCAACCCGTCTTTTGCGCGAACAAATATAAAGTCAATAGCGCTGTATTCCATCATGGTCAGAATATTGAAACAGGACATTATACTTGCATGCTTCGAGATGGAACGTCTGCTTGGCAACATGTCGATGATTATGAAATTAGGAAGCAGAAATGGATCAAAAATGCAAAGGATGCATACATGTTCTTTTTGCAGAAGAGCTAACTGCGCCAACAAATATGACGGAACAATTGTCATATACATACCGGGAAGAAATCTCGATAGTATACAGTCGATTGCGCATGCGCCAAATAATTTATTTTCATTGGTCGGTAAGGTCGTCCCGCGGCAGTATTATGACGTAGTCGATCTTACCGACCAATGATAATAAATTATTTGGCGCATGCGCAATCGACTGTATACTATCAAGATTTCTTCCCGGTATGGACATTTTATTAAGGGGGTATCCCCACCTTTAAATGGGTTAACATTCTGAGAAAGAGACTTATATTTTACAGCGAATTTGAAAGTCTGATCAAATCCAAAAAAATCATGAAGTTTAGGGGGGGTTTGACCCTCATTATCCTCATATAACATTGGATATTACTTTGAGTCTAATAGTAGTTATGCTCAATATAGAAAAATACAAAATCACTCGGTTGTCGTAAAGAATCAGTAGTATCGTTGGACCAATTCTGGAGTTTTTGGTCCTCAATTGCTCAGAAGAGATGCCTCTATGATGTGAACATAGAACTTTTTGATATCACAAAAATTGCCTGACTCACCTAATTTTTACTGAGATTTTTCTAATTCTTCAATTTTTTTTCTCTACTTTTTCTATTATCTCAACCAAAAATAGTAATATCAAAAAGTTCTATATTCACATCATAGAGGCATCTCTTCTGAGCAATTGAGGACCAAAAACTCCAGAATTGGTCCAACGATACTCCTGATTCTTTACGACAACCGGTCAAAATATTCATTCTCCAGAAATCAACTTTTAAACTTTTTTATCAGAATTTTTTTTTTTATTTCATACTTTTCCAAGAGAAGAAAATGTAGTTACAGGAAATTAAGTTTCAAGATTTTGCTTGTGACTAATATGCTGGATCCGCAGCTGCTCTCGTATCGATGAGTTATGAGTCGAGTCGAGTCTAGACACATGTGCCAGGGGGAGGTTCGTAGTGAGTTTTGACCTGTTCTGTACAACAACAGTGTCCGTTAGGTGTCCGGTGAGGCTGTTAGAAAAATAATTAATTGCTTTAGAAAAAATCTGATCAAAATTTTTCAACATAAAAATTCTCTAAAATTTTTGACCTTCAATATTTTTGAGATTCAGAAGATGCTAGCACAATTTTTGTCAAACTACGAAAATTCTTTCATCTTTCATCAATCATACCTTTTTTCTTATAATATTTATTAAACTCTTGCAATTAATATATGTATTGTAGAAATACTCATCTTTCTAGAAATCCAAATGTGTAGTTTCCTGGCATCGATTTCAAACGCACTTTTTGATGGATCATCTTCTTTCGATTCCGAAGTCTCATGTCAGATATATAAACACTGTGTTTATTCGATAATGGAAATTACCAGTCGTTTGAATTCGTAATGAAAGCACGATAATATTTACAAACAAGTGGACACCTAACCTCGAAAAAATGTAGATCGCAGCCATGTGTTCTGTCAATGATCACAATTCAAAAGAATATTGAAAATTGAATATGTGTAAAAATGATAATTACGAAGAATTAAAAGATCACAGAATCAAATTCAAAATCGAAATATATAAAAACGTCATAAAATTAAGGAGTGGTGTAAGTGGTGTTGGCGGTGTTGTACAATACTTATGGCACCAATCTGAGGGTTCGCGCGCCGCGCTGCGGCGCTTTTTCGCAATCTGGCACTGTCATGGCTGTAACTTTTCAAATCCTCTAGATATTTTGACACCGATTTATTTGCAGGTAGAGTAGGTCACTAGCATTCCAAATAAATTATAAAAAAAAAACGATTTTTTGAAAATTCAAAGGTGTAGATACCCCCTTAAGCATAAGCGGGTTTCAGTTTTTAATACACTTAAGGTTGTGGTATATTTGGGTCTGACGATAGCTATGCAATGAAAATACATGATCATTGACCATTAAAAAGTAACCTTCCAGAAATGTTGGACAGAACCTAATTGTTTATTAAAGTCCATATATAATAATATTCGAATTGAAATACTGTTATGATGAGTAACATATAACCCTGCGTGCAAGTAACTCCGCCATTGCCGGTCCCAAGCCCGGATGAGAAAGGAGGAGGGCTGCACGCAGGGTTAGATGTTGTTTGACGTTCCTGCTTATCGAGGGACTTCGGGCGGTATGAAATAGTACAAAACAACCGAGCGAGCGTAGCGAGCGAGCACAATTATCAGGTGGTCAAGCAAAATTTTACAAAAAGTAGTGAAATCAACCCCAAAAAGCACCTTTGGTGCAAAAACCTTTCGCCAAGTCCATTAATGTGTAATAAAGTACGTTATAACGTGAAGAAGGCAGTAGATTCCCGAGGGAAATAACGTGACTCAAGGTGCAAATACAATGGTTTGAAGAAAATTAGTAATATTTGAGAAAATACAACTGTTGAGTTTTCGGTCTCGAACAAGACTATTTACGAAACAGAAGTTCGTCTAGCAACCGTTATCATTTGTTAGTGTAAAGTAGAATTCGCATGTTTGAGACTACTAGACCGTATGCGCTAAATATATAGGGCTTTACCCTTTTTTAACACTATTCCCCCCCTAGAGAAAGAGTCGACCCGACTCCTCAAATAAAAAAGAATATGCAGAAAAAGGTTTAAAAAGAAATAACCGGTCCAGTAGTCGCAAAATGAGTGTGTGTGTGAATTCTTTTGGGAGAGTGGGAGGTGTGGCTCAAGAATTTAAAAATTTCCCAAAAACTATCCGACATTTGTCCCTACTCTCAAGGGAAACCACAGAAATCCTTGAGGGGGTAGTATAGCTTTGTCTTATCAAAGTGAGTAATTTTAGTATAAAAAGTGTTCAATCTTCCGTCTTGAAGAGTCGCGGTAAAATTCAACCTTGTGGGGGTGTCTGGAACACTAGATGCCGCCTGGGGGGTAAGACCGGTTCACGATCGGAAGACGTCAGGAGGCAGGAAAACGGAAAACGGGAATCCAAAACCATGAACCGCTCCCAAGAGGATTCCAAAAATTACAGCAAAACTGCACACCCTAGAGTGGAGGACAAATGTTAGTTTCATGGGAAAGGGCTGAGAGGTCAACGTATTGGTTTGCTGAAGGCCTAGTTAAATATAGTAAAGTGAAGAAAAAAGGATAAAATTGGAACGATCTTATCTGGTCAGGATCATTTCAGGTTTCTTGGGAAGTAGTCCAGGGACGGACTGTGGGCTCTTTATCCTAATCCATTTTTCTTGCGGATGTTGAAAACCTATCATCACTTCAAATAAATCAGAAAAAATCTGTAAATAGCTTTGTCTTATCAAAGTGAGTAATTTTAGTATAAAAAGTGTTGAAGAGTCGTGGTAAAATTCAACCTTGTGGGGGTGTCTGGAACACTGGAAGCCGCCTGGCGGGTAAGACCGGTTCACGATCGGAAGACGTCAGGAGGCAGGAAAACGGGAAACGGGAATCCAAAACCATGAACCGCTCCCAGGAGGATTCCAAAAATTACAGCAAAACTGCACACCCTAGAGTGGAGGACAAATGTTAGTTTCATGGGAAAGGGCTAAGAGGTCAAGGTATTGGTTTGCTGAAGGCCTAGTTAAATATAGCAAAATGAAGGAAAAAGGATAAAATTGGAACGATCTTATCTGGTCAGGATCATTTCAGGTTTCTTGGGAAGTAGTCCAGGGACGGACTGTGGGCTCTTTATCGTAATCCGACAGCAGCAAACCGAGCTGCATATTATGCACTACAGCGAAGACGGGCCAGAGAGGAGAGACTGAGAATCAATACGGAGCGGCGAAATCTGGTTAAATTATTATACTGGATGGCAGAGCCAAATAATTTTGTTCACTTTCGTGATTTCGTTCATAAGATGTGATAAATGTTTCACAATGATTTGTTCTTAGTTACATATATGTAGTAGAGATATACGTGAAATAACATTGTTCAAGGTCTCGAAGTTTTTCAAGTTTTTTAAGTTTATTTCTTACACCATTTCTCCGTTTTAGTGTAAAACGAACACGTTTTGGTACTTACGTGATCGAATCGACAATAGAGTTGCGCTACAGAGTCCCTTTTCCCGTTTTCGGTGCACGGATAATCAAGAGACTCGGTAGAGTCTCGCGCTAAGTACATGGAAAAAAAAATTTTTTCAAGCGCGAGACTCAACGAGTCTATCAACGATCATCAACGAGTATATACCCGAGAGGCAACTACCCTAACCTATACCGCGAACTAGTATCTTCGTTTTTTTCGACCTCACAACATACACGAATTGAAATATTGAAATATTAAAAGCTTTCATTTGAGCCCTAAATCGATTAAATCAGTGTCCGGATGTTGAGATATAATTAACTTCAGATTGTGATAACCCGTTTCCTCGTATACAATGTTTGTCTTTCGTCTTCTTCAGACCAAGATTCAGCCAATTCAAACCATTCCCATGAAAATCACTAGACGGAAAACTACACAAAAGTTGTAAAGAGTGGCGTAAGTACGAGAGTCACGAGGTAGATGGCGCTGGTATCGCGGACAGAAACCGTCTGGATCACTAGCAGACCCGTGTTGTCATTATTTCATGTTTTCAAATCCAAATAAAGGAAATATAAGAAAGTACAAGCAATGCTTGGTACAAAATTTGAAGGTACAAAAACTAGTGAATACCTCCCAAAAGCCACTTAGGTGCGAAAACCTCACACCAAGTACATTTAAGTGATAGCCACCAACGAAAATGTTTCGATGGGTTAATTATCTTAAATCCTACGATCTTGAGCTTTCGAGGTTATGCGAATCGACTGAGGTGTAAAATTCATAGTGATAAATAAATAATAATTGTGAACGGATAATTTTACGATTAGGCTTACCTTGTATGACACAAGACTGTTAGATGACTATTAACTGACTATTACCTCTAAATTTTATTCACTTATACATTGTAGATTTGGCTTATTTCCATTCATGAATGCGATTATCGGAGAAAATGGTGTTTTGGGGATTCAATTTTCTAGCAAGTCACCGCCTGAGGAAGTCTGACAATAGAAAATCAGGAAAAAATGTTGAAGTTAAGAAATATCAGGATAGCATGATTTGATATAAGGAACGGCAAGGAGCCAGACCAACGAAGCCGAGTTCAAACGTTGGATCGCAACAAATTCCACTTCAAGCTCGATGTTAGGCTCATTTCTAGAAGCTCGTCTGCTCGGACCTGAACTGCGAGCCAACGTTTTGTGTAGGATTTCAACGAGTTCTATATTTTATCTCGGTATCCTCTAGTCCAAACGAGACTGTAAGTCGACGTTGTGTGTTGGACTACGATAGGCTTCATTCTACACTCCACGTCAACGTTATGCGTTGACCTTCGGTGAAGATGATTTTTTAATCCATGTTTTACAATTAGCTTAGATTCTCCGCTCAGAAGCTCAATCAAATTCAGATTAGTGCTATCACGACGAATGGTAAGACTGAAAATACTTATTCAATATTAAAGAAATGATCGATCGACTCCCTCTTTCTCGGATGATAGAGATTCTGATTTATATTTATTTATTATTTGTAGACTCAGCGTATAATCATTTATAAATGGAATTATTGAAGAAAAATCTTTCTCATGGATTGTTTAATTTTGTAGCGGGTCGCCGTATAAGACGTGAGAACGATGAAAGAAAACGCTTGGGTTGCAAAGTATCGGTATAGTCTGATTTGATACGAGAAACGGCAAGAGTCAGACGAAGAGAGCAGAATGCGAGTGTTTGACTTCATAAACTTCCAATTTATGCTCTACGCTAGTCTTGCATGAATAGGCTCAATTCTAAATATTTTGATACCTTCTGTTCAGACCCGAATTGGAAGTTGACGTTATGAGTACGGGACGCGTACATGTTCTTTTTGCAGAGGACCTAGGTGCATTAAAAAAAAAAAACTACCCACGAATTGCAATACATATATCTGATATTTATATATATTTAGTCATGAGCAGCAACTATAACCCTGCGTGCAAGTAACTCGGCCATTGCCGGTCCTAGGCCCAGATGAGACAGGAGGAGAGCTGCACGCAGGGTTAGATGTTGTAGGTATAAAAAATTATTGTAGTGGAACAATTTGTAAATGCTATAAAAGTACATTACGCGTCACTCTACAAATTTGAGACTTGGGGAAAATTATGAGCACACGCGTGCTCGTTGCTGTTGACGTTCCTGCTTATCGAGGGACTTCGGGCGGTATGGAATAGTACAAAACAACCGAGCGAGCGTAGCGAGCGAGCACAATTACTAGGTGGTCAAGCAAAATTTTACACAAAGTAGTGAAATCAACCCCAAAAAGCACCTTTGGTGCAAAAACCTTTCGCCAAGTCCATTAATGTGTAGATCACTCCACCAAAAAATAATCAAATGTTGTGCTCGTTCGCTTGCTGCGCTCGCTCACTCGATTGGTTGATGATTATCAACATACAAAAGCATTGAAATCAGATACAACTGCCAAGTACCTGTAGAATAATAAAATTTTGCAATTGAAGAATTTGTTCAAACTACATGACGTTGTACTCGTTCGCTCGCTGCGCTCTCTCACTCTATTGGCTTATGATCATTAGTTGAAAAAACAATTCGGATAAAGAAATTGAAGATGTCAACATTTATCTAAAAATATTCATAACGAAAAAATAATTTAAACAAAATTGAAAAAAAAAATTTGTAGGTAGTGGTACTTGGGGGGCCTTTTGTAGAAAAAGAAATATGAAATGTCGATCGCGAACCATGTCAATGTCATCTGATAGAAATTCAAACAATGGCCCACCAACGTACCACGGACTCCAAATTTTTTTTTCAAATTTTGTTTTAATTATTTTTTCGTTATGAATATTTTTAGATTAATGTTGACATGTTCAATTCCTTCATCCAAATTGTTTTTTCAACTAATAATCATAAGCCAATAGAGTGAGCGAGCGCAGCGAGCGAACGAGTACAACGTCATATAGTTTGAACAAATTCTTCAATTGCGGACTTTTATTATTCTACAGGTACTTGGCAGTTGTATCTGATTTCAATGCTTTTGTATGTTGATAATCATCAACCAATCGAGTGAGCGAGCGCAGCAAGTGAACGAGCACAACCTTTGATTATTTTTTGGTGGAGTTATCTACACAATAATGGACTTGGCGAAAGGTTTTTGCACCAAAGGTTATAGAAATACTCATCTTTTTGGAAATCCAAATGTGTAGTCTCCTGGCATCGATTCCAAACGCACTTTTTGATGGATCATCTTCTTTCGATTCCGAAGTCTGATCTCAGATATATATACCTACACTGTGTTTATCCGATAATGGAAATTACTATTGATTTGAATTCGTACTGAGAGCACGACAATATTTACAAACAAGTGGACACCTAACCTCGAAAAAACGTAGATCGCAGCCATGTGTTCTGTCAATGATCACAATTTGAAAGAATATCGAAAATTCAATATGTGTAAGAATGATAATTACAAACAATTAAAAGATCACAAAATCAAATTCAAAATCGAAATATATCAAAACCTCATAAAAGTAAGCAGTCGTGTTGGCGGTGTTGTACAATACTTATGGCACCAGTCTGAGGGTTCGCGCGCCTCGCCACCGCGCTCTTTCGCAATTTGGCACTGCCATGGCTGTAACTTCTTAAATCCTTTAGATATCTTGACACCGATTCATTTGCAGGTAGAGTAGGTCACTAGCATTCCAAATAAATTATACGAAAAAAAAAACGATTTTTTGAAAATTCAAAGGTGTAGATACCCCCTTAATTAAACACGGAAGAAGAAGTTCAAGCTCGGTGATAAAGTTCAGGTTAGTAGGAATGAACATACGTCTGACAAAGGTTACACACCCAACTGGACAACTGAAATATTTACTATAAGTAAGATAGAGAATACTGATTCTGTCACATACAAACTCGTCGACTATCAGGATCAACCGAAGAGCTACGAAGAGGAACTCTCTGAAGTAAAACACCCTGATGTTTACCTGGTGGAGAAAGTGCTGCGGAAGCGTGGGAGCAAACTGTTTGTAAAATGGTTAGGTTTCAATAATTCACACAACAGCTGGATAAATAGAGCGGATATGTAATTTTTATTCAATAAAGATATACATAAATATGTAATACATGTTTGATTTTTTATTCATTTACAGTAACCCCATGGTACGGTATCGGACGCGTTGGGAAGAGTAACCCTTCTATCATCGCACCGACTGAGTGCTATTTTCTTTTGTAATACCGTATGAACCTCATGCTTCTTACTCCTAATGAGGTACTGAGGTTCAACTAAATTCTGATGTTGCATGAGGCACTTTTTGTAATCATCGAACATGATTGTCCTCAACCTCGCCGCCCTGATACCTTTTGATCGTTTTTGCTCTTTGTCTCCCTGAAAAATTTTAAAAGTATATAATTTTGCTCGTAATCCTACAAATTCTTTCATACCCTTACAGAAAAAAACCCTCAAAATATCACCCTCAACTGAGCCCTTAACTTTCAGGGTGATTTCGTACCCTCAACTTGAGGGTTGAACCTGAATTGAGGGCACCTTCAACTTGAGGAGCAACCGTCAAATGGGGGTCCCTTCAACTTCCGGGTTCACCATTGAATCAGGGTAACCCCCAAATTGAGGATTGCCCTCGATTTGAGGGTTTGAATTTCAGAACCCGTAGACTTGAAGAATTATTATAGCTCTAAATCTTTGGACTCAACTCTGAATATACGCTTCCAGGTATTAACCGTTAACATTGCAAGTAATTACTCTTAAGGGGTTAGATCTAGTCAGGAGGTCCAAAAAAAGCGATTTTTCAAGAATTTTTCCTGAGAAGACTTTTAAATTTATGAATGTCAAAATTTGTACACATATTATGGTAACTTTCAACTGTATTTCAACATTTTGTGTTTGTAAAAATGATAATTTTAAAAGCTGCTATAGCTGATCTCCAGGAGCTACTCTCAAAAAAAGGCGCCCTGCAGTGACCACGATATCTCTGGACTGGATCATCTAAAATGAAAAAACTGAACGGATTTCGTTAAAGTAATATATAATCTTGTACATAATCAAAGGAATAAGCAAAATAAATTTTTTTCACAAAATGGCGGCTTCTCAAAAAAAAAATGTTGGTGAAAAATTGATTTTTTTTTTTGCGAAGCCGACATATTGTCAAAAAAATTTCTTTTGCTAATTCCTTCGATTAGATACAAGATTATACATTACTTCAACGAAATCCGTTTATTTTTTTCATTTTAGATGATCCAGTTCAGAGATATCGTGGTCACCGCAAGGCGCCTTTTTTTGAGAGGAGCTCCTGGAGATCAGCTATAGCAGCTTTCAAAATTATCATTTTCACAAATGAAGAATGTTAAAATACAGTTCAAAGTTACCATAATATGTGTACAAATTCTTACATTCGTAAATTTAAAAGTCTTCTCAGGAATTTTTTTTGAAAAATTGCTTTTTTTGGGCGTCCTGACTAGATGTAACTTCTTAATTGTGAGATAACCCACCAAGACTTTTTGAAGTGACCTGCCACTTTTCAGGGTCGACCCCTCACTATTCAGGGTCTTCCCTCAATTTTCAGAGTTGTCCCAGAAGTTCTCAGGGTTATCCCTCAATTGTTGGAGGTTGTCCCGCACTTTTTGGGGGCTTACCCTCAATTTTAAGTATTGACCTCCAACTATTAAGGGTTATCCCTCAATTATTGGAGGTTTTCCCTCGATGTTTGAGGAATATTCCTCAATTCTTAAGGGTTTTTCCTCAAATTTTAGGGTTAATCCACCAACTTTTCAGGGATGACCCTTCAATTAATGGTTTCACCATAGAAATTGAAGGTATAACCCTGAAGATTGGAGGTTAATCCCTGAAAGTTCAGGGTTTCACCTTCAGAATGGAGGGTTTAACCCTGAAAGTTGAAGTTTCACCCTCAAACTTGAAGGATTTTTTCCGTAAGGGTAATCTTCCCGTCACATTCATCCGTCATTAAACCTACCACTTCCTTATTCGCTAAGGGGATTTCATAGATATTATAGAGCGGGTAATCGGATGTATCGAATTTATGTGAATCACGTTTGATGTATTCGTATATGTCGGGAACAGTGAAGTGATACAGAAGACTATCTGTATCCCCAAAAAGCACCTCTGGTGCAAAAACCTTTCGCCAAGTACATTTATGTGATATATATCCCCCAAAAAGCACCTCCCACGTAAAAAAAAATCCAAAATCAGTTGCTACTGCCAAGTACCGCTACATCACATCACCTTTTTCTTAAATTCATAATTCGGCCTTCCATTACATGGTTTCTATAGCCATCTTGTCTTTCTACGCAGAACCATAGGTATAGCAATAGGCAATTGACAGTTCTATTGGGGTAAACAGAAGACATAGATGACTGAAAATGACGAGATAAAAAAAAAAAATTTGAAGGTAGTGGTACTTGGCGGGGCACTATTTTATTCTCCTTCCTCGTACTTTTCAACAAAAGGCCCGCCAAGTACCACTACCTCCAAATTTTTTTTTTTATCTCTTTATTTTCATTTATCTATGTCTTCTGTTTACACCAATAGAACTGTCAATTGCCTATCGCTATATCTATGGTTCTGCGTAGAAAGACAAAATGGCTATGGAAACCATGTAACGGAAGGCCGAATTATGAATTTGAGAAAAAGGTGATGTGATGTAGCGGTACTTGGCACTAGCAACTGATTTTGGATTTTTTTTTATCAGGGAGGTGCTTTTTGGGGGATATATATCACATCAATGTACTTGGCGAAAGGTTTCTGCGCCAGAGGTGCTTTTTGGGGATCTCACTACTTTTTGTAGAATTTGATTAACTGATTATTCTCGTTCGTTATGAATTGTAATAAATTATTAGCTCACTGTCATTGTGTATTATAGCGTTTAATATTTAGGTACGTCTTGTGTTTTACTAATATTTATTATCTCATTTGTCAACAGTACGCGATCTCTCATCTCTGTGTTAGATCATCGAAAAACAGAATCCCAAATTTTTTCAGATTTTTTTACCATTCTATTTTCGAAGTTATTGTAGAGGATATTCCGTATAGTTTTGTAGTTGTGTCATCAATTTTTTTCCTTGCGTTCTTTTGCGATTATACATTTTCTTTTAGCAATAGGTTTTTCGTGTAAAACATCTCAGCTTTCAGAAAAAATATTTTTTTTTCGTTCATTCCTGTGAAAAGCTCTTAAAATTGAGCTTGAAATTCAAAAAGCTGTTTTTTGCCAGTCCCAAATTTTTGAAATTTTTTTAAATGTTTCGTCGACAAGCTTAGAAAATTTCACATGATACACGTAATTTCCAAGGTAGGATCTCGATAAACACACGAGCAATGAATTAATGAACGAAAATTGAAGAAAATTCCAAGTCATTCCATGCATTCAATAATTATTCTTTTTCCTTCCTTTCTCTCCTTTCCGCTTTCTCTCACTCGCTCGAGAAATAAATAAAATAACAGAAACTGGAGGAAATTTCGAATTCAATTTATATATTTCACTTATAATTATGTAAAAAGTATGAGAATCGTATCAAAAAACTTTAGTTATTGAAGATAACTAAAAGAACTTTCCACAAGCAGAAATGAAAACAAGATATTTGTTTGGAATTTTTTTACACAAAAAAACCTATGTTTTGTAAAAAATGTATGGTGGCAAAGAGACGCAAGACAAAAATGAATGAACAAGAATTATAAAACTATATAACTTCGAAAATAAAGGGGTAAAAATCCTGAAAAAATGGGATGCTGTTTTTCGATCAGGAGTTCCAGCTCAGAAAAATTCGGAAAGATCTGAGGACGTGAGGCCGGGTCCCTTTGTTGATGTTTTTTTTTTTTTTAGTTTTTAAAAGTTTTGTTTCATTTTTTTTTGTGAAAAATTATTTTCTATTTTAAAGGGAAATCACCCTGTGTAGGTTTGAATGACTAATTGAAACACACCCTGTATACAGAGCGATTCTGAGGAAATAGGTCAGTCTAATAGAGGCTCCCTTATTTATGTTCGTCAATGATAACGCTGTCAGATACCACGAACAAGCGATCTACCGATATTGAATATACCCACGACTGATATCTTCAGACGACGTAGCGGTAGCTGTCACGTCGTGGGTTATATAATGAACTATCATATTACAATATTGTATATTTAAATTCTCATGTTGTTCATAATACAACGGTATAGGATACTATTTCATAAATAAGTAGTGATGTGGTTAAATTGATTGCAGGCGATAATTTCAGTTTATTTCAAACATTATTAGGGTATAAATAATTGTCTTGGTGAAATTTGCACACGTGGTAGTGATAAAGTTAATAAGTTAATAGCATACGATATTGATTCTATATGAATTCATTCCAGGTGTGAATTTCTGTTTATTTCCTACATTAGTTACAACCGAGGATTTCTTCGGTGACTGACTGACCCGTGGCACCTCTTCGATAGGTAGGGTTACGAACAAAATGATGTGAATATCATTCATCAAGCAGTATCTCATCGATCCAGTTAAAGTTTTTTATCCTACGAGGCATCTCCGCTGAATAAAACAATACTCTACATGTCTTCTAAGCCTAATAAGTATGAAGACAGCCCTGCATGAATGATGTGTTGGTCCATCAAGGCGTGTTTAGGTTTCATCGAGTGACAAATCAATGAAAATTCTTGTTCCTATTGTGTACCATGTATCATTAATTATTTGATATGATTATGCAATATCCACTGAATAAACAAAGAATTTCATGGAATTTGTACAATTTGTTGTGATTGAGTATTTTATACAAAAATGCAACGCTTTGTTCTACGCAGCAATCAAATACTCAATCAAATAGATTCACAGTAGGAACGATAATTCACATTCATTTATCACTCGATGAAACTTAAACACGCATTGATAGACCAACACATCATTTATGCAGGACTGTCTTCGTACTTATTAGGCTTAAAAGACATGTAGAGTTTTATTCAGCGGAGATGCCTCGTAGGATGAAAAGCTTTTACTGGATCGATGAGATATTGCTCGATTAATGATATTCACATCGTTTTGTTCGTAACTCTACTTGTCGAAGAGATGCAACGGGTCAGTCAGTCAGTCTCCGAAGAAATCCTCGGTTGTAACTAATGTAGGAAATAAACAGAAATTCACGCCTGGAATGAATTCATAAAGAATCAATATCGCATGCTATTAACTTATTAACTTTATCAGTACCAGATGTGTTAATTTCACCAAGACAATTATTTATAACCTAATAATGTTTCAAATGAACTGAAATTATCGCCTGCAATCAATTTAATCTCATCACTACTTATTTATGAAATAGTATCATATACCGTTGTATTATGAACAATATTAGAATTTAATTACACAATATTCTAATATGACTGTTCATTATATAACCCACGACGTGACAGCTACCGCTACGTATCTGACAGCGTTGTCATTGACGAAAATAAATAAGAAAGCCTCTATTAGACTGGCCTGTTTCCTCAGAATCGCTCTGTATAATATGACATCTTCTTCTTTATCCGTTTGCTCAACCCGTTATTGGAGGTAGGACGGGACGTTCACTAACGGCCATAGACTATATTGTTGACAGCTGGACGGGCCAACGCTCCTAATTTCCCGTCCGCCTAGCCTAAGTCATTTCATGGGCCCATGAAAAGAAGGCACGCCTCTCTATGTTATTTATATACCCATACAACTGCCTCGTGACGTCATCGTGGAGACGGAAAAGACCAAGAAAATTCTTGATCAAACTGGGCATTTCTATAAATCGGAATATTAGATCTCAGCTCTCCGTGCACCGATTGCATAAAAGTTGGGCTTAAATGAAAGCTGTTTGAAACCATATTCTAAGATAAAAATTTGAATCTCGTATATAACCCGAGTCGGAATAAAATGAGGATGATATCATCGCCGTATAGGCCGAAAAGCTCTCGTGTGGGTATAGAGACGCGGTCGAGCCTCACGCCGCGCGCTGAAAAATTCTCTTTAATGTACTTGGCGCGAGACTCTACCGAGTCTCTTGATCCGTGTACAATAACTTTGATCGATCAGCAAAGGTACGTTTAACGTAGTTGTAGTTAAAATTATACATGAAAATCTTAGACAGATCGAGGATGGAAAAGCCAGCGTAAATAGGTTTATTAAAGTGTATTTTAATCCTACTAAGCTCGATAATTACTATGTCATTATCAAATACGGTACAGCTATGAAAATTCGGTTTTGCGATGAGTGCTTTCGCTTCGTACCTCCCCTCCCACTGTGTCAATAATCTAACATCTTTTTGCGTTCTTACGTTCTCCATAGTCTTACCGAATACCGCGTTATTCATCAATTTAAAGAAATTCTTCTTAAACTCGTTATTAGACTTTTTTCTCAATCAGTATCCAGATCTATGTACGGTTTTAACCATGGAGATTGTTCAAATTTTAAGATTCTACGAACTTTCGTTAAGGGGGTATAGGACTGCTGGAGCCTTTAGAACAATCATGTTCTTCTGGGTGGAATTACAATGAGCGTATTCGAGGTAGGCAAATTATATTTGAGTACATGTTTATTAGACTCAAAATGAACCTCAAAAAAAAATATGGATGAAAAAAATATTGATAAATATAGGAATTGAATCCGCACAGGTTTTTTTGCGCATTCGTAGCTGGCCCGCATGATAACTCAAGAACCAAGGCACTGAGAAAGCTGAAACTTTCACGAGATCTTCATAATACCTTTATGCACAGTGTGAACCAGTCGCATCAACGGCAAAATTCTGTGAGGGATTTTGTAAACGAAAAACAGGATTTTTTTTTAATAAATTCGAAAATTTTTCGTTTTTCTCGAATATTTTTGACATTTTTTTTTGTAAATCAATGAGACTGGTTCACACCATGCACACAGGTATCATAAAAATTTCGTGAATATTTCAGCTCTCTAAGTGCCTTGGCTCTTGAGTTATCATGCGGGCCAGCTACCAATCCGGAAAAAACCTGTGCTAATTCAATAGCTTCGGATTTCTATATTTATCAAGACTTTGTTCATCTATATTTTCTTTAGGGTTCACTTTGAGTCCAATAAACATGTACTAAAATATAATTCTCCCATCTCAAGTACGCTCATTGTAATCACATCCAGAAGAATATAATTGCTTTCAAGGCTCCAGCAGTCCTATACCCCCTTAATTTCATTCCCAGGTTTAAATATTGTTTTGAATTCTGGTAGTGAACAACGTATTTCTTTTTCGGAAAAAGAGTAGTCATTAATTTGGAATTTTTACTGTGCGAGGGTGTATAGTGTTCGGGGCAAAGAGGTAGGTCCTTGTGTGTTTCGTGAAGCTCCAAAGGATACTCCAAGTCCACAT
The DNA here is from genome assembly GCA_963992785.1 of Tenthredo livida. NCBI lineage: Eukaryota > Metazoa > Arthropoda > Insecta > Hymenoptera > Tenthredinidae > Tenthredo > Tenthredo livida. The sequence continues at coordinate 28,252,531 of OZ023064.1, forward strand.
TGAGAATGTATCCTACATGTGAATCATCGGGAATATTACACACATTAATCGACTTGTATTCCCACTGGAAAGATCCACGAGGTAGGCACTGACTCATCGCTCCACCGTACAGATGGTTTACATCGAAGTACATGAGGTAGGATTCCTTCAAAGTCCTTACTCATATATCTATTGTTACTCTCCGCGTGCCAGTTCAAGCACTGAGCTACACCACCCCGAATCCCCTTTTCGATGAACAAGAGCATCTCCACATCGGTGAGGAGTTCTAGCTCAACACGCGTGGACTTGAGCATCGCGTCGAAGGCAAGTCCAGGAGCGGTGTAATAGTGCAGAGGATCCAAGCTATGCGTAGAATGACAGTTACGACGAAAATTTTCAAAAACATCCGCTAGGAGTGGACCATCCGTTTTCAAATATGAATCAGAGTATTCGCCCAGCGTATCAATATTAAACATGTCCCAGACTTTTATTGCGTGTTGATAATTCACTTCCGAGACGTTGGTATCGTTCAATTTTGAATAGAATTTTTTAATCGGTGGTAATTTTTTCTCATCAAGCTTTACCCAACTATCTACATATTCGTAGGGAAATACTCCCTTTCTCGTGAGCAACTCGAATTCCTCTGCGCTATTACACAACCTTCCAACAATTGTTTTATCATTATTATTGAGATATGATGCCAGTTTGTCTAAACTACTTGCCATAAACCGGCACGAATCGATAAATCTTAGGCTTACATTTGGATCTTGAATCTTTTTTGTGACGGAAATGTACCGTTCTTTGTTGACAGGAAGGAGACTCAATTCACCGTCGAACTGTGTACCTAAAGCTTTGATTAAGAAGTGTGAATCATAGCCGGACAGATTGTGAAAAACTACTGGAATAATATGCGAAGATTTATAATTCAAATTACCCGAGTAGAAATTGAGTACCTGGGTGCAAGAACAACCTAAGTCGACTCAGGTTTTGACACCAAAACCGTTGATTGAAGTTTAAAAACTGAATTGCATCTACGAACGAAACCACAATGGACTTTGTAGACTACTCATTTTGAAGGGCGATTCTTCCGGAATACGAAGCCCATTTTGTTTTTGCACTAAAATGAACAGGAATCTTTATAATAAATAAAACATGCGCGCTGGCTTAGGTCGTTCTTGCGAAAAACGAAATTTCTTGCGAATATTTGGTCCGTCTCGACACTTACGACTTGAATTTTGTTACTTTTCATGTCGAAACACATATTTTACGCAGTCTTTAAGAATTTGGATCAACCAGTGAAATAATAAATAAGACAGGAAATTAAAATAATTTTTTTTTTCGAAAAATACACCAATTTTTGCAAATAATTAAATAAATAATATTACATAAGGCATATTTTAAAAATATATAAAAAGGGATTGATGAGCTCTCAATATATATAGGGAAGGGTGGGGTAAAATGGACGTGGGGCAAAACGGACCACTGAAAAAAACAGATTGACCATCAAAAAACTTGAGTATGAATATGAACTTTTTTGACCCGAGGGGTCCATTTTGCCCCACCCTAGATAATAACTTAAGGAGTGAAGTATGGCAACCTTCAGACAAAGAAAAAAAAAATTGTCCCCCACTATTAGACCCAACAATCGAGTGTCGAAACAAAAATCGCGAGATCCTATGTTATTCAACCCTTTCGGTCACAGACGCCACTATAGTGGCGTCATTTTATTTTCAGTCTAACAATTTATTTTTTCTTGACATGGAAAAGTAAATATAATACATAATGCCGAATAAAATCGAATTGTGGGACTAAAAGTGTTAAACGGGAAACTTCGAATCTCTTTAGGCATCTGTTAGAATTTTTTTTTAAATCTCATATTTGAAGACAATTATTTTTCAATTTCTTTTCTGAAAGTTTCCATGCTTTACTCCTCAAGTTTGTATTTAAGAACCACCCTAATATATATATATAGGGTGAGTCCGGTACAGTTGTCCCACGTTAACAAAAAGTTGAATAGCAATTTTGAGTATTCAGTATGATTTTATTTATATTTTTTTTTTCACACAAAATGGACATTTCAACTTCGAGAAGTATTAAATTCAGTAACTGAGTAACTGCCACAAACTTGATTTTATCAGGCAGGCGAATGAGCGAGCACAATACTTCAACAGACTCACGCGCTCTATGCAATAACAACCTAAGTAGTGGCGTTAGGTTGTTGTTGTATAGATCGCGCGTGGCAGGGTTGACGCTCCGTGCGCATTGCATACTTGAAAAATACTTTCCACCAAAATGCGACATCCCGCAAACCTGAAACTCACAGGGTAGGTAGTTGGGATGTTGTACAACGCGAAAATGGTGGTGGGAGCAAAAACGACCTAAGTCGACTTAGGTTGTTTTTGCACCCAGGTACTCAATTATGGTCCGGCTAAAATTGGCCCAGATCAGGCTATCCTTCATCACTTCATCCGGCCCTGACCAGATTACGTATCAGGTCCGCTTCAGGACTGTTACGCAGTTTCTGATGTGGCAGTGATCCGGCACTGCCCGACCGGTCCTGATGTTGCCCCGATCATGCCGAGTATCTAGCCTAGTCCGGTTATTATAAAAATATAAGGTCCTACAAAAAAGTTTCATGTTCATTAAACAGTTACTTTATTGGTCATTATATTAAACTACTTCACAGAAGCAGATTACAAACTACGATATACATTTGACTTATAGGCGATATACGTATGACGTAGAAGACTTTGGTATATATGATATCCAATTATGAAACTGAATTAATAGTATATTATGCTCCGAGGATTTACCCGAACCTTTATTCGCATACGAGGTCTGTAAAAAAGCATATTTGGATTGAATGGTAGGGTAACTTCCGAAGTGCATACGGTATTTTATTCACAACAAGCGCGTCTAGAGCGAGTAACGTCGATTGTGAAAAAGGCATAACTATAGGGTAAGGTATATCAGGTTGCAATAGTACATTACACATCCTATTTTTTGTAAAACCTGATGGGAAGTTCGATTCCAGAAAGTGGATAGCAAATGAAGTGACAACAGTGGTACCTAAATAACCTGATCGCCGCTCACCCGAAACTGCGACGGGGGTCCAGGGGCGAAGCCCCGTTGGGGGGTGTGGGGGGCGAAGCCCCCCACAAAGCAAATAAAATCAGTTCAAGGTTATTTTTCAAAATTATTTTTATTAACGAGCCCACATAGATGATGGCTTTAATATTTTTTCCAGTTCCTTGAAATACACGAGCAACACTGTTTCATCAAATGAATTGGTCTTTTTTGTTTTCCTCCAAGCCTTAAACTGATTATACACGGCTGTGTATTTTTGTTTTGATTTCTCGGGGAGCAAATTTTCGGAAGGCGCAGCCCCCGAACGTCCACGACATATTAAATAAAATAGAAATACAAAACTAATGTAACATAAGTATTTTGATAAGTACCATACATCAATTATCAATTACATAGCACTTCATGACTGTATATCTATATTAATTTTCTTATTTGTCAACTCAGTCTCAAATTAGTATTTGGAAATGAAAAATGAAAACGAATTTCGCGAAAATTATTGCTCTTTGCCCCCATAGTTAAATACAATAGAACAGTTATTGAAACTAATTGCTCACGGATTAGGTGAAGTGTTAGGCACTTCAGGGTCTGGTATTTGCTTTTTGGCATTCGATGTACCAATGCTTATATCATCCATTATCTTACGTTTCTCTGGTTGCTTTTCACAATGCACTATTTCACGTGGCTTATCAACAGACGATGTAACAGTTGATGAAATAAGTTTACCAATTTTGGTTTTATTCTGAAGCGACTCTTCAATGTACCCCTCTGCGACACTGCTCGATTTCCATCCTCCATGACGTTTCATAGTCGTCATGTTCGCCCCGGAATCAGCGAGCAATGTCGCAGAGGTACGCCGAAAAGCATGTCCAGTGTAATTTTCTGGATCTGTAATATTTAAGTAGCGTGCTCTCCTGAGGCATCTATGCAAATTTATGTTTACCTATCACCTGTACAGTGCATTTGCCCTGTTTATAATTCAAGAAAAAACGATTAGTTGCGACATTTTTTAGGCGCAGTGCTTTGTATTTTTTGACTGTTGGCGCATGGACTTCAGTGATGACGAACCGTCGAGCTTTCTTCGGCTTGGTGTCCGGTACATCCATGATGAGCGATTCGCCTTGTTCTCTTATGTGGTGAATTGTCATCTTCAGCAACTCATCCACGCGACAAGCTCCCCATATTCCGCAAATTGAGGCAACCTGGAAAACGTTGTCAATTTGATTGTTGGAAATGTTTCAAAATATCAAATATAAATTTTCAATCAATGAAAGTACGCTCACCTTGGTTGCTAAATAAACATCCTCAGGCGCTTCTGTCAAAAATTTGTCCGTTTCTTCGGCCGTAAAAACCTTAGATTTTTTGCTTTGGAAATTTTTGCAATTCACTTTCAAGAGGTGTTGCAATCGTCCGTATTTTTGAATATTTTCTTGTTCGTAAAGCATTATCGTTGACTTCAGCATAAAGAAAATGCTCCATATACTTGATGGCGCATATTTTATTTTTAATTCGTTGTAATAAGCCAATCAAACATCTTCGGTCGATTCCTTTAACTTTTCGTTTTTTTTCCATTCAACAAATTTTTGATGAACGAAATCGTAATTCTGTTTGGATTTTTCTGGTAATAGTTGGGCACACGCTTCTTCAGCGGTTTGTGCTATTTTAGATGATATCATTTTTTGTGGTTCTTTTTCCACTTTGATGTAGGTTAGAGCACAAGTTTTTTCCGCGAATAATTCGATCACGATAACACTCGCAGGTTATATTTACATCAACATGCGTTGCCATAGACACATGCTCGAGTTCGGCGATCATATTAGGATATGCGCAGAAGTCGAATAGCTGTCAATCGCAGTTTTCGTCAGCCGATCCTTTATAGTCCCGTTTTGAGGTCTATAAACAGCAGTTTATTTCCCTGCGGACAACAAACAGACCCCCTCTTTCCCTGCAATACTGCCAACTTACGCCGGTCGGTAAATGACTACATTATGCCTTTGTACCAGGGGGCGTTACGAGCTCAAAACGCGCTTGTTGGAAATAAAAGCAATAAATTTGAAAAAGAGAAAGTGTGAAATTATTTTTCTTCACGGGGTTTTTGATCTCGACCGCCCCAATCTTTAGCGTTGTTGATAACCGCTCCAAATGCATCCGCTATTGCTTTTTCTTTGACTGTTGCGCCAGTTGATTGATCACAAAATTTGGTGAGCATTGCATCTGTAATTTTTACAAAATATGAATTAGACCAAACTTACAATTTGGTATTCACAATGACTGGCTAATTTGTAGATATTTCATTCATACCGAGAATATTCGGTGAGAGTAAACGATCCCCTTCCCATGGCAAAACTAACACAGGCGCGATTCGCGTGCGTGAGGCTCGTTCGGGAGGGGATGCAATGTTACTGGGACCTCATTCCCTTCCGAATAAAGCTTACGCACGCGGAGCGCGCCTGTGTTGGTTTTGCCGTAGGAAGGGGATCGTTTACTCTCACCGAATATTCTCGGTATGTGTGGATATGTGCAATAATGTGAATATACCTATTATATGTTAACAATGATCAAGACCTCAATTTGTACCTCGTACGCAAATGTAGAATGTGGTATCCTCCTTGAAAACGATTTTGGTGCCGGACTTTTTCACCGATGTGAATTTTAACAGTACCTCTCGAATCATAAATTTCTTAATGATGTCACGTACAGACTGCGCCAACAATTTGAGGTCTGGAATGATAAGTGCTGACATTCCATGTATCTGAAAAGAGATAAAAAAAATTGTCGCAAATAGTATTGGGGTTTAATTTATAACGTGATTGAACATGGAATTCGATGTACAATTGCGGTGTTAAAAGCTTCATTTTTATAACGCATGCATGAAAAAGTCGCTTGTTTGGGGCTCTGAAGCGGTCATATTGTGGCACTTTTCTGACGTTTGAGTAGGCAATGCCAACATGAAACTAATTGCATGCCAAACGTGCGCACTGCGTTTTGCGCACATCGAGCGTGCACAACATGATTCTTGTTACGCACGGCATGCGAACAAGAGCATTTTATAATCATTCATCCCTGTCAACGCGCTATCTCCGTGAACCGACTCGATGTTTTTGGTATGGTTGTTTACATTGACAACAGAGCCCCACAAGCAACTTTTTCATGCATTTGTTATAAAAAATAGCGTTCGATACTCCCGCGAAGTGAGGCGTTTAGGGTTGTCCGATGCCTTCAGCACTCACCTTCGTCTCGGCTGCCGCCTCGACTATGGTTCGTGCTGAAAACATCGGACAATCCTATAAACGCCTCACATTTCGCTCTCGTATCGAAATCTACTATTGTTTTTAGTTTCTTGTCGAATTTGTTGAACTCCTCAAGCGTTCTGAATGGCAGCTCCCCGAGATCGTTTTTTCCGATGATGGCGTCGATTCCCTTGACTTTTTCAATATGCTTTACAGAAGAGGCTTCAACTTGGCTTAGTTTCAGAGCTGAAAGCTGGCTTTGCACCTGTCCGATTTGGACCGATAATTTCCGGAAGCTTTTGGAAATCATAGTCCTCAAATCATCTGAATCTGTAAATATCATCCATGTGCAAACATCATGTTGAAGGGGTATACACCACTTGCAAATGATTTTTTCCAAATCACTGCTACGCTTTGAGAAAACAATACAGTGACTCAGTTCTTTCACAGTTGATTAGTGCTATTTTGATACAGAGTTCATGATTTTCCCAGATTTTATGTCTTCCGCGTAACAAAAATTCGGTCCATCGAAGAAAAAGTAGTTGTCGTAGGGTACAGGTGGCTGCGTTGCTGCGTTGCGTGAAACTTCTCCAAATTTGGAGAGAATATTCTGTATAAATGTAATTTAGGGGCAAATCAATAATATTTCATGAATTCAAGTTCTAGACATAGAAATATTATTGGTTTGCCCCTAAATTACATGAATACAGAATATTTTCTCTGAATTTAAAGAAATTTCATGCAACGCAGCAACCTGTACCCTACGACAATTACTTTTTCTTCGATGGACTGAATTTTTGTTCAGCGGAGGATATACAATCTGGGAAAATCATGAACTATCTATCGAAATAGCATCAATGAACTGTAAAAAAACTAAATTACTAGAATGTTTTCCCAGACCGTAGCAGTGATGTGAAAAAAATTATTTTCAAGGTGTATATTTCCCCTTAATCAAAAGGATTCTAATCTTCAATTGGCTCAGATGGTTGAAGATGTCATATCTCTTAAAATAATGAAACAGACATACCATCGTCATCGAACAGTCCTGGTGAGTTATTCTTCTCACGATCATTCGTCTTACGTGGCCTATCGATCTCACCCTTTCGTTGGTTGCTCGTTTGGACAACAGTTTTTTTTTCTCATTGGTTTTGGAATTGCAACCCGAAGCAAGCGCACTCGAAGTGTCATGATTATTATTTTCATCTTTCGGAGAAGATCAAACATAAAACACATAACAAATATATAATATAAAGCCCGAAGAGTCTCCCGCATCTGTAGCATAAAAATCATTCGGACGTACCGGAATTTGCTTCAGGATCCTGAGCACAGCGGTTATCACGATTGTCAGAGTCGTTTTCAATGTTGCCCGATGATTCGGAAGATCTTATTGATTTTCGAGTCATGTATTCACTTTGGTCAGTGCTGTCGGAATCTCGAGCGTCAGATTCTTTTATCTCGGAGTATGGCGATTTTCTATGGACACCGACCGATTGACGATGTTTTGGCGTGAGTGAATTTATTTTTCAGCCTTGGAGGAACGATTTTTTTTTGGATAACACAGTCTTTTTTATCTTGCCCATTGATGCGTATTTTTTAGATTTTTAACTGTTAGTAGAATGCAAAAACTGCACATTAGTTTCACAGTCAAAGATCAACTTATTGTACGCTGATCCAAATGAGGCACGAGTAAAATCGTTCTCTTCATTTATACTGCATTATAAATCAAGAGACGCGGCAGTGGCTTGACGTCAAGTATTGAAAAAAAAAATTCATATAATGTACAGTACGAAAGTGTGGAAACGAAAAAAATTCTCGTAAAGAGTTTTCAGCGGTAAGAAAAGCAAGAAAAAAAATGATTTTATAAACTTATGGATAATGTAAATGCACGTATAATATATTATTTCAAAGTCTGTACTTGGCGAGATATCTCGAATGCTGTTGTTCTGAAATGCCAGGTCCTGCGCAGCTGTTGCAAATAACTCTCCAACTTCGTGTTCTTCGTATTTTTTTTCTTTCATCTTATATTTCTTTAGTATTTCATTTTGTTCAGCTGTCACACGTTGTTCGTTATCCGTACTGAATACATGAATCTTCATTTCGAGAGTTTTCACTTGAGTCAGTGCTTCAGCATAAGAATCTGATATAGAAATTCAAATGATTCATCAAATGTTCCATTAATACACATGGCAAAATGTAAATTGCATATAATATCAATCGACACAGAAGCATCTTAACGCCAAGTAATTTGGAACAAATTTTTAAGCGCGCTAGCTGTGCTTTCCTATACGGTGAGTCGTTCAAAAACTGTCAATTATGCATAAATTTCAACTCAGAATCATTGTACGTACTCGCAGAGCCTTTGATTGATACCCGGAATATTGGCCATGACGGTAGTGGTTCAGCTTCAGACTTGATGAGGTCTGTTAAAATCTGTGAGTTTGTTGTCGAAACGGCTGATATAAATGGTGTGACTAGATGTTGTTTTCCCTCGTCGAAGAAAATCCAACTTGCTGGCATGAAGTCTATGCTACGCTTCTCTCCGATATCGTCTACAAACTCTACGAGCATGTATTTTACTTTTGTAGCCATATCCACTGAAATACGTCAAGACCATTTGAGCGAGAAACTTTTCGAATGGAATTCTCACAATATTCAATACATCTAACATATTCATATGAAAATAGGTTAATTTCGTTTGCTAGTGCCGAAAAGGGTATCTTTTTCCTATATTTGCACATAAACGCGGAAGTGCTGAGAAAAAAAAAATCGTACACCGGCAAAAAAAATTTGTCGCAACCTAACCGAGAAAAATTTATCACCGCAACTCTTTGACGCCTTGGTAACTTTTTATAAACACTAGTAGTATTGTTTATAGAATAAAATCTTACCTTTGGGCTTTATTATGGTTAGTCGATCAGAATACAATTTCGATGATCGATGGTGCCCCGTTGGATTCTTTTCTCGCGAATCACGTTTCTTCTCGTGAACCGTACGATTATTTACGTACTGAGATTCGATGGATCTTTTCACATATTGTGCACTATGAAATCGAATCCTCTCTTCATATACATTTGTATCACATACGATCGGACGTCCAAACCCTCGATTATGCTCGATGGAAACACTACGTAATTAATAACCTAGAACTGTTAGCCCACGCGCGTCCTTCTGATATTTTGGCGGGAGCTCGCCGAGAAAGCTCGACTAGAAGCGCCACGGACGTGAGAAGCGCTAACTGCACTTTCATAAGTTTTCCATTAAGGGTGTACAAAGGTTCTTCATACGTTTTTCTGGATATGTGAGTTAATTAGCGTACGGTCTTCTTGCGGGGCGATTTTTTTATTTTCATATTATATTTGCGTAGGATTCAAGGCTAGAATGGGTAGCGACCGCATTAGAGTAAAACGCGAGCTGGCACGCATACGTATGCAGCGATTCCGAGAAATAAAGAAACGAGAATATATTGAGGCTCGACGTATGAGCCGAATGCATTTGCAGGAATTTAATTTTGATGACAGGAATGGAGGAGACGAAAATTGTAATCCAACAGATGTCGAAGAAGAGGCCACAGAAGGACGAAAAGGAGAAGCAGACGAAGACGAAGAAGGAGAAGAAGACGATTCTGATGAAAATTCGATTGCAGGTGATATTTTCGGGAATAGTACTAATAATGGGGTTAATTTCGATGACAAAAATGGAAGAGACGAGAATTGTAATTCAACAGATGTCGAAGAATTAGAGGGAATAGAAGGAAGAGAAGGAAAAGCAGACGAAGCAGCTGGAGATGGATAGATAGATAGATAGTTTTATTTTTATTATCCATAGCAATATTGGACAAATCCTACCTTGCATTTACAATGTGTATGCAAGGTAGGCGGAGAAACTTAAACCTAACTCAAACTAGGTAAAGAGAGAGAGAAAGAGTACATGGCTGTACGGAGTAAGCAGACAGGTTGTATATATAGGTATATAAATATTAGGGTGGACGTTAAATTCCATCTTCAGGAGTGAAGCCCCACAGTTTAAAGGAAAAAAAAAAGAAAAATTTTGGTCCCAAAGCGAAGTTTCTGAGATGAAGTTAACACGTGCCGGTAAGACCTCAAAGTTTCCCATTTAAAACACATGCATTTTTACGGATCTCAATTCAAAAATTCAATGTGAGGCTAATTTTGTTTCGAAAAATCTTAAACTACGTCAGGGTATCGGGTATGTATACTACTACGTGAGGAAAAATAGAGGATATCGTGCCATTCAATCTGATCATGATTTCACTCCAAACTAAAATTCTCTTTATCGATTTTACGGCCTAAAATTCTAATTTTCAGTAAATATCCTGCGGATGAAAATTCGATGAGGATTTAAATATCATTTCTAACGTAAAATTCCTCGAGGAATTCAGGGGAGCCAAGAAAAAAAACTCTACTCTCAATATTTTCTGAAATATATCGATTTTTATTGAAAAAAAATAGTGAAAATAAAATAAATAAAATAAATTCAATCAAATGAAAATAAAATAAATGAAATATATTTAATAAATTTTTACGTTTTTTTTCAGTAAAAATCGATATATTTCAGAAAATATTGAGAGTAGAGTTTTTTTTCTTGGCTCCCCTGAATTCCTCGAGGAATTTTACGTTAGAAATGATATTTAAATCCTCATCAAATTTTCATCCGCAGGATATTTACTGAAAATTAGAATTTTAGGCCGTAAAATCGATAAAGAGAATTTTAGTGTGGAGTGAAATCATGATCAGATTGAATGGCACGATATCCTATATTCTTCCTCACGTAGTAGTATACATACCCGATACCCTGACGTAGTTTAAGATTTTTCGAAACAAAATTAGCCTCACATTGAACTTTTGAATTGAGATCCGTAAAAATGCATGTGTTTTAAATGGGAAACTTTGAGGCCCTACCGGCACGTGTTAACTTCATCTCAGAAACTTGGCTTTGGGACCAAAATTTTTATTTTTTTTTCTCCTTCAAACTGTGGGGCTTCACTCCTCAAGATGGAATTTAACGTCGACCCTAATAAATATACCTACATATATAGAAACACCCGCATTCGCACGAGAGACAAGGAAAACCGCCGGAAAAACCTTGTCCAGGTGTAGCCGGATCCGCGCTCAAACCACCGTGAGTCAAGTCAGCGACTGGACGGCGTGACCCGTCTTACATTTTTGCAGGCTGCCGCTCAGGCCTTCCTTGACTCGCTTGGGGATTTGAACTCAGGTCCTCCCGCTCCATAGTTTCGAGTGCTAGCACTACGCTACTACTGTCGGTAGCGTCGGTAGAGAAGCAGACGAAGACGGAAAAGGAGAAGAAGACGATTCTAATGAAAGTTCGATTGCAGGTAGTACTTTTGGAAATAGGGGCAATACTCGGTTAATTAATTTTTATTACAAGAATGGAGGAGACATGAATTATCATCCAACGCAGATGTTGAAGAAGAGGCAGGCGAATGACGAGAAGGAGAAGCAGACGAAGAAGAAGAAGAAGACGAAGAAGATGAAGAACAGGAAAGTGACGATGATGACAACAGATATGATGTTGTAGAAGCTCTTCGTTCATGGGCCTTGACTTCAAACATTCCTTCCACACAACTCGATGCTTTGCTGAATATTTTGAGACAGCAGTTACTTCCAACACTACCAAAAACTGCAAAAACGTTTCTTGAAACTACCAAATTCGTATACGAGACCCGAAAACTTGACGGAGAAAATGATCAGGAAGGCAGCGAGCTTGTCTATTCTGGTATTGCAAAGTACCTTCAACAGGTTGTGAACATTGAATTGCATGCTGAACCTATGCTCGAGTTGTTGTACATCATAGATGGTTTGCCTCCATATAAATCGAGCTCCATGCAATTCTGGCCAATATTGTGCAAGGTGGATTTTGAGCTTGATGTAGGGGACGGTGGGGCAAAGCCGGCAGTGGGGGCAAAACCGGCACCAAAAAAAAAAATGAGCTAATGGTATTTTCGAAATAAGGCGAGTGAAACAAAACGCCATACCGAGTGTCTCCGCTGGAAGCGATAAAAAATTTTGAGGGTGGGGCAAAACCGGCACCGAAAAAAAAGGCTAAATCTTGTATTTTCGCGTTGAGGCGAGTAAGAAGAAGCTGTATCTAACGTATCTCTGCTGAAAACGATAAAATGCCGGGAAATGGGGGAAAACCGGCCACTTAACAAGAAAAAATACGATTCAGCCTTTTTACTTTTTGGTGCCGGTTTTGCCCCACCCTCTAAAATTTTTATCGCTTCCAGCGGAGATACTCGGTATGGTGTTTTGTTTTACTCGCCTTAATTCGAAAATACCATTAGGTCATTTTTTTTTTGGTGCCGGTTTTGCCCCCACTGCCGGCTTTGCCCCACCGTCCCCTATATCAGCCATTTCCGGTCGCTATTTATGCAGGTAAAAAAAAACCTGCGAATGTGAATCAGTTTCTAGAAGATTTTATTACAGAGCTCAATAAAATACTCAGGGATAGAGTCGAGATCAATAACGAGCTGTTTCGTATCCACATACGAAATTGAACGATTAAATGAACTTACCTAAGTGAAGTTCTATCGTAATTGTATGTAGCGCCTCCTCCGAAAGATCACCAGATGTAGTACCCGCTCTCTGTGCTGATGGCGCCACAAGGTTTAAAGTAAGTAACTAAAACTTTCTAGTAACTTACCCAACCGGTCCAATTCCGGTCCATATTCTTCATTATTTTAAAGTGCTTGCCGTTTTATCTCGGGGATTAACCTCAGTTATTGGGATGCAATAGGGTGGGACTGATCTTTCGCAGGAGGCGCTACATACAATTACGATAGAACTTCACTTAGGTGAGTTCGTTTAATCGTTCAATTGTATTTTGCGCCTCCTCCTTCAGATCACCAGATGTAGATGTTTGAATTATGCGCGGCAAGCAATTGTTTTTAAACTGTGACCTTATATTGATGTTAACATGGCTGACTTTTTTTTTTTTTTCTTACAGTTTTAGGATAGTTTTGGCAAAAATGTCGCGATTTTCTACAACTTCTAGGTTGTAGAACTTGTTAAAAGTCTGGGAAGCTGGTGTCCAACCGGCTGTCTTACGAATAAGGTCGATATTAACGCCGTTTCGATTCGCTGCTGATGTTGAAGCGTGGCGTGTGCTGTAGGCCGAAAAGATGGATGTGTCTAGGCCACTCTGTTGTAGGATATTTTTCATTCAATGACTCAGTGTCTGTGTCGTGACAGCTTTATGGGGTTTCTTCCAGGAGATGAAAAGGCCTGTAATGTTCTGTCGTAGGTTATCACTTCGCTTTAGATATGTCTGAAGAGTTCTTGCTACGCAGATCGACCTTGTAACGCGGCCAAGCCACGACCTATATAAATAGTAATACAACAAGGCGTATAGCGCGCGCCATCTATCGTTAGCGCGGTCAACCATATCAAAAGGCCATCTGTTGTTAGCGCGGTCAACCATCTCAAAGAGCCATCTACCGTAGGCATGGGTTAACTAACGGCAAATCGCCATATTGCCTAAAAATCTCTCTCGCTTACAAAGTAACTATATGAATTAGATAAGTTCGGCAATTAAATAGCATTTAATTAGAGAAATATCTCTCTGGATATAGCAGAGTGAGATACTAGTGGGGGATCGCTTCGGCACACCACCTGTCTTCTCGTTTTGGCATGTGTATTGCTTTTGCAAGTACACGATCTCGTTTGAGGAGTGGGGAATAGCTAGTGGGGGATCGCTTCGGCACACCACCTGTCCTTTCTTTTGCTTCTTGGACACCATCGTGGGAGTCAAATCAGTAAAGTCTTTATATTTTTGAGGTAGAAGATAGCTAGTGGGGGATCGCTTCGGCACACCACCTGTCTCTTCTTTTACTTCTTGGGGGGGTCAAATCAGTAAAATCCTTTCTTGTAATTAAATTCCTCTTTCAAAATATTCAATCAGCTCAGTAATATCAAATCAAACATGAAGTAAAATCACTTGCAGTAAAATCACTTGAAATCAAATCACTTAGCATAGGCATTATAGAGTCCCAATAAATAGTCAGAGAACTGATAATACAAAGCATAATATAGAAGTCCTAATTACTTTTAGGCAAAGCGATTCAAAGAGAGTCATTTTAATTAGCATTAATAGATCACTACTTAGATAAATTCAGGTAGAGCAAATAATATAAACGTCCTAACTAGCTATAGGCAACGAACTCACTTAGAGTTCATACATTATATACAGGCACTAGTTTTTAAGATAACTTTCAACTCTAAGGAGTCATTTCATTTAGTATAAAATATGTTTCGATTCAACTCACTTAAAAGTGATTTCAACTAGTATAGGTAATAGTTATTAAGATAAAAACGCGATTAGATATAGGAGTCCTAAAACAAGCTATAGGACAAGTATAACTCAGTCAGAGTCATGACATTTAGCATTAGGTATTAGATATTAAGATCACGGTTGACCGCCGGTAAATACTTCCAAATAAGAAGTCAATTAATATAGAAGCCCTCAGAAGAGGCACGTGAGGTTTTCACCAACCAATGTTCAAACTTTAATCTTAAAAAAACTGTTATAACCATATTACATTTTTATTCCAAATAAAAACGCATTATTTACATGTACCAATATAATCTGAATTGAGTCACCTTCCATAATTCTTGATTTTATATAAGAATAGGCCCGTGGATTAATTCCTAAACACCCTGAGATTAGAGTTTACATCGGCATTTCGCCGATATAAGTTAAGTAAAATTTTAGAGCACCACAACCTATCTGCTGAGTAGAAGGATAGGATTAGGTTAGGTTGTACCTTTTCCGGGTCCCGACGTTTTCAGTTGTGCTGGGATCTTAATCTCGATTTCTTCGTTAGTTTCGGTGATGTTTTTTATGTCGATTGCGGCCAGGGTTTGGATTCTGTGCCCTGATGTAAGCGCGAGTAGTGTCGCTAGTTTTCCAGATAATTGTTGTAAAGAAATTGTGTCGTTTGGGTACCATTTAGAGAGGAAGTCTAGAACGATCTTAGGGTCCCAGGTAACGTCGTATTTAGGACGCATTGGTCGTAGCCTGGAGACTCCTTTACAGAAACGTTTCACGTTGGTGTTTTCTCCTACTTCTGGCCCCAGGATTAGGGCTATTGCAGATCTCAAGGAATTGATGGTACCATAAGATGCTCCGTTTTCGAATTCTCTGGTAAGAAACTTCAAGATGTCTGGTATATCAGCTGAGAAAAAGGCTGTGTTGGTTGAAGAACAGAACATCCACCATTTTTTCAGCGCCGAATCGTACTGACGTAATGAGGAATCATCCAACGACGCGATGCTGATCTTTATGGTTGCTGGTGTAATTCCTCTTAAGGCGTAAGCCTGTTCGATGACACACCTCCCACCAGGCAAAGCTGGGGCCAGAGTGGGTGTGGTTCCCTGTAGGAGGATCGTAGAAGATTAGGATTTCGTGTAAAAATTATAGGAGGCGATTCGAACATCGCTTTACACCGGGGGAACCATGCTTGAGATGGCCAGTTAGGAACTACGAGGATCCCTCTGGCCTGCTCGTTTTAGATCTTTTTTAATACTTTAGGTATGAGAGCAAAAGGAGGAAATGCGTAGAAAAATTGACTGCCCAATTTATTGTCAAAGCATCAATAGCGAAAGAACCAGGGTCTTTCTTTCAGAATACATATCTCTGGCATTTTTTATTGATTCGGCTGGCGAAAAGATCAGTTTCTGGGTATCCGAATTCTCTACACAACTGATCGAACACTTCTTGGGACAGACAGTATTCCGTTTCAGTTTCTAGCCGTCTCGATTCAAGGTCAGCCACAGTGTTTTCTTTTGATCGAATATAGGAGGCGAAGATCCAGATCCTTCGGCATTCGCACCATTTCCAGATTTCTTTACTGATTTTGCTGAGATTTTCATATTAAATGCCCCCCATGCGATTGATGTATGCGATAGCTGTCGTATTGTTTATTCGTAACAGCACATCGCAGTTCTTAAGATTTTTTGTGAAACACTTCAGTCCGAAAAATGCTGCCTGTAACTCTAGGTAGTTTATATGATGTTTCCGTTCTTGCAGGTTCCAGAAACCGTGGGGTCTTTCGGAGCCGCAGCATGCGCCCCAGCCTGATAAGGATGCGTCGGAGAAAGTCTCGATCACATAGTGAGCGCTTCTGATAGGATTAAAGACTGATCTTATGTTTGACCTCCACCAGGTTAGGTCTTCTTCGACGTTTGACGACAGTGTCATACGTGCTTGATAGTCGTTTTTGTTCCCTTCTAGGGCGAGAAATTTTTCGCGCTCTAGATCTTTAATGTAAACCCAACCATATTTAGCTGCTACGCATAATGACCTGGATAACAATTTACATGGCCAGCCCACCAGCCACATTAATGCCATGTGGCATTAGCACGGCAATGCCGTCACCCGGCCACATAGCAGGTCGATGTTCGATAACCATGCGGCGGTTATATGGTTTCAACATGGCCTTTTCACATGGCGATAGCATGGCTAATTCAGCTGGGCTACCAATGTTGCGCCATCCTGGCAGCTACACGGCTAGTTCATGTAGCTTTTGACTATCTATCCAATGTACACTGGCTACCTAGCATTGACCTGGCCGCCACCTCGCAATGCCATATGGCTTTCATGTGGGCCAACCTGGGACTGTCATGTCTTAACATTACCTGGCGACTACCTGGCCGCCACCTCGCGATGCCATATGACTTTCATGTGGGCCAACCTGGGACGGCCATGTCTTGACATTACCTGGCGACTACCTGGCCGCCACCTCGCGATGCCATATGACTTTCATGTGGGCCAACCTGGGACTGTCATGTCTTAACATTACTTGGCGACTACCTGGCCGCCACCTCGCGATGCCATACGGCTTATATGTAGGCTGAACTGGCGCTGCGTTGTCTTAACATTAACTGGCCACTGCCTAGCCGCCACCTCGCGATACCACATGGCTTTTATGCACAAGGCTAGTTCATGTAGCTTTCGACTATCTATCCATTGTACACTGGCTACCTAGCATTGACCTGGCCGTAACCTTGCAATGCCATATGGCTTTCATGCGGGCCAACCTGGCACTGCCGGGTCTTAACGTTAACTGGCGACTACCTGGCCGCCACCTCGCGATGCCATATGGCTTTTATGTGGGCCAACCTGGCACTGCCATGTCCTAAAGTAGCCTGTCATCAACCTGGTCCGTACATTGTGTTGCCACCTATTTAATACCTCGCCATGCCGGTAGATGAGCGGCCACACTCGCAAACAAAGTAACATTGGGTTCGCTACACCTACCCGTTGCTGGCTAGCGGTAATTATAACTAACTTGCGAGTCAAGCGACTCATACTGCCTACCCGGCAGTATATATCGCAAGTCTTCTGTCATTAAGGCTGTGTGATATAAATTCAAATACTTTTTATTACTACTTTTTTTTTTTTTTTCGATGCATACTTTTCTTTCATATCGCAATCATTCACAAATCAGGTAAGCTAGTGCAACTTCATGGTTTCTTGGTGGTTTCTTCATCGCATCTATATAGCAGCAAGTGATCTCCGCCATGTCGCTGCCAGGTCGAAACCACAAGTAAGCTATGCTGTCTAACCAGCTAGCTGCAATGAAGGAGCGACATAGTTTGGTCGTCGTTGCCAGGTACAAGCCAATATAAAACCGACTACGGCCCACATAAGCCGCCACATTGATCAATGGTTAGGTAGGCTGGCCACATAGCGGCCATATGGTTGCCATATCGGATTGTTACCTGGCAACTAGTTGGCATCCACATGGCAGCAAGGAAGTCCCGCCATGTCGCTGCTAGGTCGTAACCATAAGTGAGCTATGCTGTCTAACCAGCTAGCTGCCATGTAGGAGCGACATAGTTTGGTCGTCGTTGCCAGGTACTAGCCAGGTACTTGCCAGGATAAAGCCCATATGGCGGCCTTATTGACAGGTCAGTTGGCTATAACGCGGCCGTATGGCTGCCACTTAAAATTGTTACCCGGGGAGCCAAGAACCCCAACCAAGGATGCAAACTCGCGAATTTCGCAATTATAGTTTGTTTTGAATTTTCGGAGTAGCCTTGCTGTGTTGGTCCATTTCTCTTCACGCAATCCAAGTCTCATTTTTCTCGAATTTAGTATGAATCCCAGAAATTTTTGTTCTTGGGAGGGCACCAGTTGGCTCTTCTGTTGGTTGATTACAAACCCAAGTTCTTCCAGCAATTGACACGTCTGTTGTACGTTTTCCAGGCATTCTTGTCTGGAATCTCCAAGTAGGAGTGAGTCATCGAGATACGTTACTGAAGTGAACCCCTGTTTTCTCAACCGGGTAACGACCACCCTCATCACCTTAGTGAATACGTATGGAGCAGTGTTTAACCCGAAGGGTGAACAGTTGAATTCGTACGTGTCGCCTTTAAATCTGAACCTTAGGTATTTTTCGTTAGAGTCTGCAATCGGAATGAGGTAGTATGCGTCTTTAAGGGGGTATATACACTAGGGTGTGTTGATAAAAATTTTATTTTATTTTTTTTACGAGCTACCTTTCGAAACGGCAGTGTATATCGCCTAGAATATTCTCTCAAAATTTCATCCCAATCGATGAAGATTTAGAGGTGGCTCACACAGGTTTTGTATTTCCAATTTGAATAAAACGCTCAAATTCATTTTCGCATTATCCTAATATACACCCTAATATACACCTTTAAATGGGTTGAATTTCTGAAAAACAATTTTCCTTTTTTTTTCAACTTGAAGACTCTGATAAAATTAAAAAAAATCATCATGTTTGGGAAGGGTTTGACCTTCATTATCCATATCTTACATCATGTATTACTTCCAGTCTAATAGTGGCTGCGCTGAAGACAGGAAAATACAAAATCACTCGGTTGCCGCAAAGAATCAGACCCAGCGTTGGACCGATCTTGGAATTTTTGGTTCTCAATTGTTCATAACACATGCCTCTATCAGATGAACATAGAACTTTTTGATATTGCAAGAATTACTTGAGTTATTGAATTTTTTCCATTTTTTTTCTGAATTTGAAAAAAAAATTTGCTTATTTTTCTAATATTTCAACTAAAAATGGGTTTATCAAAAAGTTCTATGTTCATCTGATGAAGGCATGTCTTATGAACAATTGAGAACCAAAAATTCCAAGATCGGTCAAACGCTGGGTCTGATTCTTTGCGGCAACCGAGTGATTTTGTGTTTTCCTGTCTTCAGCGCAGCCACTATGAAATTGGAAGTAATACATGATGTAAGATATGGATAATGAAGGTCAAACCCTCCACAAACATGATGATTTTTTTAAATTTGATCAGAGTCTTCAAGTTGAAAAAAAAAGCAAAATTGTTTTCCAGAAATTCAACCCATTTAAAGGTGTATATACCCCCTTAAGGTCTAGGGTGGCCATGAAACAGTTCGGTTGCATAAAATCGCGAGCTGTCCTTATGTCTTCTAGTTTGAAGTGTTCAGTCTTTATGAAGTTGTTCAACTTTTTGAGATTTAAAATGAACCGACTGGAGCCGTCGGGTTTTGGGGTGAAAAAAATACCGGAAATGAATTGATCTACGCATTCCCTACATTTCTGAATCACACCTTTGAGAAGCAAATTCTTAATTTGTTCGGACATTTGTGATTTTTCGCTTTTTCACCAGCTTGGTTCCCCTGGTATTGTCGTTTGGGTGGGGGGTTGGTCACTTGTGTGTGACTACTGGCAAAACAATAAGTCGTTACTTGAACGCTACATCGTTGGTCAAGATGCTGTCGCATGCGTAGGATAGCATGTCACGAGGCTTTCTGTGGGAAACAGTGAGGTTATACTTACATTTTTTGCGTAAGCGTCGAAATTCTTTTTCCTGAATTTCCATATCTCGTTTCAGTCGTTTGAGACGTCTTTTGAGGTTGTTTTCTTTATCCTCGTTGCTGCGTTTGCGTTTTGAAGTAATATTTCTTTTCACAGTTTAAAGTTAACGTGGCTTTCTTTTCACACAAAGAAAAGGAATGAAGAATATGGACCGGAATTGGACCGGTTGGGTAAGTTACTAGAAAGTGTTAGTTATTTACTTCAAACCTTGTGGCGCCATCAGCACAGAGAGCGGGTACTACATCTGGTGATCTGAAGGAGGAGGCGCAAAATACAATTTTATATGTGATCGACCTGCTCGATATTTTGTGAAGTGCATAATCGGACACGGTGGATATTACGCATGCGAACGATGTGAAGATCCCGGAAAACATACGAAGAATCGAATGATTTATCCTGAAGTCAATGCCCGTCCAAGAACTAATGCATCGTTCCGGAATCGAGTTAATCGCCAACATCATCATGACATATCACCATTGCTCTCTATTGAGCCTCCTATCGACACGGTCACTCAATTCTCGCTCGATTTCATGCATCTATGTTGCTTAGGTGTGATGAAGAAGATGATCGTTGACTTTTGGCTCCATCGCAAAGTAACGACACAGCTGTGGCGAAATAATAAACAACGGTTATCGGCATTGCTAAGGCTCCTGGCGTCGCAAATACCAGAAGAGTTACAACGCACAACGAGAGACTTGGACGAGATCGCGAAATGGAAAGCGACGGAATTTTGTTTTGTTTTATTGTATGCTGGTCCAGTGATTTTCAGAAAAATATTACCTAATGATCTGTACCAGCATTTCGTCCTTCGTCATGCTGCCTGCGGAATATTATGCAGTCAAGATTTGGCGTTGGCGTACAACAATAAAGCAAATACGTTTCTTCGCACGTTCTTCCAATTCGCATCACGATTTTATGGTGCTCAGTGCCAAATTCTCAACATGCACATTTTGATTCATCTAGCAGATGATGTGAAAAATATGAATTGCACTCTCACTACTTTGACAGCTTTCCCGTTCGAGAATGCCCTCGGAAAAATGAAGAAGATGCTTCGAGGTGGTAACCGGCCCTTAGCATAAATAAGCCGAAGGCTCTACGAGAGATTTCACGGCAATTGTCAAAAACCGACGATGCCACCAGAACTCGTTATTCTGAAAGAAATAAAACGCTGAGATCCTGACCAATTGCAACGCATAGAAAAACTTGAATACAAAGGTTTTATAATTTCATCAAAATCACCGAATAATACCGTACTATTACGCAATGGAAAAATATTGCAGCTCGATCTCATATACAAGCAACATGGCAACGATGAAATCAAACTACAGGGAAAAGTGTACCGTATCAAAAGGTCTATTTTCACCTATCCACGTGACTCGTCGTTGTTTTCCATGTAGCAAGTTAAGGAAACACAAAATATTAAAATGTACTTTGACATGGATTCATGAAAAAATGATACTTATAGATATAAGAGACAAATTTGCACAGAAAGTATATCGTATTTCACTTATTCATTTATGATGAAGATGAGATGGAGAGATCTCGACGTACAAGTACAGAATAATTCATACATATTTACACTCCTCAAAAGAATTGAAGCAGCACCTGATCACGAGTCGAAAAATGATGAATTTTAAAACGACTGTAACTTTTGATCTAGATATCATATTCGGAATTTGTGGGGTTCAAATTGAAGCTTGAAGTGTCTTCTTTTACGCCTGTTGAATCGATATTTTTGATTTCGTTTAATTGTTGAGTTGCATCTCTCTGAAGCAATCGGTGCGCAAATTCACGTCTTAACGCAAACTTCAACGTAGCACACGGGGAGCAGGAATTTTTCGTCAAAAAGTCCATTCCGTGTCGAAGTTAGGAAATTTTCTCGGCTTCAAAACCTTTTTTTCAAAATCTTCGTACGTTTTTTTTTCGCAGAGCTACGTCCATTTCAAGCAAACTACTCGAAAAAATGTTCAAATCACCATAACTTTCGACAGAGTCATGGTAGAACAATATTCTACACACCAATTTTTAGGTAATTTCATCTCCTTCAAGATGCTCGTATCAAATTAATTTTTCTCTCAATTTTGAAGGGTTCAGCTCACTTTTACCACAGAAGTGCATAGGTGAAAATGCATTGTAAATTAGGGTTAAATCCGACCCCCAAAACTCTATTCAAACTTATCGGAAATTGAAAACTGCCATGATTTTCAAAAAGCTCAAACTCTTCTCTTTCAAATTCTCTAGCTGTCGATCTCCGTGCGATTTTTTTTCGCCGAGTTACGACAGTTTGAAGTAGACTACTGCAAAAGATTTTCAATTTGCTATAACTTCTGAACATTTTATGGTAGAACAATTTCTTGCGGACCATTTTAGACGTGCTCCAGGTGCTTTATCATCAGATCAAACTTTAATTCGAAATTTCCAAAACTTTGAAACTCCTTCCGATCTGTGTATGAATGCTTCCCGCTTTTGGCGTTACCCAGGATCAACGACGTGGACGTAGCGGGAATCTGATCCCTTCGGGGTGTTTGTTTTCAGTGATTCCCCTTGCCTCTCACTTTCGGGGTGCTTGCTTCAAGTGAGCCCCCTTGCCTCTCACTTTCGGGGTGTTGGTTTCACGTGAGTCCCCTTGCCTCTCACGTGCGCGATAAGATGTCTGCTAAAACCGCGTGTTACCTCCGCGGTTTCTCACGACTTCTTGAAGTCTTTCGCGCATATTAATGCACCGTCGTATGCATGCCTGTGGTGTGATGTTCTACGCATACAGCCGCAACTGCTATCTCAAAACTGTCCTTACAAGAATCGTGACGTAGAATTGACCTTTTGAATGATGAGACAGCATAAGCCGCATATCTCATAACGTAGCATTATGTTTATCAACAGAAGGGGTTGTAGTTAACATTCGATTCTATCGCCTGATCTCTTATTGTTGATGGTTAGCAAACTTGTATCGCAGGTATTGATAACAAGCCGATTCAGTCTTTTTTTGAAAGTCTTCCAGAAAAGACATAAATTTCCAATGCCGAAAAAGAAAGAATACTGATCTTTTCATTACAATGCCCAGGCGCAATCTCTCTGAAATCAATGCTGCAAGGATCGTTGCGTTTTCTGAGGCTGGTCTTTCTCTTACAGAAATCGCAGATCGTGTAGATCGCCATAATTCGGTAGTATGCAGAGTTCTTGCTCGTCATCGTGAAAAAGGTCACTTTCTGAGAGGAGAAGGTCAAGGTAGAACACCCAACACTACAAATCGCGAAGATAGGAGAATAATGCAGATCGGCTGTGCGCAATCGCAGTTCAACCGCTCGTATAATTCGAAACGATACAGATTTGGACAGCCAAGTTTCGGATCAAACGATCAGAAACCGCTTGCACATTAGTAATCTGCGAAATCGGAGGCCAAATCGGGTACCTGCTTTAAATGCGAATCAACGCCGACAACGTCTTCAATATGCGAGAGACCACATTAATTGGACGCCGCGGCAATGGAATCACGTGTGGTTCAGCGATGAATCTAGGTTCTGCCTGGATCAAAATGATAGACGTGTACGTGTATGGCGTCGACCCGGAGAACGCTTTTCCGAAAATTGTGTCGTACGAACACGAGCTTTCAACGGTGGGTCGATTATGGTTTGGGGAGCCATTTCATGGTATGGGCGAAGTCAGCTGGTGGTCATACCTCCGCCAGGAATGACTGCTATCCGTTATAGGGATGAGGTTCTGCAACCACACGTGGTAAGGCTCAGACATGCTCAAGGACCCCATTTTTTGTTTCTTCAAGACAATGCGCGCCCTCACACAGCACGACTCATTCAGAACTTCTTGGAGCTACATAACATCCGTACTGTGAATCATCCTGCCGTAAGCTCAGACTTGAACCCTATTGAACATGTCTGGGATATGATAGAGCGTAGAATACGTATTCGTCCTGTACCGATCAGGACTTTTGATGAATTACGAGACGCGGTGGTAAATACGTAGAACATCATACCGCAGGCACGCATACGACGGTGCATTAACATGCGCGAAAGACTTCAAGAAGTCGTGAGAAACCGCGGAGGTAACACGCGGTTTTAGCAGACATCTTATCGCGCACGTGAGAGGCAAGGGGACTCACGTGAAACCAACACCCCGAAAGTGAGAGGCAAGGGGGCTCACTTGAAGCAAGCACCCCGAAAGTGAGAGGCAAGGGGAATCACTGAAAACAAACACCCCGAAGGGATCAGATTCCCGCTACGTCCACGTCGTTGATCCTGGGTAACGCCAAAAGCGGGAAGCATTCATACACAGATCGGAAGGAGTTTCAAAGTTTTGGAAATTTCGAATTAAAGTTTGATCTGATGATAAAGCACCTGGAGCACGTCTAAAATGGTCCGCAAGAAATTGTTCTACCATAAAATGTTCAGAAGTTATAGCAAATTGAAAATCTTTTGCAGTAGTCTACTTCAAACTGTCGTAACTCGGCGAAAAAAAATCGCACGGAGATCGACAGCTAGAGAATTTGGAAGAGAAGAGCTTGAGCTTTTTGAAAATCATGGCAGTTTTCAATTTCCGATAAGTTTGAATAGAGTTTTGGGGGTCGGATTTAACCCTAATTTACAATGCATTTTCACCTATGCACTTCTGTGGTAAAAGTGAGCTGAACCCTTCAAAATTGAGAGAAAAATTAATTTGATACGAGCATCTTGAAGGAGATGAAATTACCTAAAAATTGGTGTGTAGAATATTGTTCTACCATGACTCTGTCGAAAGTTATGGTGATTTGAACATTTTTTCGAGTAGTTTGCTTGAAATGGACGTAGCTCTGCGAAAAAAAAACGTACGAAGATTTTGAAAAAAGGGTTTTGAAGCCGAGAAAATTTCCTAACTTCGACACGGAATGGACTTTTTGACGAAAAATTCCTGCTCCCCGTGTGCTACGTTGAAGTTTGCGTTAAGACGTGAATTTGCGCACCGATTGCTTCAGAGAGATGCAACTCAACAATTAAACGAAATCAAAAATATCGATTCAACAGGCGTAAAAGAAGACACTTCAAGCTTCAATTTGAACCCCACAAATTCCGAATATGATATCCAGATCGAAAGTTATAGTCGTTTTAAAATTCATCATTTTTCGACTCGTGATCAGGTGCTGCTTCAATTCTTTTGAGGAGTGTATATGTGATAATTGAAGCGATTATATAGACCCTGAATCGGACCTGATCCGATACATGTAAGTCTAGCCTTACTAAACTGCTAGCATATGCCTTACTGGCTCCTGCTCCGTCCCGGAAGAGGAAAATGTCCGGCTAGCTACATACCATATCGAATTCTTTTTTCATCAGGCATGCCTTAGCAGTATCGGATGCGTCGCTAAAAGTAATAATGTACGGCTAAGGTGATAATTGACGACCTACCAAAACATGATCCAGCTCGGATCCGGCTATCCTGATTGTACATATCTTACCTATACCTGAGCTATAGACCCTGATCCTATATCTGGCTGGCCGGACGAAATTTCTACTCGGGTACAGCCCGGATGCGCTACACCGCGGTACTCGCCTGTGAAATGACAATGTTCGCGATGTTTGTTATCCGTTGGAGTAAATGGTTTCCCACAAATATGGCATATTTTAGTATTATCCATATCTTGTATTTCCTCACTAGTGAGTTTCATCGGTACGCTTCTTTTCAGATAAAAATTTGATAATTCTGCTAATTTTTGTAATTCGCTAACGAACCATTGGACACATTCGGGATTACGTTTAATTTCAAATTTTAAGAGAGAATCGTCGAAGGCACAGTGCAGATAGTACGCTGTACTATGTGGAATATGCTTTTCGTACAAGGTTTCATTCTCCGTCGGCTCGAGGATACACTCCATATCAGCGTATACGACGAACGGTACAAACTCCTTATATCTATAGTTTCTAAAACTCAAAATCTCATCTTCTTCTTTCGGTAATATCATCTTACACTTGTTTATATTTTCACAGTCTTGTTTATGTCTTTCGTATGAGGCTTGAACTTGGAAATGACATAGGCATCCATCAAACAGAAATGTCGCACTCTTATGCTTCGACAGTTGTGAACTTAACAATCTGGATAGATTTTTGATCCAAGCAAAGTGAAAAACGAGCTGACCATTGATTTCGATACAACTATCTATAGCAATAAGGTGGATCGTAGGTTTATCTGTCTTATTTTTACTCAAATGGAGGGGTACTATTTTACTAGGTCTTCTCGATTCGGTTTCCACACCGTAGACGTTAATTGCTAGACAATTGATTCGTTCAAATTTCGAAATATCTTTCAAAGCTATAGGAAACTTGATACCCTTACAGTTGAATGTCGTGCTGTGATCGGGGTAAGAACTTGTTCGATCAACATGATTATCTGCAGGACGAAGCGCTGCAACAATGGCCCACAGAAAGCAGAATTCATCGCTGTTCTGAACATTCACCACAGCCTTTTTCTTTTGTATATCCAGAGGCAGATGTACGTAGGTAGATAAACCTCCACGTAGCGGCTCGTAGCGAGTAATATTAATCATTAGATTAACAATTTCGATTAATGTCCAACCCGAGTCCTGCTCTTAAAAATCCTCAACTTCCACCAGGAAACGATCGATCAAATTCTTATCGAACCATCTCTTAATATCCGTTGTCCGGAGGATAACTTCATTTTTTGTGTTGAAAAATGTCATCTCTTCGACGGTTTCAGAATTTTTCAGGATGGAAAACTTACAAGCCAGTATACCGTTCACTTTCAGATTACCTCCTTGCTGTAGAGAATTCTTCAATCGTACTACAGCTAAGATTTTCGAATCCTGCAAAAAAGATCTTAGATCTTTGTGACGTAGATTTATTACAACACCCGTACACGTATTCGGCCTTTAAATACAGATTCCAAATCCTTCCACTGAACTCTGTCTTTTATCCTTCTCCTCGATGTTCCGATACCTTGACCACTTCGTTGTTTGTCCTTGAATTTCTCACCCAGCGATCGAAGTATGGAAACTGTTGTGACAATTCTGTATCTTTCTCCAACAGAAAGAGTAACTGTTCGCAAGATTTCATTCAAGAGTCTGACATTACGATTACACAAATTTTTCCATCGCTGGATTTGATGAGGTTATGCACCGTCCAATAGTTTATAAGCACTTTCTACAATGTTAATTAACTTCAAACACGATTGTTTTAAATTTAAAATTAACCAATTGTTTGAATACCTCGACTTTCAGGAAATCGGTATAGTAAAAAAATATGTAATTACAATTCTTACACATAAAGAAATTCACACTGGTTATATTGTCCACCGAGGTACCGTAAGCGTAGACGATTTTCTGCAGCAGCAGTTTCATGTACTTCTAACTGATCCTTGTCATCGGCGAATGCCTTCGATATTCTGCTTGGCAGAAACATCATAAAACTGTCCTCGATCTCCACCATGGTTTTAGGTCCATATTTGGTTGTAACAGATTTGAACGATGAAACTTTATAATCTTTCCTAACCTCCAGCTCTGATATTTTCTTCGTAGGTAAGAAGTCATCAATGCGGCAAACTTTGTTTATTTTTTCGGAATCCATTTTTGAAAATAAATTCAAGATAGACGAAGCTTCTCAAGAGTGTATACATTCTTGCAGGACTAAAATTCGAATAACTGAAAAATCCTTACGAACACGCCGTTTTATAGCAAGCGAAATCAAATGTGTGTGCGTACGTGCTCCCTATTCCTGGAAAAACTCACTATTCGATGGACTCATTTCGAAAGCTTCTTCCGCTCTGCATTCTTTCTTTACGTGGTAATTAGAGGGGATTCAGTTCATGTAGATTGTAATACCGATAGTAATACACAAAATATGTAGGTACTGTATCGTTAATATTCGTATATCTCTATAGAATTCAACGTTGAGCTACTGATAAAAATCGCTGTCCCTCGCTCAAGATAACGCGCACTCGTATTGTTTAGAATATTCGAGTGTTATATATACAGCTTAGCATACGCTTATTTTCTTCTAGATTATCTAACTATAAGCTATCAAGAGCGTTCTAGTCGAGTGTATATGTGAAGGATACTTCAAAAGAAAGTATATGTGCTGAATACTTCGAACTAAGTGTATATGAGCAATTCCACGTCAGACCGGACAAAATAAATCAAAATATGACCTCGATATTACCGATTTCGCTATAATTTTTTTTACGGGTTTTATGGAACAAATAAATTAATCTAACAATTTTTTGTTTTTTTTTGGCCTCTATTTTCCAAGTTACATGGGGGTGAAATTCAGCAAAAAGAGCCAAAAATCGAAAACATACCCCTCTTCAAACGGTCATATCTTTGATTGTATTCATCTTAGAGACTTCAGTCAAGAACCATTCCAAAGCTATTGAATGACACTATTATTATACATTTATTTGATTCTGCGGTAACAAACAATTTCATTTGTTATAAACAAATATATTATTCAAACATGATTTTCAAAGCGAGAACCACGCGATAAAATTCTGAAAAAATATGAGCGTATTCCTTGATCAATTCTCTACAAAATCGTTAAGTCAAAAAGATGGAGAAACAATGGAGACTATGTGTAAACGATTGTAGCATTCAATTCTCCTAGCTATAATATGTATAATATATATACACCTAAGAGTAGTTAGCCGAGAGAGATGTGTATGAGGGAGAGATGGCGCTAATCCGTTAATATGTCTAGTATTTAACCAATCCAAGACCGCAACAGGTTGTCACCTCTAGTTTCAAGCTAACCCATCTAGAAGTATTAGCCTCTGTGCTAATATTTAAGATCGTCAACGTCGTGAGCTCTGCTCGCTCTCTCTCCCGGTTGCCTTCGACCTGAGCGGATCGTCTGGATTTCGTCGGCTGATGCCCTTTGAGGTTCTGCACCAACATTTAGCCTCGTGGAAACCATCCTGGCTTCCACATAATGAAATCGACAGGCTTTGGGCCATCCGTACCAAATTTGATTATTTAAAACCAACTGGGAGATTGAGCCAACGTGGGAAGATGGGCGAGGATTGATCGACAACTTATTACTCCAACGTCAAATCAGGAACGTATCAGAATACACCACGCCTATCTCTCTCTCATTAGGGTTTTATTTCATAATGCTTCCCTTGCACCTTTTCTTTCTTGTTTAGCTTAACGTAGCTTCCTCTAGTCAAATCTTTATTATATCATAGTTAGCATAATCGCTTCTAAATAATTTCCGTTACTAGCTTTATGTGTATACGCGCATTCTTATAAGGTCTATTGCCTGTAATTATTATCAAGTAACCTTCTCTTTGCACGTACTTTAGCATAATCTCTTTTAACCTCATCTCACTTCCATCTCATTCACTCATCTTATTTTGAGCTTCGGTCTATATTTATGTATATCGGTCTATTTTCACAATTTAAATGATATTTCTAATTTGTGGATTATACTATTGCTGAACTTATATAATCTGGGTGTCGCATCATTGTTAGACTTGTACGAGCTTATTTATTGCTTCTCGCTATGCTTAACATTGTTCAATTCAACTAATTCTTTGCCGGAGAGGCGCATCTGAAATGAATAAATCATCTTGTTATCAGTTAATATCTATGATTTCACATTGAGTATAATTATTTCTGTCACCCATCATTTCCGCACCTCTAAAATTACTATCAGAATCCTATTTAATTTCCATGATTCGATTAGTTTCATGAGTTGACTGAATTTCTCAAAGAAACACGTAGCGTAATTTCCAGAACAAATAACAAATTCGTTACACGATTTATTTATTAACGACGGCGCGCGCTGCCACCGTAAGACCCGGCTCGGGTACGTGTGGCTAGCACAAGGAAGCATCGGTGGGCATGTTACACGGTCATATCTTTGGTATTATTCATCCTAGAGACTTCTTCCAATAACCATTTTGAAGCTAATGAATGACACTATTATTATATTGTAACTTATTGCATATGTTTCACCAGCAGAAGGCTGGTGAAATTATGCTAGTTCGCGTGAGTACAGTGTCACGGGTTATGAAATTTGGAGCTCCTCTGGGAAAAGTTGAAAAAACCCTTAAATTACCCTAATACAGACTCGGATAGATTTTTCACTACCAGAGCTGCTTCCCTACGGATCTGGAATATGTCAAATTCGCCAGACAGCGATAGGTGCTATAGAGCTATCGTGCTGTTGAATTTGACTCACCGATACCGTTTTGATCAGATCTGGGATATGTATCACTCACCAGACTAGGGTAGATGCTATAGAGCTACCGTGCTGGATGAGATCAACGCACCGATACTGATATCTAGCTATAAATGATTCTAAGTTGACTGAAAGATAAAGAAATTAATAAAACAAAAACAATTAATAAGAAAATAGAAACAAAGATCAGATTCCTGATAATTTAAATGATTATCAAATCATTTCGTTTTCATTTTAAACATAAGAATATTTGCGTTCCTAAGGAACTTACTATTTTACAAAAATAATACAAAAAAAATGCATAACGAAAAGAATTATATAATGATGAGAAAGAGTAAAACTCTTGAAAATAGAATTTCTGATTACTTAACCTAATTTCTTAATTACTACGCGCGCAGGCACAATGTGCCGGACTTTGTGTGTTATTTGAAATGTTTTTCTCTTATTTGAAATCTTTGATTTTATAGAAATACCGCTTTGGCAACTATCCGAATTTATTGAATCTATTAAAACAACGTGGCCGCTTTGGCTCTTGCTATGCTCGAAATTTGAGGTTATGAATTGAGAAGCTAAGTGAACAGACGAGACGGTAGGCCGCTATGGCACGAATCCGCTCTAGCTATCGAAATGATTTTGAGTCGCACGGCCGCTTTGGCTCGAATACGCTCACGAGCCGTGAGACGCTCGCCTTTTATATTTGCGGTGACGTCATACCTGATGTTCTGATATGCGTGTGTTAGCTTGCGCGCTACGACGCTGCTCTATACCATGACATTTGAACGTATAGGTGTATCGCCTATACCATGTACGGTTCGACTGTTTGGCTATAAGCCGAACACGTTACAATATATTTATTGAATTTCACAATAAATGACAATTCGATTTGTTATAAATAAACACAATATTCAAACGTGGTTTTCAAGGCATGAACCACGCGTAAAAATTCTGAAAAAATATGAGAGTATTCCTTGATCAATTCTCTACAAAATCGTTACATCAAAAAAATAGAGAAACAATGGAGACTATGTGAAAACGATTTATTTATAAGCGACGGCGCGCGCCGCCGCTGAAAGACCCGGCTCGGGTACGGTTTCTCGGTGTCAGCGCGCGCCGCCGCTTATAAGTAAATCGTTTCCACATAGTCTCCATCGTTTGTCCATCCTTTTGACTTAAGGGGGTATGTACACCTTTAGAGGAGTTGAAATTTCCAAAAAGAAATTAATCTGTTTCTGCGACTTGTGGACTCTGACAAAATCCAAAAAAATCATGATGTCTAAGGAAGGTTCAACCCTCATACGCATATTTAACATCATGTATTACTTTCAGTCTGAAGGTGGCTACGCTGAAGTGAAAACAATACTGAATGACTCGGTTGTCGTCAAGAATCAGGACCACCGTTGGATCAATCTTGAAATGTTTGGTCCTCAATCGTTCATGAAAGATGCCCCTATGGTATGAACGTAGGGATTTTTGATATTACAAAAATTACTTGAGTTATTCCACTTTTTTTATTTTTAACACTGAAAATGTTTATAGGGACGATTTTGCAAGCGTTACGGAATCTCCGGAAGTATTCGGGTGAATTCGGGTTCAAGCCGAAGAATATTGAAAATGATTATGAGGGCGATATGGCACGAGTAACTAATATCCGGAAGTATTCGGTTATATTCGGTTATATTCCGAAATATAGTGCTAGTACTGCGAATCTCTCTTGTACCTTTCTCGCGCCTGACAGTTTGTGAATACGTCAATCCCTCTCTGACAGAAACTTGGTGTACTGTGGTACTGGCAGTAATATTTGAGAATGTACTCATTATTATCAAATTTCTACCTAACAGGATTTATCAAAAGATAGATAGATATAATTGGTTTATCATGCTCTAGCCATAAGTGCAGGGCCGTGAGGTAAGGGCAAGAATAATAGTAACGAATAGAAGTGGCGAATAAATAAAAGTGAAGAGAAAAGATGTAACAGATAGTAAAGGTGATAAAAATTTAAGTAAAGGTGGAGACAAAAATAAAAATATATTTTATGATATTGGAAGGGGCAATTATAAACGAATATATAACTGTATATGTATCACTTTATTCTCTTATGTAGCTACTTGTATAACGTGGCGAGTACAACTTACGACCGACTACATTCAGAAGGTAGCGACGCTGAAAGAGCGAGGCAGCACAATCGCTCACCATTTGACTCTAGTATTGCACGCCATTATTTAAGATTGATATATGTTACGTATTCCACCCTATTCCGTACTCCTCTATGCTCTCTCACTCTCAATACCCAAGACTAAGGCTACCAGATCTGAACAAGTGCAATGCAGGACACCGCCATTACCCCCCCCCCCCCCCCCCCCCCCCCCCCGAGTAATTCATGGACATAATGATTCAGTATCAATTTTTTTCATTCAACACGATAAAAGTAACGTTACAATAATAGATAAATATAATATTTTACATAAGTTTGTAGTATACTCACAGTACCTATCTTAGACTAGAATTCTCAATTCCTTAATCTTATATGTAGGTATTGCAAACATTAAACAAGAAAAATCTCGAAAAAAATTGAACAGTCAAATGATAGAATAATATATCTGTAGTATACGTATCAGTTACGATATTGTTACTCAGTTTGCGGCGCGAACTTTTCCGAACTGTGGATTTTCTTCAAGATATCCGGCTATTTTATATGTTTGAAAATAAGTTGAAACGAACTCGCACATAATCCAGGACAATGCAGGACAATTCTCATAAATGCAGTACGAATTCGGGGCGTAAAAAAATCCAGGACACTTAGCTCAAATCCAGGACTGTCCTGCCTAATCCAGTACGTCTGGTAGCCTTACCCAAGACACAATATCCTGCATTTATCCAGTCTCGCTACCTCTAATCAGAGGAAGTCTCACCCTTACACTCCAAGAACCCCATCCCTACCTATGCACCCATAAAACTGCACCTGCATGAACGCGCCCATGCCCGGGACAATGGAAAAGATGATCTCATTATTCAGCTCATCAGTAGCGATTATTGTCATTGTACTTGCAACACGCACTTACTCCTGAGACGTCAAACAGAGTAGACGTTCTTAAACTTGCATCCAAAACGTCAAAGACAATACTCACTCTTAACTAACTCTCGAAATCATAAGCTCAAATCACTCATCGCTTAAATTTAATAACGTGTAACACTCATATCGATGGTTCTACCATCCTTGTAATCATGACCAATAAACGATTATTTGGTTATATATATATATATATTCACGTTAATCACCTTTCATCTAAAATCCGGTTGCCTTAAGGTGTAAAAGGAGGGAAGAACTCAACGACAGCTCTATCCTTAATCATAACAATGGTGGCAGCTCTCTCACTCATTCCATATTCATAACATATACAACAATATGAAATGACGAATCAGTAGAATGAAGATAGGAATAAAAATAAGAATGAAAATAGAAATAAACAAACAGATAATAGGGACAGGTAGGAAGTAAAATAAAAATACAGGAAACGAAGGAATAATAATAATACCGAACATTTAAGAACAAACACGAACCGACTACTCGGTGGTCGTTCTATGATGTGGGATGAGGAATGATGAAACATGATCAGAGTCCAACAGACGAGATGAACGACGCATCAAAGAAGAGGGCTCGCCAAACAAATCCTGCAGGTGGGAGGGGGGCAAGGACGCAAGGATTTGATAAAAGACAGTGCCCAAAAAGTAAAGACGACAGTCAGCAACAGACAGCCACCCCAACGTATATGACAATGTGGAGTAATATGGACGCCTGAGGCCAAAAATAAACCGGATATTATAGTTTATTAGACGCAGCAACTTGCGATTGAGTTGATCCATAAGGTTGTGATAGACCATACCACAATAATCAATGAGGGAATACGAGCACAACAACAAGGGTCGCTTCTACTTGGGCCGAAAAAGAGTTAGCGTGAGATTTCAGCTTGTGTATAAGCGTAACATAGACCCGGCGCAAAACCTGAGAACCTTTGGTGCGAAAACCTTCCGCCAAGTCCATTAATGTGTAGATCACTCCACCAAAAAATAATCAAAGGTTGTGCTCGCTCACTCGATTGGTTGATGATTATCAACATACAAAAGCATTGAAATCAGATACAACTGCCAAGTACCTGTAGAATGATAAAAGTTTGGAATTGAAAAATTTGTTCAAACTAAATAACGTTGTACTCGTTCGCTCGCTGCGCTCGCTCACTCTATTGGCTTATGATTATGGGTTGAAAAAACAATTCGGATGAAGAGATTGAAGATGTCAACATTTATCTAAAAATATTCATAACGAAAAAATAATTTAAAAAAAATTAAAAAAAAAAATTTGGAGGTAGTGGTACTTGGGGGGCCTTTTGTAGAAAAAGAAATATAAAATATCGATCACGAACCATGTCAATGTCATCTGATAGATATTCAAACATTGGCAATTGGAAATTCGGGTCTGAACAGAAGGTATCAAAATATTTAGAATTGAGCCTATTCATGCAAGACTAGCGTAGAGCATAAAATGGAAATTTATGAAGTCAAACACCCGCATTCTGCTCTCTTCGTCTGACTTTTGCCGTTTCTCGTATCAAATAACACTATCCTGATACTTTGCAACCCGAGCGTTTTCTCTCATCATCCTCTCGTCTTATATGGCGACCCGCTACAAAATTAAATAATCCATAAATAAGTAATTTCATTCCATTTGTCGTGATAGCACTAAGCTTAATTTGGAGACAGCTTAATAGAGTCGAACATATAGACACAGGTTGCATACCAAAATGTAACAAATTTATTGAAATTTGACATTAAATTATTAATATACATTATGGATTAAAAAATTATCTCCACCGAAGGTCAAGGCACTACGTTGACGTGGAGTGTAGAATAAAGCCTATCGGAGTCCAACAAACAACATTGACTGAAAATCTCATTTAGACTAGATGATACGGAGTTAGATTATAGGACTCGTTGGAATCCTACGTATAACGTTGACTCACAATTTGAGTCTCAGCAGACGAGCCTTCGGAGATGAGCTTAACATGGAGCTTGAAGTAAAATTCATTGCAATCCAACGCTTGAACTCGGCTTTATTGGTCTGGCTCCTTGCCGTTCCCTATATCGAATAAGGCTATCCTCATATTTTTCTACTTCAACATGTTCTCTTGATTTTCTCTAGTCAGACTTCCTCAGGCGATAACTTGCTAAACAATTGAACCGAAAAAACCGTTTCTTCTGATAATTGCATTCATAAATCAGTTAATATTCATCTGACAGTCTTG
Source organism: Tenthredo livida (assembly GCA_963992785.1). NCBI lineage: Eukaryota > Metazoa > Arthropoda > Insecta > Hymenoptera > Tenthredinidae > Tenthredo > Tenthredo livida. The sequence goes on from OZ023064.1 coordinate 28,288,163, forward strand.
TCCGTTTATAATTGGTATTTTATTTATCACCATGAATTTTACACGTCAGCCGATTCGCATAACCTCAGAAGCTCGAGATCGTAGGATTAAAGATTAACCCATCGAAACATTTTTATTGGTGACTATCACATTAATGTACTTGGCGTAAGGTTTTGGCACCCGAGGGGCTTGCGGTGGGTATTCACTAGTTTTTGTACGTTCAAATTTTGTATTAAGGGGGTATGTACACCTTTGGAGGAGTTGAAATTTCCAAAAAGAAATTAATATTTTTCTGCGACTTGTGGACTCTGACAAAATCCAAAAAAATCATGATGTCTAAGGAAGGTTCAACCCTCATAACGCATATTTAACATCATGTATTACTTTCAGTCTGAAGGTGGCTACGCTGAAGTGAAAAAAATACTGAATGACTCGGTTGTCGTAAAGAATCAGGACCACCGTTGGATCAATCTTGAAATGTTTGGTCCTCAATCATTCATGAAAGATGCCTCTATGGTATGAACGTAGGGATTTTTGATATTGCAAAAATTACTTGAGTTATTCCATTTTTTTGATTTTTTTTTTGCATTTTTCAAATTCTTTTTACTTTTTTGCCAGTATCTCAATCAAAAACGGGTTTATCAAAAAATCCCACGTTCATACCATAGAGGGAAGTCTTGTGAATAATTAAAGACCAAAAATTCCAGAATCGATCCAACGGTGCTACTGATTCTTTACGACAACCGGTCAATATATTCATTCTCCAGAAATCAACTTCCAAACTTTTTTATTTAAATTTTATTTTTTTATTTCCTACTTTTCCCAGAGAAGAAAATGTAGTAACAGGAAATCAAGTTTTAAGATTTTGCTTATGATTAATATGCTGGATCCGCAGCTGCCCTCGTATCGATGTGTTATGAGTCGAGTCGAGTCTAGACACATGTGCCAGGCGGAAGTTTGTAGTGAGTTTTGACCTGTTCTGTCCAACAACAGTGTCTGTTAGTCCAGTGAGGCTGTTAGAAAAAAAATTAATTGCTTTAGAAAAAAAACTGATCAAAATTTTTCGAAACAAAAAAATTCTTAAAAATTCTTGATCTTCAATATTTTGAGGATTCAGAAAATGCTAGCACAATTTTTGTCTATATTCCGAAAATTCTTTCATCTTTCATCAATCATACCTTTTTTCTTATATTATTTACTAAACTCTCGCAATTAATATATCACAGAAATACTCATCTTTTTAGAACTCCTAATGTGTAGTCTCCTGACATCGATCTCAAACGCACTTTTTAATGGATCATCTTCTTTCGATTCCGAAGTCTCGTTTCAGATACATATACACTGTGTTTATTCAATTATGGAAATTACTATTGGTTTGAATTCGTAATGAAAGCACGGGAATATTTACAAACAAGTGGACACCTAACCTCGAAAAAATGTAGATCGCAGCCATATGTTCTGTCAAGATCACAGTTCAAAAGAATATTTAAAATTAAATATGCATAAGAAATGATGATTATAAAGAATTGAAAGCTCACAAAATCAAATTAAAAATCAAAATATATGAAAACGTCATGAAAGTAAGACAGTGGTGTTGGCAGTGTTGTACAATACTGATGGGAGGAATATGAGGGTTCGCGCGCCGCGCGGCGGCGCTTTTTCGCAATTTGGCACTGTCATGGCTGTAACTTCTCAAATCCTGTAGATATTCTGACGCCGATTTATTTGCAGGTAGAGTAGGTCACTACCATTCCAAATGAATTATAAAAAAAAAAACAATTTTTTAAAAATTCAAAGGTGTAGTTACCCCTTAAGCATTGCTCGTATTTCTCTTATTTCCTTTATTATTGGGATTTAAAAACATGAAATGACAATACGCGTCTGCTAGTGTAGGAGACCATAGACATAGAGCATGGACTGCGCATTCGGGCCGAAAATCGCTCGGTCGGTAGAAAGAGACAGCATATACACGCGGCCAAATCTGTTTCTTTCTAACCAACAACGTCAAATGCATAGAAAGAGACAGATTTGGCCGCGTGTGTTACCCTTCTCTCTCACTTTCGGCGTTACCATAGGCTGTATAGGGAATATTGCTCTTATTTCCTTTATTATTGGGATTCAAAAACATGAAATGACAATACGCGTCTGCTAGTGTAGGAGACCATAGACATAGAGCATGGACTGCGCATTCGGGCCGAAAATCGCTCGGTCGGTAGAAAGAGACAGCATATACACGCGGCCAAATCTGTTTCTTTCTAACCAACAACGTCAAATGCATAGAAAGAGACAGATTTGGCCGCGTGTGTTACCCTTCTCTCTCACTTTCGGCGTTACCATAGGCTGTATAGGGAATGCGCAGTCCATGCTCTATGTCTATGTAGGAGACGGTTTCTGTCTGCGATACTGGCGCTATCTACGTCGGAACTATCTCGTACTGACGTCACTCTACAACTTTTGTGTGGATTTTCCCGTCTAGTGATTGCATGGGAATGGTTTGAATGTGAATCTTGGTCTGAAGAACACTAAAGAGAAACATTGTACGAGGAAACGGGGTATCAGAATCTGAAGTTAATTATATCTCAGTACTCCGGACACCGATTTAATCGATCTAGGGCTCAAATGAAAGCTTTTCATGCCCACATCCTAGATTAAATCAGTTTTAATTCGTGTATGTTGTGAGGTGAAAGAAAACGAAGATACTAGTTCGCGTTATAGGTTAGGGTAGTTGCCTCTCGGGTATATAGACTCGTTGAGTCTCGCGCTTGAAAAAAATTTTTTTTTAATGTACTTGGCGCGAGACTCTACCGAGTCTCTTGATACATGACAATTCCAAGAAAGATCTGCGGACAGATAGAGACCCAGATTGCATAACCAAATTGTTAATCCGGATAGGAGGTAGATTTGAATGCTTAAGACGATGTTCGAAGACGGAACTACCTAAGGCCATTGCCTTAGTCTTGCCAAAATTGAGCTGGAGGCCATTCTCCATACCCCACTGAGATATACAGCCACAGCAATATCATTGATAAAAAGACTGAAAAGGAGAGGCCCAAGAACGGACCCCTGAGGAACACCTGAGCAATTAACCGCGAAGTTAGAGTAACCGCCTGCTAGATTGCGCACAGCTTGGGTTCTTCCAGTCAGATAAGAGTGGAACCATGTGACGAGTTCAGTCGAGAAGCCGCAACGTACGAGCTTAGCGTGAAAGAGACGATGATTTATACTATCAAACGCCTTGCTAAAGTCGAAGAGCAATAGGATAGTAACACAACCGACATCGGTCGCCTTCTTCGACGTCATCAACAATTATGAGCAATGCAGTTTAGCTGCTGTGACCCTTACGAAAGCCAGAGAGCCAGAAAGCCAAAAAGAGAGAGAATTGAAGAGAAAAAATGTAGAAATGCAAGCGAGAGGGAAAAAATATAAAAGAATGGAAAAGGGGGAAAAAGGAAAACAGATAAGCAGTGACTAGTAGTGGCAGGAGAAATGAATTGGCGAGAATGAGAATGAATAGCAGACCGTCGGTATATATGGGTGCAGGATTTCGAACGTATATTCAGTAGTACAACAAAAAATGCCATGGCGACCTACCACGGCGAAAAGATTCGAAAACTGCTGGAAGGCACAAACGTTTATATTCGAAATAAATTAACTACGGAAAAGTGTCAATAATTTTCAATGTACCTGACTCTTGCAAGATGCGAAGACTGTAAATTTTTTTTTCCATTTTTCGAATTCTTTTTACTTTTTTGCCAGTATCTCAATCAAAAACGGGTTTATCAAAAAATCCCACGTTCATACCATAGAGGGAAGTCTTGTGAATAATTGAAGACCAAAAATTCCAGAATCGATCCAACGGCGCTACTGATTCTTTACGACAACCGGTCAATATATTCATTCTCCAGAAATCAACTTTCAAACTTTTTTATTTGAATTTTTTTTTTTTATTTCCTACTTTTCCGAAAGAAGAAAATGTAGTAACAGGAAATCAAGTTTTAAGATTTTGCTTATGATTAATATGCTGGATCCGCAGCTGCCCTCGTATCGATGTGTTATGAGTCGAGTCGAGTCTAGACACATGTGCCAGGCGGAAGTTTGTAGTGAGTTTTGACCTGTTCTGTCCAACAACAGTGTCTGTTAGTCCAGTGAGGCTGTTAGAAAAAAAATTAATTGCTTTAGAAAAAAAACTGATCAAAATTTTTCGAAACAAAAAAATTCTTAAAAATTCTTGATCTTCAATATTTTGAGGATTCAGAAAATGCTAGCACAATTTTTGTCAATATTCCGAAAATTCTTTAATCTTTTGTCAATCATACCTTTTTTCTTATAATATTTACTAAACTTTCGCAATTAATATATCACAGAAATACTCATCTTTTTAGAACTCCTAATGTGTAGTCTCCTGGCATCGATCTCAAACGCACTTTTTGATGGATCATCTTCTTTCGATTCCGAAGTCTCGTTTCAGATACACATACACTGTGTTTATTCAATTATGGAAATTACTATTGGTTTGAATTCGTAATGAAAGCACGACAATATTTACAAACAAGTGGACACCTAACCTCGAAAAAATGTAGATCGCAGCCATGTGTTCTGTCAAGATCACAGTTCAAAAGAATATTTCAAATTAAATATGTATAAGAAATGATAATTACAAAGAATTGAAAGATCACAAAATCAAATTCAGAATCAAAATATATGAAAACGTCATGAAAGTAAGACAGTGGTGTTGGCAGTGTTATACAATACTGATGGGAGGAATATGAGGGTTCGCGCGCCGCGCGGCGGCGCTTTTTCGCAATTTGGCACTGTCATGGCTGTAACTTCTCAAATCCTGTAGATATTTTGACGCCGATTTATTTGCAGGTAGAGTAGGTCACTACCATTCCAAATAAATTATAAAAAAAAAACAATTTTTCAAAAATTCAAAGGTGTAGATACCCCCTCAACGATTTTGTAGAGAATTAATCATGGACTACGCTCATATTTTTTTCAGAATTTTATCGCGTGGTTCTCGCTTTGAAAATCATGTTTGAATAATATATTTGTTCATAACAAATGAAATTGTTTGTTACCGCAGAATCAAATAAATGTATAATAATAGTGTCATTCAATAGCTTCAAAATGGTTTCTGACTGAAGTCTCTAAGATGAATACAATCAAAGATATGACCGTTTGAAGAGGAGTATGTTTTCGATTTTTAGCTCTTTTTGCTGAATTTCACCCCCGTGTAACTTGGAAAATAGGGGCAAAAAAAAAACCAAAAATTGTTTGATGAATTTATTTGTTCCATAGAACCCGTAAACAAAATTATAGCGAAATCGGTGACATCTAGGTCCGAAAGCTGTCCGGTTAGACGTGGAATTGCTCATATACATTTATATTATATATTCAATTGGATTGGTGTGTATGACTTTTGGGAGCGTGCACACTACCCTGAAGGGTTACATGTTGGTCTCATTAGTACCTTGGATCTCAAGGAGTAAGCGCAGCTTAAAAATTTTCTGAAAGTGCGTATTGTCAATCTTTCGATGTTTTTTTAGTGAAAGTGGTTCTGTGAATTACCACGATTTTTCATTTATTGGTTTCTGATTTTAGCGCTTTGAAAAAAAAAAAAAAAAAAAAAAAACCAAGAAAAAAACGGAGTTTTGGCTCAATGAGTTTTTGGACGCTGGTCTCGGACGTGTAAGAGTGAGTACTTTTTTTTTTTTAAATTTATTATAGATTACTATTTCCAATATGGTTCATCGTTATAGTTTTTTCTTAGATAGAATGTAATTCTCATAACAGAATCGGTGTACATATCTCAATTAAAGTGTTTGAATCTATTTGTTATAGGATGTGCTGTACGAACAGTTCTCAAACGCGGCGAACGAAGTCAGGCTGAGGCGGGAAGAGCATCTCAGTTTTCTCCACGACTGGGAGAAAATGCAGACGCGATTCTACCCCCAAGATTTCGATGAGGATCTCGATTTTTACGGGATCAGTTGGGCGACAGAGGGGCGGTGGGGGGGACGGCACCTCATCGACCACTGGGACGACCCTATCTGGGACAAGAACGGTGGGGGGTTGACTACCTTCTATGAAAATTTGTAAAATAATCATGATTCATATATACTAGTGGATTTCTCGCTCGCTAACGTTCGCTCGGAAAGTTCCGTATTATCCTAGATTCGGTATTGTTTAGCATTTCAGAAGTGCTGTTGTATTAGTCATCATGAGGAAAAAAAAAGAAAACTAATCGAAGTAGAGAATTTGGGAACAAGAGGAATAATAAACGTGATGATAAATATTCCTCCATCAAATATAATTTTAATTAAATTTTATTCAATGGACCTAATTGTGGCGGACATTGGATATGTCGCACACCTAGATCTAAACTGGGACAAGTCAAAAAATCTCATTTTTCAGTATGAGGAAAAAACGTTTTGCTCCAATTATGCCTTTGGATAATTAATTAATTAAATAATTATTATTCATGATACATATAATGATATAATATTACTGATGATAATTATCATTAATTATTATTATTGTTATCATTATATATTATTATAATATTATTATTGAATATTCATTGATTTAGCAAAACCAAGTTAGTGCAATCCGTCGTCATGATTATGAACATTAAGTTGAATCTGTTCTTGTGGTTAGTTGCGTATGGTATCAGGGTATACAAAAATGATGATAACTCAAAATTCAAGTTTTTTGACTTGTCCTAGTTTAGCTCTAGGTGTGCGATGTGTGTGGTATGACGGACTAATATTACATGTATATGATAGCTTGAATGGCGAATTACAACATTAGCATAAATTATATTTGAATCGTCTAATTCCTGACATGGATAATATTGTGATAATTCGTAAACGCGTACAGCTTCAATCGAAACCATATAATTGTAGTCCATTCGCAATAGCATTTGCTGTACCCGTTACTCAAAATATTTGCCCTTGTTCCGTTAAATTTGATGAAGAGAAAATGCGGGATCATTTGATACAAATTTTTCGTAGCGGTAGAGTAAAAATGTTCTTATTATCAATGAATTACATTTTACAATTATTGATTATCGACTCCAATAATGATGTGATAAAAAAACACGCATCATTTGTTTCATTTTGCGGTTGGTAATGAAGTTTTATTGAGTTTGACAGGATACAATGATTTATATCACGAATATTCACAATGACTTAATTCTAATAATGATAGTATAGATAGTTATGTTGACGTTGAGAAAAATACAGTAATACCATTGACAAAATGTTCGAATAATACAAAGTCATCTTCACGTTTGAAAGAGAAGGAAGGGAAAATTAAAAAAGCGGAACAAGTACGTTCAATAAGGCAGAAAAAAACTGTTGAAGAGAAAATAGAAATTAAAAAAAATCACGCTGATTACATGAAGTTGCATAATTCAACGCAAGGTCGTAAAAAGAAGAAGGCCCGTATGAAATCTATTGACAATAGAGAAGTGAAGGTGACCATTAATGAGAAAAGTAAAAAGCGTACACAGTTGTCACGTCAAAATATGTCTTCTGAGGAACGTGGGATAATATCCAAAAACCGTCGTCTCAACAATAAAAAAGGATTGAATATTGTAAACCATGATGGAATGGACAAACTGGTCAGCCCATTGAATGATAATAATTCAGCTGCAGCTGAAAATATAAGTGGTATAGATAAAGCTGGTTTAATAGCAAATAATCGATTTAGTGAGAAGGCAATAAATAGTATATTGTGTATCAAGGAGGCTGAGTTGGTCTTTATAAGAAGAACCATAGCCTCCGTGGTACACACCATATTTTATGTAACGCGGCGCGATTTACAAGCGAAGGTGTTTGCCTTGTTCTGAAAACATCGCGTCCATTGAACTAATGCCAACCACCCCCGATGGAAAAAGTTTTTGCCTAATCATATATAATCATGCATTATCATTGGGGTGGTTCAAAGAAGACCTAAGTTCTCAGATGTTGCTACTCATTCGTGAATATGTTGTTTGTGATTTTTTAAAAATATTCCATTTTTTTGAGCTCCATAGGACAATATTTACTACTGCCTCATTGAAGTTGAAATTTCGAAATTTTGCCATTTTTGGCAATTTCAAAGTTCTCAGATCGAAGTGCTCATCCAGCTACCTCTAGCTTCTCATTCAATGAGCATTTTGGTTCAAGACGAGATTCGTACGATAATATTTAGTACCCACATAGCATCCGATATCATCTGAATATACATCAAATATCCATGATGTGAAAATAACGTCATGTATGTTCAATGTATATGCAACGGTGCTACTTGCATGTACATGCGCTCGTGCAGATACATACTATATTCCATGTACATGCATCGCATGTATATCCCGAGGAATTTGAGATATGGATATACATAAAATATCACGAAAAAATATGTAGTGTACATACATTGATGGACATTCGTGTGTATATGCAACGGCGCTACCTGCATGTACATGCGCTCGTGCAGATACATACTATATTCCATGTACATGCGTCGCATGTATATCCCGAGGAATTTGAGATATGGATATACATAAAATATCACGAAAAAATATGTAGTGTACATACATTGATGGACATTCGTGTGTATATGCAACGGCGCTACCTGCATGTACATGCGCTCGTGCAGATACATACTATATTCCATGTACATGCGTCGCATGTATATCCCGAGGAATTTGAGATATGGATATACATGAAATATCACGAAAAATATGTACACTAGACTCTGGATATAAAGGATGAATCCCACCTTTGCGTTGCGAAGCGAAACGAACTTTTCATCAACATGTTTTCTTAGGAGTGTGCGTGTATACTTCCATAAGAAACATAAGAAAAGAATGTTAATGAAACTTCGTTTCGCTTCGCAACGCAAAGGTGGGATTCATCCTTAAGACCTCCGAATATAAGACACAAATCACGAGACTGCAGGGGCTCGACGCGCTCCGTCCCGAGACAAACTCAGGAGCGTATACGCGCGTTGTTTACATTGTATGTGCACTGAGAGTTGATATGTGTAGGTACTAGAACTCGCTAGGCTAGCAGCGCCTCCGCGCGTATGTACAGAGAGTTAGCGAAAAATGAGTAGTGGTGTCACATTGGGCGAGAAAAAGTCTAGTGTTAGGGAATGAGGTGCCAGTAGCATTGCATCCCCCCCCGAACAAGCCTCACGCACGCGGTGCGCGGCTGTGCTGGTTTTGCCGTAGGAAGGGGATCGTTAACTTTCACCAAATATTCACGGTATATGTACCCCGGGCGAGCATGTACCGAATTCGGAATTTTATAGATGTACCACCTATGTGCTACACATATCGATAATATCGTTGTAGATGCTGGATACACATAGTTGATACATCCGTGGGATAAAAATATGTATGTACTAGAGAGATACTCAACACATACATACGGTAATATAATATGCCCAAATCTCAGTATGTGTCATACACATGACGTGTTGAACGTTACTGGTATGTATTCCAAACATACTCGACACATACCCGATATACATACGATAAACATGGGAACCGTGCATTTGTATGTACTGCGAACATACTCGACACATATACCTGCTATATCTATACGATATGCGTAGAGAATATGCATTTGTATGTACTGTGTACTCTTTAAAATTTTTGGAGTGATTAATTCACTCCAAGCATGGAGTGACCAAGTGATTAACTCTACTTGGAGTGATTATCCACTCCTATAGAGTGAAAATTCACACTTTTTCGCAAAGAGTGAATATTTCGACTCTAATGTATGGAGTGATTAATTTTTCGCTCCAACTGTCACTCTGGGCAAGAGCGAAATCGCGAATTACCGCCGCGCATTGGCGGCAAATTATACGCGCAGCCCCTATCGAGGCTTCTCCCGCCGCGTCAAACACTCGACCAGCGTGGCGTCGACATATTCGTGAACACATTTTTACACTATTTCGGCCAAAGTAGGTAAGTAGTTATAATTACTAAAATGATTAATCATGTCTTCATTTGCTGTGTGTAATTATTTATCATGTACCATGCCGTATTATAACAGTTATTCAAGCTCGTAATTGTGTTCTCAAAGTGAGGTTATGTAAGTTGAGATTTACGAAGGCTTGGATAAACTCGGTTCACCGGCTTGTCTGAAAAATATTACATGCACTCTAGATATTTTCATAATTCTAATGGAAACCTTCAACCCACCAACGAAAGATACTAATTGTACAATTTCTGGGTAGACTGGTAATGACGATCCACTCCAATATAGACGTGGTATTTCACTCTACGTAGGGCGAAATTCCCACTCCTAACGAGTGAAGCATCACCTCACTATTCATAAAATTATGCTCCAAAATAGTGGAAATGTCACTCTAAAAGGATGAAAGTGTCACTCTAATAGAGTGATTTTTTTCACTCTTTAAGACTGAGCGATTATTCACTCGTCAATAAGAGTGAAATTTCGCTCTACTTTGATTTGCGCTGTTTTCAGTAACGCTTGGAGTGAGTTTTCACTCTATTGTAGTGAATTTTCACTCCACAAATTTTAGAGAGTACATACATTTCGTATTGTTTACATATACATACGCACATACTCTGGATATACCCGGTACAATCACGTGGTAACTTTGTCATATGTATAGTTCTTCCATGGAATATACCGTTCACATTATAAGCATATACACAGAATGTGCGATGTACCAAATATGATATACACACGATATACGTAGAATGTACGTTTGCTATGTCGGTACTGCCTCGGAGACATCGGAGTTTTTGTTCGAAATTTAGCGTTTTTTGAGAGATTCGATCGCCGGGTGTTGCTCATGAGACAGTTTTTTCTTACCATTATAAGGAAGAAGTACAAGCAGTTTGGAGTCTGCGGGACCATTTTTACTACTGCCTCATTGAGGGCGACTTTCCTTCAAGTGAAATTAGCAACATGAGGCAGTAGTAAAAATGGTCCCACAGACTGCAAACTGCTTGTACTTTGTCCTTATATTGGTAAGAAAAAACTGTCTCATGAACAACAACCGGCGATCGAATCTCTAGAAAAACGCTAAATTTCGAAAAAAAACTCCAATGTCTCCGAGGCAGTACTAAATATTATCGTACGAGTCTCGTCTTGAACCAAAATGCTTATTGAATGAGAAGCTAGAGGTAGCTGGATGAGCACTTTGATCTGAGAACTTTGAAATTGCCAAGAATGGCAAAATTTCGAAATTTCAACTTCAATGAGGCAGTAGTAAATATTGTCCTATGGAGTTCAAAAAAATGGAATATTTTAAAAAAATCACAAACAACATATTCACGAATGAGCAGCAACATGTGAGAACTTAGGTCTTTTTTCAACCATCCTAATTATCATACCGGGAAGAAATCTTGATAGTATACAGTCGATTGCGCATGCGCCAAATAATTTATTTTCATTGGTCGGTAAGGTCGTCCCGCGGCAGTATTATGACGTAGTCGATCCTACCGACCAATGAAAATAAATTATTTGGCGCATGCGCAATCGACTGTATACTATCAAAATTTCTTCCCGGTATATGAATGTATCTATAATCTATATAGATTCATATATGATCATGCATGATTATATATAGATTAGGGTGGGCCAAAAAAAAGAATAATTTTTTTGCAACACCTGCTTCGAAAGATGGATTTTCGAGGGCTGTGTAGCGAGCGCAAAATTCCTTATTTCCGAGGGGTGAGGTAAAGAGAGAGTTGGCGCATGCGCACACCGCAAACACTCTACTTTGCGCACTGGTGCTTTTGTCGCGCATGCGCACATCGCGAATACTCTACTTTGCGCACTAGTGCTTTCTTCGTGCACTGTGTCATACCGGTGGACAGTCACGATGTGAGGTTATATTGATTAATCAATCTGTCTCTCAAATCAAACTTTCTTCGCAGGGAGTTACAAAAAATATCGTGTGATACACGTGCGGATAGGCAATATCTGTCTCGTGTCATTTACAGCACTCGCCTTCGGCTCGTGCTACAAACGACACTCGTCGGATATTGCGTACCTTCCGCACTTGTATCACAATATACTATTTTTTTCTTAGCTACCATGAAAATATTGTCCAGGATGACGAAAAATGAATCCTGTAAAATTTTAAGCTCTTGATATTAATATTAAGAGGTGGCGTTTAGTGATTATCGATTTCCCATTTAAATAACACAGGAAATTTTTTTTTCTCATTTGGAATTTTATTCCGTTTTAACGAATCAGCGTGTGATAAAAACCAATACATATTCTTGTAGGAAATTGAACGATCTCCAAAAAAGGTCTGATATGATTTTCCGCTAAGTCCACTCGTTTGAAAGTTATTCAAGGTTAAAGTTCAACCTCAAATGTTATATGATGACTTTGACTTCCTTTTTTTTTCGACTTAGCGAAAAATCATATCAGACCTTTTTTGTAGATCGTTTAATTCCCTTGAAGTATATGTATTCAATTCCACTGGCCGATAATTCGTTCGAGCGCAATAAAATTACAAATAAAAAAAAAAATTTCCTATGTTATTCAAATGGGAAATCAAAAATCACGATGAGCGACCTCTTAATATTAATATTAAGAGCTCAAACTTTCAGAGAATTTTTTTTTCGTCATCTTGGACGATATTTTCATGGTAGCTAAAGAAAAAAAAAAAAGTTTTTTTTGGCCCACCCTAATATAGATTCATACCCAGCAAACACAAAAAGTAACAGAACATAACTGTTATGTTATATTCAAGATAACAAAGTGACATTACAAACGTAACATAACGGTGACATAGCTGTTATATATTTTGGCCCCTCATGAAATTCGATTGACGTAACAGTGTAACATAACAAATACAGCATATCAGATCCTTGACCGTTACGTAGCATTTGATGAAACATAATAATGTTCTCAAATCGCTACAGTTCCAGTTGAAGAACACTGTTATCTTTTAGTAAGTGGATGGGATTACCTATTGTATAGCGTTGAGTGTTGACCCTATAATATATATAATAATACCTCAATTAGAAGATTAAATAAATCATTTAGAATCTCTAGAATCAGCTATAGCTCTAGATTTTAAATGACTTTATTTAATCTTCTAATTAAGGTATTCGACTTTCATTATATAGGTTTGGAAAGCTTGAAAAACCAACTTTCTGAGTTTACAATGGTTATTCAAAAAAAATTAAAATGAATAGGTGTAATTTCGGTTTAAATAACCCAACGAAAATTCCCGTGTTAAATGAATAGGAAACTAAAATGAAAATAGCGACCTCTTAGTATAGAGTTGAGCTACAGCGGCCGACTTTCGGGAGGCCTTAATTTTTAAACACAGTTATATTACATTTGCATAACGGCAGTGCTACAATACCATCTTCGCTTCGCGCACACCTACTCTCTAAATTTATTTAAATTTGAATCAGTGAAAACCACTGACAATCAGTGAATAGTCACTGGTTTACAGTTATAAGTCTGCCACTGATTGGTGTCAGTCGCAGACTTATAACTGCAATCAGTGAATTCTCACTGATTCAAATTTATACACGCTCACCAAAGTGAGAATGTGTTTTCCTGTACATACACTCACTTTTTCCGGGAGCTAATGCCGATCCGGACTATTGGCGTCGCCACCAGTATGCATGTACACGACTACACATTCTAACTTTGGTGAGAGAGTATAGGTGTGCACAGAGCGTTTTGTTGGTTACGTTCGCTTGGTCTTGGCACGTTATCCCGCCATATTCGCGCCTGTTAAGTGTTTCGCACATTCTCGACAACGTGCAGAGTCCAGTTACAAGCCGTACTTACTTCCAAGCTGCAGACGATTTGAATAAGTAAGTTCTTGATTAAAGATTATTAAACGCGTTTGTTTGATATTTTTCAATTACGCATGATCTTTGTATTATTTGGGGAGAATTTTTTTTCCGAATTTGGCACCGAGTTATCAGGCGGGAGACGAAAAAAAATACAAGTTTAAAATGAACCACCCTAGTGGAGACGTATTATACGATATTATACGCATCAGCTGGAAACCCCGTATTTGGGTATTTTTTAAATTTCATACGGGCACCCCCAGAATCCTTCCAATGAAAATAAAAATAAAAATGAATCCTTTACATGAAAATAAAAATGTCTGTATAGTTTGAGCCTTGTAGAAGTGTAATAAACATATAAATATCAAGTATACGCACAGCATTGTTTTTATATAAAATCCACATTTATCATACAGTAACGAACGTATTGCTGTTATGTAACAGTTACATTTATCATGCAGTGACGAACGTATTGCTGTTATGTAACAGTTACATTCATCATACAGTAACTAACATATTGCTGTTATATAACAGCGATAACTTGTAGCGGAACAATGTTACATGTTCGTTATGTACCAACTATACTACTAGTGAGTGGGAAATTCTAACGCCCATGTTACACAGGTGTGATACTGACGTTATTGTTACATGTTACACATTGCAGCACTGCCGTTATGCAAATGTAATATAACTGTGTTTGCTGGGTATATGATCATGCATGATTATATATAGATTTATATATGATCATGCATCATTGAATCTGACACCATATATGCTTATACATAGATCTAGATATAATTGGATCTGACCATACCAGGTTAAGACTGCCATGTCAGTGATTATATATAATTATATATGCACCTGGATATATTCATACATAGGTCCATACATGATTGGACCTAATCAGATCTAACTTGAATAAGTTTATACATAGGTTCATTCGTGATTATATCTGATCGGATCAAACTATATCTACTCATATATAATTTTATCTGCTTCCATGTCTATTTATACATAAAGTTATATATAACCAGATCCAATCACATCTGGCCAACACTGCCATGTTGGTGACCATGTATAATTATATATAGAGCTAGATATAATCATATATAGGTCTATCAGATCTGATCAGATCTGACTTCATATAGGTCTATATAGAATTATATCTGATCAAACTTGACTGATATAAGCCCATGTGTAGTCATATATAGGTCTCTATATGATCAGATCTGATCAGATCCGACTATATATAGGTCTACATATAATCATATGTAGGTCTATAAGTGATCAGATCTAACTATACCGGGAATATTCGGTGAATTAGAACGATCCCCTTCCTACGACCAAACCAACACAGGCGCGCACCGCGTGCGTGAGGCTCGGCGGGCGGGGCTGAGCGACCAGTGGTGCTTCTACCGAATCTTCCGCGCTAGGCCGAGTCCGCATAGCCCACCTCGATACTTAACCTAAAAAGCCATCATCGCACTGAACACGGAAAAGAATGAACGCGAATAAAATGGATTTGCCTGATGTGAACATTTATTTTCGAAATTTATGAACGAATTTAAAATCAAATATTAATCAATTGGATTTAAGTATTGATTATCAGTGTTTAGGATCGATATTCGAGACGAAGTGGAACAGGTAAGTGAAGGGTAAATCATTGAAGACAACATGGTCAAAAATTGTTTTAATTATTGATTTATTTATTTATCATCAGAAAAATGAAATTTATCAACGATTATTGGTTAATCGAGGGATCCATTGCTGTTGAATTATGGCGTACGTCCAAACTTATCAGAGATTAAATGCTTGGGAATCGAAGAGAGGCTACCGATGAGCCACTGTCGAACGTAGTAGACTTTTACTAGAACCATTTTCATTTCTCAACGACTACCTCTATCGGAGACCAAGTGCTGACATGTACCTCAGCGAGGCTTCATAACGTGCGGAGGGGCGTTGTCGCAGGAGTTTGTAGTGCGATGAGGTAGCGTACGAGGAGCTTCGTTGCAAGCGTTTGTAGCACGTCGACGATATGCAGTCCTTCTCTGGACTCTGGCGAAGCCTTGCCGCACAAAAATTTGATAGAAAATGCTCGCCGACGCACTGCGAACTCTGGCAACGAAGCTCCTTGTACGCTGCCTCGTCGCACTGGGAACATCTGCGACGAGGCTTCTTCGCCTGCTACGAGACATGAACGTTGAATGGTCGTTAGACGAGTAAGAAATGTTCGATGAATATCGTCGACGGGCTACGAACCCTTGCAACGAAGCTACTCGGTACGCTGCCAAGCCTTGCCGACGCTGTTGCTAGCTCTCGTTTCCTCGATCCCTGCTTGGTTCTGGATCACTCTTCGCAGTCTGATCCCTGAGGTCAGCTTGGACAACGACATCGGCGATATTTCTCCTCAAGAGTTAGCGGGCGATCAGTCACTGGGTACGGAGGATACGAAGTTAACGGATATCGAAAAGACTTACAAGACTTATAAATTCTCATGATAGTCAGTTATACTCTCACCTTGCTGTTTCAGAGGAAGTAACGATGTCCTGGGATGGCAACATCTTCTTCAACTCGTATGAATTTATTCTTCTCCGACACCTGATTGTCAACGTACTACAAACTCCTGCGACAAATCCCCTCCGCAAGCTATGAAGCCTCGCTGAGGTACATGTCAGCACTCTGTCTCCGATAGAGGTAGTCGTTGAGAAATAAAAATGGTTCTAGTAAAAGTCTACTACGTTCGACAGTGGCTCATCGGTAGCCTCTCTTCGATTCCCAAGCATTCAATCTCCGATAAGTTTGGACGTACGTCATAATTCAACAGCAATGGATCCCTCGATTAACCAATAATCGTTGATAAATTTCATTTTTCTGATGATAAATAAATAAATCAATAAATAAAACAATTTTTGACCATGTTGTCTTCAATGATTTACCCTTCACTTACCTGTTCCACTTCGTCTCGAATATCGATCCTTAACACTGATAATCAATACTTAAATCCAATTGATTAATATTTGATTTTAAATTCGTTCATAAATTTCGAAAATAAATGTTCACATCAGGCAAATCCATTTTATGCGCGTTCATTCTTTTCCGTGTTCAGTGCGATGATTGATTTTTAGGTTAAGTATCGAGGTGGGCTATGCGGACTCGGCCTAGCGCGGAAGATTCGGTAGAAGCACCACTGGTCGCTCAGCCCCGCCCGCCGAGCCTCACGCACGCGGTGCGCGCCTGTGTTGGTTTGGTCGTAGGAAGGGGATCGTTCTAATTCACCGAATATTCCCGGTATATAGGTCTATATATCGATGGACTAATTCCATAGGGGCGTAAGCAACAAAAAAAAAAAATTTTTGCGGATATGCCCATAAGATTCTCCATTGCATGAAAAAGATTTTGCCGCTATAAAAACGAATTTTTTTTTTGCCGCTTACGCCCGTTTGGCGTTAGTCCATCGATATAATCATATGTAGGTCCATATATGATCAGGTCTGATCAGATCTGATTGATATGAAACCTATATTATGTTTAAATCATACACAATTGTGTACATATATTATGATTAGGTTCCAGTCAATAAAATGAGCGTTCATAATCTCTCTCAATAAACAGAATAAATAGCATCTTCAAATTAGTAGTTTTTGTTGCTGAAAAATTTATTGTGGCCATATTTCCTCACATTCCCTAAAATACGAAAACAATTTTAGAATCGTTCGATCATCATAATCAATATCAAGTGCATCATTAAGATCGATAAAATTTTCGGGACAAATACATACAGACATTCTAAAAATTCCGACTATTAAATACGTGAAGTAGCAAAGTGGTAGAAGCTTCGACTGATACGTAGGAGGACCCGGGTTCGAGTCCCAGTAAGAAACAGTGAGAAAATTTTAATCGACAAAAAAAAGTTAATTATCAGAAATAAACACAATTCCGGATAATTAAAAAAATAATAAAAAAATACTGGACCGCAACACATGGCCGTAATAAGTAAGCATTCAGATCCTATGACGTATCCATTATTATTTCCGAATGGAGATGCAGGTCGGTCACCTAATATGCAAAGTAATAATGCTGACCCTAAAAAATGTATCACGACATTACAGTATTATTCTTATAAATTCCAAATTCGCGGTAATTTCAATCCATGTTTACAATTGGGTAAACTAACGCAACAATTTGTAGTTGATTGTTATACGAAAATTGAATCATGTAGATTGTATTTGTTAAGAACACAACAATCCAAATTACGAACTGATATGTATAAAGGCCTAATGGATTACATTGAAATTAAATCAGCTGAAGAGAATTGCCGTATTGGTAAACTAGTCATACTGCCATCAAGTTACATTGGGAGTCCACGCTCATTAAGAGAAAAATTCATGGATGCAATGACATCAGTACAAAATTATGGGAAACCCGATTTATTTCTTACCATGACATGTAGTTCGAAGTGGATTGAAATAACAGAAAATCTTAATGCACATGAAACAACTTTTGATCGGCCCGATATTATAGCACGTGTATTCAATGAAAAAATAAAGGTATTACAGTATGAAATTGATGAAAAAGCAATATTCGGAAGGCCTATTGCTCACATATTCGTCATTGAATTTCAAAAAAGGGGATTTCCTCATATTCATGAATTGATATATCTTAATGAACAGGACAAGATAAGAAACTCTGAAGAAGTTGATCAAATTATAAGTGCAGAAATTCCCAACAAAGTTGATACCCCACGATTATTTGAACTCGTGAAACAGTATATGATTCATGGTCCATGTGGCGAACAAGATAAAAACTCTCCGTGTATGAATGAACAAAAAAAACGCTGCTTGAAAAATTTCCCGAAAACTTACAATGAAGAGACTAGATACAACGATACATTTGGATATCCGATCTATCGACGAAGAAATGATGGTGTTCAAATATCATATTCTTCTAACAAGAAGCAACCAAAAGTAGTTGACAACAGATTCGTGGTACCCTATAATCCTTATTTGCTTCTGAAATTGGAATGTCACATTAATTTGGAAATTTGTTGTACAATTGAGGCCATTAAGTATTTATTCAAGTATTTGCTAAAAGGCCCGGACAGTGCTATGATTAGTTTGAGTAATAATGAGACTCATCATATTAATAATAACAATAATCAAAGTAATATTGGAAATTTAGAAACACCAGACAATGCTAGAAGTTCAATCTACCCCATAAATAATATACGTGATACAAATGATTGCGTAAGTTTGAACTACGATGAAATTGACCAGTATTTATCAACACGTTATCTTTGCCCTCCGGAGGCTATTTATCGTATTTTAGAATATACATTACACGAACAGTCTCATGCAATATATAGATTAGCAGTGCATTTACCAGGCGAGCAATTTGTATATTTTTAAGAAGGTTCAGAAGACAAAAAAATGAATGAAAATATGAAAACTACTTCAACGTCTTGGTTTGAGCTCAATAAAAACGATGTGAAAGCACGTCAATATTTATATACTGATTTAACAAATTGTTACGTGTTCAACAAAAACACAAAACAATGGACTTTAAAAAAGAAATTTACTAAACCAGTTTTGAATAGGATGTATTTTGTAAATCCTAAAGATAAACAGTGTTTTTTTTTAAGAATGTTATTATTACATGTACCTGGTGCGCAATGTCACGAAGATATTCGTACTTTTCATGGCGTATTATATCCTACTTTTTATGATGCGGCTAAAGCTCGTAATCTTGTAAGGTTGGATAATGAATGGGATATCTGTTTGACTGAAGCTTCTGCATTCACTTTCCCATATGCCATGTGCGAACTATTCGCATATATTCTAATTTTTCATGATCCGGCCAATGCGCGTGCATTATATGATGAACACAAGAATAACTTAGTGGATCCAATGTTAGATAGTTGTACAGCTGAAGTCAAATGTTTGAGTATAATTAACAACGTTTTACTATTACATGGTCTTTCGTTGAATAATTACGATTCGCCAAAAATCGATCAAATACGAATGGAA
The DNA here is from genome assembly GCA_963992785.1 of Tenthredo livida. NCBI lineage: Eukaryota > Metazoa > Arthropoda > Insecta > Hymenoptera > Tenthredinidae > Tenthredo > Tenthredo livida. Next base: position 28,307,960 of record OZ023064.1, read on the forward strand.
GTTGATGATCAGAATGAAGTTGATGAGAATAATGATAATAAACAACAAGTTGAAAATTTAATCATGACATTTAACAGAAAGCAGAAGAAAATATATGATATAATAAAAAAAGCAATTAATAATAAATTTACTGATAAATATTTGTACATTGATGGTGCTGGCGGTTGTGGTAAAAGTTATTTATTGAATGCAGTTATAAAGATATCAGAATATCGTAGTATCAATGTCCTTGCGGTCGCTTGGACTGGGATAGCGGCAAATTTATCAACGAATGGGAGAACTACTCATTCAGCCTTCAAGCTACCCTTCAAAATGACCGAAAATACTGTTTGTAACATTAATGCAAATTCAAAATATGCACATTATTCAAAAAGTGTTGAAGTTATACTGTGGGATGAAATATCCATGACATCAAAATTAGCATTTGAAGCTGTTGATCGCTTATCAAAAGATATTTGTAGCAATAAAGAACCTTTTGGCGGTAAGATTGTCGTATTGAGTGGCGATTTTCGGCAAACACTACCTATTGTTCGTTATGGCACCAGAAAACAAATTGTCGCCAACTGTATTAAAAAGAGTTCATTATGGAATTATTTTTTACATATGCATCTGAACAAAAATGTACGGGCACGTAATGATAACAATCAATTTAAGCAATGATTACTTAATGTAGGTGATGGCAATTATTCCACCAAATTTGAAAATGACAATGAGTTACTTGAAATCCCCAATGAGTTATTATCGAAAGGTGACGTAATCACAGATATTTATGGAACTACTATAGTATTAAATGATAAATCGATTATAACAAAAGTAATTTTATCACCAACAAATCGTGACGTTTTGGATTTGAACAATAAAATATTGTCAAGAATGGAAGGAGAATTTGTGGAGTATTGTAGTGTTGATACCGTAGTGAATGAGAACAATTAACAACTATCCAGCATATTACCAACTGAATTTTTAAATTCTCTTACGCCTAACGGACTTCCACCTCATAAACTGAAATTAAAAATCGGTGCAGTTGTGATGTTATTAAGAAATTTAAATATTGAACAAGGGCTATGTAATGGCACGCGATTAATAATCAGGAATTTAAAACCCTTTGTATTACAGGCCGAAATTATAACTGGTACTTATAGCGGAAAAGTTGTTCTATTACCAAGAATTGATCTAACTCCTGATGCAGAAGAGATCCCATTTTCTATGATGAGAAGACAATTCCCAATAAGATTGGGGTGTGCAATGACTATGAACAAGGCCCAAGGGCAGTCTTTTCAAAATGTGGGAATATATTTACCATCATCAGTCTTCAGTTATGGTCAATTATACGTGGCCATATCTAGAGTAATGTCCAGAGATAAATTAAAAATTTTGTTGACTGACAGTTCTAAATACGTAAATACAGAAAATGATAATAACGTGTATATGAAAAATAGAGTATATAAGGAAGCATTCATGTAATTATATTTCGTGCCTCGTTCTTCGAGATTAGATCGACCCCTTAGTGGTAAAACATGCTACCCGAGAATGTGCTGGGAAAACATACTACCCGAGAATAAGCTGGGAAAACATGCTACCCCAGAATGAGCTGGGAAAACATGCTACCCGAGAATAAGCCTGCAAAACATGCTACCCCAGAATAAGCTGGGAAAACATGCTACCCGAGAATAGGCTAGGAAAACATGCTACCCGAGAATGGGCTGGGAAAACATGCTAACCGAAAATGAGTTTCAAGAACATACTATCTCACGTCAGAAATTTTTTGGAGCAAAATTGGGTTGGTAACACTGCTGCTCGCATAAAGACGAACAAAACAAGACGAAAGTACTTTCCCTCCCGCCCATGTATATATATATATCTCTCTATATTATAAAGATATATCGCCGCCGCCGCCGCCGCCGCCGTGTCAGACTTTTCAAGGTCAAAGGTCAAAGGTCAAAGGTCAAAGGTCAAAGGTCAAAGGTCAAAGGTCAAAGGTCAAAGCCGGCGCCGCCGTGTCAGACATTCCATGGCCTTCTCGACTCCGCTCGGTTTCCTCCCACCCGAGCGGAGTCGAGGAGGCCATGGAACGGCGGTGAGGGGTTCACATGACTCAAAGTAAGGGCCCAAGGACTGGGCCCTCCTCGGCTCCCTTCGGCTTCGTTGGGTTGGGTTGGGTTGGGTTGGTTTGGGTCAGGTTGGGTTTGGTTGATGCCCTGGGCCTCCCCGACCCCGCTCGGCTCTTTTCGCCCCCCCCCCCGTCTTTCCCTGGGCTTCCTCGACCCCCCTCGAATCCCCCCTCCCTCGCCCGCGGCCTTCTCGACCCCGCTCGGCTCATTTCCCTCCCCTCCCCCTTGCCCATTCCCTTCTTTGCCGTTTCCCGCCGTTTCTCCCGCCAGTTTTCCTGCCGTTTCTCTCTTGCCATGGTTTCCCACAGATTTTCCGGGGATTCTCTCGAACTAACGGATCCGCGGATTGCCAATGGGTTTTCAGGTGATTTCCCAGGATTTACGCATCCCATAGAATTCTCATAAATTCCTTATAATTTTCGCGGTTTACCCAAAATCGTCCGTGCCAGTGCCACAGAAGAGTACGGTTAATACGATGTTCACGCGATACACCTTTTTTTCACACCGATAATCACCATCATAAATGTATATTTATAAATTTGTAATCTCATACAAACATAAAATATGAAGAATATATATATATATATTATAATATATCTCTCTATATTATAAAGGGACAATGGCCAATCATGAAGCCGCTTTACATGGGAAATCTCTATTATCGCGCATGATACAAAATCAGAATAAGGCCACGGAACCAAAGATACCCGGACAGGTACCTCTTGTCATATGCGTACCTGTTCGGGCATCCTCGGTTCCAGGCATGTCGCTCATCCACGCAAACTCACTGTATGTTTTTTTCGACATTTGGAGATTTGATATATCTGAAAAAATATATTGGGTAATCTTGGGGATCCCGAGAACATTTTTTGATACACGTAGGACATGAAAAGAATATGAATTGAGAATTCGGAATCGGGCCTTGATGTTAAGGGAACGAACCTATTCCAATGGGAGCGACGGGAGACGAACCTATTTTCAAATTGACAGTTTGCGGAAAACAATAGATAGAGGAACAACGCAAGCCAACTGTTCGATAAAACTTGAGATTTTGAGTTTTGACAGATTTGAAGGGATATCGAAAAATAGATCTGATTATCTGATCCTGAATCCTGAATCCTGAAGAGATTCCGTGGATCGGATATCACGTGGAATAGTCAAGGTGAGAGTAGAATAAACATATTATTTACTGCGGTTGATTTATTTTTTCGTTGCGTATTTACTTTATGAAGTGTAGGTATTCAACTGCGGATAATAATTAAGGAGATCGTTAATTGAAAACTTAGCTAAGGAGATAGTTAATCGAAATGAATCATAACCGGGCTATTACAGTACGCATAGTTGGAGACGGTAATTGTTTATTTAGATGTTTTTCGTATTTTTTATATAATGATCAAGAAAAGTATCATAAGATAAGGTTGCAAATTGTTTCTAATGTAGTACACAACTGGTCAGTGTATAAATCATTTATTGTGGGCGATGAATCATACAATTCAGAAATTTTAGATAAATATACATACCAATCGCATATGTCTAGAACAGGAGTTTTCGGGGGGGAAGTAGAAATGCAGTCGTTCGTCACGATTTATAATATACACGTATCGGTATATATAAATCATTTTGAGGATCCAAGAAAATATGGGGATGAAATGAATATAAATAAATTAATTCTTTTATTATCTGGCTGTTTAGACAAAGGTCACTATCACATTATAAATTCACAGAATTCAAGTTTAACAGGTAGAGATAGAATTAATCGCCTACACTACTATCGTAACAAGGAACGAATTAATAAAAAACGACGGGTAGAAAATCTTTCCGAGAATAGATTGAATGAAAAAAGGTTAAGGGATACTATTCGAGGTATGGGCGAAGGGCGAATAGAGAAAAAGCGAAAGAAAGATTTAGTTGAGACAATGGATGAAAAGCGTCTGGATAGAAAACGAAAGAAAGATTTAGTTACGGCAATGAATGAAAAACGTTTGGATCAAAAACGGAAGAAAGATTTAGTTGCAGCAATGAACGAAAAGCGTATAGATAAGAAAAGAAACAAAGATAAAGTGACAAATATGGCGGAATATAGATTAAATAAGAAAAGAATAACCCAGCAAGCTGCAAAATTAAATAATCAAATAGAAGCATTACCTCGAGAAAATTGGTATCTCGATTTCGGGGATTTAAATTATACGTGCCCACATTGTTCAGCACTATTTTGGTCAGTAGAATTTTCAAAAAAATTCATTATGGGAAAATAAAACTTCCTCCGATGAGTGATTGCGACGAAATATTAAAAAATTTAGTGTTAAATGACAAAAAATTTAGGGACCTAATTAGATATTATAATAATCGTTTTTCATTCGCAAGTTTCAGTGTAAATGTGCTGAGCGAGTCAAAGAAAGGTGTTTATAATTTGAAAATACAAGGTCAGGTGTGTCACACAATACCGAGCAGTATCATTTCGGCAAATGATGAAATTCCAAATTTTGGACAAATTTATATATATGACGATTATGAAGCAACACAAAAACGCCTAAAGGAGGATAATAATTTAGTACAAAGTCACATTGAGCATATACAAAATTTGTTGAATAATAATCCGTATGCCAAAAAATATAAATATTTGTATCAACTCAGTCAAGACGAATCATTACCAGAATATTATTTATATTTTGTCCGTGATATAAATTTAGATGAAAATGGGTACAATACTCCTACAACTGCGGAATGTGCTGCCTTAATAATATCCAAAGATGGTCAGATACCATCATCGTTTGATATGTGTGTTTATCCAAAAGATCTTCCACCTGGTGTAAATAGTTATACATCTTTGAACAAATTATCATTTCATATCGACCCTATGGTTTTCCCGTTGATGTTCCCATGTGGTGATTTAGGTTGGAGCTCAATATTCACACAAAATCCAGATGTTCAAAAACGATTAACAGCACTTCAATATTACTCATATCGTTTAGCGTACAGACCGAAAAGTAAATTTAATCCCGTTCTGTATTGTGGAAGGTTGACACAACAATATATAATTCAAGCTTATATAATAATCGAAAATAATAGATTGAATTACATCAGGTACAACCAAAAACAGTTACGAATCGAGTGTTATCAGGGATTAGTGGACCACGTTGCCGGAAGTGCTATGAATAGATCAGGTAATTTCGAAATTGAAGAAAGGTTAGGAAATATGTTTGTATTACCATCTTCGTATATAGGTAGTCCGCGACACATGTATCAATTATATCAAGATGCAGTTGCTATTTGTAGGGATATCGGTAGACCTGATTTGTTCATAACTGTTACTTGCAATCCGAATTGGCCAGAAATTAGGAGGATATTAAATAATTTTCCACCTGGAACAACTTGCAACGATATTCCAACGCTAATCGTAAGGCTATTTTATTCTAAACTTAAATCTATCATGGCTGACATTATTAGTGGAAAAATGTTTGGAAAGATATTAGCATTTGTTTATACCATTGAATTTCAAAAACGCGGTTTACCCCATTCTCATATTTTATGTGTCTTGGACTACGCTAACAAATTGTCGAATCCGGAAGCAGTAGATAAATTTATCAGTGCGGAAATTCCTTCCAATGATATCCATTTACAAAATTTAGTAATCAAACATATGTTGCATGGTCCACATACATCTTATTCAGTATGTTATGATTCCAACAAAAACATTTGTACCAAGAATTTTCCGAAAGCATTTTGTAAGCATACTGCGTTTAAAGATAATGGTTTTCCAATTTACAGACGTACCGATAATCGCGATAAAGGATATGTGTACAATAAGAAAATTAACGGTGAATTTATTAACGTAGACAATTCGATGGTAGTACCTTATAATCCTGAATTATTGAGAAAATATGAATGTCATATAAATGTAGAATATTGTGCTTCGGTTATGAGTATAAAATACATCTATCAATACCTACATAAACGACATGATAGGGCATACGTCAAGTTAAAGAAGGGTCCGCAGACAGAGGTTGATAAAAATGACGAAACTTATGACGAAATTTCTGAGTATATTGATAGTCGGTATTTAAGTCCAATGGAATCTGCCTGGCGAATAGAAGAATTACCCCTCTCTGCTAGATCTCATACCATTATTCGTTTAGCAGTCCATACCGAGAACCAACAAAGAATAATTTTTGAGGAAAATAAAGAAGAAGTTGCATTGAAAAATTATGAAACCACCTTAACAGCTTGGTTTAAATTAAATCAACAAGACGATATCGCAAAAAAAATTCTGTACATTAACATACCGAAAAGTTATCTATTTGATCTTTCCAAAAAGAAATGGATAAAACGTAGACAATTTTCAAAAGTGGTAGGACGTATCAACAGCGTGAGTCCTAAAGATTCGGAACGTTTTCATTTAAAATTAATTTTAAATAGAAAGAAAGGAGCCATGTCTTTTAACGATTTAAGGGAACATGAAAATAATATCTATCCGTCTTATAAAGAAACTGCTATCGCGATGGGATTAGTCGAAAGTGACGAACACATTTTTGAAATTTTTGAAGAAGTATGCAGTGTCGGAATGCCTAAACAATTACGTAAATTCTTCGCGTGGTTTCTTATTTCGGACAATGTGTCATTTGGCAAAGAAATTTGGAATAAGTATAAAAAATTTTTTGTCGAAGATTTTAAAGACAATAACGAAGGCAGAGCTTTGAAAGAAATAAATGATATTTTAAATTCAGAAAATATGACATGCTCGGATTTTCAACTTCCAGAACCGATAATAGATAATGAAAATTTCGAAGAAAAACAAATATTTACGATGAATAATGAAAAATTATTTAAAGAAATGATTACGGAATGTAATGAAGATCAAAAACATATATTTGATTATATAACGAATACTTATAAAAATCGTCTGATATTTATTGATGGTCCTGGAGGTACCGGAAAGACGTTTTTATACAAAACGTTGATTCATTATTATATCAGTCAAGGCAAAAAAGTTGTATCTATGGCGTGGACAGGGATAGCTTCTGTATTATTACCAGGTGGCATGACAAGTCATCGAACATTTAGACTACCTTTAGACTTATCAAACATCGAAACTTCATTTTTAAAGTTAGATTCTGATAAAAAGAAATTGAGGGAATGTGATATCATTATATGGGATGAAGCGTCAATGATCCCCAAAAAAGCATTGGAAATTATCGATAAAACATTGAAAGATTGCTGTAATATTTATAATCTTCCATTTGCAGGTAAATTAATCATTCTAGGTGGCGATTTTCGTCAAATTCTACCGGTCGTAAAAAATGGTTCGCGGTTAAGTATCATTCAAAAGACAATTAAATATTCAAACTTATGGAAAGATTTCAAAATTTTAACATTAAAAAAAAAATATGAGAAATAGTAACATGAAATTTTCATCATTTTTATTAAACATTGGAGAAGGAGTGACAGAATCGTTTAAAATCCCTGAAGAATGGAAAACTGATGATATTTGCGAAAAAATTTACGGTACCGTTAACGATAACATGGCGGATTTGTCCAATTATACGATTTTAGCAAGGCATAATCAGGACATTTACGAATTAAACGATAAGATATTAAAAAAGATGAAAACCTTTGAAAAAACTTATTTTAGTATTGATCAAGCAAAATATAAAGGAGTGGACCAAACTGAAACTGACGCGAATTTAAATTATCCCGTCGAATATTTAAATTCTTTGAATTTTCCCGGTTTACCAGTACATAAATTATTATTGAAAACCGGTGCTATAGTAATGCTCATCAGAAATTTAAGCATAAATGATGGTTTGTGCAATGGAACAAGACTGAAAATACTTAGATTGTTCAAATTTAATATTGAAGCAAAAATTATAACGGGAGATAATGTTGGAAATATTGTGTTTGTTCCAAGAATTGTACTGGATACAGGAGAGCATTCGAGCTTACCTTTCGTATTATATCGTAGACAATTCCCTATAGTATTGGCATTTGCGATTACAATTAATAAATCTCAAGGACAGAGTTTCGATAAAGTAGGATTATATTTTGGTAGAGATTTATTTAGTCACGGTCAATTATATGTAGCTCTTTCTAGATGTCGAGATTCAAATCAAATATATATACAAAACAATTCAAAAAATTCAGAAGAAATTAAAAATGTAGTCTGGAAAGAAATTTTGAAGTAAACATATTTACAGGATTAGCTATAATTCAAAAACATGTCATCAATTCATGTTATATGTTATAATCAAGAGACTCGAAGGAGTCTCGCGCAAAGTAGTAAATCTACATCAGTTATGGTAATATGGTACAAATATTGTATGGAAAGAGGTGTTCGATAAAGAGACGAAAAAATAGTGGATAAGATCTACTAAAGATACCACTTAAAAAAAACGCACCGATGTAGTCAAGCGACTCGGTTTACTATACTTACTAATTACTTTTCATTCATGGAGAAATACAGTAAAAACATGCTGCTTTACGTATGAATATAATACGTGGCTGGTTGAAACGCACGACGTTATAATTATAATTGTTAGATTCCGAAAAATATATGGGAAGATAATGCTGTTTTGCGCAAAAATAAGCGGCTGCTTCGCGCCGTAGTATACGGCTGCTTTTGCGCCATGATACATAAAGCAGAAGACCTAATTTTTTTTTTTTTTTTTTAATAATGATAATATTTAATATAATATTTATACTAATAATATTTCGATATATCGCGTTACTAAAGCCAAAAGGGCGTATCTCGAATCATAGGCCCTTTTGGTTCTGCAGAGCCAAAAGGGCGTATAAAAAAAAAATCTCTCATCAACCTAGAAATGTTAGAAATAAGGAAATATATTCCTATTTCGTATAATTTGAGATACCCCCTTTTGGCTTTAGTAACGCGATATCTTACTGTTTTCCTTCCTGTAGATTATGTATTAAGCATATATAGTGGATTAGGCTTTCTGAGGAAACCACTCAAAAAAAAACGCGCCGAGTTATCTACTGCAAAGTGGTGTGGAAACGATAACGATAAAGTAAGATTAGGTTAGATTAGGTCGGGTTGGGTTGGGAGAGGAGGGGATATTACCCATAATTTCCTGGAATACTGACACGGCGGCGGTGGCGGCGGCGGCGGCGGCGGCGAGATATGTTCTCAATATGAAGAGATATCTCTAAATCCTAATTTTTAGTACCTAATAGCCAATGTGAAGAGAATATATAATCGCGAGTCACAAAACATTCACTGGATTTCATTGAAAATTCGGTCATTCTTCGAAGAACATGAAATCCACGGATTATTTGGGTCTGAAAACAACTGATACGAATTAAAATTTGGGGGGTTGGCGCGCGAAGCGCGCAGGGGGGCGAAGCCCCCCTAGTATATATATATATATATATTGTAACGCAGTTTTTTAACTTGGAGAGGAAAAACCACAGATCTGGTTACAATTCGGCACTTTTCCGTGTTAATTACTTAATTACCAAAGTGTTGGGCGCCAGACGCTACTGCGTCGTTTCGATACGATAACACAACTTACTAAAACCAGAAAGACTTACGGAAATGCGTCGAGCGACAACTCGACTAGCTCAGATAACAAAGCCTTAGATAGAGGGGCAGGGTACACCACGTAAAACAATATTAATTCTTTGAGATAGTTGAGATCACATCAATCAATTATTTATTAATGAAATTAGATAACTTAGACGAATCATACAGAATTGGCGATATTATTAATTGTTTGTTACGATAGTTTTCCTAACTGTTCAGGACAGAATTTACTCGTTTATGATACAATTAAATCAGAGGAATGTGTCAGAGCTGACTCGATATAAAACGAATAAATTAGACTCCAGACTTGGTATCACAGAGCGATACATCGTACCCAATAAAGGCAAAAGTTTATATTTCATAACACACCCTGAGATTAAGAGTCTCATACTCTATTTGCTAAGATTTTAAGCAATATAATCGGTAACAAACGATACAGGTTCCCTACTCATTGATTCAGAGCGATAGATTGATCTTTAACCAAATTCCGACGATACGAGATCGATAATTACGATACTAAATTATCCAAAAACAATACTAGATCTTACATACGATAACGAACTATCCAAAATTGACTATATCTTACTAACCTAACAAAATAACGATAATGAATTATCCAGAATTGACTGAACCTTACTAAACTATAACAAATCAGCAATAATAACCTAAACTATACGCGAGGCCTAAGCCCTCGCGGCTATCTTCGCTCAGGGTACTCCAGGAAAAGGTATTTTCTACAGTATTTCATGCACAGTATTATTCTAACATACTAAATCAAAAATATAAGCCATACGAGAAGCGATAAGCAATAAATTATAGCCAAAAAGCAATGAAGATCTATGTAACTCAGCCAGACTCGAGGTTGTTCGATAAATCAATTAAACAAAAATTAAAGACGAGCCTCTTAGCTCAATGACCAAAAACGAGCCTCTTAGCTCAATAACCAAATTAATAACCAGAACCTTATACGAACGACCTCGTGTCCTCACAAAAGAATTAAGACCTTACCTTAATTAAGTTGCTCAATGTAGCACAAAACACACTATTTTATTAATACTCGATAATGCGATAGATGATACGATAGGCGACACTCGATGAATTATGATGCTTGATGAGTGGCGTAGACCAGAGCGAAGAGTAGACCGATTAACAGGTGTACCTTCCTTATATAGTCTTTATTTCCAGCCGTCAGCTCATCCTTCAGATTTGCGCAGTCACGTGACATATCGGTAGTCTAATTGGTCGGTGAGCGACAGATTTTGACGAACGTAATTTAGGAGAAGTCTACCTCACCCCTGCCGCTGCTAATACCGCTCCTATTACCGCCTTCCTTTTGAATCCCCGGGCGCTGGACTCACATGAAGCCTCGCTCGCCCGGCCACCCGATATTTCTTCTAGGGCCTTACACCATTGGTCGATCCACCAGAAAGTTAGTGGTAGCTTCGTGTCTCGGCATACTAGGGCTTCACCCACGAAAAGATTCGATAGGTCGGAACGCTGATCCGGGGGTTGTCATGACCAACCACGGCCGCGATAACAGATTAGGAGACAGTTTGACGATAGTAACTGCACTGACCGATTGTGCCTTAGGTGGGAGGCGGTAAAGATGCACCTTCACATGCCCTGTTCACCACCCTCACATCAGCAGTGCATTTTCTTGTAGGCGGTAGCTCTCCGGATGACGGGAGGATTTCGTTGTGCTTCTCGCACATCCCTGTACGCCGTCAATCCGATAGTTGGAGGTGGTAGATCTTTCCACTTGAGAGGAGGCGCTGACCTTGGGGTTTTCTGGACCAACCATGGTTTGCACGCCGACAGAATCGTCCTTGACGATATTGGAGGCTTCTTACGTTCGGTAGAATCGCTTTTCCTTCGGTAGTTCCCACGACGACGGACGTCTCGTGGAGTATCGAGCTCGAGATTACATAGTTTACAAAAAATAAAATAGTGTTAATTAGACCTAATCATTTTTCCCTAAGTTTTCTCTTTTCCTGGAGACCCTGTCTACGCCACGCATCGTTGCATTCTCGAGAGAATCGCCTTGTGGCGGGGAATTTACAAATACCACGTCACAATATATATTGTAACGTGTTCGAACTATACCACCCGGTAGATCGACCGAACAAGCTACATACGACCGCGCAAATAGCCTCGCGCCGATCCGGTCAGAAGACCCTGACGTGACGTCACGAGAACTACTATATAAGGTGGCACGCTGAGGCAGTAGCCAGCGATTCGTACTAAAGCAGTCAATCGACTCACACCTATCAAAACTCAATTCAACGAGCGATTCGTACTAAAGCAGTCAATCGACTCACGTCTATTAAAGATAAACTCTCATAACCTCAAATATAGGAAGTTACTCAAAGCGAGATCTTACCTCACATAGAATCAAAACTCAAGAAATTAAATTGGCTAAAGCAGCAATTTAGATTAAACTCAAAACAAAAGAAAAATATAATTAGCTAAAACAGTAATTATAGAATCAAAAAAGGAAAACGAAAGTAAATTAGCTAAAGTAGCAATTTAACTTAAACTCAAAACAAAAATAGATTCGCTAAAGCAGCAATTTAGAACAAACGAACAAAGAAAGAAAAACAGAACAGAAACAGAAACAAAGCCAATTAGAATAGAAAATTTATTATTTGATTATATCGAGCCACATTTTTAGTTTAATTTCATTCTTGTAAATAGTAGCTTTAAGTGAAATAGACTATAGGAAGTCGAATCAATAAAATAAAATAATCAATCGATTAGATATAATAATCAATCCGAATCTAATTGTCTTTCATTTCGTGTGTTAATTCATTTCTTTAATTAACATAAATTCCTTTCAGCTAAAATCACTTGGAAATAAAATCGTGTTTAGCTAGCTTAAAACAAGGCAGCTTCGGTAGTCTAACACTCAGGCAGCGACGGTACAGCTTTAATTGGTACCCGAGTCTAAGAGTGTAAAATTATCCAAGTCTGTATTAGGGAGGCAGCTTCGGTGCGTAACACTCAGGCAGCAACGGTATAGCTTTAATCGGTATCCGAGTCTGAGAGTGTGCAATCCCAAGTCTGTATTAGGGTAACAATAGGTTTTTCACATTTTTCCTTGGAGGGGCTCCAAATCATACCCGTGACAAAGAATTCACGCGAGCTAGCGTAATTTCGCGGCCTTCTGCCGTGAGACATACGCAGAGAAAGTTACAATATATATATATTATGTATAATATATATCGATACCCACGTTCTAATACGTCCTAACCCACAAGATTTCAGAAATTGACTTTTTTTGAAAAATTGAATGATAATAATGTTGTGCAGCTTATGTTCAAATTTTAGCGGTCAAATCGTTGATTTACTATTTTTAAATAAATATTCCAACCCGTCAAGTCCTATCTTTTCAATGATAATAGTGAAGCGTTTTCGTGGCCTCCTGAACAATTTTACAAATGTGGGTTACGACATATTAGAACGTGGGTATCGATATATATATATATATATCCTTCTTCCGATCGACGCGCATCAAAGAAGGCCCATTTCGTGCCCTTGCTATGAAAAATACAGTGTGCAACTAGGGGGGATGGCCATTTCTGCCTCGGGTGAGACGTTTTCGGCACTCGTCTTCGTCTCGGGCCCCTTCGGCGCCCTCTACTACGACTCGTGCTGAACGTCTCACCCTCGCTCGACATGGCCATTCTCTCCCCCCCCCTAATTGCACAATATACTATTGGTTTTTTATATATCTCTACATGAAAACTGACCACGGTGAAAGCACACGTGAAATTACCATAGTCCAGTCAAATTGTCAGATAAATAAACATTAAATTATGTAGTTTGGAGACTGTTAGGGATCGAAAGGGGGGTACATTTTGAGCTTGAGTCTCAATTTGCGGGGTTCTCAGAGTGTCAGCTGACCCCCTTTTCGATAAAAACGCGTTTAATTCGATATCTCGAGAACGGTTAGTTTTAGGCGAAAAATTGTGGACACCTTTTCTCTTCTAAATTAATTTTACTATCTTTCTTATTCAAAACTTTTTTTTGTATCATCAATATTTTTCAAGTTATTATCTCCGAAACGCAAAAAAAAATTTTTTTCTTTTCCCTATTTTTCATTTTTCGGCATTTCCTCCGCAACCGTTCACTTTTATGAAATTTTCTCGATCATCAAAGTTGTAGTTCTTCTAATACCTTCGGAGTTATAGCTTACTTTACTGACCGAAATCCGCGTCATTGTCGTCATATCATCGACACTAGTGGGTATTCAGTAATTGAAAGAAACATTAAGTATTCCATGATCATTTATCAGCCAACTTACCTGTATAAAAAGGTGAATCGATTAACCAACTCGATCTGAAACAGCCATGTTTTCTTCGCAATCATTTAAATTTTGTATTTCTTCAAATTGGGGTATTTTTTTATTTTTTTTTATTTTTATTTTTAATTTTATTTTTAATTTTTTTTTTATTTTTTGTTATTTTCTTCTTAGGCTAAAAATAGATTCCATAGACAAATGGCAACCCCAGGTACGAAGGTTGTTGGGGAGTCGAGGAGCAGATGTTCTTGAGGCCCCGCACTATAGTACACGTAACAGCGCGTCCGTGAATACGCGTTGCGACAATGACGCGGATTTCGCTCGGTAAAGTAAGCTATAACTCCGAAGGTATTGGTAGTAGAGAAAAAAGTTTCAGACAGAAGTTGTTTGTAATTAGAAGATCTACAACTTTGATATCCGAGAAAATTCCATAAAAGTGAACGGTTGCGGAGGAAATGCCGAAAAATGAAAAATAGGGAGAAAAAAAAATTTTTTTTTTGCGTTTCGGAGATAATAACTTGAAAAATATTTATGATACAAAAAAAAGTTTGGGATAAAAAAGTTAGTAAATTTAATTTAGAAGAGAAAAGGTCTCTACAATTTTTTGCCTTAAACTAACCGTTCTCGAGATATCGAATTAAACGCGTTTTTATCGCAAAAGGGGTCAGCTGACACTCTGAGAACCCCGCAAATTGAGACTTAAGCTCAGAATGTATCCCCCTTTCGATCCCTAACAGTCTCCAAACTACATAATTTAATGTTTATTCAACCCATTTTGAGCGACAATTTGACTGGACTATTTTCGCTGTGCCATAGAGGCAACACGCTCGAGTGAGAAACAAAGAGTACTTCTTTTTTTAGCAAGAATGGGTCACAAACGCAAAAATGAGCAGCAATTAGTAGACATGGAGGATCAGATTAAAAGATTAAAATCAGAAATGGAGAAATTACAACAGAAAAACCAGGACTCGGAAAATGGCGATTCCGAGACTTCGGATGATAGCTCGGCCATGGATAACAAAGAAAAGTCAACGGACGATTCTGAAGGTTGGTTGAGTATAATTAATTATCGTAAACAGATTCTCGCACGAAAAGCGTCTGAACGAGCGTCAGAACTTTTACGTCTGCACAAGCGGCAGAAGGACAACAAAGCGAGAAAGATCGAGAAAGTTCGATCAAAAAATTTTATGCGTTGAGAGCGCATGCACGAGCGGCATGACAGTCTCACGAATGGGCATTCATAGATCAATCTAAATATCCAAAAAGATCTACATGCTACGTTATGAAATGTTAATTACAGATGAAAGACAGGGTGAAGAAAAAAGTGAGGTTAAGGAAACACATGTTGACGACGATAAAGAAAATGATTGCCAAATGGCAAATCGTGAGGAGCCTCTCAATGAAGTTGTTATGCAAGCACTTGGTGATGATTCGAAAGAGGAAGTGGAAAATGTAATTTTACATTCATCTATCACCAAGCGCTGGATCAAATGGCTTAAAAAAGGCATGAAAACCGAATCAAAAGAGAAACTTCTAGCTCAATACCCGAGTCCCAGAGGCATGGAAGCCCCAGTTCTGAATCCTGAAGTGGTGGTAATTTTACAAGATAACTCTGTAAAAAGCGATAAGTATATAAAAGAGAGGCAGCGTCTAGGAGGAGCAGCCTTGGCTGCAATAGGCTCCGCCATTCAAGACGTGAACAAATCCGATAATGAAGGGCTGGACATTCACGCCTTTGTTGGAAAATTGGGAGACGCCGCAAAGTTTATTATACAGGCTATGCATGATCAGACAGATTCAAGGAAAGCATTTATTTTACAAGGCGTAGACAAACACTATCAAAAATTTTTGGAAAATGCAATAATGGACGAGTTCTTATTTGGGAAGAACCTTTCGGAAAGAGTAAAACAGGCCAAAGCCATTGAGAAGATTGGCAGTTCGATGAGAACCCAATCCAAGAAGAGCACTGGTCAACGACCACCTTTAAACCAAAAGAGCTTGTATGGAAGAAGACCGCCCGGGAAAAAATGATTTTGTATGATCATATATGATTATATATAATCATTTATATATGATCAGATCCAAAAATTGGCCAGGTCTAATCATGGATGATTATATATAATTATATATAATCATATATAAATATCTATATATAATTATATATAATCAGATATGATCAGATCTAATCATTTGTTCCAGACAAATTAAGATAAAACAGTCAATTGAATTAAAAAAATATGTAAACTATAGTTTTTATATCTTTTGTATGTCGCAATGATCGGTGATTATGATTATTGCTGATATTCAACTTTTTTTGTCGATGAAAAATTTTCACTTTTTCCTTACCGGGATTTGAACCCGGGTCCTTCTGCGTATCAGTCGAAGCTTCTACCTCTGTGCTACGTTAAGTATATTGAATAGATGAAACTTTCAGAATGCTATATATTTGTCACAAAAATTTTACGAATCTTAACGATGCACTTAATATTGATTATGATAATCGAACGATTCTTGAATTGTTTTTGTATTTCATCATATATGGACCTCTATATGATTATAAGATATGAACTTATATCAGTTATGTCTCATCAGATCTGATTATATATATAGTCCTATATATAATTAGATATGGACTCATATTAGTTATGTCTGTTCTAATACGATTATATATAGACCTATAAAGGGTGATTCAGAATTCGTGACGGATCTCTCGTGAGGTTAATCCTGGTCGAAATTGGGATCGAAAGTTCCTCAGCCATTTGTCCGGAAAACGATTTTTTTCAACAATTTTTTTTTTGTTTGTTTTTTCATCATATGTCACTTTGTTATGTCACAGTGCAGATCGATGGTGGAAGTTGGTGGAAGTTGGTGTGGATTGACGTAGACTGATGTTTATTGAAGTGAAATAGATTTATTTAGATAATCCGTATAGTCGGTGGTTCTAATAGTTGGTACTAGGAGTTGGTTGGTCGCTTATTAGGTTACGAGATAGGTAGTGTGAAATGGGAATAAGTAGTTACGAAGTGACTGGTTTTAGATTGGAATTGGAAGTGAGTAGTGGAGATGAGGCGTGGAAAAGGTAGACTCGGTTTTGAGAGGGGGTTTTGGGCGAGTTGCACATCCGGTGTCCGTGTGCAACTCGCGTGATTCTGGCGGAAAGCAAGGATCAGGTAATTTGATGATCAGGCGAAAGGAAGTGATGGATCGGGTGGATGTTGGGGAAACGGAGTTGCGACGTAACACCCCTCCCCCCCCCATTAGAGGGAACTTAGGGGTGCAATACCTATGTTACCATATGCGTAACATAAAGAAATATGTGTGATTGTACATAGTTTTGAATGTAATAAACTTAGTACTAGGTATGATCGTGTGAATAGTCAGTATAACATATTGCATTCTTATTTGGTATGATGTATGATAGTGGACCAAGCAATGTGGTATAAACCTTTATTTTAGTCCGATGGTACATATATGTATTATGTGTTGACTATGGCAGGATATGTGTTATTTTTAAATTTAGGGTTGCATCTTGATAATATTGGTAGTGAGATAGAGTGAGCTCATGGTCTAGGAGAAATATAACATAATGCTCAAGCGTAATGTAATGAGATAACAATGCGTATAAAGGTAATATTAATAGTGAAGAGTGTTGTAATTCTACTAATTCTACTCCCTTTTTACTATATAGTTATGTTAGATATAATTCTACTAATTCTATTCCCTTCTTTTTACTATGCTTTATATGTTTCATACATTTTTTTTTTTTTTTATTTTTTTTTTTTATTTTCCAATTCTTATCTACTTCTTATTCCATAGTATATCATTATCCTAATTTTATAGCTTATCATATATGGATCTGTTTAGATCCACTTTCTAACACTAAACAATGCTGACATACGTATCGTTTATTCATTATATTCAGACAATACCATTGACTTGTTTTGGATTTACTTAGAAACAATCTGTAATTTCCCTGATTTCCAGGGGATGTGTCTCAGTGCGTTCTATGGATAGAGTTTGCGGTTTGAATGTTTTTATGTGCCCTTTGGTTTTAGTTAGTTTAGGTTTTACCGTCGGAAGCGGTGGCGGCAATGATTCCAAAGCGACATTATGTATTGCATCGTCAGTTTCGTGAGTCCTGGTATTGAAATGTGGGTGTACAATCTTGAGTTCTACCGGTGGTTCGCGAAAAGTGCGTTTAGCATATCTGTTATGTTTCCGTTTTTGACACGGACAAGCTTTGATGAGTTTGAAAATTGTGGAAAATGCCGAAAATCTGTACATAAAGTATACTACTCCTATTGAGCCTAACCCTGTTCCCGCAAGCGTGAAGGCACTTTTCAAGCTTCCTGTTTCTTGCCTGTCGCGTTCGGTTTTGCTAGCCCGACCCTGGAAATTATAAATTTTGTTTCCAGAACGTGATTTCGTTCGGGTTCAAGATTTCGGTGCTAGTATTCTCATTTGTAGACTATAATTTTATGTGTCTACTCAACGTTAATCGTTATCGTCCCGTATATGTGCTAGTTTCAGTTTGTTGAGGTGGACAATTTTAGTTTTACTAGGTGTTAAGTAGATTTCAGCGTTTATTCCGTCAATTATTCTCTTAATTACATACGGGCCTTTATATTGGTCTTCGAATTTTGTGCGATTCTCATTTATTAAAAGTACTTTCTGTCCGGCCTCAAAGAGGTGTTCATTGATTCTTTTATCATAATATGCCTTTGATTTTGATTTTGCGTCTTTCAAATTTTGTGCTGCCCTTTTACGAATTTCGGTTAGATTTGTTAGTAGGTCGAGGATAAATGTGTTGTATGAGTTTGTGATCGCAACGGTTGCTCGTAGGTCCGATGGTAGTCGAGCTTCTTTACCAAAAATTAGTTGGTGCGGTGTGAAATTCGTACCTTCGTGTATCGCGGTGTTATAACAGAAAATTGCGGAACGTACGTATTTGTCCCAGTCTTTGCCTGTACTTGTGTAATGTTTAATGTGTTCGATGAGTACAAGATGGCTACGTTCGAGGGAGCCGTTGAATTGCGGTCGGTATGCGGTAGTCCTTACTTGTTTAATTTTAAATAATTTGCAAATCTGTTCAATCGTTGTACTCATGAAATTTTGGCCTTGATCTGTTAGTATTATTCGCGGTGCTCCGTAACGTGTAATGTATTCTTTTGTAAATGCCGTGCTGACTGTCTGGGCAGTCGCGTTAGGGAGGGGAATAGCATCTAGAAATTTTGTTAGGTTGCATTGAATTGTCAATAAGTATTGGTTATTTGATTCCGTCACGGGAAGTGGTCCTACTATGTCGAGCGCAACTTTATCAAACGCATCTGCCGGAGTATCCGTAATTATCATGGGCAGTCGTGTTTTGACTTGAACTAACTTTTTCCTTTGGCAACTGTCGCAGGATTTAATGAAATTTTGAATTTGAGTCTTTAGATTCGGCCAGTAGTACCTTTCTCTAATTTTGTTGTAAATTTTCGTTACACCTTGGTGGCCACCTAGCAGTGATTCGTGATATTCTTTAATGATCTCCCCGCGTACCGATATGTCGGGTATAATAGTTTCATTTGCACAAAGTGTGATTCTTACATTCGTGTCTCCGAAAATGTAATAAAATAGTTTCTTGACGATATTCCATTGGAGGACTTCTAATCCTGGGTTTGTTTTGAGAAAAGAAAATGCTCTAATTTTATACGTGTGCAACAGCTGTTTTAGTCTGATTAGAGTATCATAGAGATCTTTTACGTCTATTCTGTCTGAGTGTTGGCTTTTGACTACGAGAGTCATAATGTACTTGTTTCTGAATTTTGATAAAGCTATTCCGCGTTTGCTGAGATTGTTGATAGTGAACGTCTCTTTTCGTAACATGTCTCTGTCTATTAGTTGTTTTGTCAGCTCGTCGTTCCACGCGCAGTCAGCTGGTACGCAGTGGGCAAGATTTGCGCTTTTCATGAATATTCCGTCTTTGGATTCCGTCACGTTAGCCGTTGGTATTATATTATTTATGTTGTCTATAAATTCATCGAAGCTAAGCGTATCTTTGTTTTGCTGCTGTGGGGGGGACGGGGCGCACTGCGGTCTTTGTTCGTACACCTGAATCATAAAAGGAGCTATGAATATTTTCTTTATCATCTCTTTGACTCTATTCCAGTCTAAGTTGTCTACTTCGGTGTCTAATTTCGTCATTGCTAGGTTATATATATGTTCGTCCCCGCAAATGCTTCGTAGCGTTTTAAAACATGCTTCTAATGTCTCGTAAGTTGTCTTATCTCCGTCTTTCTCCCTTGTTATTAAATAAAACACGAATCTATCTTCATGACTTAGGGCTCCTACTCCGCCTACCTGCGTATTAAAGCTTCTCAATCTATCTATTTGACCGAATCTTAGTTTAAATTGTTTTCCCAGTCCTTTTTCCATTACATAGTCCTGTGCTGCACAGTGCACCAATGAATATGTTACGGGTGCTCTAAATATGTCATCGGCGATTTCTTGTATACCGACTGATTTGGGGGACTGCTTAGTTCTTTGATATGTACTTTCGTAATCGGTGGTACTGGTATTATCTGTACTGTCTGAGACCGTCGGGTCTTCTGCTGATGACTCTATTAATTCATTTTCAGAGTTTGAGATTGCCTTAGAGTCTGTGGGGTTTTGTATGTCCAGCTTCGATACAGGGTTACGTTTGTGAACTTGTGGTGCTAGTGTATCCGAATCGTTATCTGTCGATGTGAGGATAGCTGAGGGAGTGTCTGATATCGGAGCGATCGGGGGTCCCGTAGGAGATCGGGTAAAGCTTTTTGTCGCGGGTTTACATGATTTGTCTCTGATTCGTTCGTAAGGTAATTCGTGTGTCATTGAGTTATTAATTTTGCAGATGTTGATTTTGATGACGGAATCCTTGAATACATAGTGAATCATACGGCTCACCATATCCCAGTCAAGCTTATCTAAACCGCAACCGAGTTTCGGTATCGAGAGTGATTTCTTTTTATCTCTAATTAACGCCGTCTTCAACTTCACTAAAGTGTTGTACATTATTTCGTTTGTTGGTTTGTCGAAGTGTCGTTCTTTTGTAACTAAATTGTAAATTGTGCGTCGGGGGTACTGAACTATAATGATGTCTGTTACTTGTGGATTCATTGATTGCAACCTTTTGCGCTGTATGAGTCCGTTCCTTACCATCTGGGCCGCGATGTTTCGTGACGTTTTACAGTCAGCTGAGATACAGTAGGCTGAATTGTCTTTTTGCTTTAGTAGATCTCCGTCTATTTCTCTGATATTCCTATTCTGTGTCAGGGGAAGGAAATCTAAGTCTTTAAGGAACTGCCTGTACGATGGTGTGGAACCTGGGGATTTGTTAGTAGATGTACCGGCTTGCGGCTCGCGGGTTGAATCTTGTAACTTGACTCCGCGTTTCTTATCTATTTCTGCGTTGTGCGGGTCCTGTGTAGAGTCTGTAGTAGATTCGCTGTTTGACTTGGACAATTTCCTATATATTATTTTACGTTTATATACCGAGGTTGTTGCCGTCTTATTTGATTGGTCTTCAGTCTGATTGTCAGTACAACTGTTCTGGTTGGTAAAATCGGTTTTCACTCGGATCTTTCTTTGTGTTCGGATAGTAGACGAGTCCGTGTGTCTTTTTCGTTTAGGTAGTCTCACTTTAACTGGAATAGTTTCCACGTCCGACTCATCTGTCGAGTCAGGGTAGTCTAGTTGTTTCGTCAATTTCTTTCGTCGCGCGGGGTTACCTGAGGATTCAGTCATTCGGGATCGTCTGAGCGGTTTTACTGTTTCGTGTTTTCTACCGTGAGTTATTTCTGTATCCGAGTCTTCTGATGACCACAGGATTTCCTGTGAGGGAAGTCCCATTGATGTTCCCTGTGTCTTTGGCATTTTGATTGGTGCGGGATTTGTCGAATTGTCGGTATCTTGTCTACGACGCCGTGGGAATTGATGTGCTATTTTTCTGCGTTTATTTATTTCGGTTTCCGCGGTACCTGACTCTGACCGAAGGCGTTTGCCGTCTATGGGTACCCGAGTCGAAATTTAGCCCCTACTTTGAACCTATACTCGTAGGTTCAAATCAGGATGTGGAGGGTCATAGGAGGGTTAACTTGCATTGTAATTAGCCCCTCGTTTGAACCTCCAATGGGCCGTTATTGGACGATATTCCATGTTTAGGTTCAAAGTAGGAGCTCCCGAGAACCTAGGAAGACCCTCGACCTCCTCCCATTTGAAAGAAAACAAAATAGTAGCGGCAGATCAGACTCATATAATACTTTCTCGTATACATTGTTGTCCCAACGCCTATTTAAACCTCCTATGATACTGAAGAGATCTGAACCTTCTATGAAGATGTGGTACTGATGATCGGTATATATGCGAAGCGGAGTCCTAGTTTGGTACTAGCGAGAGCGTAGTGAGTTGGATGCGCCGCGCTGTGAGTGTGAAGAGAAACTCTGAGATATTATAGTGTCGCCACAAGACTATTCGACCTAGAGCTCCTACATTGAACCTCTAAGTCCTCCATTTACTACGTTTGAGGACTTGGAGGTTCACTGTAGGAGCTCCAGGTCGAATAGTATCATAGGAGGTTTAAATAGGCGTTGGGAGAATCAAAGCAGGGTTAAAATTTCGACTCGGGTAAGGCTTGGATTACCTCGGGAGGAGGGTTCCTTGATAGTGCGTCTGCGTTTGCATTTGTTCTTCCTTTTTTGTAAACTACAGTGTACGTATATTCGTCAAGTATTAATCTCCATCGCAGTAGACGCGATGTCGGGTCCTTGGTGTTACTTAACTACAGTAGCGGTTTATGGTCTGTTACGAGTGTAAATTGCCTTCCGTATGAATATGGTCTGAAATGTTTTACAGCGGCAATGATAGCTAATAGTTCTTTGTCAGTTGTTGAGTAATTAATCTCCGCCTTTTGAAGGGCTCTTGATGCATAGGCTATTGGTAAGTCCTCACCAACTTTACCTTGGCTAAGGACCGCACCGATGGCAAAATTTGATGCGTCCGTTGTCAGTACGAAGGGTTTTGTAAAATTCGGATATTGTAAAATGGGTTCCTTGCAAAGACTGTCCCGTAAGGTTTCAAATGCCGCTTGGTGTTCGGATGTCCAAATAAAAGAAATATTTTTCTTCAACAGGTTATTTATAGGTTTCGCGATTCTAGCTAGATTAGGGATGAACCTACGATAGTATCCGATTAGTCCCAGGAATTGTTTGATTTGTTTAGCATTCCTAGGGATCGGGTAATTCTTGATGGCTACTATTTTATCAGGATTTGGTTTCACTCCATCCTGAGCAATGATATGGCCTAGATATGCTACCTCCGTTCGTAGGAACTCACATTTTTCTGGTTGAAGGGTTAGTCCTGCGTTTGATAGCCTTTCCATTAACTTTCTGAATCTTACCGCGTGTTCTTCCAATGACCTTGCATAAATAACTATGTCATCTAAATATACGAAAATCTCGTTGCCTTGCAATCCTGTGAGCACCTGGTCCATAAGGCGTTGGAAAGTGGAGGGCGCGTTTTTCTGGCCAAAAGGCATTCGGGCGTACTCAAAGTGTCCATGCGGTGTTGAAAAGGCTGTTTTAAGTGTGTGATCGTGATGCATAGGTATTTGGTGAAACCCCGAGGCTAAATCGAGTGTTGTGAAATATTTCGCGGATCCTAGTTGGTCCAGAATGTCTATAATGTTTGGTAGGGGGTATGCATCTCCTATGGTTTTTTCATTCAATTTACGGAAATCAATTGCCATGCGCCATTTTTTATTACCTTGTGCGTCTGGTTTTTTCGGTACGACCCAGACAGGTGAATTGTAAGGAGACGTGGAATGTCGGATAATGCCCTGATCGAGGAGTTTGGTCACTTGTTTTTTAATTTCGTCTTTGTGAACCTGTGGGTGTCGGTATTGTTTCGTGTGTATTGGTATGTCATCTGTAGTTGGTATAATGTGACTGACTACTCGGGTGTGCCCTAGTTTATCACTCGGTAAGAAAAATAGGTGATTATATTCAGTTGTGAGATCGATTCCCAATAATCACCAGTTCGTATATTATACGTATTATACACGTCTTTTTCGTTGATTTTTGGTATCCATATATCATCATACTATTATAAAACGTATATCATACACGTTTATAAGTGGTCCAATATTATCCGTTTATTAATCACGCTTTTTAAACGAAGAAATAACTTCTTGTACCTTTAATATACACGTATGATTCGGACAACGAATACGTTGAAAATTTACGTGATTTATACGTTCATCAACCCGGACAAGTAGACGTGTAATCAACTGCGCGTACGAAACGCTCTAATGTACGTATACTGTTATACATATCATATACGTATTACGTACGTTTCCGCGAAACCTGTCGTTCACACGTTATTTATACGTTTGTTAAACTGCACCCGGATACGTGTATTCAACTGCACGTACGAAACGATCCAACATACGTATACTGTTATACATATCATATACGTATTGCAGACGTTTCCTCGAAACCTGTCGTTCGAACGTTATTTATACGTTTATCAGACTGGACAAGAATACGTGTATTTAATTGCGTGTACGAAACGCTGTAATGTACGTATACTGTTACACATATCATATACGTATTGCGTACGTTTCCTCAAAACGTCTTCGAAAACCAAAAAATCAACGAATACCTCGCGGATTTTGAGTTACACTATAACAATGTTCAGTTCCTTCAATAATTATACGCTCAGAACTACACGTCATTTATACGTTTTTTCCAATATAATAATGAACGTGCAATATAATGAAATCGAGTGAGAATGTGTGGAACTCTAGGCAAGAAATTAAATTAAAAAAACCTACTTGCCACTCGGATGTTGAGTTAAGACATCTCAGCTACATTAAAACACTGATATCACTAAGACAGATGCAAAATCCAGAGTAATTACGAGAAAGTGACTGACTTTGTCAATGAGTAGTTTGGCGTAGTCGATAGAGCGTGCGAACAGTAATACAAGCGAATGCGAGCGTCCCCGGATCGAATCCCGACCACAACAATAATGCGAAGTTTTTCTAATCTCAAGATTCTTACTTTGTAACAAAGTGCGATTGTTTACGATTAGTAGTTGTTGATCAACGCCTCATATATTGTAATTAATTCATTTTACGTATATCTCAATTTTTTTTTGAGCTAACAATTATTTGGTCAAAATTCAAGTGGTACACGTGTATTAAACGTTGTTTATTGCGTAAAGTTAAACGTGTAGACGTAACGTTTTCAATCAACGCTGCTTATGCGTTTAACTGAGGAACATTTTTCCTCGGAATAAACGTAGAGTATATGACCTATTTATACGTTTTTTATACGAACTAGTGTTTATTGGGTTATTGACTGTTTTTCCTCTTCGTTTAGGTGATCTAGTCTTAGGTTTTCTCTAAGGGTGTCCAGGCGTTTCGCATCATGATTAGTTGAGGTTTGAAGTATCTGTAGGTTTTTATCAATGTTAGTGCCGCGATGGTCACGTGTAACCCGATTTGCTTCGCTGTAAGCTATGTGTGAATCTGTGTTTGCTGCAGGTTCGTCTACCTCTTCTAGAGTTACTACAGGTCGTCCCATGTCTACAGCTGTTTCGCTGCAATTTATGGCATAAGCATATGCCAAACCTCGTCTATTCGTCACGAGAGCATTGCCTAGTAGGATATTTGGGCCTAAGTCTAATTTGTTAATTATTCCTGTTTTTGGTGACAATTTTGTAACTTTCAACGCTATGACTACCGCAGTTCGGGCAGGAATTGATATGATATCCTCATTAAAAATTCTTAGTATTCTGTTGTTGGGAGAGGTCACCGTATTCGTTGGAAAAGAAATTGTAGCGTCTTCGTTACGTAAAAATGTCATGCTTAATATCCCTGCCTCTTTAATGGGAAATGAATCATCTACTATATGGAACTCGTGGATATCGTTCCCGACTTGGACATCCATTGCTCCCAAAGTCTCTGTTGTGTCATCTGTAATGCCTATTATTTTGATTTTGTCGGGTCGCATACGTGGATCATCTTTTACCGCGCCGCGCTTTATTATGTTTATATCGGCTCCAGTGTCAAGAAGGAATGTAGTGGTTTCGTTCATGAGTTGCGGAGTTGATACCTGAGTCTTGGGCGTGTGCAGAGAGGACGTTGTTAATACTCGACAAGTGTCGACATGAGCACCGTGATTTCGATAAGATAACGGAATTCTACCTGTGTTTTGTGAGAACATTTGATTGGTTCCAAAACATATAGTCATATTTTCAGATCGTAAAAAGCCTGCGCTTAAAATTCCGTCTTCTTTAATCGGGAATGAATTATCTACCAAATGGAACTCATGCCGTGTTCCGAAAAATTCCAGATCGATACTTCCTAGAGTTTTTACAAATCCTTCACCTATTCCCCAAATGTTTCGCGTGTCCGTTGGTGTAAAACGAGTGTCTAGTGAGATGACTCCGACTTTACTCTCTTTAGATAATCCGTATAGTCGGTGGTTCTAATAGTTGGTATTGAGAGTTGGTTGGTCGTTTATTAGGTTACGAGATAGGTAGTGTGAAATGGGAATAAGTAGTTACGAAGTGAGTGGTTTTAGATTGGAATTGGTAGTGAGTAGTGGAGATGAGGCGTGGAAAAGGTAGACTCGGTTTTGAGAGGGGGTTTTGGGCGAGTTGCACATCCGGTGTCCGTGTGCAACTCGCGTGATTCTGGCGGAAAGCGAGGATCAGGTAATTTGATGATCAGGCGAAAGGAAGTGATGGATCGGGTGGATGTTGGGGAAACGGAGTTGCGACGTAACATCCGTGTAACTTGGAAAATAGAGGCCGAAAAAAAAAAATTGTTCAATGAATTTATTTGTTCCATAGAACCCGTAAAATAAATTATAGCGAAATCGGAAACATCGAGGTCCGAAAGCTGTCCGGTTCGACGTGGAATTACTTATATGTGCCAAGATCGATTGAATGGTTTAGCTGTGATGTCGATTGAGCATGAAATTTGTAACGAGTTGAATTTCGGCGGTACGACCGCGACTTTTGCCAGCAAAAAATCTCGTAGAGTCCCACTTCAAAATTTCAATAGTCAACGAATTTCTGATATGGGACCCAATTCCCAACACTCGCCCGGGACCGGCTCTAAGCTAGCGCCGACGCTGGCTAACCGAGTGTGCCTACCATGGGGATTTATTTACAACCCGCAGGTCGTGTGAACCCCCTGATGGAGTCTTGTCAATACATCGCACAGTGGGGCCAAATCCCAAAAAGCTGGCCATAAGTCGGAAAATAAAATTTAATTTCCGTGAATTTTGAGTCATGGGTTAGTTTGAGTAATAGTCAGAAGGTCGAAAACTAGACTTCAGTGGGGCCGATCTCCTATACCTGCTATTGTTATTCAGTTGAAAGGTAACCCTCGTTCCAGCTAGACGTGCCGCGCGAGAACCGGAGTTTCGAGGTCTATGTTCAAAGGGACGCCAAATCTTTATATATTGATCAATCTTAAGTCTTAAAAATGGAATCGACAGCTAAAAGTAAGTATAATATTATTATGTATTGCTAATTTAATAATACTAGTTCATGTGATAACAATAAACGAAATTTTTGTACGGAAATTAACGGAAAATTACAACTCAAAATTTCAAACACGTAGAGAAAAGTTCATGAGTTCCATAGAGTTCTGCGACCGGAGCTATTGGATATTGTAGATGGAACTATTATTAAATGAAAAAAATTAAAATTAGCTGCTCCTAGCTGCTTTTGTATAATTGGCGAGAGTTCTTGCAATGAAAAACATAGTTTTCTGAATTTTGAGTATCGAAAACGCTTAATGTAGAAAAGTAATTCAGATATACATTGTTGCGTTTGGCAATATCTATTCAGGAGTGTATTGATGTTTATGTTTTTTCATCATTTTTCATTGTCACTGGGGTCTGTTTGGAAAAATGCAAAATATTATTATATTTTGCTCTTTTTCTTGCAGTTGTTTCTGGTCGTTATCGTTTCAAATTTCGCAATACGCAATTCACGGTTATAAATATTATTCCTACATTAATAATAATACACCAATATTATATATAGGGGATTATGGGGCATAGGGGGTACCTAACCAAAAATTTGTTCAAATATTTTTTGTTTGCCAAAATTGCTTTGAAATAATCATCAGTTACTTTTCATACTATTTACGCACCATTACTCGTATACACTCGTACTGGTATCGACATTTTTTTCCAGAAAATTTAAAAACAAGTCCTAAATTGTGAATGAAAAATTCCAAATCATAATTCATCCCTTTTGTTATTTTAATTTGAAAGTTTATTCAATTTTTTAATTTTGTACGACAAAATTTGTTAAAAAAATTTGTTTTTCAATTTTTTTAGGGTGCAGTACCATACCCCGTGTTGCCCGCAAGAGGAAAAGTTTTTTTAGGCAACCGAAATTTAAGTCTTATTCACTTCAAATAAAAGTAAAAGAAGGAGATTTAGCGTATTTAAGTTGAAGAAAACTTATTATTCCCTTATCGCACTTCTATTCCTTCATTCAAGAAAAATGATCAATTTTAGCCTACAGCACTTTCTGTAAAGTGCTAAACTTCTACAAAGGGGTTCATGCTGGATCCGCCAATTTGTTTATTGAAATTTTGACTTCGGATTCGTAATCAGCGACCCCGAAAACCCCCGACTACTGAATTTTACCTGAATTTGAAACATTTTTGAAAAATTTTCAGCCATATTGTATCCGCCATTTTGTTCATTTAAATTTTGACTTCGCATTCGTAATCAGCGACCCCGAAAACCCCCGAGTGCTGAATTTTACCTGAATTTAAAACATTTTTGAAAAATTTTCAGCCATATTGTATCCACCATTTTGTTTATTCAAATTTTGATTTCGGATTCGTAATCAGTGACCCCGAGAACCCCCAAGTACTGAATTTTACCTGAATTTGAACCATTTTCGACTTTTGGCCAGCTTTTTGGGATTTGGCCCCACTGTGCATCGTGTTCGCACGTTGGGCGGCTCTCATGATCCCGCACGTTTTGTTATCTGGGCTTGCAAACGCCCGCTCGTCTAAAAACTGTCAGTGTAGGCCCGCTTGAGGGGGGATTTTACAGGTTTCATCGAAGAAACCACGTCTTTGCTCTTTCAATCACGGAAAAACATCCAATCGAGAATTCCTGACAGTAATTTTTATAGATTGTAATATTATGTGTTTTCAAAAAAAAAATGTCAACCCGCTGCGATGAAAGTGTATGCGCAGGGAACCTTTTGCAGCGAAGCGACTGCGAAGAGACTGCAATTTGAATTTCTTCTGATTATTTTACATTATGTTGAGTAGCTCTGGCATTATTGAATGAATCGATCTTATATTGGAATAACCTGAAAGAGAACAAAAATTCGGCCATTTTGAAAGAAAAATCATTCACATTCGGCAGTTGGTTCGGAAGTTATTGCACTTTGAACGTAACAGTAAATGTACAAAATCTGCAAAACGAAAAATGGTTTTCGTACATAAATGGCATTAGCCGTGCATGGAGATTTGAGAGCAAAAATATTCCAGAGCTATCAGAGTACGAATGAAAATCCAACCCAAGTAGAGCATCAAAATTGGCTGAATACTGGGCCAACACCGCATCTGGTTTCAATTGCAGTGATCGACCTAGATGAATCAGAGGACGAGGCAGTTGACGCTAGGCATGAAGCTGGGGCTCAAGAAGACGACAACTACGGTAAGAAAATAGATCTGACTCTTACAATCTACAATTAATAAATTTCGACGTATTTTGAATTTCGAAATGTTTTGGTTGCAGTAATAAACCTAGATTCTAGTGACAATGAAGCAGAAGGCGCGGCAGGTGCAGACAACCCTGAACCTAGAGATCTTGCCAATCCTGGTGAAAAACATGATATCCAGTTGTGGATAATAAATTGAAAAATTATCAATCGCCAACCATTTGTAGGGCTCTGGGGGCAATTGTATTGTTAAAGACGGTTGTAAGACGCTACTGAATCGTAATCGCGAATCGCTTCTCACTCATTTGATTTCGCTTTTATTTCAGTAATCGCTTTGGCTTCACCGCTCGGTGCGGCTGGTAGTGATAATCCAGTCGAGACTGCAGACAAGCGCGGTAAGCAGAATGATATGAAATCGCGGGCATTCGTATTGTTCGGAGATGGTTGGAAGTTGGGGTGGGGGTCGAAAAACCGAATGACCAAAATTCAAAGCGACCGGAATTCGGAAATTTCTAAGTTCCGAAAACCAATAATCCGAATGAGCATCATACAGAAGGTCCATAAATCCGAAATGAAAAAATGTAGAATAACAAAATGTCGAAGGTAAACCGATCAGATAGGTTGAGATATGTTGAGATTTAAGCTAAATTTGAACACCATAGTCTGTTACATTTCACGAGCGACAAGTGGCGCCGACCTTCGGTCATGCGTGTTACTATGTGCCGCACGATTAGTCAGTGTAACGTGAATACGTATAGCGACAGGACGTATATTTGATAAACTTGCTGATTCAATAAAGACTGTTTAATATAAATACTCAAGCCTGGAACATTTTATTCATACCCCTCAACAGGTTATGGGCCCAGGTCGCGTTGTGTTCAGTACTTATTTTTGAACAGTGAGTGCTAGAAGTGCAAAGGAAAATAGCCGGCGCGCCACGAGGCACGTGTGTTGCGACGAAGATTACCAAATTTATAAAGGAGCTCTTGTGAAGAAGAAAGGATGTCGGAAGACATGTTCACAAGGAACCTTACAAAATTTGATGGAACGAATTATCAGATATGGAAGTTTCAAATTACTTCAGTGTTAATCGCTCATGGGATATATGATGTAGTAACCGGTGCACGTGTGAAGCCCGAAGATCCCGAAGCGGCTTTGACTAGAACCTGGATAAAAGACGATGCGAAGGCGACATTTCTAATATCGTCAGCGATAGAATATTCACAGTTGGAATATCTAATAACCAGTGAGACATCCATTCAAATGTGGACGAAACTGAGTAGTATACAGGAAAGGGCCTCAGAATCGAACAAACTGATCTTGCTGCAAAAATTTCACAAGTACAAAATGGCGGCAAAGCAGTCAGTCATACAGCATGTTGCCAAAATACACAATATGGCTAGGCAGCTCGCCGATGTTGGCGAAGGCGTGTCGGAAACGGCCATGATGGCAAAAATATTACGGAGCCGTCCCACAAAGTATGGAGCGCTCATAACAGCGTGGGATAGTGTGGAACCAGCCTCGCAGACAGTTCAAAGATTGCAAGAACGATTGCTAAAAGAAGAAAGTAGACTGTCGCGATAAGATGATACTGCTAGTGCTTTGGCTGTCACGACAGACAAAGATCAAAGGAAGAAAGGTGTTTCTGCAGAGGATAAAAAAAAGCGATCAAATTATTTCGCTAAAAGCTCATGTTTTTATTGTCAGAAAAACGGACATATCAAGAAGTTCTGTAGAAAGTGGAAGCGAGACGGAAAGCCGAAAAACAATAGAGGAGACAAGGACGGAAATTCCAGTTCGTGTGCATTCGTCGCTACATCAACGGCGCACAGTGGGCGAAATGGCTGAAAATGCGCGCATGGGTGGAATTTTTTGTTTTATTCCAATCTTTCTGCAATTTGGCAGACTGGTTTAAGATACTTCGACGAGAAAGAAACCAGTATTGTAGCATTAAAATCTGCAAATTGGGTTCTTCAACAAAACCATTAAACTTAGTGTCTCTATAACGCAAGAATTATCGCGAGTGTTTCGTAATTTTCAAGCTTACTCTGTACAGCATAAAATTATGTACAGTATGGATGATGTTATGTTTTTGCATATCTAATTACAGTATTGAAAAACCTCCATTTTCGTAAAAAACCAATCCAATTATGTTTTGCCTATCAAAAGATATAGCCTGTCGAATAAAGTTCTTCTTTCAAGAGGAGAAATATGGTCTGCAATCTTGAAAGGTCTGCATCTTTTTTGTTTTACAAGGTTTTACACTGAATTCTGTGAAAATTAGAAGATCGAACCTCCAAGATTGAGTGCCATCTTGTTCCATGTGCGGGGATTTGCGGGTGTTCGACTAATTTGAGAAAAATTTCGGTATAGGTTTTCTTTCAATCGACTCAATATCTGGAAGGCAGGCTTGGACTTCGACCTTTGATCGCCTGAAAAAATAGTAGATTACGATACAAGTGCGCGAAGTATGTGAGGATCACATACGCGCATGTGTGTCGTATACTATTTTTTGTAACACTGTATGGAAGTTCGCACTTCGTGTACACAACACGCGGTGACGATACCCCAACCTGAATGTTTCGGACAGCTGAGGGCGTGATTGTAGTCACCACTTGTTTCGTTCTATGGCGTATAGTTACGCTCGTTTCGCTCGGATTAGCGTTAGGTAATAAACATTACCTAACAGTTTTACGACATTACTCAACAGTTTTGGATTTGTTGGGGAATCGGCCGTCTCGCGCACTGCTTACGGCGCGCGAAGTCGAACTTCCCATGCATGTGTTACAAAAAGTATGTAATCATGCAGTTATCGACAGGTTTCATACGCACGCTTGGATTTCCGAATTTTGAGTTCAGATTCGTAATCAACGGCCTCAAAAATCCCTGAGCTGCGAGTTTCGTCCTAATCAGGTAGTTTTTTTTGATTTCAGTCCACCATATTGGATTCGCCATTTTGAATTTCCGAATTTTGAGTTCAGATTCGTGATCAGCGACCCTAAAAACCCAAAAGCTATCAGTTTTGTCCAATTCGAGTAATTTTTTCGATTCAAGTCCGCCATATTGGATTCGCCATTCTGAACTTTCGAATTTTGAGTTCGGATTCGTGATCAACGACCCCAAAAACCTCTGAGTACCAAATTTTGAGTGAATCGTAAGTAAGGCCTTCGAACGGTTGATTATGCGCGGATTTTCAGCCTTTTCGCCCACTGTGCGGCGTGCGCGACAGAACGGTTAGAACAAAAAGGCGATCATCCGAGGGAAGATGGCGCTCCGACGAGAGAGCAGGTGGAGAATCTGGTGAGTCAAGAAGCAGAAGAAATCTGGCTTACCGATAGTGGTGCTTCTAGGCACATTACCTTCCGCCGGGATTGGATCGTGGATTACCGACCGTGTGAAGGAGAAACTGTGTCGCTTGGTGACAACGCTATATGCGTTGCCAAGGGTACCGGCAGGGTTATTATTGAGAAACTGGTAGATGGCGTCTGGACAGAGGGAAGCATTGAGAATGTGCTCTATGTACCATCACTCCGAAAGAATTTGTTTTCCGTGGGTGTCTGCACTGCAAAGAACTATGAAGTGAGATTTAAAGGGCAACAGGTAGTTATATTGTTCAACGAAAGAATCGTTGCACAGGGCACAAAGCAAAACAATGACATTTTTCGAATGTTTTTCCGAGTGATAACACCTAGTGAAGCTAACCTGTCAACAGTGAATCTAAAAGTATGGCATGAACGTTTAGGTCATATAAATCAGAGATCATTGTGTAAAATGGCAGAAGGAGGTTATGTTCGCGGACTAAAACTAAAAAACAAAGACGATTTCTTTTGTGAAACTTGTCAATTCGGGAAAATTCATAAGTTACCGTTCGCGAAACGCGAACCAAGTGCCACGTGGAAAGTGGGTGAATACTTCCATAGCGATTTGTGCGGTCCAGTGTCAGAAATGTCTCTAGGTGGTGCGAAATACTTTCTAGCTTTTAAAGATGATGCGTCTGGTTTTCGCGTAGTGTATTTCTTTTTGGCGATAGTTGCACAGAAGAACCTTGAGCTCACACAGTTCGACGTAAAGACTGCGTTTTTGTATGGAAAGTTGCCAGAGTGTGTGTACATGAACATCACTGAAGGACTTGGTGTTGAAAGTGCAGATAATCCAGTAGTGTGTAAACTCGACAAAGCGTTATACGGCCTAAAACAGGCGTCGAGATGCTGGAATCAAGAATTTGTGTCTTTCTTAAGCAGTTTTAATCTTAAGGAAAGTGAAGCAGACAAATGTATCTTTCATGGCAATGTGAATGGAAAGAATGTTTATCTTGCTCTGTATGTTGACGATGGCTTGATCGCTTCTGAATCAAGTCATGCCGTCGCTATAGTATTGAATGCATTGAGAGAACGTTTTGAGATTACTCTAGGTAACGCAGAGATATTTGTAGGACTACAAATTAGTCGTGATCGTAGCAGGAAACGATTGTTTCTAAACCAGAGAAATTATATTGAGCGTTCATTGATTAAATTTGGAATTAGTGAGGCGAAAGCAGTCGCTACTCCAGCGGACCCACACGTAGTGTTGCAACCAGTGAGCAAAGATATTGTATCAAAACATAACGTACCGTTTAGAGAAGCAGTGGGTTCACTGATGTTTTTAGCGACCAGCTCTAGACCAGACATTGCGTTTGCAGTGAACTATGTCAGTAGATTTTTAAGTAATCATGATGAGAGCCATTGGCAAGCGGTGAAACGAATATTTCGATATTTAAAAGGAACCGTCGATGTGGGAATGGTCTATGAAGATGAGGGTAGTGAGTTAAAACTCGTAGGATATTCAGATGCAGACTTTGCTGGTGATTTAGCGACCAGGAGATCCACTAGCGGATTCGTATTCACACTTGCCGGTGGGCCAGTCACGTGGTCCTCCCAACGGCAGGGGTTGGTAACATTAAGCACGACTGAGGCGGAATATGTGGCAGCTGCATCCGCGGCAAAAGAGGCGATATGGTTGAGGAGCTTATTGAGAGTTTTTGACTTTGACAATAAAGTAGGTACCGAGATGAACATAGACAATCAGAGTGCAATCCGTCTAACAAAGAATCCGGAATATCATAAGCGAACCAAGCATATCGACCTGCGATACCACTATATTCGAGAAAGAGTAGAGAAGGGTGATATACTTGTAAAATATGTACCTACAGAAATATAACTAGCCGATATATTTAGAAAGGCTGTGGCAAAGCAACGATTTAATGAAATCTGTGATAGACTTGCGATAGCCATAGGGCCCGTGAAACATACAGACGGAGGGAGTGTTGAGATTTAAGCTAAATTTGAACACCATAGTCTGTTACATGTCACGAGCGACAAGTGGCGCCGACCTTTGGTCATGCGTGTTACTATGTGCCGCACGATTAGTCAGTGTAACGTGAATACGTATAGCGACAGGACGTATATTCGATAAACTTGCTAATTCAATAAAGACTGTTTAATATAAATCCTCAAGCCTGGAACATTTTATTCATACCCCTCAACAGGTACAAATGAAAATTTGCGAATTTCGGATGACCAAAAACCTGAAAGATGAAAAATACCGAATATTCGAAAGAGCAAGTCACACATTTTCAGATGAGTCAGAATTCATAAAAATTGAATACCGAAATGAAATTACCGAATGACCGAAGAAGCGACACGTCAAAATATCGAATGATCAAATTTTCGAAGGTGCAAAATCCCGAAAATGGTATGAGAATGCGGCGTGCCACTTCTGGCCGATGAGAAGGCACCACTAGGCCAAATACTGTACTTAGATGGCCCGTAGTCGTCAATAATACTGTAACTAATAGTATTTTTCGATACAAGAGCGTAAAGGCGGCAATGCCGCACAGCGAGTGTGAAGGCGTAGTACGAGCCCGAAGTCGAGTCGGAGGCGAGCCGCAGGCGAGACGAAGACAAGACTTCGGGCTCGTGCTCTGCGCCGCCACACGAGTGGCATTGACGCGTTTCGCTCGTGTATCGAACACTATTTTTTGCAACACCTACATCGATAGTTCTGTTTTATGCCGTCTATCGGCACTGAAAAGTCTTTTAAACACTGGTGCGCTTTCAAACACTAGTGCGAGAAAGTTTTCTCGCACTAGTGTTTAAAAGACATTTTAAGTGCCTATAGACGATGCATAAAACAGGTCTTTCGATGTAGGTGTTGCAAAAATTATCTTTTAAGGGCTAATTGCTAATATTTGAAGGAAAGCTTGATTGCTAGTATTTAAAGGGGTATCCCCACCTTTAAATGGGTTAACATTCTGAGAAAGAGATTAATATTTTACAGCGAATTTGAGAGTCTGATCAAATCCATAAAAATCATGAAGTTTAGGAAGGGTTTGACCCTCATTATCCATACCTAACATTCAATATTACTTTCAGTCTAATAGTCGTTACGCTGAATATAGAAAAATACAAAATTACTCGGTTCTCGTCAAGAATCAGTAGTACCGGTGGATCGATTTTGGCATTCTTGGTCTTTAATTGTTCAGACGAGATCCCTCTATGATATGAACATAGAACTTCTTGATATTGCAAAAATTGCCTGACTCGCTTAGTTTTTACTGAGATTTTTCTAATTCTTCAATTTTTGTTCTTTACTTTTTCTATTATCTCAACCAAAAATGGTCATTTCAAAAAGTTCTATGTTCATATGATGGAGGCTTCGATTCTACAAATTTGTAGACCACAAACTCCAAAATCGGTCCAACGATGCTCCTGATTCTTTACGACAAACGGTCAAAATAGTCATTCTCCAGAAATCAACTTTCAAACTTTTTTGTTTAAATTTTTTTCTTATTTCCTACTTTTCCCAAAGAGAAAAATGTAGTTACGGGAAATCAAGTTTTAAGATTTTGCTTATGACTAATATGCTGGATCCGCAGCTGCTCTAGTATCGATGAGTTATGAGTCGAGTCGAGTCTACACACATTTGCCAGGCGCAGGTTTGTAGTGAGTTTTGATCTGTTCTGTATAACAACAGTGTTCGTTAGGTGTCCGGTGAGGCTGTTAGAAAAACAATGAATTGCTTTAGAAAAAAATCTGATCAAAATTTTTCAAAACATAAAAATTCTCTAAAATTTTTGATCTTCAATATTTTTGAGATTCAGAAGATGCTAGCACAATTTTTGTCAATACTACGAAAATTCTTTCATCTTTTATTAATCACACCTTTTTTCTTATAATATTTATTGAACTCTTGCAATTAATACATCGATACTGCCATTCTAATACGTCGTATCCCACAAAATTTCAGGAATCGACTTTTTTTTTGAAAATTGAATGATAATAATGTTGTGCAGCTTATGTTCAAGTTTTAGCGGTCAAATCGTTGATTTACTATTTTTAAATAATTATTCCAATTCTTCAAGTCCTATCCTTTCAATGGTGATAGTGAAGCGTTTTCATGGCCACAAAATTTCAGAAATTGACTTTTTTTTTTCAAATGGAATGATAATAATGTTGTGCAGCTTATGTTTAAGTTTTAGTGGTCAAATCGTTGATTTACTATTTTTAAATGAATATTCCAATCCGTCAAGTCCTATCTTTCCAATGGTAATAGTGAAGCGTTTTCATGGCCTCCTGAACAATTTTACAAATGTGGGATACGACGTATTAGAATGGCAGTATCGATATGTATTATAGAAATACTCATCTTTTTAGAAATCCAAATGTCTAGTCTCCTGGCATCGATTTCAAACGCACTTTTTGATGGATCATCTTCTTTCGATTCCGAAGTCTGCTCTCAGATACATATATATAAATACTGTGTTTATTCGATAATGGAAATTACTATTGGTTTGAATACGTAATGAAAGCACGACAATATTGACGAACAAGTGGACACTAGGGTGGACGTTAAATTCCATCTTGAGGAGTGAAGCCCCACAGTTTGAAGGAAAAAAAATAAGAAAAATTTTGGTCCCAAAAGGAAGTTTCTGAGATGAAGTTAACACGTGCCGGTAAGGCCTCAAAGTTTCCCATTTAAAACACATGCACTTTTACGGATCTCAATTCAAAAATTCACTGTGAGGCTAATGTTATTCTGAAAAATCCCAAACTACGTCATGGTATCGGGTATGTGTACTAGTCCATGAGGAAGAATAAAGGATATCGTACCATTCAACCTGATCATGATTTCACTCCAAACCGACTCCAAATTGAAATTCTCTTTATCGATTTTACGGCCTAAAATTCTAATTTTCAGTAAATATCCTGCGAATGGAAATTCGATGATGATTTGAATATCATTCCTAATGTAAAATTTCTCTAGGAATTCAGGGGAACCGATAGAAAAACTCTACTCTCTTTATCGAATAAAGTCACTGTTTTTTTACAATAAATATTCATGAGTGAGAAATACGTCGAAAAATTCAATTTTCCCCCTTTTGTTTTCAATAAAAATCGATATATTTCAGAAAATATTGAGAGTAGAGTTTTTTTCATTGGTTCCCCTGAATTCCTCGAGAAATTTTACGTTAGAAATGATATTCAAATCTGTTGGTGAAATGATGTTGGGGGAAATGAAGTTATTTATACTGGACTTGCTTTATTAATATAATGTTTATATATATGTAATCAGGTGAGCTTATAACTGTACTTTGTGGCGTGTCGATGTATGCTTATTATACCATAGACCTAGAGTACAAAAAGGTTACATAGAGAGTTAACATATATGATTATATGCCATCTGGCGGTGGACTATTTTTCTGGACAAAAATGGTTGTCTGCTATACACTAACAAAATCATCAAATTTTCATCGGCAGGATATTTACTGAAAATTAGTATTTTAGGCCGTAAAATCGATAAAGAGAATTTAAGTTTGGAGTCGGTTTGGAGTGAAATCACAATCAGGTTGAATGGTACGATATCCTCTATTCTTCCTCATGTAGTAGTACACATACCCGATACCTTGACGTAGTTGAGGATTTTTCGAAATAAAATTAGCCTCACAGTGAATTTTTGGATTGAGATCCGCAAAAATGAATGTGTTTTAAATGGGACACTTTGAGGCCTTACCGGCACGTGTTAACTTCATCTCAGAAACTTCGTTTTGGGACCAAAATTTTTCTCATTTTTTTTTCTTCAATCTGTGGGGCTTCACTCCTCAAGATGGAATTTAACGTCCACCCTAGTGGACACCTAACCTCGAAAAAATGTAGATCGCAGCCATGTGTACTGTCAATGATCACAATTCGAAAGAATATTGAAAATTGAAAGTAGATAGGCAAGGCGGGTTCTGGATCAATCTAGGTCAAATATTTTGATCCAGAACCCCCCTGTGTTCTGATTGGTCGAAGCCCCCCTCCCACTCGCTGAAAGGACGTCCCCCTAACGGTAATCGATGATTTCGCAATTATAACGGGATCTTTCGCAATTTTTTGCTTCGAGGACGTCCCCCTAACGCTAATCGTTGATTTCGCAATTCTGACGGAATCTTTCGCAATTTTTTGCTTCGAGGACGTCCCCCTAACGCTAATCGTTGATTTCGCAATTCTGACGGAATCTTTCGCAATTTTTAATGGGACCGGCCCCCTGACGGTAATTTCGCAAGGGTGCCGATCACGTGCACACCTCGTGTCTGAATTTATGCGACCTGATTTCTGAATTTCTGATATCTGATTTCTGAATTATGCGACCTGATTTCTGGAGATGCGTCGTCGAGACCTACTTTGCCGACCCGTGAGCGCGCGCTCTTACCGAGCGTCGATCGTCGAGAACATAACCCCTCTGAAAAAACGATACCGACGATTTTTTCTTGTAGTTTCGAACGTTCTGCTGAAAATTCTACGGACTAGAAGTTTTTTGTTTTTTTTTTTTGTTAGAACTAAAGGGAGGAAAGTAATCAGAGTCGCAAAACACACACGAAAAAATTACCTGTGTAAAAATATCATTTTTATTGTTATATAGTATACAGCGTGATTCCCAAGTCGCGGAAAAGATTTCACATGCAGATTCCTTGTCGAAATCTAAGAATAAAGTTCCTTATCAAAAACTTCCAGGGCCCGGTCGTTGCTGAGTTATAGGAGGTTTAGTCTAACCAATAATACGGCCGTATAGTGAGGTGCTCAGTCTCGTAGCAATTCTGTCAAACTGATAGTGCCCGCGTCGTATGAACTTTGCCCGACATTTCGGTTTTTACATTTCGTAATTTTTAGTCTTTATGTCGCCCGGTCGGTCATTCTCGTGCCCTACGTCGTTCGCCCCGTAGTTGACGTTGTCCAGGTGGTGAAACTGGTATTTGACATTCCCCAGGTCTTTTGCTTCGTAGCGTTCGTTATCCAGGTCGCCAGGCTCGTGATTTCCGTACTCCAGGACTTTTGCCCCGTAGTTGACGTTATCCAGGTAGTCAAACTGCTGATTTACATTCCCCAGGTCTTTCGCTCCGTAGTTTTCACTCTCGTTGTCATCGGGTTGTTGATTTTCATGCTCCAGGACCTTCGCCCCGTAGTTTACGTTGTCCAGGTGGTCAAACTGATGACTGACGTTACTCAGGTCATCCGCTTCGTAGTTTTCACTCTTTGTCGTCATCGGGTTGTTGATTTCCATCCTCCAGGACTTTCGCCCCATAGTTTACGTTGTCCAGGTGGTCAAACTGATGACTCATGTTGTCCAGGTCGCCCGCTTCGTAGTTTTCACCGACGTTGTCATCGGGACGGAAATCAACAACCCGATGACAACAAAGAGTGAAAACTACGGAGCGGATGACCTGAGTAACGTGAGTGATCAGTTTGACCACCTGGACAACGTAAACTACGGGGCGAAGGTCCTGGAGTATCAGAATCAACAACCCGATGACAATGAAAGTGAAAACTACGAAGCAAAAGACCTGAGGAATGTAAATCATCAGTTTGACCACCTGGACACCGTCAACTACGGGGCGAAGGTCCCAATACGAAGCGAAAGACCTAGGGAATGTAAATCATCAGTTCGACCACCTGGACAACGTAAACTACGGGGCGAAGGTCCTGGAGCATGAAAATCAACAACCCGATGGCAACGAGAGTGAAAACTACGAAGCAAAAGACCTGATGAATGTAAATCATCAGTTTGACCACCTGGATAACGTCAACTACGGGGCAAAAGTCCTGGAGTACGGAAATCACGAGCCTGGCGACCTGGATAACGAACGCTACGAAGCAAAAGACCTGGGCAATGTCAATCACCAGTTTGACCACCTGGACAACGTCAACTACGGGGCGAACGACGTAGGGCACGAGAATGACCGACCGGGCGACATAGAGACTAAAAATTACGAAATGTAAAAACCGAAATTGCGGGCAAAGTTCATACGACGCGGGCACTATCAGTTTGACAGAATTGCGACGAGACTGAGCGCGTCACTTTACGGCCGTATTATTGGTTAGACTAAACCTTCTATAACTCAGTAACGACCGGTCCCTGGAAGTTTTTGATGAGGAACTTTATCCATAGATTTCGACAAGGAATCTGCATGTGAAATCTTTTCCGCGACTTGGGAATCACGCTGTATATTAATATGTACGCAAAAAAATTATAGCATAAAAAATTATGATTTTTGGTAAAATTATATGAATTATGTATGTGAATATGAATTATGTATGTGAATACGAATATTATTTCCTCCTCCTCCTCTTCTGCGGTTTTTCTACCACAGCAGTCGACACAGTAACTTCTAGAAACAAGAAACAATAATAATTAATAGAATGAACAGAATAAATACTTTTTAAAATTACCCAGAATAGGTGAATTTTAGTATATGCTAATTAGTTGAAGCTTTACCTTGTGAATAGAAAAGAGGGGGTATGGGGGGTTCATCGCAGCTCGGCGGCGTCACCGCTTTAGCTTTGGCTACGACAGGAGTCGCCGGCGCAGCTTCTAGACACGAAAAATCAATAATAATTAATAGAATGAACAAAAAAAATACGTTTTCAAAATAACACAGAGTAGGTAACTTTAGTGTATGCTAATTAGTTAAAGCTTTACCTTGTAAATAGACCAGGGGCGGTACGGGAGGTTCATCGCAGCTCAGCGACATAGGAGCTTCAGGAGCTTCTATAAATCAATAATAACAAGTAATGGAGTAAAAAAAAAAAAACTTTTTAAATTACACAGGAGTAGGTAAATTTAGAGTATGCTAATTAGTTAAAGCTTTACCTTGTGAATAGACCAGAGGGGGTAGGAGGGGTTCATCGCAGCTCGGCAGCATAGAAGCTCCAGGAGCTTGTACAGCTGTTTGGCCCGATTATAGGCAATCATTTTCATCGTAATTGTGTTGCCGATCGGCTTCTAGGTACAGTCTGAAAGACGTCTCGCAACGGCCACACTTCTCCCATTTTACTTGCATCAACGCCACTCCACAGTTCTCACAAAAATAGAGGAATGGTATTGTGGTATTTGGTGTTAAATGGTGATCCGATTCAAGAGGCCATGGGCCTGGCTGCTTCCTAATACAACGCTCGCAGAAAACCCCCGGGTTCTCTGTATTATCGCGGAACATCATCGTAGCGTAACACCTAGCGGTCGCTCGAAACGCCACCCACAGCTTCTCCTCCCGTACCGTCCAATCTTTGTCGTAAGGTATTTTCCACCATTCGATTAGTCTGATCACCATCTTCATCACTGGAGTGATGAACAGATTCGGAAGTGCTACGTTAAACAAGATATCCAGAAATTAAAAAAACGTCATAATGCGAAGAATTATTTTCACTAAATCACAAATTCACAATACTTACACATTTCTTTTTCTTCAAAGTTATTATAGTACTACGTGACATTTTTTCTTGTATTCTTTTTCTTGTAAAAGTTGCTAATTTTTGAAGACTCTATTTTCACCAGATCAAAAACGTACGATGCAGTCGAGATCTAAACCGCGAATGAGCTCGATACGCGACCCTTCATTAGTATGCGAACTGCCTAAACTTATGTACAACGATAAAATACAATACCCCGAAGTATTAAATCATCTCAACGTACGATGCTAGAGCGATATTATTATTCAAGCGTCGGTGTTATTATAAAGATATTGAATATCAAAGAGTACCCTAATTAGCCTAGCGCACAAGAACGGTTTACGAACTAGATAAGCTACGGGAGGAAGGAATTAAAAATGAGTGTGGGTATATAATGCATATGTGCGAAGACTGTAAAATTTACAGTGAATTCTTATTTTATTTCTTTTAAAATTACAGAAAAGCATAAATTTATTGAATCGTTTGACATTGTGAGCAGTCTCTGATCATGGGAGTAGGTTCATCGAATTCTCCGCTCTGCGATCCATAAGGTATTCGGCATCTCCGGCAGCCTGCGATATCTGCATCCTTCTTCATAGCCTCCGATAGTTTGTCCCACACCTCATCGATGAAACTCGAGCCGTAAATAAGAATGAAAGCTTTGGTCAAATAGGCGATGTCTTCAGCCTTCATTCGTTTCAAACCCCCTACTTCAATGGACATGATCAATGATTTATGAAGTGATGGTCTGCACTCCTTCAAATACCAAGTTTTCAATCGCTGTACGTTTTCGAAGGCGCAATGATAATTGGGAAGGTTTCCGTGCCAGTCCTCGTGCCAATGAAGCACCTCGTAGTCTCTCATCCATCGAAAACTTGGGCAGTTCAATTCTTCTAAATCGATGACAGGCTTGGACTCGTCGTTGATAATTTTTTTAATCCACTCTTTCTTCTCCTTTCCCTTGACGTAGATATAACTTACATGCTCGACAACTCTTCGTACAACTTCCTGCACCTTATCGTAAGACATAATGCCAGCATTCCATGGTATTCCATGATGATTCCGCGTCAACCAAGCATTGACAGCTCTACATTTGGCAGATAAGATTTTCCAAGCACACGGCGGTTTGAAAAGGATGCGCGTCAGGCCTTGCTCGCCTGTCTCATACGCTTGAATGGTAATTGCAGCGAGTTCTTTCAGTACGAATTCGTTGACAGGATGTCGGAAACCTTGTACATCCAATATCATCTCCATTGTAACAACTTATTTTCTCTAGACTGATACGATGTGGATTTCAGAAAAATCGAGCGTTAACTAATTTCAAAAGTGTTCAGCCTCACTTTTTATATCGTATATCCCCTCTTAACGGCTACCGTACACAAAGCTGAAAGTGTGAAAAAATGATATTGTGCAATAAAATAATCATCTTTTTTTATTATTATATTTTTTTTAATCGTAGTAGAGTACAGTTTTCATAAAATAGGGCAAAGTAGAGTTATTGCAAATTATAGATTATAGAATCATAAAAAACGTAGGATGACATAGTTTTCCTCAAGTTAATTTCTTTACACCACCGCTGATTGGGTTGTACTCAATAATACGATCGTGTAAAATCATACAATAGACCGAGGTTTGCGGCGGAAAGGGATACGTTGACTCGAATTCAAGGCGAATGTCCACGGGTCCGGATTTCAGGGAATCGTTTTGCTTCGAACAATCGATGACGATGAGCGGTGCGTATTTCAGAAATTCGTTCCTGCTCAATAACGGTTCGGGATCCTTGGCGTAGTACGATGTCTGGAAGTTTGC
Organism: Tenthredo livida; assembly: GCA_963992785.1. NCBI lineage: Eukaryota > Metazoa > Arthropoda > Insecta > Hymenoptera > Tenthredinidae > Tenthredo > Tenthredo livida. Next base: position 28,352,189 of record OZ023064.1, read on the forward strand.
ATACATATCGTAGAGCAGAGCGTACTGGTTGCGAGCCACATCGAGATTTAGGTTTCCGTAGGGATAACTCTGCGAGTTGAGAAAGAGCTTCACATCTCGGATGCTGCAGTGATCGAAATGACTTGCGTTCTTAGCGGCATTATTTTTTCGATCCGTCTGAAAGCCTACCACAACGTATCGAGGTTTTTCCAGCTGGGTGGAGGTTTTCACGACCCAGACATGCTTCGAGGTAGCGGGCAGTAGTGGATACTCGTATAATTCCCACGAGCGGTAACTGATAGGGATGGGGGCGTCTTTGGCAATATAGTTCAGCAACTGGATTTTTCGTTGATCGGAGACCTTGATGTACGGAATCATCCACTCGAGTTTGAGTAGTGAAATTTTAAACTGTTCCACAGTACCATCGGCGGTTGTATGTATAATTGCATTCGTGTCGGTGTTTGTCCTTGTAAGAATCAACTCGTGCTTGGCATTGACGATTATTCGGCGATAGTCCTCAGCGAAACCCAGCAACCAACTCAGCGGTATGGAGATATCGAAGTAACCGTTCTCATCAACTATTTCATTGTCGTTGTCGATCCAACCGGCATTCTCTCGCAGAGACCTTTGGCTAGGACTTTGTGATATGTAATTCTTCATGAGGGTTGTGATACCGACGTTCTTATTTCGGTCGATCTCAACAGCATTCAGCTCGTAGCGTATATCCTCAAGCAGATGACAGATGGTATTGTTGATTAACTTTGTGGCAGTGACCGGAGTTCGCCCATCGGCCTTGGTCAATCTACCGTATACGTGCAGCGAGCTCCTACTCGGTAACAGACATAAATCTTGATGTTGAACGGCGATCCGAATTTCATCGTTGTTTTCGAAGCTCGTTGATGCGAAGGGTTGATGCGCATGAGTCTCGTAGTGTGCGACGGACTCGTCAAACACAATTGGTTTTTGTATCGTTAGGATCTCCTCCATGGTGCAAAGCAGACGATTGTAAGACAGCAGAATTGTACTCTTACTTTCCGGTTTATCTTCTTTGAATAACTCTGAGCCCCAGACTCTTCAGGAACTTGATGTTTTGACGTCTGAGCTCTCCGGAAGGTGTGCGACGACTGCTCGTCCCCCGACATGCCGGTTCTATTTTATAACTCCGGCCGACTTTAGTTTCAAAAACGATACCCATTACGATTTCACGTGCAGTCTTATCGTTACCACTTCACCTTGGAAATTAACCAATCTTCCGTCTTGATCGACTAGTCTGAGCTGAAGATGATCTATTGCTTGAACGGTGATCGGAAGGTGAATGACGTTCGATGGTACTTCGATGATCTTATATCCAGGTGGGACGACGGGGAAAAACTCGTGAATGGTATGCACTTGTTGTCCGTTGAGGTACGCACCTGTCGTGACGTTGCACTCGACTCGTAGGGAGTTAATCTCAAGAATGGCTACAGGCAAGTCAGATGTATGTGTGACATCCGCTTCAACGGTGCGTGGAGTGAAACCCAATAGTCGGCCGATAGAGTCGGAGGGTTCAAAATTTATCTTACGATTGCACTTGATTTCGCTACACAGCGTATTGTTGTTTGCTCGTAGGTCGATGGAGATGTCACGATCGACTAATACTTTTTGCACATAACTCTTTATGTCCTCAATTTCGTAGCTTCCGGTGGGTATGGTTATAACTTCAATCCCATCGATGTGAAGCTTGTTGTTACCCTCATCGATGTTGGGAATCGAGTTGAAGGTGAGCAACTCGACGAGTCCTAACGTGTAATTTTTGAACGGTGATAGCTCGATGGGTGGGAAATAGTAGGCTTCTAGTACGGATGACGTGCCCGATAGTGTTAACGTAAAAGAATCACCCATGATGATCCGCGCTCAACTGATGTTTTGCGTGACCGAGGAAAGCGTTTTATAGCAGTCCGCTGAGGAATTTGAGGCACAGATGCCCGCACACCACCGTATCATAGTCTTGATATTTTTTATGACTATACATTACAATGCTACCACCACCGAGGTATGTTATGAGATCTTTGGGTGGTTGTAAATCACCAAAGCTGTCAAAGTAAATGACTTTGTTGTTCTTCTTTCTGTACGCAACCCAGTGTGTGCCAGGACCTTCTTTATTGTCAAGATTCACTATGGCAGCTTCGTACTTTCTAGGTCCACCTTTCGGCATGCCGTTTCTCATGTACACTCCGCGAAACCCCGGAATTTTCATAATCTCAGCGTACTTCAGCAGATCGAAATCGGTGAGTGCTCGGTGTGGTAGCCTAACGTGTTTTTCGGATTCAACTGAAGACCTCAACCTTTTTTGTAGGGTTTCAGGTACAACCCCTTTCCCAAAGCGATCGCCTCCATTGTCTCGTTGTGACGTTGCCGCTCATGTAATTCGCGTTTTGCTGCGCTTGCCTCGTTCACAGCTTTTGCGATACCAGCTGCCCCACCTGCTAGAGCTCCGGTAGCACTCAAACCGGCTAATAGAGGTATGAGAAAGGGTAGGAAACCTCCAATTTTTCTTGGTACAGGGAGAATGCGTGGAGTTTGCACCTTGTTCCTACCACCCGCATTTTCCACAGCTTCGCGTGCCCCTTTGAGAGCCGACTTGACGGGGTTGGTACTGTTCGATCCCATGGAAGCTCTTGCCGCCTTTACTATTTGTTTCAATGAGATTTTTTTCTTGTCGCAAGATTTTTTCCTTGTGGAGCTTTTCTCCCGTATCCCCATACCTAATTTCCTTTTCACTTTCATTGCGTTGGTTACACCCCAGGCGGCTGCCTTTTCCGTAACGCTCGTGTCTTTGGCGAGCACGCGGTGCCAGGCCTTCTCCGCGAGTACTTTGTCCGCCTCGTGTCGAGCAGCAAGATTATCTCGTTCTTTCGAGTAAGCGATGTCGTGTTCCTTGCACGCAGCGTCTAGAGGATTGATGCCCGGATCACCGCGCGCGAGTCTCTTCGCTAATTTGGTACCAGGTCCGCAGTACTGGTAGCTCGGTATATGCAATTCAATGAAAAGCTTGTTGATGATTCTGTTGACGAGACCTTTTCCCCTCGGTCGCTTGCGTTCTCCGTTACGTTTGTGTACGATCATGGTTCCGGCACAACTGACTCAAAATCCTATAAATAGCGAGTATTTATAGTTTTTGGAGACAGTCAAGATACATCAGCGGAAAGCGGTCTTTGGTTGCACCCTCGTCTTGGGTTAAGCATCATGAAGTTCAAGGAGCAAAGTACCAAGTTACCGGTGATCAATTTCGACAAACTGACACAAACGAATGCGAAGGAACGGGGTAAACGTCACGGTCCGCTACTACCGAATAGCGTGCGCGCAGTGATTTGCGGACCATCCAATTGCGGCAAGACCAATACCCTCTTATCTCTGATCACACATCCCAATGGTCTAAAATTTGCAAATATCTACGCTTATTCAAAATCGCTCAATCAGCCCAAGTACCAGTTTCTCAAAAGGCTCCTCGATTCGATCAAGGGTGTTGGATATTTTCCGTTCAGCGAACACGAGCAAGTGATCAGACCGGAAGACGCGCGACCGAACTCTCTCATGATTTTCGATGACGTAGCCTGCGAAAAACAGGATAACATCAGAGCCTTCTTTTGTATGGGGAGACACAACGCGGTCGACTGTTTCTATCTTTGTCAGACTTATGCTCGTATTCCCAGACACCTCGTACGTGACAATGCTAATATGCTGATACTCTTCCGACAAGATGAAATGAATTTGAAACATATATACGATGATCACGTCAACACGGATATGTCCTTTGCGCAGTTCAGGGACCTGTGCTCAGCCTGTTGGAGCGATAGTAAACATGGTTTCGTTATGATCGATAAAGATAGCGATCTCAACGGGGGTAGGTATCGCAAGGGTTTTGACTGCTTCGTAACCATAAATATGAGGCAAGCGTTGTGACGACAGCAGTTATAAATCGAACTTAGAAGCATCAACATGCAGAGTGCTGATTTGCATCAACAGAAAGATGTGCTGCATCAAATTGCGGAGGCGAGCGATGCTATACGACGCAAGCATAAAATGTTGAAGATGGGCCGGGATACCAACGAAAAGGCTATGATTGAAGTTTTTAAACCTATAACAAAACCTCTTCAGCAGCTGGTGAATCAGTCGCTGAAACAGGAGACCATCAAGAGCGAAATTGAAGAGACACCTACGAAACTGGAATTCCCGCGAAAAAAGACTAAGAGGGAGTCTGAGGAGGACTCTTTTGTAACGGCTGACGAAGAATCCTCCGACGAGAATGAACCGGTTACCCCCTCGAAGCATGAATCTTCTACCGTTGGCAACGATTTGTCTCAAACGTATCTTCAAATGTTTGAAACAAACGCAGCGAGAGACTTGGATACTTCGTACGGTGTTCGTAGATTGAAGAATAACGTTCTCAGGGTTGGAGATTCTAAAGTGACTTTTGATCAGGATATCATTCATATTGGAAGCATGAGTTATTAATCAACACCAGGCTTACTCGAACTACTGTTCAAAAAGTCACCCAGTTACACCACAGTGAACCAGACTGATTTGGAGAATTACAATAAAATCGTGGTCAACACAAACGCGCATCGAAAATTTTACCGCAGTGATACGGCTATTCGTTCTGAGAATAGCGATAAATTCAGAAAAATTATTTCCAAAATTCCCGCCTCTGTGGGACAGAAGAAGAAAAAGAAGGGTGAAGCCTTACCGCGTCTCAAAATCGTAGGTGGCAAGAAGAGTCGAATGGATTACGTGTATTGGGATGATCCCAATGAGCTAGTCGAACGATTTCGATTGCTCTACGCATCCCAGGCGGCCGGTAACACGAGTCATTCCAATGAGATTATTTCCATCATTGAGGAGTTGCGTGAGGCTGGAATTGTATATTAGACTTCTCCAAGAATTGTCAGGCTCAGTTTTAAAATGAGCGTTGACGTGTTTGGTAGGCAATTGATGAGGGCGACGGGTGGTAGGCTGTCGGGAAACCGCGGTCCTCCCGGTTATGGATTTAAAAAGACTCTCGACGGGCAGTACGATATGGATAACAAGAGATTAAGCAACCTCGCGGATCCTGTGGAAGAAAATGATGCAGCCTCCATGAGAGTAGTGCGAAGCGCTGTACGGCAAGAAGCTCAACTCTTACACCAAGTCACATCATCTTTGCGAAACGACGTGGAAAACATCGGTAGAAGGATCGAATCTCTCGAAAACCTTGCCACTAACCGTTCTCAACTCATTACGCAACTGGAAGAGAAGCTGACAACATCGGAGAAAATCAACGATAGTGAAACCAATTTTATGATAAGAAGCCTGGAATCGAGCGTGAACGCAACTCTGAACCGTCTCGAAGCAGAAAACTAAAACGGACAAGACTTGGCAGTTCATAATTCTGGAATAATAGTGCAATTGGACGAGCGTTTGACCAGACTGGAGGATGGAAGACAAAAAGCTAGCGTTGGTGCAGGAACTCCATAAGCCTGCACGAAGGAATTATCCGCGCCGCCGCGTTATCATGCGAGGAATAGATGAGACCTGGCAGGCTGATCTCGTGGATATGATTGCTTACGCGAAATACAACAATGGTTACAAATACCTACTGACGATCATAGATATTTTCTCGAAATTCGCCTGGGCAGTGCCGATTAAGACCAAGAGTGGGAAGGATGTGACAAAAAAATTGCCGAAAGTCGCGTGCCGAAAAAATTGCACGTTGATCGCGGTAAAGAATTTTATAACACCGAGTTCAAGGCTCTGCTACAACGACACGGCATTGCGCTATATTCAACCTTCAGCAACCTGAAAGCCTCGATCTGCGAGCGTTTCAATCGTACGCTGAAAAGTAACATGTGGAAGCGTTTTTCTCTCCGAGGAAATTACAAGTGGCTAGATATTGTACCGGATCTGATGCTAACTTACAACAACACCAAGCATCGTACAATTGGAATCAAACCGAGTGAGGTTACAGCTCAAAACGAAAACACTCTCCTGCGCAACGTATACGGGAAATTTCAAGTTAATCAAACACGGAAGAAGAAGTTCAAGCTCGGTGATAAAGTTCGGGTTAGTAGGAAGAAAACATACGTTTGACAAAGGTTACACACCCAACTGGACAACTGAAATATTTACTATAAGTAAGATAGAGAATACTGATCCTGTCACATACAAACTCGCCGACTATCAGGATCAACCGATCGAAGGAGGCTTCTACGAAGAGGAACTCTCCGAAGTCAAACACCCTGATGTCTACCTGGTGGAGAAAGTGCTGCGAAAGCGTGGAAGTAAACTGTTTGTAAAATGGTTAGGTTTTGATAATTCACACAACAGTTGGATAAATAAAGCGGATATGTAATTTTTATTCAATAAAGATATACATAAATATATAATACATGTTTTTATTCATTTACAGTAACCCCATGGTACGGTATCGGTGGTGTTGGGAAGAATAACCCTTTTATCATCGCACCAACTGAGTGCTATTTTCTTTTGTAATACGGTATGAACCTCATGTTTTTTACTCCTAATGAGGTACTGAGGTTTAACTAAATTCTGATGTTGCATGAGGCACTTTTTGTAATCATCGAACATGATTTTTCTCAACGTCGCCGCCCTGATACCTTTTGCTCGTTTTTGCTCTTTATCTTCCTCAAAAATTTTAAAAGTATATAATTTTGCTCTCAATCCTACAAATTCTTTCATAATCTTCCCGTTTCATTCATCCTTCATTAAACCTACCACTTTCTTATTCGCTAATGGGATTCCATAGATATTATCGAGCGGGTAATCGGATGTATCAAATTTATGAGAATCACGTTTGATGTATTCGTATATGTCGGGGACAGTGAAGTGATACAGAAGACTATCTGTATCCGTGTACAATAACTTTGATCGATCAGCAAAGGTACGTTTAACGTAGTTGTAGTGAAAATCGTAGATAAAAATCTTGGACAGATCGAGGATGGAAAATCCAGCGTAAATAGGTTTATTAAAGTGTATTTTAACCCTACTGAGCTCGACAATTACTATGTCATTATCAAATATGGTACAGCTATGAAAATTCGGTTTTGCGATGAGTGCTTTCGCTCCGTACCTCCCCTCCCACTGTGTCACTAATTTGACATCTTTTTGTTTTCTTACGTTCTCCATAGTCTTACCGAATACCGCGTTATTCATCAATTCGAAGAAATTCTTCTCAAACTCGTTATTGGACTTTTTTCTCAAATCAGTATTCAGATCTATGTACGGTTTCAACCATGGAGATTGTTCAAATTTCAAGATTCTATGAATTTTCGCTAATTTCATTCCCAGACTTAAATATTGTTTCAAATTCTGGTAGTGTACAACGTATTTCTTTTTCGGAAAAAGAGTAGTCATTAATTTGGAATTTTTACTGTGCGAGGGTGTATAGTGTTCGGGGCAAAGAGGTAGGTCCTTGTGTGTTTCGTGAAGCTCCAAAGGATACTCCAAGTCCACCTCAAGAATGTATCCTACATGTGAATCATCGGGAATATTACAAACATTAATCGACTCGTATTCCCACTGGAAAGATCCACCGTACAGATTGTTTACATCGAAGTACATGAGGTAGGATTCCTCTTTACTGGCATCAAAGTCCTTACCCATATATCTATTGTTACTCTCAGCGTGCCGGTTCGAGCACTGAGCTACACCACCCCGAATCCCCTTTTGGATAAACAAGAGCATCTCCACATCGGTGAGGAGTTCTAGCTCAACACACGTGGACTTGAGCATTGCGTCGAAGGCGAGTCCAGGAGCGGTGTAATAGTGCAGAGGATCCAGGCTATAGGTAGAATGACAGTTACGACGAAAATTTTCAAAAATATCCGCTAGGAGTAGAACATCCGTTTTCAAATATAAATCAGAGTATTCGCCCAGCGTATCAATATTAAACGTACCCCAGACTTTTATTGCATGTTGATAATTCACTTCCGAGACGTTGGTATCGTTCAATTTTGAATAGAATTTTTCAATCGCTGGTAATTTTTTCTCATCAAGCTTTACCCAACTATCTACATATTCGTAGGAAAATACCCCCTTTCTCGTGAGCAACTCGAATTCCTCTGCACTATTGCACAACCTTCGAACAATTGTTTCATCATTATCATTCAGATATGAAGCCAGTTTGTCTAAACTACTTGCCATAAACCGACACGAATCGATGAATCGTAGGCTTACATTTGTATCTTGAATTTTTTTTGTAAAGGAAATGTACCGTTCTTTGTTGACAGGAAGGAGACTCAATTCACCGTCGAACTGTGTAGCTAAAGCTTTGATTAAGAAGTGTGAATCATAGCCGGACAGATTGTGAAAAACTACTGGAATAATATGCGAAGATTTATAATTCAAATTACAGCCCGGATGCGCCACACCGCGGTACTTGCCTGTGAAATGACAATGATCGCGATGTTTTTTATCCGTTGGAGTGAATGGTTTCTCACAAATATGACATATTTTAGTATTATCCATATCTTGTATTTCCTCACTAGTGAGTTGCATCGGTACGTTTCTTTTCAGGTAAAAATTTGTTAATTCTGATAATTTTTGTAATTCGCTAACGAACCATTGAATACAATCGGGATTACGTTTAATTTCAAATTTTGACAGAGAATCGTCGAAGGCACAGTGTAGATAGTACGCTGTACTATGTGGAATATGCTTTTCATACAAGGTTTCATTCTCCGTCGGCTCGAGGATACACTCTATATCAGCGTATACGACGAACGGTACAAACTCCTTATATCTATAGTTTCTAAAACTTAAAATCTTATCTTCTTCTTTCGGTAATATCATCTTACACTCGTTTATATTTTCACAGTCTTGTTTATGTCTTTCGTACGAGGCTCGAACTTGGAAATGACACAGGCATCTATCACACAGAAATATCGTGCTTTTATGCTTCGACAGTTGTGAACTCAACAATCTAGATAAATTTTTGATCCAAGCAAAGTGAAAAACCTACTGACCATTGATTTCTATACAACTATCTATAGTAATAAGGTGGATCGTAGGTTTATCTGTCCTATTTTTACTCAAATAGAGGGGAACTATTTCACTAGGTCTTCTCGATTCGGTTTCCACACCGTAAACGTTGATTGCTAGACAATTGATTCGTTCAAATTTAGAAATATCTTTCAAAGCTATGGGAAACTTGATACCCTCACAGTTGAATATTGTACTCGGATGAGGGTAAGAACTTGTTCGAGTAACATTAGTATCTGCAGGATGAAGCGCTGCAACGACGGCCCACAGAAAGCAGAATTCATCGCTGTTCTGGACGTTCACCACAGCCTTTTTCTTCTGTATATCCAGAGGTAGATCCACGTAGGTAGATAACCCTCCACGTAGCGGCTCGTACCGATTAATATTGATCATTAGATTAACAATTTCGATTAATGTCCAACCCGAGTCCTGCTCTTGAAAATCCTCGACTTTCACCAGGAGACGATCGATCAAATTCTCATCGAACCATCTCTTAATATCCGTGGCCGGAAGGATAACTTCATTTTTTGTGTTGAAAAATTTCAACTCTTCGACGGTTTCAGAATTTTTCAGGATGGAAAACTTGCAAGCCAGTATACCGTTCACTTTCAGATTACCTCCTTGCTGTAGAGAATTCTTCAATCGTACAACAGCCAATGTTTTCGAATCCTGCAAAAAAGATCTCAGATCTTTGTGGCGTAGATTGATTATAACACCAGTACGTATTCGACCTTTAAATACTGATTCCAAGTCCTTCCACTGAACTCTGTCTTTTATCCTTCTCCTCGATGTTCCGATACCTTGACCACTTCGTTGTTTGTTCTCGAATTTCTCACCCAACGATTGAAGTATGGAAACTGTTGTGACGATTCTGTGTCTTTCTCCAACGGAAAGAGTAACTGTTCGCAATATTTTATTCAAGAGTCTGATATTACGATTACACAAATTTTTCCATCGCTCGATTTGATGAGGTGGCGCACCGTCCAACAATTTATAAGCACTTTCTACAATGTTAATTAACTTCAAACACGATTGAGCATCCATTTCTGCGTTTATATCTCACTTCGGTGTAAATAAATGAAAAGTTGAGGTAGAATAACTTTTTGATATGCACAATAAAATTTTATTTTAAATATAATATTAAACCCATTGTTTGAACACCTCGACTTTCAAGAAATCGGTATAGTAAAAAATATGTAATAATAATTTTTACAAGTAAAGAAATTCACACTGGTTGTATTGTCCACCGAGGTACCGTAAGCGTAGACGATTTTCCGCAGCAGCAGTTTCATGTACTTGTAACTGATCCTTGTTATCGTCGAATGCCTTTGATATTCTGCTTGGCAGAAACATCATAAAACTATCCTCGATCTCCACCATGGTTTTAGGCCCGTATTTGGTGGTAACAGATTTGAACGATGAAACTTTATAATCTTTCCCAACCTCCAGCTCCGATATTTTCTTCGTAGGCAAGAAGTCATCCATGCGGCAAACTTTGTTTATATTTTCGGAAGCCATTTCGAATATAAATTCAAAATAGACAAAGCTTCTCAAGAGTGTGCACCTTCTTGCACGACTAAATTCGAATGACTGAAAAACGTTACGGAATACGTCGTTTTATAGGAAGCGAAATCAAATGTGTGTGCGTACGTGCTCCCTATTCCTGGAAAAAACTTATTATTCGACCGACTTATTTCGAAAAAGTTTCTTCTGCTCTACATTCGTTTTTTTATGTGGTAATTACAAGGGGGGATTCAGGGCCATATAGATTTTCAATACCTCTAGTAATACATAATACGTATCGTTAATATTCGCATATCTCTATAGAATTTAACGTTGAGCTACTCATAAAAATCGCTGTGGCTCGCTCAAGATAACGCGCACTCGTGTTGTTTAGAAAATTCAAGTGTTATATATACAGCTTGGTATACGCTTATAATTCGAGTGTTATATATACAGCTTGGTATACGCTTAGTTTCTTCCTAGATTATCTAACTATAAGCTATCGAGAGCGTTTTAGTCGAGTGTATATGTGAAGGATACTTCAAAAGTAAGTATATGTGCTGGATACTTCGAAAGTAAGTATATACATACATATTATATATTTAGTTGTATTGGTGTGTACGACTTTGGGGAGCATGCACACTACCCCAAGGGTGCATGCTGATCTCATTCGCACCGTAAACGGTATAGAGGCAAGTTGAAAGAGAATACAGTTTGTTCATTCAGATTTGAAAAAGAATTATGAATTTACATGTTTCTTAGTGGTTCGGTGGAATACAGTGATTTTTTTAATTTATTGAATTTCTGATTTTAGCGCTGACGAAACCTTTGAAGAGAGAAAATCTGTGAAGAATAAAAAAGTAAGTATTTGTTTTTTGAATTATTACAGGTCGCTATTTGTATAATTGTTTATCGTTATAGTTTTTTCATTCATCATAATTTAATTTTCATGTGATAATACGTTAACTCATCTATCCAACATTCTTCGATTTTACCATATTTTTAAAAACAATATTATTATCATTATTATCTTTCACAGACATGGACCAGAATATTCCAATGATTATCAACATTGTGCCGCTGGAGGTCTTATTTCACGTGGAATTAAGGGATTTGTGGTTGTATGAGTTGGTGGCGGACCGCCACCTCCTCATACATTATTGCGTCATTGAGCGTTGGCTCATTGAGGATAGGGATGCAGGGTATGCCAGCGGTGATGACGTCGAGGAGGAGGAGGAGGAGGAGGAGGAGGAGGAGGATGAGGAGGAGCAGGAGCCGAACGTCGCCGACGTCGAACGTATTTTATGGTTCATGGGGATAGGTGTGGATGAGGACGCTGGCTACGGATCCTCGTAAGGTAAGTTAATATTTAATTTCGAATACATCGTTTCAGTTATTGATATTAGGAATGCCGTTCAGTTGTTGATATTAGGATACCTGTATGTTTTCAGAGAGGATTCGACCCAGGGTCTTCACCACACAAAAAATCGACCCTTTCAGAACCATCAAAAATACAGAAAATCGGCCCTTTTCAGGGCCACCAATACATATCTAAGAAGCAAACAGAACGCCTGACGGTACTTGCGACAGATACGTTAAAAATTGCGAAATCATCGAGTACCGTTGCGAAATTACCGTCAGGGGGCCGGTCCCATTAAAAATTGCGAAAGATTCCGTCAGAAAAAAAAAACAAGAAACTTCTAGTCCGTAGAATTTTCAGCAGAACGTTCGAAACTACAAGAAAAAATCGTCGGTATCGTTTTTTCAGAGGGGTTATGTTCTCGACGATCGACGCTCGGTAAGAGCGCGCGCTCACGGGTCGGCAAAGTAGGTCTCGACGACGCATCTCGCATCATTTCAGAAATCAGCTCGCATCAATTCATTCAGAAATCAGCTCGCATAAATTCATTCAGAAATCAGCTCGCATAAATTCAGACACGAGGTGTGCACGTGATCGGCCCCCACGTTTATTAATCTTATTTTTTCAAATCAAGTGTGATTTACATATAGATGGTGGTCAATCAAATTGAGTACACAGAGTAAATTACACATAGTTGAATTCAATTTGATTGAATTGTCCGCCGAGGTATCGCATCAGAAGTTTATCCTCTTCACACGCTACCGTCATCTTCTGGAAAAGATCCGCATCGTCGGTCAGAACTTTCGTCATCCGAGCTGGTAGAAATACGGAGAAGCTGTCATCCACATCGACTACGAATCTGGCACCGAATCTGGTCTGAACTTTGCGGATGTTGCAGATGTGAAACTCCTTGAACACTTCCAGGTCTGCTAATTTTTTCGTTGGGAGAAACTCCTCCAGACGACCGATTTTGTTAATCTTCGTGAGGTCCATGTTCTTTTCAAATTTTGATATTCCTTAGTCTGCCTGTGATTTGATTCAGATTAGACTTGGCTTCGATTAGACTTTTTACTTCTTCAATATTTCTCAGCAGTATATGTAATCGTATTTTCAATTCTCTTCGCTGCTCTTGCAGGTTATTCTGCATTGCTCGAAGATCGGTTAGAGACTAATTTTCATCCCGTATTTTTCGCTCTTTTATAGAGACTCCTCAATTCAGACACGAAGCTAGCATCAATCGGGGGCTTGCATCATTCCAGAAATCAGGTCGCATAATTCAGAAATCAGATATCAGAAATTCAGAAATCAGGTCGCATAAATTCAGACACGAGGTGTGCACGTGATCGGCACCCTTGCGAAATTACCGTCAGGGGGCCGGTCCCATCAAAAATTGCGAAAGATTCCGTCAGAATTGCGAAATCAACGATTAGCGTTAGGGGGACGTCCTCGAAGCAAAAAATTGCGAAAGATTCCGTCAGAATTGCGAAATCAACGATTAGCGTTAGGGGGACGTCCTCGAAGCAAAAAATTGCGAAAGATCCCGTTATAATTGCGAAATCATCGATTACCGTTAGGGGGACGTCCTTTCAGCGAGTGGGAGGGGGGCTTCGACCAATCAGAACACAGGGGGGTTCTGGATCAAAATATTTGACCTAGATTGATCCAGAACCCGCCTTGCCTATCTACTATTGAATATCTGTAAGAATGATAATTACACAGAATCGAAAGATCACAAAATCGAATTCAAAATCGAAATATATAAAAACGTCATAAAAGTAAGCAGTGGTGTTGGCGGTGTTGTACAATACTTATAGCACCAATCTGAGGGTTCGCGCGCCGCGCCACGGCGCTTTTTCGTAATTTGGCACTGTCATGGCTGTATCTTTTCAAATCGTCTAGATATTTGGACACCGATTTATTTGCAGGTAGAGTAGGTCACTAGCATTCCAAATAAATTATGAAAAAAAAAAAACGATTATTTGAAAATTCAAAGGTGTAGATACCCCCTTATAGGAAGACTTGAGCGGAATTGAGTTAAATAAACGTGGGTCCTGAGCTGAAATAAGAGATCCAAGTGGAAGCAAATAAAATTGTAAGGGAAATTGAATTTATTAGGAAATGCGAGAAAATGTGTGTTTACAGTTTGACGTGTGAAACAGCACTGTTTTTTTTTACAATAGTGCTTGTTGTTATTTCAGTTCATTTATTTGGATTCGTTTATCTTTCATGACTGCTAGTTGATGCGAAGTTTTTGAATGTGAAATGTAAAGGTGAATCTATCTTTGTAACAATACTATTTTCTCGGTCATCCTTTTCCTTGCTCTCTGTTTTCTGGCTGGTGATGGCACTTTGCTCGCTGTGCTCCCAAGCTTGCCTTTACTTTGCTTTACTTTACTTACTTTACTTTACTTTACTTTACTTTACTTTACTTTACTTTACTTTACTTACTCTACCTCACGCTACTGACCTTGCTTTACTTTAGCTTACCTTACTCTAAGTTTCCTTTACGATTGCAATACTCTGTATTTCTAATTTTCTGTATTACCTAGCTTTACTTACTCTGTGTTACTTTAAGATAGCATTATTTCTTTGTGCTTTTACTTTACGGGGGTAGCCACCCTGGTTAAAATTCCATCAGAAACCCATAGAATATCTAACCGGAATGTATAAGAACTTAACGGAATTCTGTCCACTGTATCTGCACAAGTGATCCAACATTGAACTTCTGTCTGCATCTATCAGTTTCGTGTTCGCATGCCTATGAATTTCAGACGGTATTTATTGGACTTCTAACTGCTTAACGGCGTCTATCCGCAATTGCATATACAAATTCTATCGGCTCCTATCCGTATCCGCTCTCCACAACAAGCCATCCGCTTCTGTCCACAATTGCAGACAGCCCGTCTGTCCGAATGTGTACGCAGCGCTGAGCAGCGTGCAAATCCATCTGGATCTATCCGCAATTTCGTGTACAAATTCTATCGGCCTCTATCTGCATCCAATAAATAGCCTGTCTGTCCGGTTTTCATGAATTATTGACACGATGCGTTTCTAATTGCAGCTTTAAAATTTCGTAATTTTGACTCTGAAATGTAAAACCGGTCGACAGGAAATTTGAGTCTGGGTTCTAGATGTCGGATGTCGGTTTCTTTTACCCAACTATAGTCAAGGAAAAATAGTTTTATTAGTCAAAGTTTTCTTTTGTAGAAACCAGAACGATATTTCAGAATTTAAGAAAAATTACCTTTCTTAATAACTTCAGTTTCGCATTTCGGTCACTTGTGTCAAAAAATAAATCATTATTAAAGGTTATCATCTTAAGCAAAAGGGATAAACAGTATGTTTTCACATTTATTTTGTCCTACTAGCTTCGTCAATTCAGTCTTTATTATAATTGTATTATACTGTAATATTAAGTTACACAAATTTTAACTTATTGGTAGGATTTTAAACACCTTAAACAAATTTTAACATCAGCCCTGCAAAGAGTAAATATTGTGAATCTCAAAGTTTATAAACCCTATCTATGCTAGCTGTGATTTTTTTTTGTGCATAGTTTATCTCAATCTATGATGCAGGGAGATTTGCAAATATATGTCAAGTTGTTGACGCTCAAAGATAGCAGTTTCTCTTGGATATCATCCATGGGGATTCGTCGATATTCATTGCTTCGCCTTACTCTCACAATGTGCGGTACATGTAATTCTTCGACCACATCAATATTCTGTGCATCAATGTAGGTCCGACCATCAACAATCACAAATCCAGTTATTTGAACTATATCTGTTGTGACTAGTTGCACTACCGAATCGTTCGTTTTTTTGTTTGGCCGATATCGTGTGCTGTGGAAAGGAGTATTTTTTAATATACACCGAGCGTGTACGACTTCCCAGTTATCACGTACTACAGGTTTGCCAAGCAAAACTACATTGTCAGGTGTTATTGTGCAATTCGAAGTGTGAGGACGGCCGGCAAAGAGTCGCTTGCAGTAGTTCTGGCTTACTTCCGAGAGTTCCATGTTTTCCCCCAATTTCCATTGGAACATATTTTTATTGAGGTATCCCATTGCGATTTGATCATCAACCCCTTTCGGTCCATTGACTTGTTGTTTCAGTCTGTAATTGGTACTCTCAAAACCGAAAGCAGAAGTCGCCCACAACGGTCCTGACGATTTCACGGATTTCACCACATGCAGTAAGCTATGTACATTGAACGTCACATATTCTTTTCCGTATAAAATTTTGAATTCAGCTACGAATTTCGTGAGATTCAGTTCGCACTTATTCAAATCTTCTTCCGAAATTTTGTCTTGCAGGAGTATGAACGAACTGTCTACTAACAGTGATAGGTGTTCTAAAGCAGCGTCGGGTATAAGACCGTTTAAACAAGGGAGGCTGTAGAATAACAACCATGACTGCCATTCAGAAGCTTTCCACTTGCCTCTTTTGGCTAACTTTCTCGGCAATCGATGAATTTCGTGTGTAGGAGTCATTCGCATCAATCTATCATTGATTTGATTTTGAATGGCTGGGGCCAGATGAATCGGACTCCCGGGAGTTGTCCAAATATCCCACAGAAGTTTTATTACACCGAGTAATATGGCGTGCATATATTCGAAGGGAAATCCCCACACCATATCAAATAGGAGCAACTATAACAAAATGCTAGCTCCTTTGACGTCATTCACAGGTTTCCGAAGTCGGATGTTATTTTCTACATCCTCCTTATGAGACTCGTGCGTTCTTTCGTCTGCGTCTACTTCATCAAATATATAGCGCACAGCTCCACGTAGATAATTCCCATGAGCGTAGCACCAACTACAGCTGCGATATCCGTGATATTGTAACCTGCACTGGACAATAGGTCTTGCTACGGAGTCACAAATGCAACAAAGTGGTATTATTTTGAAAGTTTGTTTTCGGCCCATGTCATTTTTTAATTTGAGGCCTCGTTCGGTTAGGTGATTTGCCTGTAAAACGAACTGTTGGAAGAAAGAGGTCATCATACTAGGACTGGGTTCCTTATCTCCAACCCATAATCCAGCTAGAAGAACGTGCCTAAATCGCAGATGGGGAGGTAATTCATTTACAATTAATAGCAATGGCCAACTGCTTCTATTGGAGCTATTAAAAATAGGCATTCCATCTGTATTAAAATTGTACGTCAGGACATGATCAGCGTTCTCAGAATATTCCCCAATTGCCGCTCTATACAGCTCGCTGTCGTAAATGTCTGTCATTACGGTCGGTGGTGCACGGGCGAGCGCAGCGTCTCGTGTTATTAGGTTTTCCATTAGGCTCTCACGGATCTTTCGACTACTCAAGAGTTGTTTAAATTGGTACTTCAAATCAATGTAAATGAACCTATTCGGCCATTGCATCGTCAGATTTTGTGGTTCAAGGCACTCTTCACAAGTAACTGAATCATTTTCGAATTCCCTTTTTGTGATCGGTCCCAAAATAGGTATTTTGCATGAAGAGCAAAAAAAAGTGTAAGTCATAGCATCTTCAGGCGGATCGTACTTCTTTTTGATTTGAAATTTGCTCATTGACCAGTTCTCATACCTTGGTCCGGCCATACATTTGATCATATCCACCAGTGCTTTTCGGGCCTCATAGGATACAGAAAAACGCATACAATATGCCATGATCATTTCCATAACATCCGAAACGGACAGAGCAGATTGATCAAACATAATATCGTCGTCATTCACACCGTCTGCTCGCCCGACTCGTTCGTGAGGTTCATCTACTTCCGAAGTATCAGAATTGTCAAAATTTTCTGAATTATCGTGGGAATCGTGGGAATTGTCTGATTGTGAGTTATCAGGATTTTCTGAATCGGGATCCGTCAAGTGCTCTCCATCCGGCGCATAGACATCATCATTCTCCTCATGTGACATATTTTCACAGCAGTCATTGGTCTGATCAGGCTCCATCGAAGATGCAGCAGCAGATGATTCATTAGAATCGGAAGCACAATGTGACGTATCATCCTCCGTATTTAATAACGTATCTTCGCCCGATTCCTCAGAATTTTTATCTGAAAACATCAATTGAGTAACAATAACTGTGGCACAAATAATATAATAACGTACAAAGATTGACAACCCAAAAAAGTATAAAACAACTACAAGCTGACGCTAAAACGTGTCCTGTTTCTCACATTATAAATTACATTTTTTTTAAAAGAATCACAAAACCGATATATATCATGATTTTTTCTCACATAAAACAAAAATGTTTCAAGCAATCTAATAGGCCAGCTGGATATAGAGTAATATCCCTCAAATTTGGAGCAATGTATATACTTTTTGAGTTTATAAATCAGTAACTGTAATAATAAAAATCCCTAAGGTGAAGTAGTATAAACTCAAATGCATCATCCGAGACAAGTTTACGAATTTCGAAGTTAATAAATTTTTACGGCTCATTTGAACTATATTCAACTTGAACGTATGCGTTCAACCAATACCTGATGCGTCGACATCGATTTCGGGTGGCGGAACAGTTGCGTCAGCAATCCAAGATGAATGAGTCCTCGGAGAAACCCAATGTGGTTCGTACTCTGGATCCAAGAACAGTTTGTAACGTTAACACGGCTTAGGTTCTGCTCCTCTTTCATTTTCCATGTTGGAGATGAATATCCTTCAATTTTATGTCGATGATTCACTGGTATTAATTCCAGATTATCGGAGTTAATCACTGTCGCACTGAAAATAGATGATAATCAAATGATATTCACGCAGATATTCACTCATTCGCACGGACAATTTAGTCTAGTCGAGAAGTGAGTTTCCTGAGAAAAATAGTTCGAATTCTCTTGAAAATATAAGCGATAGCTCATTCGATTCGGAATGCGATCCTGAAAAAGACTTATTTTTTTTTCCGGAAACAAAAATTGTTATTGTGTAGTGACTCTATCGTTCGAATCCTATTAATCCGGGCGTAAGCGTGGCGACTTCAAATTCGGAAAACTGTCCGGGCGCTAGCCGGCAACTAGACGGGTCGGCTGGCCAGGCAAAATCATGGCTGCCCTCACGGGAATTTTCGTGGGGGCCTTTCAGGGCCCTGATGAGAAAATACGAGTAGAGAAATATCGCTGTATAAATATATTTGCATATGCATCAAATCAATATTCAGCAAAAATGAAGTTCTGGAATGCATATTCCAATACTATGTAACACGTATATTTGCGCATGCTCCACTATACAGGATGTCTCTCAACTAGTCATACAAACATACATAGGGCGATTCTTGTTTGAAATTAGAAAACGATTTTTCGCCAACGAAATGAAAAAAATTAAAGATAGGTATTAAGTTTAAATTTTTTTTTTGCGAAGAATCGTTTTCGATTTCGGTGAGGAATTGCCCTATGTATGTTTGTATAACTAATTAAGAGAAACCCTGTACACGGAGAGAAATTTTGGCGAAATCGACGATTGGTTTTTATTTGCCACGAAATGAATTAAACCCAATCGTCGATGTTTGATCTGCTCAATTCAGGCTTTTCCCGTTAGCCTATCTTTCAGGCGCGTGATTTTGCACAGAATCGCACAGTATTAATACATGGGGTATTCCAAAATATTTTTAACGGTCATTTACCCCGACCCCCATCGATTTCCGAATAAATTATTCTCAGGGTAACCCTAGACCCAGGTATGATTGCTGAATTATTTTAGAATTTTGCGATTTTTTTTTTAGAAGTTACGATTTTTTGAAAATCGCACTTTTCGGCAACAGCTCGTTTTTCATCCAATTCTAGTTGGCAACCAAGGTATCCCACGGAAAAGTGACTGGTGCACAACTGTCCAGTTTTTTGACGTACTTCGAAATGGAAATATTTGTAGATTTTTTCAGACACCGGAAGTGCCGAAATTCTCGTTTCAAAAATCAAAATCTCGGATTTCAAAAAGTCGCCGTCATCGATCGTTTTGAAATTTGTAGACAAAATTCGACATCGAAAGACGGAATTTTTAAGACCAGCCCGAAGTTGAGCCTACATCGGGTTTAGAAGGTATGGCTATTTTAATCACGCGAAAATTCATATTCCGGCGTTATTTTTGTTATTATTATTGAGATTATTATTAAAATTATCAAAATTATCATTTTTGTTATCAATTAATGATGATGATGATAATAATAATAATAATAATAATAATAACAAAAATAATCATTTTGATAATTTTAATAATAATCATAATAATAATAACAAAAATAACGCCGGAATATGAATTTTCGCGTGATTAAAATAGCCATACCTTCTAAACCCGATGTAGGCCCAACTTCGGCCTGGTCTTAAAAATTCCGTCTTTCGATGCCGAATTTTGTCTCCAAATTTCAAAAAGATCGATCACGGCGACTTTTTGCAATCCGAGATTTTGATTTTTGAAACGAGAATTTCGGCACTTCCGGTGTCTGAAAAAATCTACAAATATTTCCATTTCGAAGTAGGTCAAAAAACTGGACAGTTGTGCACCAGTCACTTTTCCGTGGGATACCTTGGTTGCCAACTAGAATTGGATGAAAAACGAGCTGTTGCCGAAAAGTGCGATTTTCAAAAAATCGTAACTTCTAAAAAAAAAATCGCTAAATTCTCAAATAATTCAGCAATCATACCTGGGTCTAGGGTTACCCTGAGAATAATTGAAGGCCTCGATGCTAAAAGGTCCTGAGCGCTCGGCTCGACTTGTTTCAGTAGAAAATTCCCGTCAATGTGACCAATTTTCAAAAGTCACCGAAATGATTTTTCAAAAATACCATCGTGTAGAGGATAAAAAAAGGCAACTTTTTTGTATGTACAGTTTTTTTCGAGATTCGTTATTTTTTGAGGAAAATAATAAAAACTGAAAAATCGCGAAGCTTGTTTGGACCACGTTTTTTAATCTTAACTCACTCTAACTTCGACAAATATCAACGGATCTTCTTGATTTTTGGCATGACATCGTAAAATACCCTACCGCTGCCGATAAAGTCATGAAAAATTAATAATTATATAGTTTTCATTAATAATTTAGTTGTAAACAAGCGACCAACTTTTTATACGGTTATGTATGTTCGACGAGAAAAAGTGTGTTACAAAGTTTAAGCGTGGAAAAACTTTCAATGAGACATTTGTTCATTAACATTAAAGGAAGTTTTCCAGAAAATTTCAGATTGATTGAATAAAAATTGGCTAAGATACAGCGATTTTCCCAAAACCAATCGATCCGCGTGGTCTCAAATGCAACTATCGTGCAGATTTTCAAGCGTTGAAACCACGCGCTCGACTACGCGGATCGATTGCTTTTAGGAAAATCGCTGTATCTTAGCCAATTTTTATTCAATCAATCTGAAATTTTCTGAAAAACTTCCTTCAATGTTAATGAACAAATGTCTCATTGAAAGTTTTTCCACGCTTAAACTTTGTAACACACTTTTTCTCGTCGAACATACATAACCGTATAAAGAGTTGGTCGCTTGTTTACAACTAAATTATTAATGAAAACTATATAATTATTAACTTTTCATGACTTTATCGGCAGCGGTAGGGTATTTTACGACGTCATGCCAAAAATCAAGGAGATCCGTTGATATTTGTCGAAGTTAGAGCGAGTTAAGATTAAAAAACGTGGTCCAAACAAGCTTCGCGATTTTTCAGTTTTTATTATTTTCCTCAAAAAATAACGAATCTCGAAAAAAACTGTACATACAAAAAAGTTGCCTTTTTTTATCCTCTACACGATGGTATTTTTGAAAAATCATTTCGGTGACTTTTGAAAAGCGGTCACATTGACGGGAATTTTCTACTGAAAAAAGTCGAGCCGAGCGCTCAGGACCTTTTAGCATCGAGGCCTTCAATTTATTCGGAAATCGATGGGGGTCGGGGTAAATGACCGTTGAAAATATTTTGGGATACCCCATATATATAATAACAAATATAATATCAAGTTTCTATCTGATTCTTATCTCGTTATTCATTGAATCCGAAGAAATGGAACGATGAAAGGTCTTAATAATAAGGATGGCATTCAAAAGGCAGCCAAGCCGGGGCCAGTAAAGTCTACCAGTCCAGGCCCCGATCAGTCCAGCGTGACGTTTTTGATCCGGGCCCCGTCTAGTTCAGCTGACTAGCGCCCGAAAAGAGAATAGCCAAACTGGTCAGGGCCCGGCCGGGGCCCACATACAATTTGCACACGGGAATCTCCAGATAGACCGAAAAAAACGGAAGTGCATCACAATTAATTTTTCAAGTAACAATTCTTTCAGCCGGGTTTGAACCGGGACCTTCGCATCTGTACTGTGACGCCTTGTCCAATTTGACCACTGAAGGACTGACTAATTATATTTTGTCGTCTCGTCCTCTAGATCAAATGGTAGTAACGATGTTACTGATTGGTCCTGCCACAGATTATTTAAAGTACGGAAACTTCTAGCGCCCTCTACTCTCTACATGGCGGCTTCCCCTATTCCTTCGCGCCATTTCACCATTACGTTTTTCTGTGCGGTCCTGAGCACACGTGTTTTCATACTTAAAATCAGTCTTTCTTTCATCTTCATACTTCAGCAGCATTCAGCAGTGATAAATGAGCGCACGGGACAGGGACCGACACAGGAAAAGGGAAAGATCGGTTTCTCCTGATTTCGAGATCGAAATCTTGCGCAAAATGCAGAAATTAAGGGACAAGATCAAAAATGGCCGTCACGGCCACAAGAACAAAGGACGCCATAAGTCGCGCAGTATGGAAGCATACCAGCGTCGACGTACGAGTTCGGAAAAGCGAATTGTGCACAGGCATCTCTCACGGCATCATAAGCAACCTCGTGATGACGACGAACGTCGACCACGGAGGGATAGGCCTGGACCAAGCAGGCAACGGTCAAGGGACCGAAGTTTTTCAACACCATCAAGTGCCTCTCAGAGCAGCTACCTGCACTCAGAGAAAAGTCGATAGTCATATTAACTAAAAAAGGTCAACTATTTAAAAATAATTTCTAGTACTAGTTATTGTAGTACGTATAACTATTTAGTGATTGCCAAAACTCAATCAAATTGAGTAGTACAACAAAAACTTTTTAGTAACCTAAAATTGTTGTAACTAAAAAAATTGTTGATGTATATGGGCCATTCCACGTGAACCGGATCAGCCACTCTCGGATATTTTTTTAATTTTGCATGTCGATTGTCCTTGGGGAGTTAGATTTTTGTGCCGAAGGATTTTTCAATTAGTGCAAAATTCGTTGAGTTATTTGCATAAACAAATTCGTGCAAGGTTTTTTTCAAAAATTCATAACTCCGCCAAAAATGACACTAGACTCAATTTTTTTTTTCCAGTTTACGCGGAAAGATTCATAGACTGTATAAAAAAATATGTATTTCGAGAAAAGTTTGTTTATCCATTGTTTACTTAACAATTAAGTTTTCAAAGATTTTTAAAACACACAGTGACACGATCAAAAAATTTTTTTAAAATACTGAAATATACTTTGTACTATACTACAGCCTGTGAATTAATTTTGTGGACGTGTTATTTTTTGTTCTCGAGTAAAAAATCATTGAAGTTGGCGGCGCGTGCCAATTCCGGGTCGACCGACGCCGCGCCGCGTGGAACGTATAATGGCATGCGTTAGACTGCTGTTCGCCGCTACTCGACGGACGCGTAGCAGCGGTATTCAAACGTCATTTTCACAATGAAGGACACGATTTAAAAATCTGAAAAAAATACTGTAGCTTCCTAATGGCAACTAGAAGCGACACGTTAAGTTTTGAGAACGTGACCTTTTTCGTTCTTGAAATATTGCAGCTTGAAATTCTAGCATGTATGCTTAGCATACATATACTCGACGAACGCGTAGCAGCGGTATTCAAGAGTCATTTTCACAATGAAGGACACGATTTCAAAATCTGAAAAAAATACTGTAGTTTCCTAATGGCAACTATAAGCGACACGTTTAGTTTCAAGAACGTGTTCCTTTCCGTTTTCGAAATATTGCAGTTTAAAATCTTAGCATACATGCTTAGCATACATATTAAGATTTTAAACTGCAATATTTCGAAAACGGAAAGGAACACGTTCTTGAAACTAAACGTGTCGCTTATAGTTGCCATTAGGAAACTACAGTATTTTTTTCAGATTTTTAAATCGTGTCCTTCATTGCGAAAATGACTCTTGAATACCGCTGCTACGCGTTCGTCGAGTATATGTATGCTAAGCATACATGCTAAAATTTCAAGCTGCAATATTTCAAGAACGAAAAAAAACACGTTTTCAAAACTCAACGTGTCGCTTATAGTTGCCATTAGGAAGCTACAGTATTTTTTTCAGATTTTTAAATCGTGTCCTTCATTGTGAAAATGACTTTTGAATACCGCTGCTACGCGTCCGTCGAGTAGCGGCGAACAGCAGTCTAACGCACGCCATTATACGTTCCACGCGGCGCGGCGTCGGTCGACCCGGAATTGGCACGCGCCGCCAACTTCAATGATTTTTTACTCGAAAACAAAAAATAACACGTCCTTCAAATTAATTCACAGGCTGTAGTATAGTACAAAGTATACCGGGAATATTCGGTGAAAGTTAACGATCCCCTTCCTACGGCCTAACCAACACAGGCGCGCACCGCGTACGTGAGACTCGACGGGCGGGGCTAGGCAGCCAGTGGTGCTTCTACCGAATCTTCCGCGTTCGGCCGAGTCCGCATAGCCCATCCGCGCTAACTCGATAAATACTATAGCCCATCCACGCTAACTCGATAAATACTTAACTTAAAAAGCAATCATCACACTGAACACGGAAAAGAATGAGCGCGAATAAAATGGATTCGCCTGACGTGAACATTTATTTTAAGATTAATCAACTAAATATCAATTAATTCAATTTAAGTATTGATTATCAGTGTTTAGGAGCGATATTTGAGACAAAGTGGAACAGGTAAGTGGAGGGTGAATCATTGAAGACAACATGGTCAAAAATTGGTTTATCTATTGATTTATTTATTGATTCATTTATTTTCAGACCTAGATTTTATTCAAAACATCTGTTCGGAATACTAGTATTCAATCTAATGAAAATTAAGAATTCGTGAGAAAGTTTTCGGTGTTTGTGTTAACTTTAGTTTAATAATAACATAATGAATCATTTGATCAGAGTACGATGCGGAGAATGAAGTCATCGCGGATAAGGCTGCCACCCACAGGCCACGTCCTCAGGTCTGAAACAGAAAAACGAAATTTATCAATGATTATTGGTTAATCGAGGGATCCATTGCTGTTGAATTATGGTGTACGCACAAACTTATCAGAGATTGATTGCTTGGGAATCGAAGAAAGGCTACTGATGAGCCACTGTCGAACGTAGTATACTTTCACTGAAACCATTTTCGTCTCTCAACGACTACTTCTATCGGAGACCTGAGTGCTGACATGCACCTCAGCGAGGCTTCATAGCGTACGGAGGGGCTTTGTCGCAGGAGTTTGTAGTTCGTCGTAAATCACGTGTCTGAGAAGAATAAACTCATACTCGTTGAAGAAGATGTTGCCATCCCAGGACATCGTTACTTCCTCTGAAACAGCAAGGCGAGAGTATAACTGACTATCATGAGAATTTATAAGTCTTGTAAGTCTTTTGATGTCCGTTAACTTTGTATCCTACGTACCCAATGACTGATCGCCCGCTAACTCTTGAGGAGAAATATCGCCGGCGTCGTTGTCCAAGCTGACCTCAGGCAACAGACTGCGAAGAGTGATCGAGAACCAAGCAGGGATCGAAGAAGCGAGAGCTAGCAACAGCGTCAGCGAGGCTTGGCAGCGTACGGAGTAGCTTCGTTGCAAGGGTTCGTAGCCCGTCGACGATATTCATCGAACATTTCTTACTCGTCTGACGACCATTCAACGTTCATGTCTCATAGCAGGCGAAGAAACCTCGTCGCAGATTTTCCCAGTGCGACGAGGCAGCGTACGAGGAGCTTCGTTGCCAGGGTTCGTAGCCCATCGACGATATTCATCGAACATTTCTTACTTGTCAGACAAGCATTCAACGTTCATGTCTTGTCGCAGGCAGAGGAGCTTCGTCGCAGATGTTCCTAGTGCGACGAGGCAGCGTACGAGGAGCTTCGTTGCCAGGGTTCGTAGCCCGTCGACGATATTCATCAAACATTTCTTACTCGTCTGGCGACCATTCAACGTTCATGTCTTGTCGCAGGCAGAGGAGCTTCGTCGCAGATGTTCCCAGTGCGACGAGACAGCGTACGAGGAGCTTCGTTGCCAGAGTTCGCAGTGCATCGGTGAGCATTTTATATCAAATTTTTATGCGGCAAGGCTTCGCCAGAGTCCAGAGAAGGACTGCATATCGTCGACGTGCTACAAACGCTTGCAACGAAGCTCCTCGTACGCTACCTCATCGCACTACAAACTCCTGCGACAAAAGCCCCTCTGCACGTTATGAAGCCTCGCTGAGGTACATGTCAGCACTCGGTCTCCGATAGAGGTAGTCGTTGAGAAATAAAAATGGTTCGAGTAAAAGTCTACTACGTTCGACAGTGGCTCATCGGTAGCCTCTCTTCGATTCCCAAGCATTCAATCTCCGATAAGTTTGGACGTACGCCATAATTCAACAGCAATGGATCCCTCGATTAACCAATAATCGTTGATAAATTTCATTTTTCTGTTAATAAATAAATAAATCAATAAATAAAACAATTTTTGACCATGTTGTCTTCAATGATTTACCCTTCACTTACCTGTTCCTCTTCGTCTCAAATATCGATCCTAAACACTGATAATCAATACTTAAATCCAATTGATTGATATTTGATTTTAAATTCGTTCATAAATTTCGAAAATAAATGTTCACATCAGGCAAATCCATTTTATTCGCGTTCATTCTTTTCCGTGTTCAGTGCGATGATTGCTTTTTAGGTTAAGTATCGAGGTGGGCTATGCGGACTCGGCCTAGCGCGGAAGATTTGGTAGAAGCACCACTGGTCGCTCAGCCCCGCCCGCCGAGCCTCACGCACGCGGTGCGCGCCTGTGTTGGTTAGGCCGTAGGAAGGGGATCGTTAACTTTCACCGAATATTCCCGGTATGTCAGTATTTTAAAAAATTTTTTTGATCGTGTCACTGTGTGTATTAAAAATCTTTGAAAACGTAATTGTTAAATAAACAATGGATAAACAAACTTTTTTCGAAGTACATATTTTTTTATACATTCTATGAATCTTTCCGCGTAAACTGAAAAAAAAAAATTGAGTCTAGTGTCATTTTTGGCGGAGTTATGAATTTTTGAAAAAAACCTTGCACGAATTTGTTTATGCAAATAACTCAACGAATTTTGCACTAATTGAAAAATCCTTTGGCACAAAAATCTAACTCCGCAAGGACAATCAACATGCAAAATTAGAAAAATATCCGAGAGTTGACTGATCCGGTTTACGTGGAATGGCCCATTTCTAAAAAAAATAGAGTTGAGAATAAGTGAGTGTCACTTCACGCTCACTACGCGGCGCAGCAGCTCGATTCACTCCCACTAGCAAAACTAGGACTACGCTTCGTATCTATACAAGTCCGAAGATATGACTGATGTCTACAAAACGTGATGATAAATATATATAAATATTTCTATATATTTCTATATTATATATGATTAAATATATTTTCATATTGATTTATCTAAAAATAGCTAGTTCAACTATTTTTAGATTTTTATCATAACTATATATTATAGTTATGAAAACAAAAATATATAGTTGAAGCGCCATTTAACTGTAAATTTGTAGTTAACTTGACTGGTTTTTTCTCTGAGTGTGGAAACCAGTCAACCAGAACCAGAACACACAGAGCTCGCACAACCAGAGCACTCGTTACCAACCACACAGGAGCGCATATCAGGGGGGGCAGAAACAGCGTTACAACAATCGTCAAGCACCACGTTAGAGGTAAAGATAGCTGGAAGGCTAAGCAACTTTATTAAGATATGGAAAAAATTTACTTCTGATCCTTTCGTGTTGTCGGCAGTGGAGGGTTACAGAATTCCTTTCACTCATTAGCCCTTGCAATATGCTCCACCAAAGGAGCCTGTTTTTTCAGCAGAGGAGACAAAGGTAGTAAGAAACCCTATCAAAGATCTATACGACGAAGGAGTAGTGGATAGGGTTAATCAATGCAAAGGTCAATTCCTTTTGTCATATTTTTTAGTCGATAAAACTACCGGAGACAAAAGGTTCATACTAAATTCAAAGAAATTGAACGAATTCAGATCCCCTCCACATTTTAAAATGGAAGACTTGAGGACGGCATCACGACTTGTCACTCAAAATTGCTTTATGGCAACAATTGACTTGAAAGACTCATATTTTTTAATACCTATTGCCCGATCATTCAAAAAATACCTGCGTTTCTCTATTCAAGCAGTTATTTATCAATTCAATCGTCTCCCGTTCGGGCTCTGCACTGCCCCTCTAGTCTTTACCAAGCTTCTGAAACCAATAGCCCACCTGTTAAGATCTGAAGGATGGGTCTCCGTCATTTACCTGGACGACATTCTTATGCTAGGGCAGACTAGGAAAGACTGTGAGGAGAACTTAAGTCGCACACGAAACCTAATTGGGTCACTGGGTTTTGTGTTAAACTTAGAAAAATGCCAGCTAAAACCCACAAGGCAGATTAAGTTTTTGGGCTTTATAATACACTCGAAGGAGTTGAGTATAAAGCTACCGGAACAGAAAAAACAAAAAATAGGATAGTTGGTAACGGATTTCTCCAACAAAAAGACCTGTAGGATTAGGGATCTAGCAAAACTTGTAGGTGTCTTAGTCGCAGCTTGCCCGACAGTAGAATATGGTACGCTATATACGAAAGGACTAGAAAGATTAAAATTCCTAGCCCTCAAAAATTCAAATGGAAATTATAGTAAGAAAATGAAAATCTCGAAAGGAATATCCCCGGATCTTGACTGGTGGACTAGAACTATCCCCATAGCTAAAAAGACTATTAGGAGAGACGCGTATCAAATATAAATTTTTTCAGACTCCTCCTTATCTGGATGGGGTGCATATTGCAACGGAGAGAGAACCAATGGTTGGTGGAAGGCTTCCGAACCGGTTCTCCATATATACATCTTGGAACTAAGAGCCGCTCTGTATGGCCTCATGTGTTTTGCAAAAGACTTACGCTCCTGCAAGATCCTTCTGCGCATAGATAACACCACAGCTATAGCATGTATTAACAAAATGGGTAGCATACAGTTCAAGAATCTTCATAAGGAGGCCAGAAGTATCTGGCAGTGGTGTGAGTCGCGAAACCTGTGGGTTTTCGCCTCATACATTAGATCCAAGGATAATGTAGAAGCAGATGAGGAATCACGAAGGCTCCCTACTAAGACAGAATGGGAGTTAGCAGACTGGGCGTTCAGAGAGATCTCTGATACCTTTGGGAAATTTGAAATTGACTTGTTTGCTACTAATATTAACCGTAAATGCCATAAATTTGTCTCATGGAGAAAAGACCCGGACTCTTACGCTATCGATGCCTTCACCATATCATGGTCAAGTTATTACTTTTACACTTTTCCCCCGTTCTCTCTGATTTTACGTACACTCAGAAAAATCAGAGACGACGGGGCAGAAGGAGTTCTGGTAGCCCTCTTCTGGCCAGTACAGTATTGGTTTCCTCTTTTCAGAGAAATGTGGATTGGAAAACCGATTTTCTTTCAATCACAGGATAACTTACTTTCCTCTCCTTTCAGGAAGATGCATCCCTTAGCAGGAAACCTCACCCTGGTCGCAGCGAGGTTGTCAGACAGGCATACTTGCTGAGGGGGGACTGCGAGGCATCAGTTCCAGTCCTACTGGCTTCAATATCGGAGAGTACTCTAAGACAATATGACGGCGTGTGGAGAGACTGGTGGAAATGGTGCCACGAAAACAACACACCTATCTTCAAGACCTCCATCAGCCAAATCCTTCAATACCTGACAAAGATATACCATAAGGCAAACTCCTACGAAACTGTCAACATGCATCGCTCTGCGCTCTCGTTAATAATTGGAAAGGGATTAGGGGAAGACCCTATCATTAAAAGATTCTGTAAAGGGGTAGGAGTAAACAAGCCGCAAGCACCAAAATAATCATACATATGGGACACTAAAACAGTACTGAACTCCCTAGAAAGACTATACCCAAACGAGGGTCTGTCCTTGGAGATGCTAACAAAGAAGCTTGTCACCATACTAGCACTCATCACGGCCCAACGAGTACAAACCTTATCTCTGATACGTATCGACAAGATTACATTATTAAACGACATCTTCTACATAAACATTCCCGGACGCATAAAAACTACTGGACATAATCGACCTCAACCACTTCTACAGATACCTTTTTTTACCGAACGACCAGCCTTGTGTGCGGCGTCGATACTAAAAATTTACATAGACAAGACCAAGAATGTACGGACACAGAACGACACTCAACTTTTCCTTACATTTAAGAAACCACACCACATAGCTACCACGCAGACACTAAGTCGGTGGATTAAAGAAATGTTAAAAAAAGGTGGAGTTGAGACAAGCCTCTTCTCGGCACACAGCACTAGACACGCTGCAACGTCAACAGCCTTCGAGAAAGGAATAAACGTCGAAACTATAAGACAGGCAGCTGGATAGAGTACAGAGTCACAAGTTTTTGCTCGTTTATATAATCGCCCAATTAGGGAAACACCGAGTTTTGCAGCGGCAATTATGAATGATTAAAAAGTTAAGAGTACAAATTAAATCTAATACCATATAAATAAATATGCATATATAAGTCATAAGTCACAAAGACAAATAGCATATGTTATAAGTATCCGTTAAAAAAAAAAAAAAAAAAAAAAGGACAAAAAGACTCATGAGAAAAAACTCATATGAGAATTATAGTGTTCCTTTCCTTAGTTTTTGGTAAAAGAGATATAAGCCTGTTAAACATAGTTACAAGTCTGTGATGATATAGTCATAAGCCCTTTGATTTTCATACGGCTGTAAGCGTACTTGTTTTTATGTATAGAGACATACATATTAGGCCGGAGTGAAATGGGTCGATTTTCGCTGATCGTATTCTAATAGCTCGGGAAAGTTGCGTCTTGGCATCACTGAAAACTGTGCCAAAGGAAAAAATTCACAATTGATATCTTCTGTTCTGGCAAACGCCCTAAAGTTTTGAATTTTTTAACACGGGGTTTAAATGGACAAAAAACGCAAAAAGACAAGTTTGCACTAAAAAATTCATAAAAACTCATTAAGTCGGGCGATTTCAGTCTCCGTACGCTTATTCGAGGCGGGAAGAATGTAGCTTTCGTTTGACGTTTTGAAATTTAAAATATCTCACTTACTTTCAGAGATACGAGCGTTTGAAAATTGAATTTTTTCGGGAAACAAATTGGAAAATGACAAAAAATCCAAATTGAGAACAAAGAACCACCGGAATGACCAGTTAGTACTGAGAAAAATTTATGAAACTTCGACGAAGTATCTAGCTTTCATCCAGGTTTTCGTCATGTGAAAATCCTCTTCATTCACCGAAATAGAAGCGTCGAACAATAGGTTTGACGAGAAAAATGGTGAATACAAAATATGACATAAAAAAATTAACAAATCAAAAATGCTCAATCTTGTAGTCAAGCGCACAAGCGTTGCAGAGATAAGTTTAATTCGTGAATAAGTACCACGCTCATCATATCGAATTTCCCGCGCTACGACGCGTCACATCGGTCGCATCGGTTGCATCTGAAATTAGCTCCGGATAGCAGTAATAAGTGGAGGCTACTTTGTCACTTTGCGCAAAGTTAAGCTGTGCTCGACAGCATACTATAGTGTACGTTGAGTGAGTGAGATTCATTAAATAATTCGTTGCAAGTTTCTTGATATCAACCATACATAGATATACGATTGCGATAGTGAATTGATTCAAAAATACTATGAAAACAAAACGAGTGCTGCGTAGGCGTAGCCTATGTATTATACTTGATATATAACTTTTCCAAAGACAACCTTACAGAATTTAGTGCAAGTTGGATTTTAATCATTAATATGGAAAAAGTTTCCAAATTTCGGTTTCGCAAAATTTTTGACTGTCCAATTTTTGCAAGTCCCTCAGATTTTTATGGTCTGCAATTACCAACTTATAGAGATGTTCTGCAATGTTGTCAGTTCACAAGACAAGACAACGGATCAAAGTGCAAGGGTAACAAAGAGCCTCTATTTTCTGAAATAGCCGGAATTGTAGGTTATAAGATCGAAGACATATATAAAAGCGTTGATATTCCAACAGTTACCCATACTCGCATAATTTCTATGATCAACAGCTACCATGACAAATATGTCAGTCTACGTTGCGTTTTCAAACGTGTCAAAAAAAGTGAATGTACCAATATCCGGATTGAGAGTTTCAAGATAGAACTCTCAAATTATTCGACATTACTGCGTGCAAATGCGATTTTTTCGATACCTGTAGTTGCCCTAAGGATAAAAAAGTACCTCGATCAGAGCGAACGTTTCTCACAGACCAAAGAAGTGATCGGAGATTAGCTATTGGTTTTGTAGATCATTTTCAGTCGATGAAAGTTGAAAATAACCTGATAAACGAAGCTGCAGCAACTCCACGTGATGATGAATGTAGTACTGCTAGTTCTGAACTGCTTACTCCTCAGCAGTCTGAGCAGCATCCCTCACAGGAGTCATACTGCCAACAGTCTTCCGGAGAATTTTATATCCCGTCAACTGTCTTACAGCAGCCAAGCACCAGCAAAGATCTCGCAAATCGAATGAGACACGGCCTTCCTAACACAGCTTTACTTAGTCAGCGATATGGGATATCGGATAGAGCTACTGCTGCTATAGCCACAGCCGTACTTCAAGATATGGGATTCATTTCAGACTCTGACCCATCCCTTGTAATCGACAGATTCAAAATCAGAAGAGAAACAGAGAGGATTGGTAATGAGTTATATAATATCAGTAGTAGCAGAATCATCCAAAATGACCCACTTGGCTTATATTTTGATGGCCGTCGTGACAAGACCTTGACTAAAGAAAAACGTGGATCTAAATATTATACAACAACTGTAATAGAGGATCATTACTCTTTACTTCAAGAACCCGACTCTCAATATATTGGACATATAACACCCAACGCAGGTTCAGGTGAAGGTATTTCTAAGAGAGTGTTGCCATTCATTTCCGAAAAAATACCTGACATGATGAAGAACCTTTAGGCTATAGGATGCGATGGAACAGTCGTCAATACTGGAGTAAGAAACGGTGTCATTTGTCGACTTGAATCGGAAATCGGTAGACCATTGCAATGGTTTGTGTGCCTCCTTCATTTCAACGAGCTTCCGCTTAGGCACATGTTCCAAAATATTGATGGTTGTGCAACAGGTCCAAAGTCTTATTCCGGGCCAATTGGAAAACAATTGCAGGGCTGCGAAAAACTCGCTTTGGTCAGTTTCAATGCGATAGACTGTGCGTTACCAACAACTAGTACGCATGGCTTGAGCAAAGACCAGCAATATTTATTGCAAATTGCGTTGAGTATTAAGTCAGGAAAATGCCCGGAAGATGTAGCAAATCGAGATCCGGGACCACTTAATCTGGCACGCTGGCTGACCACGGCAAATAGAATCTTGAGACTTTACGTTTCTACCATGCAACCAAGTGCAGAAATGATAGAATTAGTTACTTTCATATTGAGAGTTTACGTTCCGTCATGGTTCAGGATTAAGGCCAATTGCTCTGTTAAAAATGGGTCGAAGCATCTTTTTGAATTTATTAGATCTTCTCGTTATCTTCCCGAAAAATATCTGAAAATAATCGATCCTGTTATTGCTCGCAATGCATTTTTCGCGCATCCTGAGAACATAATTCTAGGTATGATAACGGACGATCGATTTGCAGTTCGTCAATCAGGATTGCGTAGAGTGCTTTTTGGAAGAAAACTTGCTGAAAATAATGGCAGCCGAATACGGAAATTCCGTGTACCGGCTATCAATTTTGAAGCGAATGATTACTTTGAATTATTTGATTGGACCACATGCGCCGACATCACGCCTCCTCCAGTTCTTGCAAATGTCACAGAAGTTGAAATAGAACAACTGCTCCTGAGTGGAAATATACCTGTCGACTGGGATTTTTCTGCGTTCCCATGTCACACACAAGCTGTTGAAAGAACAGTAAAATTGGTTACGGAGGCATCTTCGAAGAAGTTCGGGGCAGAAAACAGAGATAAATACATCCGGTCGGTTTTGGAATCTCGAGCAGTGATGCCCGTATTTGAAACGAAGAAGGATTTCAAATCATATTCAAAATGAAAAAAAACAATCCAGCAAAATTCTTTTTCATGTAAAATACTTTTTCCCGATGTAAAATAAAAATAAAATTGTCATGTTCATCAGGAACCTTTTTAATTAATTTATTTTTCTGATGTCCTGGGTTGCGATTCTGTAACTTTTTTCGCTAACTCGCTAACTCGCTAACTCGCTAACTTTTCGTTAAGACCGTTGGTTGGCTGAGCAGCATCGAATCAGAGATCGTTTCGGGTTGAAACGATCTCCGATTCGACGCTCATCAGCCAACTAGCGGTCTTAACGAAAAGTTAGCGAGTTAGCGAGTTAGCGAGTTAGCGAAAACAGTTACAGAATCGCAACCCTGAAAACGCTACTTCTACACACCACAAGTACTCAACGAACGAGATTGAGCATTTTTGATTCGTTTGATTTTTTATGTCATGTTTTGTATTCACAATTTTTCTCGTCAAACCTATTGTTCAAACGCTTGTATTTCGGTAAATGAAGAAGATTCTCACATGTCGAAAAACTGGATGAAAGCTAGATACTTCGTCGAACTTTCATAAATTCTTCTTAGTACTAACTGGACATTTCAGTAGTTCTTTGTTCTCAATTTAGATTTTTTGTCGTTTTCCAATTTTTTTCCCGAAAAAGTTCAATTTTCAAACGCTCGTATCTCCGAAAGTAAGTGAGATATTTTAAATTTCAAAACGTCAAACAAAAGCTACATTCTTCCCGCCTCGAATAAGCGTACGGAGACCGAAATCGACGAACTCAATGAGTTTTTATGAATTTTTTAGTGCCAACTTGTCTTTTTGCGTTTTTTATCCATTTAAACCCCGTGTTAAAAAATTCAAAACTTTAGGGCGTTTGCCAGAACAGAAGATATCAATTGTAAATTTTTTCCTTTGGCACAGTTTTCAGTGATGCCAAGACGCAACTGTCCCGAGCTATTAGAATACGATCAGCGAAAATCGACCCATTTCACTCCGGCCTAATACATATATTAAAAAAAAAATAATAAAAAAAAAATAAATAAATAAATATAAAATAAAATAAAAAAATAAAATAAAAAAATAAGAAATAAAATAAAAAGAGTTGAGTTGATTGTTATATTTCTCAAATCGCAAGATTTAAACAGCTACCATTTGATCTAGAGGACGAGACGACGAAATATAATTGTAAGATTGAACAAACTTACCTAAGTGAAGTTCAATCCCAATTATGTGAGTCGTCTCGTCCGAATAGATCAAAACCCCCCCCCCATAAAAAAAAAAAAAAAAAGAGAGCATTTACCCACCCGTTAGTTGCGATTTGACACTTTAAAAATAATGGTGACATGGCGCGAAGGAATAGGGGCAGCCGCCATGTAGAGAGTAGAGGGCGCTAGAAGTTTCCGTACTTTAAATGATCTGTGGCAGGACCAATCAGTAACATCGTAACTACCATTTGATCTATTCGGACGAGACGACTCACATAATTGGGATTGAACTTCACTTAGGTAAGTTTGTTCAATCTTACAATTATGATGCACATCCGTTTTTTTCGGTCTATCTGGGGATTGCACGCTCTATATAGAGGTGTTCTTCAGTTAGAAAACTTGAAAATTTGGTTCGACTCGTCCGATTGATTCTCATATGGAAAAATTGTTATTGTTATTAACAAAAAACAAAGAACATAAAAGACGTCTGCGGTTTTTGACTATAACTAAAAAACTTTAAGAGATAACGAAAATTGGAAAAAAGCATCTCAAAGAGGAGGAAATTTTCAATAAAAAAGTCTCGACTCCCGGAACTCTATCTCCATTATTGATCATTTTAATTCAACGCTGAAAATAGGGTTCCTCGCGGCCGTTTCAGCACTGACGCGTCGCCGCTGAACAGAGAGTGCAATAGAAATTATTTTTTTTTTCACTATTAAATATTAACTTAACAATTTAACAAAATTATGCTATCATCAGAACACTCCAAAGAATCTAGCC
The DNA here is from genome assembly GCA_963992785.1 of Tenthredo livida. Lineage (NCBI taxonomy): Eukaryota > Metazoa > Arthropoda > Insecta > Hymenoptera > Tenthredinidae > Tenthredo > Tenthredo livida. The sequence goes on from OZ023064.1 coordinate 28,388,320, forward strand.
CCGCAGAGAAAAAATTTTAAGCTTCATTTTTCTAAAAGGTATACAATTGTCAATTAACTCATTTTTTTCGGACTTCTGTTTTTATAAGTGGTGACATAAAAGTTTAAATAATTGGCCTATAAATTTTTTGCTTCTTGGAGCCCTTCTTATATGTATACTAGGGTGATTTTTTTTTTAGACGTTCTTTTTTTCTTTAGTCCTAACGTGAAATTTGGTTGAAAATGTCGACAAAATTAGCGTTAAAGAAAAAAAAAAATTTTTGCCCAGTAGCTTAATAATAAGCCTACAAAATTGCCTTGAAAATTAAAATGCGTAATTGCAATAGTTTATAAGATATAAGGATTATAAGATGCAGATACTGAAGATTTTTATAAACAAAAGCTTGTAACAAGGGAATTATGATAGATACCGAGCTGGAGAAAAATTTATTCAAAAGATAAATTAATTCTCTAAATAATCGTCTTGAATGTCAAAGACTGTATCTTCAATAGTTCAAAAGTTACAGCAATTTATAAGTTGACAAATCAGGTAACCGCTTCAACTTTGATACCACGATATTTTTTAAAAGCAATAAAAAATAGACAAAAAATTATTTTTACACTTTGTTATACATTGTTGTTTTCGTAATTTTTAATAGTTGAGAAAAAAAAATGAACTGAAAATCAGAATTTATTTATAACATTTTGGTGACTTAATAAACAATCAAATTGTTACTAAAAAAAAAAATTGTTTCTGTTACTACATAGAGAACGGCCAATTATGATTTTAGAAAAAAAAATTATTCCTCAACTAATAATTTTAATGTTAGATAAATGAAAAAAACGATTATAAACCGAAAAAAATTTTGAAGCAAAATTTTTTTTTTAAATCATAATTGACTTTTCTCAATAGAAAAGCAAAAAAATTTTTTTTTCAAATATTAAATTTAACCATTTGTTTATGAACAATTTTTCAACAAATGAAGTAAAAAATTTTTTTTCAACATTTAATAATGTCATTGTTAGATGTGAAAACAGCCATAATATAATTTTCCTTAGAAACATTTTATTGACTATTATTTTTTTCATTAATCATTTTTTTGGACCTTTATAAATTTAGTATAAACAAATAAAAAAACTTTCTTAATCTTTTATTACGTAATCTTGTTAAATAGACATATAAGAAGGGCTCCAAGAAGTAAAAAAATTATAGGCCAATTATTTGAACTTTTATGTCGCCATTTATGAAAACAGAAGTCCGAGAAAAATGAGTTAATCAACAATTGTATAGCTTTCAGAAAAATGAAGTTCAAAATTTTTTCTCTGCGGGGCTAGATTCTTTGGAGTGTTCTGATGATAGCATGATTTTTAAAAATTAAAAATTAATATTTGATAGTAAAAAAAAAATAATTTCTATCGCACTCTCTGTTCAGCGGCGACGCGTCAGTGCTGAAACGGCCGCAAGGAACCCTATTTTCAGCGTCAAATTAAAATGATAAATAATGGAGATAGAGTTCCGGGAGTCGAGACTTTTTTATTGGAAATTTCCTTCTCTTTAAGATGCTTTCTGCAATTTTCGTTATCTCTTAAAGTTTTTTAGTTATAGTCAAAAACCGGAGACGTCTTTTTTTTTGTTTTTTTGTTAATAACAATTACAATTTTCGTTTCCGGAAAAAAAAAATACATCTTTTTCAGGATCGCATTCTGAATCGAATGAGCTATCGCTCATATTTTTAAGAGAATTCAAACTATTTATCTCAGGAAACTCACTTCTCGACTAGACTAATATAGCGAGTTAGTGACGAGTTCTCGTTGTAGCGTGCGTGGGCCTGAACGCCGGCAGAGACCCCCTCCACGTCCCATGAGGCTCACGAGCTGTGTGACGCGCGCTGCAGTTCACTTGAGCTTCACGACCACGTGTATATTTCAAACTGACAAGTGAATAACAGTGTTTGTTCAATATCAACACGTGCGGAGCTACTGGGGATATAATGTTCGCGTTAGTGAAGTTCAAAGTGCAATGTTCACGTCACGATATGAGGAACATTGTTCCCGTGACAAAAATTATTCACTTTGATGCCGATAGCATCGATCATCGAAAATATTATAATATTAAGGGGGGGGGATACCGGATGTGTTACCGACTCCGCCTATATCTCCGAAACGGGGCTATCAATCGACTTGTCCTTGCGGCAGTCGATGTTTGACGAGTAATGGGTTCGAACTGGTACGTTTGATCGGATGAAATCGAATTTTTTTTTTTTTTTTTATCGAAAAGCGTGGTCGTACCATTTATTTCGACTTATATCAAAGCCTACGGATCGAAAATGCAAAATCGGCTTCCTGAGCCCGATTCTGTATGACATTCCGAACACAACCATCCAAAAACATTTTTGGTTTCGACAACGATGAAAAAACCACATCTAATCTACGTTTTTGTGGTAATTTTCGCGATTGTCAAGGGCCGTGAACGAAAATGGCCGCTCACGGCTGTTGATATGATGTGGTGGTTCGCAGAACGCCCGTGAGATGTCGCCGAACGCCCATTTAAGCTTCTCCTTTTACCACCGCTGTTACGTTGGTACACCTGGTACCACGTGACTCGACCCGCAGTCAGAGGTGATTTGAAGACTAACAATACGTATATTTACAATATAATACTTTTCAACGATTTCTCCAACATCTCGGTAAGTGAAAATATATAATCAATCCGAAATTGAGCATTTTGTTCATTTATTTCCGTTATTCCATCATTTTCCATGGTTTTTCAATACCTATATATATATAAAATATCATGTGAGTAGTTGTACTGCATATCATATATAATTTAATATTATACGTTCCTCGCATTATACAGCTATCCATTATATACAATTATATAAAAATACATGAAATATATGGTCTATACATATTTTACGACGATGGTTAGTAGAATATTAGTATCTATAGATGAATGAAGTTTAATTACTCATTACCAAAGTAATGTGTAATGAAATGAGTAATTCCATTGAAAATGTAATTAGAAACTCGCAACACTGGTCTACGGCAACTGATGAAAAATGCCTGGTATCTGAAAATGAAAATTTCATGTACACTCTGATTGGTTATGCTGTATTCCAGATTGTTCAAGTGTTCAGCAAACTTGCAAACAAATGACAAGTATTTGTATAAAAGAAAAAAAAAAAACAATTTTACTGGCGAATCGGGTATGGGTAATTCATGGTTGAAAAGGAGAGCAGACTTTTGTAACAGATTTTTTGTTACACTTATTTCAAACGAATCTATAGATACTAATATTCTACTAACCATCGTCGTATAATATGTATAAACCATATATTTTATGTATTTTTATATAATTGTATATAATGGATAGCTGTATAATGCGAGGAACGTATAATATTAAATTATATATGATATGCAGTACAACTACTCACATGATATTTTATATATATATAGGTATTGAAAAACCATGGAAAATGATGGAATAACGGAAATAAATGAACAAAATGCTCAATTTCGGATTGATTATATATTTTCACTTACCGAGATGTTGGAGAAATCGTTGAAAAGTATTATATTGTAAATATACGTATTGTTAGTCTTCAAATCACCTCTGACTGCGGGTCGAGTCACGTGGTACCAGGTGTACCAACGTAACAGCGGTGGTAAAAGGAGAAGCTTAAATGGGCGTTCGGCGACATCTCACGGGCGTTCTGCGAACCACCACATCATATCAACAGCCGTGAGCGGCCATTTTCGTTCACGGCCCTTGACAATCGCGAAAATTACCACAAAAACGTAGATTAGATGTGGTTTTTTCATCGTTGTCGAAACCAAAAATGTTTTTGGATGGTTGTGTTCGGAATGTCATACAGAATCGGGCTCAGGAAGCCGATTTTGCATTTTCGATCCGTAGGCTTTGATATAAGTCGAAATAAATGGCACGACCACGCTTTTCGATAAAAAAAAAAAAAAAAATTCGATTTCATCCGATCAAACGTACCAGTTCGAACCCATTACTCGTCAAACATCGACTGCCGCAAGGACAAGTCGATTGATAGCCCCGTTTCCGAGATATAGGCGTTGTCGGTAACACATCCGGTATCCCCAGTGCCGAACTTAGCCTAAGGCTGAGTAGGCGCCAGCCTACAGGCCCCCACCAAATAAAGGCCCTCACCAAGTTATATTAATTCAGGTTTCAAGTAGAAATCTATCATTTACAACCATAATATCGATCATAGAGAGATCACTAAACATTTTTCTTTCTAGAACTAAAAAAAGAAGAGTCCCAATTTAGACCCATCATTACTTTTAAGATGATTAAAAAAACTTTGTAATTTGATTTTATTAATCGATATATTCTTATTATATTAAATAAGCGTTCAAAAAAATGATTCTACAATCTACATATTCATTTCCAATTTTTCCTGCCCACTAGTAGGCCCCCACCATTTTACTGCCTACAAGCCCCCACCAGTCATAGTTCGGCACTGGGTATCCCCCCCCCCCCCCCCCTTAAGTGTGGACCTGCAGGCTCATACTGCCAGGCTATCATACTCTGTGTTGACGGTAAGTGTATAATGAATAACACCATTATTTATCAGCTATCGGGTTATATATTCTAATACGCGAGCCATATCATCGGCCTGAGAATAATACCACATATGCCGAACGGATGTTTTGTAGTGAAATTTTTTTATTGAATCACTAGTGAGACCTATATATACTTAAATAATTATACACAAAGAATATCGAAATTTTTTCATTTTTTTCATTTTCCGGACGTTTAATAATTCATACATCAATTCCCTTACTTATTATGAAGGTATTTCCAATTATGGTACATATTTTTTTCATCGCTGTCAAATGAAAAAAATACAGCTTTGAGTGAAGTTAAAAAAAATCTTATGAATCGATAAATCCTCACTCTTCGCAGAACTATATATACGACAGGCCCTCAAATGTTTATATGAACGATAATATATTATCCTAATTCCTTATATTTACACTCGAAAGAAAGTATCAAAGACACTGCCGCCCTGCAGAGCGTAACAGACAGCGGTGCGCATGAATTGTTCATTTATTTTCTACAGTGAGTATTTGCGTTCCCTATATAGATGAAAATTCATAATACTGTTTTGGGGATGTAGAAGAAGCATTTACACATTTTTTCAAATTCATCTTTTATTATACATACTAGGGTGTGTCAGAAAAAAAAAATTTTTTTTGCTACCTTCTGAACGGATAGTTCTCGTCAAGACAGAGAGATTCCCCGCTGGAAAATGTCCTATGTCAAGGCTAAGTGGTTCCGAAACTTTTTTCTAGTTTTCCGTTTTACATAGGAATTGGAATGTTTCATAGGAAAATAGAAAACTAAAAAAAAGTTTCGGAACCACTCAGCCTTGACATAGGACATTTTCCAGTGGGGAATCTCTCTGTCTTGACGAGAACTATCCGTTCAGAAGGTAGCAAAAAAATTTTTTTTTTTCTGACACACCCTAATACATACCCCTTCGAGTCACTATTATTGCGGCCGCCACTTTGAACTGAAAAAAATCACTTATCTGATGCTTCTGGCAGTTTGTTTACTTTTTTTGTACGATTAAATATTCGTGTAACGTTACGAAATTTATATCACCGATTTGGGGGTAAAGAAGTTGGAGCGTTTACACATTTTTTTGGGAGTTTTGTCTCATTTTCGATTCAATCGAATACGAATATTGAGCCGCGAAAATAGATAAACAAACCGCTAAACGCATTGAGTCGGAAAATTTTACAGGTTCATAAGTGGCTGCTAGTGTGACTCGAGACACGTGTAAAAGATCTAAAAAAATGTATACATGCTCCTCGTACACCCTCAAATCGCCGTACACAAATTCATCACATTATACGCGAATATGTACTCGTGACACAAAGTAACCACAGGTCCAGAAGCATCAATTTCGTGTTTGATAATAAAATGAATACCAGTGATTTAGAGGTGTATCAGTAGGAGCATTGACACAATTTTTCAGACTTTTGACACCTCTCTGAAAGGGGGAAATAAAGTAAGATTCAACCAGTCAGCTGACCATGTTTTTCTCTTTTAATGCTGGAATACTCGGAATTGATTCATTAATTTCAATTCATTTTTTTTTTTTTTTATTTTACCTTTCTTTTGTCAATTCACATTTTATCTCAAAATCTACCTGTTTTTTATCAATTTTTTATTGTAAATTAGATTTCTCATTTATAATTTTCGTTATTCTGGTTATTTCCTCGGTTATTTCAGTTGATCCCTATTGATTCAGGATTTCGATGTACTCGAAAACTGACCAACGAAATCATTGCATACTTTCGTAATGAATTATGGAGAAATTATTAAACAGTGGAAAGTCATTTTTTTCACAAAAATCAAGTTTATTTTTTTCAAAAGCAATATGTAGTTAGCGGGCTTGCTCAATGCTTAATTCCTGAGAGGTACATAGACCCAAAATGGGTCGACCAAAATTCTTCAGGTAAGAATTGCACAAAGGGAACGCGACCTTGGGGGTATCATTGTCCCTCGAAAAATCCGTTAGACAGTCAGTAAACACCCTGCATAGCTGCTTTCGTGAGTCGCCGGCAAACTTTCATGCAGTCAGCACATATGTGTTTTCGATTGACCCAATAGGGGACAGTGTATCGGAACCCGGAAGTTTTTCATTTGTGTGAAACCGAATATTTTTTTCACATTTCAACTTTCGGAATAATCTGAGTGTTATAAAATGTAAATATGGATTATATTTTATTATTGGTATTCAAAAATAGTTATAAAAATATATATTTTGGACATACACTTATGTGAAATATATTTTTTTGAACTCAGAATATTTTTAATTTGTTTCGAATACAGACAAGTTTTGCAATAAGAAGTGATTTCTGATGTACGTTTCTCCTTTCACTACATGTGAAACCACCTAAACATTCATATTTCACCTATGCTAAAAAAAAGTCCTATCATCCAAGTTCATCTTACGAGAAGAAATCGAAGAAATCAAAATAATTAAAAATCATTGATACCACGTGAAAGAGCACATTTTGAACTATAAAACCGTAAAATTTTCATTTTGATATCTTTAATAGAATCGAAGATATATAAAATTCAGCAAAAGACCAACAGAAGTGCACTTTTGCACATTTAAGGCTTTGTATTGCCAATAAAAAAAAAAGATAATCCAAAAAATGAGTAGGGTTTCGGAAACTAGTAACTAGGCTCTTTATTTAGAAAGAAATAAAAACTTTCCACGATAATTACAAGCGTCACAATTCTTATTTGAAGGTCGCCGTCCCTTTTCGGTTCAGTGTACCTGTGAGGTGCCGTCAAAAACATGTGTGCCTGCCAAGGGTTAAAGGGACGCTGTACTTGATTTTTACCATGGTAGCAGAACGTTGCTTGTTCCGATCAATATCTGAATCTACGAGCTCAAATCGCCAAAAAGGGCGCTTTAGTGGAATTCCACGTGAAATTCCGAACAAGAATAGTCAAAACATGTTGGTTTTGTGCGGAAACGAAAAAATAGCATTGTTTTTACGAAAATGTGTCAATTTGACGAAAATCAGTCTGACACATTCTCGTAAATGCAATGCCACTTCTTTGGTTCCGCACAAATCCAACATGTTTTGAAGTATTCTTCTTCGGAATTTCACGTAGAATTCCGCTTAAGCGCCCTTTTCGGCGATTTAAGCTCGTAGATTTAGATGTTAATCGAAACAAGCGACGTTCTGCTCCCATGGTAAGATTCGAGTACAGCATCCCCTCAACAAGTATGCATTTTTTTCGACATCCCAATAATGATCCAACGTTGGATGGGAAATAGTACTTTTCGATATAAGAGCGCAAAAGCAGCAACGCGCGTACGAGTGTGAAGGCCCGAACGAGCCCGAAGGCAAGCCGAAGGTAGCGAGTGAGGCGCCTTCACACAAGTACCACCGATTGCTGCCTTGGACTCGTGTATCGAACACTATTTTTCTCGACACATGCAACGCAAGGTCCTCGTCTGTGTGCCGTCTGCGGGCACCCAAGCCAGTTTCAGCGTACCAGTGTGCAAAATAACTTTCTTCAAGAGCGGAGGGAAACCAACGAGTTTCCATCTGCAAATGAGGATGGAAACCAGTCGATTGCCGGTCCTCGTTTGCGGATGGAAACTCGCTGATTTCGCTCCGCTGTTGAAGAAAATAGTATGTTCACCTCGGAGAAAACAGTCATTGGCGCCTCGTATGAAGTTGAGAACACCTCGGCTTCGCCTCGGCGCTCACCTTCATACTCGGCGCGCAATCGACTGTTTTCTCGCTCGGTAAACAATATACTATTGCGCACCGCTACGCGGTGCGCAAAATATTTTGCACACCGGTACGCAAAAGTCTGCTTTGGGTGCGCGTAGACGGTGCGCAAAGGAGGACTTTGGGTGCATGTATTAAGAAAACAATAATTCATGTTTCAATCATCACAAACTAGAGAGAAAATATAATGTTCAGGTAGGTATGCTATATTATGAACACGTTCAAGTATTCTGTTTCCAGACACTATTGGAAAATTACGAGCCAAGAGTGAAGCGAAAAGGCAAGTTCCGCCTCCTTCGAATTTGATTTTGTCAGCTTCGGAAATATCTTCAGAAGACTCTGACGCATTAGCTGAATGTGCGAAAAAGGTATATATATATAAATACGAAGTTGACGATGTTGTTGTTTACCACCAGATGTTGCAGCACCTACACAAAGGTGTATACGGGGCATTCCAGCCATAATCACCCAAGATTTCAATCAACGTTTTTTTTATAATTTAAAAAAAATAATTTCACGCGATGTTGGTCTATATCGTATATATCAAAGAAGCATCTATGAATTTTTTAGATTTTTTGTTTGAACCGTTTTTTCAGTATAAATATTACAAACGTCGATTAGTACACATCCTTCGATCTTCCTGCAACGAAGCACAGGTATTCAATGTAGGAAAAACTCAATTTTTGACGCCTAGACCATTATCGTGGACCATTCACTCTTTCTATGACTTTACCTACAATTCAGATTGAAAAATCGTTTTTCAGTGCCCATAATTCATTGGTGTGAGTGATTAGAGTCTACATTATGGCTTTTCCTGTTCGGAAATATCATATCTCATCTCATTAGCTTCAGAAAATTATACTAATTTAGAAAGTTTATTATTAGAAAAATTAAAATTCATAAATTTTTTCAACCCAGTAGGATGAGATATGATATTTCCGAACAGGAAAACCTCTTGATACACACCCCTGCTGGAAGTAAAAAGATAGAAAAGGATAGAAAATTGTGGGATAGAAAAAGATAGACATTTTCTATCCCTCGCAACTATATGATTTGCATCCCTCAAATGATATCTTTTTCTATCCATAACTCTATTCGTCACGCTTCAATAGCTATCTCTTTCTATCCATTAGTTCAATCTTTACTTGTATGAATCTTTCTGTATCAATGAGTCTATCCCTTACGTTCTACCGAGTTTATCTTTTTCTATCCAGAGTAAATCATTGGAGTTAATAAATCCGTATCCTTTTTTATCCACATTTATCTATCCATCGCTATCCACAAAGTATCTCCGAAGGTCTATCCATCTGAATACCCACTCGAATCTTTTATTGTCGGCAGCCATTTTTTTTCTGTTAAAAAAAATTTAAACATGAAGAACATTCATAGTTGGATAGATTCATACGGCGGAGTGTGTGGGGTAGAGCTAAGAAATCTTTTTCTCATTTTCATCGCTCAGTCGGGGATTCGAACCCTCGACGGTCAGATTACTAGTCGCACACCATATGCGCTGCGCTACGCTCTCGTCTTGTCATTATAGTACACTAATTCTACACAATCACTGTGATGGGGTGGGGACTTATGAAAGTCAACGGATAGAATCTTTATCCACTTGAATCACTTTGGATCCTTTGGATAGAAAGGGATAAAGATAATGAATCACCCTATCAACGGTCTATCTTTGCGAATCTCTTGCAATCTTCTTTTGAGTTCAAACTAGGGCCTATCCTTTCCAATCTCTAATTTCGTTTCTAATCCTATCCACCGTCTATCTACGTGAATCTTCTTCTATGCGATTTGGATCCAAACTAGGGCCTATCCTTTCCAATCTCGAATTTCCTATCTAATCCTATCCACCGCCAATCTACGTGAATCTTTTTCTATCTGATTTAGATTCAAACTAGAGCCCATCCTTTTCAATCTCTGATTTCTTATCCGATTCTATCCACAGCTTATCTATCTGAATCCCTCTGATGGTTCGCTTAAAATAAGAATCGCGCCTATCTTTGCGTATCCCCTCTCTCTCTCTACCTCGTTCTAAGTTAGGTTAAGCTTCCTCTCTGCCTACCCTGCATACAATATTGTAAATGCAGGGTAGGATTGTCCAACATTGCAATGGTCAAATAAACGCACCTATCTATCTATATATTTCTTATCCACTCCTAACAACCGAATCCCATTCGATGCCTATTTAAATTCAAAGTCCCGCCTATCCGTTTGTATCCCTATTTTCGGTTCCACTTCTATCCACAGTCTATCTATCTCAATCTCTCTGATGGTCTGTTCAAATTCAAAGTCCCGTCTATCATTTTGTACCCTCAATTTCGTATTCACTCCTATCCACAGCCTTTCCATCTCATTCCCATTCAATGCTTATTTGAATTCGAAGTCCCGCCAATCCGTTTGTATCCTTAATTTGGCATTCACTTTTATCCACAACCTATCTATCTAAATACATCTGATGGTCTGTTCAAATTCAAAGTCCCGCCTATCCGTTTGTATCTCTAATTTCGTATCCACTTCTATCTACAGCTTATCTATCTAAATTCCTCTGATGGTCCGTTGAAAGCACAAACGGCGCCTATCTTTGTGTATCCCTAATTTTCTATCTACTTCTATCCATCTGAATCCCATTCGATGCTTATTTAAATTCAAAGTCCCGCCAATCCGTTTGTATCTCTAATTTTGCATCCACTCCTATACACAGCCCATCTATCTGAATCCCACTTAATGCCCATTTAAATTCGAAGTCCGGCCAATCCGTTTGTAGGTATTGTTAATTTCGTATCCACTTCTATCCACAGCCTATCTATCTAAATCCCTCTGATGGTCTGTTCAAAAAGATTTATAGGTATACAGGCGCTGAATTATATATTTGAATATAATAATAATCGGGGTTAGAAAAAGATAGACCTGGTTTTGGATGAAAATTGTGATGGAAAAGGATTCAACCAGATAGGCGAGGGATAGATTCGGATACAAAATCGGGGTTAGAAAAGGATAGGCCTGATTTCATATCGAATTTGAGATCGAAAAGGATTCAACCAGATAGGCGAGGGATAGATTTGGATAGGAAATTGGGGTTAGAAGAGGATAGGCCTGATTTCATATCGAGTTTGAGATAGAAAAGGATTCAATCAGATAGGCGAGGGAAAGATTCGGATACAAAATCGGGGTTAGGAAAGGATAGGCCTGATTTCATATCGAGATTGAGATAGAAAAGGATTCAACCAGATAGGCGAAGGATAGATTTGGATTCATTTTACTTATCCCTTCGTATCCGAAAGATTCAAAATGATTCAAATGGATAAACATCCTATACTTTCACTTCCAGCAGGGACGGTATAGATGTACATTGTGTAAAATTATAAAAAAAATGATAAAAAAACGTCGAGTGAAATCTTGGGTAATTATGGCTGGAATACCCCATATAGATAATGATTTGATGATTGTACGCTTATTTCATAAAGGCACCATCGGGTCATGAATGTCAGAAGATAAAACAAAAGTTGAATGAAAAATTAGAAGCACTTCCTCAAAAACACGTCGCAGAAGATACGATGACACCTGTACAAAATGAAGTAAACACTATTGAAGATAAGGAGAATATTGACCCTGGTGGAGTCCATAATGATAAAAAACATACGAAACGAAGTGGCCCGATCAAACGGAAAGCTACGGTGGGTTACTTTGAAGAATTTTTTTTTTCGTGCAGTTTTCAATGTATCTCTGAGCACGAATTTTACAAGTCATCACACGATGCTTTATCAGTAATAGTATATTATGTGGCATGCCCGTAAACCAAGTGTTTTTCGGCGAGAATAATGATTTCAGAACGAGCCAACGGCTCGCCTTTGGCTCGAGTCAAAAACAGTTTACGAGTGCGCCCCATACTTTATTTTTTTCGAAATAGGCATGAAAAGTTACTTTGACGCCTGTTGAGATTCACAGACGAAGAGTGAGGCTATGGTGCGATCTGTCACGCACTTCGAGTTGCGCATTTCAACTGTCGTATAAAGACTTTATACGGCAGCTTTGGAATGCGCACTTCGAACTGCGCATCCCGACTACCGTATAAAGACTTTATAGGGCAGTTCTGAAATCAGCCATATGAAGTGCTACTTTGTGAATCGAAAACAGCCGTCATAAAGTGATTTTTCAATGCCTATGCCGAAAAAAACTTATTGCAATCGAGATTCTTGGATAAGATATGAAATTCGATTTCGATCAAGAGTTGTTCTATAGTAAATTTTTTTGAAGAGGCTTCATGGATTTGATAATGAAATTTGCCCTAGCCTGTCCCTATTTTCTTTGATAGATAATAGCTTAGGCTGTATAGAATATACGTCTTCTAATTTTTCAACGCACCAATGATGCGGAACTAACGTTACATATAATTTGCAACATCCGCTCGGAAAGTATGATTTTCGAAGTATGTGTAGCGTGCGTAAAGTGCCTTATTCCTACCCTAAGGCGAAAATGAGGCACTTGCATCACGCGCGCTACACAGGTTACTAAAATCCTATTTTCTCATTGCAGGAATAACAACAAAATATCATGTGCAACACGTGTGGATGGCCGATAGCCAGCTCGTGTGAAACCTCACACTGAACGAAAATCGGCCATACTCCATACTTGTGACACGGTGTACTATTCCGTTTGGCCATTGTATATTTGTATGTTTTACAGGATGCAAACGGCTCTGGTCCATGGAAATATACTAGATCTGATCATGAATCCTTCGGTGAACCAGTGGCTGACAAAATGACAAAACCAAAGAAGCCCAATTCATCGGTAAATATTATAGAGTAACCTATACACACTTTATTATGGCGAATGACATGCTCGTTTTCACATTTACAATATCCAGGCTGATGAAGTTAAAGAGGCTCAAACCTCTATTCTAACGGAGCCTAATACGATGCCACCAGACGATGTAGAACTGAGCAAAAACAAGCATTCGGTGAGTGCTTCAAATGAGAACCATGTTTGATTATGTAATTGTATATGCTATGTACATTATTTGCAGTCGGATAGTGGTCTCGATGTTGGTAAAAGGTCCGCGAAATCTCCCAAAGCCTTAGATAAACTAGTGGCTGACAAAATGACCAAACCAAAAAAGCCCAATTCATCGGTAAATATTATAGAGTAACCTATACACACTGTATTATGGCGAATGACATGCTCGTTTTCACATTTACAATATGTAGGGTGAGAAAGTGAAAGAGGCTCAAAGCTCTTTTCTGACGGAGCCTAATACGATGACACCAGACGATGTAGAACTCAGCAAAAACAAGCATTCGGTGAGTGCTTCAAGTGAGAGCCATGTTTGATTATGTAAGTGTATATGCTATATGTACATTATTTACAGTCGGAGAGTGGTCTCGATTTGGGTGAAAGCACCACCAACAATAAGTGTCCCAAAGCCTTCGATAAAACAATGGTCGAAAAAATGGTCAAACCTGCAAAGAAGCCCGATTCGTCGGTAAATATACAGTATGACTCATACACACTTATTGTTGCGGTGAATCAATGCTCATCTTCACAATTATAATATTCAGGCTGTTAAAAAGAAGGGAAATCGAAGCAGTAGTACATCGACGAAAGACAGTAATACATCAGCGGCACGAAAGACAACCGATGATGCCCTGGACAGCAAAAACATGAATTCGGTAATTATTGGTTCAATCGCATAATTCGAACTGAAATCCTATTAGGTACCCATCATATTCCCGATGAGTAGTTTGGGCTCCATTGTTGACTTCGTAATGATATGAAAGAAGCCCAGAATAATGATTTCGTTTGTATAGTGATTTTAAATGAGTTATTTTCACAGACATCACTGATATTCAATACCGTGTGTTAAATTGCTAAACTTTATTTGCAACTTACCTTTTTTATTCATCATGAAATTATCACTCGAACTAGGTAATATTAGAGGAGGGGCTCTATCAATCAAGTCGAGTCAGTCATTAAAATGTGTGGGCCTGACGTTTCGGCAGTTGTGTGCTGCCCTCATCAGAGGCTATTTATTAACAAAAAATTAGGAAATGGTCAATCATTTGACAAACGTAACAAACAATTAAACATTTTAATGGACAATCATTTGACAAACGTAACAAACAATTAAACATTTGAATTGTTTTTTACGTTTGTCAAATGATTGACCACTTCCTAATTTTTTGTTAATAAATAGCCTCTGATGAGGGCAGCACACAACTGCCGAAACGTCAGGCCAACACATTTTAATGACTGACTCGACTTGATTGATAGAGCCCCTCCTCTAACTTACCTTTTTTTCACAATATTGTTCGAGAAATAATTGAGATGTATGAAAAATGTACAATTCGGAAATTGTATAGCAGAAATTCGCTCCAAAAGGATCAAAGAAGAATTCTTCAGAGAATCTGTACGTCGTTTTGTCTATGTGTAGACTATGCATTAATATTGAAATAAAAACAACTATCATACATATGGTCATTTTACAGGGATGTAATAGCCCTAGTTATGCAGACCTCTTGCAACAGATCAAAAATCTGAAAGCGAAATGTTCTAAACATGAAAGTACGATTGCCGGTCAAAAGTTGATGTTGAACGAACTTACAACACTGAACATGGAACTGCAGCGCGATGTCATCCAGTATTTCAAAGAATTCAAAGGTACGTACACATTATTCGTTGACAATTAATTTAACAGATATGCAGACCAAGGTAGACAGTGCAAATCGATTGTAGATTATGTAATAGATCGTTCAAAATGTCCTCAAGCCTACACAGTACTACTATCATTACTATTATCATTATTTTTCGAGTATAAATTGGTACATAGGCGGGCGCGCATGGTCAATCCTGCTGAAATCATTGCCTATTATAGAAGCGGGTTGTGGAAGCATCAGCTAACTGTCGATCGTATCTATTATTGCACAAGTATCTCACAATCCAGAACAAGAATCACTTTAATTTTCCCTACTTTTCGCAACGGCTTATCAGTTTTCATTGTGCTTGCAGTTTATGAAGCGTTTAAAAAAAAAAAGAAAGTGGATTTCTATACAATTTTGGAAGTAGTATGTTTAGCTCAGCTATTTCTCGGGAAATAATTGTTTGAAAAACGATGATACCATCGCATTCGTAGCTGTTGATATTCAAGATATCTCAGATCAGGTTTCATGTAATCCAAAGAATGTCCTCCACCGACTGCTTGGTTTGAACGCCAGGGGGAAGTGACTCGTTGATTCGAATTACGGTTAGGTTCATAAATTGACGAGAATTGACAGCGGCTTCATTGAATAATAAAAATGAACATGGGAAAAAAAGTTGAACCAGATCAAAAAACTGTACGTGAACTATCGAACCTTTAAAAGAAAATTGAAATTAAATTGAAAAAAAAGGTCAACTAATTTGAAGACTCAGAAAGTACCGAAGAAAGATTGAAATATTCAGATATTCACTGCAATGGGTATCTTAACGATCATTATTCTCGAAAAAATGAATCAGATGAGACAAAACAAAATTACACAAAGAATTGGATTAAATTAAACGAACTCATTTATGATCAGAAACACGAATGAAAATCATAAAAACAATAAGATATTTACTCGAGTTACAGTGAATTATCGAGAATCGTTCGGAAACAAGCGAATGGTTGGAATAATTCAAAATTAGGTTACAATTGCAATGAATAAATTTGAGTTGAATTAATCAATTTCAACTATTTCATTCCAAATAATCAATTTGTCACTGTAATCTTGAGTTATTTCCCCCTTAGCGTGAAACAAAACCTGAAATGAATTATTATGAGTATCCGATACTGAGTAGTATACGTGTCCACAGTTATGTCGGAACAATATGACGGAGTCATACGTAACTTGGAAGGTTGTAACGCGCCACCACCTGGACATATTTCAAACGACAAGGCAAGTCTGCACACCAACGAGGCAATGTAGTCATGTATTTACATGAATTCATTGTCAACCATATACTATTTCAGATTCATTTGGGACATAACGTTTGGATCCCATACAGTACGTACAATGGTGCCGTCAACAGGGCGAAGTCGAATCAAATGTTTGTGAAGGAGAACACCGTAGCGGTATTTGGATACGACGTTCTAAAAAACAGCAGCATCACGGGTACCCAATCCAATAAATTCAAAAACAAACCGGCAAAAGCAAAATTGGACGGAACAAAGATGCTCGCCATAAGTGGTACGTCTTTCGTCATCTGGACTACATTATCAAGCATATACATACACATCCCCAGAGATAAACCCGAGTAGCAAAAGTAGCTGTGTCAGTATGCAGTAAGGAATACCTGTATTTCACAACGTCGTTCCGAATCGCCTCCGAATCGTTTTTCGAATTCACGCACCATATAACCAATTTTTACAGATATCTACCGTCACCGCTTACTGGCCATACAAAAAGCTTCTGAATTCGAGACGCAAATGGAACTATCGAAAGTCAACCTTTACGTCACGAGGAAGATATCCGACCTGAACAAACTCAAAAAGAACGAGAAGCCATCGACATCATCGATGTCATCAAGTGTACCCGGTAAAGTGAAACTTGATCATGACATAGAGTGCACGTAATTAAATACATTCAACCATAGCGCTATAACGCCTTAGCATGTATTGTAACGTGTTCGAACTATACCACCCGGTAGATCGACCGAACAAGCTACATACGACCGCGCAAATAGCCTCGCGCCGATCCGATCAGAAGACCCTGACGTGACGTCACGAGAACTACTATATAAGCTGGCACGCTGAGGCAGTAGCTAGCGATTAGTACTAGAGCAGTTAATCGACTCATAACTAAAGATAAACTCACATAACCTCAAATAGGTAGTCACTCAAAGCGAGGTCTTACCATAGAAAAGAATAAAATTGAAATAGGAAGTTACTCAAAGCGAGATCTTACCTAACGTAGAATCAAAAATCGAGAAAATATAAATTGGCTGAAGCAGCAATTTAGATTAAACTCAAAACAAAAGAAAAAGTATAATTAGCCAAAGCAGTAATTATAACTTCAAAATAGAACAAAACAAACAGAAACAAAAAACAAACAGAATCAGAAACAAAAAGCAAATAGAAATAGAAAAACAATTAGAATAGAAACATTATCATTTTATTATATCGAGTCAAATTTTTAGTTCATTTCATTATCCTGTGAATAGTAGCTTTAAGTAAAATCGACGATTCAAGTCGAATCAATAAAATAATCACACCGATAAGATAGTAAAATCGAATCTATTGTCTTTCATTTCGTGTCTTGTTTCATTTCTTTAACTAACATAAATTCTTTCAGCTAAAATCACTTGAAAATAAAATCGTGTTTAGCTAGCTTAAAAGAAGGCAGCTTCGGTAGTCTAACACTCAGGCAGCGACGGTACAGCTTTAATTGGTACCCGAGTCTGAGAGTGTAAGATTATCCAAGTCTGTATTAGGGAGGCAGCTTCGGTGCGTAACACTCAGACAGTAACGGTATAGCTTTAATCGGTACCCGAGTCTGAGAGTGTGCAATCCCAAGTCTGTATTAGGGTAACAATAGGTTTTTCACATTTTTCCTTGGAGGGGCTCCAAATCATACCCGTGACAAAGAATTCACGCGAGCTAGCGTAATTTCGCGGCCTTCTGCCGTGAGACATACGCAGAGAAAGTTACATTTGGCGCCCAACGTGGGGCTCCTCAAAATAAAATTTAAATTCACTTGAAATTTTATCAACTTAACTTCATTATAAAAAATTAACTTCAGTAAAATCTTGCTTCAAATCACTTTATTAAAATAAATAACACGAAATGGGAGACAAGGATCAGAATCCTGGGGGATCAAAGGATCAGGATAGAGACAAGGATCAGAATCCTGGGGGGTCACAAGATCATGATTCTGATAAAACTAAAGATAAGGCTCATGTAGCGTCCGATAGGGACACAGGATTTCATGAACAAAACGTTTCCATAGTTACAGACAGTAGTATGATTAGTCAAGCAAGTAGTCCACTAGCAGATCGAAGTGACCCAATGTCAGTCATGTTGGCAGCAATTGAACGTCTGAAAAAATCAAATGAAAGATTAGAAAAGAAAATTGATAATAAGTTTGCTTCTATCGAAAGGACTCTGAATACTTATGAAGTTAGAAGTATCGAAGAACGAGTAGCACTCGAATTAAAATTAAATAAAAAAATTGATGATCAAGGTATAATGACTAAAAGAAAATTCACTTCAGTAGAAACTACGGTCCAAGTCGTTGTAGACAAAATAGATGCCGAGATTACTGGCTGTCAGAATAAAATCTCCTCCGTAGAAATAGCTCTGAGAAATGAATCAGTGGGTAACTTCGAACTTCTCAAAAGTAGAATCAAGGAAGGAGATAAGTCTGCTGAAGAAAAAATTCAGGAATTAAACCATAAACATGAAAGCCTAAGAATAGGAGTAGAAGGGGAAATCAAAAAACTAAGAAACAGACCGATTAATCAGTTAAGCAGTAGTGAAAATACTAGACTCATTACTAAACAGATAAAGTTGCCAACTTACTCAGGGAAGTCATGGGAAAAGCCTATGAATTATGTAAGAGAATTGGAAGAGTACTTTACCTTTTTAGGAGCTGATGAAGAAGTATCTTTTAAATTAATAGGCCAGAGCCTAACCAGCGATGCCAAGGATTGGTGGATTGCGCGCCGCGATGTCATTAGTACTTGGGAATCATTTAAAGAAAAATTCCTTGCTAGATTCTGGGGAGAAGAAATACAAAGAGATATTCGTAAAGAGTTAGAATTCGGTTATTATTCGAGCGACTCTAAGTTAACTTGGTCAGAATATGCGAATCGGAAGTTTGCAGCAGCTGTCTGTTTGCGTCCTCGCATTTATGAGGAAGAAATCGTACGTAACCTGGTTAGACACTTCGAGGAACACGTTGTCGAAGCGGCCAGATGCAGAAATATCCGGGAAATAGATCCTTTATTAACTTTTCTTGATGAAATGCAATCAGGTGGGCGATCAAACGCGCCCAGACCATCAAATCAAGCATGGTTCGCAAACAAACAAAGTCCTACGACTAATCGCGTAGCAGACGATAAAATCAAACCTTTATCATGGCGTACGGGAAATAATGCCGGTAGCAGTAGTTTCCAAAAACCGTCTACGTCACGCGATTATAAACCGGTGGACACTCAGGAAACGCGTCAAAGTCTTGGACAAACAGACTTAAACAAGAGTAAACAGACTAACTGGACAAACACAAGGACAGTACAAGCTCTCATAGAAGAACCAGTTTTAGATCATATCGATAAAGACGATCAAGAAGTAGATTCGGAAAACTAGATGGCGCTGTGCCAATTCCGTCGTTAGAAATAACGGCACAGCGCGATTTAAGGGTTTTTGCGGGAATATTAGAAGGTTCGAAAGATAAAGATTTGTTCGAAGCTCCGTCGGAGTATTTAATAAACGAAGATATAAAAATAGAAGATAAAGTAATATCTTGCCCAGAGGTAGATTTACAAATAGAAGGCGTAAAGATACGAGCTCTCGTCGATACCGGTAGCCACGTAACGTGCATTTCGAACGATTGGTATACAAGAAATTTATTAAGCTTAAATGAATGCGAAAAATTACCAGTGGTAAATTTCCAAATAATCGGAGTGACAGGGGGCAAGCCCATTAAAATCAAAGAGCAGATATTAGCTACAGTTAATATAGGGTATCTTACGGATCAAATCACATTTTTAATTGTAAATGGCCTTAAGCAAAATGTCATTATAGGCATAGATACTCTACACCGCTGGAAAGCAGATCTAGATCTGAGAACAAATAAACTTAGAATCGAGACAACGCCCGGTTATGGACAAATTCCGTTGCATAAATCCGAAGTATACTACGGAAATGCAATAGCCGAGGTTTTATCAAACATTAACATACAACAAAGCGTAACAGCTAAACAGGAAAATGAGTCTGACATTAACTATAGCTTGACCAATGATGAAATCAATGAGAAGCTGTCAGAGTGTCAGGTGTTACGAGCAGGTGAAATAAAATCCTTTTCAAATTTAATAAAGAAGTATCGAGACGTTTTTTATAAATTACCAGGCCGTGTAACAATTTACGAACATAAACTCAACATTTACGAAGATCGACCTTTTGTCAGAAGATCATATCCTGTTCCAATTATGCTTAGAGATAAAGTCAAACTTGAATTAGAGAAGATGCTAAAACTAGGAGTAATAGAAAGATCTTACAGTGAATATGTCAATCCACTGGTCGTTGTAGCAAAAAAATCAGGAGAAATCAGATTAGTATTAGACGCAAGGTTTATTAACAAGCTCATAATACCTGACCACGACTGTGCTCAATCGACTGAGGTCTTATTCCAGAGATGCGGAAATTCTTCGGTTATGTCTAGTCTCGACCTTACGGCTAGCTTTTGGCAAATTCCTCTTCACAAAGATTCAAGAAAATATACGGCATTTATGCACGAGGGTAAAACATACCACTTTACGGTTACGCCATACGGTCTAAACACTAGCCTAGCTAGTTTGGTACGAACTATGGATTTGGTCTTAAAGAATACTGAAAATTTTAGCGTCAACTTCGTTGGCGACATTCTGTGTCTTTCTGATTCCGTCCCGTCCCATTTGTAGTAATCTATCTATTCAAAATAAGGCGCGCAAAGTTTTGAACAGCGTAGTGCGCAATAACAGACGAAATAATCATATACTTCACTAATAGAGTGATACCTATGTAGACAGCGGAAAAGGATTCCTCCTTGGTCCGTGGGTCGTGGAAGAAAGAGGACGTGTTTGTCCGTCGCTCCAATTTAACTCGCCTTTGTTCAGAACCGCATGTTGGCTTAATTTGTATCATGGTACTTAGTTAGTTTCATTTGTTCCAATATTACTGCCTTGACGCTACTTCGAAATCCAGTGGATACCAAAATACGACGAGGAAACATGAACTAACATCAAACTTAAGTATCGCCACGTGCATTTATCATACTCAAATCCCCGACTATGCGGTCAAGCTTGTGTCGTACTATTTAGTTAATCATCGTCAAATCAATGTAAATTTCATGTTATCACATGTTTTGTTCCACTCGCCATTCGTGATAACATTATTTCTTATTTTCATAGATGCAGTTGCATTTATTATAGAGTGGTGTGATGTCCTGTCTTTGTCCATTATCATATAAGGAATTATACTTGACTAGTTTTAAAATTACATTTGACGACATTTTTTTCAAGACTACAAGACGTGTTTCAACAACGTATGACCTATTGTTCATGTCGCTCAAATTATAACTTGAATCTAATGTAAATTCGCTATATCACCTCTATTGAAGTTATTTGACTTTGCATTTTTCTCGATGATCTGAAACGTATAATAAAAAAGAAAACGTAACGTACTTGATTTTGTCTTTTACTGTGCTTATTTATTTATAATACCCATTCTCCCTATCGTATATGTAAGAATACCGACTCGTTGCCTAAAAGGTAATAGAATCGTTACACATTTGGCTCATTTGGAGATATTATTAGCGACGTTTCGGAAATACAATATGACGTTAAATTTCAGCAAGTCAAAGTTTTTTAGAGAGGAAATTGATTTCCTAGGCCATAGAATCACGAGAACCGGCATAAAGCCACAACCAGAAAAGGTGGAAGCGATTAGAAACTTCCCTACACCTAAAAATATTAAACAACTAAAAGGCTTTCTCGGCCTAACTAACTATTATAGTAAATTCACGAAATCATATTCAGACGCGACAGTTCCATTATTGTCACTTATCAAAAAAGAGGTCAAGTGGGATTGGACGGAAAAGATGAAGGAGCAGTTTCAATTAGTTAAAGATATTTTTTGCGAGGAGATGATTATTCATCACCCCAATCCAAATAAAAGATATTATTTACAATCCGACGCAAGTAATTATGCGGTCGGCGCAGTTTTGTATCAGTTATCAGATGCTAACGAAGAACAAATAGTTGGATTCGCAAGTCGAACCATGAGGGGAGCAGAATTAAATTACTTTACGACGGAAAAGGAGCTATGAGCTATCGTATTTGCGCTAGAAAAGTTTAGGTCTTACATAATCGGAGCAAAATTAACAATTCGAACGGATCATAAAGCTTTAACTTTCCTCTCCTCATGTAAACTGATAAGCTCGCGATTAGCTCGTTGGGCGCTGTTTATTCAAACTTATGATTTCATAATCGAACATATCAAGGGAACTGAAAACGTAGTCGCAGACGTGTTGAGTAGGTACCCACCTGAAACGGAAAATAAAGAACAATTAATGAGTCAAATTCAAACCATTGCACCATTAGCAAAAGAAATGGATGACGATTTAATTAAAAGTCTAAAAGAAATGAGGCAACATCAAAGATGTGATCCAAGGATTAGTGAGTTACTTGATCCAGACTATTTAAACACTAAAAAATGTCTCATTATTCAGAATGACGTTTTGTATCACCAAAGTCCAGGAGGCAGCCCAAAGGCTTACATACCCGAATCAATTTTAAAATCATTAATTGAAGAATGCCACGAAGCATACGGACACGTGGGTGCAGCAAAATGCCATAAATTATTACGAGAAGGATTCTATTATCCCAAACTTGCTAAAAGAGTACGACAGGAAATAGCTAGATGCGATAAATGTCAGCGCTGCAAAGTTCCGAATCGGTATAGTTATGCCAAGATGCAGAATATAATTCCAAGCGGAGTAGGCGATTTAGTATCTATCGATTTTTTAGGGCCTTTACCTTCTAGCAAGGGAAATTATAAGTGGCTTCTCGTTACGATAGATGCATTCTCGAAATTCGTTAGATTATATCCATTAAAGGCAGCGAACGCGCAATCCACCATTAATTGCATCTTTAAGCAATATATTCCGGAACTAGGGAAACCAAGGCGAATCCAGTGTGATCATGGGACTCAGTTCACTTCTTCGTTATGGGTTAATAAACTAAAAGAGGAAGAAATCACATTAATATTTTCATCAATTCGTCATCCACAAGGAAATATAGTAGAGCGCGTAAATCGAGAGATCGGACGATTCTTTCGGACTTTTCTAACTGACAAGCATACCCAATGGATAAATTGGATTAAAATCATAGAAACCTGCATTAACGAAATCCCATGATTCCACTGGATTCGCGCCTCGCGAAATCCAACTCAAACAAAATCCTACGCGGTTTTGGGAAGATTGGATTATTAAATTCAAAAAAGACATAAAATACGAAACTAAGCTGTGCTTAGTAGAAAATAATATTGAAAGACATGGTAAAAGAAGGGCCGATAGGTTCAATACCACGCACAAAATGAGTAAATTTAAGATAGGAGATAAGGTATTAGTTAAGGCTTTAAACGTCTCTGATACTGTTGATAAAACATAAGAATTAGTCAGTTGAAGTCAAGATGTATAACCCTAGCTATGGTTACATTAGTGTCCAAGAAAAATATACGCAAACGGAAAACATTAACTTACCGTACATTAAAGATATTAACAATAATCGGGAAAAAGTAATGCAGTGCAGGGGGAAGTTTATAAGCGGGAAAGGGTCATACCGAAACGGCAAGTGCACCCAGACACCTAAAGAAAAAGAAAAAAAGAAAGTTATTAAAATAAAACCAAAAATAATCAAAGTGGATAAAAATCCAAAAATATTAATAACAAAAATAAAAGAAAAGCCAAAAATAGTCAGAGTAGACAATAATCCTAGAATAAAAATTACTAAGATTAGAGAAAAACAAAGAATAGACATGGTTATGCCCAATCAAAAAATAAAAATTGCAATACCTTTAAATAGGGTTAATGTTAATTTTAAAGTCGGGGATAATATTCACAAGATACCCTGGAAACTAATAAAAATTGATTTGTACGAGAGGACGGAAGAGGAGAAAAAGGCGTATAAGAAGAAAATGGATCTGTTCAGATTATTCGGAACAGTAGACTTACCTTCCAATGACGATCAATCAAATCAAACGCCAGATCCGATGATTAATCCAGACGATCCAATGACAGGGGACGACATCATAGGAATGTTGCATATTCCTTCACCTGAACCGATGGAAGATGTATGTGGAGAAGCGAACATATTTGGCTTACCGGATTTTGACTACCTGGACCAGTTATGTCCAGATTTCCTAAATAACATGCCAGCCCTAGCATCACCGAAGGAAGTAGAATTACCGGAATACATCGCGCACTTTGACTTTAGTGATCCTATCGGCTTAAAGAAAGAAAAAGACTAGAATCACGGATATATCAAACAATTATAATCACGGACATATCAAACAATTATAATCACGGACATATCGTATAACTCAGACTTAACAAATTTAAAACATAGACTTGATAACAGTGCCTAATAATCTAAAAGACATTTTTGTTCACTTACCTTTGATGACGAGTGCACTTTGATCAAACGTCAGTAAACAAAAAAGGGGGCAATGTAACGTGTTCGAACTATACCACCCGGTAGATCGACCGAACAAGCTGCATACGACCGCGCAAATAGCCTCGCGCCGATCCGATCAGAAGACCCTGACGTGACGTCACGAGAACTACTATATAAGCTGGCACGCTGAGGCAGTAGCTAGCGATTAGTACTAGAGCAGTCAATCGACTCATAACTAAAGATAAACTCACATAACCTCAAATAGGTAGTCACTCAAAGCGAGGTCTTACCATAGAAAAGAATAAAATTGAAATAGGAAGTTACTCAAAGCGAGATCTTACCTAACGTAGAATCAAAAATCGAGAAAATATAAATTGGCTGAAGCAGCAATTTAGATTAAACTCAAAACAAAAGAAGAAGTATAATTAGCCAAAGCAGTAATTATAACTTCAAAATAGAACAAAACAAACAGAAACAAAAAACAAACAGAATCAGAAACAAAAAGCAAATAGAAATAGAAAAACAATTAGAATAGAAACATTATCATTTTATTATATCGAGTCAAATTTTTAGTTCATTTCATTATCCTGTAAATAGTAGCTTTAAGTAAAATCGACGATTCAAGTCGAATCAATAAAATAATCACACCGATAAGATAGTAAAATCGAATCTATTGTCTTTCATTTCGTGTCTTGTTTCATTTCTTTAACTAACATAAATTCTTTCAGCTAAAATCACTTGAAAATAAAATCGTGTTCAGCTAGCTTAAAAGAAGGCAGCTTCGGTAGTCTAACACTCAGGCAGCGACGGTACAGCTTTAATTGGTACCCGAGTCTGAGAGTGTAAGATTATCCAAGTCTGTATTAGGGAGGCAGCTTCGGTGCGTAACACTCAGACAGCAACGGTATAGCTTTAATCGGTACCCGAGTCTGAGAGTGTGCAATCCCAAGTCTGTATTAGGGTAACAATAGGTTTCTCACATTTTTCCTTGGAGGGGCTCCAAATCATACCCGTGACAAAGAATTCACGCGAGCTAGCGTAATTTCGCGGCCTTCTGCCGTGAGACATACGCAGAGAAAGTTACAGTATAATCAAGTGATTTTATCGGTGTTGTAAATTTGTACGAACTATCTCCACTTCCTTACAGTAGCCATTTAAGTTCACCAATAACCATGTTTTTATTATACATTTTAACGTGGCAAACGTTTGGACCTCCTCCGTACCAGCCTAAACGAGCGTACGTATCCCCGAGAGCCCAAAAGTCCCGTTAGCCAATTTGAATAATGCCGCCCTTCGTCCTAGCGACGCCTTATCGACCGTAGATCCTCGGATTGGTCTATCGATGACGGCTGGCGTAAGCAGGACGAACGGCGATAAGCGGTAATTAGCATCCCGGAAACGAAGAGCCATTCATCACCTAGCCGTTGAGCAATTCGCGTGCCATAACGATAGTGAATCGAGAGAGAGTGTTTCAGAGAGTGTTTTGAGGTGTTAGAGTTTGTGAGAGTTGTTCTGGAGATTATTTGTGACCCCTGCCACCGATAACTGGACTTGATTTTGGACTATTGGACTACTGTGATACTGATTTGTGAAATATACGACCCTCGCCTGCCCACGGACACGAGCCGAACACGAGGCCGAGCCGACGTAACGAATCGGGTGGGATCTATCCAGTCCAGATCTTTCCAGGTAGCTTATCTTCTTCCCCTAGAGTCCCTAAATTCCCATTTGAGTTTCGAGTTAGAGTCAGGAAGCTCTCCGTTCCTCATAGTATCGTTCATAGTATCGAGTCCCCGAGTACCGCGTGTCTGTTGAGAACCGGCAAGTTCAAACTTGTTGTTGTTCTCGGTGGCTGTCGATTCTGCACGGAGAAAAAAAAACATCAACCAGTGATGCGCAGGGCACTAATGTAGTCAATGTAGTACTCAGAAGCATACATTATTTAATCAAACATCACGGATTACTTCTACGACAGCAATAATTACTTTCGTCACTTAAATGCGTACTGTTAGAAACTGTAGTGGCAGATGATTCGCACATCACGGCAAAAGCAGCAATAGTTAATCTACAAACATCGTTCACTAATGTCACAACGATAACCAGTCGTGTCATAAACTCACGCGCGATCGTACTGCGCATCCTCCACTATAAGACATCCCGATCCCACTAGAATTACCATGGTCACATGCGTAAGAATTATTTTGTTGTTGACGTTATTAATTAAAAATATGTGACATAATATTGCACCTAAGTGTTTTTGAAACTAATTGTTTGTTTAATTTTAATATTTTATGGTAAGTTCAGCAACTACTATTTACAATATGACATAACTTCACTATATGAGATGTCAGCCTAACTGTTCAATTTAGTTTCATTATTGCAAACCATGCGCAGTACGATTGCGCGTGAGGTTATGACACGACTGAACGATGTTTGTAGATTAACTATTGCTGCTCTTGCCGTGATGTGCGAATCATCTGCCACTACAGTTTCTAACAGTACGCATTTATGTGACGAAAGTAACTATTGCTGTCGTAGAAGTAATCCGTGATGTTTGATTCAATAATGTATGCTTCTGAGTACTACATTGACTACATTGATGCCCTGCGCATCACTGGTTGATGTTTTTTTTTCTCCGTGTGGGCGTCAGCGTTCCGGCTTGCATCGCCACTGCGCAGTAATTCGCCAAAGCAGAGTTGACGCCATATTGCCCGAGTCTCTGACGTCACGCGTCGCAGACAGCCTGCTGCGTGTCAGAGCACTCTCGTGGCCAGGTTCCGAGGTAGTACCGATTCCCTTCCCCTCCCAGCTGTTGAGTGATCAGCTGTCAGTTAGAGACTAGAGGCTGCGGTCTCGAAATCAACTTGGCAGCCGAGCCTCCAGCTGGTCGTAGCGTGGAAGGCTATTCCCCCACGACTGTGATAATCATCAACTGTACCTGTTTCAGCTTTATAATATGATATTTAATTCATTATTTAGAGTCATTATTGTTTGGAAAGTTTGTATTATTAGCGTATGGTCATTTTTGAGAATTCATATAACGTAGAGTCCATTTGATTTATTTCTTTTGGATTATTACTTTCGATATATTCAGCTTTTGGTTTATTTAGAGTATACACCATGAAGTAGAGGTGAGAAGAGCCAAAGCCAGGTGGTAGGCTGTTCAAATTAATACCACCTTTTTTTTTTTTTCTTTTTAATTAATAAATAGTATTCAAATATATTCAACTGTGTCGAGTGTCTTTATTTCTCGCCCCCACGATTATCCCTCTACCGATAGGCTAGCTGGAGCGACAGAGAGAGAGAGAGAGAGGACTCTGAGCCCGGAGTCTGGCGCCCAACATCTACCTAGAGCTAGTCGGAGGAGGTAACGACGTTGGTGTCTTATTTGCTAACTGCTCGTAGTTCCTGCGGGTGACACCCGAGCCCGCGGGGATCGCTGTTACAACATATATAGACAAATATTGGCGCTTCTGTGATATACAGAGCGATTCTGAGGAAACAGGTCACGCTCATAGAGGCTCCCTTATTTATTTTCGTCAATGACAACGCTGTCAAATACCACGAACAAGCGATCTACCGATATTTCATATGCCTATGACTGATATCTTCAGACGACGTAGCGGTAGCTGTCACGTTGTATAGGTTGAAATGAACTGTCATATTACAATATTGTCTAATTGATTCTAATATCATTCATAACACAACGGTATACGGTATTATTTCATAAATAAGTAGTGATGAGGTTAAATTGATTGCAGACGTCGATTTCTGTTTATTCCAACATTATTAGGGTTATAAATAATTGACTTAGTGAAATTTCAACATCTAGTAGTGATAAAGTTATTAAGTCAATAGCATACGATATTGATTCTTTATGAATTAATTCCAGGTGTGAATTTCTGTTTATTTCCTACATTAGTTACAACCGAGGATTTCTTCGGTGACTGACTAACCCGTTACATCTCTTCGATAAGTAGGGTTACGAACAAAACGATGTGAATATCATTCATCAAGCAATATCTCATCGATCCAGTTGAAGTTTTTCATCCTACGAGGTATTTGACTAATATCTTCCGCGCGGTTTCGTACGATAGACGCGGACGTCCTGGTATCTTGCTTCTCTGGATCCGGTGCATCATGCTCATGTACCTTTCTGGACTTGTACGGTAGACAAGGCACCTCCTCAACAATGCGTTGTACCGAGGCCTTAGATACTCCGACCCGTCGTGCCACTCTCGACGCTGGCTTTTTCCCGTCTTCTTCGAGTACTTGTAGAACTTCGACGCGGATAAGTCACTCCAGTTTGCTTGTACTTCACTAGGATATTCCGCACGGTATCCATCGCCGAACGCGGACGTCCTGGATTCTTGGCTGCGAAATCATCCGCGATGGTCCAAAAGCTATGACCGGCCGCGTTTTCCAAAACCATGCTATTGAGTTATTGTTAAATTGTATATTTTTTTTCTTCAGAAGGACAGCGTCCTTGCACATGTATCATTAATTATTTGATATGATTATGCCATATCAACTAAATAAACAAAGAATTTTATTGAATTTGTACAATTTGTTGTGATTGAGTATTTTATACAAAAATGCAACCCTTTGTTCTACGCAGTAATCAAATACTCAATTAAATAGATTCACAATAGGACCGATAATTTTAATTCATTTATCACTCGATGAAACTTGAACACGCATTGATAGACCAACCCATCATTTATGCAGGACTGTCTTCGTACTCATTAGGCTAAGAAGACATGTAGAGTTTTATTCAGCGGAGATGCCTCGTAGGATGAAAAGCTTGTACTGGATCGATGAGATATTACTCGATGAATGATATTCACATCGTTTTGTTCGTAACCCTACTTGTCGAAGAGATGCAACGGGTCAGTCAGTCACCAAAGAAATCCTTGGTTATAACTAATGTAGTAAATAAACAGAAATTCACACCCGGAATTAATTCATA
The DNA here is from genome assembly GCA_963992785.1 of Tenthredo livida. NCBI lineage: Eukaryota > Metazoa > Arthropoda > Insecta > Hymenoptera > Tenthredinidae > Tenthredo > Tenthredo livida. The sequence continues at coordinate 28,417,954 of OZ023064.1, forward strand.
AAGAATCAATATCGTATGCTATTGACTTAATACCTTTATCACTACTAGATGTGTGAATTTCACCAAGTCAATTATTTATCACCTAATAATGTTGGAATAAACAGAAATCGACGTCTGCAATCAATTTAACCTCATCACTACTCATTTATGAAATAATATCGTATACCGTTGTATTATGAACAATATTAGAATTAATTAGACAATATTTTAATATGACAGTTCATTTTAACCTATACAACGTGACAGCTACCGCTACGTCGTCTGAAGATATCAGTGATAGGCATATGAAATATCGGTAGATCGCTTGTTCGTGGTATTTGACAGCGTTGTCATTGACGAAAATAAATAAGGGAGCCTCTATTAGCGTGACCTGTTTCCTCAGAATCGCTCTGTATATATATTGATTATTTATATCTGTCTCTAGCAGAGGATGATCAGAAATCAAACGCGGAGGATGATCAGAAATCAGACGCGGAGGAGGGTGATCACGAATCAGACGCGGAGGATGATGCCAACTCCAACATCAGTGACGTCAGAAACTCCCCTATCAGGGTACTTGAAGATAGCGATGAAGGCGATAACACAGGTTTGTCATATATGCAGTGTAACGTGGCAGATTTTATATCTGTCACTGACCGCGCCTCCACTCGCAAACGTGAGCGACCATGCCGCTGCCGTACCGCGAATTCTTCACCGAAGCGCAAGTCCTACCTAGATTTTTTAGAACGCATGTCTGCCTTAAGTTTTTTATGTGAAAGCAGGTACTACTTCGTCGCCCGGACTTCGTGGGATCCGCCGATCGCCGCTGGATCGTCTGGGGGATGTCCTGGAAGCCTCGGCATGAGTACCCGCACCTACGTCATCAGCTATCATCAACGCAGCCTCGTCGCCGGGAGAGGGCTGCAGCTCTCAGCCTGATCAAGCCACCATCCATTACCTCCCGGCCAGGATTTCGAACATGATCGCCGTTATAGGTGCGGCGAACATGCCGTGTGTGAAAAGGCTTCCCCCACTACTTTTTCGATCGCCGATCAGCGAAATTTGGAGACACTCCGTTGCCGACCAGAAAACCGAAGACGTCGAGTGCTTAACTTACCGTACCTTTATCTTATCTTTAATTTTTGGGATTTATCTTATCTTTTTTTTCTCTTTCTTTTGGGGGTTCTCTTAGTTTGCTTTTGGGGTTTTCTTAGTTCTTTTTTTTGGGGATTCAGTTTTTTTTTCATTTTGTTGTGGGCAATTTTCTTTGACGCCACCTGGGCTGCGACCCTTTATAAAGGTAGGCTCTTTTCTGCCAGACCTCGACCCTCCGTCCTCTAGCTGCCTTCTTGTGCTACCGGCCAACGGTATTATTTCACATTCCGCCAAGGACGGATAGTCGTGGTCTATAATTTCTCTAGGTTAATTTTAGGCTAATTAGACCTAATTTCTTTATATTTTTTCCTGGACTTGCGCTGCTCGGGGAAGAATCCCCGTGCCGTATCGCCTCCGCTAGCTATAATTTTTTAGATCCCTTCCGGCGAGCGTTAATTTAAGTTATTTAACCTGTGAATAGGGCTAGCTCGCCTATATCTTTCTTTTTTTGTTAGTTGTATTTATTTCTTTCTGCGGCCTAACCGCCTTCGACATCGGCGACGTCTGAATTAGATTCCGCCGCTACTTTATTGTGTTACGTTCTTTTATTTTTTATTGTGGATTATTAACTATTTTCTCCTCTTTATCTTTAATTTAACTCTTCATTGTCTTTGGCCTAACCGGCCCTGCCGTCCTGTTATATTTTTTTTTTGTATTGTTGCCTTCTGAGTTTAAATTATATTTATCGTTATCGTTTATCTGTACCGAGTAAGTGTGTTATTTCTACGCCCCCACGTTCCCCTTTCCGTCTACTAGCCGAGTATATTTTCATTTTTGAAATTATCTATTTCGTAGTGTTTCTCTTTCTGGTTAGTATTTTGAATTTTGAATTTAACTGTTCCCTTAGTATTTTCTTTTTCTGATTAACTTTTCTTTTGAATTTTGAATTTAGCTGATACTTATTGCCTCTCTTTTTCTCTTTTTTTCAATTCACTTTATCTGGCACATTCGTGTGCCTGGCACCCAACCTTAGCTTTTGTTTATTTCTATTTTTCTTTTCCTTTTTGTATCGTACCGTTCAGTATCTTTTCGTGAGAATACGTTGGGACCTTTTTGAGCGAGATTCATTTTGCTACTCATTTTTCCTCCGGGTAGGAAAATTGCTCGTTACAGCAGTTAAGGGGGTATATACACCTTTAAATGGGTTGAATTTCTGAAAAACGATTTTTCTTTTTTTTTCGCCTTGAAGACTCTGATAAAATTGAAAAAAATCATCATGTTTGGGGAGGGTTTGACCTTCATTATCCATATCTTACATCATGTATTACTTCCAGTCTAATAGTGGCTGCGCTGAAGACAGGAAAATACAAAATCACTCGGTTGCCGTAAAGAATCAGATCCAGATGTCTCTTAAGCTGCACCAGCCAAATGAGCCCAACATGAAATGAATAGTTACACAAATTCTTACCAAATAATTGCTAATTTCTTACCATTGTCCCGATTTTATTGCTGTAACCGGTTTCTAGAAAATCGGTTGGGCTAGCTTAGGACTTAAGCCAGCCCAGCCATATAACATAACTTTTGAACCGAAAAACATATTCCAATTATCTCTTCGGCAGAAAATCTTACTATTTAATTGCTTTCGAGTGATATAGATGAAATTTATTCAGATTGAATAGTTGAGAGAAAAATCATATTTTTCACTTTCCTGATGAAGATAATTGACGAAAAAATTATATCACCCAAACGTATGACATTCTTGCAGAAATAAAACGCGCAAAATTTTGCACTCTAGACAACCGAGACAACAACGGATCAAATTACTCTAACCGAATTCGCTGTAGAGCACTACAAGGTATATATGGGGCATTCCAGCTCAACTCAACCAACCATTGACACTCATGTCTTCGTATTTTCTTCGAAAAAACATATGTTAAAGTTCGAGTAAAAAGAAAATGTTTCTGTGAGTTAGAAGTCTTGCATCCAATTTTTGACGGTCACAGATTTTTTTATAAATGTAAGCGGCGGATAATTAAATTTTTCATCAAATGTAAATGGAGAATCTCACAGGAAAATGTTGGATACACAAAACAACCGTTATCCTACCAATGTCAACTGAGATAAATTACAGAATTTTCGAATCATTCTTTGACCCAGTTTTGGTCGATAAACGTCGAAAATCTCGACTTTCTTAAATGTTGCCATGACCAATTTGTATGAATTTTTCACACAAAATTCTGCATCAAAAAACAAAATTTTCAAGACCTTAACCAAGATGCCTGGACTTCTGGTTCCAGAGATATGATTTTACAGAATCGAATATTGATTAAATCAATTGAAAACGCATTCGGGGTGAATTGGAAAAATATTCAAACTGCTATATATGAAATATTGTTATCGCTATAATTCTTTTGGGGATATGTTTTACCAAAAATAGATGTTTCATTCAAGAGGGTGATTAGGTGAACGGTCTAACATTTACTTGTTAATTGAGTCATATGGATAACTTACATTCACTATCGAAATTATTGGAAAGTGAAAATTGTTGAAAATAAAATCGTCTGCCGGAAAAAAATTATTTCTTTCAAAAATTACTGAGGAACTTTCACTCCCAATGTTGACAAGAATGAACCCCTCAAAAGATTCGTCACGAATTCTGAATCACCCTGTATACCTACGACTAACTATAAAAATATAATTATATTAATTCAGAAATAAATCTTCGTCCAATAATTTCAATAATGAATGTAAGTTATCCATATGACTCAATTGACAAGTAAATGTTGGACTGTTCACCTAATCACCCTATTGAATGAAACATCTATTTTTAGTCAAACATATCCCCAAAAGAATTATAACGATAACAATATTTCATATATAGCAGTTTGAATATTTTTCCAATCCACCCCGAATGCGTTTTCAATTGATTTGGTCGATATTCGTTTTTGTAAAATTCATATCTCTGGAACCAGAAGTCCAGGCATCTTGGTTAAGGTCTTGAAAATTTTGTTTTTTGATGCAGTATTTTGTGTGAAAAATTCATACAAATTGGTCATGGCAACATTTAAGAAAGTCGAGATTTTCGACGTTTATCGACCAAAACTGGGTCAAAGAATGATTCGAAAATTCTGTAATTTATCTCAGTTGAAATTGGTAGGATAACGGTTGTTTTGTGTATCCAACATTTTCCTGTGAGATTCTGCATTTACATTTGATGAAAAATTGAATTATCCGCCGCTTACATTTATAAAAAAATCTGTGACCGTCAAAAATTGGATGCAAGACCTCTAACTCACAGAAACATTGTCTTTTTACTCGAACTTCAACATATGTTTTTTCGAAGAAAATACGAAGACATGAGTGTCGATGGTTGGTTGAGTTGAGCTGGAATGCCCCATATGTCTTTTATATGCGTGGATCGGAATCGTCCGAAAAGCCTCATCATTTAACCCAAGACGGTCATATTGGGTGTGACACATCCAAAAATATTTTCGAGCTCGAATTTCGGCCTTTTAATCCCGGAAACCGACGTTATTACCTCTAACTAGAGTTTTTTTTTTTTCGCAAAATTTTTTTTTTTTTTTTCTCGCAAATTTTTTTTTCACGAATTTTTTGAACATACTTAGAACTAAAATTTTCGTTTCATTCTTGAATGGGTTGATAGAGAAACGTTTGAAATATGTTCTCAATTTTTTTGGGGCCCCTCGGATAATTCTACGAAATTCTACAGCGCTTCAAAGTGCTGGGGTGTGTCACACCCCATATGACCACCACGGGATTCTCATGAGGTGTGACCGCCTTGGGTTGATTACTCTGGCCCAACGCGATTTGAATCAGTTTGAGGGATGTATGCGTAGATCGAAAGCGTCCGCCGACCCCCATCATTAAATTACTCCGGCCCGACGCGATGTAAAACAGTTTTCGAAGATGTATGCGCGAAACGGAATCATCCGACGAGTGTCATCATTTAATTACTCCGGCCCAACGCACTGTGAATCAGTTTTAGGGATGTATGCGTAGATCGGAAGCGTCCGACGACCCCCATTATTTAATGACTCCGGCCCAACGTGATGTAGAACAGTTTTGGGGATGTATGCGTGGATCGGAAGCGTCCGCCGACCCCCATGATTTAATTACTCCGGCCAAACGCGATGTAGAACAGTTTTCGAAGATGTATGCGCGAAACGGAATCATCCGACGAGTGTCATCATTTAATTACTCCGGCCCAACGCGATGTAGAACAGTTTTCGAAGATGTATGCGCGAAACGGAATCATGCGACGAGTGTCATCATTCAATTACTTTGGCCCAACGCACTGTGAATCAGTTTTAGGGATGTATGCGTAGATCCGAAGCGTCCGACGACCCCCGTGATTTAATTACTCCAGCCCAACGTGATGTAGATCAGTTTTGGGGATGTATGCGTGGATCGGAAGCGTCCGCCGGCCCCCATGATTTGATTACTCCGGCCCAACGCGATGAAGAACAGTTTTGGGGATGTATGCGTGGATCGGAAGCGTCCGCCGACCCCCATGATTCAATTACTCCGGCCCAACGCGATGTAGAACAGTTTTGAGGATGTATGCGTGGATCGGAAGCGTCCGACGACCCCCATCATTTAATTACTCAGGCCCAACACGATGTAGAACAGTTTTCGAAGATGTATGCGCGAAACGGAATCATCCGACGAGTGTCATCATTTAATTACTTCGGCCCAACGCTATGTAAATCAGTTTTAGGGATGTATGCGTGGATCGGAAGCGCCCGACGACCCCCGTCATTCAATTACTCCGGCCCAACGCGATGTAGAACAGTTTTGGGGATGTATGCGTGAATCGGAAGCGTCCGACGACCCCCATCATTTAATTACTCCGGCCCGACGCGATGTAAAACAGTTTTCGGAGATGTATGCGCGAAACGAAATCATCCGACGAGTGTCATGATTTAATTACTCCGGCCCAACGCACTGTGAATTAGTTTAATGGCCAGTCCACAATCAGCCCTACCGTACCGTACCGTACCGTACCGTGAAACGGGCGCACGCGCAATAGCCGGACATCAATGATATTGTCGATCTACGCTTGCGCTGTCGGTGTGCGCGTGCGCCCGTTTTACGGTACGGTACGGTAAGGTACGGTAGAGCTGATTGTGGACTGGCCATGAGGGATGTATGCGTAGATCGGAAGCATCCGACGACCCCCATGATTTGATTACTCCGGCCCAACGTGATGTAAAACAGTTTTGGGGAAGTATGCGTGGATCGGAAGCATCCGCCGACCCCCATGATTCAATTACTCCGGCCCAACGCGATGTAGAACAGTTTTGGGGATGTATGCGTGGATCGGAAGCGTCCGACGACCCCCATCATTTAATTACTCCGGCCCAACGCGATGTAGAACAGTTTCCGAAGATGTATGCGCGAAACGGAATCATACGACGAGTGTCATCATTTAATTGCTCCAGCCCGACGCGATGTAAAACAGTTTTCGAAGATGTATGCGTGAAACGGAATCATCCGACGAGTGTCATCATTTGATTACTCCGGCCCAACGCACTGTGAATCAGTTTCAGGGATGTATGCGTAGATCGAAAGCGTCGGACGACCCCCATGATTTAATTACTCCGGCCCAACGCGATGTAAAACAGTTTTGGTGATGTATGCGTGGATCGGAAGCGTTCGCCGACCCCCATGATTTAATAACTCCGGCCGAACGCAATGTACAACAGTTTTGGGGATGTATGCGTGGATCAAAAGCGTCCGACAACCCCTATCATTTAATTACTCCGGCCCAACGCGATGTAGAACAGTTTTGGGGATGTATGCGGGCATCGGAAGCGTCCGGCGACCCGCATGATTTAATTACTCCGGCCCAACGCGATGTAGAACAGTTTTGGGGAGGTATGCGTGGATCGGAAGCGTCCGCCGACCCACATGATTTAATTACTCCGGCCCAACGCGATGTAGAACAGTTTTGGGAATGTATGCGTGGATCGGAAGCGTCCGCCGACCCCCATGATTCAATAACTCCGGCCCAACGCAATGTAGAACAGTTTTCGAAGATGTATGCGCGAAACGGAATCATCCGACGAGTCTCATAATTTAATTACTCCGGCCCAACTCGATGTAGAACAGTTTTGGGGATGTATGCGTGGATCAGAAGCGTCCGACGACCCCCATCATTCAATTACTCAGGCCAAACGCGATGTAGAACAGTTTTCGAAGATGTATGCGCGAACCGGAATCATCCGACGAGTGTCATCATTCAATTACTCCGGCCCAACGCGATGTAAATCAGTTTTAGGGATGTATGCGTGGATCGGAATCGCCCGACGACCCCCGTCATTCAATGACCCAGGCTCAACACGATGGAGAACAGTTTTCGGAAATGTCTGCGCGAAACGGAATCATCCGAATAGTGTCATCATATAATTACTCCGTCCCAACGCGATGTAAATCAGTTTAAGGGATGTATGCGTAGATCGGAAGCGTCCGCCGACCCCCATGATTTGATGATTCCGGCCCGACGCGATGTAGAACAGTTTTCGAAGATGGATGCGCGAAACGGAATCATCCGACGAGTCTCATAATTTAATTACTCCGGCCCAACTCGATGTAGAACAGTTTTGGGGATGTATGCGTGGATCGGAAGCGTCCGACGACCCCTATCATTTAATTACTCCAGCCCAACGCGATGTAGAACAGTTTTGGAGGTGTATGCGTGGATCGGAAGCGTCCGACGACCCCCCATCATCCAATTACTCAGGCCCAACGCGATGTAGAACAGTTTTCGAAGATGGATGCGCGAAACGGAATCATACGACGAGTGTCATCATTCAATTACTCCGGCCCGACGCGATGTGAAACAGTTTTCGAAGATGTTTGCGCGAAACGGAATCATCCGACGAGTGTCATCATTCAATTACTTTGGCCCAACGCACTGTGAATCAGTTTTAGGGATGTATGCGTAGATCCGAAGCGTCCGACGACCCCCATGATTTAATTACTCCAGCCCAACGTGATGTAGATCAGTTTTGGGGATGTATGCGTGGATCGGAAGCGTCCGCCGACCCCCATCATTCAATTATTTAGGCCCAACGCGATGTAGAACAGTTTTGGAGATGTATGCGTGGATCGGAAGCGTCAGCCGACCCCCATGATTCAATTACCGCGGCCCAACGCGATGTAGAACAGCTTTGGGTATGTATGCGTGGATCGGAAGCGTCCGACGACCCCCATCATTCAATTACTAAGGCCCAACGCGATGTAGAACAGTTTTGGGGATATATGCGTGGATCGGAAGCGTCCGACGACCCCCATCATTCAATCACTCAGTCCCAACGCAATGTAGAACAGTTTTCGAAGATGTATGCGCGAAACGGAATCATCCGACGAGTGTCATCATTTACTTACTCCGGCCCAACGCACTGTGAACCAGTTTTAGGGATGTATACGTGGATCGGAAGCGTCCGCCGACCCCCATGATTCAATTACTCCGGCCAAACGCGATGTAGAACAGTTTTGGGGATGTATGCGTGGATCGGAAGCGTCCGCCGACCCCCATCATTCAATTATTTAGGCCCAACGCGATGTAGAACAGTTTTGGAGATGTATGCGTAGATCCGAAGCGTCCGACGACCCCTATCATTTAATTACTTCGGCCCAACGCGATGTAGAACAGTTTTGGGGATGTATGCGTGGATCGGACGCGTACGACGACCCCCATCATTCAATTACTCAGGCCCAACGCGATGTAGAACAGTTTTGGAGATGTATGCGTGGATCGGAAGCGTCAGCCGACCCCCATGATTCAATTACTGCGGCCCAACGCGATGTAGAACAGCTTTGGGTATGTATGCGTGGATCGGAAGCGTCCGACGACCCCCATCATTCAATTACTCAGGCCCAACGCGATGTAGAACAGTTTTGGGGATATATGCGTGGATCGGAAGCGTCCGACGACCCCCATCATTCAATCACTCAGTCCCAACGCAATGTAGAACAGTTTTCGAAGATGTATGCGCGAAACGGAATCATCCGACGAGTGTCATCATTTACTTACTCCGGCCCAACGCACTGTGAACCAGTTTTAGGGATGTATACGTGGATCGGAAGCGTCCGCCGACCCCCATGATTCAATTACTCCGGCCAAACGCGATGTAGAACAGTTTTGGGGATGTATGCGTGGATCGGAAGCGTCCAACGACCCCCATCATTTGATTACTCAGGCTCAATGCGATGTAGAACAGTTTTCGAAGATGTATGCGCGAAACGGAATCATCCGACGAGTGTCATCATTCAATTACTCCGGCCCGACGCGATGTAAAACAGTTTTCGAAGATGTATGCGCGAAACGGCATCATCCGACGAGTGTCATCATTCAATTACTCCGGCCCAACGCACTGTGAATCAGTTTTAGGGATGGATGCGTGGATCGGAAGCGTCCGACGACCCCCATGATTCAATTACTCCGGCCCAACGTGATGTAGAACAGTTTTGGAAATGTATGCGTGGATCGGAAGCGTCCGCCGACCCCCATGATTTAATTACTCCGGCCCAACGCTATATAGAAAAGTTTTGGGAATGTATGCGTGGAACGGAAGCGTCCGCCGACCCCCATGATTCAATTACTCTGGCCCAACGCGATGTAGAACAGTTTTCGAAGATGTATGCGCGAAACGGAATCATCCGACGAGTGTCATCATTTAATTACTCCGGCCCAACGCACTGTAAATCAGTTTTAGGGATGTATGCGTAGATCGGAAGCCTCCGACGACCCCCATGATTCAATTACTCCGGCCGAACGTGATGTAGAACAGTTTTGGGGATGTGTGCGTGGATCGGAAGCGTCCGCCGACCCCCATGATTCAATTACTCCGGCCCAACGCGATGTAGAACAGTTTTGGGGATGTATGCGTGGATCGGAAGCGTCCGACGACCCCCATCATTCAATTACTCAGGCCCAACGCGATGTAGAACAGTTTTCGAAGATGTATGCGCGAAACGGAATCATCCGACGAGAGTCATCATTGAATTACTCCAGCCCGACGCGATGTAAAACAGTTTTCGAAGATGTATGCGTGAAACGGAATCATCCGACGAGTGTCATCATTTGATTACTCCGGCCCAACGCACTGTGAATCAGTTTCAGGGATGTATGCGTAGATCGAAAGCGTCGGACGACCCCCATGATTTAATTACTCCGGCCCAACGCGATGTAAAACAGTTTTGGTGATGTATGCGGGGATCGGAAGCGTCCGCCGACCCCCATGATTTAATTACTCCGGCCGAACGCAATGTACAACAGTTTTGGGGATGTATGCGTGGATCAAAAGCGTCCGACAACCCCTATCATTTAATTACTCCGGCCCAACGCGATGTAGAACAGTTTTGGGGATGTATGCGGGCATCGGAAGCGTCCGGCGACCCCCATGATTTAATTACTCCGGCCCAACGCGATGTAGAACAGTTTTGAGGAGGTATGCGTGGATCGGAAGCGTCCGCCGACCCACATGATTTAATTACTCCGGCCCAACGCGATGTAGAACAGTTTTGGGAATGTATGCGTGGATCAGAAGCGTCCGCCGACCCCCATGATTCAATAACTCCGGCCCAACGCAATGTAGAACAGTTTTCGAAGATGTATGCGCGAAACGGAATCATCCGACGAGTCTCATAATTTAATTACTCCGGCCCAACTCGATGTAGAACAGTTTTGGGGATGTATGCGTGGATCGGAAGCGTCCGACGACCCCCATCATTCAATTACTCAGGCCAAACGCGATGTAGAACAGTTTTCGAAGATGTATGCGCGAACCGGAATCATCCGACGAGTGTCATCATTCAATTACTCCGGCCCAACGCGATGTAAATCAGTTTTAGGGATGTATGCGTGGATCGGAATCGCCCGACGACCCCCGTCATTCAATGACCCAGGCTCAACGCGATGGAGAACAGTTTTCGGAAATGTCTGCGCGAAACGGAATCATCCGAATAGTGTCATCATATAATTACTCCGTCCCAACGCGATGTAAATCAGTTTAAGGGATGTATGCGTAGATCGGAAGCGTCCGCCGACCCCCATGATTTGATGATTCCGGCCCGACGCGATGTAGAACAGTTTTCGAAGATGGATGCGCGAAACGGAATCATCCGACGAGTCTCATAATTTAATTACTCCGGCCCAACTCGATGTAGAACAGTTTTGGGGATGTATGCGTGGATCGGAAGCGTCCGACGACCCCTATCATTTAATTACTCCAGCCCAACGCGATGTAGAACAGTTTTGGAGATGTATGCGTGGATCGGAAGCGTCCGACGACCCCCCATCATCCAATTACTCAGGCCCAACGCGATGTAGAACAGTTTTCGAAGATGGATGCGCGAAACGGAATCATACGACGAGTGTCATCATTCAATTACTCCGGCCCGACGCGATGTGAAACAGTTTTCGAAGATGTTTGCGCGAAACGGAATCATCCGACGAGTGTCATCATTCAATTACTTTGGCCCAACGCACTGTGAATCAGTTTTAGGGATGTATGCGTAGATCCGAAGCGTCCGACGACCCCCATGATTTAATTACTCCAGCCCAACGTGATGTAGATCAGTTTTGGGGATGTATGCGTGGATCGGAAGCGTCCGCCGACCCCCATCATTCAATTATTTAGGCCCAACGCGATGTAGAACAGTTTTGGAGATGTATGCGTGGATCGGAAGCGTCAGCCGACCCCCATGATTCAATTACTGCGGCCCAACGCGATGTAGAACAGCTTTGGGTATGTATGCGTGGATCGGAAGCGTCCGACGACCCCCATCATTCAATTACTAAGGCCCAACGCGATGTAGAACAGTTTTGGGGATATATGCGTGGATCGGAAGCGTCCGACGACCCCCATCATTCAATCACTCAGTCCCAACGCAATGTAGAACAGTTTTCGAAGATGTATGCGCGAAACGGAATCATCCGACGAGTGTCATCATTTACTTACTCCGGCCCAACGCACTGTGAACCAGTTTTAGGGATGTATACGTGGATCGGAAGCGTCCGCCGACCCCCATGATTCAATTACTCCGGCCAAACGCGATGTAGAACAGTTTTGGGGATGTATGCGTGGATCGGAAGCGTCCGCCGACCCCCATCATTCAATTATTTAGGCCCAACGCGATGTAGAACAGTTTTGGAGATGTATGCGTAGATCCGAAGCGTCCGACGACCCCTATCATTTAATTACTTCGGCCCAACGCGATGTAGAACAGTTTTGGGGATGTATGCGTGGATCGGAAGCGTCCGACGACCCCCATCATTCAATTACTCAGGCCCAACGCGATGTAGAACAGTTTTGGAGATGTATGCGTGGATCGGAAGCGTCAGCCGACCCCCATGATTCAATTACTGCGGCCCAACGCGATGTAGAACAGCTTTGGGTATGTATGCGTGGATCGGAAGCGTCCGACGACCCCCATCATTCAATTACTCAGGCCCAACGCGATGTAGAACAGTTTTGGGGATATATGCGTGGATCGGAAGCGTCCGACGACCCCCATCATTCAATCACTCAGTCCCAACGCAATGTAGAACAGTTTTCGAAGATGTATGCGCGAAACGGAATCATCCGACGAGTGTCATCATTTACTTACTCCGGCCCAACGCACTGTGAACCAGTTTTAGGGATGTATACGTGGATCGGAAGCGTCCGCCGACCCCCATGATTCAATTACTCCGGCCAAACGCGATGTAGAACAGTTTTGGGGATGTATGCGTGGATCGGAAGCGTCCGACGACCCCCATCATTTGATTACTCAGGCTCAATGCGATGTAGAACAGTTTTCGAAGATGTATGCGCGAAACGGAATCATCCGACGAGTGTCATCATTCAATTACTCCGGCCCGACGCGATGTAAAACAGTTTTCGAAGATGTATGCGCGAAACGGCATCATCCGACGAGTGTCATCATTCAATTACTCCGGCCCAACGCACTGTGAATCAGTTTTAGGGATGGACGCGTGGATCGGAAGCGTCCGACGACCCCCATGATTCAATTACTCCGGCCCAACGTGATGTAGAACAGTTTTGGAAATGTATGCGTGGATCGGAAGCGTCCGCCGACCCCCATGATTTAATTACTCCGGCCCAACGCGATATAGAAAAGTTTTGGGAATGTATGCGTGGAACGGAAGCGTCCGCCGACCCCCATGATTCAATTACTCTGGCCCAACGCGATGTAGAACAGTTTTCGAAGATGTATGCGCGAAACGGAATCATCCGACGAGTGTCATCATTTAATTACTCCGGCCCAACGCACTGTAAATCAGTTTTAGGGATGTATGCGTAGATCGGAAGCCTCCGACGACCCCCATGATTCAATTACTCCGGCCGAACGTGATGTAGAACAGTTTTGGGGATGTGTGCGTGGATCGGAAGCGTCCGCCGACCCCCATGATTCAATTACTCCGGCCCAACGCGATGTAGAACAGTTTTGGGGATGTATGCGTGGATCGGAAGCGTCCGACGACCCCCATCATTCAATTACTCAGGCCCAACGCGATGTAGAACAGTTTTCGAAGATGTATGCGCGAAACGGAATCATCCGACGAGAGTCATCATTTAATTACTCCAGCCCGACGCGATGTCAAACAGTTTTCGAAGATGTATGCGCGAAACGGAATCATCCGACGAGTGTAATCATTTAATTACTCCGGCCCAACGCGATGTAGAACAGTTTTGGAGATGTATGCGTGGATCGGAAGCGCCTGACGACCCCCGTCATTCAATTACTCAGGCTCAACGCGATGTAAAACAGTTTTTGAAGATGTCTGCGCGAAACGGAATCATCCGACTAGTGTCATCATTTAATTACTCCGGCCCAACGCGATGTGAATCAGTTTGAGGGATGTATGCGTAGATCGGAAGCGTCCGCCGACCCCCATAATTTGATTACTCCGGCCCAACGCGATGTAGAACAGTTTTGGGGATGTATGCGTGGATCGGAAGCGTCCGACGACCCCCATCATTCAATTACTTCGGCCCAACGCGATGTAGAACAGTTTTCGAAGATGTATGCGCGAAACGGAATCATGCGACGAGTGTCATCATTCAATTACTCCGGCCCAACACGATGTGAATCAGTTTTAGGGATGTATGCGTGGATCGGAAGCGTCCGACGACCCCTATGATTTAATTACTCAGGCCCAACGCGATGTAAAACAGTTTCAGGAGATGTATGCGCAAAACTGCATTTGACTACGGCCCAACCCGTTTTTCCGCTCGCTAACATCGATTATTGACCTAAACTAGTCACAATTTGCACTTATTCAATTTTTTTTTTTCAATCCGTTCCATCTCACTATCTTGTTGTCATCGAATACAGTATCGTCAATATATTCATTTACTTTCGAACACTTCAGCAGACCGAATTCGTACAAGTTTATGTTTTGCTTGTTAACAATACGTTATGGGGCTCGAGAAATGGCATGTCTAATAGCATTATCTGACCGTTCGGCATTTCTACAATCAGAATTCCGTACAATTTTCAAAAAATCGTTTGAAAATGTTAAAATTGAGTCTTGGTCGATTGAAAGCAGAACGTCGTAAGTCCTGGCACAAACGACCTCCTGGATTTAACTAGAGGAAAAATAATCATATGAATTAATTCCAGACCGTCGCGTCGCGTGAGCCTCATTATACGACTTTTCGTCAGTTGTAGAAGTGAAAACATTAAAAATTCATCAAAAAAAACCTAAAAATGATTCAGTTACAATGAAAATCAGAAGGCGTTATGGCGTATTGGCAGATGACTTCCTGTTTCCAACTTGAAAAAAAAAAATTTCGTGAACCGATGCCATAATGTCGTATGTATCTCAAAATCTTGAGAAAAAATGAGTATTGAAATGAATGAGAACGTAAAACTCAAACGCTGAGATCACGTCTGCCTAAGAGCCATCCCACGTCAGACCGGACAAAATAAGTCAAAATATGACCTCGATATTACCGATTCCGCTATAATTTTTTTCACGGGTTCTATGGAACAAATAAATTCATCAAACGATTTTTTTTTTGGCCCCCATTTTCCAAGTTACACGGGGGTGAAATTCAGCAAAAAGAGCCAAAAATCGAAAACATACTCCTCTTCAAACGGTCATATCTTTGATTGTATTCATCCTAGAGACTTCAGTCAAGAACCATTCCAAAGCTATTGAATGACACTATTATTATACATTTATTTGGTTTTGCGGTAACGAACAATTTCATTTGTTATAAACAAATATATTATTCAAACGCGATTTTCAAAGTCAGGGTCACGCGATAAAATTCTGAAAAAAATATGAGCGTATTCCTTGATCAATTCTCTACAAAATCGTTAAGTCAAACGGATGGAGAATCGCTGGAGACTATGTGAAAACGATTTATTTATAAGTGACGGCGCGCGCTGCCACCGTAAAACCCGGCTCGGGTACGTGTGGCTAGCACAAGGAAGCGTCGGTGGGCATGTTAAACGGTCATATCTTTGGTTTTTTTCATTCTAGAGACTTCTTCTATGAACCATTTTGAAGCTAATGAATGACACTATTATTATATATTCATCGAATTCCACGATGATTAACAATTCGATTTGTTATAAACAAATACAAAATTCAAACGTGGTTTTCAAGGCAAGAACCACGCGTAAAAATTCTGAAAAAAATATGAGAGTATTTCTTGATCAATTCTCTACAAAATTGTTGGGTCAAAAGGATCAAGAACCGATGGAAACCATGTAAAAACGATTTATTCACAAGTGACGGCGCGCGCCGCCGCCGAAAGACCCGGCTCGGGTACAGTAGAACTCCTATAAATTCGAAGCTACGGGACCGAGAATTCTAAGAATTAGAATTTACGGGTTACCCTCTCTATTAGAATATTTACTGTCTGCGCATGCTCGGCGCATGCTCTATGTGTTGCACGGTAAAGTGGGCGCGTTGAAAGAGGTAAAGAGTAGGGGACCAACTTCCACGCCGCAATAGGGGAAGTCGAATTTAAGTGATTCGAATTTATAGGAGTTCTACCGTACGGTTTTTCGGTGTCAGCGCGCGCCGCCGCTTATAAATAAATCGTTTTCACATAGTCTCCATCGTTTCACCATCCTTTTGACTTGACGATTTTGTAGAGAATTGATCAAGGAATACGCTCATATTTTTTTCAGAATTTTATCGCGTGACCCTCACTTTGAAAATCGCGTTTGAATAATATATTTGTTTATAACAAATGAAATTGTTCGTTACCGCAAAATCAAATGAATGTATAATAATAGTGTCATTCAATAGCTTTGAAATGGTTCCTGACTGAAGTCTCTAGGATGAATACAATCAAAGATATCACCATTTGAAGAGGAGTATGTTTACGATTTTTGGCTGTTTTTGCTGAACTTCACACCCGTGTAACTTGGAAAATAAGGGCAAAAAAAAAAAAATCGTTTGATGAATTTATTTGTTCCATAGAATCCGTAAAAAAAATTTTAGCGAAATCGGTGACATCGAGGTCCGAAAGCTATCCGGTTTGACGTGGAATTGCTCCTAAGCGAATCACGGAATGAAGAAAAATTATACGACCTCATATCACTGAAATCGCCTTTTTGGTGCTCATGACCTTTTGCTATTAGATACCCAATATTCAAAATAAGTTCTTAAGCTAATGTTACAAGACTGACGCGGACAAAAAAGTTATGTTGCGTATAAGTATATGAATTTATTAATACATAATTATAAATTTTACGAAATCCTCGTTATATTTTTTTTTGTTTGACCAAAAAAAACAATGCTGGCAGAACTTTGGTCTTTGGCGAAACTCTTTTTGTACTGGCGTCTGCGTCGTCATATCTAAACCAGGCTGCATCACCTCTTCGATAAAAAAATCGCTGTATAGTGCCCTGCTGAATGCCCTTTTCTCGTTACCTTAAATGGGTGGTAATCAACTATACCGCACAGTTCTAGATGATTGATATCATCATCTGGTATCTGAAAACTCTGCGGTATTTTTTGTAATTCCAATCGATCTTCAGTGGTTATTACACAAACATCAAGTAGTACAACGTCATCTGAAAATGTAAAATTACTTCATAATTTAGATTGTTGAATTGATCTTATGCAGTGGTGAAGTTAATGAAAAATAAATAATATAGTAAATGAAATTATTTCATAAGAGATTGCCTATGGTAACTAGTGACATCGAACCGCATCACAGCCAAAAACTGAATACAAACGAGATGTAAGTAATTATTGAGGCTACTGAAGAGAAAATAAGCAGAGAAATATGTAAGAATGCTAGTGAGCTAGAAAATAAGGCAAGATCCAAAATGCGTATCCATGAGACATAGAAGAACGAGCCCGGAATCAATCTGCAAGTACGATGGGGGATAAGCAATATGGCACAGTATAACTGAATAAATGGTTAATGGGAAAGCCAGTGAAGAAATGCTTCTAACAAACAATTTCAAAGTATTCTGTGATTTAACCTGTTTTATAGATGTGATGAATATAACAAGCGACTCATGATATATGTCATAAAAGCTCATTGGATTTCCAGAGCTTTGGCCGCATTTCTGTTTATTTTTCTATGGGGCGGTGGTGATCATGTTTGTTCGAATCTTGCTACATGGAATGGCGTGCAAGTATTGTAGATTCATGTTTTTGGAGGTAATATCATGTATGCTAGTAGGTACACTCACGGAAACTGAACCTAAAGCGTCGTCGGTATGGTGATCGAGCAACCCGTACATACACGTTGATATACGTTGTTTTTAATTGACTTTGACAATTTGAAGACAATTAAAAACAACATGTATCAACGTGTATGTACGGGTTGCTCGATCACCTTACCGACGGCGCTGCAGGATCAGTTTCCGTGAGTGTACTATCATTCCATATAAATTTGTACTCACCCACTGTAGCGACTATGCTCTCTTTTCCGCTGCAGCCTTTCTTCGAACAATTACTGTTTTCGAACGCCATTTTTCGGCTGACAATACAGTGGTTGAAATCCGGATCTGAAATTCTCGTACTCTCAACATTGAAAAGAGGGAAAAATCTAAATCTAGAAACACATCCTCTGTTGCATGTGGACACCTCTTTGTAACTTGTATGTTCATGTAGTAACTTTTGCGCCACAGCTCCGACATTATATTCAGCATCGAATAATTTTAAATCTGATATGTTCGGATGGTCCATCAATTTCTCAGGATAATTTGTCAATAAAATTTTTTCTCTCGATATGTAAGAATGTGATCCCAACCCTTTTTGTCTAATCGCTACGATCATTTTCAAAAAATCGTTAGTTGCGGCCAAACTGTCAACCTACAATTGGTTATGATTTAATTAATGACTTCCAATACATAAAGCTTAGGAATTGATGATTTATCAATTGGAATGCGTGTAAAAAGTTGAAACTTTTCAAAGGTGGACAAGTACAGAATACCTAGAAGAAAACGGAAATGTAAATGAAATAAGACAAAGAATATATACAACGGCCAACATACAGGGAGATTAAGGGGACCAGTACAGCGACTTTTCGAGAAATTATCATAGTCCGAAATCAATTTATTTCATACCCAAAGTTCATTTCACATCAAAATATTTGTATTTTTCCAAATCATGTGTCGTAAGGATTTTGGCACACCGTTGGTCCAATTCAATCTCTTGACGTCTCATTTTCTCCGGTAAACCATTCCTCATCTTGTGAATGTAGGGATTTTAAAATAAAAAATTATGTCATAAGTTATGATCAATTTACCAAATTTGCAAAAATTATTATCACTCATTTCTTGAATAACTTGGCCAAAACGAACATTTTTCAAAATTCCTACATTCACATGATGAGGATTTGTTTTCTGAAGAAAATAAATCCAAGATGACCTGAATCGGTTCAACGGTGCTCTAAAATCCTTACGACACATGATTTGGAAAAAGAAAAATATTTTGATGTGAAATGAACTTTGGTGATGAAATAAATTGATTTCGGACTATGATAATTTCTCGAAAAGTCGCTGTACTGGTCCCCTTAAAGCAATCGTTTCCACTCAGTCAAAGCCAACTCGGCACACTCTAGGTTCTTCGTCTGTTTATTGCAGGCCGGTCATCTGCATTTTTTTCTCTGGTTTAATTGCTTTGCTTTCGCAAGACATCGATTCGGAAAAAAAAGTGGATGGCCGGCCTGCAATAAACAGATTAAAAACCTGGAGTGTGCCGAATTGGCTGTGACTGAGTGAAAACGATTGCTCTGATCACTCTGTATAGTTTGTCAGACAAACGATGCGTGTGTTGGTTGGAATATTGCTTGGTCATCGTTCGGTTTCCTCGCTAGCTCATGCGCGGTAGGTCAGATGCACCGTTTGTGGCTACTGTACCATTCACGGCATTTACGCTTGTCAAATGTTTCACTCGTTTCTAGAACTATGAGTGTATCCAAATATTCCGTCAATTATGAAAACATATCCCACATCAAATTTCAAACGAAAGCTTCTAATATTTCACTGTTCAAAACTTAATTTATTCGCTTCGTGCACACCTATACGCTCTCACCAAAGTAAGAATGTGTAGTCGTGTACATGCATACTAGTCACGTGTCGTTTGAACGCGAGCTAACCCGAAGGTCGTGGTACTTCGGATTTTTTTATGCAGAAGTGTTCTCTGAGGTCTGAGGATTGAGAAAAAAAATTGTTTGAAATCGGATAACGAGCTATTCAAATTTACGCGCGATTTTTCAATTTTTTTTTTTTTTTTTTTCAATTGCATAATTGCATTGATTTTGAAGAAAATACCTTTTTTGACGGAGGCAATGAATTTTTGTACATCACAAAGATTTGTCCATTCATATGTAGCTAACTTCATTAACGTGTTCTCACAGTCTACAATGCATGTAAGTGCTGATAAACAAACGAAAGTCTTGTCACAGCTGATAAACAAACGAAAGTCTTGTAACAGCTGATAAACCAACAAAAGTCTCGTGAGAGCTGCAAATGTGAAAACACGTAAATGCAGTTAGCTCCGTATTTAGTGCAGTTTCAAGGCCATCTTTCAGAATGTCCAAAATGCAAAAGACATCCCATGCTAATCACGCATTTTCACACCAAGAAAATCGGAGTAAAATTTGTTTGCTGTGCTTCAAGAAAAATAACGTAATGTTCAAAGTGGAAAAGTCTTTACAATCGCATTTAGAAAAATTGCTACAGCGTAGTATCAATGACATTCTGAGTGATGAAAGGCTACCTAATGTTCTCTGTGGCACTTGCAAAAAAAATGTATACCGTGGTCTATCCAGTAATGATACAAGAAGTGTGAAACTTCAAACTCTTAAGTTACCAGATTTTTCTAATTTTCAAGGTAGACAGTTAATCACAAGATCTCGAGCTGAATTAGCCTGCCAGTGCTATTTGTGCGAGCTCGCAAGAAGAAATGTGACTATGCCACTTTTGACTCAAAAGAAATCGGGTGTTCCGAAATTTGTGAAACGTTGCTCAAATTGCTTCATGGTCCCTAGACGAGGAACCATTCATAAATGTACAAGAATTGCTCAAGTAGAGAATATTTGCAGTTATGTCGACACAACACTAAATCAGAAACTAAAAGAGCAGTTGGCGGCAACGCTTATTAGCAATATTGCATCTACTAATCAGCTTGATGACAAATTAAGAAAAAATGATTCACCGATCTCGCTTACACAGCCCCGCGGAGGTAAGCCTATGCGAGTAGTTTCAAATCCAGTCAACAATACTGTAGTTGCTTCCGCTACCAATTTAATAGCAACAGACGATTTTGTGAAAATAAAAACAAGATTCAACGTGAGTTCCAAGACTACTCTTGGTATAGCAGGTGCCCTCCGAACTGCTAGCAAAAAGCGCGCAATCATTGAGCCGGGATTGAAAGAAAAGCTTGAACTAAAAAATCAGGAAGTGAAAGACTTTTTTTCTACTAAAACAATGGATTTCGTTTTAACTAAATCTAAAGTGACCACAGTAACCAAATGTCCGGTAGTGTATTGTAATAATCTCGAAGATTTGATCGCACACATCGAAAACCAGCGTGAGATTAAAAATGAGCATTTGAAATTTGGAATTGACGGTGGAGGGGGTTTTCTGAAAGTGTGTCTATCCGTCCAAGTTATTCAAGATGACATATCTGAGTGTGGTCAAAGTAATACGAAACGCCAGAAATATGAAGATGGTGTGTGTGCTAACGTTTTCAAAGATTCGGGCGTCAAGAAGTTATTTATTATCGCGATTGCAAAAGCTGCTCAAGAAAATTACGAAAACGTCGTAGATATATGGAGGATGTTGGAAATAAATAATTTCTCTGGCACAATAGCGACTGACCTGAAATTGGCTAATATTTTGTTAGGGATTATGTCCCATTCATCGTCATACCCTTGCACATGGTGCTTCTGTGAGAGTAAAGATTTGGACAATGTTGGAACACATCGCACAATAGGAAATTCATTGTCTAATTTTGAGGCTTGGAGAAACGCGGGATCAGTTATAAAAAATGCCAAAAACTACAAAAATTGTATCCACGCACCAGTTTTCTACGGTGACGAGAATACAAGGATTTTGGAAATCATTCCCCCTCCGGAACTCCACTTAATGCTTGGCGTTGTAAATACGATAGTGAGGCATATGCTGGATGAGTTTGAAGATGAAACCAATGAGTGGACAAATCTGTGTAATGTCCAACGAGAAGTCACTCATGGGGGCACCGGCTTTAAGGGAAATTCTTGCAAAATATTATTAAACAAAGTGGATACTCTCCGGTCAATTTGCTCTGTAGGATGCCTAAAATATGTAGAGGCTCTCAAGCACTTTCGTGGCGTGGTAAATGACTGTTTTGGAAACGAATTGAACCCTTCTTACCTAGAATCAATCGGAAAGTTTAAGGCAAGCTATTTAGCTTTAGGAATATCTGTCACACCAAAGGTACACGGGGTATTTTATCATATCGAAGACTTTTGCAAAGGTTCGAAGCGAGGACTAGGATTTTACAGTGAACAAGCAATGGAATCAGTTCATTCTGATTTCAAGACAATGTGGGATAAATATCGGGTTTCTGAGAATCACCCCGAGTACAACACAAGATTATTGAAAGCTGTCGTAGAATATAACAGTCACCATGTAGAAATTTATGTTACTCATCTATGTGCGTATAACTGATGAGAAATATAATACTCAAACATTTTATTCTAATACTGATCCCAGTTTTCTAATATTTTTTATTACCCTACATTAATTTTCTATCCAAAAATTCATTGACTGCGTCAAAAAATGTATTTTATTCAAAATCGATGCCATAAAAAAAAAAAAAAAAAAATCGAAAAATCGCGCGTGAATTTGAATAGCTCGTTATCCGATTTCAAACAATTTTTTTTCTCAATCCTTAGACCTCAGAGAACACTTCTGCATAAAAAAGTCCGAAGTACCACCACTTTCGGGTTAGCTCGCGTTCAAACGACACGTGTAGTGGCGACGCCTATAGTAGGGATCGGCATTTTTCTTGGAAAAATTGAATGTATGTACACGACTACACATTCTTACTTTGGTGAGAGTGTATAGGTGTCCACGGAGCGAATACAATGATCAAAGCACTTTGTACCACTTGTGGCCATAGCCTCCATTTATTTGCAATAGATATGGCCACAAATGGTGCATCTACCATATAAATATTCAAACTAATCAATAACATTGTTGTACGAGTACTGTGACCATTCTCAAACTGTCCAATAGCTGGGACACTGCAAACCTCATTCATGTGAAATTCACAGTTGGTCAACGCAGCATTATATGGGGCCGATTTAAATTCATTTACTTACTTTTCTATTTATTACTTCGAAATCATAGGTGCCTATGAGAAACAGTTGCAGAATAGTGTCAAATGCACACGTGTTTGACATGGAAATGTTTTGTCCATTTATTGTTACACATGACACGTCTTTGCTGTTTGCGTTTTTGGTAACGGGTATAACTTTATGTTTTTCAATAGACATAATGTCTTTAATGGTGCTCTTCTTTTCACCTAAATATAATGAACGACTTTTTTTGTTTTTTATCTTTTCATTCTGTTCACTTTCTCTCTTTCTTCGATTTTGTTGATCAATTTTTTCATTCATTTGCCCTTTATTTTTCCAGTTATCAAATTCCCTCAAGCCTATCATTTTTTTTAAATCATCGCTGTCATAACATGTATGACAAATCCTCTTCTGTCCGAAGCCTTCTTCGTCACATGCAACTGAAGACTCGGCTAAGGCATGGACAGTAGGGTGGGCCGAAAAACCCTTGATGTCGAAAATTGAAGACGGCTAGTGTCGAAAAGTTTCCTTGGGATATGAAACGAAAGCTCCATTTTTTTGGGATTTTTATCTTGACTCCTTCCGCTCGACCAAGAGGCTTGAAGTTGCCAATACTTGAAAAAAATCTCTAAACTATTAAAAAAAACTACAACCCTTTTTATCGTGATACCCTCCTCTTTTCTCCTCATCCGGCCTTGGGACCGGCAACGGCAGTTTTTTTTTTTTTTAATTTTTTTTTTCAATTTTTTTTTTTTTAATTAAAATTTTTTTTTTTGTATTGGTCATTCTTTTTAATATCATAGTAATTTAGACGTCTAATTACTTCAGAAATCTTTCTGACTATCGAATACCGGCATTCTTCTTCATTAATAGTGTTAAGAGATTTTTTTCAAATATTGGCAACTTCAAGCCTCTTGGTCGAGCGGAAGGAGTCGAGATAAAAATCCCAAAAAAATGGAGCCTTCGTTTCATATCCCAAGGAAACTTTTCGACACTAGCCGTTTTCAATTTTCGACATCAAGGGTTTTTCGGCCCACCCTAATGGACAGGTCTCTCACAAATCAAACAAGCATGTGCACCACCGGGAGCATCGCCTGAAGCACAAGCTGGACATCTTTTAGTATAAAAATCATCGTTGTTGATAGGGGACTCCGATATTTGTACTTCGTCATTCGGAGAACACACTTCGTCCGATACTGGTACCGTATGCGTTTCCTCGTTTAACTGAGCCCTTTGAAGTTTTATTTTGCCAAGTATATAATCAATGTGCTTCGACACGAAACTGTCGATTCGCATAGGGAGTTCATGAGGCCTAAATATAACATTTTTTAATTTATTGAACTCGCTTTCAATGGTAGCACTTGATGCCGCACGACTGACATCGCATCCGAATTTTTCCGCCCGTATATTTGTCCAAAGTGGAAGCAACGCCATGTCTTTAATCAAATATTCCGTAAATTTGTCACAAAAATGGGCATTATCATGATCACCGACTTCATCAGCAATTAATGTTTGCACTGAGTCTTTAAGGTTTCGGCCCCGCTGGGTCCAAGCATTGCCGACGTTATTAAACTCTTCATCGTTGAGTGGTTCATCGATTTCGAAATCTTCTGTCGTCTTTTCTACACTGAATATTTCATCATCTATTTCAAAATCTGGGAGAAGTATAGTAGTAGCTGTCTAGAGTATACAAGAATAGAGTATACAAGTATGTAGGGGAAGATGGCCCAAAGTGGATAGGTTAATGTTCAGCGGCGGATGTTTTTGGGAAAAAAGCAAAAAATTGAGTGAACAACGACTGATTTTCTCAAGTTCGTCGATAAACTATGCAAAACATCAATAGAATTTGTGAAATTATTGATGCTATAGCGAAACAATAACATAAAGTAAAAAATGGAAAATTATTCACTTTGCCCGTAAGCTCGGGCAAAGTGAATACTGATTCCGGGCAAAGTGAATATCAGTGTTTTTTTTCGCAATAGGCATGCATCACAAACGAATGCACCTTTTCCGCCATACGTAGTGCATTTCTCATGTCCCTAATGCTTACACATGTTGCACTAGATCCAATTTTCAATAGGCCTGCCGCCTACTTCAAAGTAGGTTTCGCTACCCACGATGCCCATGCAGTAGGGTGGTTCATTTTGAAGTTGTATTTTTTTTTCTTATTCCCCACCTGAAAACTTGGTGCAAAATTCGGAAAAAAAATTCTCATTAAATCGCAGAGCATGAAAAAAAATATTTTTTGTTTTTCTTATTGAGTGGATATCTATCCACTTTGCCCGGTTCACTTTGCCCGGCAGCACATTGAGAACAAATATGATCAATCTCTTTGAATATATTTGATTGTAAACAAATCGGCATATGGTCTTTTTGTCGAGAAAAGGACGCCATTTAATGTAAGAAATACGACAATTAGACTGGAGCAATAATAAGGCGAAATACATCGCGATACATTCCAAAGAAAAATTTTAACAATTCGAAGTGTTTCAGTTAATTTTTTGCGTAGCTTTCGCACTAACACGTCCGAGTTCATTTGCCACTGTTATGAAGTTGGAGGATAGGTACTGACACCAATGTTATGAATTGGGGTTGGTGAGCTGCTACCTGAAGAATGTACCTAAGTAGAGCTATGACGTTGAGTTCGTTATTCGTTTTTATACCTTAAGGTAACCGGGATCTGGATGATGAGTGACTGATGTGAATAAGTATATTAACTGAATAACTGTTTATTGGTTTACAAGTCGTAATGCTTAAGTGGTAAGTGATTCTGAGTTAGTGATTAAGAGCGAGTCTGAGACTGACTGTCTTCTTCGATGATCTGAATGTAAGTGCTTCTAGCTCGAGTGCGAATGTATAAAAATGGCTACCGATGATCTCAGTAGTGAGATCATCCTTTTCATTGTTCTCCCGGGCATGAGCGCATTGATGCAGGTGCAGTTTTATGGTGCATAGGTAGGGATAGAGTTCTTGGAATTTAAGGGTGAGACTTCCTCTGATTAGAGGTGGCGAGACTGGATAGATGCAGGATGTTGTGTCTTGGGTATTGAGAGTGGTAGAGCATAGAGAAGTATGGAATAGGGTGGAATACGTAACACGCCCATCCTCGAGGGAAAAAAATATTGCTCCTGTGAAGCAGGGGGAAAATTTTTTTTTTTTTTTTTTTGTAAAAGTAGAAGTGTGTATAATATTTTTTAGGTTTAGGGTTGTATATTTACGATAGTAAGTATACTAGGTATACTAGGGATACATTCACGTTAGTGAATGTATCTATGTGCATGGATCTACGTTAGTAGATTCATCTACGCGTATATTCGCGCTAGCGAATATACCTTGGTGTATATGTTTACATTAGTCAACATATTTGGGTGTGTATTCACGTTAGAGGATGTGTCAAGGTGTATGATTTGAGTTAAAATTAGAATATAGCTAGGATTACTTATTCGCAATAAGATCGATTAGTTATAAATGTCTTATGCTGAGTTAGTAAATGGTTTATGTTGAATATACTTATTACAATGGTAAAGTAGGTATACAATCAAATATTTGAATAATGGTTAAGTACATGTATTATTAGCATTGTAGGTATAATAGATGATATATATGAAGTTTTTATTTAATCACAATATTACATTTTTATGAGGTAAAGAAAGATGTTTGAGCTGTCTGAGCGTCTTCTATGTTTAGTGAATATGTGTATTACAGTGGTAAAGGTGTATGTTATGATATAGGTAAAATCGCTTATTGGTAATAAAATCGTTTATAAATGTCTTATTCATGTATAAAAGGATGTTTGAGCTGTCTGAGCAGCTTCTATGTTTAGTGTAGTTGGTGTGATTGGTGCACATGTGATGGCTGGAGGATTATTTTGCTCAGTAGAGTCTTGATTTCGGTTAGTGTTTCTGAATCTTTCAAATATTTTAAGTATTCGTTCAGCTGTTGCAAATTTTTGTGCTATATAAACTAGCGATACTGATCCGAATAGGGAGGAAATGTAGTAAAGCATGTTTTCGATACGGTTGTCGTTGTCTGTAGCTCTTCAATTTTGAGTTATTTCGTCTGTTCTTTTTATAATGTCGTCTGAAGTTAGTGCGTTTGAGGATAGATCTTTGGAAGTTAGGAATGGGGTTTTGATTAGTGTAATTGTTGGAATGAACGGTAGCTCTTTAGGTTCGTCGTAGATTTCTGAAATGTTCAAGTTAAATTTTGGTATGTAGGAATGTGTTTCAATGGTTTGGTAGTATTTGGTTGTGGATAGTGAGATTGTGTGGGAATTTGCTGTGCATTTGTTATTGAGTTTCAGTATTCCAGAATTGTTTAGAGTTATTTGGATTGGTTCTTCGTCTTTGCAAACGATATGCATAATTTCTGGTTTGGTTAGGGAGTAAATCCAAGAGTTTGATGTAGTTAATTCGGTCCAGTATACTCCGTCAAAACTCCCGAGTCTGACGTCGCATGTCTTTAAGTCTGTTTCAGTTGGTTGAATGAATAGTCCTACTTCGCAGATAGCGTGGTTGTTTGAATGGAATAGTGGTTGATTCTGTCTACATATGTATGTTTCCAGTGATTGCATGCATTTGTTGAATTTTAGTTCGGTTAGTTTGAAGTATAAACTTCTGTCCCTAGTTATTGCTATATAGTGGAGTTTCGAAATAAGGAGTTTTTATGCATTTGGGTGTTTGTGGTATTTTCGTTTTATTAGTGTTAGTTAGTTATTTAATTAGCTAATTTGATTTTATTTATATGTACGATTTTTGTTCTATGGTCATTTATTTCGATTTCCTTTTTTCGATATTATGTAACTGTTGGTTGTCGTTAAATGGGGGCACATTATTTTCGGTGATATTGTTCGTATAGTTATTCTCGAGGTTTGTCGGTACGTTTGAGTAGTCTAGTTGCATGGGATTCTCGTTATTTGAGTTTGAGTTTGTAATGTTATCTTCTGGATTTTGTACAGTTATTGGGATTGGTTTGAAATCGCAAATAGTTATTTTTATATGGGAATTTTGGAAAATGAAATAAATCATTGATCGAACGGTTTTCCAGTTAAGTTTGTCTAGTCCGCAACCGATTTTTGGGATTGATATTGACTGTACGTTTTCTAATTCTAATTGTCGTCTGAGCTTACATAAAATTTCGTACATAGTTTTATACGTTGGCTTGCCGTTGAATTCAGCTTTGGTGATAAGATTATATACTTTGATATTATTGTATGGTGTTACTATGATGTCACCTACTTGGGGGCTCTTTGATTCTAACACGTCGCGATTTATAATGTTGCGTTCAATCATTTCTTGTGCTATACCTTGTCCGATTAAGCAGTCGGCTGGAATGCAATGTGCTATATTGTCGTCTTGTGTAAATAGGTCTTCAGTTGTTCCTATTATGAGTTCGTTTGTCGGGTCTGGTAAAATTTTCAGGAGTTCTCGAAATTGTTTATAGGATGGTTTATGATAGATTGATTTAGTGATTGGAGGACTATTGTATTGCGGTGGAATGGTAATTTTGGGTATTGTTACTTGTTCTCCTCTGATAGTGTCTGAGTATAGTTTTCTGGAATTAGGTTTAGGAATCTGTTGTTCACTGGAAGTCGGAAGTATTTCTTTACAAGGAGGATCTTTGGAATTCGATGTCCATGATTCGTTGGAGGTAGAAAGTTTTTGTTTGTAGTGAGGCATGTGGTCGTCGTCCGACGATGAGGAAGTAGGTAGTGGTGAGGGGGGTTTAGGCTTTCTTGGTCGTAGTTTGTATTTGTGTGCGTGTGTTGGGGATTGCGCGCTTTTACGTTCGCTGTACCTTGATTGATTTTTATGTGTCTCACTTGGATCTGAATCATCGATAAGCTGGTTTGAGATATGGTTTGAATCGCGGTTTTGTTTTTGATTATTTTCAAATGAAGTTGGCTGAAGTGTTTATGGGTTTACGTGATTTTTTATTTACGGGTAGATTGTCTGGAGAGATATCAGTATATGTAGCGTTTCGTTTTTGGTCGATTCTTTTAGATAGTGGTAAGTCGTCGACAGACATGTCAGTAGGTGAGTCAATTGTCATTGGTCTAACAGATTTTGAAACATTGATAGGATTTTTTGGCATTGGAAAACTGTCTGTTGTATCGCCTGTGGATGGATCTTGCATCGAGTTATCTGAGGGGCTGTCCATTTCTGTATCGGTTTTTGAATTGATTTCTATATCTTCTTCTAGTGGGTCGGGGTAAATTAATTTTTTGTAGGTATTTGATCGTCTGTAGAAGTTTCGGTTAATGAATAGTTTGTCAAAGGTATATTTTGAAAATGTATTGTTTCTTTTATTGTTGGTAAGCAATCCATGGGAATTTGGTTGGGTTCGTCTTTTTCAGTTTCTGAGTCGACGTCGTCTTTGTATTTCTTTATAGGAGCGGGATTTGGTGAGTCATCTGTACTTTGTCGCGCGCGGGTTGGGAATTGATGAGCTTCTTTCTTATGTTTTGCGCTTGGTTTTGATATGCTATCTGAACTAGAGTTTCGGTTACGTTTCGTATTTATTGGTAATAATTTATCGGTTTCTACGGGTGGATTGCGCGATAATGCATCTGCGTTACAATTGATTTGACCTTTCTTGTATACGACGTTATAGTCGTATTCTTCGAGTTTGAATCTCCATCTGAGTAATCGCGAGGTCGGATCTTTTACGCTGCTGACCCAGACAAGAGGTTTATGATCGGTAACGAGTGTGAATTTATGTCCGTATAGATAGGGTCTGAAGTGATGGACTGAATATACAATTGCTAGTAATTCTTTTTCGATTACAGAGTAATTGAGTTCTGCTTTGTTTAGTGTGCGTGAGGTATAAGCTATCGGTAGGTCTTCTCCTATTTCGCCTTGGCTGAGTACGGCGCCAATCGCGTATCTAGATGCGTCAGTTGTTAGTATGAATGGTTGATCGAATTTAGGATATTGTAGTATAGGAGATGTGCATATCGAGTCTCGTAAAGTTTCGAAAGCCATTTGATGTTCAGATGTCCAAAGGAATTTAACGTCTTTTTTCAATAGTGTAGTTAGTGGTCTGGATATTTTTGAAAAGTTTTCGATAAAGCGTGTATAATAACCGATTAGACCGAGAAATTGTTTGATCTGTTGAACTGTTTTAGGAACTGGATATGCTGCAACTGCTGTTATTTTCTTTGGGTCTGGTTTTACACCGTTTTCTGTAATGATATGACCTAAATAAGCAACTTCTTTTCTTAGGAATTCGCATTTGGCTACTTGTAAACTCAAATTTGCTGATCGTAGTCGATTAGCTAGTTTTCTGAATTCAATTTCATGTTCTTCAAGAGAGTGTGCATAGATAACGATGTCGTCTGAATATACGAATGCTATGTTTCCTTCTAAACCGGATAAAACTTGGTCCAATAATCTTTGGAATGTTGCAGGAGCGTTCGTAAGTCCGTATGGCATGTTATTGAATTCGTAATGGCCGTGGGGGGTGGAAAATGCTGTTTTGTGTGCGTCAGTTGGGTCCATAGGGATTTGGTGGAAACCGGAAGCGAGATCGAAAGTTGAGAAGTATTTAGCGTTTTCTAGTTAATCAAGTATATCTTTTATGTTTGGTAGAGGGTACGCGTCACCTATAGTTTTTTCGTTTAGTTTTCTGAAATCTATGACCATTCTCCATCTTTTGTTGCCTTCTGCATCTGGTTTTTTGGGTACGACCCAAACGGGGGAATTATAGGGTGAGGATGATGGTTTAATGATATTTTGGTCTAATAATTCGGAAACTTGTTTCTGTATCTCGTCTTTGTGGACAGTAGGGTATCGGTATTGTTTTACGTTAATTGGATTATCGTCTGTCGTTGGGATTGAATGTTTAGCCAAGGATGTGTTTGATAGTGTGTCGCCTGGTAAGAAAAATAGGTGGTTGAATTCTGTTGTGAGAGCGAGTATAGATTCTTTTTCTTCATCGTTAAGATGGTCTAGGTGCATTGAGTTTTCAAGGACCGTTAATCTTTCGGAACGATTATTATTATTATTATCGACGGGTGTATTGGTTTCGATCGCGTCGTTTATTGTCAGCACGTTTGGATTAGTTTGTGTATTTTGATTTTGATTGTTAGATTTGATATCGTAGATTTGAATTGAGATGTTCGTGTTGTTGAAAGTTGAGGTTAATAATTGCAAGATTTTGTCCCATTTCTGGCTGCCTAGTTCATTGGATAGGTCGGGAATTGAGATTGATTTTGTGTTATTTGATTTTAGATGTTTTTTTTAGAGAATTGAGCGTTTTAGTAACGATTGTATCATCTATGTCACTGGAATAAGTTTCCACGATAATTAAGTGGTATATAACTTGCGAGCTGTTAGGGATTGTGTCTTTTATGATATCTCCGATTATATCATTTTTCGCGTAAGCAATTAGCTCGTACTCGTTCAAATCTAAAGCTTCTAGTAATTCAACTGAGATTCCTCGTAATATTTGAATTTTTTGTGGTATGAAATGAAGGATTGTGCCTGAACATTTTCGTATATCACCGTTAATTTTTTAAATTTGTACAGTACCAGATTGGTTCATGGAACTTTTGGGATCGAGTGTACACAGAGATTCGTTGACAGGTTCTAGGGTTACCGTCGGCACGCTCATTTCAACAGCTGATTCGTTTGAGTTTATCGCGAGTATACATGCTTGACCGTTACTGTTTGTAACTAATGCTTTACCGCAGTGAATATTGGGACCTAAATTAATCGTATCTACATAGCCTTCGTTGATTTCTGAATTTGAGACTTTAAGAGGAATTACTTGAGCGGTACGGCCTGGTATTATAATGAGAGTTGCGATGTGCGGTTTGTGTTTTGGGAGTTTGAAGGGAATTACACTATCTGTCAAAGTTAATGTATTATTTTCATAGGAGATGGTAGCTTTTTCTGTATATAACAAGGGTTGTCCAATAATACCGTCTTGAGCTATTGGGAAATCTTCGCGGACGACGTGAAATGTGTGTTCTTTATTGTTAATTTTTAATTTAGTTTCCGCTAAAGTATTAGTAAATCCGTCTGTTATTCCTGTCATTTTCCGTATTTTGGTTTTGTCACATTCGGTTTCTTCTTTTAGGGAATTGATTTTAATGATGTTCAAATCCGCACCGGTGTCTATTATAAATTTAGATTTCGTTTTCAATTCTTTTGTATCGATTTCGGCAACTGGCAATAGTCCGTGTATTGCTTCTAATTCTGTTTCGAGGACGTGATTTATTGTGTTAATGAACGCGGCTGAGCTTGTGTTGGGTCCGTCGGCACGTTCTCCCGGCGGACTGAGTTCGAGTTTAAAGGACTCTGATTTTGTTGTCTCTGTGTGTTATTATAGGCGCGTTTTCGGCAATTTTCAATTGTGTGACCTTGACGTTTGCAATAGTTACAAGATATGGAAGAATATTGCGTATTTTGTTGATTTGACTATTGGGGTTGGTTTGGTTGTTGATCTGACTGTTGGGGTTAGTTTTGGGACTGCTGTTGTTGGGTATTGTAGGCACGTTGTCTGCAATTTTCTACTGTATGTCCTTGGCGTTTGCAATAGTTACAAAATGTTGGAGGATATTGTGTGTTTGGTTGATTAGGTGGTCGTCTGTTTGGAGGTTGTGTCAGGTTATTGCGGTCGCGCTGTCTACAATTACCTATAATATGGCCCTGGCGTTTACAATAGTTACAAAAATTTGAAGGGTTTTGTTGATTAGGCTGTCGGGGTTGGTTATTGTCTTGTGTATTTCGAGCGTTGCGATTTAGAAATTCTTGCTCTTCTGTTAGAGCTGTTTCAATAGCTTCTGCTAAAGTATTTGGGTGTGAACCAGCTACTCTAAATTCAATTTCCGGAATCAAGCCTCTAACAAAGCATTTGAGTGCATTGGTTTGGATTGCTGTTATCATGCCAGCAGCATCATCTGTGCTTGAGTTGTTAATAGCCTGTGTTGTGTTATGTAATATGTCTTCGACTCTCGCGCTATAATCTAAAACACGTTGGTCGCTTCTTTGTTTGACATTATTCAACTCTGCTTGCCATTCAAGAATTGATTTTTTTGGTAAAAAAGCTCGTTTTAAGACTGTTAGGATTTCGTCAATACTATTATATTCTTTGCATCCTAGGTAGGATTCAGCTGTCCCATAGATTTTAGTTCTAATCATTCGTGTTAGGACTGGACGTTGAGCTGGTTTAACGAGAGGTTTTGCATTCTCACAGCTTCTTATGAAGTTATTTATATTTAAGTTTTTCCCATTAAAGTAGGGGATTGTATCTAATATGTCTTTAAGAGACCAGTATGAGGTTTCTGTTTCGTTTTCGGGTGGAGTAGGCATTTTGCGAGTTTGTGAGTTAGATTATTTCGTTTGATATATGTGTATGTGCTTATTATAATTATAGATAACTTACAAGCTGATGATGAGAATTATGAAAATTTTCATTCTAATACGGATCTGAGTTGATTTTGGAGATGAAGTTGTTGTATTGGACTGCGTCAGATGTCGGATGTCGAGAAGTCGTCGAGAAGAGTATAGATGTCACGGTCCAGGCAACTGGATCCTGTTGTAGCGAGATTGCTAATCGTTGGATTCAGATGAATCTTTGTGGGGCTAGGTGCCTTTGGGGATGTAGTCGAACTTCTTTTCTTGTAGCAACTTTGATTTTATTGCTGAGTTTTCTGTGATTTTGTAGAAGTAGTTGAAGAACTTTGTATCATGTTTACACTTTGATATCTTGTAGATTTGGTAGATTTAGTAGATTTAGTAGATTTCGTTGATTGAGTGATTTCGTAGATTTTGTGATTTAGTAGATTTCGTTTATTTCGTTCTTTATGACTTGTCACAAAGGTTGAGAGTGTGGCGGATTTTCCACGAAGAGTTGCACGTTCAGAAATTAGTAATCATTAATATCATGGCTACGATCGCGTTGATCGAATTTTGACTATACTATAGCTACCTAATAGTCGAGCGGCGAACCTGATAATTTCGCTCACATTTTTATCAGCCGCCTGACGGTCCGAGACTTGCAGTACTGTCACGTCCCTGGAATATCACCCTGTAATATACTTCAATATTTAGAGGAAGTGTATCATTTGCCAGCTTTAGTTCTGGCTAACAGTTTGGGCTTTATAAGCATTAGAGGTATTCAAAAATTTTCGATGTTTGAATTTTCCCTTCTCAGGATCTGAAAAGTTGGTTTATGATTTGAGAATAACTTTCTCCCAATGTGCCTGTCGACGGACAATTCACCACGCGGCTCATCACTTGTTTGTCTTTTCCATTGAGATAGCACATGAGATTTTTCCATGTCAATCGTGCAATTGAACATGAAATCTTTTTATTTGCTATTTAAATGGAAGATACAAACAAATGATAAGCCGCGTGGTGAATTGTCCATCGACAGGCACATCTAGAGATAGTCATTATAAAATTATACAACAAATTTTTAGATCCTGAGGAGTGAAAAAATTCGAACATCGGAAATTTTCGAATACCTCTAATGAGCATGCAAGCTGCGGAACATTATGCTGATACGATTGCAATAGTATACTAGAGGTCACGATTTAGAATACTCAAAGTATGTGTAATATTTAATGTTTTGCGAGAATATGATTTCATGAAACTCCCAATTCTATTATCAAAATGACGATTGAATTTTGTGATATCTCGGGGTCGTTCAGAACCAGAAGTGGCTCGCGCGCTTTTCTAACTAACATATTTCCGAATTACATAAATAATCATCAGATGTAAAAGTGACAATCAATTAACCTGTTATTCTTTGTTTTAAAGCAGCTTTGGCTTGTTCGCATCTGGTTGGTCTGCCATCACTCAGGTATCCTTCTGTTTCTGATAAACAGACTGTAAATATTGATCTGATCAAATCTTCGGCGTCTTCTTCGTCTGTACATTTAATAAGCTGCCCAATACAAGCTAAATAGAAAGTTTTTATAGGCTTTCGTAGATTGCTCAAATATCTGGAATATTTTTTCATTGTATGAGCAACATCGAGACGGATAAATATCTTTTGCTCATTATCTTAGTTCTTAGAGCTTCCGCGTATTCATCAATCAGATCATAGCACGTGAAACTTTGCGTTACAGCATTGAGTAAGGCTCTGGACCAATCGACTACACACGCATGAGGAGTTGGAGCACCGTATCGCCTCCATCTTCTCAACCATTCACTGAATGCTTGAGCATGCGATTCCTCTGACAGCATTCGCGTTAGTGTATATTGGCCCATGGAAGTATTAATTGCGACCGCATGTAGAAAAATATGCTTCTTGTCCACTTTTCGTACTAAGCCTCCAGTACTATCAATACATATAGTTACTCTTTGATTGGCACAAAGCTTTTCGTAGATCTGGAGTTGTTCGCTTGTACTGTAACGCACAAATATGGGACCGCTACCTATAGACTCAATGCAGTTGGCATATTCTCCTATTCTCATAATCGTCAGAGATTTAATAGGATCATCTCGGTCTAGATATTGATCAGCTATCAATTCACTTTTGGCCACATGTAATACATTTGCGGAAAAAATAAGCGGTGCCTCTGAATTGTTTTCTTGTGTCATAAACTCATTGGCTTTTTCTGCCCGATATACTTCAACACCTTTATTTTCCACTTCTTTCGAAACTTGTTGCCTTATTGGTTTCCGCAGATATGGTTTTCCGCACTTCTGCTTATTACCTAGGTTTTTTATATTGCATTCCACTAAGAAACCTTTGGGATTTGCAAATTTGCTTATTGTGCAACTTAATCGGCTTTCACAAGAACAGTGACCTGTGAAATATAAATGAATCATTTTCATTAGTACATTAATGTAATTGGAAGACCGGGGAGTGGTAGGCCGCTTTTCAGTTTTTTGCCCCCCTTCCGACTCTGCTTAGAACGAGCATCAAGACAATTCGATACCTCCGCGGAATAACCGGCTATCTCAGAAGTTGCTTGAAGAAGCGGCTATCTCAGATTTTGCTCGAAAAAGCGGCTATCTTCAAATCATGCTAGCGAAATTTTGCTTGAAAAACGTAAAATTATGATTCAAAAGCTGAAAAAACAGGTTGGAGCAAAAGCCCGGACAATATCATGTCTGCTCCAACCTGTTTTTTCAGCTTTTAATCATAATTTCACGTTTTTCAAGCAAAATTTCGTTAGCATGATTTGAAGATAGCCGCTTTTTCGAGCAAAATCTGAGATAGCTGCTTTTTCAAGCAAAATCTGAGATAGCTGCTTCTTCAAGCAGCTTCTGAGATAGCCGGTTATTCCGCGGAGGTATCGAATTAGAGCAAGATTTCGACACGACGTGTAGCTGAGGGTGGTCCTTATTTTGGTCATTTCGGAATTTCAATAGACGTGCCCCCTAAAACCCTTCCAAATGACTAAAAAAAAATTCCTGCCAAGTTTGAGTTCTCAATATTGTTGCAATAGTAGGTTCCGGAGGGAAATGAAGTGAATATATTTAGAAAATATAGGTCTGCACTAGCATAAATACACTGAGAAACTTTTCCTGGTAAAGATTCCAATAACTGCGAGTAAATCCGGGATATATCAGCTGATGTGGCAATATTTCTTACGGTACCGGAAAAATCTATTATTCGGATAATACATTCTGATATTCTGTGAGAGTAACAAGTAATAAATGAATAGCAAAAATTACTATCCGCGTATAGGAAAACGCAGAGTAGTAAAATATGGCATAGATATTAGTAGGTATTTCTAGAGGGATTGGAAGAAAGGACTAGTCGAATAAGGGGTTTTGCTACACACGTTAGAATGATTACCAGCGAGTATGGTAAATTACGTCGCCGCGAATTGACGAACAAGCTCGGCGGGTGCCACTTCGTCGATAGATGGCGAAACATCAGAATATTTCTCCCACTAGTGCTAGATGGTTATATCCGTTTGTATATAAGGAAAGCTAAAAACCACACTATAACATGTATCTGCGATGCGTCCGGAATTGCGAGCGTTGAGTTGAGGTTATGTCGAGTAGGTGAAGTTAGGCTAGTGGTTTAAGACGACGAACAGATTTACGTAACAATTGGGCCAGCCCCTAGAGTGCGGACGAACACACACATGTAATAAACTCTGTACAACAATGACCACACCAGTAGAGCAACACAATGTAAGATCCAGAAACTGCCAAATAGCCTGGCACCTCCTTCCAGCTTTTCCATTTTTGACATCGAATTTTTCTTAAAATGACTGGTAAAATTTCCAAGCCAGTATGGTAAATTCCGTTGCGCCGCGATCACGACTTTACCATACTGACTTGGAAGAGCTACTGCTCGTTTTAGGTATAAGTATAAGATTCGCTATACTTATTACCATCCTGACTAGTAAATTTTCTCATTTGTAAAAGAGTTTGTACAAATATCTTAGGTTATATTCCAATGATGATAGTAACTTACAGAATTACTAGGCAAACTAGTAATAAGTGCTAAAATGCCGGTATATCCTCAAATTACATCGAAAATAGTAAATTCTGGTAGGAATTTTAAGAAATATTACTAGGAAAAGTCTCTCCGTGTAACTTCAGCTAGACTGATTTGGTTCACAATAATATTTTTTGACGCAGCAACCGATGTTTTTATATTTCAAAAGACGTTCTTTATCATGTAGGCTGCTAGATACTGATCATATAGAATTAATAGAATAAGGGTGATTTTACCTAATGTAACAATATTGATATTAACCCGACCCCCAAGACGACGAAAGTTTTGATTAGGAAATTGCATGTATTTTTTGAAACTCAATATTGCATTTCCATAACTTCGATGATTATCGATGAAAAAATCTGAAATTTGATATAATCTGACGTTGCAGACCTGCTGCCGTCACAAGGGTTCCGAAATTATATCTTTTTCAGTCAAATACCGCGAGAGAGAGAGTTTACCGCCATCTAGACCCTCGGGATACAAGTGACACACCTAGGTATACTTCCGTGTGATTTGATATCTGTGATCTATCGAAATATTTGTTACTACCGCTAACTTTTGAAATCGTTGATTTCACTGAAGGAATTTATATCTAAGGTTTAATATTTTATATACTTGAAAAGGTGGATCCACTCACTTTACCCTTATCGCAGTAAGTCTGAGCTAACCGAAGCTTTAAGGCCGTCGTTCCGGCTGAATAGTATTGAATCGATTATCGCTGTAATTTCATTTGATTTCTGTGAAAACGACACTCACGTGTCTGGCGCCCAACTCCCTCGTAGATTTTTATTGAGGTAGTAGTCTCGTGAAACTTTTTGAGATCGATTTCCATGCGAATTTTTATAGATGATATTTTTAGTTCTATAAAAACATTGCCTGAGTTTGAAGGAACTGTACCGTTCAGAAGTAAAGATATTAATTATCAAAAAATAATTTTTTTACACGCGCTCTTATGGCCAAAATCGAATATTAGCTATAAAAAAAAAACGACGAGATAGATTTCGAAAAAACTTCGCCAAATGGTAGAATAATCCTTTCCACATATTTAAAAAAAAATGATCTGTTTTCACCGTTTCAAACAAGAGATAGAAGCTTGAAAATTATGAATATAATTAATAAAATAATAATAATAATAATAATAATAATAATAATAAGTATAGTAAAAATGCTAATAATAATATCATAATAACTATCAAAAGTTTTTGAGTAGAACCCGGCAAATGGCCGAGCAACTACCACTACGCGCCCTCAAAACTCTTGGCTGATGATTTCACGAGACTACTACCTTAATTAGTCTTTTATCAAGAAATGCCGTAAGGTACGGAGTGTGAGCTCTGAAACTCCGTTCAAGTTATTTGTATCTCTATGATGCACAAAATGGTTCATTACAACAATTCTCAGATAACTTCATTCTTACCTTTCGGTGCGATGAAAAAAAAAATCATTTTCTTCAAAAGTTAAGCGTTGAAAGGTAAGAATATAATTATGCAAAAATGTTTGGAATACACCATTTTGTACATCATATAAGTACAAATAACTATACCGAATTTAAGATTTTTTTCATGGATAATCATGGGAGTTATGGAAATTTAATGTTGAGTTTTAAAAAATGCATGCAATTTCGCATTTCAAACTTTCGTCGTCTTGGGGGGCGGGTTAATATCAATATTGAAAACTCAAACTTGACAGGGATTTTTTTTAAAAACTTATTTGGAAGGGTTCTATGAGGTAGGTCTACTGAAATTCCAGAATGACCAAAATAAGGACCACCCTAGAATGTAGCTACAATACGTTTCGTTCAATTGTATATTTTTTTAATTTCCTGGAATTCTTCGAGCTAAGAACTTTTCTAGAAGCTCCGATTCCCTATGGTTAATACCGAGCTACTGGTATATAAAAAAATATTCAAATTAGAAAAAAATTAACAAAATAACATCTGCAA
This sequence comes from Tenthredo livida, assembly GCA_963992785.1. Taxonomy (NCBI): domain Eukaryota; kingdom Metazoa; phylum Arthropoda; class Insecta; order Hymenoptera; family Tenthredinidae; genus Tenthredo; species Tenthredo livida. Next base: position 28,457,191 of record OZ023064.1, read on the forward strand.
ATATAAATATAACTATCATAAGGCTCTATAATGGCCGGTTTCACCAACGTCGAATAACTTCTCATTCATAGAATAAACGCTATTCATCGAATAAAAGTCGCAAATACAATGTGAAATAGTCTTTTGTTTTCAGTTTAATCTATGATTAAAGTTATTCGACGTTGATGAAACCGGCCATAACCCTTTTACACCAGGCATTTTAGAAAGTAGTGTATTTCAGGAATTGAAGGAAACGGATTTTCTAAATTTGGATTGATAAAAAACATAACGGCATCAACCAATTTAACTGGCATTGGAGCTATAGGGGGGAGCGTGGCAAAGAGGGCAGCGGGGCGAACAGGGCACCTCAGCAAAAAAAAAAAAAAAATCTGGAAAGTTTTCTACTTATTTTTTTAATAAAAACTGTTTGCCGAAGAATTTTTTTTTTTTGAAACCTAATTTCGAAAATTTGGCCGACGTGCTCTCTTTGCCCCGCTCGCCCCTATGTATATGAAAAAAAAAAAAAATCCTAGCAAAAAGGCTACAAAATGTCGACTCTGATCAAGTTAAATAAACCAAACGCGTTGGAAAAATAGTAGTTTATAAAATGAATATTGACTCGATGAGCAACTCTTCAGCCCTACCTGTAAGTTTTCCAGAAGTTCCGTCCAAACAGATGTAAGAATTATCTACATAAAAACCACATGATAAATGAGGCGCAGCGTCCCATATTTTATTATTAAAAAAATATTGATATATTCCTGCTTTGAAGACCAACCATGACCTTTCAAAGACTTTTCCCTTCAAATTTGCACGATTGTATAATTTTTTTTCTGTTATGCTCTCTAATTCCTCTTTGGAAGTATGGAAATCGAAATTCATTTCTTTCAGAGAGTTATCGAAAGTACTGTTCGGATCAGTTGCATCAGTGTGATCAAGGTGTTCTTCTACGAGGTTTTCGGTAATGTTTGAAGAATCATTGCCTTGATCAGTCCGATCTAAAAGCTTGTCCAAAATTTCATGTTTGTTTTGAATTACCATCGTATAGCAGGAAGAAGGTAAAAGTTTGTTATTGAAACTTTTCGAAATTTCCTTCCAGACATCTTCCACCTTCGACACTATACGTGACTCCTGTACAACTTGTTCTTTGTAATTGAGAACTACGCGAATGAAAGTCTCCTCGTCTACTAAACGTGGTCGCCCTCGCGGCTTTGCCATTATTTTGGAGAAAAAACAAACTTAGATAAAATATTCCCAGTATCACCTCACTTACACGTCACGCCCGTCCACCACAGTTCTGCACTGATGTATACCGTACGAGGCGTAGTCGCCAACAATATAGTTTATGTTATGAAGTTGTTTGATTCTTGAGTTTGTAACACATTGATATCCGCAAGGCAAAGTCGTATACACTAATTGTACCTGTATGACGGGATGTGTCACGACCAGGTTGATGAGTTTATTGTATACTGCGGCCTTTTTATGTTGCGTATTATTTTTTATCAAATAATCAATTGAATTCAATTAATTAGTTGACATTTTTTTTTTCTTCCTCCCAGTATTTTTATTTTGAAAAATTTTTGATGAGAAAAATTAACGGACGATTCCGGGAATCGAACCCAGGAACCACGGAAGCCTATCCGGGGACTTACACCCGTGACCACCTAGCTCGCCCACGGATCGCCGTAATCTTTCTCATCGTATTCTTGTGTTCGTGTATGTTATGAAGTTGTTTGATTCTTGAGTTTGTAACACATTGATATCCGCAAGGCAAAGTCGTATACACTAATTGTACCTGTATGACGGGATGTGTCACGACCAGGTTGATGAGTTTATTGTATACTGCGGCCTTTTTATGTTGCGTATTATTTTTTATCAAATAATCAATTGAATTCAATTAATTAGTTGACATTTTTTTTTCTTCCTCCCAGTATTTTTATTTTGAAAAATTTTTGATGAGAAAAATTAACGGACGATTCCGGGAATCGAACCCAGGAACCACGGAAGCCTATCCGGGGACTTACACCCGTGACCACCTAGCTCGCCCACGGATCGCCGTAATCTTTCTCATCGTATTCTTGTGTTCGTGTATGTTATGAAGTTGTTTGATTCTTGAGTTTGTAACACATTGATATCCGCAAGGCAAAGTCGTATACACTAATTGTACCTGTATGACGGGATGTGTCACGACCAGGTTGATGAGTTTATTGTATACTGCGGCCTTTTTATGTTGCGTATTATTTTTTATCAAATAATCAATTGAATTCAATTAATTAGTTGACATTTTTTTTTCTTCCTCCCAGTATTTTTATTTTGAAAAATTTTTGATGAGAAAAATTAACGGACGATTCCGGGAATCGAACCCAGGAACCACGGAAGCCTATCCGGGGACTTACACCCGTGACCACCTAGCTCGCCCACGGATCGCCGTAATCTTTCTCATCGTATTCTTGTGTTCGTGTATGTTATGAAGTTGTTTGATTCTTGAGTTTGTAACACATTGATATCCGCAAGGCAAAGTCGTATACACTAATTGTACCTGTATGACGGGATGTGTCACGACCAGGTTGATGAGTTTATTGTATACTGCGGCCTTTTTATGTTGCGTATTATTTTTTATCAAATAATCAATTGAATTCAATTAATTAGTTGACATTTTTTTTTCTTCCTCCCAGTATTTTTATTTTGAAAAATTTTTGATGAGAAAAATTAACGGACGATTCCGGGAATCGAACCCAGGAACCACGGAAGCCTATCCGGGGACTTACACCCGTGACCACCTAGCTCGCCCACGGATCGCCGTAATCTTTCTCATCGTATTCTTGTGTTCGTGTATGTTATGAAGTTGTTTGATTCTTGAGTTTGTAACACATTGATATCCGCAAGGCAAAGTCGTATACACTAATTGTACCTGTATGACGGGATGTGTCACGACCAGGTTGATGAGTTTATTGTATACTGCGGCCTTTTTTTGTTGCGTATTATTTTTTATCAAATAATCAATTGAATTCAATTAATTAGTTGACATTTTTTTTTCTTCCTCCCAGTATTTTTATTTTGAAAAATTTTTCCGGGGCCTATCCGGGGACTTACACCCGTGACCACCTAGCTCGCCCACGGATCGCCGTAATCTTTCTCATCGTATGAGACGTATCGTATCATTCACTTTCTCATCGTATGAGAAAGATTACGGCGATCCGTGGGCGAGCTAGGTGGTCACGGGTGTAAGTCCCCGGATAGGCTTCCGTGGTTCCTGGGTTCGATTCCCGGAATCGTCCGTTAATTTTTCTCATCAAAAATTTTTCAAAATAAAAATACTGGGAGGAAGAAAAAAAAAAATGTCAACTAATTAATTGAATTCAATTGATTATTTGATGAAAAATAATACGCAACATAAAAAGGCCGCAGTATACAATAAACTCATCAACCTGGTCGTGACACATCCCGTCATACAGGTACAATTAGTGTATACGACTTTGCCTTGCGGATATCAATGTGTTACAAACTCAAGAATCAAACAACTTCATAACATACACGAACACAAGAATACGATGAAAAAGATTACGGCGATCCGTGGGCGAGCTAGGTGGTCACGGGTGTAAGTCCCCGGATAGGCTTCCGTGGTTCCTGGGTTCGATTCCCGGAATCGTCCGTTAATTTTTCTCATCAAAAATTTTTCAAAATAAAAATACTGGGAGGAAGAAAAAAAAATGTCAACTAATTAATTGAATTCAATTGATTATTTGATAAAAAAATAATACGCAACATAAAACGGCCGCAGTATACAATAAACTCATCAACCTGGTCGTGACACATCCCGTCATACAGGTACAATTAGTGTATACGACTTTGCCTTGCGGATATCAATGTGTTACAAACTCAAGAATCAAACAACTTCATAACATACACGAACACAAGAATACGATGAGAAAGATTACGGCGATCCGTGGGCGAGCTAGGTGGTCACGGGTGTAAGTCCCCGGATAGGCTTCCGTGGTTCCTGGGTTCGATTCCCGGAATCGTCCGTTAATTTTTCTCATCAAAAATTTCTCAAAATAAAAATACTGGGAGGAAGAAAAAAAAATGTCAACTAATTAATTGAATTCAATTGATTATTTGATAAAAAATAATACGCAACAAAAAAAGGCCGCAGTATACAATAAACTCATCAACCTGGTCGTGACACATCCCGTCATACAGGTACAATTAGTGTATACGACTTTGCCTTGCGGATATCAATGTGTTACAAACTCAAGAATCAAACAACTTCATAACATACACGAACACAAGAATACGATGAGAAAGATTACGGCGATCCGTGGGCGAGCTAGGTGGTCACGGGTGTAAGTCCCCGGATAGGCTTCCGTGGTTCCTGGGTTCGATTCCCGGAATCGTCCGTTAATTTTTCTCATCAAAAATTTTTCAAAATAAAAATACTGGGAGGAAGAAAAAAAAATGTCAACTAATTAATTGAATTCAATTGATTATTTGATAAAAAATAATACGCAACATAAAAAGGCCGCAGTATACAATAAACTCATCAACCTGGTCGTGACACATCCCGTCATACAGGTACAATTAGTGTATACGACTTTGCCTTGCGGATATCAATGTGTTACAAACTCAAGAATCAAACAACTTCATAACATACACGAACACAAGAATACGATGAGAAAGATTACGGCGATCCGTGGGCGAGCTAGGTGGTCACGGGTGTAAGTCCCCGGATAGGCTTCCGTGGTTCCTGGGTTCGATTCCCGGAATCGTCCGTTAATTTTTCTCATCAAAAATTTTTCAAAATAAAAATACTGGGAGGAAGAAAAAAAAAATGTCAACTAATTAATTGAATTCAATTGATTATTTGATAAAAAATAATACGCAACATAAAAAGGCCGCAGTATACAATAAACTCATCAACCTGGTCGTGACACATCCCGTCATACAGGTACAATTAGTGTATACGACTTTGCCTTGCGGATATCAATGTGTTACAAACTCAAGAATCAAACAACTTCATAACATACACGAACACAAGAATACGATGAGAAAGATTACGGCGATCCGTGGGCGAGCTAGGTGGTCACGGGTGTAAGTCCCCGGATAGGCTTCCGTGGTTCCTGGGTTCGATTCCCGGAATCGTCCGTTAATTTTTCTCATCAAAAATTTTTCAATATAGTTTATGCATAGACGGAAACGCATTGAAAAATCCGGCACAACGTATATTATACAACCAGGCGGCGAACGACAAAGTATCCGACACCATTCGAAATTTCTTACCGCACTAAATAGTCTAGTCGAGAAGTGAGTTTCCTGAGAAAAATAGTTCTAATTCTCGTAAAAATATGAGCGATAGCTCATTTGATTCGGAATGCGATCCTGAAAAAGACGTATTTTTTTCCGGAAACAAAAATTGTAATTGTTATTAAGAAAAGACAAAAAAAAAAAGACGTCTCCGGTTTTTGACTATAACTAAAAACCTGTAAGAGCTAACGAAAATTGGAAAAAAGCATCTGAAAGAGGAGAAAATTTCCAATAAAAAAGTCCCAACTCCCGGAACTCTATCTCCATTATTTATAATTATTAGCAAAATCTATAACTACGTATTACACGGATGGCCTACTAAAGTTCAAGAGGAGCTCAGGCCATTTGCAACAAGAGCAGAAGAAATAAGTATCGACGATGGTTTACTAATGTGGGGCTATCGACTACTGATACCAAAACGATTCAGGAACGGACTTTTGGAAGAGATACACGGAGCACACATAGGTATAGCAAAAATGAAGGCATTAGCCAGACAGTATTTTTGGTGGCCAAATTTGGACAAAAACATAGAAGAATTTGGGAAAAATTGTCATGCGTGTAGAGCCACATCGAGTCAACCAGAGAAGGCAAGTTTGGTTAAATTCAAAGAAGCAAATTTTCCATTTGCAAGAGTCCACGTCGATTACCTAGGACCGTATCGAGGCAAAGTCTACTTGTTAGTAATAGACGCTTATTCTAAGTGGTCTGAAATTTTTGAAATGGAACAAAACAAGACAGATACTAAAAATACACTGAAAAAACTACGTGAATGCTTTGCAAGATTTGGATTACCCCAAAACCTCATATCGGACAATGGACGACAGTTCGTATCAGAGGAGTTTGAAAAATTCTGCAAGGTAAATGGAATAAACCACAAGACATAAGCACCCTACCATCCGGCAACAAACGGTCTTGCAGAGAATGCCGTAGGTTCGTTTAAGCGGGGGATTAATAAAGCGTTACAGGACGATAGGAACAACACGGAAGGCCTGACTACCCTCATAAGTCGATACCTATTTGCATACAGGAATGCACCGCATGGTAGTACAGGAGAGTCACCAGCTAAAAGGATGCTGGGACGAAGCGTAAGGACACGATTAGACCTGATGAACAAATCAGAAGCTGAAAAAGCTGCGGAAAAACAAATCCGATATTTCCATGGAAGAAGAAAAGCCGAATTTTCAGAAGTTGAGAGAGTTTATGTCAGGGACTACAAAAACCCGATGAAACCAACGTGGCAGGCTGCTAGAGTTGAAACGAAACTAGGAGGAAGAACTTACTTGTGTAAACCAGAATTTAACGACAACCTGGAGTGGAAGAGGCATACAGATCAAATCATTGAAGCTGGAAATTTTTATGAACAAGAGGCGCAACAACTCAAACAAAGGGAGGAGAGAGAATGGTTGGAAAAAAGAGAGAAACTAATAGAACCAGCTGAAGAAGATAAGGCGATAGGTAAGACAGAAACAAAAGAGACTAAAAAAGGTTCGTTTAGAAGTACGAATGAAGCTGAGGACGAAATAACAGGCGAACATGCACCCGAGCAGGTCGCTATTAAGGAAAATCTAGATATAAGTTCAGAGAGAAACATTGTACAGACTAGAGAGGTATTAACCCCGACCAAGGGTGTAAAGTAAAAGAAGGATATGGATCTGAATATCAATGTAAGACCTAAAAGATGTATTAAGCCCGTCGACAGACTCAACTTGTAATTACTTATGAGAGATGTTCGTAAGTTGGCGGGGAGGGATGTTACGTATTAGGGTTACCTTATAATAATATAGAGGCGCTGGCAATGGGCTCTGCGAGAGCCCCCTTTTGGAAGGGTACTTACTTACCTATTCTAAGTGTAAACGACGCTAACTCTTATTGCGATAATAAATATATATATATATATATCCTAACTTGAGTTCCTACTATTATTAAGAATAACCCCTCCAGTACATTATATTTAGTATATTATATTTTTATCAAATGATGGGGGTCGTCGGACGCTTCCGATCCACGCATACATCCCCAAAACTGTTCTACATCGCGTTGGGCCGGAGTAATTAAATGATGACACTCGTCGGATGATTCCGTTTCGCGCATACATCTTCGAAAACTGTTCAACATCGCGTTGGGACGGAGTAATTGAATCATGGGGGTCGGCGGACGCTTCCGATCCACGCATACATCCCCAAATCTGTTCTACATCGCGTTGGGCCGGAGTAATTGAATCATGGGGGTCGGCGGACGCTTCCGATCCACGCATACATCCCCAAAACTGTTCTACATCGCGTTGGGCCGAAGTAATCAAATCATGGGGGTCGGCGGACGCTTCCGATCTACGCATACATCCCTTAAACTGATTCACATCGCGTTGGGCCGGAGTAATTATATGATGACACTAGTCGAATGATTCCGTTTCGCGCAGACATCTTCGAAAACTGTTTTACATCGCGTTGGGCTTGAGTCATTAAATGACGGAGGTCGTCGGGCGCTTCCGATCCACGCATACATCCCTGAAACTGATTTACATCGCGGTGTGCCGGAGTAATTAAATGATGCCACTCGTCGGATGATTCCGTTTCGCGCATACATCTTCGAAAACTGTTCTACATCGCGTTGGGCCGGAGTAATTGAATCATGGGGGTCGGCGGACGCTTCCGATCGACGCATACATCCCCAAAACTGTTCTACATCACGTTGGGCCAGAGTAATTAAATCATGGGGGTTGTCGGACGCTTCCGATCTACGCATACATCCCTAAAACTGATTCACAGTGCGTTGGGCCGGAGTAATTACATGATGACACTCGTCGGATGATTCCGTTTCGCGCATACATCTTCGAAAACTGTTTTACATCGCGTCGGGCCGGAGTTATTAAATGATGACACTCGTCGGATGATTCCGTTTTGCGCATACATCTTCGAAAACTGTTCTACATCGCGTTGGGCCTGAGTAATTAAATGATGGGGGTCGTCGGACGCTTCCGATCCACGCATACATCCCCAAAACTGTTCTACATCGCGTTGGGCCGGAGTAATTAAATCATGGGGGTCGGCGGACGCTTCCGATCCACGCATACATCCCCAAAGCTGTTCTACATCGCGTTGGGCCGGAGTAATTAAATCATGGGGGTCGGCGGACGTTCCGATCCTCGCATACATCCCCAAAACTGTTCTACATCGCGTTGGGCCGGAGTAATTAAATCATGGGGGTCGGCGGACGCTTCCGATCCACGCATACATCCCCAAAACTGTTCTACATCGCGTTGGGCCGGAGTAATTAAATCATGGGGGTCGGCGGACGCTTCCAATCCACGCATACATCCCCAAAACTGTTCTACATCACGTTGGGCCGGAGTAATTAAATAATGGGGGTCGTCGGACGCTTTCGATCTACGCATACATCCCTAAAACTGATTCACAGTGCGTTGGGCCGGAGTAATTAAATGATGACACTCGTCGGATGATTCCGTTTCGCGCATACATCTTCGAAAACTGTTTTACATCGCGTCGGGCCGGAGTAATTTAATGATGGGGGTCGTCGGACGCTTTCGATTCACGCATACATCCCCAAACCTGTTCCACATCGCGTTGGGCCGGAGTAATCAAATTATGGGGGTCGGCGGACGCTTCCGATCTACGCATACATCCCCAAAACTGATTCAAATCGCGTTGGGCCAGAGTAATTAACCCAAGGCGGTCACACCTCATGAGAATCCCGTGGTGGTCATATGGGGTGTGACACACCCCAGCACTTTGAAGCGCTGTAGAATTTCGTAGAATTATCCGAGGGGCCCCAAAAAAATTGAGAACATATTTCAAACGTTTCTCTATCAACCCATTCAAGAATGAAACGAAAATTTTAGTTCTAAGTATGTTTAAAAAATTCGTGAAAAAAAAATTTGCGAGGAAAAAAAAAAAAAATTTCGCGAAAAAAAATAAAAACTCTAGTTAGAGGTAATAACGTCGGTTTCCGGGATAAAAAGGCCGAAATTCGAGCTCGAAAATATTTTTGGATGTGTCACACCCCATATGACCGTCTTGGGTTAAATGATGAGGCTTTTCGGACGATTCCGATCCACGCATATAAAAGATATATATACCTTGTAGTGCTCTACAGCGAATTCGGTTAGAGTAATTTGATCCGTTGTTGTCTCGGTTGTCTAGAGTGCAAAATTTTGCGCGTTTTATTTCTGCAAGAATGTCATACGTTTGGGTGATATAATTTTTTCGTCAATTATCTTCATCAGGAAAGTGAAAAATATGATTTTTCTCTCAACTATTCAATCTGAATAAATTTCATCTATATCACTCGAAAGCAATTAAATAGTAAGATTTTCTGCCGAAGAGATAATTGGAATATGTTTTCCGGTTGAAAAGTTATGGTATATGGCTGGGCTGGCTTAAGTCTTAAGCTAGCCCAACCGATTTTCTCGAAACCGGTTGCAGCAATAAAATCGGGACAATGGTAAGAAATCAGCAATCAATTAGTAAGAATTTGTGTAACTATTCATTTCATGTTGGGCTCATTTGGCTGGTGCAGCTTAAGAGACATCAGACCCAGCGTTGGACCAATCTTGGAATTTTTGGTTCTCAATTGTTCATAAGACATGCCTCTATCAGATGAACATAGAACTTTTTGATATTGCAAGAATTACTTGAGTTATTGAATTTTTTCGATTTTTTTTCTGAATTTGAAAAAAAATTTTGCTTATTTTTCTAATATTTCAACTAAAAATGGGTTTATCAAAAAGTTCTATGTTCATCTGATAGAGGTTTCGATTCTACAAATTTGAAGACCACAAACACCAGAATCGCTCCTGATTCTTTACGACAACCGTTCAAAATATTCATTCTCCAGAAATCAACTTTTAAACTTTTTTATCAAAATTTTTTTTTTTATTTCATACTTTTCCAAGAGAAGAAAATGTAGTTACAGGAAATTAAGTTTTAAGATTTTGCTTGTGACTAATATGCTGGATCCGCAGCTGCTCTCGTATCGATGAGTTATGAGTCGAGTCGAGTCTAGACACATGTGCCAGGGGGAGGTTCGTAGTGAGTTTTGACCTGTTCTGTACAACAGCAGTGTCCGTTAGGTGTCCGGTGAGGCTGTTAGAAAAATAATTAATTGCTTTAGAAAAAATCTGATCAAAATTTTTCAACATAAAAATTCTCTACAATTTTTGATTTTCAATATTTTTGAGATTCAGAAGGTGCTAGCACAATTTTGTCAATACTACGAAAATTCTTTCATCTTTCATCAATCATACCTTTTTTCTTATAATATTTATTAAACTCTTGCAATTAATATATGTATTGTAGAAATACTCATCTTTTTAGAAATCCAAATGTGTAGTTTCCTGGCATCGATTTCAAACGCACTTTTTGATGGATCATCTTCTTTCGATTCCGAAGTCTCATGTCAGATATATAAACACTGTGTTTATTCGATAATGGAAATTACCAGTAGTTTGAATTCGTAATAAAAGCACGATAATATTTACAAACAAGTGGACACCTAACCTCGAAAAAATGTAGATCGCAGCCATGTGTTCTGTCAATGATCACAATTCAAAAGAATATTGAAAATTAAATATGTGTAAGAATGATAATTACGAAGAATTAAAAGATCACAGAATCAAATTCAAAATCGAAATATATAAAAACGTCATAAAATTAAGGACTGGTGTAAGTGGTGTTGGCGGTGTTGTACAATACTTATGGCACCAATTTGACGGTTCGCGCGCCGCGCCGCGGCGCTTTTTCGCAATCTGGCACTGTCATGGCTGTAACTTTTCAAATCCTCTAGATATTTTGACACCGATTTATTTGCAGGTAGAGTAGGTCACTAGCATTCCAAATAAATTATAAAAAAAAAAACGATTTTTTGAAAATTCAAAGGTGTAGATACCCCCTTAAACGTCAGATTAACATATGTGAACTTCGTAAAAATCGAAAAAAATGCAGTCAAATCGTAGACGATAATGGTGGCTAATTTTTAACGTGCCACTTATAAAGACTTCTGCTTTTCAACAGACTTCTTAGCTGCGAAAAACACGCCGAATCAGCAGGAACTCAGCGAGTAAGAGCGCTCGAGAGTCAGTCACGTATAATCAGATTTGTATTCTCGGAATAAAAACAATACAAAGCAAAATTATCTCTGCGATGTATGAGTCATTCTGTGTGTATATTAGGGTGGTCCTTATTTGGGGTATGTTCGAATTTTTTTCGATGATAGTCCTAAATCGGTTCCAAATATATAAAAACAAATTCCTGCCAAGTTACAGCTCTTAATATTAATATTAATCCGGCCCCCACGACAGTGAAAGTTTTAAATAGGAAATCGCATGTATTTTTTAAAACTGAAAATTGAATTTCCATAACTCCGAGGATTTTTGATGAAAAATCTGAAATTCGGTATAGTTATTCGTACTTGTATGATGTACAACATTGTGCATTGAAACAATTTTCAGATAATTTTGTACTCACCTTTTGATGCATAATTTTTGAAAAAAATTGTTTTTTCATCACATTGAAAAGTGAGTATAAACTTATCTGAAAATTGTTCTAATGCACCATGTTGTGCATCATACAAGTACGAATAACTATACCAAATTTCAGATTTTTTCATCAATAATCATCGAAGTTATGAAAATTCAATTTTCGGTTTTAAAAAATACATGCAATTTCCGATTTAAAACTTTCGTCGTCGTGGGGGCCGGGTTAATATTAATATTAAGAGCTGTAACTTGACAGGAATTTTTTTTTATATATTTGGAACCGATTTAGGACTATTATTTGTAATAGTGCATATTAGTATGAATGCTGGGCAGTAATGTTCAGATATGCCTGTACCCATATTGGATTAACTTATTCCTGCCCTAAGACCAAAAACGACCCGGTTTTTTGTCTCTGCGCAGGAACAAGTTAGCCGGACACGGGCAGTAGGCATAATTGTGAACATATTACTGTACAAAAACGATAAATCACATGTTCTCCATGATATGAATACTGACGAAATTAAAACTATGATTTTCAACCAAAAAAGTTATTCAGGATTGATTTGTCGTTCCAAAGGTACTGCGATTTCCTCAACACGTACGTGATCATGGGCAACACCCGGGTAGATACATTGATAGAACTTGACGGGATCAAATAGTTCATCAGCAGCGCATAGATGCGGACAGAATGCATCTGTGGACCGTATTTAAATCTGTCCAGATAGAGGTACATTAGAAACGGACAGAATCCATCGATTCAACTGCGCATAGATGCGGACAGAATGCATCTGTGGACCGTATTTAAATCTGTGCAGATAGAGGTACATTAGAAACGGACAGAATCCATCGATTCAACTGCGCATAGATGCGGACAGAATGCATCTGTGGACCGTATTTAAATCGGTGCAGATAGAGGTACATTAGAAACGGATAGAATCCATCGATTCAACTGCGCATAGATGCGGACAGACTTCATCTGTAGAACGTATTCATATCGGTGCAGTTAGAGGTACATTAGAAACCGATAGAATCCATCTGCGCGCTATTCCAGGTAGACAACGTCTGCGTATAGAAAACCGGTAGATGCGGATGAAAATTTTGCCCATTTAATAGCAAAATGCGTATAGAATCGGACACGCGCGGATAGGATTTCTGTTAGCTGTTGCACATAGATGCGTATAAGAACGGGCATATCCAACTGCTTCTGTCTGGAATTGCCGTGACAAAAACACACTCGATTCAGACAGGATTCGTCTTCTGTCTGTTTCTGATGGAATTTTTAACCAGGGCAAGTTCAAAGCAGAATAATGCGTATACTGTCTTCAGAATACAATAAATTTGGAACTGATGGAGGAAAATAAAATCGGTCGACGGGGTTTGAATGTATACTATTCAGTTTTATTGTGAAAAAAATTTTTTTATTCATTTCAAAAACTGTGCTTTCCATAGGCCGCTCAAGTAGAGCCTGCGAAGAGCGCCGGAAAAAGCGGTGACCACCATTGCAGCCAAACAGGGTGTCTGAAACACAAAAACCTTCATGCATTTTATGAGTAATTGAACCTTCTAAGCTCTCACAGAACCAATTTTCAATAAATTGTAATTTGGTCAAAATATTAATTTTTACAATGTGAAAAAAAAAATTTCACGATTTTTATACGTGTTTCGGGTTTGTTTGAAAAACGGAGGGTCGGATGAAAAATCTGTTCAGTGAAAGCTTAGGTGATAATAGTATGAACATGATGTATAAATTTCGAATCAATCGGATCAACCGTTCCGGAGGAATCGTGGTCACCGTTTTGAAAAAGGCGATTCTGAGAAAACGCGCTCTGGAGTTCTGTGTTGTAGTTGCGCGCTTTATTGATTACTGTATTTTATATCATTCAACACCAAATATCAATTACCAGTTCGAGACTGTAATAATTACCACAAATTCTCATTTATCACGGCTGGTCTATTCCAGGACCATACAAGGCACCTTCTGCTTCCTGTGCCGCCTCGTCCGCCACTTTCCGCTTTTTTCTCAGGGCTTGTCTCGCGTCTTTAGTTGCTTCTGCAGCTTGTTGATCCGCCCTGCAAGCGCGGCGCTCGTCCAGCCTTTGGGCCATCTCACGTGCGTTTGAGCCTATACACGGAAAAAAATGAAATGCTAGAAATACATGAATTGGCGTAAATTCTACTGCAATCTCAAGTAAAAATAGTGACAGCATTTCACTAGTGTCAAAGCTACTGTTCAATTGCGGTAAGGTTTTGCAGTAATATTCACTGGCGTGATCACATGTAAAAATTAACTTCCTCCATCTTGTGAATTTTACGGTTTACGAATGCATAGTTTATCGCCAGCACTTTGATTAGTTTGACTACATCGGATGTAAGGATTCCTATGTGTAATGGTAAGTGATGCTACGGGCTACCGTAATGTCTGCAATGTATACTTGTATATAAAACTATCGGCGCATGTAAAATATACCCTTCTATACAGCTACAATTTACTGCACTTGGCTGTATTTGTGTGACCAATGTACAGTTCAGGATAACTTAGTGTAGTGTAAATACTACTACTTCATTGCTGTAACGATTACTATGCCGAATCGTATAACCTATTGTTATTGCTGTCCTTGCGTGGGTATCGTTTACTGTTATGGAAATTCATACCTACCACAGTCAATCAGTAAAAATCGACGTTGGTGTAGTAATTTCTACAGTATCTTACTGTCAATGCATTAGAGTGGGAATGGGGATGCGAGCAGGGAAAATGATAGATCGTTATATTGTTTTATTTATAGATATTTCAGATTTATTAAAAATTTGTACTTCCGTACGTATACATGTTCAAATCACATCCATACAACTAAACGCAAACTAAAACGTATAAACAGGTACATATTTTTTCTTAAATTTTAAATCACAGGTGTGAAACTTTATGAATAGTAAAACTTATTATTATATGATACATAAACATCATGATATATTTGCTTATGGAAATAAATGGAACGTTTTTTAGGGACCTTGGATTGACAAATTATACTCTGGTATAGATATATGGCTGGTTTATGCAGCGCCGTAACTTAACTTAATTTAAGGATTGACTAATCAGGAGGCTGCTTTAGCCACACCCCAGGTGAATCGAGTCTGATTGGTCAATCCTTCAATTGAGTCAAGTTACGGCGCTGCATAAACCAGCCAATATTTTCAAATCAGATCCGTTAAACTAAACGCAAACTAAAAAGTGTTAATATATTTTTTAATATATTTTTTTCTCTAATTTAATATAGCAAGTTTTTTACATATATATATATATATATAGGAACTTTACATTGATAATCTATACTTTTATAGTACGTATCTTTAAATCACAGGCGTAAAACTTGATGCAAACTCAAACGTATTATATATATATGGGGCTGTCTACGTCAACTCGACACGGCTCTAGACCTCGAAATTTCCGATTTGATTTTTAATTTGATATGTTATTACTCCACGTCTGGAGAACCTTGCAATTTTTTTTTTGGATCTTTTAAATTGACGCTTCCGGAGCTATGAGTTTTTTTCACTTTAAAAAAAGGACCTTTTTTAAAATTCTGAAAAAAATCACAAAAATCCTGTTGATGATATAGAACAACCTCCCACTCGCAGAATCGTGGGCAGAATTTTCCTTATATTTTTTTTTTTATGTTTAATAAATTTTCATTCCGAAAAAGGCTTTGAAAATCTTTCAAAAATGAAAAAAAAAATATAAGGAAAATTCTGCCCACGATTCTGCGAGTGGGAGGTTGTTCTATATCATTAACAGGATTTTTGTGATTTTTTTCAGAATTTTAAAAAAGGTCCTTTTTTTAAAGTGAAAAAAACTCATAGCTCCGGAAGCGTCAATTTAAAAAATCCAAAAAAAAAATTGGAAGGTTCTCCAGACGTGGAGTAATAACATATCAAATTGAAAATCAAATCAGAAATTTCGAGGTCTGGAGCCGTGTCGAGTTGACGTGGACAGCCCCATATATTTATATAAATATATTATGATACATTTGCTTATAAAAATAAATGGCATTTTTTTTAGGAACCTTAGATCGATAATTTGCACTCTGGTATACATAAGTATATAACATTTAAATCACATCCGTTGAACTAAACTTAAACTCAAAAACTCCAGGAACCACATATTTTCATGTATAAAACTAATGTGGATGACGCACCACTGCATTTTGTAGGAATCTTATATATCTTATAATTATGAATTATCAATTATCGTCATGTTAGTATGTGATGAAATAAAAGTAATATTGTAGTATGAATAATTATTAAGTTATGTGTAAAAGTAAAATATATCGGTACGTGAGTCGAAAAGTATTACACCTCATCAGATTAATGCCAGAAACTATGATACCTCAAGCTAACTCAACTCGCAGGTGTCATAGTTTCTGGCATTAATCTGAGGTGTAATACTTTTGGAGTCACGTACCGATATAGTTATGTGCGTGCTATTTTTTGACCAGTGAATCATTTGTTTGTTATTATACTGGAAAAGGTAATGTTCACACATTTCAAATTAGATGGCAAGTTGCCACATATGATTTAAGTCGCTTTTGAACTAACAAGCACGGAAATGTATTTGGCAGCTTGTTATATTCGATTATCTTTGTTTCATTATTTATGATGCAGACTTCATGTGCATAAAAATGTTCGTCAAATGCTACTGAAGGTAAGGTATCGACTAAGAAATGGATTACCCCTTCGATAACAAAAATCAAAGAGATTTCACAGAAAATAGGAAGTTCTGGCTCTATATCATAAACAAGTATTGTACACTTGGTGTACGCAGTACCCAGAATATTCACTGACCGTACACAAATGATTGATTCCCGAGATTTAAGCTGTGGAAAATATTGTGCGTAATCAGAAAAATCGAATGTTATCTCAGAGCCCATTTTAAAATCTTGAAAGTGATTATGATTGTTTATAAAATGAGAAAATCTCAATTGATTCTTGGTTGCTAAGGTTTGAATGATATTTTTTTTATTTCCAGAGACATTAGCAGTAGATTTGGAGAGTTTATGGTATGACTCAAATCTTATTGTTGAGCAATGAACTAGTGGACCAATCAATTTTATCAATCGTGGATAATGAGTCATTAGATGGAACTTCGGTTTCAAGTTTTCTTTGAATAAATTACAATACAGTGCATGATGTTCTGAAATGAGAATACGTAGTTGATCTATACTGTGTGGTTCCAATTGTGGCGAGGTAACGATTTCAATTATCTTTCGTAATTTCAAATACAATAGCCAAACAGAATTTCCACGAGGGACCAAATCTCCTATCATCAAGCCTAAATACCTTACAAAACACATCATCTTTGAAGCGGACATTTTTAAATTAAAGTCAGGCTTATCTGCATTAATGAGAGGAGGTTTGTTCGATTTATCCAGGTAACTGTAATTAAATGTTCTGATACGAAAATTTAGTGTGTCAATGCTAAAAATTTTTAAATCATTTACAAAATAACGAAGTATTGGTGTTAGGGTGTATTTACAAACTCCTTCCGGTAGGTCATGTGTAATGTCGACACAAGCAATGTCTGTCATATGGAGGCCCTTCACGTTATGCCATATGCAGGGTTCTTTTAAGCCTGTTTTGCTAGGATTATCAACTTTCAAATCACTTTCATAATTTTCTTTAGTCCTGAGTAACTCCTCGTTTTCAACTAGAAGCGTTTTTGTGTCCTCCTTTCGCGCTTTACATATTCTACAAAAATAGTTTGCCGAAAAACTTTCAACAAGACCTAGTATGCTGTTTAACCCCAAGTTATCACCTAGAATAAGGGCACATTCGAAATAGATTCTTTCGGTACCGTTAACAGTATTAACTACTATACCATTTTCTTGTAAGTAATTCAACTCTTTTATAAGTATATTAAATACCGCAGCATTGCCAAACATCGTTCTGTCGTCTGAATGGAAGAGCAATGTCAAGTAAATGTAATTTAGATTCGAAACATATTTGGGTGGGATGCTCGGTATCGTGGCATAAACGGCCCCTAATTTATGTGTACCTGCATGTGAGCCTAATGGATTCCCGGTTTCGTAGTCATCGAAATAAATGTATAGTGGAAATACAGTTTTGGATCCATGATATTGCGACTTCGTTTTCCAAAGAGAACCCTGTACAAGGTGACTGAGAACTGTAGACTGATTTGACAAAGATTGAATGTATGCTTTTATTTCATTTAGAAAACCTGGTATTTCTAACACTGATTTTAATGTGTCTCTAAGAGGGATGAACTTTCCTACAACATCTGTTGGCTCTGAAACTATGTGCCCATCTACTTTTTTCTCAACTTCAGCATGTCCAATAACATAGCTCATGGGAGGTTTATATGAATAATTCAGCTCCAAATACTTGAACCTTTTATATTCCGAATCTAAATCTTGGAAAGGATTAGTAACACCATCTAATATTGTGTCAATTTGTTCTACCATAGAGTTATCTGACGATTGAAATTTTAACTTTGTCTGTAGTTGTTGCTTGATAAATGGTTTATAGCTATTTTCCAAAAATGTTGATATACTTTTTGTCACAAAATCGACGACATTTCTAGGTACGACAGAATTATGATACAGCGTAGAGATCAGCAATGCAGTTTCGAGCTTTATGTTTACTTCATTTACGTTATAGGGTTGATCATGGCTTGACGAAGTAGCAACAACATTTGGGATCACTTCATCACCATAGTTTTGTTCGATTTCTGGAACATTTTGTTTTGGTTGGGTTTCTGGAACATTTTGTTTTGGTCGGGTTTCTATCACAGCAGAAAATTGATTAGAGTGAACGCTATTGATGTGTTTCCTAAACGAATTCAAATTGCTGTATATTCTATCACACTCATCAGTTACGCATTTATAATGATCACTTGATTTTAGGTTGTGACTATGCTTAAAATGTAAGAACAAATGATTCACCGTTTCAAATAATTTAGCACACTTAAAACACTTCATTATTAAGTATGTAAGAGTAGCTTAAGACAATCCTACTCTCATTTCACAGATCAACGTGAGTACCTACTTATCAACTCTCAGAATCTTATAGGCCATTGAGTGAACTTATAAACTTATTAACGCTAATATAATTTTTAGTTCTGTCATTTTTGAGCTTATAGACATGAGACTCGATGAAAGTCCACACGTGTGCACACTCAACAGAATATTGCGCGTTCAAGGCAAAAAACGCCTTAAAGCATATATCAAGCGCTTTTAGTGCAGATGGAACAACATACCTTACGTCATTTATCATGACCATCGAAGTCCTTATTTTATCAATTGGACCAACTAACACCGGCAGTGGTTGTTTTGTTATTTTAAACTTCGCATACAGATTGTCTCTACGTTCTAGTTCAGGCTGCAAGTCTTCCAGCGCCTGAAACATATGACAGTTTACCGTCATTTAGATAGTTTTGTTTAGGATACGTTTGGCAGGGCACGACATAGCACATGCACAAATATCATTGAGCACCATAAAAAAAAGAATTTTAACTTACTTCAACATGTAACAGAAATCCCTTCTGCACTTCTAATTTGGAAGGCCTCCAATGGCTACCAATTGACTTAGATTTCATAGAAATTGTATTGAGCAGCAGCGGAACCAAGAGTAATGCGATAATTTGAACGTTTTATGTAGAGAATAAAAAAATTTGTTGTTCTGTAATTATTGTATTGGCAGACAACAAGTGTGAGTGAGAAATTACTGTCGTAACAGATAAAACAAAATTAATTACTGTAGGGTTATACAAATTGATTAGCAAAAATAGATTAGTACTTTCACATAACCTCAACAATCAACATAGAATATGAGGAAGCTGTACAGTATCATAGAAATTTCGGAAAAATAATCTAATAAACGTATATCAACAGTGAGTACAATATGTTCAAGTGAAAACTGTATAATTGCAGGTATTCAAATACATTATCAATACGTTAATACGAACCATTGGCCAAGTCAGCTGCATGCTTTTCAAGAAATGCTCTTGTGGTGATATCTTTTTTTTGTTTTGCCAATGAAATTATTTGATTGGCAATTGTGGGCCAATTCACAAAGAAATTGTTCTTGTGTTCACCGTACAGAAACTCGAAATCAATATCAATCTGCAGATATTTAGAAGGTTAATCATCTTTGTGATATTTAGAAAATAGGGTGGTATCTGATTTACGTATATATACATATTAATGAGACTCATTATACCAGAGTGTATCCTGCGGGTGACCGTAGACAACTATACCGGGCATAGTAGTCATGTATATCAAGTAAACTTGTTTCAGCTAATCGAATCGTAGAAGTTGCCTGCCATTTCTCCCTAACTTGATCAAAGGGTTCGATATTATTCTTCAACCAAATAATATCTTCAGATGCCACTTCTTCTGTGGTTGGAGCTGTTATTTTATTCGGTTATTTTATTTCACAGAACAATGCCAATGCATGTATGTGGGAAATTTTGCGTCAACTCTGCCACTTTTTCCTCAACTCAATCCAATATTTTTTTAAAATTGACTGGTTCAGCGCACGACTTTAAAGTTGTTTTATTATTTTTCAAGGTTTTTCCAGATCCATCCCTTTTAAAATGTAGGTTTTTTTGAATTCATATATATATATATTATAGCTAGTTGACACAACAAAATGGTAAAGACGAATAAATTTAGTTTTTTCAAAACTCTTAGATTGATATCTTTGAAACCAGTCCATTTTCAAAAACATTAGAGGGTCGAGGAAAAACTGGCTGATTTGACGTAGAATCTCTAATACCGTGAGAAAATCTTGAAAGTATACAGTCGACTGTGCGTGCGCCAGTCTTGCGATCTGCCTATGCAGGCTAACTCCTCTGAACTTCAGCTATCAACCGCTGAAATACGAGTTTTCGAGGACAAGTTGATTCCAAGTCAGTTGGTACTGTCTATCGGATAAATATGGCCAAGAATCAAGAGCCCGCGGACCATAGAAATTGAATTATTTGGCGCCGAGTGTATACTTTCAAGATTTTCTCTCAGTATAATAGGATTAATGCGTTATTTAAATAATATTATATATTTACACGTAGGACTGGGCGAATTGTCTTTGTGTAAGATTCCTATTTTGCGCAGGACTCTACGTTTATTTAGGTATTTGTCCCACAAGATTCCACGTGCTGGAGTGATGCCCTTATTAGTTTTTGAATACGGTACATAATATGTTCCTGTACGCTCTTCTGGAAATATCTTGACTATATTATTTGCCCACTGCACAAACTTAGATGCCGCTATTCTATGAAAATCGTAATCAAACGAATAATAAATCACTGTTTCTGAATTTGAAAAATAATTGTTAAACTACCATCATGTTTTGCAAGAATTATTGCAGTTTCTTTGTCAGTCAAGGGTAAATGATGCGGTAAATACTAATGAATTGAACTTTTCAATATTGGGCAGTACGGAATTATATTATAGATTCAACAGGCCAGATGTGAGATATTGCGTTCAAGAATTACCTAGTGTCGGGTTCATTCTTCAATTCTGTGTCTATGAGTAGAGCAGCTAATTGGGCGCGTTGAAGTTGTTTCGTAGTTGTATAGCAGCTCATGATTTCTTTTCCCTTGGTGTCAGATATCAACAAATTCTGAACCATGTTTTCTATCTCTGTATTGGATTTTTTGGTAACCACTGTAAGGGAATTTCAAGTATTTCAAAATATATTATAGAATATTACATAACACTGAAGTATTTGAATTATCTCCATTTAGTCAACGTTTATTATTTGAAATGTATCATGAAGCAACCAGCAAAGACAGGTTTTGAAAAATATACCTTCAGCTGGAGTCTGCAAAAGATTTGATGTTGAGGCGTCAGAGGACTGAAATGTTGCCGTATCGGAGAGACTCTCAATACTTAATGGAAAAAAATCGTCCAAGACTAATATTTCATCTCTACCCATGATGGATGCCATGAAGGATTTATATTTGGTCATGAATTTATAACGAATTCCAACTTGCGGGATTAAATCTTTAATCATTTCCTCGTTTAAAGCGTTGAAAACCTCCTCATCAATAGCATTATCTAGGGAAGAAACAACCATGTATACTAGCGTGGTAAAAAAAAGTTTTTTCCTTATCATCTCAAAAGTTTCTTTTAGGTATAAAACAAATTCTCCTAAAAGCGCAGCCCGATATCTCAACTCTACGAGACGCTCAACGATTTTCCGTTTTCCCATATAAATAAAATAACGAAAATGAAAAAAAAATAAAATGAAAAATTTATTTTTTCGTTTTATTTATTTATTTTTTTTCTTCATTTTTTGTATAGAATTGAATTTCCTACGAAAATATGTGCATCAAAATTAGAATAAATTTTTTTTTCAGTTTTACGTAGAGAAAAAAAAAAATTTTTTTTTTACGTGTTATTTATATGGGAAAACGGAAAATCGTTGAGCGTCTCGTAGAGTTGAGATCTCGAGCTGCGCTGTTAGGAGAATTTTTTCTATACCTGAAAGAAACTTTGGAGATGATAAGACTTAAGAAAAAAAAAGAAATGTTTTTTTGGACCACCCTAATGTAAACTATATGTATATAGGTTGTTCAGTACGGTATTAAAAAGTCATGTGTGCTATGCGGCATAACTTTGCTCAAACCATATACCTACGGAGAAAAATATATCATCGACTTTATTAGCGTATCTAGTTTTATAGGGGACAAGCTCGTTGTTTGGTTAATTTTACAGCAATTGTGGTATAAATTACATCTTGCGGATGTAACTTTGACCTGTTGAAAAGTATATCTGATTGTAATTGATGTAAAATCCATCACAAAGACGGGTCCGTCCTCCATATAACAATTACGCCAGTGCACGTTCTTATCCGCCTTATATTATGATTTCCTTATGTGTACTTAGGATAAAGAACAGAGTATATTTTAAAAAAATTTATACGCATCGGGATCGAAATGTGTGATTGAAGCGGCATCTTAAAAAGGTTGTAGATAGGATCTGTGGACAATTATCATAGATAATAATGTACCACGTGCGCAATTAATTAATGTTTTAAGGTTTTCTGATTTTCTCAAATAGCATAATACCCTAGTCGGTCATTTCGGATGAGCTAATCCACACAAATTGATAACTAAACCATTCACAAATAAAGCAGATCGAAAGATCATCTACGTAGATACGTACGAAAACAAAGTGTATGGAAATGAACACGTTTTTCTTTTTAGTCTCATTTATATATATATATAGGGGAACGCGGGGCAGAACGGGCAGCGGGGCAGAACGGGCACCAAAACAAAAAAAAAATAATGTGGTCGGAAATGATTTTTTATGAAATATGGCGACGTATTTTGGATCAATAATGAAAAAAAAAAAAAATCAAAAAAAAATTATTTTTTTTTCCGTTTTATTTTACTTTTTTAGAAAAAAAATTCAATTTTTTTTCTTTCATTATTGATCCAAAATACGTCGCCATATTTTATAAAAAATCATTTCCGACCACTTTATTTTTTGTTTGTTTTGGTGCCCGTTCTGCCCCGCTGCCCGTTCTGCCCCGCGTTCCCCTATATATCTAAACCAGGACAAGTTAAATACGATATAATAATAATGAAATCAATCACTTACCTTGAAAACGACTCAAAAGTTGTTCGTGGAGACCCCAATCCGTTAACTTATTTTTTACAAAATCATCCATTTTACACGTTAAAAATATTCTCACAATTCAACGTTGTAACGCACTCAACACTGCACGCTCCAGCACGCTCAACGTGGTCTGACGCCGGGCTCGTCCTTCAAGGATATCGCGCATGCGCAAATATTTACACCGTTGAAACGACTGATTTGAAACGTAACATCAAATGTGTCATTGGTTGAAACTACTGATGGGTTCGTAAAATCCACGATCTCGGACGTAATTTGATGCTGGGCTGAAGGTCAGGTATAATGCGCATGCGCAGATACTTATATCGTTACAACCTACTATACAGTAAAAACTACTATTCGTAACGTAACGTGCACTACGTGTTGGTTTTAACGTGCTATTATATATATATATATATATCAAAATTAGTGAAATTCAATAGCCTATAACATAAGCAATTATCGTTTTTAACGAAAAAGAACGAAAGAAAAAGAAAAAATACGTCCTCATTATTTTGGCTTACTCTACAATGTAGATTTATGTACATCTACAATCTACATTATGAACCCCCAAAGAATGAAAAAAGTTTTTGATGCAAAACCCCAATTCGCAGCGTTAATTTGAACTGCGTGTAAACTGCTAAATTTTCTGTTGGAATCAAACAGTGCTTACATGTTATATGTGCCGCAAAACTAGTACGATTTACTTACTGTTGTTTGTCAAACTTACAATTTCACAATTAGATCTTTGTAATGTAACAATGACGTAGCTCGTATGTTATATCAACAACGTAACTAAGTAAATTTAGCGGCTGTTGCAAGTTAAACGTGCTAGTCCGCAATTACATCTCCGTGTAGTAAAAAATTCATACTTGTACTGTTCGGCGTACACTTGACAATGGAAAATTCACATCAACCGACAGCAATTGACGTACTGTAATTCGGACGTCTATTTTACATTTGTACCACCATTTTCAACATCTAATCAAAGAGTTTTCTACTGTTATTACTGTAAAATTTACACCAATGTCGGTACATTCGCACTAATGTAATTCTTGCTGTTTTATTTTTTTCCGTGTACAGCAAACCCCAAGCGCTTCATCAATTGAAGGATGCTGATAGCTCCATCATTGAAAGAGGCTACAGCTATATATGTCGCGATTTCCACAGTTTCAATGCCACTGAAACCCGTCTTTGGAGCTATCTTCCAAATTTTGTTGTTCAAGCTTTCGTTTGGGTTCTGCGTGAATCCTCCCACACATCGATCTAAAAGTACATCACAGGTGAGAGCTTCATAGATTGGCTTTATTGCTTTTGCTACATCACCGTGCAGCGATGGTTTGTGATGGAACTCGCTCTCTACGTGCTGGGCTTTTGCCCATTCACACCAACTATCTGGGCCACTCGGGCAGAAATGATGCTGTGGTTTGGTGTCGGTAGAAATTTTATGGTAGTAAGTTGCCCATATAGCTGTTTTCATGTCATCGGCTGAGACTTTATGTCCTCGAATTGCCTTGCCATAATATACGGACAATTCATCAATAAGACGTGCGGTCAGCTTGCCTCGGCCTCCTAATCCTTTCACTTCGTTTTTCAGATTCCGTAAGCGGGTGCCCATCCTATTCTGGACATGTCCGACACACTCCTTTTTCTTGACTTCTAAATCGCCGTACGGCTCAGCATCCACGATTGTCTTGTACGTTTTCGAGTCTCCGTCCCCAATATAGGATGCGTACTGCACTCCGTGGAGAGTTTGCGATCGTTCGAACATTTCAAGTACTGCCGTGGGCTCCATTTTACCGGCACTTCCATCATGGTTCGATTTACATTCGCAGATGTGCTTATCGAGCCACTCGAGATATGCGTCGGTTCCAATAAACTTCTCCCAGTACTGACAAGTATGGCAAAAGGCGCTTTTAATGCTTTTTTAATGCTTTTCCGCTTTTATTACCGATCAAGGTGATCACGCCTTGCAATGACGAGAATCCCCGTTTTCTCCAAGTACCATCGCCTGAAACGGCTATCCTTGGCGGTTCATTACCGAAAACGTTGATCTTCTCAATTTCCTATTCCACGGCCGCAGCCATCGAAAGATCGGCGACATGCTTAGCGGCACTGCAGATGAGCTTCACTCTTGTCCTGTATGTAGTGTCTGATATTGGCTTCGGCGAATCCATTACTCCACAGAACGTCTGGAGACCCGCAAATCCGACTCCCAACAATCTCATCGCGAGTACACTTCGCGTGTTTATTTCATATCCTCGGACTCCCAGTTGGGGGCTCGATCTGATTAATTTGCGGTCGCAGCTTCTACAAACAACGTTCAACTTGAAACCTAGCCCTCGGACATCACTCTCTTCAAATCTTACCGGGGAATTGCATTTCTTACACTTGACATATGAACTGAGTTCACTAAACAAACGATCAATATCTAAAATACGATATTTTATACCGCTGTCCATAGGAACTGTCAGTTCCTCACTTTTACGGAGTTTTCTTCTCGTCGAATTCGCTGGCTCTTCCATCCCTGGCAAATTTTCGGTCGGCAGCTCCTCTGTTGTCTTCGAATTTGTTGCATTTTTTGTATACTGTTTGCCGATGAATGCGTTTTTTTTTATTCGCGAAGAACGAAGTGGTGTTGCGCGGGAACCTTTTTTTGATCCAGGTTTTGGTTTTTTAGGAACGGGAGAATCCATTTTACGTCAATAAAACACTGCGAACGATTGCGACGAGATGAATAAAAGCGCACCTAAGCCATTGACCCCTGCGACGGGAGATCTATCATAGTACGAGTGGCAGCCACTGGAAGAGCGCCCGTCCATATGACGATCATCACATAATACAAAAATCAGGTCGCGCCGTTGTATCAACTGGTTGATCATGGGCTCACGCGCGAGATGCAGCAGTATGCGAGCGCTGGCGTTGCGGCTCTTCACGTCTTCAGCTATAACTTTGCCAATTTTGAGAATTTCGGGGTCGGACAGGAACCAAAATGAAGCTAAAAGATTGGATTATAATAAAATATCAAAACCTGAAAATCGAAGAAATAAAAAAAATTGAACTTGGCTACCCCCTTAAGTTTCTGTTATGGTTGTTTTCTTTTGTTTTATCCTCTGTCGGCACTCACCTGTATTTCTTCCACACCCTACTCTCTAAATCAGAATCAGCGGAAATTCCGCTGTTTCAACCAGTGAACAACATTTTCACTGAGAATCAGCGAGTTTCGCTGAAGAAACAGCGAAAATCGGTCTGACGCGCTCGCAGCACTGTCTCCCGCGGGCTTCTGGTACTACAGCCCTATAGAGCGCGGGCACGTGTGAACGAATTCTTCTATCTTGAGGTTCTGACTAGTTGTGACTTTGAAGCGTTTGTTGAGAGTGATTTTTGCCGTAACACGGAGAAGTGAAACGCAAAAAAAAAGAATTTACCACATCAGAGTGTGAGTGCTATTCATCTAATACGTGGTAAGTACATTTTGACACCTCCCAGCATCCACACACCTTTATTTTGAGTCATTACGGCAAACATAACCTCTATCACTTAGCGGCGTCCAATTTTTCCGTACATGTATTTTGTAACTTCGGGTTTTGCGTGTGTGACCCAATGTATTAAGTATTATTTTATTTTTTTGTCTATTGAAGCCAAAAAAATCTGAACCCGCGGTGATGGAAGAGTCGCCGGACGACGCGAAGTATCTATTGCGAGAAGTTGAAAAAGAGCTTCTCAGATTCGGCGTTTCGAGGGGAACCGTTTTGATATTGGAAGGTACGTTCAAACTCTGGGTTTTATTTTTCATTGAAAATTGAAAATGTCACTACAAAATTTCGTTTTCATCATTCTAAACTCAAAATCGCAACCTCGTCGCGATTTCTGGGCTTTCGTGATGCCCGAAAACGCCCGATTCCATTCCTCCATAGCGTAAGTTTTTCCGTCGAGTATTGTAAAAAATTTTACTTTAGAAGGTGTGAAAATGGGGGTTCCAGTTTTTTTGTGTGTTTGTTTCTTTTTCTTACAGTTAACCGAGGAGTCGGTAATGGGGGGTTTGTTTGTGGAGAGGTTGGTTGTCTTCAAGAAAAAACGGGCATTTGTTTGTTTGTTTGTTTGTTTAAACGCCCGTTTAATAGACTATATCAGTTCATGAATAAAAAAAATTGCAAAGGTATAAAAATTCGAGGTTTCTGGTTTTTAATTTGCAGAAGTCCTTCTGTAAATCTATTTGAGATGGAGCGAATAACTTGTTACATGTGTCAGCAACTCGTTCCTGGTGGTTTAGATGGTCTGAGTACTCATTTTATTAACCATCATGGACTTACAGTTAACCGAGGAGTCGGTAATAGGGGGTTAGTTTGTGGAGAGGTTGGTTGTCTTCGAAGATTCACTCACTTCTATTCATTCAGAAAGCATTATAAAAGCTTCCATACTGTCGAGAGGCCAGATGAACCTGAGCAACCTCAACCTGTCCCTGGTAACATTTTAAATCAAAATAATAATGATCACAACGATAATAACCAGGACCTACGAAATAATAATTATCATAATGATAATAACCAGGACCTACAAAATAATAATCATCATAATGATAATTACCAAGACCCGGACTATGATATTGATGACCAAATGATGGAGGATGTAAATAATCCACTGGATGATAACGCAGCGGAGGGGATTAGGTTTGATTTAAAAATCTTCATCACTCGGATGATTGGCAGACTGCATTGCAATGGGTCTATGACAGGGGCCATGATGACGACTATCTTGGACGAATTTGAGCAGCTTTCTTTTCATATGTGCGACTTCTTAAAACAGAAAGTCTCTAGGCATTTGAACGATCATCAGTTACTAGACAACGAGAGAAAGAGAGAGTTGCTGCAAGTTTTCAGCTTTGAAAATCCATTTCATGGAATTAGAACTTTAGATCAACAGATAGATGCTCTCCGGAGCGAATGTGGATATATCGATGGAGAAGAGATACCTTTTGGTTATCGTGTTGATAGTGCTCTCGATAGTGAGACTTGCACCTACATTCCAAAAATGGTAATGGAAACATTCCAATACGTGCCTGTCATCAAAGTATTGAGTTTGGTATGGTCGAACGAGACTATTCGAGAGGCTATTCTCAGTGAAGAGAAATCACCTGCTGGAGTTAAAGCATCTTTCCTCGATGGAGACCATTGCAATACCCATCCTCTGTTTTCACGATTCCCACATTCTATAAGGCTACGGCTTTACTATGATGAACTCGAAATTGTCAACCCGTTGGGATCGAAAACGGGGATTCACAAATTGGGAGCGTTCTATTATCAAATTGAGAATTTGCCTGCACACATGAACTCTGAGCTCAGTGATATCCATATTCTTGTCCTCTGCTGCGACGTCGATGTCAAGAAGTATGGATTTAAAGCAATACTTGCTCCATTTTTGGATGACTTGTTGAAACTAGAAAGCGATGAAGGTGTCACGATACAAATAGGAGAAGAGGAATTTGTATTGCGAGCTTCTATATCAGCATTTTGTGGTGACGGGCTTGCTATACATCAAGTCTTTAATCTTCTCGGTCCATCTGCAAACCAATTCGGTCGGATGTGCATGTACTCCAGAGAAGATTTACATGCTGGGTCGACTAAAGCAGCTGAAGAAAGGACTGAGCACCTTCACCAACAACATCTTGCTTTGTTAGAGCAAACAAACTTTGCTCCAGCTTCAATGACGGAAACGGGTGTAAAAAGAGAATATTGCTTGAATAGTTCTCGATATTTCCACATTTCCCGAAACAAAGTTTTCGACGAATTCCATGACACTCTCCAGGGTCCTATGGTGCTGAAATTGGTCCTGAAAGAACTTGTGATAGTGCAGAGAAAATTCGATACTGAATTTTTTAATGGGAGAATATCTGCATTTAATTACGGTTACGTCGAAGTGAAAAATACGCCCTCAGCTAATTTTACTGAAGCTATGCTTCGAAAGAGAGAGCACACGTTAAGTCAAAAAGGAATGCAAATGTGGCTTTTACTGCGTGTATTTCCATTTCTGGTTGCTGGAAAAGTTGATGCTGAAAATGAGTGTGTAGAGTTAGTTCTATGCTTATTAAGAATAATGGAATTAGTGTTTGCTCCGAAAATAACGGAATCACTAATACCTTACTTAAGAGCTCTCGTGAAGGATTTTTTCCTTGCCTTCCGGAGGTTGTTTCCCGATGTAAACCTCATAAACAAATTTCATCACCTCGATCACTATGCTGATTGCATATTATGGTCCGGCCCAATGTCCCTTTATAACTGCGCTCGATTCGAGGGAAAGCATGGTCAAATTAAAAAGCGTGCTCAAAATGTCCACAATTTCAAAAATCCACCCAAAACACTCATACGAGTGTCGCAGTATACCCAGAGCTCGAAGTGGGGTGCTGGTGATGCAAAATTATACAGATTCTAAATATTATCTGGTTCTGAAGATCTAGTTCACAACACCCTGAGCAGAGACGATCTGTACGAACTTGGATATGTTGATGCGGATGAGGTTTGCCGTTGTTCATCTGTCCGAGTGAATGGCAGAGAATATCGAACTGGATTGTACGTATGCCTTGAAGCTGCGCACACTAGAGAAGACAATTTGCCTGTCTTCGGACGTATCAAAGAAATCATTGTTCTGCGTGAAACTGAAGTGCACTTGCAAACTTCTGTTTGCATATTGCATTGAGCTAGATGATGATGATGGCCCTCGACGCTTTATTCAAGTACTTCATCTTGCTCATTACAAACCACTATGCTGCTGGACCAAACTGACGACCGATGATTTATTCATCAGTCTCCGCCATGTTATCGTCTAACATACCATTTCCCAAACTTCATCGTCACCTATTTATAGGTGGAATTTCAAAGATGGCCTCAAACTAGATTGAGGGCTATCCTGCTCGTTGTAGTTGACTTCTTCGCAGGTTTCAAGACTTATTACATTTCAGATCATTATATATCGTTACTTTTTGAATTATAATTTAATCACACTATTGTTACAGATGAAGGTATAAATGGCTACTCATTTTTTGAGTTGACTGAAGAAGATTTATTGGCGATGAAGATAAAAATGGGACCTCGGAAAATAATTATGAAGATGATACGAGAAAACAAAGAAAAATCTCAAGTAAGGCAGAAGCACTAGCACTGTTGAAGGGAGAGTTAAATTACACGTGTCGAGTGATATATCTATAACTGATAGTTGTTCTCTTTCCAGGATAATGTTGCTGCAGAGTTTGTTGTGGGAAAAGGTGGAACACTGTGCACGGAGAGAAATTTGGTACGCCACCCATACTGCGACCGATAGGTGCTATCCTTTTTGAAGTACAGCGAGCGTCACTCACATGGGTATAATGTACAGTCCAAGCTGGGAGCGCTACTGTACCAAGAGGCACACATTGTATACTAATCGGCCGGGCGAGCAGCTATTGCATATTTTGGTATAACTGCTCTCCCTCGCGTTAGTACTTTTGGTGCAGCAGCTCTCACAAACAGTGCGTATCAGCTACCAAAAGTAAGGAACAGCAACGCCACCACGCATGGCACAGCAGGCGTACCGAATTTCTCTCCGTGTGTAGTGTTATCGAAAAGAAAAAATATCTACCATCTCCCAGTAGCAGCAATACTGATACGGCAGCTCCAGTGGATATGTTTTCGGTAATACATATTTACAGGAGTCTCTTCATGATAAGTTATTTCCCACCGATGCAATTTACATGTATAACTGATATTGTTGCAGATTCACGAGACTGTGACCTCCACACTTTTTAAACATCCTCAGGGTGAAGCAGTGGTTAGGGCGGCGGGGGGCAAATTTTCTGAAGAGAATAGGCGACAACTGATTCGTATTCTTGTGGCAGAACTTGTCAAAGTTCAGGGAAGCTGGTAAGAAATTTAAAATCTATTTAGTACGTAGAATAGAGCCTGAATGAACGATTAACTCCAGAGTGTATATCGAATTGCCAAACTTTACCATATCATTTTGACTTAGTTGAGGTTGTATATGTATATCTGATCATTTTCTGCAGTATCCTCCGGAGAGGGCAAAAGTTGCTCTAGCGAAAGCAATCGTGACAGAGTTTCCTCTTTTGATAGATAAACATGCTAAAAAAGGATATGTAAGCATATATCATTTGACTAACCAATAATAGCTATATTTATATGGGGAATTCCATACGAACTCAACCAATCCGTAACCCCGACCATTTTTGATTTTGTTGAAAATTTTATATTTTTTTGTACCTACCGAAATAAAATTTTCTGAATTTTTTTAAATTTCCGTCTCAACCCGTTCAAACACGATGAGTTTTCAAAAAATTTTCAACTTGGACCATTTTGATTTTATTAGAAAAATTCACCAATTTTCAAAAGACATTTTTACAAGTACTGACCAATTTGTATCTTGTGATATTCATACCTTCTATTCTTTTCCTATTTTTTACCGCGTGTGAACCAAGGAATCGTGTTACTTTCTTGAAATAATAACTTATACTTGCGTTATTATTCCAAGACAGAAGCACGATTCCTTGGTTCACACGCGTTAAAAAATAGGAAAAAAATTGAAGGTATGAATATCACAAGCTACAAATTGGTCAGTACTTGTAAAAATGTATTTTGAAAATCGGTGAATTTTTTCAATGAAATCAAAATGGTCTAAGTTGAAATTTTTTTGAAAATTCATTGTGTTTGAACGGGGTGAGACAAAAATTTGAAAAAATTAAGAAAATTTTCTTTCGGTAGGTACAAAAAAATATAAAATTTTCAACAAAATCAAAAATGGTCGGGGTAACGGATTGGTTGGTTTCGTATGGAATTCCCCATATGTAATTAGAATTGAAGGAAATAGCATGTCAATTGTGTGTAGGAGCATTATTACAGTGAGGTAACAAAGCAAGGATTTATAGAATATCGTTTGTGGACCCTTCGTAAGAACCTTAGTCCTGCCAAAAAGAAATATAAGAAAGGTGGGGATCGTGGTTCAAGTGTCGACAGAAGCAAGAGTATTGTTTCCTCTTCTGCAAACTCATTGTCGAAAGAAGATCTGGATTCGAAGGTTTGTCTAGAGTAATCTTTAGAACAATTCTTTTTTTTTTTCTAATGAACTCACTATTTTAGGACAAATTTAAATCTTTTAAATTAGATTGCTTGGATGAAATATAAAAATCCTTCGGAAAGCAATAGAAATGACATAGCGAGGTCTTTACTGGAGACACGGGCAAACCGAAGGGAGTGGATACTTAAAAACTCACCCACTATCTCGGAGATATTCCAAAAGTATCCGAGACTGTTGGATTTTAATGGTGACATGGTAAAAATGATTCTTGGTTAATTAATTTCTGTATGACAAATAAAGGTGTAAATGATTTCATTCATGTCAATTAAAATTGTTTCACAAAGATTGATGAGGAATTCGCAGATCTTTTTGAGCAAAAAAGGGATAAATTCCTGGAAAAGTTTCCCTCCTACTATTGCCCCCGAATTTCGGAGTACGTTAAATCAAATCGTCACGATATATTCAAACGCTCGCAGCATATAACCGATGGTAAGCTTATATCTGAATCAAGAGACAAAAAATAGTCTATTCACTCATTCTTTTTCGTACGGTCTTTTTCTGTATTTCTGCAGAAAACCCGAGGGCCCTGATTGTTCTTGCAGACTTGTTGCCATCAAACAATGCAGCAATTAAAAAAGCAGCGCTTAACATGCCCAAGGGGGGAGGAAAAGGGAAAGCGAAAGGAAATAAAAGGGTATAATTCAAAAATTCCAAAGCGCAAAAGGGTATACAGGGTGTTCCAGATTGGGCGCAACAGATTTCGTGGGCAGATTCCTCGATAAACTCTGGAACGAAAAGTCCTGTGTCAGAAAATCCTGTGATTGACGGTTACCCAGCTAGATAGCATCCAAGTTGACCCACCACAGAGCGGATACAGTAGAAAGTCAGTGCCGGGTCACGAATGCTATTAATGCTCTGCCCGTAGCTAGAGTTTTCCGCTCGTTCACTGGAGTTGTTTATTCAATTTTTCGGTTCTCGAGGTGTTCCCCCTCGTAGTTTTCGTCATTCGGGGTATTTCCTCCATGGTCCCCGTCGTTCAGGTATCCGTATACATAGTTTTCGTCGTCCAGGTATGTCTCTTCGTAGTTTTCGCCGGCCGGGTATCCCCCGTCGTAATTATCGCGCCTGAAGTCTTTTGCACCATAGTTTACGTCGTCCAAGTATCCCTCTACATAGTTTTCGTCGTCCAGGTATGTCCCTTCGTAGTTTTCGTCGACCGGCCATCCCCCGGCGTAATTCTTGCGTGCGAAGTCTTCTCCACTATAGTTTACGTCGTCTAGGTATTCCTCTACAAAGTTTACCTCATCCAGGTATTCATTTTAATAGTTTCCGTCATCCAGGTATCCCTCTTCATAGTTTTCGTCGACTGGGCATCCCCCGGCGTAATTCTCGCGGACAAGGTCTTTTCCACCATAGTTTACGTCGTCTAGGTATTCCTCTACATAGTTTTCCTCATCCAGGTATCCATTTTAATAGTTTCCGTCGTCCAGGTATCCATTTTCATAGTTTCCGTCGTCCAGGTATCCCTCTTCATAGTTTTCGTCGCCTGGGCATCCCCCGGCGTGATTCTCGCGGACAAGGTCTTCTCCACCATAGTTTACGTCGTCCAGGTATCCCTCTACACAGTTTTCGTCATCCAGGTATCCCTCTCAAAATTATGACATAAACCATGGAGGAAAAGACAGCGAACGCGAGAATTACTACAGGGGGTACCCGGTCGACGAAAACTATGAAGAGGGATACCTGGACGACGTAAACTATAAAAATGGATACCTGGATGACGGAAACTATGAAGATGGATACCTGGATGAGGGAAACTATGTAGAGGAATACCTGGACGACGTCAACTATGGTGGAGAAGACTTCGCACCCGAGAATTACGCCGGGGGATGCCCGGTTGACGAAGACTACGAAGAGACATACCTGGACGAGGAAAACTGTGTAGAGCTATACCTGAACGACGTAAACTATGGTGGAAAAGACTTTGTGCACGATAATTACGACGGGGGATACCTGGTCGGCGAAAACTACGAACAGACATACCTATGGACGAAGAAAACTACGCATATACATATCTGGACGACGAAAACTATGTAGAGGGATACCTGGGCGACGGAGACGATGGAGGAAAAACCCCGGATGACGAAAACTACGAAAGGGAACACGTGCAGGACCGAAAAATTAAATAAACAACTCCAGTGAACGAGCGAAACACTCTAGCTACGGGCACAACATTAATAGCATTCGTGACCCGGCACTGACTTTCTACTGTATCGGCTCTGTGGTGGGTCAACTTGGATGCTCTCTAGCTGGGTAACCGTCGATCACAGGATTTTCTGGTAGAGGACTTTTCGTTCCAGAATTTATCGAGGAATCCGCCTACGAAATCTGTTGCGCTCAATCTGGAACACCCTTAATACACCTTTAAATAGGTCAAAATTCTCAGGCAGAAATTATTTTCTTCTAATTAATTGGGGGCTTTGATCGAATCTAGAAAAATCATGATGTTTGAAGGAGGTTTTTACCCTCATCATCCATATTTTATCAAACCCCCCAATAGTTAGGAAAAAAAATTTATTCCTGAGAATTTTGACCCATTTAAACGTGTATATTGTTGCAATTCGAATATCAAGCTATTGCGACACCTCATATCCGGTATAGCAGGGCAACGACTCTATCGTATGGCGAAATACATAGCAATGTGCAGACGCAGCACCAAAAGAGTCGTTAAAGGGCAGGCAGACGACGCGCCCGTCGTCAGAACATCGCGACCAGAAGCAAGACACATTATATAGAGATTAGTTCGAAATTAGTAAAGTCTTTGTAAAACTTCATATATTAAATGAACTTGAATTACTTTGTACGACTGAGTCCCAACTCTTAATTCGACAACGAACCTTTAAATAGATTGTAGTTGTATGAAAGATCTCAGGATCCCGATTACAACAACTGGTGGCAGCGGCGAAGATCGTCGAATCGTACAAATAAATCAAGTGTCAAGTATCGAGCAGGTGAATTAAAATAATGGTGATAGTGGCACCGCAAACAGGCATCGTGAAAGAAATAATCAACCTCTAGCTGACATGGCCGAAGACAACCTCACCGTGAGACAAGTACTAAAGGACATAGAGATCCGCGATAACGATGACCGAGGAAAAGTTTGTGATTTTATTCGCTCTTCCAAGTATGCACGCGAGATAATACGACCTGCAGATACGGGAAATCTATTGGAAGCTGTTCTCAGCACCCGAATCAAAGGTGCTCCGGTACGAGCTTTAGAATACAAATCAATTGACATCTGGAACGCACTGGAGGAAGAGCTGAAGTCGATGAGCATCGATACACGGACATTAGCTTCGTTACAAGTGGAATTCAGTAGCTGTAGACAACGTCAGAACGAGGACGCGAGGTCATATGGAACACGAGTCGAGAAACTAACTGCACAGATCATCGAAGTAGCGATGAAGGAAGCCGCAGAAGAAGATTCGAAATCGACGCTGGAACGCCAGGTCAGAAAACAAGCTGTCAATATCTTCATCAGAGGCTTGAACGACAAGCTGAGGATATTGGTCCAGAGCCGACGATGTGAAAATCTTAGAGAAGCCATATCACTCGCGATAGAAGAAGAACGAGATTTAGGCCCCATTCGTGGATCGGATCGAAAACACAATCAACCGCGCAACAGCAGAAAAGGCAACAGAGGAAATAATAGCTACAACTGTGGGAAGACAGGACACCTAGCACGAGATTGTCGCTCAGCAAAGACGGGATCCAGTTACTCTCAACGATTGCCGACACCAAGTAACTACGTAAGAAAAATTCAGGTAATTTGTCATTTCTGTAGGAAACCAGGGCACGTCATACGAGACTGCAGAACTAGAATAGCCGAAGAAAATAGACAAGGCTACGAGAGGAATCGGGGACCTCCTAGAAGAGAGGAACGGGTCCAATCAGGTCCTTTCAGAGACGCCAGCAAGCAAAACGAAGAGACTCCGGGAAACGAGGAGCAGGCGCGGCGGACAGGCAACCGTATCGCGTCGTACCAGTAAATTGCCTAATAAATGGATCAAGACAGAAGAATCACGCAACGATCGAGGCAGATGAATTCAAGAAGAGACACGGAACTATGCTATTAGATTCAGGAGCTGAGGTGAGCCTAGTAAAAGTCGGAAAAATTGACGGCGAAGTGATGGCTGAAGACGGTGTGATCACGCTCAGAGGAATAGGCGGAACACCGGTTACGACCTTGTTCAAGGTCACGTTGAATATAAGGGTTGGTGATCGGCACATATCGCACCTTTTTCACGCAGTTAAAGATGATTTTCCACTAGAAGTAGACGGTCTCTAAGGAGGCGACTTCCTCGAGAAGCATGACGTCGAGCTTAGATCTGGGAAATACGCAAGATTGTACGGAACGACATGGAATTTAGGAGCCACAGTAGCTCACATATCGCTTGAACGAAGAAGTGAGAAGATAATCCGTGCAAACACACGCGACGACGCGGAAGGCATCGTCGAAGGAATCGAGTTACAGCCTGGAGTATACCTAGGGAGTTGCATCACCAATGCAGTCGACGGTGAGTGCAAAGTCAGCATTTTGAATACGAACGATTATAATGTAGAACTGGAACAGCCGTGTGTACAAATCGTAGCACTAGGCCAAGAGCACACAGATATGACGCAAGTATATGCATGCCGGACGATGACACCGAGTAACGCGAGCCGAATGCAACAGCTGAGAGACAACCTACGTACTGGTCATCTGAATCGAGAAGAAAAAGAGAGTTTGTTAGATATCTGTGAAAGATTTCATGATGTATTTCACTTAGAAGGAGACTATCTGGGTTACACGAACGCAGCTAGTCACAGAATTACAACGAGTCCAGATAATATCGCACCAATAAATGTAAGACCTTATAGACTTCCAGAGAAACACAAGCGGGAGATAAACGAGCAGGTAGATAAAATGCTTGCCGACGAGATAGTCAGACAGAGCAAAAGTCAATGGAACGCACCACTGCTAGTGGTACCAAAGAAGGCGGACGCATCAGGAAAAACGAAGATGAGAGTCGTAGTTGACTTCCGTAAGGTGAACGAGGTTACTGTAGGAGACTCCTTTCCACTGCCTAATATCACGGAAATATTGGACCAGTTGGGTAAGGCAAAATATTTCTCTACATTAGATCTAGCATCAGGATTTCACCAAATTCCAATGGAAGAAGAGGATAAGTGCAAGACGGCATTTTCCACTTCACACGGTCATTACGAATACAATCGCATGCCTTTTGGACTGAAGAACGCACCCGCTACATTTCAACGATTAATGAATACTGTACTTTCAGGAATACAAGGCCTTAGATGTTATGTCTATCTCGACGATATTTTCATACATGCTCCTAGTTTGCAGGAACATAACAAACGACTGGAAGAGGTACTGGAATGCTGACGACAAAATTCATTGAAGTTACAGCCAGACAAATGCGAATTTCTGAGGAAAGAGGTCAACTTTTTGGGACACGTCATCACTAGAGACGGAATAAAGGCAGATCCAGAGAAGATCCGAGCAGTAGAAGAATTTCCAATTCCACAGAGTGTAAAAGATGTTCAAGGATTTCTGGGTTTGGCCGGATACTACAGACGATTTATACAGAATTTCTCGACTTTAGCAAAACCGCTAACACATTTGCTGAAGACCCCCACGCAAAAATATATATTTCTTGATATATCACTGCACAGAAGAAAAATATATCCCTCAACTATAAAAGAATGTAAGAAAATATATTTTTGGTAAAAAAATAATATAAATATAAATATATCCCATATGTCAAATTGGCCCATCCGAGTATATTAAATATATATATATATTATATATTCCATATATATGGAATATATGATATTATTTATTATATATATATATATATAGTATACATATTATATATAG
Source organism: Tenthredo livida (assembly GCA_963992785.1). NCBI lineage: Eukaryota > Metazoa > Arthropoda > Insecta > Hymenoptera > Tenthredinidae > Tenthredo > Tenthredo livida. Next base: position 28,495,595 of record OZ023064.1, read on the forward strand.
ATTATATATCGATTATATATGATTAATTTTATATAGTTTTATATACTTGTACGGGCCGGGAAAAAAAAAAAAAAAAAATTCGTCCCGACTGGGGATCGATCCGTGAACCTCGCGCTCCTCAACTTGGCACGCTACCGACTCGCCTACTATCTGTATTTGACAATAGATGCTCAAATGAATATTATGTATACAAATTTTATACATTCAAATTCTCATTAGACAAAATTTTACATCTGACGTGTATATATGATTATATATAGTTTTATAAAATTATATATGATTATACATATTTTTATAAAATTATATAAAACTATATAAAATTATATAAAACTATATAAAATCATATAAAATTATATAAAATTTTATAAAACTATATACCGCCAAAACTCATATCTAATTTCATATAGTCATTTATATATAATTTTATATAATTGAATAAATTTTTTTTCCCCGGGATTACATGAGTCAAATTATCGGATAATATATGAAACTCATATGGTGTTAATAAATACGGAATATATTTCAGATATAAGCAAAAGTATATTTACCAGCTATGTACCGTTTCTATATGCCTCTCACATGAGCGCTCATATATCGAAGATGTATGTAATTTATAACGATGGTATATATCTCATATATTCGGCATGTATTGGCTGATATTATATCATGCACGTATATGGACATTGTGTATATCAGTCCACATCCGACTTCTTATATTTCCATCATAATCATGATCTGTTTGAGGTATGTAAATAAACATATCTGAAGATATATACTTGTACATATGATACATATATCAGTAAAATGGAGGTTTCATATATTTTTCTATATACGTAAGATTTAACATTTTGTACATTAGTCATATGAATTTTGTATAAGAACATATGTATCATATGTACGAGTATAATATCTTCAGATAAATTTATTTTATATAAAAAATATCATAATTATGATGGAAATATAAGAAGCTGGATATGGGTTGAACTACGTCCATAAAAAAAAAATTAGACACATATACGTGACACGGACCTATCGCACATATGTCATATATGTGATACATATATGACAGATATGTCACATATATATCTGAAATATATTTGACTTATATCAGTCTCATGCGAACATGATATATCACCCGATCTGTACCCAATGTAATTGGTTGTATAAAATTCATATAAATGTCATCGAAATGTACATACCACTCTGGTATACGAAGCCCAATATTAGCGACACACTGTTACATCAATAAATATATGTTTGCTTGTATGTTAAATATATTTGGCATGGATCACCCATGTATGCGTTCGATATATATATAACCAAATAGTATGTCTCATGTAACGCTTTATATAATTTATACACATTTCATATAAGCACACTTATGTTTCTCATATATGCCCGCCTTTATTTGTGACCTAAAATTTCCGTATTCCTGAATATACGGAACCCTATATCCAAGATACATTTCAGTATACATCGACCATATATAATGATGTAATGTCATCTCATGCATGCCCATTATAAATGATTTTATATAGTTCATATAAATATAATATAAACGTATATATCCAAAATATATGAACATTTGTCTGAGCATCATATAAATCTCTCATATCTGTGGAGATTTGTTCACTTACATATTGATTATTTTCTCCATACACGAATCATACATCAGCCATATATAACTTCCGTGTATACGCTTACTATATAATACCATATACCGGAATTTATATAAGTGTTATAAATGTGATATAAGTAGATATATATATTTGAATCATATATTTTCACATATATTATTGATATTTTCATGTATATATTATTAATATATGAAATATATAAATGTTAAAAATACATCATTCACATATTGTATTTTTATATATTTTATATATTTTTTTTACATTGGCTTTATATCAGATACATCTCATATATCATGATATATTTCCTCACACATAAATTAATATATATTTTTCCATGGGGGGAAAGAGGTAAAATTTGGATGGACTTCGAGGGAACAAGAAGCTTTTGAAAATTTGAAAAAGACGTTGACGACAGCACCAATTCTACAGTATCGAGATTTCGAGCAACCGTTCATCGTGACGACAGACGCATCCGACAAAGCCATCGGAGCAGTCCTGTCGCAAGGCATAATAGGAAGTGACTTGTCAGTAGCATACGCAAGTAGAACTCTAAATTCAGCAGAAGGAAATTACAGCACCACAGAAAAAGAATTATTGGCCATAGTCTGGGCAGTTAATCATTTCAGACCGTATGTATATGGTACCAGATTTAAGATTGTTATAGATCACAAACCACTCACATGGTTATTCGGAGTCAAAGATCCAGGATCACGACTCATGAGATGGCGACTGAAGCTGGAAGAATACGACTAGGAGATCGAGTACAAGGCAGGCAAGGCTAACACCAACGCAGATGCCTTGAGTCGCATGTGCGCAGTGACCAGAAGTCAGCAGAAAGAAGAGGATGAATCGAACAACCGAGAACAAGAATATTCGGAGGAAGATCGGAACAGGATCATCTATGAGTATCACGACACGCCATTAGGAGCTCATCAAGGAGTCAACCGAACGATTAAACGAATCCGATTGAAGCACGATTGGCCAGGATTACGGAAGGACGTCGAAGAACACATCCCGAGATGCGAGAATTGCCAGAAGAACAAACTTAGCAAGAAGACGAAGGCACCAATGGTCATTACCCACACTCCAAATTAACCGTTTGAGAAATGTGCATTGGATATCGTAGGACCACTGACAGAAACCGAACAAGGAAACAAGTATATCCTAACGTTTCAAGATTGTCTAACCAAATACAGTAAGGCAATACCCATTCCGAACCAAGAAGCTAACACTGTAGCCAAGGAATTTGCGACCAGGATCGTATGCGAACACGGAATACCACGGAGAATACTCACCGATCAAGGTACGAACTTTTTGAGTAACGGTTTCAAAAATACCTGTAAACTGTTAAAAATCGACAAGATTCAAACGACGGCCTATCATCCTGAATCCAATGGAGCTTTAGAACGTTCACATAGGACGTTAGCTGAATATCTGAGCCACTACATAAACGAAGAACAGAGCAACTGGGACGAATGGTTACCATATGCTATGTTTGCATATAACACGACACCCCACACTGCAACGAGATTTACGCCATTCGAGCTGGTGTATGGGCACCCAGCTGAACTACCAACATCGCTGAAGAAGGATCCAGAAACAACGTACACCTATGACGACTACGCACGAGAATTACGAGAGAGATTGCGAGCCAGTAATCTCATAGCCAAAGAAAATCTGCAACAAGCCAAGGAGAAGTCAAAAATCGAGTACGACCGACGAACCAAACAAAAAGGGTTCAAGGTTGGAGACAAGGTACTACTGTACGACGTGACTATACGCAGAGGACGATCGAAGAAGCTATTATCTCAATGGATTGGTCCATATACAATCTTAGAGGTAAATTCAGAAGTAAATTGTACCATAAAGGTAAAGAAGAAAACTCTTAGAGTACATGTAAATCGTTCAAAGCATTTTATCGAATAAGAGCTAATCATTTTGTAACATTCTCATCAAATAATATGTCAGGAAAAATTAATTATACTAACCTAAATTAAGAAACGATTATATAAAACATTGTAAACGGGATACATAATGTGAACCACTAACCTAGATATAGCATAATAGGCAAGCGTACAGACGCAAGCCAGCAGATTTAACTGATTTCAGGAGAAAAATCCTAAGGGCTTTTCTTCCAAGGGGGAAGGGATGTTGCAATTCGAATACCAAGCTATTGCGACACCTCATATCCGGTATAGCAGGGCAACGACTCTATCGTATGGCGAAATACATAGCAATGTGCAGACGCAGCACCAAAAAAGTCGTCAAAGGGCAGGCAGACGACGCGCCCGTCGTCAGAATATCGCGACCAGAAGCAAGACACATTAGATATAGATTAGTTCGAAATTAGTCAAGTCTTTGTAAAACTTCATATATTAAATAAACTTGAATTACTTTGTACGACTGAGTTCCAACTCTTAATTCGACAACGAACCTTTGAATAAATTGTAGTTGTATGAAAGATCTCAGGATCCCGATTACAACAATATATACCCCCTAATTTATTAATATCAAATATACTAATTCATCTTGTACTATGCTATAATTTATTTTTCTTCAATCTTAATTCTAGCCAAGAAGTGAAGATAAAGATGAAGGTAATCAGAAGGAAAATCATTTAGATACACATCCTTTTTTCGTGCGAATTCTTCCAGTAAGTATTCAAAATACTCTTAGCAAGATATTAAATGTGGGCTTATGAGAAATTAGGAGAATAGTATTGAGAACAAAAATCTAGAAATCCTTCTTTTTAGCTACTATACCTACTTTTTATCTAGTTTGAGAATGTGTCACTTTGATGTCCGAATTCGAGTTCAGTTCATTAAATTGAATTGCTTTTCAGGAGGGCGTATATTCAGCCAACAGCGTGCATGAACACGCAATGGCGGGCAAGAGTGTTCAACCATACATACTTGGCGCAAGAGGACAAAATATGGTGAAATCGTTCTTGGTGAAGACGTTTTACGCCTTAAACGTGTCCTACCCTGCAGAACTCGACAATTTCTACAACTTCCTCGAACGATATATCTACGATCTGCAGGGCACACACGAGGCCCGAGGTGTTGTTGCCTCCCTACACGTCAACTCGACTAATGTCATTCTTGACATCCCATGAGGCACAGCTGTTCCATTGCAGGGGTTCAATGAACCGTACAAAAGCTGTTAATCCAAAAATAAACAAATATACCAAAGTTTTTATAATATTTAAAAAAATTAAACTTGTTTGAACGATGAATTCAGGATTTTATACTCTTTTCATCTTTTCCTTTCATCCGACCACATGAGATTTTTGGATGCGGAATTTTTTCTATCAATGGAATATTATTTCACTGAATCAAATAGTGAAACTTTCACTGAATGAATCAGTGATATAATTTTTCACTGATTGAAACAGCGATTAGTCGCTGATTCTTAGTGGTATACTTATCGCTATTTCAATCAGCGATTATTCGCTGACAATCAGCGAAGTTTCGCTGATTCAGATTTGGAGAGTAGGGGACCTGTCCCATGGGAATAAAATTCTATTCTATTCTATTCTATTCTATTGTTCGAGCCGGTTCGAGCGTTACAACACTAATATACAGGGTGTCTTTTAATGAGTCATACGAACCTACATAGAGCGATTCCTCTTTGAAATAGAAAATGACTTTTTGCGAAAAAATCAAAAAAAAAATCAAAAAAATAAGTAAATAAAGATGGGTATTAAGTTTTTATTTTTTATTTTTTTTTGTTTTTTTTCTTTTGCGAAAAATCGTACTCTATTTTGAAGAGGAATCGCCCTATGTAGGTAATAATATGCGCAGCTAAGAGTTTTAATAGCAAATATGCAGGGTGATTCATTTTAATGGCCCAGGGCCGATATTTCCGAAACTGAGCAAGATACGAAAAAAAGTTTAGTACGAAACATTTAGGAGTCAGAAGAGGACAAAACTTGGTGGTATCAGCATTTTCGTAAGTGGAGCCATCGAGGTTGGGTAAAGGTCAACTTGGTTTTTTTGAATGAAATGACATATTTTTCTTTACAGAATCTGAAAGAGCATCAAATTCCGCACCAAAAAGCACTCACACACATACGGCCTAAGGTCAATGAGTAACGAGGTAGAGCCGGTCAAAACAGTACACATGCAGCCCCCGCCAGCGTACCAGTCTACAGATATCTTATCGATATTGCGAGGAGACTTGATTATCCATGTTTTGAGGGATATTAAGGGGTCAGATTATTTTTCACGTGGAGTTGCTAAGGGTAAATAAAGTGTAACTAGTTGATATCGATTTTGTTTCGTTTATTATTCGAACAACGAATTTTTGTTCCGAATTATTTCGTTGCGTTTCTTATTTCTTATTTTTCATTTTCACCACAAATTTGTAACGATTATTGGTTTGACTTTTCTTTTGTCATTATCGTGATGTGTTCATCGATTATTCTTGGAAAGAAGAAAAACCGTGACCTCGTGTTTGTATACGATTTCGCCTGCGTAGTAATGTGTATTTTAAAAACAAACCCCAGTCTCTTTCTATCTAAGAATGGAAATAACAAAAATCACCACATTGACAACGGTAACGCTCTCAGCAGAAGTAAGCGTACGTCCTGTAATAAATACATTGATTTCATATCAAAATCAAAATAAAGATAAAATAATGTCAGATTATTTACCCAACGAGATCGTGAATATCATAATGATTTATGGCGCATCTGACGGAAACGCTGCAGCAGCAGCGCGTCAGCATGCCGAAAGATACCCAAATCGGCGACATCCCGATCATAAACTAATAATTAGAGTGGTGCAACGAGCATGTGGCGGAGAACTCAAGCGTAAATAACCAAAGAAGACACGCGAAGATGTCGATAATACTTTATTAATAACCGTGTTGGGAATGTTAGTGGTAGATCCTCACATCAGTCAACGGCAATTAAGTCGAGAATTAAACGTATCACAAGCCACAGTTCATCGAATCCTGAAACAGAATCATTATCATCCATACCATGTTTCTCTTCATCAGAAGCTCTCGGACGCCGAAAAAATTCAGCGCGTCAAATTTTGCAGATGGGCATTGGACCAGATAGAGCAGGACCCTACGTTTTTCAATCGGGTCATGTTCAGTGACGAAGCCACATTCCAGAATACAGGAGAATTAAATCGACATAATTGTCCTTATTACTCCGTCGTTAATCCTCGCTGGGTCCGTCATGTTGACAACCAACATCGTTGGAAGCTGAACGTGGGTGCGGCCTTTTGGACGGTCACCTCATAGGGCCGTATTTTTTTGACGGCAATGTCAACGGCGCAATTTATCGCAATCTTTTAGAGAGAGAACTGCCGCGAATGTTGCAAGGAGTGAACCCGGATACCATTCAGCGAATGTGGATACAGCAAGACGGTGCAGGTCCGCACTATGCCCGGCTTGTGACTGATTTTTTGAATTTGAATTATGCGGAGCGCTGGATGGGAAGAAATGGTCATGTGCGTTGGCCTGCGCGTTCGCCGGACTTGAAATCCCCAGATTTTTTCCTATGGGGCTACCTAAAAGGTGTGGTTTATGCGACAAAACCAACGACTGCGGATGACTTAAAAGAACGGATCATCAGAGCGTGCGAGCAGATCCCGAACGAGGTTCTTCGTAACACGATCGATGGGTTCCGACGTAGACTTCAACTATGCATTGACGCTGACGGAGGTACTTTCGAAGAATAATCAATGAAAACATTACGATAATGACAAAAGAAAAGTCGAACAAATAAACGTTACAAATTTAAGGTGAAAATTAAAAATAAGAAATAGGAAACGCAACGAAATAATTCCGAACAAAAATTTGTTGTTCGAATAATAAACGAAACAAAATCAAAATCAACTAGTTACACTTTATTTACCCTTAGCAACTCCACGTGCAAAATAATCTGACCCCTGAATGTACCTCAAAACATGGATAATCAAGTCTCCTCGCAATATCGATAAGATATCTGTAGATTGGTACGCTGGCGGGGGCTGCACCGCGACCGCAAGGCGCGGCCGCATGTGTACTGCTTTGACCGGCTCTACCTCGTCACTCATTGACCTTAGGCCATATGTGTGTGAGTGCTTTTTGGTGCGGAATTTGATGCTCTTTCAGATTCTGTAAAGAAAAACATGTCATTCCATTCAAAAAAACCAAGGTGACCTTCACCCAACCTCGATGGCTCTACTTACGGAAATGCTGCTACCACCAAGTTTTGTCCCCCTCTGAACCCTCAATGTTTCGTACTAAACTTTTTTTCGCATCTTGCTTAGTTTCGGAAATATCGGCCCTGGGCGATTAAAATAAATCACCCTGTATAGTAAACGAAGCTTCGAAAAAATCAGCTGAACGTAAAAGATCAGACCAACTATAGTTGTATTATTTTTGATTAAATATTCTACTACTCCAAAGCGCTGCAGCTGCATGTGAATAATTACCGTACAGAAAATTCACAAAAAGCAATTCGAAACACGTTCAATATACTATACTCAGCCGATATTATTTTGATTTGACTACGATCAGTTTTCAAAGATTTATTCAGCTCAATCTTCCCAGATAACAAAAAGTTTGCAGAGTGTGCGCATGGTGGAAGCACACGTACCAATTTCTCCGCACGACGTATCATCAGGTGATCACACAGCTGTGTCCGCATATGCTTTACATACCGAGAATATTCGGTGAAGGTAAACGATCCCCTTCCAACACAGGCGCGCACCGCCTACGTGAGATTCGACGGGCGGGGCTAGGCAGCCAGTGGTGCTTCTACCGAATCTTCCGCGCCAGGCCGAATCCGTATAGCCCACCTTGATACTTAACCTAAAAAGCAACCATCGCACTGAACACGGAAAAAAATGAACGCGAATAAAATGAATTTGCCTGATGTGAACATTTATTTTCGAAATTTATGAACGAATGTGAAATCAAATATCAATTAATTGGATTTAAGTATTGATTATCAGTGGAAACAAAGTTTTTGACCTCAAGTGTACTATAAAAGGATAATTCTAGAGATGTGCAACATTGTAAGTCATTCTGATTCTGTCAACCTACAACAGGATGTAGAGAATCTAAGTGACACATACGTAAGACTCATTTCTAACACCTAACTACCTCATGATGAGTGACCGACATCTGACTATCTAATTGATGTTATGTAATTTGGCTCTCTATGTTTGTATAACCCGGGGATTAGTCTTAATATTTACATTGGAGAACCACTAGACTCGTGAATAGAGATAGTCGTACTTTCGGAGGATTCCTTCTAAAAACCACCTACAATATCATACAAAACCAAAAGCAAGGCAATAATCCAATAAATAATAACAATCAACACAGTACATTAAATCAGGGGCTTCCCTAACAGTGACAAACACTAAGACGAAACCCCAAACTCTCTAATCAAGCAAGATCAAAGGCGACCGCCCCACGTGGTCAAGCCACGTGGCCGATCTACACACGCGAGACTACATCCAACGAGATCGGATCCCATACCTTCCCATCCCAATCCTCATCCCACATTACTATCACCACCCCCAAAGATCCTCGGTTGCGGTAAGTGTATTTCGGTAAATTGTCTGTCTGTAAGTGCACCTGTCTGTGCACCTGTCCGATAAGTAAACTAACCACCCTCCCCCAGAATAGAATACTAGATAACGGGAACTAACAGTTAACCCTCAGGGGAATTAATAATAAAAAAAATAAAACAAAAAATAAAATATATATGGGGAATTCCAGGATATTTCGAACGGTTGCGAATCCTCACCCCTCTCGATTTTCGTATCAATTTTTTCTCTTGTAGTCCTAGACTCAAGAGAGATTGGTGATTTATTTTAGATTCTTCAAAGGTACGATTTGGAAGATAGGATTTTTCTAAAATCTCCAATTACTAAAATCACTACTTTTTCATACGGTTTCGATTCAGTACCAAGATGTCCTACGAGAAAATGTTTCCCACAAAATCTGTCAGTATCTGTGCCTACTTTCGGACAAAAATATTTGTTGATTTTTCCGGATGCTGAAAACATGGAATATGTGCTTGAAAAAGTTTAAATCTTGATTTGCAAAAATACGCCGGTCTCGATTTCGTTCAATTTTGGACGAAAAATTCTGCATCGAAAGACGAAAGTTTTGAGACAATGCGGAAGTTGGGACGAGACCTGGTTCAGAAGTTACAGCCATTTCAATTCCGTGAAAACTCCCAATTCAGCACGCACGCGGTCTATGGGCAGCGACTGCGGTATCGTAGCATCATAATCGGCTCTTTTCGGAATTGTTACTTCCTAATCATAAAATTATACCATCGCATCGAGATTTATAACTCGAATCTAATCGTAGATGAAATTCAGATGTATAGGGATTAAGTCTTAACGGATATTATAGGACTCATAAGCGTTTACGTATTTTCCTCGATTCATCATTTTTCGCCACATACTGTAAATAATGATTGTGAATTTACAACACATTCACTTTACAAAAATTTTACAAAATTAGAAATGTGCGTCACCTATAAATTCGAGATGCTCATCACTTATTATTATTATCGATTATATATAAAAAAAATCGACATTGTTATTATAATAATAATAATGATAATATAATATTATTATCATAATAATAAGTGAGGAGCATCTCGAATTTATAGGTGACGCACATTTGTAATTTTGCAGAATTTTTGTGAAGTGAATGTGTTGTGAATTCACAATCATTTTTTACAGTATGTGGCGAAAAATGATGAATCGAGAAAAATACGTATACGCTTATAAGTCCTAAAATATCCGTCAAGACTTAATCCCTATACAGCTGAATTTCATCTACGATTAGATTCGAGTTTTGAATCTCGATGCGATGGTATAATTTCAGGATTAGGAAGTAACGATTCCGAAAAGAGGCGATTATGATGCTACGATACCGCAGTCGCTGCCCATAGACCGCGTGCGTGCTGAATTGGGAGTTTTCACCGAATTGAAATGGCTGTAACTTCTGAACTAGGTCTCGTCCCAACTTCCGCATGGTCTCAAAACTTTCGTCTTTTGATGCAGAATTTTATGTCTAAAATTGAACGAAATCGAGACCGGCGTATTCTTGCAAATGAAGATCTGAACTTTTTCAAGCACATATTCCATGTTTTCAGCATCCGGAAAAATCAGCAAATATTTTTGTCCGAAAGAAGGCACAGATACTGACAGATTATGTGCGAAACATTTTTTCGTGAGACATCTTGGTACTGAATCGAAACCGTATGAAAAAGTAGTGATTTCAGTAATTGGAGATTTTCGAAAAATCCTATCTTTCAAATCGTAGCTTTGAAAAATCTAAAATGAATCACCAATCTCTCTTGAGTCTAGGACTACAAGAGAAAAAATTGATACGAAAATCGAGAGGGGTGAGGGTTCGCGACCGTTCGAAATATCCTGGAATTCCCCATATATATATATATATATATATATATAAAACCCTTGCCATGACTAACAAAAAAAAAACAGAGAGCATCAGCCAAAAGAGCCCTCAATTCGGAGTCAGATCACCAGTCATCCTCAGACCCAGACATTCCGTCACCGCTTTTTTCACCCCTGGTGCCAAAAACAAAAATCTTAAAACCCAATGAAACAAAAAAAAGCCCACCAACACCCAATAGGTATAGCAGCGACTCCAAAGCCCCCTACCTCGTCTTATTGCAAGACCCGAAGGGGAACCTAGGCGGTTACCACCCGATGATGATCACCAAAAAACTTAGTCCGTACGAGAAAAACATCATTAACATTCAGCTCCAAGCCAAAGTTAAAATCGCAATTACCTTCAATAGCCCTATTAACGCGAACCTGTTTGTCGCGAACATCAGGGAAGTCAACCAGTCCTGGGAGGCTTCCATTCCGGACTCCCGTGTCCACAGAGTTGGGTTAGTTAGGGGGGTGAAAGCCTCCTTTGACGACCTGACCGTTTTGGAGGGGATTCAGAGCGGCCGCGACGATATACAAATAGTCAAGGTAGAAAGAATAAAAACCAAAGACCCCACCGCTCCGCACGAGCTTGTAAACACAAATAACATCAAAATTTCATACCTCACCTCAGGGGATATCCCCGAGGAGATTAACATCTGGAGCGTCCATAGAAAGGTGGTCCCATACATATTCCCAGCAAGACGCTGTTCAAATTGCCAAAGATTTGGACACGCAGAAAAAAACTGTAAAAGCAAAAATACATATTGCCAGCGCTGTGCAGCAGCCCACGATAGTAAAGATTGCAAAATATCAGACCCGAAAGAATTCACCTGCATAAACTGCAAAGGTAACCACGAGGCAGACAGCAAAAGCTGCCCCTCACTAGCCTTCCATAAGGAAGTTAATAAACGAAGATTTACCCATAACGTGTCAGTTCGCGAAGCGATCTTGTCTATTAAGCGGGGAGAGAAGTTTCCTCGGCGACAGGAGACAAGAGGTACCCAGGAAGGGTCTTACAACAGTCAAATCAGCACAAATCCTCAGGCTAGCGTCGAGAACTCTCAGTTTCCCCCCCTCCCCAATACTCGGAAAAACCCAACAACTGAAACACCAAACACAAGCAACTTCCATAAGCAGCAAAGCCCTAACTCACCACTAAAACCCCAGTGGGGCCAAACCCCAGTACACACACCTCACCCCACACAACATATCCAAAAGCCCCAATCCCCCACGGAGACGATACCAGAGCAAATTCTGAACCAAACTGACCCCGGCAGTCAAGCCGCGGTCACTCCCGAAGGAAATAAGCATACCCAGTTACCCGGTCCAAGCATAGAGGATCTAGTTAACAAAATATTGCAACAACAAATAAGTAATATCATAGATATAATTACAAAAAGCCTAACAGCCAAATTCCCGGAGATCAAAGAACTATCAACCGAATTACAAAACACCAAGGGGGAAGTCATCGAGTACCTAAATGGCAAACCCTAATAGTGCCAACAATAACATCCAAATCCTGCAATGGAACGCGCGCAGTCTGAGAGGGAAATGGGCCGAGTTCACGGAATTCGGCCCAAAATATAAGGTGGCTTGCATCACCGAAACATGGTTTGCCAAGGATGATAAATTCTATCTGAAGGGCTTCAACGTCACCAGAAGCGACAGGATCTCCCAAACCAGGGGAGGAGGTGTCGTCACTTTCATACACGAGGACTTCGAGTATGAAGGCCTCCGTCTCACAAACCCTCCTGCCTCCATGGAGTACCTATTGAATAAGATAAGACGCGGACAATTCTAATTCCATATTCTAAACGTTTATATCCCCCCCAGAATTAAAATCTCCCTCCCGGAGTGGATCAAACTACTTGATGACCTCTCTAAATTTAAAAACCTTATCATATGCGGCGACTTAAACGTCCACCACCCCTCGTGGGGGAGCAATATCGATCCCACTGACAACAACAACTTCTATAATGCCCAATTAGGTTGCGATCTTACCGTTCTCAACAATGGAAGTAAAACCCGCATCTCCAACAATCCCGGGCACAACAGTGTCCCCGATCTCACCCTCACCACAGGGGACGTTCTCCCAAACTGCTCATGGAAGGTACTGAAGGACCCCATGGGCAGTGACCATCTCCCAATAATCATTCAAATCGAAAACTTAAAGCTAACATTTAACCCGGCTCGCCCGAGATATCTAATCAATAGGGTGATATGGTCAGAATTCTATGAAGAGGTTCTGAAAGGTGTCTCCGACTACGAGAGGGTCACCCTCGAAGAGGAGGAGGCTCCGACCAAATATGACCGCGCGGTGGACATAGTAAAGCAGGCCCTTGTCAAGGCCGGCGCCAGATTCCCAAAAGATCCAAAGAACTTCAAGACCCCCCCACCCAGTCCTTGGTGGACTGCGGAATGTACAGAGGCCAGAGTTAAAAGATCTAAGGCCCTCAAGGCCCATTTCCTTAACCCTAGCGTATCTAGCTACGAAACATATAATAATATGGTCAAACAGACTAAAAAGTTCTTACAGAAAACGAGATCTGAGAACTTTAAAAAATTCTGCTCGCAATTGTCCCCAGAGCAAAACATAAGGAAAACGTGGGCAGTACTTAAAGCTTTCAAAAACCGAAAAAACAAGGATCCCTACAAGAAGAACCATTCCTCCAAAAACCCAAAACTCCTGGAGGCTTACGACAAAATATCCAAACCCCTTTCACAAACTAAACTAGAAATCGAAGTTAATCCTCCTACGGTAGAACCCCCACTCACCAACCCGATATCATCAAACGAACTGTTTAACGCTCTTAAAAGAGTGAAAACCAAATCCGCCCCAGTCACCGATAGCCTATCGTATGAGATTCTGAAAAAATGCCCCATCAAATGGTGGGACGTCGTTAGAAACATCTATAACCAGGTTATCTCAACCGGAAAGATCCCCCAATCCTGGTCGGACCAAAGAATCGCCTTCATTCCGAAGCCGGGCAACGCAGGCTTTCGTCCCATAGCAATGGCCCAGGCCCTCCAGAAGATCCTGGAAAAAATCATAAACGAAAGACTACAACATTGGGTCGAGGGAGGACAGCTCCTCCCGGACAACTGTTTTGGTTTCCGGAGGGATGGGTCCTGCCTCGATGACGTAGCCCACTTAGTCAGCGACATAAACCTCGCCTTTTTCTCCAAAGAAAACTTAACTGTAGCTTTTCTCGACATCGAGGGTGCCTACGACAGCGTTGTCCCGAACAAGTTGGTCGGGGTCCTCTCGAAAATCGGCATGCCCCCTCAAATCACTAGACTAATTATAATCTCACCTATCAAAGACGGCTCCACGGAGTCAGCGAGGGCCAGGACCTGGGAGTACGACAAACTGACTTGGGTCTTCCGCAAGGCTCAATCCTCAGTCCTGTCCTCTTTAATCTTTACCTAGCGGACGCCCTAGCAAATCTTAATACTGAGAGTATAATCCTTACATACGCAGACGACATAGCAGTATACGCTAAACACAAAAACCTCCAGGAAGCCTCAAAAACTCTCGAATCCGACGTTCAATCGATAGCAAACAGATTAGCGGTAAGAGGCCTCAGGGTCTCCGCATCCAAAACCCAACTGGTTGCATTCTCCAAAAACATAGACAATGAGGCAGCAACGCACATGGACATCAATAACGTTCGCGTACTCTCCAAAACTTCCTGCAGATTCCTGGGAATATACCTTGATTCCAAACTCACCTGGTCTCCGCATATCGCCCAAGTACGCGAGAAAGCTAAGAAACTTAACTCTATCCTCAGCGCGCTCGCTGGTATGGGGTGGGGGGCACACCCCCAAACCCTACTCATGGCCTACAAAGGTCTCATCAGAGCCTTCCTAGATTGGGGGTCCACCTTCTATCAGGACGGCCCGGGGCTCGCACTGGACTCGCTGGATAGGGTCCAATACGCGGCCCTTAGGAGTGTTCTGGGGTGCATGCGTACGACCCCGACTAACGTCCTACAACACCTGGCGGGCGAGCCCCCACTTGTGATCAGAAGACGGTACTTAGGGGAAAAATTTTGAGCAAAACAAATCGCAACGTCAAACAACACACTTATCCCTAAGTTTCAGCAGATGTTGACAAATAAAACTAATCACCCATTCGTAAGCCCGGGCAGTTACCATTTCTTATATAGACTATGGTCTGGCATGAAAGATAAAGCGGACCTTGTCTTCCGTTTCACCAAACCTCCATGCTACGTGTATAGTTACGAGTGTCAATTCGCATCCTTCGAGGTAAATTTCAGCATCGGTAAAATCACCAAAGCGTCTCAGACGCCGCACCAGATGTTCCAGAACCAGATTCTGGAGCAATTCCCGGTAGCGAAAACAATATATACAGACGGGTCCCGAAGGCCATCTCCTCCAAGTGTCGCTTGTGCAGGTTTCGAGTGGCCTTCGGAGCGCTCGTTCAAAATTAAACTCGCCAACAAAGCCTCAATATTCACGGCGGAAGCCACAGCAATCCTTAAAGCGCTCTCCAACCTAGAGAGAGATGGGGTTGCCGACCAAAGCGTCCTAATCTGTTCCGACTGCCAGAGCGTCCTAAAAAGCATCAGTTCAGTGGGGCTGGATTCTAAAGCCAACCCCCTAATATTAGAAATAAAAGACAAGACCTTAAATCTCATAACAAAAAAATTCAACAAAATCAATTTCGTATGGGTCCCAGCACATATGGGAATCCTCGGAAACGAGGTGGCCGACAGCTTGGCTAACTCAGCGCATAACGTAGTCCCAAGCAATCAAAGAAACCTTAGGATTCCAGTCACAGATCTTAACTGCTCCATCAAGAACACCCTCCTTGTCAAATCCGATAAATTAATCCAAACATGGGGCAGACAAAAAGGCACACAATATATAAAAAACTCCAAACGCTTCCAAGGCACCCCATGGTTCCAGTCCCTCGGCCTTAATAGGGAAAAAATAGGCATGATTAATAGAATCAGAGCAAATCACAATTACACAAAAGCCCACCTATTCAGGAAAAACTTAATAACCAACCAAACATGCGTATGCAATCACCCATCCATGGATGCCACCCACCTTTTTTGGCACTGTCCTCTATCCGACGCGGGAAGTGCCAAGGCAGTAAGCCTATTAAGGGAAAATAATATACCTTTCGGGGCGAACATTCAACACATTTTTCTCAAAAAAAAGCTCCAGCTTCTGTTCCCCATCATACACTTTTTTAAGATCAACGACCTCAAAATATAGGGGCTCAAATTAACAAAGGAAAAAAAAACAAATAATAATTATAAAAAAAATTTTTGAACACCCTCAGAGACATAACTAACAAAAAAAAAAAACCGTTTGTAACCTAAATGTTTATATGTTATGTGTTGTTGCGTTTTCCAGATGTAAACCCCAATCATAACCCCAAAATCCTATCCCTCTACCAAGAACAAATGCACAACCAGAGGGCGCCACAGAGGACTCAAGGAACATCCCCTCCCCAAGAACACCACCAACCGAGTCAAAACAACGACCAAGATAAAATTCGACCCAGCAAATCAACGCCAGGAAACCACTCAAAACGAGCGCAACTCAAGCTGCGCACAGTTAAATTAATAAGATTAGAAAAAAAAAAATATATAAATATACATATAAACCACTGGTATATGTTCTCTTGACTGAGCAAATAACCAAACAATTTGAACTAAGAAGAAGAATATTTACATTTTCGTTCGATACAGTGATCGACATCAACAAGCTTGACTTCCTGTTTCTCTTCCGCTGCCATTGTTTTGTAACTGTCACTATCCACAAAAGATCTCTCGATATTGATCTTTTTAATCTTTCAATCTTTAATCGGGCTACAATGGACAAGTGGAAAGTCCGAAAATTTAAATCCCAGTTAACCATGTGTATTTTTGTTTTGATTCTCTGGATCCTTACGAGTATTACTATGTGTTTGTAAGGTCAGTACGGCTACGATTATACCAACGCTAATTTATAGGTTCTTTTTATTTTTTTAATTTTTTATTTTTTAAATTCATAAGTATAAGGAAACCCTTTGTATCGTAGAATAAAGAAGAAAATCGTTCTGTCCTGAGGAGGGCCCGCACTTGGGGCCGAAACGTTGACAAATTAATTAAGTTAAATCTTTAACGTTTTATTGACCGACATATCCAAGAATTCCACCACATTGATTATCAGTGTTTAGGCTCGATATTTGAGACGAAGTCGAACAGGTAAGTGGAGGGTAAATTATTGAAGACAACATGGTCGAAAATTGGTTTATTTATTGATTTATTTATTTATCAACAGAAAAATGAAATTCATCAACGATTATTGGTTAATCGAGGGATCCATTGCTGTTGAATTATGGTGTACGCACAAACTTATCGGAGATTGAATGCTTGGGAATCGAAGAGAGGCTACCGATGAGCCACTGTCGAACGTAGTACAATTTTACTCAAACCATTTTCGTCTCTCAACGACTACTTCTATCGGAGACCCGAGTGCTGAGATGTACCTCACCTAGGCTTCATAGCGTGCGGAGGGGCTTTGTCGTGGGAGTTTGTAGTGCGATGAGGTAGCGTGCGAGCAGCTTCGTTGCAAGGGTTCGTGACCCGTCGACCACGGAAAGAAATCCTTCGGGCCTGTTAGGAATACCATTCTGGTCCAGAAATATGGTGAATGCAAAGAGAAATTCTGCTTCGATTAAGTAAATGAACAGTACCCTTAGAAGGCCTGGGTTGCTGGATGCCCCGTATGAATATAGTTGTTCCTATTTAGCTGAACCATGCATTTGAATACGAAGTTCAGACAACTGTGGCTGAGTTATACTGGCTAGATATCCGGAAATATCGATATCATTTCAATATAGCGGATATATGGCAACGATAAACACTAGCTAAAAACGCATGAGTTGATGTGGTAGTGGTAGTGGTAGTGGAGTATGGCAGTGGCTTAGACAGCGATCCATTATGGTCGATCGAAGTAGAAATATCGCTAATAGCCCGAAAGATTTCTTTCCGTGACGATATCCATCGAACATTCCTTACGCTAACGAGCATTCAACGTTTATGTCTTGTAGCAGGCGGAGAAGCTTTGTCGCAGATGTTCGTGGTGCGATGAGGCAGCGTACGAGAAGCTTTGTTTCAAGGGTTCGTAGCACGCCGACGATATGCAGTCCTTCTCTGGACTCTGGCGAAGCCTTGCTGCACAAAAATTCAACAGAAAATGCTTGCCGACGCACTGGGAACTCTGACACAAAGCTCCACTGTACACTACCAACACAGTACAAACACCTGTGGCGGAGTTCCTACGCAAGATGCGAAACATGAACGTTGAATGGTCGTTAGACGAGTAAGAAATGTTCGATGAATATCGTCGACGGGCTACGAACCCTTGCAACGAAGCTACTCGGTACGCTGCCAAGCCTCGCCGACGCTGTTGCTAGCTCTTGTTTTATCGATCCCTGCTTGGTTCTCGACCACTCTTCGGAGTCTGTTGCCTGAGGTCAGCTTGGACAACGACGCCTGCGATATTTCTCCTCAAGAGTTAGCGGGCGATCAGTTATTGGGTATGTAGGATACTAAGTTAACGGATATCGAAAAGACTTACAAGACTTATAAATTCTCATGATAGTCAGTTATACTCTCACTTTGCTGTTTCAGAGGAAGTAACGATGTCCTGAGAAGGCAACATATTCTTCAACTAGTATGAATTTATTTTACCCCGACACCTGATTGTCGACGTACTATACACTTCTGCGACAAATCCCCTCCGCACGCTATGAAGCCTCGCTGAGGTACAATGCCGAAAAATAGAGAAAAAACAAGGACAGCGGAAAAAAAGTAGACAGAGAAGTGGGATAAAGGTGCACGAAGTGCAAAGGCACCAGTGAAAGAAGGAAAAAGATGGAGGATAACGTAAATCAATGGAAAAAGAGAGTGGTAACGAGTGGAAAACAAAGGTCACGTGACGCGCACGAGCAGAGTGAAGTGTACCGCAGCGGCAAAAGGAAGGGAGTACGCAAGAGAGCGACACAGCAACAGAAAGGCGGACGAGCAACGGTCGCAGAAGTGACGTCACAAGAGAGAGCGCCACAGACGACAAGAAGAACTACGTATAGAGAGAAAGACCGGAGAGAAAAAGGAGAGAAATCTAGCAAGGAATGAAAAGAAAGAAGAAAAGGAAGAGTGGAGAACGCCGACGGGCGGAAAAGCCGGAAGAAGAAAGGAAAAAAACAGGAAGACCGCAAAAAGAAACCTGGGAAAGAGCAAGATCGGCCTCCGACGGATCGCTCCTACAGTGCTGGAAGAAAAAGCAGCCAGGCACAGGAGGGGACGAGACAGGTGGAGAAACAAAAGAAGACCTGGAGGAACTGGAAGAACCCTTACGGAAAAAACCCTTCAAGTTTGAGGGTGAAACTTCAACTTTCAGGGTTAAACCCTCCATTCTGAAGGTGAAACCCTGAAATTTCAGGGATTAACCTCCAATCTTCAGAGTTATACCTTCAATTTCTATGGTTAAACCATCAATTGAAGGGTCATCCCTGCAAAGTTGGTGGATCAACCCTGAAATTTGAGGAATAACCCCCAAGAATTGAGGAATATCCCTCAAACATCGAGGGAGAACCTCCAACAATTGAGGGATAACCCTGAATAGTTGGAGGTCCATACTGAAAATTGAGGGTAAACCTCCAAGAAGTGCGGGACAACCTCCAACAATTGAGGGATAACCCTGAGACGTTCTGGGACAACTCTGAAAATTGGGGGATGACCTTGAATAGTTGGTGGTCAACTCTGAAAAGTGGCAGGTCACTTCAAAAATGTTGGGTGGGTTGCCTCACAATTAAGCGTGATTACTTGAAATGTTAACGGTTAATACCTGGAAGCGTATATGAGCGGATCCACGTCACTTCACTCAAAAAAAAACCGTCAAGTCACGGATCTTTGCGCCATTCGACATATCTCTAGTACTATGGGAAAAAAAAATACAACTTCAGGGATTTTGAAAATTTTCCAAAAATGGCGGAGTTAGAGCTATTTGAATGTTGGTAAGTCGCTGTTGCACCGCGATGTTTAAAAATTCATTTCTCCGAAAGTATTCACCGGAGCGTACTGATCCTGGAATCAGTTTGTTCGTAAAAGAAGGCGCTTTCATAGAAAAAATTTTGTTTCCAATAAAAAAAATTCTTCAAATTTTTTACGTCGTTTTATTTTTTAATTTGGCTGCCATTTCCGCGGAACTTACAGGAATCGATGCAGATAATTTTTTTCGGATAGCCGAATCCTTCCCCTTCAACCCTAAGAAAAAAAATTTATGGAGAACCTACCTGGGCCGGAAAAAAAAAAAAACGTCCAGTCGTACGTCGCCGCGCACACCGATCCACGTCTGCGTGCGGCGTTCTTGGTTCGAAAACTGCCACAAATCAAAATTATAAACACGGCTGTCGATCGGAAATTTTCTGAATTTTCCAAAAATGATGACCATTTTTCTTGTACTTGTCATTTTCAATGCGTAATTCAAAAAATGAAACTCGAAATGTCGATTTCACCATGTTTCCCATCGTTTCATGAAAATCTTATTTTTTTTTCGGAAAGGTCAGGAAATTTTCGATGAAAATCATATCCATAAGTTTTCCGCTCGTTCACCTCCAAGGCACAGTTACGGTTTAAATAAGGTTTGAGGGTTTTGTGTCATTATTTGTGCATTTCGATATTAACCCTAGAATGGTAACCTTATTTTTTTTTACCTATTATGGTAACCTGGGGTCAAAAACGACCCTAATTTTGGAAAATTCATATGTCCGGTAATATTTCACGATAAGGGTTCAACTTGGGCTCATTCTTTTCGTTTTTCAATGCAGAATCACGTGAGCATATCGCAATTTCGCTTGAAGTCGGAAAAGTAAGTGAAAAATGAGGTAAAACGGTGAAGAAACATGAAAAATCAAATCAAATTAGCGAGATTTAAGGTCGCCTGGGTTCGTTCTTGACCCCAAGTTACCATTCTGAGGTGAAGAATGAAATTATCTCGATAATGATAACTTGGAGGTAAACGAGCGAAAAACTTTTGGACATGATTTTCATCGGAAATTTCCTGAACATTCCGAAAAAAAATAAGATTTCCATAAAACGATGGGAAACGTGGTGAAATCGACATTTCGAGTTTCATTTTTTGAATTACGCATTGAAGATGACAAGTGAAAGAAAAATGGTCATCATTTTTGGAAAATTCAGAAAATTTCCGATCGATAACCGTGTTTGTAATTTTGTTTTGACGCAGTTTTCGAACCGAGAACGCCGGACGCAGACGTGGATCAGCGTGCGCGGCGACGCACGACTGGACGTTTTATTTTTTTTCTCCGGCCCAGGTAGGTTCTCCATAAATTTTTTTTTCAGGGTTGAAGGGGAAGGATTCGACTATCTGAAAAAAATTATCTGCATCGATTCCTGTAAGTCCCACGAAAATGGCAGTCAAATTAAAAAACAAAACGACGAAAAAAAATTGAAAGAATTTTTTCTTTTGAAAACAAAATTTTTTTTGTGAAAGCGCCTTCTTTTACGAACAAAATGATTCCAGGATCAGTCCGCTCCGGTAAATACTTTTGAAGAAACGAATTTTTAAGCATCGCGGTGCAACAGCGACTTACCAACATTCAAATAGCTCTAACTCCGCCATTTTTGAAAAATTTTCAAAATCCCTGAAGTTGTATTTTTTTTTCCCATAGTACTAGAGATATGTCGAATGGCGCAAAGATCCGTGACTTGACGGTTTTTTTTTGAGTGAAGTGACGTGGATCCGCTCATATTGAGAGTTGAGTCTCAAGATTTAGAGCTATATCAATTCTTTAAGTCTACGGGTTCTGAAATTCAAACCCTCAAATCGAGGGCAATCCTCAATTTGGGGGTTACTCTCATTTAATGGTTAACCCTGAAGTTGAAGAGACCCCCATTTGACGGTTGCTCCTTAAGTTGAAGGTACCCCTCAATTTAGGATCAACGCTCAAGTTAAGAGTACGAAATCACCCTGAAAGTTGAGGGCTCAGTTGAGGTTGATATTTTGAGGGTTTTTTTCTGTAAGGGAAAGAAACCGAAAAAAGAGCAACAGAACGGTCAGAACACCAGAGAGAACAGGAAACACAGAAAGCACAGGAGGGCACCCGGAACCGATACAAACAATGGAAACCGAGAATGAAGAGACGAAAGGGCGCCCAAACGAGGAATGGCTGAAGCAAACCCTCAGAGACATAATGAGCGGAATGGACAGCATGAACAACGAGATGAGAAAAATGAGAGAAGAAGCCGAAGAAGGAAGAAAAGCCGAGAAAGAAGAGAGAGAAAAGGTGAGAAAGGAGATGAGGGAAGTAAGAAGCAGAGGGGAAGAGGAAAGAGGCAAGCTTGCAGAAATGATAGAAAGACTTGAGAGAGAAAGACAAG
Organism: Tenthredo livida; assembly: GCA_963992785.1. Lineage (NCBI taxonomy): Eukaryota > Metazoa > Arthropoda > Insecta > Hymenoptera > Tenthredinidae > Tenthredo > Tenthredo livida. The sequence continues at coordinate 28,518,089 of OZ023064.1, forward strand.
CGACAGAAACAGAAAATGAAAGAAAAAGGGCACAGGAAGAGAGGGACAGAGAACGAAGAGAGAAAGAAATAACGAAAAGAATCGACCAGGACAGAAGAAAACCTAATCAGACTGAAAAGACTAGAGTTAGAGCTAGAAAGAAAGGAAAGAGCGGAAAGAAGCAGCAACATAGTAATAAGAGGGCTGGAAAACGAAGACGGGGAGGAATGGGAGACCACAATAAAGAAGGCAATAGAGAGAGTGACGATGACGCCGGCAGCCGTAGCAGAAACGAAGGACATAGGAAGAGACGGAAAAGCCGTGCTAGTCAAACTAAAAGACTGGGAGGACAAGAAAAAGATAATGTCGATGAAGGGGAAGCTAAAAGGGTAAGGTAGTCATGGAATCCGACCTGACAAGAAGAGAGATGGAAGTCCAGGACAAAATATGGTCCAGGGCAAGAGAAGAGAGAAGAAACGGAAATCAAACGAGAGTGGGCTACAGAAAGCTAACCATAGGAAACTCAGTATGGATGTGGGACGATGAAACAGAGGAACTGAGGCACAGAGGGGAGGATGCAGGTAACACAGAAGGAGAGAGGAGCACACACACAGAATCGTACCGATGGTCGGAAAGAGGAAGAGAAAGAGGAAGATGAGGAAGAGGAACGGGAACGGAATAGGATAAACAAAAAACAAGAGAGATAAAAATAGGCTTCTGGAACATAGCAGGAATAAAAGGAAAAGATGAAGAATTTTGGAATGAGATAAAAGGGTGGAACGTGGCAGGTCTCACAGAAACCTGGGGATAAAGCAAAGACAGCGAAGAGACAATGGCAAGACTTCCAAGCAGCCATGACTGGAAAATGCAAAGCGCAAGAAGAGAAAGCAAAAGAGGAAGAGCATGTGGAGGGATGGCGCTAGGGGTCAGAAGAGGCGCAGATACGATGAAAAACAAGATAGACGGCGAAGCCGAAATGGAAGGAATAATGGAAAGAACAATAGAAATAGAGGGAAGAGAATGGAGAGTGTTCGCGGTGTACTTGAACCAAGAAATAAAAAGGAAGACAAGAGAATTATCGGAGAGGATCAAAAACGGCAGACGGGATACCCCCATGATAAGAGGCGGGGACCTGAATGCAAGAACGGCAAGAGAGGGAGGAATACCAGAAGCAGAAGAAGACGGGAAACGAACGAGTGACGAAAGAAGATCGAAAGACATTACGGTAAACGGCGAAGGCAAAGCACTAATAAGATGGCTAGAAGAGGAGGGTCTAGGAATATTCAACGGAAGGTCCGCAGGTGACGAAGAGGGGGAGACAACGCACATAGGCCCCAGAGGTGAGTCCGTAATTGACTACATAATAGGCAATACGGAGGCATGGGAAAGAACGAGAAGAATAAAAGTAAAAAGTAGAATAGAATCGGACCACCACCCGGTAATACTCACGATAAAAATAGACAGCGAAGAAAGCGAGGAGAGAGAAGAGGAGGAAAGAAAGAAGTACAGAGAAGTAATGGACTGGTCAACAGAAGGAATGAGCGCATACAGAGAGAAGATTAAAGGGATAATAACGGCAGGAGACAGACCGGAAGAAATCCTGACAGAACTGAAAGAAAAAATAAAAGAAGCAGTGAAATGGAAAAGACAAGGTAACAGTGGTCCACGCAACAACAAGTGGTGGGACGAAGAATGCAAAGAAAGAAAGGCAGCCGCAAAGAAAGCGCTAAAAGACTGGAAAAGAGGTGAACGAAAGGTGGAGAAGTACAGAGCGGAAAGCAAAAAGTTCAGCGAGACATGCGCAAAGAAAAAAGAAGAAGAAGCGGACAAGATCGTAGAAGAAATGAAGAACGCAAAGTCGGAAGGGGAAATGTGGAGAGTAATAAACAAAGTCAGAAACAAGAGAACAAGAATCCCGGAAGAGATGAAGATGGAGGAATGGGCGGAGTACTTTAAAGTATTACTTCAAGGCACAGACGAAAGACAAAGCACAGAGAGGGAAGAAGAAAGCGCAGAAGATGAAGAAACAGTAGACAGTATGAAAGAAGAAGAAGTAGAAAAAGTAATTAGGAGACTAAAGAGCAAGAAAGCAACGGGCGCGGACGGGATAGCAAATGAAGCCTGGAAGCTAGGAGGAAAAGACATGATAAGAGAAGTTACGAAGCTTATGGACAAAGTGTGGAAAGGAAACGGTCTCCCTGACGAGTGGAAAGAAGGCATAATAATACCCATACACAAAAAAGGGAGAAGAGAGGAAGTAAAAAACTACATCGAAGTAACGCTGATGCCGACAGCATGTAAGATATACGCGGCGATAATAGCAAATAGGCTGGAAAAAGAGATGGAAGAGAAGGCCATAGTACCGGAGAACCAAGTGGGATTCAGAAAAGGCAGGGGGACAACAGAGTCGATGTATGTGCTGAACCATGCAATAGGAAGGGAAACGAAAAAGAAAAGAGGGAAAGTGGTAAGAACTTTCATCGATCTAAGAGCCGCATTCGACTGGATAGATAGAAGCGAACTGGGGGAGATAATGAAGCAAAAAAGGGTAGGAAAGCAAATAAGAGACAGAGTCAAAGAAATATACAACGAAACAACCCACATAGCACTGAATATCGCAGCAGCATTGCAGGAATATTACATTGTGATATGTAACATTCCTGTGATATTACCTGGTAATATCACAGGAATATTAGGGAATGTTGTTGCAATATTGCTGCAATATTAAATATCCGGTCAGATTCATCGTACAAATATTGCAGGAATATTCCAAAATATTGCTGCAATATTGCAGGAATATTCCAAGTAATATTACAGGAATATTCCATGGACTATTACAGGAATATTTCATGAAATATTCAAGGAATATTCCATGGAATATTGCAGGAATATTCCATGGAATATTGCAGGAATATTCCATGGAATATTGCAGGAATATTCCATGGAATATTGCAGGAATATTCCATGGAATATTGCAGGAATATTCCTGCAATATTTGTACGATCAATCTGACCGGACATTTAATATTGCAGCAAAAACATTCTGTAATATTCCTGTGATATTACCAGGTGATATATCTTGAGTATTTATAATTTTCCTATAACTGTTCGGGCAAAATATAATCGATCGCTTAGATCAGCTGGACGGCCAGTCTATATCGAGAGCACACACACCATCGTGCAGTGTTTACCTGCCTCAAATCGAACTCTCAACTCATTATTGCGCACCGAGCGTTAGAACTATTCAATGTATATGTATATGTGTATTCCTGCGGACTAAATCGAAGTCCATATGTATATCAGTATGTCTCAGATCTCCCTGTGGGAAACATTGTAATATCATCTATCGGCCTCGTGGTCAAATATCTGTACATATCTCATCGTGAGAATTTAATAATGACACGAGTTTTAAGTAAATACGAATGAAACCCCGTGTAAGGCTTTTCTTAAACATTAATCCCGTCAGTCACTCATCCTAGGCTTCTCTCTCGCTAATTTGTTCACCCACATCTAAAGAACCTCTTATCGTCTCTCGCAACAATAACTATTAATATATTATTAGTCTAATGATTTCAAATTCTGAAAGGTCAAAAAATGAATCTGAACTGTAACTGAAATGAACTACAAAAAAAAAAAACTACTAAAATATATATGGGATCTTATTTTATTTAGTTGGAAAAATATTCATAAAATTCAACAAAGATTTTGTAATGCTACACAGTAATGTTTCCACGAACCTACAAATCGCTTAACAGTATGAATGTATCATTTTTCAACATTGCAGATTCATCAATGACGTGCATTATACATATATTTGATATACTCCAATGTCGAACAATAATAGTACGATTATGTAAGATATATTATTATATTGGAATACATGACTCCACAGTCTTTCACATTAGATAGCGTAAGTAACTGACGAACCTATATAGGCTTCATATATAGGTATATTATGATATTTGATACTATAAGATATATTATTATATTGGAATACACGCGACTACTCAGCCTTTCGCATTACATAGCGTAAGTAACTGACGAACCCAATATAGAGCTAGCTTGATAGATATAATATATTAGACATTGGATACAAAAATATATTATTATATTGGAATATACGACTAGATAGTCTTTCACATTAGCGTGTGAAGTAACTGACGAACCTCTGCACAGAAAAAAAGGTTAACTTGAAAGGTTAAGAAAATTTACTTGCCTCGAGAAAATTTTTGACCTGATCTCAGAAAATTTTGGTCTTCCTTCTTAGACCGTAAAATTATATCTTGAATCAAGTTAACCTTTCTTTCTGTGTAGGTATTCTAGCTGCATAGGTTTATCGGTAACCAGTTTCGTCAGAAACTCGAGGTCTAGTACGTGTTAACAGGTCAAAAATATGTGACATGGAACCACTTCGATGTTTATTTGCCGACAGACTATTGTTTCGCCGAATCTACTGGGTCAGCAGCTGAAGATTTCGGATTTTCTTTAGATTTCAAATTTTCTTTAGATTTCGGATTTTCTTTAGATTTCGGATTTTCTTGAGATTTTTCGCTTTTGACTCTAAAAATAAAGTATATTGGAATAATTAGAGTACATCACTAAAAGTTGACCCCACAGAAAACTTGAAAATATATTGAATATACACTAGACCGGTTCAAAAAAATCGACAATTTTTTTTTTCAATTTTCGCATTGAAATAGTTTCGGGGGGTTGAAAAAAGATGCCTGTTAAAAGGGGAGCTCTTAATAATAATATGGACAAATTGCATACTCTTCAATTGAGAAAAAGTGGCAGATTGAAGGGTGTGCAATTCGTCCAGATTGACCCGTATGATAATGTGAATTTTTTCTCAAATAGTAGCACCAATGAACACCAAAATCTCGCAGTTACAGATTTTTCTAGAAGTTTTTGCTTTTAGAATAAAATATATCCTAAGAATATGGCCGAAACACGTGTATTTCAAATGGGGAAATCCACCCTCATTTAGGGGGGGGGTTAGGGTTTAGATAAAAATCTGAAAAAATTAGGGTATTGTTTGAGAATTATTTGGAGTTGATTTGGGGGGAGTCTGAATCAAAATTCGTCCAAGCCCCAAATAAGGACCACCCTAGTGATTATATTAATAATACAAATGTGCAGAGTGATGGCAATTAATAGCGCAAACATTTAGGTACTACTATTGATTACGTGAGTCTAAAACAAGTATACAACATATGGAATGATGCAATGGTGTTTTGCGTGCGCATTATATGTATTGTTAAATTCTTCAAACAAACAAACAAGCATGAATTTAAAAAAAAACAGGCCACTCACACAAAAAGTAACCAAAATATGGCTTTTAGGAAGCTTTGTATTTCCGATTGAAAAATAAGCATGCCTTTTTCAGTAAATAAGTATATATCAGTATAACTATACCTTATTGGAGTACGTTGCAGTATAATCATTTCTTTAACGATTTCGAAACAAATTTAATAGTGAATATTATTTGTTTTTTCTGATGAAAGTTATGAAATTACCCAAGTTATAGAATACACCCGAAGGGATATATGTTACGTTTGCAAGGCTTTGATCGCGAATTTAAAATCATTACGCACTCAAAATAAATTGTTGTCTGAATTATGAATAGACTGTGGCACTATATGAAAACAGCCTTGAAAATACAGACGGTAACAAGTGCAAATTATTATATCGTGCTTACAAAACACAATCATTGGTTTTGTGAAAAGTAATACAGCACGTATAAATATTTTTTTGCTCAAAATCCAGAATTAGGAATTTTTACTGTATTTTACAAGTAATAAAAGATACGAAATTATGTATTATATACCACATTCTTCTTGAATTGCACATTTTTTTTATCCTCTAATTTTTCGTCAAGTTCCAGAAGAGATTTGTCATCGTTTATCGGAAAATTGCGATTGATTCCGTTATTTACATTGTCATGACTTGATTCGTTGGAAATTCCTGCATTTTTATCTTTGTTTCCGATTACACTAGGATTTGATTTGAACGTTTTCTGCAAATTAGCGATTTCAGCGTGAATCTTGTTTATTTTCGTCAATTGCGCTTCCTGCAAACCTGTAACATATCATTCAGTACAGTAAAGAGCTATGAATAGGTTAAGGGGAGGCACCGGTGAGTTTTCAGCCTAGTGATATTCAAATGGTCGAATGGAGAATGACATTTTTTTAAACCCAATTTTTGATGAGGAATCCGATGGCGCACTCAAAAAAAATCTAAAAAATCATTTTCCACCATTTTGAAATTTTTTTTTTGGTTATTAATTTTTAATTCTGGTTCTATAGCACGCCTAGCTAAATCCATGCGATAAGTTGTTCGAAATCATCTCAGGAGTCTGCAGAAAAAATTTCAGCTCAAAATACGAAAACCTGTGGAAGGAGTTCAATTTTTAGTGCGTCGCGGTTGCTCGCGCAATCCGCCCGCCCGACGCGTAGTCGTTCATACAGGCCGGGCGGCGCGGCGACTATCTCGATATTTATCATTTTTTCCATTATTTTCGCCCTAGATGGCCATTTTATTTTCGTAAATCATGTTCTCAAGCTTATTTTCATACGAAATGTTTTATAAAGGAAGTTTGATTTTTGTATGCGCAATATAGAATCTTATATTCAACAAAACAGCGATATGCAGTTTATAATGCAGGGTACAATACTGGTATTTACAAATCTAATAATAATAATGTTCTTATGAAATTATGACTATAAACTATTATTGAGTATGCCTAAAATAATATTATACAATTCAAAACATCCCTGCACCATACATTACTCCTTCACTCTCGAGCAAAACTTTCTCTCTCCGACTTTCAGCTGAAGCTATTATCCTCCGAGCATTTTGAAATGTGTTTGACTTTTTTTGTACGCCTCGCTTGAGCTTGCGATCGTCTATTCTCCGCGATATCAATAATGTGTTTTGTCCCATCTCTAAGCTTACTTGTTTGAGAATTCCTGCTACACTTCGTTTTACTCCAAGATTATATTCCGAAACAGCGATAGAAGCCGCGGATTTTACCCGCGACTTGGACGTAAATACTTCTTTCGCGCATTTACTCCAAACCACACTGTGCAAACTTTCGTTTGCATTTTGAGTTAGGCATCTAGTACAACGTGTAAGTAATGCTTCATCAGTTAATCTTTCGTACAACGGAAGCAGTTTTTCAAAACAAAGTTTGTTTAGTGGCGTTCTGACATTTTCTTTGTGGGAACCTGGTAGTTTGTGCTTCGCTATTGCCGATTGGTAAAAGCACCACGAAGACGAACTTTCAGGACATTTTGAATGCTGAGGATTCTCATCCGTAGAAACTGCATGATAAATAGATGCGTAAATTGCATCTTTCATAGCCTATTTTGATTCAAAATAATTCATATAATATATACACGGACAAAATAGAAAATAATTATACATTGAGTCATTTTTACCTGAATATCACCTTTATTCCTGTATATGGCTTTCTTGTAATAGGCGGCGAGCTTTTTGATAGTCGCCTCTTTCAACTGACCGTGCTTTTTACCTCCAAGCGTAACCTTACGGGATTTTTCTTCTTTTATCATCGTTGTAATACCATTATACAATCTGTATATAAGGCAATAAATGATGAGAATCACTTAGAGATTATATTTTCATTATTTCGTTTTTTTTATTTCTCCAGACAGAGACTCATATATAGTGATGTAATTTTTTCACGTTATTTATTCACTTATTTGTTTCGATGAAAATCACGATAAAGTATATCTATTTTTCATATTTATTCATGTGAGGACATAATTTCAGAAGGGCTACCCAAAAATTATTCACAGTATGTAATACAGTTCTAGATTTATCTACAACCATCTTTTTATTGTTCGTTTTCAATCACTACATTTTTGTAGGATATTCACTATATATATTGTCTGTGTTTTATATAAAAGTCTAATTCACCTCTTTCCTACGTGATTGATACACTCCTCTTTCGTTAGTTGATATTCGGACCCATAAATATTTAGAGTAGAAAGATGGTTAAAAGTTTTGGCGTCTCCGTCTGAAAGCATCGTCGTGAACCGGTATCCATAATTTACGGATCGCTTCCATATTATTTCAGCTACCGAGGTCTCCATTGCTCCGGAAGACCCTGAGTGATTTATTGGGCACTGTGAAGCATGACCTTCCGACCAGAAAAAAAAATCCGGTGAATCTTCGCCCAATTCGTTGACTGCGTAAGCACATGCTTGGCAAAACTTCGAAACGATTTCGAAATCTAACACGAACCCGCTCAGCAAATCAATCACACTCCCGAAACCATGTTTTGACTTGTGACCACGGGTAGGCCAAGAACCATCGTAACTTACTCCTATATTCAGACATAAATCTTTTTCTTCGTCTCTTTGTTCAACATCATCGCAATTTTTTTCTAAATTTTCGGCAACTCTCTCGTTTGCATTAGGCACTTTACCGTCACCTGAATTTTCATAATTATTGTCCGGTTGGTTAGCTTCACTATTTTCATTTTGAATTACTTCAGCATCCTCAGTCTCACTCAATTCGCGCTCTGAATTTTCGTCATTTCTAATTTGTTCAGAATTCAATTTTTTGTGGGCTGCTTTCGCAATAACCCGACATTCGTCTAAAATTATTCGGGTCGATTTATCTATACCAATTTCGAGTATTTTTTGACAATCATCGAAAGAGCTTTCTGAAAATAGTCGCATATTCATGATCATCGCAAACTGTTCTATGGCGGCGTAGCCCTTGCCCATATAGGTAAAAGCTGTGCTCAAGCGTAAATTGACATCAAATCGTGGTCTTTCAGAATCAGAATTTTCGATTCTCTTTGACGTATGAATTTGTGATTTTTCACTCTCCAAACCAATCGATCCACAATTTTCACAATTTAAAATTAATTTATGTGCGAAACCGTGCTTTTCATCTGATAAATTAAATCTGAGTGAAGATTCATCGCAATCGGCACATTTTGTTCTTGTCAATATAGTCGACAGCTGTGAAAAATCTAGTAAGATGTACTTACATTCATTTTGAGATTGTGAATCGTCATATTTTTCATCAGCTAGGAGATCGAATTTTTTAGAAATACGAATCGTTTTTTCGATTGAACTATGTACAATATTTTCATTGCTTGCTGGAGATTCCAGTGTATCGACTACCTCATTTTGTTCCTCTGCCCATGTACCATTTAATTGGGGGCTGTCCGCCACGACCTCATTTTCCTCTATTTTCCATCTTTTGGCGGCGAGTTCACGAAAAAATGTTGCCCGTTTGCGACAAGGCATTTTTCTTTATTTTTTCCCCCAAAAATCCCAAGCACGACTTCCCGAATAAAAAAAAAAAGTAACAATAATAACAACTCATTCTGATGTTTTTTTTTTTTTTGTCATTTGTTTTGATCTGACCTTATTTTCAAGATAGCCGCCGAGCCGCGCCGCGCCACCCAGCCTGTATGAACGACTACGCGCCGGGCGGGCGGATTGCGCGGGCGACCGCGACGCACTAAAAATTGAACTCCTTCCACAGGTTTTCGTATTTTGAGCTGAAATTTTTTCTGCAGACTCCTGAGATGATTTCCAACAACTTATCGCATGGATTTAGCTAGGCGTGCTATAGAACCAGAATTAAAAATTGATAACCAAAAAAAAAATTTCAAAATGGTGGAAAATGATTTTTTAGATTTTTTTTGAATGCGCCATCGGATTCCTCATCAAAAATTAGGTTTATAAAAATGTCATTCTCCATTCGACCATTTGAATATCACTAGGCTGAAAACTCACCGGTGCCTCCCCTTAAAAATTCAATTGAAGTTTTTTCGTCGTACCAATCAGATAATCAAGTTTTTCATCTGTTGTAAAGAATTTATACGCAGCAGTGTCCTTCTTTTTAAGTGATTTTTCATTTACCAATGATGTTTGGCCAATCACGTCACCTGGAAAATTGTGAATGCGGTTGATATATTGCTATTATAGAATTTGAATAACAACGATTAAAATGTAGAACAAAATATTATCATGTTAGCGCCGGAAGATTAGAATGGAAGATCATCCTTATTAAGTATTATTAATACTATTGTGATTATCAGTCTTTTTCGAATTCATATAAACAATTTCAATTGCAGAAAGGGATTACCAGTAGTGTCATCATTATCGTTATCTTGTGAATCGTTTTCCTTTTCACAGGGCTCTTCAGTATTTTCTTGCGATCGAGGAGTTTCTATAACTAACGAATTTCTGTCCTGACAGTTTGATTTTGTAAGTGTACTAACAGTATCGTCTAATGGTTTTGCTGGCTGCGAAAGAACTGTTGGTGGTTTTGGGTACACTCTCGTCGATAAATCCTCTAACAACTTTTTAGATGTTGTACAACTTTGTTTGACAGATTTGTTTGCCAAACCTTTTTTTTTTGGTGGCACGATTTCGTCGTTCGAGTCGCTACTACACGACAAGATTATCTTGTTTCTAGAATGTCTACTTTTTTTAAAAACTTCCTCGTTATCGCAATCTGATATCACTTGCACTAATTTTGCTTTTTCTTTAGCAGATTTGTAATCAGCTGAAAGGTTATCATTATATTAATTTATTTATACTAATTACATATAAGAAAATTGAATTCATTTATAGAAAAGTAGTTTTGTTGAATATGGCTACAATCATATGCATATATGGCACGTCTTTAATATTTATCGAGTGATTTGACATTTCAGATAAACGTTTCAAAATATAGTCTAAAGTACCCAATAATTTGAATGATTTCTGAAATATCAAACAGAAGTGTCAGTTTGACTTACGACATGGTTTTCCAAAAATTTTTTCAATTGGTAATGTGCCCCAATTATCTTCGACTTGATACATATTTTGAATTGCTTTATGAGTTTCACTTCCAAGAGGAGGCCATTTACAACTCATTTCCAGATGATCAATCCATGTAGTCGGCACGGCTAATACCCCGTCAAGAAACTCGACAACGGTATAACTAGACATACTTGGGTGCAATTTTTTTTTTATTTGCTAAAATAAAATAATAAAGGATAATAAGCTATTCCAAATTAAAGTTGTCAACCCTACGTAAAGTATATACATATATTATTCGAACCATAATATATTTTGAAATCATAATGCCATTAATTAAATCAATATTAATCAACTTCAGCCGGTAATATTATATAATATACATACAGTGCGTATTCGTGTATACGGGTCACTTGTTGATGCGTGACAATGAGTTCACAATGAATTAAACCCAGATTCAGCCAACAAGTGACCCGAGTACTCACTGTATATTATGTATATCATTTATCCAAGATTACCTGAATAATTGAATGTCGTAGAATCCTTATTATAGTTTGAAACCATCTGTTTACAATAAAGAGTAATTTTTCATGGCCAAATTATTATCCAGAAATTTTTAAATTATTCTGCATTTCTTCTTATCTATCTAGGTATAAATATTCAAAGCAGGCAGAAGGGTTTGATTTCATATACAAAAAATAAGTTATACATAATTATAAGGAATCTTTTTTTCTACAATCGGACTCATAAATCTCCTGTTAAATAAATATGACTACATTTTGTTAAACTTTTTTTAAGATCATCCACATAACTAACAAATCCGTTTTCAATCAATACAACTTAATGAAAGATAAAAACGTTCTTCCATAATCAATTTTTGACATACCACTATGTACTATAGGTATGTAATATAGGAAGAATGATCACTCCATCGCCGTTTGGAATTTTACACACTTTTGCACAAATTTCTTTGCAAGGCCATGACTGTACTCGGTTACTTTTATGAGCTGTTACTATATTAAAATCATTTGAGTTACACGGCAATGTGTATAAATTTCCTTGTGGCATCAATTTTTGTCCAATGATATAATTACAGTCGAGTCCCGATTTTGTCAGCCTCACGGGAGGACTGCTGACAGAACCGGGAACGTCTGAGCTCCGCCTAAGGAGGCGTACGAGTCAGCGAACGCCAGTGGCGTAGCGAAAGTGAAGCGGTGCGCTGGCTTCGTGAATAAGTGAGTCTGCCAAAGCAAGGTTTGTTTACATACATTCCTACACCACTGACGGAGACTTCGGGCTACGCCTTCGCCTCTCTCTACGTGGCTCGACGCACGAGCGAAGGAGAGCAGCGGTAGTAGAGGGAGGGAGGTAGGGGAACGTCTAGCTTGACAGAATCGGGGCTGACAAAAGCGGGACTCTACTGTACAATTATCTTGAGCTTTTGCAAAATTTAAAACTGCGACATAAGTACCATTTTTTAAAAGAAGAGTATCATTTGTTTCGTTCTCACTATTCATGTATATTGTATTTACACTTAGCACTTTATATTGGCTAACATAAGTTCGATCTTCTAAAATAGGTCCACCATGATGGCTTTTTTCTAAATTTTCATGATGAATACTTCTGATGGAAGTACGATTAGTCACAAAATTGCATTCTACAAGTCGGCGAGCAATTTGTTGTAAAGGTTTATCACCTTTTCGAATGAGATTCTTTATCGAACAGAGAAAGCTTTCAAACTTGAAACCACTAAACCTATCAACAGGCCCATAGAACCGAACATCAGAAGCTAAATGTCGAAGATTATGAACATTGTATGAGATATATTTGGGACCATACAATTCTGCGAAATCTACGACAAAAATCTCCAAGAGTTCATTTGCATATGAAATACTTTCAGGATTACTAACATAATTTGGACTAGCTAGAATAGTAATAGATACATGTAATAGCAGAAAGTGCTCATACGCACGTTCGTGCAGAATATTTTTCAATATTACCGGACCCAGATGAAGCAGAAAAATTCTAAATTCAGTGGCTTTCCATATTTTAATGTATTTTAAAGACCTTGGCTTTCTGGGGAAATCTGAGGGTAAATATTTTCTTGAATTAATTAAAGCTTCAGAAATTTTATTTATTCGCGCCGTTGATAGTCTAAACCTTAGAGGCCCTTGCATCCACAATAATAGAAGTTTTCGTACTACTCCAAGGCAAACGAGGTGCATGTAATCAAGAGGCACGTTGGTCACTAGTCCAAAATGAGGAATTTTAGTTAGAATTGTCTGTCCTTTTTGATAATCATCCATATAACTGAAATTATGGAATTCCTCATCGGTTCTTAAAGCTGGGTTGTTCTGCTCATTCGGAAAGCAAATAGTGTGATTAATACTATCTCCATGAATCGTGCACTTTGTGCAGCTACTATAACCTGAATGATACTTCGTTTTTATAATAAACGATTTTGCTGGAGAATCGCAGATTAGTCCTGTAATTCTGATTTCATAAAGTATTCCATTATATAAAAAGCCGTTATTCACTAAACACACAGCTTCATCCACAAACATTTTCATAAATTCATTAGAATCTTCAGGTTTGCCTTCACCCAAAAATATTCCAATAATTTCTACAGTTTGTAAAATAACGTCGGAACACAGAATTGGCCACATCCCTGAACTACTTGATTTTCCAATGGGTGCACCATCAGTGCTAATGAATAAATGGACTTTATTTGTGTTTATTTCTAAAGTTATCCTTTTACATATTATTCTTTCTATTGCTTCTTTCAAACCGAAGTGACAATATTGGCCACCACTAATTGAAATGAGTTTTGTACACCTTGGTGTTCTCATTAGAGTTCTAGCATCTGTAGGGAATTTGGTAACTGTTCGTGTATTCAAAATATGCAATAATGCAGATAATGCGTTATGATGAATCGAATAATCTACGGCCCATTGGCGAATATCCGATTTGAACAATTCTTCATCGTTATTTTCTAAAATTTCATGATCTTCATCAAGTATCTGTTCGTTATCGATATCACTTTGACCATCACATTCTGGATCAGAAAGTTCGCTATCGCTATATTGATACGTTATTTCATCGTGCAATAAATTCTCTTCGTTACATATATCATTTGTTTCAAAATTCAAATCATGGGAAGATTCTTCTCCAATACTATGATCAGAATCATTGTGAGAACTTATTTCAGAATCATTTTTCAGAGCGTCAGTGCGTGAATTGATGTTACGAGATGTAGATAGATAGCTCTCAGTATACAGATTAGATACAACTTTTCTATTTCGTAGTATGGACTCCCTTATTTCACTAAGTTTCTGAAGACTCTGGTCGTCTGCCAAATCGTTGGCAACATCAGTTTCACTATCCGAATCAGAATGAATATTTCTATCTCGAAGTATGGACGCCCTTAATTCATCAATTTCCGCCGTAGTTTGATCACGTGCCAAACGACGATTATGTCTATCTGAATATATGCGATCCTTGGATACATTCTTAGACATTTTACCATTCAGATATTGTGATAAACGAAGTTCATACGTCGTTGTTATAAGAGTGAAATATTTTCTAGAAAAAAAAAAGAAAAAAAAAAACATGCGTAGAACTCACAGAATAAAAACATTTATTTTCAAAAATCTAAATTCAGGTAAAAACACGGAAAAATCGTTATATTTTTTTCTAGCTATATTCACATTCAGATACATCTCGGTAAAGTAGTAAATAGTAAAAAACATTTCTGGAATTTGGAGTAATTCTTTAAATTTCGTTCTAGGTATTGCTGTTTCTATATAACATGATTCTGAATAAATTCTGTGAGTTTGAAGCTCTTCGGTTGACTTTTAACAGACTGCTAACCTTTCGAAGCCAAAGTTTTGAGTTGCGGAGAACATTAATCGTAGACTCCAGTATCACCGAAAGCTGAAAAGCTAGTTCAACTCACTATTAGCTGAATTGATATAATTTTAAGAACTTGAGTTGATTTTTTGTGAATTTCACAGAAATTCATTAATTGTATTTCAATGGCGTTCATCTCAGAACTACATTTTCAGGTATTCAAAAAATTCCTTGCGCATTAGGTTTCATCTAATCATTTTGCAATTCTGCAAACATATTTTCAGGCATATTATCTTCAAATTGGTGCAAGGACTTCGAGCTCCGGTGAATAGAACTCATTTCCCAGCCTGCGATACACCAAAAATTGTGGCCAATAAAAGTTCAACCAATTTACGTGAAAGCCTCAATACATTTCAAAAGTGTAATCGAAAATTCCTTGCACCAATTTTGAGTATATGGTAGTAAGTGTGTCGGCAACAAATTTCAACCTTCTACGATGAAACATAAGGCGCAAGGAATGGCTTGGCGTATTCAGCAGCAATTTGGATCAGATTCCACTTTTTGGATTCTAAATAGTTTAAATTTCAACAAAATTCATTAAATAATGTGAAACTTTCCTTTTTCACTGGAATCTCTCCATCAATTCTACGAGCTCTTTGAGCCTCTCATGACGCTCAGCAGTCCAAAATATTATATAGATTTGCAGAGCGCATGCATTTGACCTCAGCAGATACCCTGCGTTCCCAAAATTAGGACGCAGGAATCCTCTCACAGTGGTATGTAGGAAACCTTCTGCGACAGATTCCCTGCGTCAACACTTTCATTGCAGGTGGTGTCAATTTTTTATCAATACAGATAGTACCATATTCTACAAAGCTAGAAATGCTTTTTTCGATCTGACATTTAAATGGTCGTTTAAAGAATGAAAGTGCCGTTTTTTTAATTTTCAACGTTATAGGCCTTGAAAAATGTATCTCCCCAGAAGGGTTGGATTTCGGTCAAGTATTGACAAAATTATTATTTCTTTATTCGAATGACTGATAAAGGTCCAATCAACAAATGCTGTGTACAATTTTTAGATAATGGCAAAATTTGTTTTGCAGAAAAATGTCAATCTTTGGCGATGAGAGCTCATGCGCAGCTAAGGAAACAGTAAGGATTAACATCTTCCTTTCATATACTTACTACCATAATCTAACGTTTTGTGATTGGACCTTTCTATAATCATTGAAAAATAAAAAAAAAATTATTTTTGACGATATTCCACCGAAGTCTCCCCTCGAAGCTGATTCTTGTTCCGGTTTTAACAAATATTGAATCAACCACCCATATGGCATGATATTTCTGTTTTCTTCCATACAATTATGAAGTATCAATTAATAAAGTAATGAGGAATTAAACACTTGCGTAAAATAATTATTTTCAAATCTAAGCGTGATTTTAGACATCAAAGATTTGGTGTATACTCACATATACAAGCAGCTCACTATAATGCCACAGGCTATGATCTCCGTAGTGTAGTAGCGAGATATGATGAACAGCTATGCATACGTGAAACAAGAGTAGATTAAGACAATGAGTGGTATCAAAGTAATGTGTAATTGAACTCGATTTAATTACACATTACATTGGTAATGTGTAATTAAATGAAAATTCAATTACACATTACGAAAGTAATGAGTAATTATAAAAAATTTAATTACAATTTTCACAACACTGGATATATCTCTTTCTCCTTTTGCAACGTCCAGTTCCCCTTTCCGCGCGATTACCCCTCGCCTGAATAGTACCGTGCGAAGATTGATAGGTTAGGGTTAGCGTAAAGTTGTGATTTATCATGTATGACAGAAATAGATCCGTTAAACATTCACTGACAACGGTTAGAAATTGATATGCTATTGAAAATTATCATCAAAGCAAACAATCTGATAATGGTTACTCGTGGTTACCGTTATAGGTTAGGAATGACTACGACTAGGGAGGTGCGCGCCTGCGCGGCAAGGGAAGACGGATGTAGCGAAATGAGAAAGAGATATATCTCCGTCTCAACATGTTGGTGTCAGCCCGACAGCTCTATTTCCCTTCCAGTAATATAAGTTCTATGCCTTTTATCAAGTGTTCATTTCAGCAAGATCAGATTCAGTCATTAGCTAATTATGAGAATATTATTACTTGTTCTTATAATAAAATAAAATTTGTTTATAATTTGTAATCAAAGCTGAGTTTACTAGTTGAACATCGTTCCCTTTCAACAAATACTATTCACCGACCTCGTGTGAATCACGTTTCTCGCTATTTGTCTTACAATATTATATGTTAATACTCATATAATCCGGCCAATAAGAAGACAATTCCAAAGTATGAAGAATTGTTTCAAATTGTTGTATAATAATACAACTGTTCTTCAATCATATAAAAAATGATATGGTATAATACTTACATAATTAATAGCACTGATGCGAACATCCGTCGACACTAAAAGCGGCTAGAACATTCGACAACCGCGTTGAAACTTAAAACATAGACGCACAGTTAACACAATCATGATGGTTATTACACTCAACTTCACCGAACCAGGGGGAGCCACGTGTTACAGTATTGTGACGTCATAACAACTTCGTTCCATGCCCACTACGTGGCGCATAAGCTGCACTAGTCTCTCGTTAGCGCTTAGCTGAATAACGCTTCCATACGTATAGGTATAATAGAAGTTCCAAGCAACTTTTAATGTCCACCGGACAATATGCGCGTCTAGGGCACGGTGTGTTCGGCTCAGCCCTACTGACGAGTCCTGTCGAGCACACTCGGACGAAACGCAAACTCATAAAGCAGGTTCGATACCTTCGACAAAAATCGATTCCTTCAGTATTTATTAAAATAGATATATAGACACTACACATACCGGATCGACGAAAAAAAATTCTACAATGCGTATTATACTTTTTCGAATTTTTTCAGCGATTTTTCTTAAGATAGCTCTTATGGTTCAAAACCCTTCTCTGATTTTTTTTAAATTGTTTCATCGAACGGTTTTTGAGTTCTGAATTTTCGAAAAGAAAGAAAGAATGTTCGTGATGACGAAAAAAAAATTCAAAAAGATAGAAAAAAAATATTTGGCATTACAATATGTCACGTCGAAGTATCGCCGAAATATTTCAATGAAATTGAAATCCAATATATATACATCTACTCGTCGTCCTATCATTGAAATATCACTGCAATATTCTAATGTGATTTATTGCATTGTAATAATAATTGAATATCACTGCAATATTATGGTGTGATATATTGCATTGTAATATTGCTTGAATATCGCTGCGATATTTGATTGTGATATATCTTGTTGTAAAATTGATTGAATATCACTGCAATATTATGATGTGATATATTGCATTGTAATATTGTTTGAATATCGCTGCGATATTTGATTGTGATATATCTTGGTGTAAAATTAAATGAATATCTTTGAAATATTATCATGCGATATATCGCATCATGATATTACCGTGATATCGCCGCGATATTTCGATGTGGTATATCGCATTGCAATATTCACTTAATATCACTGCAATATTATAATGTGACATATCACATTGTAATAATAATTGAAATAATACTGCAATATTATAATATCATATATTGCATTGTAATATTGTTTGAATATCGCTGCGATATTTGATTGTGATATATCTTGGTGTAAAATTAAATGAATATCTTTGAAATATTATCATGCGATATATCGCATCATGATATTACCGTGATATCGCCGCGATATTTCGATGTGGTATATCGCATTGCAATATTCACTTAATATCACTGCAATATTATAATGTGACATATCACATTGTAATAATAATTGAAATAATACTGCAATATTATAATATCATATATTGCATTGTAATATTATTGAAATATCGCTGCGATATTATAATGTGATATATCACATTGTAATATTAATTGAATATCACCGCAATATTAAAATGTCATATATCGCATCACAATATTGCTTGAATATCACTGCAATATTAGAATGTGCTATATCGCATTGTAATATCACAGGAACATTGCTGTGATATTACAATGTGATGTATCGCACTGTGATATTGCTCAAATATTGCTGCAATATTGTTTTACGGTATAGTCAAATTGCAATATTCCTGCAATATTGCAATATTCCTGCAATGTTGCTGCGATATTCAGTGTTATGTGGGAAGCAACAGAGTAAGAGTGAGGAACGAAACAGGAGAGAAATTCTGGACAGTGAAAGGGGTAAGGCAAGGGTGTCCACTAAGCTCGTACCTATTCAACATCTACCTAGCAGACTGGGAAGAAACGCTAAGAAAAGGTCAGGATGGAGGAATAGTAGTAGGCGGGGCAGAAATATGGTCCCTAGCCTACGCAGATGACGTGGTGCTGCTAGCAAAAGACGAGAAAGGGATGGAGGAAATGCTGAAGAGAACAGAAAGGTACCTAGACAAGAAAGGTCTAGAGCTAAACGCTGAAAAAAACAAAATAATGAGGTTCAGGAAAGGGGGAGGCAGAGAGAAAGAAGAAAATTGGCAATAGAAAGGGAGAGAGATAGTAGAAGTGAAGACGTTCAAATACCTCGGATTCACGCTCCAAAAGAACGAAAGCATGAAAGAGCACGTGAGAGAGAAAGCGAAGAAAGCAACGATAGCAACGGGACAGGTATGGGGGATAGGCAAAAGGATGATGGGCGGAGACTGGCGCAGAAGGATGAGAATATTCGAAGCGCTGGTCGAAAGCATTGCCATGCATGGAGCAGAAATGTGGGGGTGGACGGAGAGAGGGGAAATGGAAAGAATGCACGAAAAATATATCAGATGGACGCTGGGCCTGGACGGAAGAACGCCCGGATACATGATCAGAGAAGAAACGAAAAGATACAAAATAAGAACAAAAGCAGGAAAAAGAGCAATTAGGTATGAAGAAAAGCTGAGAGAGGGAGGAGGTAACGAACTAGCCAGGAGATGCTGGAACGAAATAAAGTCAGGAAAGAAGGAGGTCAGATTGAACTGGGAGGAAGAAAGAAGAAAATTCTACGAAGGAAGAGGCTACAGCGCAGAAGAGGTAAAGAACAGAAGAGAAAGAGTCGAAGACGTGAAAGAAGAAATAACAGAAAGAGACAAAGAAATACAAGAACAAGAGAGAAGAAACAGAATAAGAAACTCACGGTACAACAGTATTTACAAAGAAATAACCACACTAGAAGCGCCGAGATACCTGAGGACGAGAAGGAAGGAAAAAGAAATGATAATGATAGCGAGATTCAGATGAGGAAACGAAATGAAAGCAAGCAATTACTGGGAGGAAGACGCAGACAAGACAAAATGCAGAATATGCGACTCAGAGAAGGAAAACTGGGAGCATGTGATAGATAGATAAAGTTTATTTACCCATAACGATATTGGGCAAGCGTACCTTGCGTTTACAAAAATTCATCACACAAGGTAAGCAGCGAAAAAGGAAAGAGAGAGGTACAGTCGAACCTCCCATAATGTGGAAATAATTCTCAGAATTTCGCTCAACTTAAGCGATTTCCACATTCTGGGAGGTCGGGAGCTCATAGGCTGTAGAGGGGTGCGAAGAGAGGTGAACGTCACCGAAACCGGTTTAGCTGTAACGAACATAGATGAAGTATAGGCGCAAGCGGAATGGTCAGGGCGACGGGGGAATTCTTGGAAATTCACATTGATCGCGAGACTCTCTCAAACCGAGGTACCACATTACGGGAGGTCCGACTGTATATACAGAGTCAATATAAACTATATACAATATGTCCTAATACTAGATCCTTATTCTAAGATAACTAGACTAGCAGTAACGGTAAGGGAGAAAGCGACGAGCATGACCACTACGCCCTAGCCAGCTCGGTTTCGAAAAGAAACTGCCTCAGACGCAAGCGAAAAACGGAGGGGGAGGGCGACTTCCGCACCTCGAGAGGAAGCGTCTTCCAGAAATACACGCCGGCCACCGCGAGAGACCTTCTGTACGCCTCTGTGGCAAAGCGAGGGACAAAAAAGTCACCCGCTACACGCCGACTCGCAGTTCCCGGTGGAGCGGGGGGACGATCGACGAAAAGGACGCGCAAGTAACCCGGAGAGTTAGATCGGAAGATGGAGTAGAGCGTGGTGCCGAGGAAATAGAGCCAGTGATCCCGAGCGGCGAGCCAGCCCAACGGACGCCGATTAGTAGACGGGGTACAAGTCAAATTTGGTAAAAAAGCGGCACTTGATGATGAAAGAAAGCCGTTTGGCACAGTGTTGTATAAGACCTTTACGAATGATTCGACCCGCAGCACCACGAATTTCAGCCCTTAGGATTCAAG
Organism: Tenthredo livida; assembly: GCA_963992785.1. NCBI lineage: Eukaryota > Metazoa > Arthropoda > Insecta > Hymenoptera > Tenthredinidae > Tenthredo > Tenthredo livida. Next base: position 28,539,055 of record OZ023064.1, read on the forward strand.
ATGGCGCCGATTATCCGAAAAAAAAACTATTAAAATCACTGTTTTATCTAATTTCTGGCTGTTTTCGGGGTATTCTTTACTGTTAAAACGTTGTTTGCGCTAAAAAAAGCTTTTTCAGTATTTGTACATTATTGTAACTGTGCACAATCGAACTGTTTTCCTGAAAACATTCAGCACGTACCTCCTTGTCTCCGATTTGGAGCGCCTTTCTTGGAATAATCAAAAATTTGATTTTTCGCGATTCAAGCGCCATTTGTGTCGAATCGAGAAAAAAAATTTCAATAAAACTTGTGTATTTTTTCATGTAGAATTCGAATCTGCAATAAAAAAATGGGGGTTTCCATTGAAAATTTCAAAGTTACTATCCCTCCCGCATTCAGAGGTTGGGTTGGGGGTTTGATTTTCATAGAGTCAATTTCCCCCTCCGAAATCAAACAGTTCTAATTCTGGACATTTTTTTGTACGATGCGTATTTCTTGAGATATTTCGATGTCTCAAGATAAAAAACTCACCCTGTACAGCGATGAAACAACAAAATTATATCTATTCGTTCGCTGCTCTAATGCTAATAAATAATTTAAGAAAATAGAGAAATTATTTATATTGAATTTTGATTTACAAAGTATCATATATTGTATGCTGGATGAATAGCAAGCGATGTGGGGGTGGAACACTGATATATATAATAACTGGATAGCCGATTGCGTATGGTTAGCATGGAAACCCGTGCTTCCATTAGAAAGCCGGAAGTCGCCATTTTTTTTGGGGCCCCCATGTAGCACCATCTGTGATTGATAGTATCAAGCTTCACATCACTACTAAATTTTCAAGATGTTTTCAAATGTTAATTGTGAGTTGCGAATGTTTTTAACAAACAACGCTGTTGTTAGTGTAAAACATCGATGGCAATTAATTATCAACGAAAATGGGAAAATGCGTAGTTTGCCCATCCAGAAGAGGAGAGAAGTTAAAATGTTCTTTTCATAGGTAAGTGTGAAAGTAATTTTATAAATTCAAATTCAAATTCATAATTTCAATAAGGCACCTTCAATTTCGATTGGCGCGTAAAAGCCGCAAAATTTTACATTTCATCCTATTATCCTATTCATCCTATTATCCTATATGCATCCTATTATCCTATATGCATCCTATTGTCCTATTCATCCTATTTAGATTCCCTAAAACAAATCCTCTTTTGAGAAAGAAATGGGTGAATTGGGTTTCTACTGTAAAGAAATTGAACTGGACACCTAGTGTCGAGAGTAGAGTATGCTCAGATCATTTTCCTGCGAGTTGCTTCGTAGAATCGGGAAATCGAGTTCAACTCGTTCCACACAGCATACCCACTATTTTCGATGGCGCTACAATTCCTGCGAATCCTTCTTCAATGGAAGACGATTCAAGTAGCTCACATATTTCTTCAAGCCTACCAGGTAATTAAAGATTAAATTTGTTTTTTTATTTGATGAATAAACTTTTACACGCTTGGTTTTGGAATGCTCAAACGATATAATTCATTTACTCTTAGATTCACTGAAATACACTTTCTCTATATCCGATCTCTATCTTCCTTACTCCCTAATATAGTATAAAATATAATCTGATATAAAAATAATATTCTCCATGATAATTTGTTAATATGTCGATAGATCAACAGCCATCAATTGAATTGGCCATTCAGGATTCCACGCCAGAGAAATCCATCAACATCTCTGAAGTCCAATGCAGTATTGACGCACAGCGGGCGTTGGTCTTCCACGACCACAAATACGAAGATACCCCTAGGACAAAAGAGAAGAAAATGTCAAGGATAAATGAAAATTTACGGAAGGTACGACTCACTTCGAAAATTCAAAAGCAGCGAATCTCTCGGATGAAAAGAAAAGTGACCTCTCTAAAAGACATCGTAAGCACCCTAAAAAATCAACGGCTTATTTCTGAAAATGCAGCACATTGTATGGATAATTTGTCTGATGCTCCATTACAATTATTTAAACGCATGCAAAAAAACAATGATGCCAAGAAATTAACTCGACAAAAATATTCACCCGAGCTTCGCAGCTTTGCACTTACATTGCATTTTTATTCGCCAAAAGCCTATAGCTACGTTCGCACTACATTCGACCTAGCACTTCCTCACCCGTCAGTCCTTCGCACGTGGTATAGCTCTGTGAATTGCGAACCAGGTTTTATATCAGAATCTTTTGAAACATTAGAGAACAAAGTTCGCGTTCAAAAGGCAGCGGAAAAAGATGTAGTTTGTGCGCTAATGCTAGACGAAATTGGAATCAAAAAGGGTACTCAGCGTGGACGTGATGGGGTACAGCGAGGACATGTAGATACAGGTAGTGGGCTTCCACCAGGTGATTGTATTCCGGAGGCAAAAGAAGCGTTAGTTTTTATGGTAGTGGGCGTTGACGCCTCTTGGAAATTACCCTTGGCCTATTTTCTAATTGATGGCATGACATCGGAGACATTGGCCAATTTAGTTTCCCAGACCCTCATCCGCTTGCATACTATAGGAGTTCGGGTAACATCCTTAACTTTAGATGGCCCACCGAGTCATATCGCTGTAACCCGTATTTTAGGCGCAGATATGAGCATGCCAAATCCTCGACCATATTTCCCACATCCGAGTAATCCCTCTGATCTAGTTTTTATAGTCTTGGATGCATGTCACATGTTAAAGCTAATTCGCAATTGTCTCGGGGACTATAAGGTCTTGTTGGACGGGGAAGGCCGAAGAATTGGATGGAGATTCATCGTTGAACTTGCTCGACTGCAAGAAGACGAAGGTCTCAGAGCTGGAAATAAGTTAAGATCGTCTCACATTCTTTTTCATAAAAATATTATGAAAGTACGTCTTGCGGCTCAAACTCTCAGTAGTAGTGTTGCGGATGCTATCGAATTCTGTGACTTGAAACTTGATATGCCAAAATTCAAAGGTAGTGAAGCAACAGTGCAATTTTTACGAATTATGGACAGTACTTTTGATTTTTTAAACGTGAGAAGTCCTGTGGGTAGAGGGTTGAAGTCACCTTTGAGAGTAGCCAATGAGCCAGTATGGCGATCGCGGATGGAAACCAATCAGCAATATTTACTGCAGCTTACGACGCTGGACTCAAAGCCTATTTACAAGTGTAGACGATCAACAGGATTTATTGGATTTTATACCGCCATTACAGCTGTCTTTGGTATATTTGATAAGTTTGTGAACTGCGAAGGATCTCAAATGAAATATTTCCTACCTTACAAAATTAGTCAGGACCATTTGGAGCTATTTTTTTGCGCCATTAGACAGAGAAGTGGATGGTGTCCGAATCCGACGGCTTCCCAGTTTGTTTCTGCCTTCAAACGCCTTTTAGTGCGGCATGAAATAAGTTCAACCAATGGCAATGTTGATGCGTTGGACCAAACGAAGATTTTACACGTTACACCTAGCACTAACAAGAAAAATGCAAGACTTGACACTTATGACACAAACGTATACACAGAAGTTGAGAATGACAGAGTATTTCAGAAATATGAAATGGATTTTCAAGAAACTCACTTGGTCGACGAATTGCAAGAATTTTTGCAATTTTCAGAAATGATGCCTGACAATTTAAGCGAATTTTCAGAACATACTGTGGGTTACATAGCAGGGTTTGTAATCAGAAAGATTCAAAAATCGTTGAAATGTACAGAGTGCATAATTGCCTGCTTTGGTGAAATTCTAGATGAAGATCAAAATCGACTCCATAGATTATCTCTGACTATTACCAAGACTCATGGAGGGCTGATAATGCCAAGTCAAAGTGTCCTCAAAGTCTGTCTAGCTACAGAAAAATTATTTCGTCGGGCTTGCAATAAAAATATGGGACGACCACCGATAGAGCGTAACTTTCCGGCAGTACTATCGAATGCTGTCTTCCGCCACGTGACTGAGGCCTTTGATTTATTCCCTGAAATATGGGAACATAAACTTGACACCTTTACTGAGAACTTGACAAACCATGTGGACATTCTGATAAAAGCAATAATAAAAGTATATACGGAGCTTCGAATGTATTCACAGACTAAAAATCACTCGATGAGGTTTAGAAGTTTAGCAACACTGTTTAGCAACTTCTTCTTCTTATTCTTTTTCTTCTTCTTCTTCTGCATCTTCATCTTCATCTTCTTCCTTTTATTTGACTATCACACTCAATCACACTGCTTGGGCTTATTGTTAGTCAAGGATACTAAACTATAAGTATTGGTATCCTTGATTGGTGGCGTCGGTAATTTTTTGTTCACGATTCGCGTAACAGTAACCCTGTGTTGCCAACCTTCGATTGCTTACTGTCTAACTACATGAAAATCCACTCCAAGTGTATACCTATATACTTACAATACACACATACACACACTCCGCGAGGGTATAATGAGATTTTTACTTATTCCTTATTGTTTATATGGTGGCATGTTCCTATCAATTATAAGATATTATTATAAGTTAAAGGCTGATTGTTCATATGGTGGCGTGTTTCTATCTATGTAAAAATATTATTATTATTGACTGATTATTTTATGGTGACATTTTCCTATTAATTTGAAAGTGGCTACATGCGAAAGCCATAAGCCCGGTTGGATTAACATTAATTTGAAAGTATTATTACAAGTTGAAGGCTGATAGTTCATATGATAGCATATTAATTTAAAAATATTATTACAATTTAATGGCTGATAGTTCATATGGTGGCATGTTCCTATTAATTTAAAAATATTATTACAATTTAATGTCTGATAGTTTATGTGGTGGTATGTTTGTATTGATTTGAAAATATTATTAGAAGTTGATGGCTGATTGTTTACATGGTGGCATGTTCTTATCTATTTAAAAATATTATTTTATATTTATTTGTGATTGTTATCGTTATGGCATATGTCTAAGTGAACATAGTATGTTTAGTTATCTGATAATTATGTACATAAATATGAATATATTTCTTTTTGTTCTTCTAAATATACACAAGAACCCTTATTACCCATTCCTTGGTTTTTTCAATTATCAGATTCGTTTCCTTGTAGAAGAATTGGATACGAAGACTCACTCGTGCAATACACCTACGGCTAATTGGTAATGATTTTAAAAAATCGCGCGTATACAGAGCGATTCTGAGGAAACAGGTCACGCTAATAGAGGCTCCCTTATTTATTTTCGTCAATGACAACGCTGTCAAATACCACGAACAAGCGATCTACCGATATTTCATATGCCTATGACTGATATCTTCAGACGACGTAGCGGTAGCTGTCGCGTTGTATAGGTTAAAATGAACTGTCATATTACAATATTGTGTAATTAATTCCAATATTGTTCATAATACAACGGTATACGATATTATTTCATAAATAAGTAGTGATGAGGTTAAATTGATTGCAGGCGTCGATTTCTGTTTATTCCAACATTATTAGGTTATAAATAATTGTCTTGGTGAAATTCACAGATCTGGTAGTGATAAAGTTATTAAGTCAATAGCATACGATATTGATTCTTCATGAATTCATTCCAGGTGTGAATTTCTGTTTATTTACTGCATTAGTTATAACCGAGGATTTCTTTGGTGACTGACTGACCCGTTGCATCTCTTCGACAAGTAGGGTTACGAACAAATCGATGTGAATATCATTCATCGAGCAATATCTCATTGATCCAGTGAAAGCTTTCCATCCTACGAGGCATCTCCGCTGAATAAAACTCTACATGTCTTCTTAGCCTAATGAGTACGAAGACAGTCCTGCATAAATGATGTGTTGGTCTAGCAATGCGTGTTTAAGTTTCATCGAGTGATAAATGAATTAAAAGTATCGTTCCTTTTGTGAATCTATTTAATTGAGTATTTGATTGCTGCGTAGAACAAAGCGTTGCATTTTTGTACAAAATACTCAATCACAACAAATTGTACAAATTTAATAAAATTTTTTGTTTATTCAGTTGATATTGCATAATCATATTAAATAATTAATGATACATGTGCAAGGACGCTGTCCTTCTGAAGAAAAAAAAAAATATACAATTTAATAATAACTCAATAGCATGGTTTTGGAACACGCGGCCGGTCATAGCTTTCGGACCATCGCAGATGATTTCGCAGCCAAGAATCCAGGACGTCCGTGTCCGGCGATGGATACCGTGCGGAATATCGTATTGAAGAAGGAAACTGGAGTGACTTATCCGCGTCGAAGTTCTACGAGTACACCGTTTTCGCCACAATTTTTAAAGCATTCAATTTTCATAACTTGCTTGTCGCCCATGGTTTGTTGCATGGTCATTTCTTTAAAGTACTGCCCTAATTATTCTGGGATATCTAACAGATGTTAGAATGGGTTATTTATGGGTGGGATTGATCTATTCGGAAGAGGTGCTTCATACAATCATGATAGAACTTCACTTGCAAGTTAGTTCATTTAATCATGTAATTGTATTTCGCGCCTCTTTCTCTAGATCAACACGTAGATGTTTAAAGCTTATTACGGCAGATCAATGAATTCATGCATCAGGACTGTATTCCTACTCATTAGGCTTAAAAGACATGTAGAGTATTGTTTTATTCAGCGGAGATGCCTCGTATGATGAAAAACTTTACCTGGATCAATGAGATATTGCTTGATGAATGATATTCACATCGTCTTCTTCGTAACCCTACTTATCGAAGAGATACAACGGGTCAGTCAGTCACCGAAGAAATCCTCGGTTGTAACTAATGTAGTTAATAAACAGAAATTCACACCTGGAATGAATTCATAAAGAATCAATATCGTATGCTATTGACTTAATAACTTTATCACTACCAGATCTGTGAATTTCACCAAGACAATTATTTATAACCTAATAATGTTGGAATAAACAGAAATCGACGCCTGCAATCAATTTAACCTCATCACTACTTATTTATGAAATAATATCGTATACCGTTGTATTATGAACAATATTGGAATTAATTACACAATATTGTAATATGACAGTTCATTTTAACCTATACAACGCGACAGCTACCGCTACGTCGTCTGAAGATATCAGTCATAGGCATATGAAATATCGGTAGATCGCTTGTTCGTGGTATTTGACAGCGTTGTCATTGACGAAAATAAATAAGGGAGCCTCTATTAGCGTGACCTGTTTCCTCAGAATCGCTCTGTATAGCTATACGTATTAACTTGTCGAATCATGACTTCCAATCAATCAATTGATCCATTGTAGTATAAATTTAATAATTTTTATATATCTTGAAGGAAGTCAGTAAGTGCATAAACAGTAATGCGAATTCAATTAAATGGATACCCCCTTGCAATCGAAATTCATTACATTATTATTAGACATGTAGTGATTCATAATCTTTATAAAGTTTGAAAAATTTTAACAAATTTGAATTCATTCGTTGCAAAAATATTGAACCGCGTTATTTATATGTATATTTTTCCTTGATTAATTAGATCTTTGAATCATTGAATTCATGCACTGTTGTATATTGTATATTATACGATTATTGAAATGTATGTATACATACCTTCATCTCGAACAAATTTATAAGTTGCTGTAGATTTATGTGATTTCACAATTATGCACACTTGAAAAAATAACCTTTATCACTTGTCCTACAATGATAGTAATTATTAGTCTAATAATCGTAATAAACCAGCGTTCAATATTTCAATATAATCTTATGCTCAGCTTGAATCTATTTATATTTCGATTCATAGTTCGGATTGATATCCAACTTTATCGGCTGCTATATCTATGGGTGAAAACTAATCAAACTGACGCACAGGTGGCGGTACATGGGGGCTCCAATAAAAATGGCGACTTCCGGGCTTCAATAGGAAGCGGAGTTCAGAGCCGATCGGCTATCCAGTTATTATATATATCAGTGGGGTGGAAGCTTCTCCGCTCGCTACTGCGCACGCGCTTGATTCTCTCCACTGCCAGAGAACCGCGTGCGTTCCGTTGACGGTAACGGCTCCGTATACCCATTCGCTGAAGCTTCTATTGTCCGCTCTTATTCAGTTAGATACGCTCATTTCATACGTGCATATTTATTGGTTCACTCCAGTCCAGTTTCCAGTTCAGGTATTCACGATTTTTTAGAATACTGCAATAAGTAGTAAAGATTGAGTTCGTCTGTGTCCTCGCACATGTAGCTAAATATGGCTAAAAGATTGAAGTTAACAGCTTCTACTCATCTCGAAGATGTTACCCAGGTAGTTGACTGGACAATATGTTGTCTATGTCAAACAAAAGGGACAGGAACCTTGAGCTGTCCCGCAAAAAATCCGAATGCAGCCCTTAAAAATGCTGGTTACATTTCATTGGCTTCGACGTTAGAAGAACTGAAAGACTCTGCTTATATTCTTCCGTCAAATTTGCGAGTGGATTGTTTAGACGAAGGGAGTGGCATAGAGCAGACTTCAATTTCTAGAAATGCACTGTGGCATAAACCCTGCTACTCCAAATACTCTGGCCAAAAGCTACAACGTTTGCTACGGAAGTTAATGGAAGACGAAGGAAATACAGAGAACATCAATTCTTCTCGTGCTACACGAGCCACGGTGCCCCTTGTGCCTACAAAGACATATGTATGTTTTCTATGTTCGGAACCAGAACGCTGGAACTTACCTCTGCATAATACTGCAACAGACGGCATTTTTGAGCATGTTAAAGAATGCGCGACGGTCCTACAAGATTCTAAACTTTTAGCTACACTTAGCGCTGGCGATTTAGTGTCACAAGAAGCCAAATATCATAAGCGATGTCTAACGCGCCTTTACAATAGATGTAGAGCTTTGAATTCTGATGAATGTGATACTGGAAAGGCAATGTGCGAAGGTTTAGCTTTTTCTGATCTTGTGTATTTCATACAACGCAAATTAGAGAGTGAAACTGTAGAGCATATATTGAAGATGGCTGATCTCATTCGTATGTATCACGAAAGACTTATCCAGCTTTTTGGAGCTGCTGCTGAAGAACTACCCTTGCCACAAACCTCTAGATTTCGCAGAAAGATTTTAGCTCACGTTCCGGAATTAAAGGAGGTAAAGTCTGGCAGAGAGTATGTACTGATGAGAAAGTCAGCCAATATTCATAAGGACGTTCCAGTAGAAGATTTTGATGAGGATGCACTAGCTTTTCATCGTATAGCAAAAAATCTGAGATCACAGTTATCGGAAAACACTGTTTATTTCTCTGGAAAATTCAGCGACGATTGTCAAGAGCAATGCATCCCTCCCGCTCTTCTTGCTGTTGTTAATTCCATCTTGTACGGTTCATCGGCCCATCCTGAGGGTCGTGTACTTAAACCTGCTCTTACTATTTGCCAGCTATTTATTCTAAACTTTCAGCAGAAGATGCCTGAAGGCAGTATCACTCGCAATAAAAGAACGCATGAGCCACCACTTCCAAAATTTTCACTGGACCAAAATGTTGGACAGATGCTGAACAAGTCGTGGTCTGGATTTCATGCCACAAGGGTAATTGAAGATGTACGTACGACGTGTATTAATTCTTTACTGCCACTCTTCCACGAACATTCTGCCACCATGCCAATGGTGCGCCACGGAATGGATATCACAAGACAAATCACCGCTCATGTAAACGATTCTCAAACACCTGTGATGTGTGATGACCAGCCCTTGTTCGCACTGAGTAAAATAGCTCAGTGGAATTGGCCAGAATTGTACGGCGAAGATAAGTTTGTCGTGCTTTTCGCTCCATTTCACGTCGAGCAAACATTCCTTCGAGTTATAGGACAATTCATGCAAGACTGTGGCTGGATTGGCATTGCTGTCAACTCTGGAATAATAACGAAGGGTTCAGCCGAAGCGATCATGAAGGTCACTCATGTTACTGAAGCTCGAGCTATGCATCAAGTAACAGCTGCAGTGCTGTACGATTTGTTGCATGGGGCTTTTGAAATTGATGACTCTGGTGGTGAAAAAAGTTTTGAAAACTGGATAGCCGAAACTAGCGCTTCGTCACCTACTGTCATATTTTGACTGACTGTTCTCAACCTCGAGGTACTCTTGTTAACTTTTGTTAGAGCTATCAGACTAGGTAACTATGCGTTATTTAAAGAATCTATTAAAAAAATGATGCCGTGGTTCTTCGCGTTTGACCACGTCAATTATTCACGCTGGCTAGCTGTGCATCTAAAAGATCTGGAAGAACTTGAGAAGAAAGCGCCAGACGTACTGTAACTTTCTCTGCGTATGTCTCACGGCAGAAGACCGCGAAATTACGCTAGCTCGCGTGAATTCTTTGTCACGGGTATGATTTGGAGCCCCTCCAAGGAAAAATGTGAAAAACCTATTGTTACCCTAATACAGACTTGGGATTGCACACTCTCAGACTCGGGTACCGATTAAAGCTATACCGTTGCTGTCTGAGTGTTACGCACCGAAGCTGCCTCCCTAATACAGACTTGGATAATCTTACACTCTCAGACTCGGGTACCAATTAAAGCTGTACCGTCGCTGCCTGAGTGTTAGACTACCGAAGCTGCCTTATTTTAAGCTAGCTAAACACGATTTTATTTTCAAGTGATTTTAGCTGAAAGAATTTATGTTAGTTAAAGAAATGAAACAAGACACGAAATGAAAGACAATAGATTCGATTTTACTATCTTATCGGTGTGATTATTTTATTGATTCGACTTTGTATCGTCGATTTTACTTAAAGCTACTATTTACAGGATAATGAAATGAACTAAAAATTTGACTAGATATAATAAAATGATAATGTTTATTCTGATTGTTTTTCTATTTCTATTTGCTTTTTGTGTCTGATTCTGTTTGTTTTTTGTTTCTGTTTGTTTTGTTTTTTGTTTCTGTTTGTTCTATTTTGTTCTATTTTGAAGTTATAATTACTGCTATAGCTAATTATACTTTTTCTTTTGTTTTGAGTTTAATCTAAATTGCTGCTTTAGCCAATTTATATTTTCTCGATTTTTGATTCTACGTGAGGTAAGATCTCGCTTTGAGTAACTTCCTATTTCAATTTTATTCTTTTCTATGGTAAGACCTCGCTTTGAGTGACTACCTATTTGAGGTTATGTGAGTTTATCTATCTGATAGTTATGAGTCGATTGACTGCTCTGGTACGAATCGCTGGCTACTGCCTCAGCGTGCCAGCTTATATAGTAGTTCTCGTGACGTCACGTCAGGGTCTTCTGATCGGATCGGCGCGAGGCTATTTGCGCGGTCGTATGTAGCTTGTTCGGTCGATCTACCGGGTGGTATAGTTCGAACACGTTACAGTACATCGTGAGTTTTTCTCTGGGAACTTTGTCAATCGCCAACATCACGACCATTTTCTGCATTAGCAGTAGATCAAGCTCACGAACAAAATAACGCAAAAGTTAAAGGATCTGGTGGTGCAATAGGTCTTACCCAGGATGCTGAATCTCTACGCCGGTGGATGATAGCAGGGCCAGAGGTTACCCGACTCCTCTCTGAATTCCAAGGAGTTGTATAAGACATTGAGTTTGATACGCATCATAAGCAGTATCCTGCATTTCAAAATAAGTTCATCGAGCGCTGCGCTGCTCGTAAGGAGAGTTTCCTTCAGCTTGGTGATCCATTCAAAGAACACAGTACTGATTTTATATCCTTCGACAGCAGAGTTATCGCAGCGCCAGAAGCAGTGCAGGCGTTGTACCGCGCAGAGCAAGCAGGGACCGAAATGTACCAATTATTTGTGCAGGAAAGATTGGTCACAGGCGCAAAATCGCTATATCATCCCATTCGAAAGTTAAACATTAAGATTTTTAGTTTGAAATCAAAGCCCTCCAAAACCACTGCTGTGAAAACTTTGACCACAGATGTTAGTCTATTTTCAAGACTATTTATCGTGAGTCGGGAACGTCATTTGGATCTTGATCTGTTCTTCCAGTTTAAAAATCAAAAATGCCCTCCTTCTTTAACACAAAACGGTCAGATACGACCAGGTGAGAAGGCAGATTTAGCAGAAAAGCTTGAAAGTTTGACTTGTGATAACACTGCTCCAATCCGTTATGATGGCTTAATCTACGATGGAGCAGCCCTTGTTCATGCTGTTCGTCCTAGTACAGCTAAGACCTTCAGGCAATATTTCTCGCAGGACTTTAAACCTTACATACTCAAGCAAATCGCTGCAACGAATGCGGACAGGGTCGACGTGGTATGCGACCTGTATCTACCGAATGGTTTGAAAAATACGGAGCGTGGGAGTCGAGGCGCTGGTACCTGGCGTCAAGTTCTTCCAGATGCTAAGCTGCCTAACGACTGGTCCGATTTTTTGCGAAACGCAGGTAACAAAGCGGAGCTGTTCCAGTATCTCAGTAGGTGCCTTTTGGATGAACTGAATGCAGTTACAGTTGTGACAAACATAGGTAATCAGATTGCTTCTTCGGTAGATGATGCGTCTTCGCTCTCAGAAACTAGCTGTTGCAGTATGGAAAAAGCAGACGGACGTATTATGATGCACGCGCAGGACATGGTCAAGCATGGAGCAAAGTGCGTACTCATTAAGTGCTCTGACACTGATGTTCTGGTTCTCTGTATCGCTTTTTTCTCGACTTTACGTTCCAATGGTCTTCAAGAACTTTGGCTCCTGAGTGAAGTGGGCAACAAAAGTCGATACGTAGCCGTACACAATATTGCTGCTGCTCTAGGAGACGAAAAAGCAGGGGCTCTTCCTGGCTTCCATGCGTTCACTGGGTGTGACACTGTTTCCTTTTTTTCCTCAAAAAATAAGAAGACCGCTTGAAAGACTTGGATATCTTTTCCTGCTGCAACAGCCGCATTAGGGCGGTTCAAAAGAGACCTAAGTTCTCAGATGTTGCTGCTCATTCGTGAATATGTTGTTTGTAATTTTTAAAAAATATTCCATTTTTTTGAGCTCCATAGGACAATATTTACTACTGCATCATTGAAGTTGAAATTTTGAAATTTTTCCATTTTTGGCAATTTCAAAGTTCTCAGATCGAAGTGCTCATCCAGCTACCTCTAGCTTCTCATTCAATGAGCATTTAGGTTCAAGACGAGATTCGTACGATAATATTTAGTACTGCCTCGGAGACATTGGAGTTTTTTTTTCGAAATTTAGCGTTTTTTTAGAGATTCGATCGCCGGGTGCTGCTCATGAAACAGTTTTTTCTTACCATTATAAGGAAGAAGTACAAGCAGTTTGGAGTCTGCGGGACCATTTTTACTACTGCCTCATTGAGGGCGACTTTCCTTCAAGTGAAATTAGCAACATGAGGCGGTAGTAAAAATGGTCCCACAGACTGCAAACTGCTTGTACTTCTTCCTTATATTGGTAAGAAAAAACTGTCTCATGAGCAACAACCGGCGATCGAATCTCTAGAAAAACGCTAAATTTCGAAAAAACTCCAATGTCTCCGAGGCAGTACTAAATATTATCGTACGAGTCTCGTCTTGAACCAAAATGCTTATTGAATGAGAAGCTAGAGGTAGCTGGATGAGCACTTCGATCTGAGAACTTTGAAATTGCCAAAAATGGCAAAATTTCGAAATTTCAACTTCAATGAGGCAGTAGTAAATATTGTCCTATGGAGCTCAAAAAAATGGAATATTTTTCAAAAATCACAAACAACATATTCACGAATGAACAGCAACATCTGAGAACTTAGGTCTCTTTTGAACCACCCTAATGAATATAATAATTCGATGAATACTCAATGTGGCGACTCTGCCGTAATAAATTCATGAAAAACTAGTTATTTTTGACGACCATACTACCTTAACGTCTGTAAAGGCGTTATTATAGAATATTTATTTTGCTTTTGGCGCTATTTTATAAAAATAATATATTATAATATCGTCATTTCGGGAACGCTTCGTCATTTCGCGAACGATTCGTCATTTCCGGGAACGCTACTAAAGGTCAATTAATAAGCAAAAATCATTTGTTTTTTCATCAAATCACTGATCAATTGAAAATCTACATTCATTTCTTTGCTTTTATACTAAATTGAATGTCCAAAATTATATAAATATTACTTTTTTAAGCGTTCCCGAAATGACGGTAGCTCATGACTTGTTTTACATAATTACTTTTTTATCCACGTAATTTTCAATTTCCAGCTTGCCCCGTTTGAATATCAATTAAACATAAGTTGTTCAATGATTAGAACTGGTTTGCAGAACAAAAATATAATACATTTTTTCAAGAAATTCCAAACTTGAAATTTACCACCTTGGTGATTTTGAGCCATATACTGAGGGCGGCATATCAGGCAGGTCAGATATGGGGCAATTCATTAACGAAAAGCTGCGATGTTATTCTCTCCTCCCCATCAGCATGGGAATGGAAACAAGATAATGAAACGTGGGTACCAGTGTGGTCTCATCTCCCAGAAATCTGGAAAGAGTTATCGTTCCTTGAGAAATGTGGCTGTAAGAAAAGTTGCGAATCACAGAGATGTTCATGTCGTCGAGTAGGCCTGCCATGCACGCTCCAGTGCACAACCTGCAAAGGTGGGTGCAATAACAGGAGCTCAACGCACATCGACGAAAGCGATGGAGAACTCTGATTGTTCCGTCAAATTCTGTGAAAACGCTTCTAAAAATTTGGCACTTTTTCATAATCCAGGCGCTTATTCACGTATACTTGACACCCAAAACTAAACCAAAACCTAATCTAAAACTTAGCCTTAGGACTATTTTCATAAAAAAGACTGTTTTGATTGATTCTACTCAATCAAAAATCACCCAAAAGGGTTCAGAAGAAAAAAATGAGAAAAAAAAATTGAAAAAAAAATTGAAAAAAATTGAAAAAATTAAAAATCCAAATGTTCGGATTGTTATTAAATTACTATCACAAAACAAAAATAATAATAATGGATTTCCTAAGCTCTAGAACTATATAGCAGGTGAAAGACGTGATTGTCATAGCTTTTGTGAGAAAATGAGCGCCATCTTGAATCCAAATGGCTGAAATTCGTGGTGCTGCGGGTCAAATCATTCGTAAGGGTTTTACACAACACTGTGCCAAGCGGCTTTCTTTCAGCATCAAGTGCCGCTTTTTTTTTGTGTACCCCTTCTACTAGATAGGGAGTAGCGTGCTCAAACCTAGAGAACCCACACACAAAGCGGGCGCAGGAGTTGACCAGGCACTGCAACCGGTCATTGAGTACCACCGAGCCATCATTATAAACGACGGCGCAGTAGTCCAGTAACGGGAAGACCAACGTCGTTGCGAGATAGCTACGCATCGCGGGCGGGAGTAGCCGACGAGACGCAGAGAGTTGACGCAAGGCACGGTGCACCTTGCAGGAGACCGCATCAACTTGTGGGGTCCAGGATAGGGTACCATCGAGAATGAGCCCTAGATCGCGAGCCCTGTCACCCATGTGACAGAGAGATGCAGAGGAGGTGGAAAACAAGGAGGAGTAGACGAGATCCTAGAAATACTGAAGGACGACGGCAGCGGTGCAGCAAAAATGAGATAAACACAAGAAACGAGAGAGAAAGCAAGAGTAGAGAGAGAAGGAGAACAAGCAGAGCAAAAATGAGAAGAAAGAGAAGGCCAACCGCCTCAGCCTCATGCGGGGCCGAGGGGTCGACCCCCCCCCCCCCCCCTCCCCCCCGCCACCACTTGAGGCTCCGGAGAGGCGGCAGCTACAAGGCGAGAGAGAGAACCGACTAGAAGCAACAGCGAGCAGACAAGCACAAGCAGCAGAACAGGAGGAAGATAGAAGAAAGGAATAAGAAAGAAGAAAGGAAACAGAAGGAAGGAAGAAAGAAGAAAAAAGCCAAGAGAGCATAACCCAGAATCGAAGATAACAGTAGACCGAAGCATAACGAAATGTAAATAAAATAAATTGTAAATATAGCTAAGAATATATTAAGGGGGGGGGGGGGGGGGGGTATACCCGATTTGTTACCGACACCGCCTATATCTCCGAAACGGGGCTATCAATCGACTTGTCCTTGCGGCAGTCGATGTTTGACGAGTAATGGGTTCAAACTGGTACGTTTGATCGGATAAAATCGGATTTTTTTTTTTTTTCATCGAAAAGCGTGGGTGCGCCATTTATTTCGACTTATATCAAAGCCTACGGATCGAAAATGCAAAATCGGCTTCCTGAGCCCGATTCTGTATGGCATTCCGAACACAACCATCCAAAAACATCTTTGGTTTCGACAACGATGAAGAAACCACATCTAATCTACGTTTTTGTGGTAATTTTCGCGATTGTCAAGGGCCGTGAACGAAAATGGCCGCTCACGGCTGTTGATATGATGTGATGGTTCGCAGAACGCCCGTGAGATGTCGCCGCACGCCCGTTTAAGCTTCTCCTTTTACCACCGCTGTTACGTTGGTACACCTGGTACCACGTGACTCGACCCGCAGTCAGAGGTGATTTGAAGACTAACAATACGTATATTTACAATATAATACTTTTCAACGATTTCTCCAACATCTCGGTAAGTGAAAATATATAATCAATCCGAAATTGAGCATTTTGTTCATTTATTTCCGTTATTCCATCATTTTCCATGGTTTTTCGATACATATATATTAGGGTGATTCAAAAAAATAAAAATTTTTTTTTCCTCCCGGTACCAGGATAAAAAGTTTCATTTGGATGAAAAAATATGTCTGTTAAAATATAAGCTCTTAATATTAATAATCAGATGCTGCGCATCGCACTTTTCAGTTTTGCATAAGAATAACATGGGATAAATTATTTTTGCTTCTTCTGATGTTCATAACTAGCAAATAATACGCCACACAAAGAATCTGCAGACATATTTGTGTAGAGAATTGAATGAAAAAAAATAATAAAAAATAAAATAATTCATTTAATTGATTAATTATTTGATTAATTGATTAATTACATTGAACTTTGACGTTGAATAACTTTTTAACGAGTGGACTTATTGGAAAATCAATCGGAACTTTTTTGTTCAGCGTTTAATTCTCTACAAAACTGTGTCTGTGGATTCTCTGTGTGACGAATCATTTTCTAGTTATAAAAATCAGAAGAAGCAAAAATGATTTATCACATGTTATTTTCATGGAAAATCGAAAAGTGCGATGCGCAGCATCTGATTATCAATATTAAGAGCTCATATTTTGACAGACATATTTTTTCACCTGAATGAAACTTTTGAGCCTGGAACTGAGATGAAAAAATTTTTTGTTTGTTTTCTGAATCACCCTAATATATATATATATATATAAAATATCATGTAAGTAGTTGTACTGCATATCATATATAATTTTATATTATACGTTCCTCGCATTGAACAGCTATCCATTATATACAATTATATAAAAATACATAAAATATATGGTTTATACAAACTTGCAAACAAATGACAAGTATTTGTATGAAAGAAAAAAAAAAACAATTTTATTGGCGAATCGGGTATGGGTAAATCATGGTTGAAAAGAAGAGCAGACTTTTGTAACAGATTTTTTTTACACTTATTTCAAACGAATCTATAGCTACTAATATTCTACTGACCATCGTCGTATAATATGTATAGACCACATATTTTATGTATTTTTATATAATTGTATATAATGGATAGCTGTTCAATGCGAGGAACGTATAATATAAAATTATATATGATATGCAGTACAACTACTTACATGATATTTTATATATATATATATATTAGGGTGATTCAGAAAACAAACAAAAAATTTTTTCATCTCAGTTCCAGGCTCAAAAGTTTCATTCAGGTGAAAAAATATGTCTGTCAAAATATGAGCTCTTAATATTGATAATCAGATGCTGCGCATCGCACTTTTCGATTTTCCATGAAAATAACATGTGATAAATCATTTTTGCTTCTTCTGATTTTTATAACTAGAAAATGATTCGTCACACAGAGAATCCACAGACACAGTTTTGTAGAGAATTAAACGCTGAACAAAAAAGTTCCGACTGATTTTCCAATAAGTCCACTCGTTAAAAAGTTATTCAACGTCAAAGTTCAATGTAATTAATCAATTAATCAAATAATTAATCAATTAAATGAATTATTTTATTTTTTATTATTTTTTTTCATTCAATTCTCTACACAAATATGTCTGCAGATTCTTTGTGTGGCGTATTATTTGCTAGTTATGAACATCAGAAGAAGCAAAAATAATTTATCCCATGTTATTCTTATGCAAAACTGAAAAGTGCGATGCGCAGCATCTGATTATTAATATTAAGAGCTTATATTTTAACAGACATATTTTTTCATCCAAATGAAACTTTTTATCCTGGTACCGGGAGGAAAAAAAAATTTTTATTTTTTTGAATCACCCTAATATATATGTATCGAAAAACCATGGAAAATGATGGAATAACGGAAATAAATGAACAAAATGCTCAATTTCGGATTGATTATATATTTTCACTTACCGAGATGTTGGAGAAATCGTTGAAAAGTATTATATTGTAAATATACGTATTGTTAGTCTTCAAATCACCTCTGACTGCGGGTCGAGTCACGTGGTACCAGGTGTACCAACGTAACAGCGGTGGTAAAAGGAGAAGCTTAAATGGGCGTGCGGCGACATCTCACGGGCGTTCTGCGAACCACCACATCATATCAACAGCCGTGAGCGGCCATTTTCGCTCACGGCCCTTGACAATCGCGAAAATTACCACAAAAACGTAGATTAGATGTGGTTTCTTCATCGTTGTCGAAACCAAAGATGTTTTTGGATGGTTGTGTTCGGAATGCCATACAGAATCGGGCTCAGGAAGCCGATTTTGCATTTTCGATCCGTAGGCTTTGATATAAGTCGAAATAAATGTCACGCCCACGTTTTCAATAAAAAAAAATAAAAAAATCCGATTTCATCCGATCAAACGTACCAGTTCGAACCCATTACTCGTCAGACATCGACTGCCGCAAGGACAAGTCGATTGATAGCCCCGTTTCGGAGATATAGGCGGTGTCGGTAACAAATCGGATATACCACCCCCCCCCCCCCCCCCCCCCTTAAGGAATCAAAATGAGACACACACAGTCATAAATGTAAACAGGAAAGGCTGAACCTGAGACCATATAGAATGGAGTGGTGGGGGTGCTGCCGAGTAAGGAGACAAGGATAGTCATAGCGATATATATATGCGCACGAATAAGCCTTGTTCATGCTAACTCTCGAAATCGAGTAGGCACTGAAATCAAGCTGAAAACCTATCATACATAGGGTTCAGAATACTAACGTGGCAACGCTGCTGTTCAATGTGGCAACGTTTACTCTGTGAACAGAGCACTTCGATTCTCTCTTAACAACGGCGTAGTGTCTTCCGTCTCTTTTGCTTTACTCGGCAGCAGACCGTACAATGCTTCAGCATAGGCAATGCCTAGTCCAATCTATATGGTCTGAGGGCTAAACAACTACGAACGCGTAGAATATAAGAGAAGAAAATACAAAGTATTGAATACGAAATTGTAAGGTCGAAAGACGAACAATAAAAAACCATTATCTATCTATCTACTACTTCGTGCACACAAAATTTAGGGTTATATTTTATGATTAATTCAAGAAAAAAGAAATCACATGTTTGAATTCCGTTTTTTATACATATTGATACAACTATTGAACTATAAAAATATTTTTTTTTAGATGATTCAAAAGCAAAATAGCGGCACAATGGCTGTTGAAAGAGAACACATCTTTTTTTTACAGGCGACCACCTGCAGGTCGCAATTTTCAATCTAGATCAAAAAACGAAAATGATTTTGAAAGAAGAGGTCAAAATCTAGTGAAATACGTAGGATTTTTGAGAAATATTGATTTTGACAAGAATGGCGTCAATTTGAAGAAAAATTTTTGTTTTTTGACGAAAAATCGGGAAAAATCGGTCATAAATTTTTGTAACCCTTCTGTTGAAAACAGATCATTTTTGTAGCCTAACTATTTTTTTTTTAAATTCACCCACCATTTCTAGTACAATTTTTAGGGGATGGGGGTGATGTTCGAAGTTATGAACATGAATGCGAGCTACACATTCCGATGAGTTGATGAGGTACAACATTGACGAAGAATATTCAACAACTTTGTAGGAAAGAACAATTTGTTCGCTTCGGTCGAAGTCTCAGAATAAGATAGGGATGGAAACCAACATGGAATTCCCAATGGATGTGGATACATTTTGTTTTACTGCAAGAGAGTATCATCACCGACATTGTTGCTGAAACTTAGATTTTTTGACGAATAATTGGGCCTTGTAGAAAAAAATTGATTAAAACAGTCAAAAAGCCCATGTTATTTAAGTGGGAAAAAGTAAGGGGCTGCCGGCACCCCTTAATATCAAAATTAAGGGCTCCAATTTGGGGAGCCTTTTTTTTATTTATTTGGAACCCATTCATGTATTCGGAGCGAAACATTTCGTCGAAAGCCAAAATAACTGTCAGTCTAATGCACATGTGTCCCATTCTAACGCATTGGAGATGCTTGAATTCGCCGATGCTAACGACATAATTTTGTTGTGCTTACCTAGCCATACGACTCAGGCCTTGCAGCCTTTAGATAGATCTTTTTTTAAACCTTTAAAGGATTGCTTCAAACAAGCGGCTACAAAATGGATGCTGCATCATGAGGATAGAAAAGAAAAGTAGCTAGATCGCAAGCAGGATT
Source organism: Tenthredo livida (assembly GCA_963992785.1). Taxonomy (NCBI): domain Eukaryota; kingdom Metazoa; phylum Arthropoda; class Insecta; order Hymenoptera; family Tenthredinidae; genus Tenthredo; species Tenthredo livida. Next base: position 28,559,675 of record OZ023064.1, read on the forward strand.
ACTTATTACGGAAGCTTGGGTAAAAGCAGCTATTTGTAATACAGGCATTTCTGGGTTTAAAGTCACGGGAATTTATCAATTGGATCGAACGGTGATACCCGATCACTTCTTTGCAATTTCTGGTACCTCCGAACGCATTCATGATTTTGGTCAACACAACTTTGAACCAAAATTGGAAAGTGATTCAGAAACGGAACCTACTGCAGGACCTTCCGAAATTCCTATTCCAGATGTCTCACAAGCCATACAGACCCTCCTTTCGGCCTAAATTGAATCTCGCGTAGACTTTACAGACCTTCCTTCCCTAGTAAAATTTTAGCCGGGCGCTAGCGATGGCCGGGCCAGTTAAACTCATATTAACCAGCGCCTAGCCGGACAATTAATAATTAATAATCGCATTATACCGCACTGAAAATATCGCCGCATTTTTCGTCCCCGCCGGGATTTGAACCCACGTCCGCTCAGTTACTAGTCGCACGCCCTAACCACTACGCTAAACTATCATATAGCATATGACTCAATACTCTTCTACTTGTTTGGGGCCCATCAAAGTGTCAAGTTATTACTCGAAATATTTCAATGTCATCAAAATTTGACATTTGCAGGACTAGATTAAGGGGGTATCTACACCTTTGAATTTTTAAAAAATTGTTTTTTTGTTTATAATTTATTTGGAATGGTAGTGACCTACTCTACCTGCAAATAAATCGGCGTCAGAATATCTACAGGATTTGAGAAGTTACAGCCATGACAGTGCCAAATTGCGAAAAAGCGCCGCCGCGCGGCGCGCGAACCCTCATATTCCTCCCATCAGTATTGTACAACACTGCCAACACCACTGTCTTACTTTCATGACGTTTTCATATATTTTGATTTTGAATTTGATTTTGTGAGCTTTCAATTCTTTGTAATCATCATTTCTTATGCATATTTAATTTTAAATATTCTTTTGAACTGTGATCTTGACAGAACATATGGCTGCGATCTACATTTTTTCGAGGTTAGGTGTCCACTTGTTTGTAAATATTCCCGTGCTTTCATTACGAATTCAAACCAATAGTAATTTCCATAATTGAATAAACACAGTGTATATGTATCTGAAACGAGACTTCGGAATCGAAAGAAGATGATCCATCAAAAAGTGCGTTTGAGATCGATGTCAGGAGACTACACATTAGGAGTTCTAAAAAGATGAGTATTTCTGTGATATATTAATTGCGAGAGTTTAGTAAATAATATAAGAAAAAAGGTATGATTGATGAAAGATGAAAGAATTTTCGGAATATAGACAAAAATTGTGCTAGCATTTTCTGAATCCTCAAAATATTGAAGATCAAGAATTTTTAAGAATTTTTTTGTTTCGAAAAATTTTGATCAGTTTTTTTTCTAAAGCAATTAATTTTTTTTCTAACAGCCTCACTGGACTAACAGACACTGTTGTTGGACAGAACAGGTCAAAACTCACTACAAACTTCCGCCTGGCACATGTGTCTAGACTCGACTCGACTCATAACACATCGATACGAGGGCAGCTGCGGATCCAGCATATTAATCATAAGCAAAATCTTAAAACTTGATTTCCTGTTACTACATTTTCTTCTCTGGGAAAAGTAGGAAATAAAAAAATAAAATTTAAATAAAAAAGTTTGAAAGTTGATTTCTGGAGAATGAATATATTGACCGGTTGTCGTAAAGAATCAGTAGCACCGTTGGATCGATTCTGGAATTTTTGGTCTTCAATTATTCACAAGACTTCCCTCTATGGTATGAACGTGGGATTTTTTGATAAACCCGTTTTTGATTGAGATACTGGCAAAAAAGTAAAAAGAATTTGAAAAATGCAAAAAAAAAATCAAAAAAATGGAATAACTCAAGTAATTTTTGCAATATCAAAAATCCCTACGTTCATACCATAGAGGCATCTTTCATGAATGATTGAGGACCAAACATTTCAAGATTGATCCAACGGTGGTCCTGATTCTTTACGACAACCGAGTCATTCAGTATTTTTTTCACTTCAGCGTAGCCACCTTCAGACTGAAAGTAATACATGATGTTAAATATGCGTTATGAGGGTTGAACCTTCCTTAGACATCATGATTTTTTTGGATTTTGTCAGAGTCCACAAGTCGCAGAAAAAGATTAATTTCTTTTTGGAAATTTCAACTCCTCCAAAGGTGTACATACCCCCTTAAAGTCCTTGCATATATTATTACTCTATTAGTATTACGAATAATCACTAAATATTATACCATGGATCTTCCGTTTACGCCGTTATCTATTTATCCGAATGAAATATGACATTTTGTTAGAAAAAAAGGTCCCGGTGGTTCACTACAATTTTTTGTTTATTTTGAAGCAGTGTTGAAATTAACGTCAAAATTTTAGTGGACCTCCTGGAACATTTTTGTTTTCTAACGGTGTACCTTAGGGTCGCCTTTAGAAATTGAATTTTTTGATACGCCCCCCAAAACTTTCCTTTTCGTGTAAAAACATTAAGGATATTTGTTTTTCGATAAAAAAAAATGCAAAAAAAAAAACACGTGCCAGCAGACGATCAAAGTTTGTGTTGTGATGAATTTGTAGTTTTTCAAAAATGTGTCACAAAATATGCAGATTTGACTGAAGACCGAAAAAAAAAAATTCAATTGTTCCAAATTCTTTTCAAATTCTTTTTTTCAGTTTTTTTGTGAAATCTGCAGATTTTCCGACACATTTCCAAAAAACTGCAGATTCCTTAAAACAAAAACTTTGATCGTCTGCGGTACGTGTTCTTTTCATCTTTCCAGCAAAAAACTAATTTTCATTCTTAAAGGCCACCCTAGTGTAAATATATATTCCATATTTTACAAATCCGGTAAACCGATAGAGCAGTGACATAGAGATCTATTATTGTGGAATCCACTACTGATCCTGATAGGGGCCTTTGTGTTGTCAAGGCTTTAGCGTTGAGCGCACGCTTACGAGGTTCCATTGCACTTAAATTTAGCGAGATATGCGTTATCATAAATATCTGTGGATGACGTATTATTGTTTGAACTACAGAGTTATGGATGTAATAAACGAAGACCGGAAGTTGAAAGTAGTGGAGTTTCAAAAAAACATATCACGGAATCCAGATTACTGCCTTGACCCTACGTAACCTCCTTTGAATCCAGTCTCCTGCTTTGACCCCACATAGCCTCCTTTGGATCCAAAGTTTTTGGTCCTGCTTGTTCTTGGCCAGCATTGGATTCAAAGTAGGCTATGGAGGGTCAGAGTAGGAGTCTTTAGATCCAAAGGAGGCTACGTAGGGTGAAGACAGGGATCTTCGGATTCAAATGAGGCTACGTAGGTTCATGTCCGCGAGATATTTGCGATCTAAAAGCGGTCTAGGAGGGTCATCGGAGGGTGAAGTGGAGCGAACGGAGGTTCACCGACAGCACTGAATTCTGCAAATAGGGCCTTGTAGGTTCAACGGAGGGTAGCGGCTCATGCATTACAATTTCGACTCGGCTGCGCATCTAAACTGCGGTATAAAGACTATACGGCATCCAGACTACCGTATAAAGACTTTGTAGGACAGTTCTGAAATCAGCCGTATGAAGTGCTACTTTGTGGATCGAAAACAGACGTCAGAAAGTGACTTTTCAATGCCTATGCCGGAAAATGTATTTACCGGGACTAATCCTCACTTAACTGGACGGAACTGCTGATCGCCATCCATCGGCCTGAAAACAGACCCGTCAACGCCACTGATCGGGTCTGAATGACGAAAAATTGATGATGAATAACTTTCATAGAAAATATAAACATATTCCTATACATTTAAATTCCTGAAGCTATAAGATATTCGAGAAAATTTACAGAATTTTTGAACATGTTTCGGGAAGTAAAGATTTTTGAGACACAAAAATTCATCAATTTGCAGCTGACGTGCCGAGTTTTCTGCAGTCTCAGCTAATTATTGAAAAGCTTCTTCTTTGTACCGAATCTCTGTCGCACCTTTTTACAAAAGATTTGGTTGATTTATCGCGAGATAGGTCCGTTCTAGCCGGTCCAACGGGATACATTCCGCGTCCGTTCTAGCTGGCCCGACGAGTTACGTCCGTTCTAGCTGGTCCGGCGAGTTGCATCCGTTCTAGCCGGCCTGGCGACTTACGTCCGTTCTAGACTGCCCGCCGAGATACGTCTGTTTCCTTAGGACCCGTCGATATGTCCCAACATCCTTCAGCGAATATACCGGGAGATTATGTGGAAAGGAAAGGCTCCAAGGCCTGGAAGGGTGCTGATTTATTCGAATATTTCGAGGGTCACCAATTTCAGACTCGCCACGAATATCCCTAGAGTCCGTCGGCTATTTGTTTCTGATTGTTGTCAAATACAAATGGCGGCAGAACGTTGCAGAAATAGGTTATGTTCGTGTTAATCTAGCAGACGACAGAACTAGGGATATTACTGAGAACTTGGTGGAGTCGCTGGCGCTATTCTGCTGGCCAATGAGATTTGAGTAAATCAAAGTTCGCGCGCTTGGAGCCTTTCCTTTCCACATAATCTCCCGGTATGTAGATAACAAGCTTCAAAATCAAAATCGTCTGAACGATACATGAATACAAATACAGCGGCTCAGCTAGACATAGCCTAGCAGTGAATTTACAGTCCATACGTACAATATCTCGTCAAGAGCCCAACCGTTCAATCTCATCTTTATAATTTTTTTATAATTTTTTATTGCTCACATCCATCGGTGTCAGCGTTTTTATACACAAAATGTATTATCGCGGTCAATTTTATTTGTAAAACTAAAAAAAAAATATCTTGCTTTCCTCCGTTTTCAAGCCCCCTCGGGCACAGGGCCCCGGGCAGCCGCCCGATCGGCCCATGCCTAGCGCCGGCGCTGTTTGACTTTTTATTACTACGAGATGCGTAAATATCACCAAGACAGTTATTGATAACCTTACATTGTTTTTAGTGAACAGAAATTGACATCTGTAATCAATTGTACAATTCAGTGCTACTTATTTATGAAATAGTATCGTATACCTCGTGTTTCCTCGAAATCTTGTTTGTGTGATTCTTCCAAATCGGCGGGCGTGATAGCAACAGAACTATTTGACCCATCAACCCAAACCAAAGTTCATTCTCTAGAGTATTGAAAACTATTCTAAATAAACCAAAAACATTATCGAACAAGTCATTCTATACGTTTTTTATTGTACGAATGAAGAAAAAGTTTTCGTAAAAATCGTCACTTTTTGGTTGAAGCTCGAAAATTAATATGATTTCACGATTTTTTCTGTTTTTTTTTTGTTTCATCGATGGTAAAAGTATATCTCAATTACGAATAATTTTGGTTTCTACGTTTCAGACAAGAATTATGCACACCATCTTTCCCGCCAATTCGAGAGTCTAGCGGCGAGGCGCTTCGATAGCCATCCAATAACTCCGCCGTTTTGCGACAATTTGACGATAAAATTTTTATGCGACCCGTTCTTTGAAAGTTCACTTTTTGAGCATTGGATTTAGGCCGCAAAGTGACCAATTTCAGGTCACTAAAATATAGTGAAATATTATAGGACAGGAGCCCATAATGAAAATATTATCGGACGATATCAATATGTTTCATCAAAATAAACATAGTCAGATTAGTTTTGACTATGTTCACACATTATAAAATAAAATGTCTGAAAATGTCAAATGTATGAGTCAAAATATTTTGATAAAGCAAAACGCAATAATACCAGTAATTTTGGAAACTATAGAGTAAGTATAAGTGTATAACACTTTAGGTGTGCGATTTTCCAAAAAGTGAACCTTCAAACAACGGATCGCATAAAATATTGTATGCACCAAGTCTGAGAAGTGACAAATCCGGTATGGGTAATTTCCGAAATTCGCCTCTGAGTGTGTTGTGTCACAGCATACTTGATCGGCTCATATTAGAAATTACCCATACCGGATTGTGACACGTTTCGGACTTGATACATAAATGGCTATTCTTTTGTACCCTTCAAATATCCGTTAAAATACACCACAAATTTTGAGACGTTCCGTTGTTATTCTACTTACAAAAAAGAATCGCCGAGGATTACTTTTTTTTAGGCCTCTAAACCAGACGACTGCCTTAATAAATTGAAACAGTGTTAGGAATTGAAGAGGTTCGAGCGAATCTTCTGTAAAACGAATTTTTCAAGTCTAAGATTTGAAACTTTGAGAGAATACACTTTATTAGTGTATTCTCAAAATTTGAGAACGAATAAACCGTCTGGTTTCTTAGAAAAATGGTTTTAAATATGACGTTTTTGAAGTTCTTGTACACAGACTCTCATGGCTGACGAGCTATCTTCATGATTTGTTTCATTATTTTTAATACTAATCTTCCAAGTTCAAGGAATGAAAAACCGGACGTAACAAACTTGAATACTTATGAAATATTATAACAATATAACAATATACCGTTACTGTTGCAATTATTGCAATAATTGAAGATAAACTTGATTTTTTAATCTCGTTTATCGACAGTAATACATATTACTAAAAGTTGGCGACGTCGCGGTAGCAGCTGAGAGAACAGAAGAAGATAGAAATATGTTTCAAAAGAGAGACGAGACAAGAAATTAATTTTTCCATTTTGCTACATCTTTCTCACAAAATTTCCCTTTGAGTCTAGGAGCCAGTGAACTTTTAGCGTATTAGCGCACGATGACTTCATTTTTTTTTTCAACTATGTAATTTCACGTCATGTAACAGGAAACCATCGTCTTACTGCATGTGGCCGAGTCTTTTGTCCTAGGCATAATCAACTAGTCTTGAATAAACTCGAAATTACCTCCTTGATATCCCGTCATTTGATTCATCTCTTCTCAACAAATTACACATTTTATATTATTCAAATTAATATCTACATATATGAAATATTAGAAGGAATGAAATCTCCATTACAAACGCTTGCTCATGTATATTGCCCGTGGCGCGCTTTTCCCTGCTCGGCGCGGTGCGGCGTACGTGTGCGAGCGCTCACAGACGTGCCAAATACTGGACTTTGGCGTCGTCTGACAGGGGAATGGACTCGCCAAAATCGTCTTACATTATATTATTTCGACTTGCAAATTTTTTTTCATCACATTAAAAAAAATCAAGTCTCGTGAAGAATTTCCAAAGTTGCAGTTTTTTTGGCACGTTCAGAGCGTCTGATAGCATGCCAGACTCGCGAAAAGCGTCTTATATTATCACAGCATGTTTCATGGCACATTTTTTGATGATAAACCGCAAAAATTGGCCGTCGTGAAGTTTTTCGATTTTCGTCGATTTTTTAATGACTAATTAATTAAGCCTAAGACAAAAGAATCGGCTACATGCTGTAAGACTATGGTTTCCTGTTGCATGACATAAAATTAAATTGTATGAAAAAACAACTAGCCATCGTGCGTTTATACGCGAAAAAATTCACTGGCTCCTAGACTATTCATATTTGCAATGCATGTATATTCAAATGTCTTATAAATATACACATCACAGCGCGCTGTTGCCACATCTTTTCATCAAGCCATATGAGTCAAAAATAACGAAGTCATTTCATTACTTTCTTTTATTGAATAAGTGATAATTATCAATTTATGAACTGCTTATATTTGAAATAATGAATTTTATTGACTATTCGAAGAATTAAGTAAGCGATAAAATTCAAACACTACTTTGACTCATTAGTTTCGGTCGAACATCCTTAATTTTTGAATACCGATTATTTCGGAGCTACGTTGATTATTCACTCTTATTCACACTGTTAGTATCAATTTTAGTCAGGGGAGAATTATACTTTGATCAAGGACAGCTCAGGGAATTTTTTCGACCGTTTTTAGTGGCCGCTATGGGAAATGTGAATTGATTGAAATTTTGGTCGCTCTGAAATGCAACTTTTCGAATTTTCGGAGTTTCGAGGTGTCGATATTTCGACACCTCGTAAATTTGATCTTTCGTATGTTCAACTCCTATATTTTCAGCAATCAACACTTATTGTTCGGAATCATTTTCCTTGAAAACTTCGACCATTCATGAACTCGTTTCTCGAACACTACCCTTTCGGGTTTCCGAGCCTTCTGATTACTGAAATTTGAATTTTGTTCAATCGATAGATTCAATGTCTGTGATCTTTCGGTATGTCTGGTGATATTTCTGGCATTTAATCTTCTCTGGACTTCTGCTTTCGGGGATTTGACGTTCCTGTTTGAAAAATGTTGGGATTTACGGTTTCCAAAACTTTCATGTGTTCACAAATAAATTTGAAAATTCGACCGTTCGGAGCTTTCGCAATTCGGAACTTCAACCCGGCCCGTTTTTTTATTCTGTGTCATTGCATAGATATAAATTCTGGAAACTGCACATAAAAACTACAGAGAAAACTTCAAAATAAATCAATCGAGTTCATTCTAACTCTTCCATCAATGTAAGGTAAAGGAGCGGAGTGAAAAAATACTTTCTCTATTACGGCCCAGCCGGAAATTATTTGCCATTTTTCGCTAGTAAGAAACGTTCAGTCGGTTTGTTTGATTAAATGTAGTTTGATACTACAGCATTAAGATAACCATAATCCAGCCAAATACACTTTTTTTATTCGAACAATATTACAATATCCGCAACGCCTTTTCACGTGTGCAATGCCATACAAACAGGTAGTAGATTTCCGCGTTCTATATTGGTGTTTCACTCTTGCGGTCTCATTCAGTCACGTTAGTGTACGTGCGACAAATATGAAGCTCTGCGCACCTCTGAGCCTGTATGCGCGTCGACCCAAGCCATAACGGTGTTGCTACTATAGTCAAAATGAAAGGCACTTAATTGTTGTCTATAAAATTGCTGCATGTACTAAATTGAAGAATGATAGTTTCAGTATTTCCTGAACATCTGACAGTGCTAGACAAGTGTATGAATACTTACCATGCTGTGACTTATTCAAGAATATACGAATTGTGCAAAGGAATCTATACATCTACGTACATACGCGTAAATTTTATATATATATATATATCTATATATATAACTAAATATATATCAGGATATATATTTATATGTCATATGTACATCGTTCATTATCTACAAAGGATTAATACGTTTCAGTCATGGTAAGTTTAATTACGATTTTTCGTACATTGTATGTCTGAGAACTTGATTTGATGGTCTATAACTGCCTAATAATCTAAATTAATAACAAATACACATCGTGCGGTTGTCCTACATTACAACAGTATCGTTCTTTGAATTTATAAAAAAAAATATTCTTACTATCAGAGATTATTTTCACAGAGAAAGTGAAAATAACAATCTTTACTTCTGAGGATACTTGGCGGGATAATTATGATACTTCAAAGAAGCAGCCTCGGCCACAAATTATATATCGATGGTCATGGCAGGTTCTAATACCGCATATGTACAAATTTTTCATAAAAAGTGCGATGAAGAGGTAGATAGTCCGACACAACATACTCATGTGACATCTTCATTCACTGTCGTTCCGAAATGAGTCGAATAGAAAATATTCATTCGTTACGAAGCTAAGAGATTTTCTCTCGAAATAATTAGGAAGTGAACTGCGAGTTCATACTTTTTGCTGGGGTTTGTGGAGTGTTTGTTCGGACGTTACAGCTAAGCATATGGTGACTGGTGTATATATGAGCGTACAATGTATATTATATTGGCCATGTACTGGATAGAAACTTTCAGCTGCCATTCGCAACTTGTTTTCCAGCCGTCCATGGTCGACTGCTTAATTGGGTAGAAGTAGGCTGATGACTCCTTCAATAATTTCTCTCTTTTATATTTACGTACATGTCATATTTAGCGTATATAGGTATACGTGTGCGCGTGTGTTTAGTATGAGTATTAGTACAATCGGCTTATACACATCAATTAACTCTTGCAACTTGGTTGTGTTTTCTCGTAGTTTACTCAGAAACCAAAAGCACCGTTAAACCGAAAAAAAAAACATCGATGCAGGTGAGAGGATGTTTGCGAGACCGGATCGTTCGTTTGTACCCAATAATGTAACGGCTGTGTGTTCAGCTCCAATAATGTTTCGCTACGCTTGTGCTGCATTAACAAACAGCCAGCGTTAAGGATTTGTTGATATGCTCTTAGGAAGTAGTTAACTTCATTTCAACCACTCGGCGGTAGTTTTGCCAAACCAGTTTCGCCGGAGCTGGATCTTTTCTTTTTACACTGTATAAGGTTAAAGGCATGTAACGTGACTAAATATTGTAACATCTACACTAGTCCGTATAAAAAAAATCGATAATTTTTTTTCAGCTTCAAACTACCTAAAACTATACTTTGACATGAAAAAATAACCTGCGTGAAGAATGAGCCCTGTCCTCGAGGATTTAGAGGTGCCGCGTCGTACTTTTGTCTGTCTGATCGTCGCATGCCCAGAAAAACACTCTGACATCTCAAAAAATTTATTCTCAGGGAATTTGCATTAGAATGATTGTAAATGCTATTACATCGGGTTTCAGGGCACTTTTACAGTTACAAGATTTTTTGGAATGTTACATTGTGGTTTTGGGGATACGAATTTTCATTGACATAAAATATTCTCGTTTAAAATGATGGGTCATGCTTTGAAGTATATAATATATGAGTCAGTCCACATCAAGCGGGACGGATTAGGCCAAAAATTTACCTCAATCTTTCTGATCGTTTTGTAATTTTTTTGACATATTCTCTGGGTAAAATAAATGCATGAAACATTTATTTTTTTCAACTCGAAGGACTTAGAAGCTACAAGGGGTTGAATGTAAGAAAAAACCACCAAAAAACGGAATCGCGCTCTCCAGGGGGGGGGGGGGGGAGGAGGATATACTCAAATTTTACCGACCGGTCTATTTCGACGGTTGAGCGGAATAACATCCAATCTAAAAATGCGTTTGGAAACTAGCCTATCTCAAATGTCGATTGGAAACCAGCCTATCTCCAGAGGACATTTGTTGTCTCTGAAATTAAGTTGGTACCACTGTGGCGGTCTCTCTGTACATTTTTCAATTTGTAATCGGACCTGCGATGATTTGAATCGTTTCAGCTAAAATGCATTCATGTATACTACTAATTCTATTATAGTATACTACGTTCATGTATATTACTAATGTCAAAAGTATTTAATGATTTTAAGTCAGCGGGAGTATTTTTTTTCTACTCGTGGACTTGGATATAGGTATCCAATTCTTGCTGTCCTTTCATGTAAAAAAAATCGGGAAAAATATCAAGGGGTTTTGGAAAAACCTATCAGAGCGCCTCGATTATATGGTTCTACGGACAAGAATAATTTCCAGTTATTCAAGTTGATACAAATGACTGTCTTTGGTTATGCGAAGCAGCATGTGGCCTCTTTCTTTTTCGTGAATATAAATTCGTGTTTCTTTACAAATCTTAACTGTCTTTTCCTAAACCTTCATTTATATTCCCCCGGTCGGTTGTCCACTTTTCTAAGGACTTTCTTCAACCACCCGTGTACCTATCTATCTGAATGATCAAATGGGCGTATATGAATTGGCGAGAATGCCCACAATGGAAATCAAAGTCGAAGATATACTTATATCTTAATACAAAAATATTTACTTCACGTATCTTATATTCAATTCTGCGTTGTACAAATTTTTTGAATACAGCTTCTTCAATCTGAGTAGGATACACAAAAAATTATCATATAATTATACGTAATACTGAAAATAATATATCACTTCCTTGAGTTGACTAGAATGTCTGAATAATAATCTTATAATCCTCATTGTGCCGAAACTGTTCAGTGGTTTTTATTTTAATTTTTCTTATTTTTTCATGATGGCAATTAGTTTATGCAAGAATATCCGCAGAAAAAGCATGGTAATTCTCAGGAATAAGCCCTTGTCATAACGTTTTCAGGTCTTCATTCTTATTCACATCTGATTGTAATTTGCTACTGTAACAATCGCGCAGCTCTTGATGCGGCTTGCAACCTATCGATAGTATCTGGCTCTGTTCATCGAAATCATATTTAACTTGTATTTCGCCGTTTGCATTGATTGATACTCATTTCATCTGACTCTCATACAATTATCACTGTAAAAGTGAAATTCTCTTATGCCCGATTGCACTTTGAGGGATATAAACTTCCAGAGACAACTGCTAATTTCGTTTGCTCCTCTTTTACCTGTAGTCTCATTCCAGACATCAAGAGACTCGGTAGAGTCTCGCGCCAAGTACATTAAAATAGTACATTTCAGTACCAGTACGGAAAGGCTTTTTTGACGAAACGAGAGGTTTACGGCACGAGCAGAAGGCGAGTGCTGTAACGAGGTTCGTCAAAAAGCCTTTACGTCCAAGTAACGATTATTATTTTTCATCACGAAAGCCGAGAAATCGCGACGAAGTTGCGATTTTGAGGTGAAAATGAGGAAAAAAAAATTTTCTCAAGCGCGAGACTCAACAAGTCTATATACCCGAGAGGCAGCCACTCTAACCTATACCGCGAGCTAGTATCTTCGTTTTCTTTCACCTCACAACAGACACGAATTGGAACTAATTTCATCTATGATGTGGGCATGAAAAGCTTTCATTTGAGCCTTAGATCGATTAAATCGGTGTCCGGAGTGCTGAGATATGATTAACTACAAATTCTGATACCCCGTTTCCTCGTACAATTTTTCGTTTTCGTCGTCGTCACACCAAGATTGACATTAAACCCATTCCCATAAAATCACTAGACGGAAAAGCACACAAAAGTTGTATAGAGTGACGTCAGTACGAGATAGTTACGACGTAGATAGCGCCAGTATCACAAGCAGAAACCATCTGCTATACTAGCAGACGCGTGTTGTCATTTCATGTTTTCAAATCCAAATGAAGGAAATGAGAGAAAGTACGAGCAATGCTTAATACAAAATTTGAACGTACAAAAACTAGTGAATACCCACCAAAAGCCCCTCGGGTGCGAAAACATTACGCTAAGTACATTTATGTGATAGTCACCAATAAAAATGTTTCGATAGGTTAATCTCAAATCCTACGATCTCGAGCTCTTGAGGTTATGCGAATCGACTGACGTGTAAAATTCACGGTGATGAATAGAATAACAATTGTGAACGGACAAGACTGTCAGATGACTATTACCTGACTATTACCTCTAAATTTTATTCACCTATTACATTGTAGATATGGCTTATTTTCATTTATAAATGCAATTATCGGAAGAAACCGTTTTTTCGGTTCAATTATTTAGCAAGTTATCGCCCGAGAAAGTCTGACAAGAGGAAATCAAGAGAAAATGTTGAAGTTGAAAAATATGAGGATAGCATGATTTGATATAGGGAACGGCAAGGAGCCAGACCAATAAAGCCGATTTCAAGCGTTGGATTGCAGCGGATTCCACTTCAAGCTCCGTGTTAAGCTTATCTCCGAAAACTCGTCTGCTCAGACTCCAATTGTGAGTCAACATTATGCGTAGGATTCCGACGAGTTTTATAATCTAACTCCCTATCGTCTAGTCAAAACGAGACTGTCGGTCAACGTTGTGTGTTGGACTCCCCCAGTAAACGAAAAGGAATTGAGTATGTGGAAAACGGTATTAATACGAATTAGACGGAATTAAAAAAGACCTGTGTGTCAATTCTTAGCAATTCTTTTGAATTCTATTCAATTCGTGCTAATTCCGTTTTGCACATACTCAATTCGTTTCAATTCGTGTTCGTTTACTGGGCCGATAGGCTTTATTCTACACTCCACGTCAACGTAGTGCCTTGACCTGCGGTGCAGATAATTTTTCAATTCTTGTTCTACTAACAGCTTAGATTTTCCGTTCAGAACTATCTCAAAGTCTGTATGAATATCTATGATTACATGTAAATTAATAGTACAAACTATATATTCATAACATAATGTCAAATTTCAATACAGTCCGACCTCTGGATAGTTCCGGGCAGGGATAAGAGGGGAAGAGTTTTTCCTAGAATCGGTGTTCCCCCACCATGTACCTCTGCGCTTGCCAGCGAGACCTCTACACTTACCTCCCAATAATTCCGACCGCTTGGCGCTTTACGTATTTGATTCATAAAATGTAAGCCGGCACATAGACCTTGCGTTTTCTTGGAGAAGATACTAACGGTTTTTATTACTTGGGGCTGTATAACTACATACATATTGTGTGTGATTAAGATGTCGGCTGTAATTGAAAAGAAAAAGTTCAATGAAATCGATGTACAGACGATAGAGGGCGATTTAAATGAATCAGAATCCACAGTGAACACCCAGAAAAATGATAAAAAAGCTCTGGTTAAACGAATGAGATACACCTTCAAACAGAAATTTGCAATTCTTGATGAAGCAAAAACGTCTCCGGTCAATGTTATTTGTGAAAAGTACGGAATCACTGATCGTGCGCTACGTAACTGGAAGAGAGAGAGATTAGAAATAGAGGAAGCAGCAAAAAAAGATAAGATGAAAGATTCGAAGAAAAAATCAACAATTCTGAACGTGACAATGAATTGTTCAATTGGTTTTCTGACGCTGTGGGTAAAGGAATTCCTATTTCAGGTCCAATTTTGAAAAAACAGGCTTTAATAGTTAATCGCGAATGTGGCGGACCGGCTAACTTTAAAGCGAGTAATGGATGGCTAGATAAGTGGAAATCTCGTCAGAATTTGAAAAATCTCAAGATTACAGGTCGACGGGTCCTATGGAAACAGACGTATCTCGGCGGGCAGTCTAGAACAGACGTAACTCGCCGGGCCGGCTAGAACGGACGTAACTCGCCGGGTCGTCTAGAACGAACGTAACTCGTCGGGCCGGCTAGAACGGACGTATCTCGCGATAAATCAACGAAATCGTTCTCAAACAGATGCGACATAGATTTGGTATGAAGAAGAAACTTTTCAATAATTAGCTGAGACTGCGTAAAACTCGGCACGTCGGCTGCAAATTGATGAACTTTTGTGTCTCAAAAATCCTTACTACCCGAAATATGTTTGAAAATTCTGTATTCTCTCAAATATCCTATAGCTTCAGAAACATGAAAATACAGGAATATGTTTATACCTTCCATGAAAGTTGTTAATTATCAATTTTTCGTAGTCCAGGACGTTCGCTAAGTATTTCTCGTAGTCCAAGTCCTCGGCTTCGTAGTTCTCGCTGTCCAGGTCATCGGCTACGTAGTTCTCGTAGTCCAGGTCCTCGGCTTCGTAGTTCTCGTAGTCCAGGTCCTCGGCTTCATAGTTCTCGAAGTCCAGGTGGTTCGCTAAGTATTTCTTGTAGTCCAGGTGGTTCGCTAAATATTTCTCGTAGTCCAGGCGGTTGGCTAAGTATTTCTCGTAGTCCAGGTCGTTCGCTAAGTATTTCTCGTAGTCCAGGTCCTCGGCTTCGTAGTTCTCGCTGTCCAGGTCCTCGGCTTCATAGTTCTCGAAGTCCAGGTGGTTCGCTAAGTATTTCTTGTAGTCCAGGTGGTTCGCTAAATATTTCTCGTAGTCCAGGCGGTTGGCTAAGTATTTCTCGTAGTCCAGGTCGTTCGCTAAGTATTTCTCGTAGTCCAGGTCCTCGGCTTCGTAGTTCTCGCTGTCCAGGTCCTCGGCTTCATAGTTCTCGAAGTCCAGGTGGTTCGCTAAGTATTTCTTGTAGTCCAGGTGGTTCGCTAAATATTTCTCGTAGTCCAGGCGGTTGGCTAAGTATTTCTCGTAGTCCAGGTCGTTCGCTAAGTATTTCTCGTAGTCCAGGTCCTCGGCTTCGTAGTTCTCGTAGTCCAGGTTGTTCGCTAAGTATTTCTCGTAGTCCAGGTCGTTCGCTACGAAGCCTAGGACCAAGACTACGAGAAATACTTAGCGAACGACCTGGACTACGAGAACTACGTAGCCGATGACCTGGACCATGAGAAATACTTAGCGAACCACCTGGACTACGAGAACTACGAAGCCGAGGACCTGGACCATGAGAACTACGTAGTCGATGACCTGGACAGCGAGAACTACGAAGCCGAGGACTTGGACTACGAGAAATACTTAGCGAACGACCTGGACCACGAAAAATTGATGATGAACAACTTTCATGGAAGGTATAAACTTATTCCTTTATCTTTATGTTTCTGAAGCTATAAGATATTTGAGAGAATACAGAATTTTCAAACATATTTCGGGTAGTAATGATTTTTGAGACACCAAAGTTCATCAATTTGCAGCCGACGTGCCGAGTTTTCCGCAGTCTCAGCTGATTATTGAAAAGTTTCTTCTTCATACCAAATCTATGTCGCATCTGTTTGAAAAAGATTTGGTTGATTTATCGCGAGATACGTCCGTTCTAGCCGGCCCGACGAGTTACGTCCGTTCTAGCCGACCCGGCGAGGTACGTCCGTTCTAGCCGGCCCGGCGAGTTACGTCTGTTCTAGACTGCCCGCCGAGATACGTCTGTTTCCATAGGACCCGTCGAGGTATACACATAATATCACACATTTTCGTTTCGCGATTCTATTCATTTTTTTTTTTTGTATAATTCAATGTCAATTCATTCATGACTTATTATCTTTCTCTGCGGAAAATAAGATACGATACAAGATGAATAACAATTAATGTTTTCAATTAGAGTGATTTTTTTCTGTTAATCAGGCGAACATGAGCAATTCCACGTCAAACCGGACAGCTTTCTGACCTCGATGTTACCGATTTCGCTCTAATTTTTTTTACGGGTTCTATGGAACAGATAAATTCATCAAACAATTTTTCGTTTTTTTTTGGCCCCTATTTTCCAAGTTACATGGGGGTGAAATCCAGCAAAAAGAGCCAAAAATCGAAAACATACTCCTCTTCGAACGGTCATATCTTTGATTGTATTCATCTTAGAGACTTCAGTCAAAAACCATTTTGAAGCTATTTAATGACACTATTATTATATATTTATTTGATTCTGCGGTGACAGACAATTTCATTTGTTATAATCAAATATATTATTCAAACGTGATTTTCAAAGCAAGAACCACGCGATAAAATTCTGAAAAAAATATGAGCGTATTCCTTGATCAATTCTCTACAAAATCGTTGAGTCAAAAGGATGGAGAACCGATGAAAACTAGGTGAGGACGATTTATTTATAAGTGACGGCGCGCGCTGCACCGTAAAACCCGGCTCGGGTACGTGTGGCTAGCACAAGGAAGCATCGGTGGGCATATTACACGGTCATATCTTTGGTTTTTTTGATCCTAGAGACTTCTTCCAAGAACCATTTTAAAGCTAATGAATGACACTATTATTATATATTTCTTAAATTTCACGATAACGAACAATTCGATTTGTTATAAACAAATACAATATTCAATCGTGGTTTTCAAGGCAAGAACCACGCGTAAAAATTCTGAAAAAAATATGAGAGTATTCCTTGAGCAATTCTCTACAAGATCGTCGAGTCAAAAGGATCAAGAGCCGATGGAAACCATGTTGAAACGATTTATTTATAAGCGACGGCGCGCGCCGCCGCTGAAAGACCCGGCTCGGGTACGGTTTATCCGTGGCAGCGCGTGCCCTCGCTTATAAATAAATCGTTTTCACCTAGCTTCCATCGTTTCTTCATCCTTTTGACTTAACGATTTTATAGAGAATTGATCAAGGAATACGCTCATATTTTTTTAAGAATTCTATCGCGTGGCCCTCACTTTGAAATGCACGTTTGAATAATATATTCGTTTATAACAAATAGAATTGTTTGTTACCGCAGGATAAAATAAATATGTAAAAATAGTTCCATTCAACAGCTTTGTAATGGTTCCTGGACGAAGTCTCTAGGTTGAATACAATCAACGATATGACCGTTTGAAGGGGAGTATGTTTCGATTTTTGGCTGTTTTTGCTGAATTTCACCCCCGTGTAACTTGGAAAATAGGGGCCAAAAAAAAAACTAAAAATTGTTTGATGAATTTATCTGTTCCATAGAACCCGTAAAAAAAATTAGAGCGAAATCGGTAACATCGAGGTCAATTTTTGATTTATTTTGTCCGGTTCGACGTGGAATGGCTCACATACGTATACTACATAGATTCTACAAAATTTCTGATATGAATTTATGCCTGTCGAATTTCTACGAACGTGGTTTATTTTTGCAACAAAAATGATAATACATACGCCATTCCAACAAAACGTAACGGATGTTTGCACGTATGGATATTAGGATGATTTTTTTTTTCGACGTTTTTTTTTTTTAGTCCTAACGTGAAATTTGGTTGAAAATGTGCAAAAAAAATTCCCTGGAAGTTACAGCTCTTAATATTAATTTTAAGTACTTTCCCAAAGCGTGCGAAGATTTTCCATTTAAAATACACGTAAATCGACATTTTTTTTTCAAATTTCTATAACTCAGCCGCATTTCAAGCTATCACATTGGTCTTGATCTTGATTCACTCAGAATAAAATACTCTACAAAACTGTCCAGTGCGGCCAAAGTGTAACTTGTACTGGTGAGTTGGTACGGGTCGCTGAAGTTGATTTTCACCCAAAATTCTCGGTTTTTTGTACAAGTTACACTTTGACCGCAATGGGCACTTTGTATAAAGTGGAATTTAAATGGAAAATCTTTGCACGCTTTGGGAAAGTACTCAAAATTAATATTAAGAGCTGTAACTTTCAGGGAATTTTTTTTCGACATTTTCAACCAAATTTCACGTGATTAAAAAAAAAAAAAAAACGTCGTAAAAAAAATCACCCTAATGGATATTTTCTCATTGCATATGTATTTCGAAGGTGAAAAGTTATCAGCAGATGAACAGGCAGCAGACAAATTCAGGCGTGACTTTGCACTGACAGTAGCTTACAAACATTTGACAACCCGATGGAAAAAGTTTTTGCCTAATCATATATAATCATGCATTATCATATATGAATGTATCTATAATCTATATAGATTCATATATGATCATGCATGATTGTATATAGATTCATATATGATCATGCATGATTATATATAGATTCATATATGATCATGCATGATTATGTATAGATTTATATATGATCATGCATGATTGAATCTGACACCATATATGCTTATACATAGATCTAGATATAATTGGATCTGATCATACCAGGTTAAGACTGCCATGTCAGTGATTATATATAATTATATATGCACCTGGATATAATCATACATAGGTCCATGCATGATTGGACATAATCAGATCTAACTTGAATAAGTTTATACATAGGTTCATTCGTGATTATATCTGATCGGATCAAACTATATCTACTCATATATAATTTTATCTGCTTCCATGTCTATTTATACATAAAGTTATATATAACCAGATCCAATCACATCTGGCCAACACTGCCATGTTGGTGACCATGTATAATTATATATAGAGCTAGATATAATCATATATAGGTCTATATATGATCAGATCTGATCAGATCCGACTTCATATAGGTCTATGTAGAATTATATCTGATCAAACTTGACTGATATAAGCCCGTGTGTAGTCATATATAGGTCTCTATATTGTAACGTTTTAAGATAAACGTTGAGTTAATAAGTTATTATGTAGGTTCTCCAAGAGAAATAAAGTGAATCGTAGAGGAATTATATATGTTTTGCAATGAGATTATGTATTCAGAAAATACAGGTCTGCTTCAGTAGTGAGCTAAAGACAGACTGATTTGTTTTACAATAATCGTTGTTGACGCAGCAACCGAGTTTCTTATATTTTAAAGGATGTCATTTATCATATAGGCTACTAGATGGTGTGTATGAAATTAATAGGATATGGGTGATTTTACCCAATGTAACAATATGATCAGATCTGATCAGATCCGACTATATATAGGTCTACATATAATCATATGTAGGTCTATAAGTGATCAGATCTAATTATATATAGGTCTATATATAATCATATGTAGGTTCATATATGATCAGGTCTGATCAGATCTGATTGATATGAAACCTATATTATGTTTAAATCATACACAATTGTGTATATATTGCAACGAATACCACTTTTTCAGGGATAAGGGGTAACCCGGTAATCCGTGCACTTCGGCGTCAATATACGGGAGAGATGAATTAATTAAAGAAATAAGACCAAAAACTAGAGTTGGGCGCCAGACGTGAAAACGTCACTTGAAATATAATAAATATAACAAATACTAGACGATTGACGGCGGAACTTGCCAGTTAGCTCAGAATATAATCAACTAATTACGGTAGAGGGGCGGGGTGCCAAATTAGACAAGAATGGTTAACATTTCATATCTGATTGATTTATTGACAAATTTGCCGTATTTTACGGGATATAGAATTCGATTCACAAAATTATCGTTATGCCTCAGATAGTTTCAAGAATATCGGGATTAGATCGTAAATAATATTCACAGAAAATATAATAGAATAATAGCAAAAATATCAGAGCAATGCGATTCGATATAATACGGAATATACCATTCAGTTGGGTGGGAAAAGATATCAGACGATAATATTATAATATAATAATCATGCGGAATAAATCAAACAGAATATTAATAACTAAGAACTATAAATTAAATAACAAATGCTTGCTTCTACACTCGCTATCTCCAGAAATTATTTGCCTACAGGTCGATCGCTATCATTTTATTCACTACTAAGAAAAGAATAGCAACTAAACTCTACGGCATGCGTTAAGCAGCGTGAGAGAAAGAATAGAATAGAATAGAATAAAGAAAAGAAAACCCACAAAGAGATGCTAAGCACGAGTCAGCTCGTGAATCCGTCCTTAATCAGGCTACTAAAATACTAAAACCTCGGGACGAAGTCGAAGACTTGCGTTCCGTTATTTCGTGACCTACGTCACACCAAATATATAATATATAACAGACTAAATAACTAGACGGGATTCGTGAACTAGCTCGTGGTTTTACAGAAAATAGGTCTTACCTTATCGATGAGATAGAGAATTCCTCGTACAAGTACGGGATTAACACAAAGACACTTAGTGTTCTTTTTAACTGATTCTAACTAAAATATTCTACGATAAACTAGAAATAACAGAATGAAGAGGAAAAAGAAAAGAATAAGAATAAAAAAGCTATGACGCACTGTAACCACTCGGGATAGTCGGGATATTCGGTATTTTGTCGGGATCTGAAGTTCTTGACGTGAAGACGGACGAGCGTAGAAGTAGATCGAGTCCTGTGTCGTCCTACATTTTATAGCTTCGGGAATTCCATGCCATGAGCCGATCTTCGCTGGTAGCTTAGGCGACCAATCAGGCGCCGAGTACGGTTGGACGTACTTTCGGGAACACGTTGTCCTATTTCGCCTGAGTTTTGAATATTTGTCCAGGCGTGTAGTTAGCTACACGGTACGGCGGGATATTTCAAATGTAGTAGACGGAACTTCGACGGTTTCTCTCCTCGTCTCTTCTCTTTTCTGCCCTGGTCTCTCGTCTCGGGACTCCTCGGGATCATCGTCGGGATGAAGTGCACCCTAGTTGCGCTTTAACTAGAAAACTGACCAATTAGAGGATGTGGCGGAAGTTCTGATGCCCCAATAACCGGATCTGCATCCAGAATTCCCCATGGGCGGTATGGAAGGCTTACGGACAGGCCTGCATCATACGATTGCAGTTCTACTATCGGGACCTTTCTTGGGTAACCCCACGATAGCGTGACGATGACGAGAAAGTCGATGACATGGTCTAGCTCGACTCCAGGTCGATAAGTCTTCGGCAACGGGAAGCTTTGGTCGGGTTACTTTTGGGTGTTCGCCCTGCTCTATTCAACCATTGCCGAGACGTCCAGAAATAGTTGACGGGAAGTGGTCCAGCACCAGGCTGAGGAGTCTGCGGGAACGGGAGAAGGGACTCAGTGAGTCGCCCTTATTCGACCTTTCCTGCGGCATCCACGACTGAGAGCGTTGGAGAGAGAGACGGGAACCAATAATTCGGAAAGGACCTCGATTTAGACGTCGGATGAATCCCTCGACGTCCTGGCGTAGTCCTCCGAGCGTCGACATTTTACAGAATTTCATAGAATCGAAGGGAACAAATGATAAATAATATAAGCGATAATTAACTAAATTCTGACCTGAGACCTTGGCTACTTTCTGGAGTTGTCCGTCCTCACGTCGTCACTGATCTTAGTGGCCCGACTGTGACAGTTGCGAAATGCAACGTCACAATATATTATGATTAGGTTCTAGTCAATAAAATGAGCGTTCATAATCTCTCTCAATAAATAGAATAAATAGCATCTTCAAATTAGTAGTTTTTGTTGCTGAAAAATTTGGAGTGGCCATATTTCCTCACACTCCCTAAAATACGAAAACAATTTCAGAATCGTTCGATCATCATAATCAATATCAAGTGCATCATTGAGATCAATAAAATTTTCGGGACAAATACATACAGACATTCTAAAAATTCCGACTATTAAATACGTGAAGTAGCAAAGTGGTAGAAGCTTCGACTGATACGTAGGAGGAGCCGGGTTTGAGTCCCAGTAAGAAACAGTCCCGAGAAAAAACGATTAGATATATTCGGATATAAATATATATAATTATATATGAGTTTATATATAATCATATCAAATTATATATGTTTCCATATATAACTATATATGGATGTATATATATTTATTAGGGTGGGCCGAAAAACCCTTGATGTCGAAAATTGAAAACGGCTAGTGTCGAAAAGTTTCCTTGGGATATGAAACGAAGGCTCCATTTTTTTGGGATTTTTATCTCGACTCCTTCCGCTCGACCAAGAGGCTTGAAGTTGCCAATATTTGAAAAAAATCTCTAAACACTATCAAAAAAAACTACAACCCTTTTTATCGTGATACCCTCCTCTTTTCTCCTCATCCGGGCTTGGGACCGGCAACGGCAGAAACTTTTTTTTTTTTGATTTTTTTAATTTTTTTTTTCCAATTTTTTTTTAATTTTTTTTTTTTCTTTTTGTATTGGTCATTCTTTTTAATATCATAGTAATTTAGACGTCAAATTACTTCAGAAATCTTTCTTACTATCGAAAAGGGTTGTAGTTTTTTTTAATAGTATTTAGAGATTTTTTGCAAATACTGGCAACTTCAAGCCTCTTGGTCGAGCGGAAGGAGTCGAGATAAAAATCCCAAAAAAATGAAGCCTTCGTTTCATATCCCAAGGAAACTTTTCGACACTAGCCGTTTTCAATTTTCGACATGAAGGGTTTTTCGGCCCACCCTAATATTTATATATGATAAGATATAACCGATGGAAACTTGCTCAGAACTAGATATAATCATATATAGGCCCATATAGAATATATATATAGGACTATATACAACCATATATGATTGGATATGATCTGTTGAAGCTCATGTTGAACCATATATAGTCAGACCTAGGCCCATATATGATTAGATATAAACAGATGTAAATCAGTTGAAGCTCATACGGATCGAGATAAAATCATATATAGGTTCATATATAGTTATATATGATCGATCTAATAAAGTGAAGCTTGTGTGAAACTATATGGGCATATCCATAGAATTTTCAACTTTTGTAAGGGATAGTAGTTGTGTCCATTCCAAGTACAAATTGGATACCCCAAGGGTGTTTTCGACTGACAAATACTTTTTCTTGAAGCTAACTGTGATGTTCTAGTATATTTAAATTCATTTCCGCATGTTATGAGTACAAAAATCCTAGCGAAAATGACAAGTCACTGGGAGGATGGAGCATTTATTTTTTTTTCAACCACTATAACTTGTTGACCGATGATGATAGCAACCTGATTTTTTTTTTCATTGATTGTAAGCACGTGAATATTAGAAAAATGCGAGCCAGATATATGTGCCGGCCAGGTGAGCTCTAATAAAAATTAATGAAATAGCGACGACGAAATTTTTTGAATCGAAGATGATTTTATTTTTTTCATTACAACTTTTTGACCGATCCATTTGAACGATCGACCTTGAAGTATCTTATTCTACGTATCTTAAGCTATAAAACGGTATCCGACCGGAAAGTGTGCCCACAACCTGAAAAAAGTTGCAAGCTTTTGAAAATTACTATCTGAAGAATAATTCGAAGAAAAAAATCACTATTTCAGCTGGCACACCTGTATAATGATTGCGATCCCATTCCAAGCAATAGTAATCGATAACATTCGTTATAAGAAGTATATTATCAAATTGGTCGCTATTTTTATGCATATTTCGAAGAGATAAATACAAACGAGTAAATATTTTCATAAATCATCAATTTTCATATTTGTTAAAAAAATGTTTACAAACATATCTTTCACGTGCAGTATCAGAACTGTCGTTTTAAACAGCACGAGTATTTATTTTTTATTTATTTTCATTTATTTTTATTCGATTCATTTTTTTTCAATTTATTTTCCTTTCAAGTTTTTCTTTTTTTTTTTCATTTTATTCTATTTTTTTCGTTTATTATACGCGTAAGACTCTAGGCGCCGTCGAACCGGAGTGCGAATTCGACCACAAAAATAGTTTTTCAAAGATTATTTGAAAAAGAAAATTGAATTTTGATTTTTCCTCCATCAGCACTTGACCGAGCCTTGAAAATGAATTATTTCAATTTTTTTCGTGTATACTGAGACTCAAGAACACAGATCATTCTAGTTTTATAGGTGTGTCGTCAATTTTTCCGAAATTTATTTTTGTACCTCAAAAGTTAGAAATTCCATGGATATGCCCATATATAATCAGATATAGGTCGTTACACGATTATACATAAGTTCATATCGCAGGTAAGACATGAGTTATATATGATCGATCTAATAAGTAGAGCTTATGTGGAACTATATATAATCAGATATAGATCTATATTCAATTATATATAACGAAATAAAATCTATAGAAAGCTTAAACGGAAAGATATATAATCAGATATAGGTCGTTACACGATTATACATAAGTTCATATCGCAGGTAAGACATGATTACATGCAATTATTACATTATTGTTAAACAAAAAATTCATTCAATGAAATGTCTATTAACTCTGAATTCGACAGCTTGATCATAGGTTTCGACAAACAGAAAAATATGATATGTATTATATAATAGCAAATTGGCGTAGTCGGTAGAGCGTGCGACCAGTCACAAGTATTCGAGCGGACTTGGGTTCAAATCCCTGTGCAGGATTTTTTTTTTTTTTTTTTTATAAAAGCACCTGGATATAATTATATATGAATATATACAAATATATATAAATATATATAATTATATACAATTATATCGGGCCAATTTTCGGATATAATCATATCTGGATGATTAGATATAATTATATCCGAATATATCTAATCATTTTTTCTCGGGGTGAGAAAATTTTAATCGACAAAAAAGGTTAATTATCAGAAATAAACATAATTCCGGATCATTGCGACGTATAATAGATATAAGAACAATAGTTTATATAATTTTTTTAATTTAATCAACTGTTTTATTTCAACTGTCCGAAACAAATAATTAGATCTGATTAGATCTGATTATATATAGATCATATATAATTATGTATAATTAGATATAATTAGACCTGGCCATTTTTTGGATCTGATCATGTATAGGTGATTATGCATGATCATATATGATTAGACAAAAACTTTTTCCATCGGGTAAGGAAACAAATATTTAATATGGATGAGACTGGCTTGCAATTTAAGTTAACCCCGACAAGAACGTTTGTTCCACAAGATGTTACACAAGTCTCAGGTACTAAAAAGCAATTGGAAAGAGTTACGATTGCTGCTTGTTGCAATGCGGATGGTTCGTTTGCTATTCCTTTGATGGTTATTGGAAAGGCGAAAAATCCACAGTGTTCGAAAAACCTAAACAAAGACACAGATCTACCAGTTTGGTATCGCAATCAACGGAATGCTTGGATGGACCAAACCATTTTTGACGAATGGTTCACCAAGCAGTTTGTTCCTCTAGTTGAAAACTTTTTACGCTCTGAAGCTTTACCATTGACCGCGATACTCTTTGTCGATAATTGCAAGGCACACAAATATTTGAAAATAGGAGAATTTGAAATTGTGTTTTTTCCACCGAACGTGACATCATTAATCCAACCAATGGATCAGGGGATCCTCGAAACTTTGAAAATCCACTACCAAAATCGTTTAATCGATTCGATTATTGAAGCAATCAAGGAGGATGAGGAATTTAATCTATTAGAATACCTGAAGACTGTCAACTTATACAAAGTTATATTCTGGATAGCATAATCGTGGAAAAAAGTAAACCCTGTGACAATGTACAAATGCTGGAAGACCTTGTGGCCGGTAGAAACACGAGAAATTGCGACACAGACCGAAGAATCGTCATACGCAATAGACAATTTGGACGGATCAGTGGGTATCGAAGTTCATACTAACCCTGCTACGGAAATAATTTCAGGTGTGGATCAATTACTCAGCTTGATAAACAGTATCGAAGGATATGAATCAATCAACTCTCTAACTCTATGGAAGTGGCTGAAGAAAGATAATAACGGTGAATTATTCTAGCCTTATAATCTTCCATTAATTACAGAATATTTCAATGACATCTTATTCTAATTAATAGATGTACTGGGCGAGAGTACGTTAAGGTTTGAATCAGCAGAACTTGAAAGTGTAGGAGATCATTTTCACGTAAACGCCATACAAATGACTTCTGATGTTAGCTTTAAAGGCCCTAAGAACCACGACGAGACCAATAGTTTTAACTTCCTATCCGAAGCATTTGATATTATTTATCAAGATCTTGAGTAATGTGCAAGGAGGACAATTTGCATGCATTATATATTATTAAAAGATGTAGATACGAATACATATTATTCACCGTATTGAATTCTAAAATACATACTAAATGCTTATGTTAAATCGGTTTTTTTAAGCTATACTTAATAACTTGTACCACGATACTTACATCATATACAGACTAATACAACTATAATTAAAACAAAATACAGAATTCTCTGTGCTTTACTTGATAAAAATTGATTATAAATGTTGCTCTTATGCTTCGAAATACGTATGAAATGGAATTTCGGCTGACGGAACTATTGAGGGGTAGGTATACGAAATCCGAGCTCGCGGATACTCGTCTGAGTAGTGGGGGAAGTAGTTCGCACATCAAACTGGGGAAGCGGAACTATTGAGTGAGGCACTATTGAGAGGTCGGACTGTACATCATTTTGTTAGATGTTGGTATGCAACCTGTGTCTGTATTTTCGTCTATCTTAAGCTTTCTTCAAATCCAGATTAGTGCTATCACGACTAATAGAATGAGAATACTCATTTGCTATTTAAAGACATGATCGATCGACTCCCTCTTTCTCAAATGATAGAGATTCTCTTCAGGTTCATGTTCTCTGTGTAATAACATAGAGATTCTCATTTATATTTATTTATCCATTGTAGACTCAGCGTATAATCATTTATGAATGTAATTATTCCAGAAAAACCTTCTTTATGGATTGTTTAATTTCGTAGCGGGTCGCCGTATAAGACGAGAGGATGATGAGAGAAAACGCTTGGGTTGCAAAGTATCGGGATAGTGTGGTTTAATACGAGAAACCGCAAGGGTCAGACGAAGAGAGCAGAATGCGAGGATTTGACTTCATAAACTTCCATTTCATGCTCTACGCTAGTCTTGCATGAATGAGCTCAATTCTATATATTTTGATACCTTCTGTTCAGACCCGAATTTGAAGTTACCCAGCAAACACAGATTGCAGGGCCATTGCTGGATAGGTGGAGGAATGCCGATACTTGAGTTGCCGAACCACTGTCGGAAGACTTGCGATGGCCCTGTACCCTGGTGTCACAGTGGCCGACAGCTGGGCCAGTGCCGGCAGTGCCGGCAGTGTGATAACGGCCCAACGTTTGGACAGCGCAAGTCCAGCAATGGCCCAAATTGGCTGTCGGGCAGTCGTCAATGGCCCAACAAGAGCCCAATATTGATCAGCCGATGACCCGATCATTCTATTTTTGTTTATTTTCGATGTTATTCGGATAAAAAATATTTTTTTTCACCAGTCAATTCTTTTTCGAGCGGTAGAGCACGTAGTTAATATTTTCTGGATGTTAGAAATCATCTCTTCAAAGATTAACTTTTTGTTTTTTTTATGTGGGTCACCCATCCGAATTCTGGCCGCAGTTGAAGTTGCTTAACTTCGTTGATCGTCTGATGCCCGGTGTTTATCTAGACCTAATAGTCACCTCTCACAATATTTAACACTTTTTGACTGGATAGGTAAACTTTGATTTGTGAGGATTTACATCAATATGTACTTGAAAAAAAAAATTATAGCAAAATTTCACGATCACTTCGAAAGTTGCTGATGATTAAATAGTATATACTCTTATTCGATTGCATAGAAACATTCGTTTTCCGGTAAATTCGGTGAAAGTGTTAGAAATACTGCAGTCAGCAGAAGAGCTCATAGGGGCGAGCGGGGCAAGGAGGGCACCTCAGCCAAAAAACAAAAAATTCTGGGAAAATTTTCGATTTTTTTCTTTCAATAAAAATTGTTTGTCGAAGGAATTTTATTTTTCCAAATTTAATTCCGAAAATTTGGCCAAGGTGGCCCCTTTTCCCCGCTGCCCTCTTTGCCACCCTCTACCATACTATGTACGCCGGCGAATCAACGATCGGATGCCGGTAGAAAAGTTCCGGAATCGCCAATGCCGGGCCATCAAGATACAGATGCAAGTGTGTTCGAAAACGGCCAAGTGATGGCGACTCGGTTGTGGCAAGATGCAAAATGCCCTGCAGGAAATCAGTAGTTGGTAACCAACACCGTTCCATCAATGGTTGGATACTGGTAAAACTTCACCGAAATACCGCTATCTTACATGAAGTGGCGCCGTAAAGGCTTGCCTGGACCAGCACATTGCCAGCACTGCCAGTGCTGGGCCATTAGGATTTCGGCAGTTCTGTGTTTTCTGGGTAACGTTATGAGTATGGGACGCGTACATGTTCTTCTTACAGAGGACCTAGCTGCATTGACAAAAAAAATTACCTAAGAATTGCAATATATATATCTCATATTTATATATATTCAATCATGAGCAGCAACTATAACCCTGCGTGCAAGTAACTCCGCCATTGCCGGTCCCTGCAGGCCCAAATGAGACAAGAGAAGGGCTGCGCGCAGGGTTACACGTTTCAGGCATTTAGAATTATACCAGATTCTAACGAAACAATTCGTAGAACTTAATGAAAGAACACATGTTACGTCTGTCCACAGAAATTCAAGGCTCACAGAAAACAATGAGCATACGTGTATACAAAGAAGAAAAGGCTTTCTTGATTCAAGAAAAAATCGTTCTTCATTATCGTGTTCTTCGACGAAGTCAATTTCATTATCTTGTTTCAAGACAATATTTCTTCAATTGATATAGTGACAACAGTTGAATGGTGACTAATAAAGTATAGATTAAAGAATATTCATTTTACTTGAGGAATATTTATTTTCCAACCAAGAATTTTTTTCTTCAATGAAGAAAAAGTAAATTCTTATGAATACATTTTTTCTCTCTCAATTGAAGTGAAACTATCTCATTTCAAAATAATCGAATTACTTATTTCCAGAACATTGTTTTCTCAACTTGAGAAGAAACATGTTTGATGTAAAATAATTAATTTTTTGGCTCAAATAAATATGTATATTCAGTTTGATAAACTAAAGTCTCAAATGAAGGAATTTATATTTCTTGACCCGAGCAAATGTATATTCAACTCGAGAAAATAATTTTCTCGTCCAGAAAAAATTTTGTTCAGTACCAGAAAATTTATTTTTTGATAGAAGAATATATTTGAAGCCTAAAAAAATGAACCACCAATTTCAAAACATATATTCTAGCTTTCGCGACAACTCTTTATTGACAAACTTTCAATTTACCAGCTCAAAAATTATTCAAAGTATTTAGATTCAATAAAATATTATATTCATTATATAAATATTGATATTCTAAATTTTCATGAGGCTGATATACAATTTGTCGTCTATATTATGTATCATCAATGGGTGTAAATTACATTCATTAATGGGAATTTTTTTTCTTTTCCTACTTTGAATAATATTATACGCTTCGAAATGCGAATTGAACAAAAGTATTTTCAATAAAGAGCAATCAAATGTGACAACACTATCGTCGGCATTATTCATATGAATATCATCAATTAAATAAAGTATTGGCTCATCAAATTCAACAAACTTATGCATTATTGCCATATTAACTCTATATTTCATTCCATGAATTTCATACCAATCAACAGAATATTCAGTATCACTAATAAAAGATTGATGCGGACTCTTACTATATGAGATTGAATCATTAAATCCTTTTTTATTCAAGTATCTACAACAAGCTTTTAATTGGCATCTAATAGCAACTGATAGGGGTATTCGTCTTCTAGAAGTTATAAAATTACAAACGTTTTTAATTCTGTATGTTGATTCTCAAACTTATATGAACTAATTAAAATGGGTGGGCTAACTTTCCAATAATTCTATCATAGTGCAAAAGGAAATGAAACTTGGGCTTTAATTGTTCATCAAATATATCTAAAAACTTTCGATGATGCTCGCTAATTAAGTTTTTTTAGGTACATTAATGACTGATCAGTGAGAGCCTGTGAAGGCAATATTTCAGTAATTTCTAGTAATAAATGATAGTATTGCCAAACTTCATCATTTTCCTTCAATGAATCACCTTTAATGAGACGAAATCACGCACCAAGCTTAACATTTCTGAAGCTGATATAATTATATATTTGTTATTTAAATGATTATTATTAATTATGGCTTTTCTGTCTAATGGCCATGTTTTAAATGATACTCAAAACTGTATTTAGAATGATACGTCCTAAAACAATCTCTGATCGCACATGAGAAGAAATTAGTTATTTCCCGGACGTCTTCTAAATGTGAAATATAAATTCCATAGTCAGCTGATGAATGTCCACATTGAGTACGAATGAGCGCCAATGAATTTATTTCGGCACAAACGTCGATTGAACTGCAAGGCTAGAAAAATAAAAATTTCGGAATTTATTTATTAATACATAATCAAAGATATAATTTAAATAGGAACAATTCATAATTAAAGGAAAACCCACCGAACTTTTCAAAAATTCCAATCTGCGTTTTAATCAGAATCCTCGTAGCCATATGTCCGCACAATTCCTTCAGGTTTTCATCAGTCAAAGATTTCAATAATTTGATAGTTATTCCATTAACTAGATGATCAGAACAGAAAATTAGATTTTATTGTTTTAATTATTCAGAATATGATATATATTTTTTCTATTGATTGTAATCACTAAACGATTGATAAAAAATATTTTATAGAATAATCCAGATTTGTTTTTAATTATTTTCTATTTACATTATTTTGTTATTGCTTCCAGGCTGAATGATATTTGCGATTAAAAAATATATTTGATATTTTACACGCGTATTATTTGTTTTGGTTTCGAAAAAAAGAAGTTTCGAACCTGAATAGTAAATGACACTATATCTTTAATTTATTGAAAATATCAAACGTTGTCATCTGATATGACAAATAATAATCTATTGATCAGCTTTTTTTAGCAAGTTGAAAAAATATTAAAAAAATTTAATTCATTCCTTGTTATTCAACAGAACAAATTGTGAAAGAATACTTCTATGATTCAAATTATTCAATGGTTTTTTATTCATTTACGTTTTCAAATTTGGATAGTGAAGTCATATCGAATGCAATTCTTGTTCATTCAGGTTGTCTATTACTTTGTATTGTACTTCAAATCGTTTCTATCGAAGTAACGAAGGAAAATATGTATATTTATAATTGAAAAAAGTTCGAATATATTTATATATAAATAATAAATAATAATTTCCTAATTTCTTACTAACGAATAGTTTGATAACGTCATCGGTCACTCCCCATTCAATGAATAAATCCCGCAAAATTTGTCCATCCAATGGAGGCTTATCAGCCATTTCGATTTACTGAAATCAGTCAGTGTTTTATAGGTATATATTCTTTTCATTTTATGTATATTTAGGTATGTGATAATAACGAAAATAAGAAGATCATTGTATAAAAAGTCGATGATTTACTATATTTATAATTTGTTACTTCATAAACTAATGCAAGAGTACTTACTTCTTTCAAGTAGATCAGCCCAGAAATTCATATTTCATTTATAACAACAAATATCACGCTTCCGCAGTTCAATAATCATTCAAAAATTAATTGATTATCCCAAAATACCTGGGAAATCACGACTTCATGCTTGCACTGTTGACACTGCTCAGAACTCGGTTATAGCGACAGTCCAACTGAATGGTATAGGTAGAGTATAGACTAAACCCCAAAAAGCACCCCTGGTGCAAAAACCTTCCGCCAAGTACATTAATGCGGTCACTAGCCCCAAAAAAATCAACCAACTGAAATTCCTCCTTAACAAAAGTGGTACTATAAAAATGTCTACTTACAAAAGGATTGAAATCAGATACAGTTGCCAAGTACATGTCTTCTGTATAACAAAAGTTTACAACAGAAGAACAGAAAACTGAATAGGGTGACCGATCCAATACGTGAACGCTGACCAATAGATGAACGATTTCAACTTTGACTTGCTTTTTCGAAGAGATAAAACACTTTGATGATATAACAGAAATCCTATTCGAAAGATGCGACACTCTTTAAACCGTAAATGCAAAGGTAACAAAAGGGAAAAATTGTCTGAATGAAAAAAAAACACTGTAATGTATTGTTTTCGATTACGCGCGTCAGTCGCTGGAAGCTTATAAGCCTGCAGTCTGTGATTCATATTTCTTTCGTTCGACTGAACAATTTTGATCCAATACAACGAGGTAAGTATTGCTGAATAACATCATAATATGTTTAATGTTTCACCTAAGAACAAAATTTACAAATCAAAACTGGGGATATTAAAGATAATAGCTGTTCATCCACTGGTTTCGGGTTTTAACCTAAAACCAGTGGATGGACGAGCGATAATAAACGTCTCATCAATAATTATTTTCTTATAAATTAATGTTTGATTGAAAATGTAGAGTGTCTCCCCATAATTTCTGTCGTTTTTGATCTTTTTCGTGATATTCGTATTTATCGGTTCATGTTTATGAGTAGTTCATGAGTTATATTTGACAGTCAATGAATTTTCATAATCGTTTCGGGTGGGGGTCGAAAAACCGGAACCCCAAAATTCATAATGACCGAAATTCCGAAAATCGGATACCCGAATACCATTACTGCCGAACTGCAGACAATCATCAATCCTAATTCAAACATTCCAAAACCATAATTCCGAAGTGCTTTCTCACAATTCATGAAAATATCCGAAGCACATTTAAGATCTGCGTACACTATGCCACGGCGAGTATCGTTCCATCGCCGTGCATCGCCGTGCATTGCCGCGCTGCGGCGTAATGTACGCAGAGCTTTATACCCAAAAGCCTCCTTCCGAATTTGAAAATATCGACGTAGCGAAATGCAGATTGTAGTAAAACAGAAGGTTTAAATTGCCGAGAATCAGATTTCCAAACAACCGTTACCCCCACCCATAACCCATTTTTTTTTCCTCTTTTCTAGAATGTCATCCAGTAAAAAGAAGAAAATTACATCACATTTATACTCTAGCGAGGCATTCAATTCAGCTTTACAAGATATTCAAAATGGGAAGAGTTTTGGAAATGCGTCAGATGAATATAACATTCCTAAGTCCACGTTACATGCAAAAGCAACAGGAAAGACTCCTCAAGAATGTAATGTAAGAAGGGACCAAAAACAATTTTATTACCTGAAGAAGAGGAGCGTATCGAGAAATGGATTATCATGAAAGCTCGTTTGGGTTTCCCTATGCACGGAGAGGAAGTTAAAGATGGTGTACAAAAAGTACTCAACTCTTCAGGAAGGGAAACTCCATTCAAAGATAATCGACCAGGAAACAAATGGCTGAAACTTTTCTTGAAGAGACATCCTTCAATAGTGAAGAGAAATACTGATTTAATTTCAAAAGGAAGAGCATCAGTAACCGAAAAGAAACTGCGAGATTGGTTTAAAGAAGTAAAAAACTTCCTAATTGATTCTGGTGATGAAAGTGTTCTTGAGAGACCTGAATGTATCTTTAACGCAGATGAAACTGGTGTGCAGCTGTGTCCAAAATTAGGAAAACTTTTAGGATCAAAGAGTGAAAAAGATTTTTATGAAGTTGCTTCAGGACAAGAAAAAAAAAACATTACTGTGCTTTGCACTTTCTCAGCTGCAGGCGATGCATTACCACCGATGATTTTATATCCGTACAAGAGGATACCAGCTAACATAGCGAATTCAGTACCAGGTGAGTGGCCTATAGGAAGATCCGATACAGGTTGGATGCAGTCTAGCACTTTTTTTGAGTACATCAAAAACTTCTTCTATCTATGGTGCGTTAAACAGAAAATCCAGTCCCCAGTTACATTTTTCTTCGATGGACATAAGTCACATTTATCGTTAGAAGTCAGCGAGTTTTGTTCAGAGAAAGAAATAATATTAGTGTGTTTATATCCCAACGCAACCCATATCATTCAGCCATGTGATGTATCAATTTTCAAGGCTTTGAAACTTAGACGGAAACAAATAGTATTGAACCATAAACAAAAAAGCCAAAAATCCAGAACACTGGATTCTTTTGCTCCATTATTCAAAATGGCTTTCGAAAAGATTACACCTGCATCGATAACAAACGGATTCAGAGTTCGTGGATTATATCCATATGATCAAAATGCAGTAAAGTACAACAAGTGTATATCCACTAGAAGAAATGAGATTTTTGAAAAAACTGTTGAAAATTCAATTGTGTCTTTGGATGGTAAAGACTATAGATCAACAAAAAAATTTTTTGGACAGTTTATTGAAAAAGAAAGATTGGAAAAGTTCATGGATATTAGAAATAAAAAACTAGAGTGCAATGATCCTGTTTATTTACTTTGGAAGGCTTGCTACGATAACTTGGAAAATGATCAAGATGATAACGCAACAGCTGATTCTGGAAGCACATCTTCTGGCCCCATCGAAATTGAATCTGTGATAGATTCTCATAATATGAATCATGACTCACTTATTGATTGGGGAATATCAAGTCCCTTTGTATCCGGAGAAAGTGAAACCAATGCTAGTATTGAGAAAAACTCGGTTACCGGTCCTAGCAGTAATAAGATGCAAAACTGTGTGGAATCAAGTTGCTTTAATGTGAATATTATCGATATTCAAAGTGTGCCTATTATTGACATAAGTGATATTAGAAGTTTAAATAGTTGTATTGGAGTGATTTCTAGTTGAGATGATATTGATTTTACTTCTGTGATTGAGCCTGGAGAGAATATAGATTTCTCCATTCGAGAAAAGACTACTAGTATAGAAAATCTAGAGCACGTACTCAAATTAGATTATATCAGTATCAGTATAACAGATAGTATTGGTATTACAGAAAATTCCAAAGATAGTTCATGTACTTTAAGCAAGGTAGAAAATGATCTTCAAATGAGTGATTGTGAGGATCTTAATAATTTAGAAAATTCAAAACCTAGTCCGAATGATTATCAAAGGAAGGCTGATGTCTCTAATATTCCACAAATCAATAAGGAACTAGATTGCACGAGTAATGTACAAGATTCTCAATCTAATCCTGGAGAAGATATAGATATCATCGGACCTCGCTCGAAATCTTCATTACCTTGGAATGACTTACCATGGCCAAAGAATGAGAAAAAGGAAGTTCCCAAGAACAAGGTTCAAGAGAAATTACCTTTTGTAATAACGTGGAAAGAATTTCAATTGAATCAGAAGTTGAAGGCTGAAGAAAAACTGAGAAAAGAATTAGAGACGAAAAACAGAATATTACAGAATAGACTTAAAAAAGAGGAAATAGAAATGACTAAAGTACGAATTAAAGAAGAAAAAGAAATGAAAAAGAAAGAAAAAATAGAGGAAAATGAGCGCAAAAGAAAGTTAAACAACGAGGCAAAGGAAGAAAAGAGAAGAGCAAAAGAAGAAAATGAAGCAAAAAAAACGTGGAGTGGCGAAGAAGAGACTAGAAAAGGGAGGATTGAGAGGGAAGGAAGTCCAGGAAAAAGAAAATCATGATGAGTATCAAAAGAAATCGAAGAGACGCAAAAAATGTGGAGTGGAAAGGAAAGCTATAAACACCATGATCAGTGAAGATGTTTCAGAAAAATTAGATTTAGTTCCGTTAGATTCATCCGAGGATTCATCCATCCATTAGTGTGACTCAGTTCTTCTATCTATAAGTACAAAGACGTCGAAGAAAAAATGTATTTATGTATTTTTATATTATTATTATGTTATTTCGTGATATAAAAGAGTATATGCAAGGAAAGTAATTTTCCAAAGAACTATTGCAAAAGGAGCCATGTAAGAACATTTCATAGTTTTGATTCTTATTATTTATAATATTTATATAATACTCGAGCATTGATTGTACCTATAAGCATTTTTCGAATATTTGTATTGAATAAATTCGATTAAACGTTCAATTTCAAGAAAACATCAGCGTCTATGCGTTTATTATTACCCGTTCATCTATTGGTCAATTGGCCGTCCACCTACTGGGCGGATCGTCTATCTACTGGGGTTTTCGATGTTTCGCAAGATTTCCAGTATATTCTATTTAATAGTATAATCTGTGGGAAAAACGGCATCGGAATCCGATAATTTAGATATTTTTGTAATAGATATCATACAATTCCTGTCTCTGACAATGAAAATTGGTATGGTGATCCTAATCCGAAGTTGAAAATATCCGTAATCGTCCACGTACTGGGTCGGTCACCTTAGTCATGTATCATTCACTCGCTACGCTCGCTCACTCAATCAGCTCTTGATAATTACATGGAGAAAATCAGAAAAAAAAATTTAGTACGTGGTACTTGCGGGCCATTTATGAGTAAGTAAAACAGGGTGTCCAGCAACTGAGCATTTCGAAATTCCCTGAGAATTCCAGGTTTCCCAGGGCAATATTCGTCGTTTTTCCAGGGTAACAAGCCTAATATATACAGAGCGATGCTGTGGAAAGTGACGTACCTAAAAAGTAGGCAAACGGAAAACGCCTGCATTGAGTAGATCAAACATCGACGATTGGATTTTATCTATTGCGTAATAATCTGCTCAATTCATGCGTTTTCCAGTTGCCTACCTTTCAGGCGCATGATTGTCCACATAATCGCTCTGTATAACCATTCTCAGTGTTAGATCAGCGCGTGCAAGAGATTGATTTTTTATTTTCGAATTTAAACACAAAACTTTGAATTCCCAGAACTTGAGCAAAATTCCATAAGAATTCCCTGAGAATGCCCTGTCCAACGAAATTCCCTGAGAATTCCAGGTTCTCCAGGTTTTCCCTGTCGCTGGAAACCCTGTAAAAGAATATTCATTTAGGTCTATGCATCATTTGTTTGATACATATTGCTATAATGGCCCGCCAAATACCACTTCCTAAATTTTTTTTTTCTGATTTTTTCCATGCAATTATCAAGAGCTGATTGAGTGAGCGAGCGTAGCGAGTGAATGATACATGACTATTCAGTTTTGAGTTCTTCTGTTGTAAACTTTTGTTATACAGAAGACATGTACTTGGCAACTGTATCTGATTTCAATCCTTTTGTAAGTAGACATTTTTATAGTACCACTTTTGTTAAGGAGGAATTTTAGTTGGTGGATTTTTTTGGGGGTAGTGACCGCATTAATGTACTTGGCGAAAGGTTTTTGCACCAGGGGGGCTTTTTGGGGTTGATATCACCACTTTTTGGACAATTTTGCTTGACTACCGTTGACAGACCGTTAGAACGTTCTAGCAAACGCGTCTGCCGTGTGACGTCACAAATAGTATATAAGTTGCGACGGCGCTCAGCAGAGCAGCAATTCATAGGCAAAACGCCTAATTGTCTCACTATCACTTCAATCCTCATACTTTGTATCAAACACTCGTGGCATAGAGCTCGAGTGATCTATAACTTCTCATTTCGATTTTCGTTGGATATTAACTATAGCAGTAATATACCGTTAGCTTCTTATTACAGTCAGAAATTTATTATTATCAAATATTATCAAAACCATTTAAAAGTCACGTCATTAAAATTATATTATTGTGCAAATCTTCGACAGCAAGTCATATAGTATAGAAAAGAGCAGCATTGTAAATATAGTCGGTTGCAACCTTAGAATAAGTTATTTGAATAAATGATATTTTTTTTGTTTGGTTAAAAAGAAGCAATTAATTGTCGCAGCCTCCTTTCTTCGCCAATTTCCAGGTCTTGTAAATTCTACTTACTAACTATAGCATAGGGACAGCTTCGGCAAGGTATAACCTTGTCTAAGTCTGAGACAGGCTTTGTCTGCTTTGCAGACACAGTTCTGAGCGTAGGTTGTTTACTAACTGGGAAAAAGACGGTAGTTGCACGTCTGCGTGTACCTATTCGTCAGGGAGACGGCTGATAACGCAGTGCGTTTGAGGTCCGTAAGATTAGCGTCAGTAGATTAATTATTAAGAGTGATCCCGAAAAACATAACCGAGCAATAGAACTCACAATAACGGCACGGTTTGACATATCTTCAATATCTCAAACCTGTGAAAAGTTACAATATTGCAATTCTTAGGTAATTTTTTTTGTCAATGCAGCTAGGTCCTCTGTAAAAAGAACATGTACGCGTCCCATACTCATAACGTTAACTTCAAATTCGGGTCTGAACAGAAGGTATCAAAATATATAGAATTGAGCCTATTCATGCAAGACTAGCGTAGAGCATAAAATAGAAGTTTATGAAGTCACACACTCGCATTCTGCTCTCTTCGTCTGACTCTTGCGGTTTCTCGTATCAAATCACACTATCCCGATACTTTGCAACCAATGCGTTTTCTGTCATCATCCTCTCGTCTTATACGGCGAACCGCTACGAAATTAAACAATCCATAAAGAAGGTTTTTCTGGAATAATTACATTCATAAATGATTATATGCTCAGTGTACAATGAATAAATAAATATAAAAAATGAGAATCTCTATCATCTGAGAAAGAGGGAGTCGATCGATCATTTCTTTAAATAGCAAATGTGTATTTTCATTCTATTTGTCGTGATAGCACTCATCTGGATTTGAAGAAAGCTTAAGATAGACGAAAATACAGACACGGGTTGCATACCAAAATCTAACAGAATTACGTATTGAAATTTGACATTATATCGATAGACTAATTCCATAGGGGCGTAAGGAACAAAAAAAAAAAATTTTTGCGGATATGCCCATGATATTCTCCATTGCATGAAAAAGATTTTGCCGCTATAAAAACGAATTTTTTTTTTGCCGCTTACGCCCGTTTGGCGTTAGTCCATCGATATTATGAATATATAGTTTGTACTATTAATTTACATGTAATCATAGATATTTATACAGACTTTGAGATAGTTATAAACGGAAAATTTAAGCTGTTAGTAAATCAAGAATTAAAAAATTATCTGCACCGAAGGTCAAGGCACTACGTTGACGTGGAGTGTAGAATAAAGCCTATCGGAGTCCAATACACAACGTTGACCGACAGTCTCGTTTTGACTAGATGATAGGGAGTTAGATTATAAAACTCGTGGGAATCCTACGCATAATGTAATGTAAGACAAAACTATCTTGCACTCATCAACAAGAGGGTTCATACGTCATGAAACTTCGACAATATACGTCTACAACACTGCACCAAGAATTTCCGCAAATTTTCATGCATGAGTTG
This sequence comes from Tenthredo livida, assembly GCA_963992785.1. Taxonomy (NCBI): domain Eukaryota; kingdom Metazoa; phylum Arthropoda; class Insecta; order Hymenoptera; family Tenthredinidae; genus Tenthredo; species Tenthredo livida. The sequence continues at coordinate 28,599,397 of OZ023064.1, forward strand.
GTCGGCAGGAAATACTGCACGATTTTTAGAATAAAAATTCACGATTCTTAGAATAAATTCTCTTTATTTATATTTATAAAAATGAATCAACGCAAAAAACAATCTTTCGAATATAAAATTTTGTTCAGTACACTTATGTCATGAAGAATATGAGAAATTGTTTATTGTATCGTATAAAATGAATAATTCTTTATATTTTTTAATAATTTACGTATGCTGGAAAAAGATGTTCAGTAGTAAAAATTGAGAATTAAAAAATGAAGAAAAAAAATATGTTCAAAATTAGCTAAAAATTGAAAAAAAAAAATTTTTAAATTAGCTAAAATTCCTGTTACAAAAGTAAACCGATATGATTTCAGATTATCTAATCTATATACTCTCTAAAATTTGTGGAGTGAAAATTCACTCCAATAGAGTGAAAACTCACTCCAAGCGTTACTGAAAACAGCGCAAATCCAAGTAGAGCGAAATTTCACTCTTATTGAAGAGTGAATAATCGCTCAGTCTTACAGGGTGGGAAAAATCACTATTATTAAGTGAAATTTTCACTCTTTTAGAGTAACACTTTCATTATTTTAGAGTGACATTCTCACTATTTTGGAGCATAATTTCATGAATACCCGGGAAAAAATGCTCAGATATGATCAGATACGAAAAATGGTCCCGCATGATCATGCATGATCAGATATGGCCATACATGATCAGACAGGACCATTTTTCGGATCTGATTATGCATAATCATATATGATCATGTATGGTTATATCTGATCGTATATGATCATGTATGATCATGCATGATCGAACAGGACCTTTTCCCGATCTGATCAGATCTGAGTATTCACACCATGACATTTAGGAACATTAGCTTCATGCACCCGGACGTATAATATTTGCACATGTATACAAAATTATTTGTATGCAACAGTTAAATTTATGCGTTATATTTCTATATGTCTTTTATTCTTTTTGTCGGATCAACAAATAAATGATTGATGTATACAATCTGAAGAAAAAAAAACACTTTGAGACGTTACATTTTTTATCTCATTTAATCACACATGAATATGATCATATCCGAGCATTTTTTCCGTATACAGCTGCAGATATGCTCATACATGAAAATGCATAATCATACATGACGTCATATATGAACTCATGTACACGGAGAAGGAATTGGGTAGATGACAGCGCCAATCTCGATAGCGGTGGCTTATGACTGTCAGGCAACGCCACGCGCTCTCCTTGGGAACGCTCAGCTCCCAAACAGTAACGTTGCGATACGCGCGGTCAAGGAATCTTTGGCCAACGCCATCGCAACGTTACTGTCTGGGAGCTGAGCGTTCCCAAGAAGAGCGCGTGGCGTTGCCTGACAGTACATAAGCCACCGCTATCGAGATTGGCGCTATCGTCTACCCAATTCCTTCTCCGTGTATGATCATTGTAGAGAATGTGAATTCATGACTATCGTATACTTATGCGCGTATGAGTGGATGCGCGCAGCGAGTGGCGCAAGGTGCGCGAAACAAGCACCGGAAATCGGGTATGAGAGAAGAGAGGTGACAAAAGATTAGAGAGCATGGCACGAGACTGATCTCGTCTAGTTATATCGATATTATATGAAATTATATGAAAATAAACTATTATATTAATACGTGAAATATGATGAAGTAGCAAAGTGTTTTATTTCCTATCACCAACCTCTAAATATCTTAACATGGTAGCAGAGGTCCGTGGTTCGCCGTGTGATAGGTTATGTGGCCACGTGTTAATGGTAGAATGAACAGAAGTGATCCCGATGGAAGAATAGTAAGTGATACCACTCAGGACAAAATTGAGAAAATTGAAATCGTCGATTCAGATAATAAATTTGAAAAAGGTGTGAAAAAATTATTAATAGAAGAAAGTGAAAAAGTCCTGTTTTTGAAACATTTAATTTTTGATAAAAATAAAAGTGAACAAGTTAAAGTGAAAATGTCGAAAGAAAGTGAATTGAAATTTAAAATCTTCGATGGAAAAAATTACAGTCTATGGAAAAGAAGAATTCTATTGTACTTGGAATGGAAAGAGTGTGACGAGACAGCGACACGAGAAAGAGCTGATGATGAAGATCAGGCAGAATGGAAGAAGAAAAATTTAAAGGCAATGAACTACATTTACTGTAGTATCACAGACGAGCAGTTGGAATTTGTGAAATGCGAAGATTCGGCTCACAAAATTATGAACAAATTTGACCAGTTGTAACTCAAAGAATCTTCAGCATTACAGATGTGCATAAGAAGCAGACTGGACAAATTGAAGCTCAAGGATTATGACGACTCAAGTACGTTTTTTAACGACTTCGAAAGGTTAATCAACGAACTAAAAAGTGCTGGAGGACGAGTCGATGAACGTGAAAAGTTAGATTATATGTTAAAAACATTGCCGGACTCATATAATTATATTGGAGATCTAATAGACGCGTTGAAGGATAGTGATCGAAATTGCGAGTTTGTGAAAAATAAGATAAGCATGTGGGAAATCAAAAATCAGAGTGACTCGAATAAGAAAAAAATGAGTGCATTCAAAACTGAAAATAACGGGACATGTTACGAGTGCGGTAAGCCAGGGCACATGATGAAGGATTGCTGGAGCAGATAGGCTGGACCCAGCAGCAGTGGAGCTGGAGGAGGTGCGCCATGGCGAGGAGGTACTCGCCAACAGTCGCAACAGCAGCAGTTCCGCGGGCGAAGGGGACGCGGCGGACGAGGTTTCGGCAGAGGACGAGGCAGGGGCCGTCAACCGCCTATCGGCGGAACAGCGCACCATGCCTACAACAATGACTATGAGAACGGATCATTCCTCACACAGGTAGAGGTCAGCGACGAACACGAACAAAAGGTAGTTGCGTACAATTGTGAAAACAATAGAATAGACTGGATTTTAGATAGCGGTTGTTCCGATCACATTATAAATGATGATACGTTTTTTGACGAATCAGTAATTTTGAAAAATCCAATTAACGTTAAGGTTGGCAATGGGAGAACTTTAAAGGGAACCAAAGTAGGAAAGATTTTGACCTATTTAGTTGTTAACGGTGTAAAAAAAGGGATAACTATTCCAAATGTTTTCTACGTGGAAGAGATGGACAAAAATTTAATGAGTTTCGCGAAAGTAACAAATGAAAATAAAGTTATCTCGATTGGAAAAACTTCGAAAATTTATAATGGTATGGGAGATTTAATTGGAATAGCGTGCAAAGAAAACGGCCTATATAAAATAAGTAGTTACATTGATAGGAATGAAACGTGTGCAGGCAACGTAGAAAAAATGACACAGAAAGAGAAATTTCACAGAGTCTTGGGTCATGCAAATTTCAAATACTTAAGTACAATGAGCAAGGAAAAACTAGTAGATGGATTACCGGAAAATTTGGAACCTATATATTCAAAATGCGGAACGTGTATACAGAACAAGATGCACAATTTACCATTTAAGAATAGGAGGAGTAGGTCAAGTGGAATTCTGGAATTAATACATACGGATTTAAATGGGCCTCACAAAACTACTGGATTTGACGGATCAAAATATTTTTTGACATTTATCGATGATTATAGTAAATGCGCGATGGTATACACGATAAAATCGAAAGACGCGGTACACAATTGCTTTAGAGATTATATTAATAAAGTCGAAAATTTAACTGGCAAAAGAATCAAAAAATTGAGATGCGATAACGGACGCGAGTATATAAATAAAGAGATTGAAACTATAGCTACCGAAAAGGGAATTATTGTAGAACCATGCCGACCGTACGTGCACGAGTTAAATGGAACGGCTGAACGGTATAATAGAACTGTTATGGACTCAGCGAGATGTCTATTACAGGATTCGAACTTGGATAGAAAATATTGGCCAGAAGTAGTCAAAACGACAGCGTACCTAAAAAATAGAACCATTGCGAACACAGTGGAAAATAAAACTCCGTTTGAGATACTGTTTGGAAAGAAACCTAACATTAGTCATTTAAGACTGTATGGAAGCAAAGTATTTGTGAGATTACCTGAAGTAAAACGAGACTCGAAATGGGACAGAAAAGCGGATTTAGGCATACTCGTAGGCTATGACAATGTCGGATATAGGGTCTTGGTAAATAATAAAATAACTATAGCAAGACACGTTGATATTGTTGAAAATGAACAAGATTTAGTAGGTTTCAAAGGCGATAACGAAAGTGACAACGAATCTGAAGAAAGTATGGGTGAAAGATCAGAATCGAGCGAAACTGAAGAAAACGTAGTAAACAATGAAAAAACGGGGAATAACGATCTGGAAAATAATGTAAGAAGGTCAGCTCGCGAAAAGAAAAAACCAGAGAGATATGGAGAGAATTCATTGAGCACAAATTGCATTTATGTGAACGTTGTTAGTGCAGACAGTCCATTAACATATGAAGAAGCTTTAATTAGTAAAGATAATGAGTTATGGAAAGAAGCAATGAATCGCGAAATGAATTGTCTCTATAAAAATAAAACGTGGAAACTAGTTGAAAAACCAAAAGATAAAAAGGCATTAGATTTGAAATGGGTGTTTACGAGTAAGTCAGATAATAGAAAGAAAGCAAGGTTAGTTGTACGCGGGTTTCAGCAGACTGAAATACTGGAAGACGTGTATTCTCCAGTGGCGAAAATACAGACGCTTAAATTACTTTTATCATATTGTTGCCAGTATGGGTTAAAAATTGTACAAATGGATGTGGAAACGGCATTCCTAAACGGTAACGTACAATCCGAGGTGTATGTGAAACAACCTATAGGATATGACGATGGTACGGCTAAAGTTTGTAAATTGGAAAAAGCACTGTATGGTTTGCGCGAGAGCCCAAGGGCGTGGTATGAGTGTTTTGACGAGTATATAAGGAAACTAAAATTCATTAGAAGCGAAAGTGACTATTGCCTGTATATAAAATATGAGGAAGGTGAGACTATATTTCTAATACTCTTTGTAGATGATTTATTAATCTGTGGAAAAGACCAGAGAGTAATTGATGAAATTAAAAATAAATTGTCAAGCAGATTCGCGATGAAAGATCTCGGCGAAATAAAAACGTACCTGGGAATAAATATAGATTATGACTGTAAAAAAGGTATTATGACATTAGATCAAAGTACTTATATAGAATCTCTAGCGAGAAAGTATAACATTGTAGATGCAAAATTATACTGTACGCCAATGGAACAAAACCTAACTTTAGAGCCAGCGAATACAGTATCGAGTGATATTAAATATAGAAATTTAGTAGGAGCATTATTATATATATCTACAGGAACGAGGCTGGATGTGAGCTACAGTGTGAATTACCTCAGTCGATTTCAAGGTAGTTACGATGAGACACACTACAAATATGGTTTAAGAGTCTTGAAATACTTGTATTCAACGAGAGATTTAAAACTGACCTATGAACAAAACAAAGAAGCTGAAATATTAGACTGCTATGTTGATGCCGACTGGGCTGGAGATAAAACGGATAGGAAATCAACGACGGGCTTTATTATAAGATTTTTCGGAAATGTGATCTATTGGAGATCCAGAAAGCAGGGCAGTGTGACGAAATCGTCAACCGCCGCGGAGTATATCGCACTATCCGAGTCAGTCAGCGAAATTAAAGTGATCTTAAATTTATTAGGAGACTTTAAATTGAAAATCGAAAAACCAATTAGAATATACGAGGACAACTCTGGAGCCATCGCTATCGCAAAATTTGGAAATTTGACCAAAAATTCAAAACATATTGAAGTACACTACCATTTTGTAAATGAGTGCTACGAAAACAAAATCATTGACATTATAAAAGTAGAATCAGAAAACAACATAGCAGATGTGCTAACGAAGGCTCTAGGGCGAGTCAAATTCGAAAAATTCAGAAACATGTTAAAAATAATTTAACTTGAATCAAATAAGATAATGTAAGTTTATTGGAAGAAAAGAAATATTAAGTATAAGTATAATATAAGTATAATATAAGATGCAAGTATACAAATGCATGAATTCAAGGAGGTGTGTAGAGAATGTGAATTCATGACTATCGTATACTTATGCGCGTATGAGTGGATGCGCGCAGCGAGTGGCGCAAGGTGCGCGAAACAAGCACCGGAAATCGGGTATGAGAGAAGAGAGGTGACAAAAGATTAGAGAGCATGGCACGAGACTGATCTCGTCTAGTTATATCGATATTATATGAAATTATATGAAAATAAACTATTATATTAATACGTGAAATATGATGAAGTAGCAAAGTGTTTTATTTCCTATCACCAACCTCTAAATATCTTAACAATCATACGTGAATGAATATGATCATATCTGAGCATTTTTTCCGTATACAGCTGCAGATATGCTCATACATGATCATGCATGATCATACATGACGTCATGCATGATCATACACGACGTCATATATGAGTTCATATATTATCATGCATGAATGGATATGATCATATTCGGGCATTTTTTCCGCATACAGCTGCAGATATGATCATGTATGACATCATGTATGATCATATCTGAGCTCAGATACGATCATATCTGTTCACGTGGGATCATGTATGAGCTCATGTATGATCATGTGTGATCATATTTGAGCTCATGTATGATCATACATGAACAGATATGATCGTATCTGAGCATTTTTTGCCGGGTAGTGAGGTGATGCTTCACTCGTTAGGAGTGGGAATTTCGCCCTACGTAAGGTAAATGGCCCAGTTAGTGACCCTGTCCCAGATTGTGACCCCGACGGCACAATTCTAACTGCCATAAATACAATTTTTGTCGAATAATAATCCAATTACCGGCTAATTGAAGAGCGTTTCTTACTTTCAATTATTGAAGAAATTCCCTTTTGTACATGAAATATTTAGAATAGAAATTAACTAGTAAATAGTGCGACACGCGTCTCAGCGGGTCCGCAGCGATAGTGCTAGACGGTACTGACTAGCGACGAGGGGCACTGAATTGTGGATCTTGTTCACCATGTGAGCATAAATCTACCTGCAAACGGTGTCAACATCTTCAGCAGGAAACAGACTATCGATGAGATAAGAAATGATTTAACTTTTCGTCACGTATTTGTTTAAATTCGCCGGGTCAATAAATGCGCCACACAATTGAGGTTATGTCCCTGTTGTAGACCCTCGATTTGTCACCCGTTGCGTCAAACAATTTGATTCGTTTATTTATTCTAATTTTCCGTGAAATAATCAAGGAAAAGGATATTAGCTATTACGGATGGCTTTTTCAATAAGTATGATTAAAATATTAACATTTTTCGTTGTTTATACCTAATGTGTGTCCGTGGTATTAGATATATTGCGATTTGACCCGTTCGTATGGGGATATTCGGAAGTGTCAGAAAGTGAGTACACCCATGGGTCACAAACTGCGGCACGGGGGTCATGAATCGGGTCCACGCAGGGGTCACAAACTACAGCAATAGTGTTTCTTCTGTGTCAGGAACCCCGGCAGCAGAGAAGCGCTATTAAAACGAGGATTCCATCAATAAATCTTCATTGTTTCACTTTTGCAATAGGTGACTTTCATTCAGAAGGCTTCAATGCACGTATTAAAACTTTTAGTTTTCGGTTTAACTGTATCACGGGTGACTATATAGCAAAAATCCGACACCGCCGCTCTTAAAGGGTCACTACCTGGGCCGTTTACCTTAGAGTGAAATACTACGTCTATATTGGAGTGGATCGTCATTACCAGTCTACCCAGAAGTTGTAGAATTAGTATCTTTCGTTGGTGGGTTGAAGGTTTTCATTAGAATTATGAAAATATCTAGGGTGCAAGTAATATTTTTCAGACGAACCGATGAACCGAGTTTATCCAAGCCTTCACAAATCTCAAGTTACATAACCTCACTTTGAGAACACAATTACGAGCTTGAATAACTGTTATAATACGGCATGGCACATGATAAATAATTACACACAGCAAATGAAGGCATGATAATCATTTTAGTCATGATAACTACTTACCCACTTTGGCCGAAATAGTATAAAAATGTGTTCACGAATATGTTGACGCCACGCTGGTCAAGTGTTTGACGCGGCGGGAGAAGCCTCGATAGGGGCTGCGCGTACAATTTGCCGCCGATGCGCGGCGGTAATTCGCGATTTCGCTCTTGCCCAGAGTGACAGTTGGAGCGGAAAATTAATCACTTCATACATTAGAGTCGAAATATTCACTCTTTGCGAAAAAGTGTGTATTTTCACTCTATAGGAGTGGATAATCATTCCAAGTAGAGTTAATCACTTGGTCACTCCATGCTTGGAGTGAATTAATCACTCCAAAAATTTTAGAGAGTACTTACATCTCAAACATATAGAATGTTTTCGTGGAAAAATAGTTACCATTATAATAAATAGCAGAAAAATGATTCTAAAAACTAATAAATTATATTAAAATTTGATTGTTTTCAATTTGTAGAAATAAATGTTTTTAAATATAAAAAATAATAGAAAAGAATTTGAAAAAAAAAAAAAACAGAAACGCTAAAAATTGTGTTTCTGTAGGTAATATAAGAACGAAGCTCTCGGCCAAACCGAGAAAATTATTTTCTCGAATTGAAATTGTGCTACTACTAGTTCAAAATATTACGCCCCATTGGCTGAAAATAAAAAAATATTCGGGTCAAAAACAATTTTGTTTTGGAACAAATAACTTTGAATTTGATCAAGTAACTAAAATTTTTCATACGAAATATATGTTACTCCATTCAACAATTTTATAATCTTCAAATGAATAAGTTTTGTTCTTGCAATAATATTTGATATATCTTGTCGGAAGAGAATACTGCTTGATTCGATACATTTCCAGCTTTGAAAAAAGAATGAGGTTGAAGTTCGTAACGTTAACATAACAGAATATTTGTTGAAGAAATGCAATATTCCGTGATTCAAATGTTGTTAGAATTACAAAATATGCGAGATAAACATGTTTCACACAATTTGAGGAACTATGCACCGTTCTTGATCCATTTGAAATGTTCGAGCCTTGAATTTGAGAATTCCTGGCGAATATTCTGTTGCATTAACGTTACGAACTTCAACCTCATAAAAAAGATCATATATTCTCGGATCGAATGTAAAATGCGTCTTGACTCAAGAAGTAATTGATTGAATCAAGATGGAAAATTCAAGAAAAATTCATGCTCTCACCGAGAAAATTTTGGTCTTCCTTCTGGGTAGTATGAAATTTTCTCGGGTCAAGATAATTTTTCTTGAACCAAGAAAGCCTTTTTTTCTGTGTACGTTGGAGCCTTTCGTACGCGCAGTTGAATACACGTATCCTTGTCCAGGCTAGTAAATGCACTATATATCACGTAAATTTACAACGTATTCGTTATCCGAATTATGGGTGTATATTAAAGGTATAGAAAATTATTTCATCGGTTAAAAAACTTGATTATTATTGAACGAATATCATCGGATAACTACTAAACGTGTATGATGTACACTGGCACTATGTTATTATATTGGTTCTGCTATATGAAGATTATATTTCAGCGACTGAGCTACACTGCTGCTACACTAGTGAAGTGTAGATTAGGATGATTCTTTCGTTCGACGTTTTTTTTTTTTTTTTAGTCCTCACGTGAAATTTGGCTGAAAAGGTCAAAAAAAAAAATTTCCCGAAAGTTACAGCTCTTAATATAAATTTTGAGTACTTTCTCAAAGCGTGCGAAGATTTTCCATTTAAAATACACGTCAATCGGAATTTTTTTTTCAAATTTCTATAACTCAGCCGCATTTCAAGCTATTGCATTGGTCTTGATCTGTATTTACTCAGAATAAAATACTCTAGAAAGTGCTCATTGCGGCCAAAGTTTAACTTGTACAAAAAACCGAGAATTTTGGGTCGAAATCAACTTCAGCGACCCATACCAACTCACTAGTACAAGTTACACTTTGGCCGCACTGGGCAGTATTGTAGAATATTTTATTCTGAGTAAATTAAGATCAAGACCAATGCAATAGCTTGAAATGCGGCTGAGTTATAGGAATTTCAGAAAAAAAATCTCGATTTACGTGTATTTTGAATGGAAAATCTTCGCACGCTTTGGGAAAGTACTTAAAATTAATATTAAGAGCTGTAACTTTCAGAGAATTTTTTTTTCGACATTTTCTACCAAATTATATATATGACTACAAAAAAAAAAAAAATCACCCTAGTGTAGATATATCCATCTTATTTCTTCACGTGTAATGAGATAGAACATAATTAAGGACAGAATACGTGTATTATTATGTAACTCGGAGAATCGTGGAAACATCGTAAATTCGAGACCTGTATTATACGTTCATAGTTCCTGTGGAATAAACGTGACGTGATTGCATTCTTTCTACGTTCAAACTTTCCAATGAATCACATATATCATCCTGTAACTCGGACAAACATAGAACCCAATAAACCACAACGTATAAAAATAGGATGAATGTCCGCCCGAAAAACGTATATTACACGTATACCCGTTTAATATACGTGTTTCGGGCGGACATTCCTCCTATATTTTATACGTTGTGGTTTATTGGGAATTATCGTGACAGCAGAACGTGTATTATATGCCTTGAATTTTGAATATATAGACGTATAAAACACGTATTTCTTACATGTCTGAAATTTCCGACAAAATACGTGTATCATTCTGTAACTCGCGGACGTTCATGGAAACATCGCAAAGCCGCAACATGTATTACGCGTCTTTAATTCCGGATTCATAGACGTATAAAGCACGTATTCTTTACACGTGTGGAATTCCCGACAAAATACGCGTATTACTCTATAACTCGGAGAATCGTGGAATTATTGAGAATTCGAAACCTACACGGAGAGAATTTCATGCAAATCACTCTCACAGAAATATAATAAATAGTACTATACTGTAAAGGACGATTGGCTTTTTGCGAAAATGTGATAGGTATTCATATATAATGAAGTGAAAGATTTCCAACGTCACATAATACACATACGTGAATAAGTTATAGTGGCGATGAGATTGTATAAAAGAGCACCATCATCAATATAGTAGTGTTCTGGAACAGTAGTATAGCACCCATTACCATACCGTTCCGTAAAGCCAGCCAGTCAGTATAAGAATCGACGGCTACTAGTATGATTGTCTTCTGCACGATTGGCATAGTACACGTCGCCATACTGTATAGTGACGGCTATCATACTCTTTTGAAGTCATCATCAGCCGAAGTAAGGATTCTTCCTATGTATACTATGAGGACCAGTGACATATAGGCTTGTAGAGACTGTACGTGGGAATACGAGCCTCTCAAATTGTCCTCGTATGGACTGTGAGTGAATAAAGCTGTGTCTCAAATCGTTACTCATGTGATAGGTATTATGGAATACTGTAAATACAAGAAGCCATTCACTAGTGTTTATAATTCTTTTTTTTATTCAGTATCGGATTTACCATAGAATTCTGAAAAATAAATTTGACATGGGGCCATTGGTAAAAAAAAGTCCAATTCATAAAATATAAAACGATACCTAGATTGGTGTATCGTAATGACACCGTTTTGTGATCAATGTTTAGACAAAAGATACCTTTCTCAGAGACTCTTTTTGCACAAGTTCAAAGGATTTTTATCATTCTACAGATGGTTCTCTGTGTCTGAATTCTCGTCTCGGGAGATTTCAATTTCTTCAAATATACATTGTACACGGAAAGAACGAGATTGGTGTGGTTACCATCTAGATAGTACTGAGACCCATCTGTAGAAAAATAATTTTCGGATGGCAACTACACCCATCCAGATTGTTGTGACTACAATCTACCTGTGGCTCAGTCCTATGCGGGATAGGCCTCAGACCCATCCGGATTGTACCCACAACAGTCCACATGGGCGTAGTTCCCATCCGAAAATTATTTTTCTACAGATAGGTGTCAGTACTATCTGGATAGTAACCACACCAATCTCGTTCTTTCCGTGTACCTTTCCGAGTCTGTTGATATTTGAATAACTTTTAGTGCGGATCCAAGACAACTCTCAGGCTGAAATCGACTCAGTACCCTGGGGCGTACTGAGTACACTTCAATTCTCTTCTATCTCCCATATCAATAAACTATCTATCTATCTTCATCAAAGTGCGACGGAAGTACACTCAGTGCGCCATAGGGCAGTGAGTCGAATTTAGCATCAGTCTCCTGATTCGTTCTCAGTCTCCTTGCCGTTAAGTTTGCAGGAGACTGAGGACAGGATACTCAGATTTTTTTACGGCACAGGTATGAAAAAGTCGCATTTTGACGCTCATTTTTAGTCCGTAAAGTTGCACTTTATATGGCTAGCCGTACAAAATTTTTATTGAGTCGTTGTCATGCGCAGTACGGCGCGTGAATCACACAGCGGTAGAGAAAAAAATTAGTACGACACGCTTGTTAGTTCAGAGTGCAGGCAGTTCAACTGCGCATGCGCAGTCCTGCTCACGGACAAGAGTAGCAGACTGAAAGATCGCAATAACCTTACTCTCGTATAAACATTTCATAACTAAGGCTACCAGATCTGAACGAGTGCAATGCAGGATACCGCCATTACCCCCCCCCCCCCCCCCCCCCCCCGAGTAATGCATGGACATAATCATTCAGTATTAATTTTTTTCATTCAACACGATAAAAGTAACGTTACAATAATAGATAAATATAATATTTTACATAAGTTTGTAGTATACTCACAGTACCTATCTTAGACTAGAATTCTCAATTCCTCAATCTTTAGTGGTGCCGCGATAATCGATAAACACGAGACGATACGAGATCAGGTACACGATAACGAGACGAGAATCGAGAATATCGCCGAATTTTTCTTGTCTATATTTCCTTCGCTTTTGTGGAGACTCTTCTCATCGACAATGAACAGAGATTATCGAATAGTGTTTTATGAAAGTTTCCATTCAAATCGTAAAATATTCATACTTTTCACACCTCTCGTGGATGAATATCATAATGCACGCGATTTTTTTAAATTCATGTTCCGTCCATGACGGCATTCATATGGATTATTTCGTTCCATTCGAGAATGTTAAAATTCACTTGATATGCTTGATATGCATCACAAAAATTGGAAAAAAAAGTATAAAAGTACGATATTAGACGATAACGGAGATTCAAGTCGAGAATAATTCGAGATGAGACGATAATTCGAGACGAGACGATAATTCGAACCAACTTTTCGAGACGATACGATATTTACGAAAATATCGCCTCGTCTCGTATCGCGGCACCACTATTAATCTTATATGTAGGTACTGCAAACATTAAACAAGAAAAATCTCGAAAAAAATTAAACAGTCAAATGATTGAATAATATATCTATAGTATACGTATCAGCTACGATATAGTTACTCAGTTTGCGGTGCGAACTTTTCCGAACCTTGGATGTTCTTCAAGATATCCGGCTATTTTATATGTTTAAAAACAAGTTGAAGCGAACTCGCACATAATCCAGGACAATGCAGGACAATTCTTATAAATGCAGTGCGAATTCGGGGTGTAAAAAAATCCAGGACACTTGGCTCAAATCCAGGACTGTCCTGCCTAATCCAGTACGTCTGGTAGCCTTATTCATAACTCTCGGACGTGAAGCGAAAAATTGAAAAATGGATACAGAAGCCGGCAGTGACGATGAATACCTGTCTTGCGGTACACCACGTGAATTGTGTGAAGAAAGTGAAATGGCGATCGGCAATCTATTTCCGGATAAATCGAGTGCAGTGTATGAGAACAGCTACGATTCCTTAAGGGGACTAGGCAGCGAAAATAGGTCGAAAATGGGATAAAATTCAAATGGCATTTGTGAAGAACCGAAACAACATACAAACTTTTTTTTTTCTCAGTTTTCATTAGAGTTTCGGCTATTGAATTAAGTGGTTGCGATTCCAAAAATATGAATATTTGAGGAAGATATGGGTGGACCGCGTGTCTCATGTACTGCTTCTTCATTGCCACGATTTCGAGTGGCCGGTTGAAGTTTTCGGCAATTTCCGAACGCCGTTCTCTTCAGGGGATGTTTCTCTACAGATTGAACCGACATTTTTTGAAAAAACATGAAAATTAAAAAAATGGTGTTTATATTTTAACTATTATTCTTTTTTCTTTTGGGGGGCTCTGCCCCCCAAACCCCCTGCCGGGGCTCTGCCCCTGGACCCCGCAGTGGTTTGCCGAAACATTGGTTTTAAGCCTAATTACTCGCTTTTATTTCAGGACTTTTTCATACTAATGCCGTAAAAAATAATGTATGGGGCGCGCTTCGAATGCTGTTTTCGTATTCGCCGTCGGCTGTGCCTTCGGCTCGTCCGAAAACACCATCCTCGCCCGCAAACACACGGTTCACAGGCATGCCGCATGAAGTACTATTGACTTTTCACCTAATAAATCGTCAAGACAACGTTCAACCATGAAATTATGCAATTCTGCATTCAAATTCTAAGTATTTATCACCTATAAATCTAATAATAAATACATACGAAAACACTTACCAGGTTACTGTTAAGCTTACTAGCCGCGACACAACCTCACTCACATGACTCACCGTGTTGACTCAACTATCGACCAGCCGAGACGAATACCAGCGATCATAAGCTAACTTCACTTCGGTCATTTACCTCAATAGAGCAGCAATGCGCTAGATACGCTAATTCATCCCAATTTCAAGGTGTTTCAATGGAGCAGGAGACTGATGTAAAAGTCAAGAGACATAGTTGAATTGACTATTTTTGATAAAATTTAATATTAATAGTAAAATTAGACAAATGAATTGAAAAACTCATGATTACGTTTTGTTTTTTTTTGAGTGCAGATTTCGCGTATTACATTTAAAATTGAGTTCTGATTTAACATTGAAACTTTCATTTCGGAAAAAAGACATGTGAGGAGACTGAGAATTTGGCACTTTAAAGTACAAGTTTTGTAAAAAATATCTTTGGGGTCGAGCTAATTTTCAGTGTCAAACTAGAAACGATTTAGATGTTTAGTTTTGATCCCAAATCAATGCAATATAAGTACAATGAATATATCAAAGCAGGTGAGCCGCAGAATATTTCCTCGTGAGTTTATACCACCCATATGTATGAAAAAAAATTCGCTCTTACACATTGTACAATCTCTATTCGGCCTTTTTTCTCATATGTTTCAGGTATCATCGGGCGTAGCAGCACTATGTGTAGCGATCTTGTTTTTGAGTTGGTTTGACAATACTGAAGGTAACATTTGATAATTATATTTTGAATCCTCCCAAATCACCTAAATACACAACTGATGGATGTTTTTCGGTTGAAGGAGTTACATAGGAATAAAAACCCCCGCGTGTTGATCATCAATTTCATTTTGAAAGTTGTCGACGCTTCGGCCGGATCACGGTAGACCACTTCCAGGGTTATGAAGTTACAGTAGGGGAAAGGTGGTTAGCCCCGGCCAGCGGGTACCCCCAGTCATCTGAAAGTTTTGGACACTTACGCACAAATAAATTTGAAAACGAAAATGCGAAAATGTGACCAAGTTCGTCGCCCTAATTGCCACGTTTTTGTTTGAAAATTTATTTGTGCGTTACGTGTCCAAAACTTGGAGATGACCGGGGGTACCCGCTAGCCGGGGCTAACCACCTTTCCCCTATTCCCTCCGAATAGGGCCGCTCGAAGGCGGTTAGGGGAGTATGATTCCTGGAAAACACGATCCCCCACCAATAGCTTGCGAGCACGGCTCAACTCGGCTGCTGGCTCAACCTCTGAATAGGGCCACGTATAAACGATCGTAAACAGAAATGTAGGGGGGAAGCGCTCGAGCAGGGATTAGAAGCGGCCCTTTTCAGAGGGGCCCTATTCGGAGGGAATACTGTATATTAAGGAGGTCCAAAAAAAAATTTTTTCGTTTTTTTTCAAGCCTTATTATCTTAAAAGTTTCTTCTAGGTATAGAATGAATTCTCCTAAAAGCGCAGCTTGATATCCCAACTCTACAAGACGCTCAACGGTTTTCTGTTTTGCCATATGAATAACACACAAAAAAATTTTTTTTTTGTTTTCATCACATAAAACTCTGAAAGAAATTTTATTCCAATCTTGAGGCACATATTTTCTCAGAAAATTTAATTTTCCACGAAAAAGCTTTGATACATTTTTCTCGTAATCTTAACAGATGAAAACTTATCAGGCTTTGGAAAAAAAATTAAAAATTTGAGAATTACAAAACAAAAATTGAAAAAATTGAAAAAAAAATTTAAAATAATTTAAAAATTTAATTTCCTACCAGAATATGTGCATCGAAATTGGAATAAAAATTTTTTTCGGAGTTTTATGCAGAAAAACGAAAAAACATCTAAATGAAAAATAATTTTTTTCGTTTTTTCTGCATGAAACTTCGGAAAAAATTTTATTCCAATTTCGATGCACATATTATTGTAGGAAATTTGATTCTTCAATTTTTTTCCATTTTTTCAATTTTATTTTATTTTTTCAAATTTTTTGATTTTTTTTTTTTTCTTCAAAGCCTGATAACTTTTGATCTGTTAAGATGACGAGAAAAGTATATCATAGCTGTTTTGTAGAGAATTAAATTTCCTACAAAAATGTGTGCATTAAAATTAGAATAACATTTTTTTCAGAGTTTTACGTGAAAAAACCGAAAAAAATAATTTTTTACGTGTTATTTAGATGGGAAAACGGAAAATCGTTGAGTGTCTCGTAGAGTTGAGATATCGAGCTGCGCTTTCGGGAGAATTTATTCTATACCTGAAAGAAACTTTTAAGATGATAAGGAAAAAACTTTTTTTCTTTGGACCACCCTACTGTATATGATATATTTTTTTCGGCATAGGCATTGAAAAGTCACTTTTTGGCGCCTGTTTTCGATCCGTAAAGTAGCACTTCATACGGCTCATTTCAGAACTGCCATATAAAGTCTTTATATGGCAGTTTTGATGCGCAGTGGTTTGAACCTCACTCTTCGTCATATCAAGTGCGAATCTCAACAGGCATCAATAGTATATTGTGCACCGAGAGCGAAAACGGGCGATTGCGCGCTTACAAAGTTGAGGTCCCCGAGGTAAAGCCGAGACTAAGCCGAGGGGTTCTCAACTCTGTACAAGGCGCGAGCGCCCGTTTTTATCGAGGTCCACATGCTATTTTCTTCAACAGCGGAGCGAAACCGAGCGGTCTCGCTCCGCTGTTGAAAAAAGTGACTTTTCATGCCTATGTCAAAAAAATATCATATGGGGCGCGCCGGTAAACCGTTTGTGACTCGAATAATGATTTCAGTATGAGCTGAAGGCGAGCCGAAATCCTCGCCAAAAAACACTTAGTTTATGGTCATGTCACACGATAAAATGATCATATTCCATCCCTGCAATGCGGGCGGGAAGTCATTCATTTTTTACCGGAGGGATGAAAAAGTGATTTTGCGGGCGGAAAATGATATTCGCGGAAAGAAATAACCTTAAGTTTGACCGATTTTAAGTTTGATTGATTGAATTGCTGTGTTGAACTATATGGTCATGTCATCTAGTCGGGTAGAAAGTAATATATGCCACACGGAAGGAGCGAATTTTCACCTCGTGCTCGTACTCCAGCAAACCTCGCACTCGGCAAAAATCACGCACCTTCCTCCCTAGTAGCATCATTAGTCCAGTCAAATTAGAATTCAAAATGGCAAAACGAATTGAAGAACCAATTTTTTTAGGATAAGTAGAGGGTCATAAAAGAAGCCCGAAACCACCATAATCCAACAAAATCTCCTTGTGCGTCGTCCGCCATCTTGAAAAACAGATAATCCTCGATATCTCGGCTCCTATTAGTTCGATTAACTTTTTTTTTTTTAGTTTTGTAGGGAAAAATATTGTCTACAACTTTGCAAACACACGCGCGCCACGCGCGCGCGCGCACACACACACACACACACACACACACACACACACGCACACATGCACACGTACAAAAGTACTAGCATGCGCGTACGCACATAGATACTTTTTCATATACGTTCGGATTTACAGTCACACAAGCAGCCACATATATACACTGTAAAAAAAGTGGTGCTAAAACTAACACCATTCTAACACCACGCGTAGTCCTAGGGAGTCCACTCCGTTGGTAGTGTTACTAGACAGTGTTAAGATCTGGGTGTCAAAATAGTGACTTGAGATAACACCGATTCCAATAACACCTGCTGAATTTGGGATATCATACACTAAAAAATGCTGTGTAAAATGCTGGTGTAAGATGTGCGGTGTTCGAACGGTGTTTATAATCAACACCGAAATTGAACCCATAGCCGGTATTAAATTCAGATAAAAAAAACACCGTTTTTGCTTATATTGAGCGAAATTTTCAGCTAGCCTCAAAAAAAATACATTATTCAATAGGGTTTTAACATTAGACCCGCCAACTTATAATTAACCGCACATAGATGAAAACGCATTATCAATTCGCTGAGAAAAAACCGCCATCCATATTTTGTCCTAACCGGGATTTGAACTCAAGTCCGCTCGCATTCGCTCCATCGCTCATATTACTAGTCGCACGCTCTATCCGCTACGCCAAACTTCGCTATGTTGAGTTATACAATGTTTCACAAATCCATGTCATCCGAGTCAAATTAGGAATGCTGAATTGAAACAGATTTTCCTCAACAAAATATGTTCGGTTGGTTTAACAAATCTTTCTAAAATGTCACGATTATTATAAAGTTCTTACTATGTCGAAAATGTTAATTTCACAAATTGAATTTCTCTTAGTATAACCACATCAGAGGTGCGGTTTCTACTCTGTTTCGTGTTGATTTTAACACGATAAAAGTATCCCTTCGGCATATGAACCTGGAATAGCGTGAACTCGGTGTGACACGAGGGGTGAATCACGGGGAAGATTTGGTGTACAAAACGCAGGAGATGTTTAGGGAATATTGAGAAATAAAGGGAGATAAGTTCTGGGAGATGTTCGGAAATGACCAAAAATCTTGGAAAATAATGAAAAATCTTGAACAATCTTGAAAAATCAAAGAAATGTTAGGAAAATGTGGGGGGAGATGTTGGGAGATGGGAGATGTGGTGTACGTGTTTCCGCCTCGTGATTTCCCCCTCGGTGTGACATGAACTTATGACATCACAATTAACACCATAGCTCTCGTATCACCACCGATGGGTGTCAACTCGCTGCCTGAACACAATACGGTGTGCAAGATAGATAATTAATACCGATTTTGTTATTACCACATCGAAAGTGTGGTTTTTATTTTTACTCGGTGTTAATTTCGACACCAAAGAATTGAACCACTCACTCCGTCGCAGTTTACACCGCCGATTTTTTACAGTGTAGTATGGTATTAGTTCGAGAGGTGTTAAATAAACACTTTCCTCCGTACAATAACACCAATAGGTGTTTATTCTTGTCAAAAGATTCATATAGTGTTAATTCGCATAAAATAACACTATTTTTTATTCGACAACATAGCTGGAGTATTTCAAACACGATAGTAGTGTTATTATTGACACCGAAATTCTCAACCACTAACTCCGAGCTAGATTACACCGCAATTTTTTTACAGTGTATATATATATGGACGTTCAAGTAATAAAATATCATGCTACCACGTCCGAACCCTAGCCGAAGTGCTCGAGCCACAAGGAGAAGATAAGGCTATTTTTCCGTTGCTTGACATTTGATACCTCGGGAACTGGCCATTATTGGACCTCGGGTCCATTGACACTTTTCATCAGAGTAACGTGAACTACACTATACTACAATTACAGCCAATTCGACCAGGAACAATTTCCTATAAGATTAGTGCGGGGTCTTTTTTGGGCATGGTTGAGTTGGGAGCCATGTGGCACTTTCTAGGTTATGCTGACCTCAACACGCATTAACTCAAGAATAATATTTCAGAAATACTCTAGTACTATGTTAGTTAATTGAAATATGAGTCAGTCCATGTCAAGCGGGACACCGTTTTGACCGCATATTCTTGAAAATCGCCGTAATTTTTTTCACATATTCTCAGGGGAAAATAAATGCATGAAACATATTCTTTTGTTTTTTTTAGTCGAAGGGCTTAGAAGCTGCAAGGGGTTGAATTTTCGAAATAATCACCAAAAATCGGAATCCCGCTCTTCTTTAAACGTTGATATCTCCGGTTTTCTTTGTCGTACAGATATCGTCATAAACTCAGTTTGAAGCTCTTGAATCGTACTTTTAGGTTATGAATTTTCAATTCATGTAATAAACAATTTTCTATTTGTTGATAACAATTGAATTTTTTAAACGTGATTTTCGAGATGATTACACCCTTCGAAAATTCTGAAAAAAATACGAGCGTGTTCCTTGATTCATTCTCTACGAAATCTGTAAGTTTTCAAATGTACCACCGATGAAAACTATATTTAAAAAGCGATTGACCCGTGCGGGACGTCACGCGCGGCTGTCTACACGGGCGCACCGAGACCGAGGCTTGTTCGCTTGAAATGTGAAGAATATAGCCATATAGGGGGGCATATTATACGATAAAATTCATCAAATCCAATAGTTTACGGAATTATTTATTCCATTTTATGGGATAAATTCATTAATTTAGTACGTAATCGATCGAATGATACCGTGACGTATTCCGTTTGATGGAATCAAAAAGTACCCGGGTAGAAATTATTCCAGGGGACATTCACGGCCCATGCTAGATTGCCACGTCTGTTTTCCCGGGCCTTCCAGGGCAGTCTAGCAAGAGCCGTTCCCGCGTGTAACGCTCCTGTACGCATGGCCCCCGTTCTGGGGGCCTTTCGAGGCCCTCGCGCGTTTCCCTGATAAGACCAGAAAAACCTGCCAAGGCCCACACACGGCTTTGGAATGTATTAATATTACTAATTTTTGTAGTAGTCCCTAATTTATATAAAAAAAAAGAGACAGAAATTGACATATTTAATCGTCAGTTGAGCCTACCTACGCATGATATCGATGAAATTGAATTATTTACCCACTGAAAAAACCGCCGCATTTTTCATCCCCGCCGGGATTCGAACCCACGTCCGCTCGGTTACTAGTCGCACGCCCTAACCACTAGGCTAAACTATCACATGGCATATAACTCAATACTCCCCTACTTGTTCAGAGCCCATCAAAGTGTCAAGTTATTATTCGAAAAATCTCAATGTCATCAAAATTTGGTATTTGCAGGACTAAAATGAAGTCCTTGCATATAGTATTACGATTAATCACAAAATATTATAGGGGAACGCGGGGCAGAACGGGCAGCGGGGCAGAACGGGCACCAAAACAAAAAAAAATAAAGTGGTCGGAAATGATTTTTTATAAAATATGGCGACGTATTTTGGATCAATAATGAAAAAAAAAAAAAATTGAAATTTTTTTTTAAAAAAGTAAAGAAAAATAGAAAAAAAATAATGTTTTTTTGATTTTTTTTTTTTTTCATTATTGATCCAAAATACGTCGCCATATTTCATAAAAAATCGTTTCCGACCACATTGTTTTTTGTTTTGTTTTGGTGCCCGTTCTGCCCCGCTGCCCGTTCTGCCCCACGTTCCCCTATCATATTAGGGTGGTCCTTAAAAATAAAATTTTTTGATTCACCACCTAGAAAGTTTTCTTTTTGTGTAAAAACATGAGAGACATGTGTTTTTCGTGAAAAAAATGAAAAGAACACGTGCCGGCAGACGATCCAAGTTTTCGTTTTGATAGATCTGCAGTTTTTTGGAAATGTGTCACAAAATATGCAAATTTGACAACAAACTGAAGAAAAAAAATTTGAAATTTTGAAAAAAAATTTGTAAAAAATCAAAATTTGTAAAAAATCAAAATCTGTAAAAAATCAAAATTTGTAAAAAATGAAAATTTTGGAAAAAAATTATTAAAGATGAAAAATTTTTTTTCTTCAGTTTTCTGTTGAATCTGCATATGTTGTCACACATTTCCAAAAAACTACAGATTAATCGAAAAAAAACTTTGATCGTCTACCGGCACGTGTTCTTTTGATTTAAAAAAAAAAAAACAGATGTACCTCATGTTTTTACACAAAAAGGAAACTTTTTATGGGGTGAATCAAAAAAAATTATTTTTAAGGATCACCCTAATATCATAATATGATATGCATATTATGCATCACGATTAAGGATAATTTTTGTCTGGACCGGACAGGGAAATCCCCGTTCAAGTGAAACTTGAATTCTCAATAAGTTTATCGTCTGGACAGGGCTTTACAGGGCCCTTCCGTGAAGGCCTGGAATCTAAAAATTTTCAGGTCAGACGTGAATGGGCCATGAAAGGGCATTTCCCGCTAGACAGATTCCCGACTGACGGGACTTGCCACTTAAGGGCCTTGCAATCATTCAGGGCAGTCTGGAATGATTTCTACCCGGGTACGTTATGTTCACCAGTTATTTTCAAGATTCTCGTCAAGTTTGTACCTTTTTATCCTACATGCGTAAAAATACCCCCATATCGAGCATGTCTTACGGGACAGAAGACTCGCATATCTCCCTCGGCCGTGATATGTTATTCGACGCATGCGCAGACACATGATTTGGTTACTTATTAAACCTAGGGAGCAAAAGTGCGCGTCATAGGCATGATATGAACGCATTACATGAAGCTGTCAGGGAGACAGGCGCGATTTTGATTCGGGTGAAGCTGTCCTCGCTTCGCTCGGGCAGCAAACTTCACCCGAATCAAAATCGCGTACGTCACCCTGACAGCATCATGTACTAATGCGTTCATATTATCATGCCTACGCGCACGTTTACTTCTTAGGCTTCATACCTAACCAATTCGCGTGAAAGCGCATGCGACGACTACATATCACGGCCGAATGAGATATGTGAGTCTTCTCTCTCGTAAGACACGCTTGAAATCGGGTTAGTTTGATGCTTGTATGAGAAAAAATATCGTATGTCGTTCGGGAGAGAGGCGCGATTTTGATTCGGGTGAAGCTGCCCTCGCTTCGCTCGCACAGCAAACTTCACTTTCATCAAAATCGCTCACCTCTCTCCCTAGCAGCATAATCTACTATTATACTGATATTTTCATAGTTTTGAGTCGAGTATTCAGCATAAAATGAAATAAATAATTCCGCAAATTGATGAATTTGATGAATTTGAACGTATACCCGAGCAGAAAATTATTCCGGCATCATTCCGGCCTGGGCCAAACAGCCTGATATGCTGATCAGGCCCTGATCAGGCAAAGATATCCGGCACGGATCAGAAATGTAACGCTTCGCGCGCTCCGCCCCTGATCGGGCATTCAAATCGGGCCCTGATAAAGTATTTGAATTAGGCCCTGATCGAGTATTCCAGTCAGACCCTGACTTGGTGCCTTACACTGAGTAAAAAGTTTGATATTTTGATCATCTTGGTTTCCATGTTTCAGTAGACCGACAGTAAATTACTCTTACAATATATTTTATATTATTGATGACGCTGATTCGTAGGTTAACAAGTTCAGACGCATCGCAGTGACATGTTAGTATGTAGGTCGCCTGTTCCTTATATACCAACGTTGATCCAGTTTAAGTGCTAGTGAGAAATAATTTTTCGTCGGTCGCCACCTATCGGCGAAGTGAAACCCGCAAAATTCAAATCTGTGAAATAAGCTGAACATATGGCTTGAGCTTCCTTCGTCGGGCATGCCTTGGGCTCAACTGATCAGGCCCTGATCCGGAATCAGTCAGGCAAGATGCGTCGGGCATGCCTGGACCTCGACTGATCAGGTCCTAATCCGAAATCAATCAGGCGAAACGCGTCAGGCATGCCTTGACCTCAACTGATCAGGCCCCGATCCGAAATCAATCAGGCAGAATGCATCCGGCATGCCTTAACCTCACCTGACTAGTCCCTGACGGTGCCTGATCGGGCCCGGATCAGGACCCGATCCGGCTGGTCTGATCAGGCAGCCCTGAGGGATACCTGACTCGGGCCGGATCAGACATCAGGCAGCCTAATCAAATTTCTGCTCGGGTAACATTTCCCCCCTATATTCTTTGCACGTAAAGCAAAGGAGCCTCGGTCTCGGCGCGCCCGCGTAGCCAGTGCGCGCGACGTCCAGCACGGATCAATCGCTTTTTCAATATAGTTACCATCGGAGTTCCATTTTGAAACTTACAGATTTCGTAGAGAATGAATCAAGGAATACGTTCGTATTTTTTTCAGAATTTTTGAAGGGTGTAATCATCTCGAAAATCACGTTTAAAAAATTCAATTGTTAATAACAGATAGAAAATTGTTTATAACATGAATTAAAAATTCATAAAATGAAAGTGCGATTCAAGAACTTGAAAATGAGTTTTTGATGATGTCTGTACGACAAAGGGAACCGGAGATATCAACGTTTAAAGAAAAGCGCGATTCCGATTTTTGGTGTATTGTTCGAAAATTCAACCCCTTGCAGCTTCTAAGCCCTTCGAGTGAAAAAAAAAAAATTCGTTTCATTCATTTATTTTCTCCAGAGAATACGTTAAAAAATGACAAGGGAATCAGAAACATCGAGGAATATTTTTGGCTAAATCCGTCCCGCTTGACGTGGACTGACTCATATGGGGCATTCCATGTCAATCGTGCCACTTTTTCAATTGGGTTTTCTGACTTTCATGGAAATTTCATGGTATCCTGAGGAGGCCTATGAAACATGTTTGAAAGACTTGTCAATGTCAAAAGTCAAAATGTAGCAGAGCTACGCTTTATTTCCGAAATTTATAATTTTCCGCAATTTTCCTTTCGCAGTGGAACGGTAGGAAACAAATTGATGGATAGGTACATGTATTCTGAAGGATGTTTTTTCGTACTTTCACGTCAAAACATCTGTTTAATTCCAAACGGAGCGCAAAATCGTGAGAATGCGGTTTCAAATTTCAATCACACATTTTTTCTTCCAATTTGCGCCCGATTAAACATGTTGAAAAATTTCTAAAAATCATCTGATTCTTACACCTTTATCCCCCCCAAGAAGAAATTATGGGGCGACACTGGGTCGTAAGTTGAAATCGCGCTTTTATTTTGCTATGTCAGGAAAATTCGCCGGACCCTTATTCGATTATTTAGTACTCAGGAAACTTAATTTTCTTTGACAAAATGTCATTTATAACGGTAATATTATCAGTAGTGATATCACAAGACCTTTAAAATTATCGGATATTTCCCGATTGTTTTGCTGCGTAGCAATGAGAGGGATAGGTTCTACAGCTCAAAAATCACGAGCGCGCAGTGCGAGGGATTTTTGTGAAAAACTTAGTCCGATCGTTGCTTCGCAGGATGAAAACAGGAGGGAAATATCCAAATCATTTTGATAGTCGAGGCGCTAGATGATTCAACGTTGAGATTTCGGAATACGTGGATCCTGCATGGATTTTGATGAAACTTTAGCAATCCCTTCGAAATCGAATTAGAATCAAAGTTTACCACCGGAGAACACTTGCTTTGGTTTCAAATTTCAGGCAGAAAAATGTGCATACTTCAGAATCTAAGAATATGAAATAATTCACAGCTGTGGAATAGATTAAAACTGATGAAAAATTCCAATAACTTTCCATTCTGTCACGAACCCTTTACGTGATAAATGCCGATATTCGAAATACGAATAAAATAATAAAATAATCATTTGGAATCTAAAAATCTGAAATAATTTAGGGCTGTACAGTAAATTAAGGGCGTTGACTAGGCTTCGCCGAGTGCGCGTAAATAGACTTTCGGCATTTACCTTCCCATTTCCTCATTTTTCAGGATAACGGAGTTTTCGATGAAAATTCTTAAAGATAAATTATGTATCCGTGTCATGGCTTCGGCCGAATTCGCGATTTCGGAAGTTGACGTCCGGGCATACTGTTTCGGGGACCAAAATTTGGAGTTTTTCACTGAAAATTTTGTGTGCAAAATTCATCTCAATCGATTAGGGCACTCCCGAGAAATTTGAGATTTTCGAGAAATTTTCGAGAAAAAGAGTGCTTGAAATTTTTCATTGAATTTCCATCCAAACTACACTTCGTACCGGACATAATCCATTAGACACCTTTTTGAGTTGACTCATCGTTTAGTGGGACTGAATATTTGAATGTAAGGCGACTCAAATCTTCATAAAATCATAACTTGGGCAGATTTTTGATTTAAGGCTTGATCTTCACAGACATGTTATGTTTAATATAGAACTACCATATATTATTTCGAGAACAAAATCGAAGAGGTCACTTCCGTTGGCCGGTTGAGTTGAGCTGGAATGCCCCATATATAATTAGATATAAGCAAATATGATCAGATCTCATCATTTGTTTCAGATAAATTAAAATAAAAGTCAATTAAATTGAAAAATTTGTAACCTATAGTTGTTATATATTTTGTATAATGATGCCGCAAGACACGACAAGGCAAGACTCGCACTCCTGTTGTCTTGTCTCGTAATTTAGAGACAGTCCTCTTGTCTTGTCTTGCTGTCATCGACAAGAGAAATTTTTTCTCTTGTCTTGTTTCAAATTAACAAGAGAAAGATATCTCTTGTCTTGTCTTGTATTCTCTTGTCTATGCGTCTGCCTGAATTCATGGTTTTCTTCGCCGTTATCTCCTGTGATTGAGAAAAAAAAAAACTCATTGAAAAATTATAAAACACAAACTTTATAACTTCAAGTACCTTTTTTTAAATGAATTATCTGTCGTTTGAACGTTTGTGGATTTAATTTCTTGTCTCAAATATTGTTTTCTCTTGTCTCTTGCTGGAGACTCTTGTCTTGTCTTGTCTAACCAAACAAGAGAGAATTGTATGTCTTGTCTTCCCAGCCAACACAGTTATATGCCTGCGATTTAAGAGCCACATCACTCAATATCACAGCTTACATTACCTGAGATTCACAATTGCGTTGCATCTATGAAGTAATTTCGCCGATTGCGCTAGTTACAACAATAAAGCATATATAGTACATGCTACATATCGCGTTACATAGCAGCTCCATTAATGTTTCTGGGCACTGTGAGTCACCTGTATATGTGTTAGTTCATTGAAGAAATATAACAGCCGTGCGGTAATCTTATATAAGAATATAGGTAACTGTAATGTGTATCGTAGACAGAACAGGTATATCCAGGGGACGTGAAAATAATTGCTACTGCAATACTTTGATCTGATTTTCTATTAGTTATATTTTCATTGCAAAAATGAATCTATTCCGCTATGTAAACATCTAACCACCACATCCACAGCATGTAGCAGGTTATGACCGTACGTTGTAAGAGAGACGTGACATCAACGTTACACGGCAACGACGATTGCAGGAATGCGTGCGTGCGTGCGTGTGTATGTGTGACGTGTGTGTGCGGGCGTAATATCGTCGGCGATAGTACAATCCGCGTAACTAACATCTGCAATACCGCGTAAGTACAAAAAAAAATGAGATTTGATGTGCATTCGATGTACCTATTTTTTATTTTGAATCCAAATTTTTTGGAAAGAATGGATAGGACATTTTTTATAGAGAACTAAATTTCCTATAAAATCATGTATATGGGTTTTTTTTGACAAACACACATATTTCATGAGATATTTAAAAATAAAAAGCTGCATGTCATCAATAAATTAACTTTGATCGTCTTGCGGCACGTGTAAATCTCATGTTGAAATAAAAATAAAAAAATCTATGTTTTTACAAAAACAGGGGTCTTCCAAAAAGAAACTTTTCGAGGGACACCTGAAAAAATGTAATTTTTAACGACCACCCTATAGTATACATATATGCCAATATTAAATATAGGAATAGCAATAAGAATCTACAAGCTTCATATCGGTTTGATTTGTAACTTGCATCCTTGATATTCATTCCCCTCCCTCCCCTAGTGATATACATCATATATGATATCAAAAAAATCCTATAACATCGCAACTGATGTATTATAAACAGAACCGTATAATAGGTATATGCAACAGAGGTAGTTTATTTTATTTTTCTCCGACGTTACGCTACGTAGGAACTATTCCAGACAAATGGGGCTTGGATTGCAGCAGAAAAGACAATTTGATTCTCGAAAGTGCAGATTATTGTCGAAATCACGCATGCTACGGGTAATTCATTTTTCTTACTTTTACGAATACCTAGTGGAAAAATGGGAAATAGACTACCCCTATATGCATAGTCCTAATCGGAATGTTTGAGTACTAGAAACGGATCACAATCTCATTTTCAACTGACTCTCTGTTTCATAGTATATGTGACGTATGAATATAATATTAAATATATAACTAATCATTAGTTACTTTTTATGCACACCCATATTAGGGTAACCCTTATTCGGGGTAGGTGGAACTTTGACCATGACAGCCCCTAGATCAGTTCTAAAAAAATAAATAATAATCTAGCTGAAATTTGGGCCATAGAGCTCAATGGGAAAGGGTCCCTGTAAGCACGTATTTTCGCCCATCTAATTAACATAGGATTTCTTATTTAAAAAATTCATTTTTTTTCCTGTGCCTGTAGTACGCTGGAAAAATCCACTATTCTGTCACTTTATAGAGTCATAGTTAGTGAATGTGTACACATTTTTTCAGCTACCTACAATCATATTTCACAGAGTAGCCGCTGCCAAAAGATTCTAGTTTTGGAAAAAAATCAAATTTCCTATAACAATGAAAAGATCAAAACGATGATATTATAAGCCTTTTAGGATAGAAAGAAGTGTAATTTTTCCAAAACTCGAATCAGTCGGCAGCGGCTACTCTGTGAAATATGATTGTAGATGGCTGAAAAAATGTGTACATACTCACTAACTATGACACTCCGAATTGACGGACTAGTGGATTTTTCCAGCGCACTACAGGCACGGGGAAAAAAAAATGAATGTTTTTGATGAGAAATCCCATGTTAATTAAATGGGCGAAATGCGGGCTCACAGGTACCATTTCCCATTGAGCTACAGAGCTCAAATTTCACCCAGATTATTATTTATTCATTTGGAACTGATCTAGGGGGTGTCATGGTCAAAGTTCCGCCAACCCCCAAATAAGGGTCACCCGAATGCATATAGATACATTTTCATAATGCAACGAAGACGGAGTAATATAGTTCATGGTATAGCAACGATCTTTGGTATACAATATCGATGATACGCTATCTTTAGCGCAATATCTATGCGTTCTGTGCATTTTTTTCTTTCCGTGTCAGTCTCTGCTTTGCAAAACGGAACCACTCTTCACCGAACGTTTCAAACTCAAGGTCTTTCATGTTTTCATGTGAAGAACATATTATATCTGCAAAAATGTGAATATTCTTTCTATAATATGCAATGTTCTGATGTTGAAAAAGTATACGAAAACTGATTTATTTATAGGGTGTCCTATTCTGAAATTACATACGAGTCAAATATCTCGGCAGCCAGACGAGATGTAGAAATTAATTTCGTACAAAAGTTTCATGGTATCCAGGAGGGATAATTAATGGCAGTTCTACGACTATCATAGATGGCCACTTTTGAATTATCAAACTTGACAGAGTTTTCGTAAAATCGAAATCAATTTTTTTTTTAAAGGAGCAATAGGTTATATAGCTGACCGTAAGAAGAATTTGATATCATGTGCAAAAAAGTCAATTCATCTCGTTTCAATCGCGAAATATTACAAAACAAAAGAATCAACTCAGTAGGATCCGCAGATGTGGGAAAAAAATTTCAAAAAAAAAAGTAGGCCATAGCAGGAGCGTACACGTGACGGTCCCTGGTAGCTATTCGCATCTGCGAATCCTATTGATTTGATTTTTTTGTTTTGCAGTATTTCACGATTGGAATAAGATTATCATGAATTTTTTTTCCATGTGATCCAATTCGTCTCAAAGCCAGCTACAACTTTGGTCCTATAAAAAAAAAAAACGACTTCCATTCAACAAAATAGTGTTGAGTTTGATAATGCAAAAGTGGCGCCAAGTTTGATATTATCATCAATACTACCATTAATTGTGCTCCTCGATACCATGAAACTCTTGTACGAAACTTTACTTCGTATCTGTTTGTGGCCTTCGAGATATTTGACTTGTCATTTCAAAATGGGACACCCGGTGTATCTGCTCTATATTCCAGTCGATTTTTATTGAAAGGGTATCAGTCACAACTTTGACAATTATTAGCAAGTATTGAAACAGTTTTTCTTGATTTCCTACAAATTTACTTTCTTTGACAGACGCTCTTTTAAGAAGAATTGAATCATTTATGTCATCAACTTTTATGTTCAAGCTCTTAAGCTCCATCATAGCAAAATTCTTTCGCCGGCCCTTCCATGAGCAGAGTTTCGCGCAACTGTCATCAAAAACTTTGCTAAATACTCTGTGCATATTATCCTTAGGCAGATGTCCACCTATGCTGATAACAAAGTTTTTCTGTAAGACAAAGAAGAATATCGTAAGCTTCATGTAAATTTCATGTGAACAAGCATGTTTGTCGCTTATCAAGCGACAAGATTTGTATATTTGTGCTAGTTTATACAACACTTTTGCTTACATTCAATATGGAAAAATGCCCCAAATCTATCTGAAAAAAGTACTACCTATACTTTGGTGCACCGTAAAATTTCTACAGTAATTTTATTTTTGTGTTTTCATGTGATTGATCTAGTCATTTATTAGAAACTGCAATTAAATTTTCGGGAAATCTGATAGAATTAGTTCCTGATTGAATACTCACAAATTGTGAGACAGCGTTTTCGTTTGTGGCAAGAAGATTTTCGAAAACTGGTATGTCTTCTAAAGCTTTCATTGGAAGTGAAGGTTTAATTAGATTGAAGCGTACTTCTGCTTCTATGAGTGGTTGTCTATTCCCTCTTGTTTCTAAAGAAGTCAAGCGTTGTTCAATGCTTGTCAAGCTGATATTGACATCAGCAAGTATCCTTATAATTTTACTCAAAGAATCTGAAAAATGAAACGCTCAGGAAATAGATGTAGTACACACATTCCAACAGAAAGATCTGGGTTTTGTTCAGTCCTGCGAAATGCATCTTTCATTGCAATTCAATTATTACTACATTCAGAATTTGTAATGAAATATCAACCTCCAATAGATGACACGTGATCTATTTCCATTAACCTTATTACGTGACGAACGCGGTGTGCCACTGTGTTGTAATGACAATGGCAATTCTCCTACAGGACCTTAAAAATTTAACGGATTCATACATTCAATAAAGAATCAACCCTCGACATTCACCTTAACTTGACCTGATCGATATCTTCTGAGTAATGAATTAAATGAATATGTCACTAACATTAAAAGATGTAATCACTTAAATCCATCTTATTTCTGACCAGGTCTTGAAGTTAATAGCATATAGGTATTCACTCCGTGCACAACCGTGCTCAGCGTCGTCCGTGCCAAGAGAAAGATCTTCATGCCCAATCAACCGCATTATTTAACATTCATCCGTATCCGTTTACATGGATTATATCATTGTTTTGATAGACTACTAATGGGCATGAAGTTCTTTTTTTTTATGGCATGGACGGCGCTGAGCATGGTTGTGCACAGAGCGAATAAGAAAATCAATAAGACTCAATGGTTAAGTGCATTTACATTGAATATCTTGATCCTAAGCAATCTATCGTATCAAAATACAGTCGAGTCCCGATTTTGTCAGCCTCACGGGAGGACTGCTGACAGAACCGGGAACGTCTGAGCTCCGCCTAAGGAGGCGTACGAGTCAGCGAACGCCAGTGGCGTAGCGAAAGTGAAGCGGTGCGCTGGCTTCGTGAATAAGTGAGTCTGCCAAAGCAAGGTTTGTTTACATACATTCCTACACCACTGACGGAGACTTCGGGCTACGCCTTCGCCTCTCTCTACGTGGCTCGACGCACGAGCGAAGGAGAGCAGCGGTAGTAGAGTGGGAGGTAGGGGAACGTCTAGCTTGACAGAATCGGGGCTGACAAAAGCGGGACTCTACTGTATATTCAAAATTAACAACCTTCTGTAATCGACATTTCAAGCATATCTCCAGGCTTATTACGTATGGAACGTGGTGTGCTGTTGAAGGGTGCTATTGATTCAACCACAGGACCTGAGAAAAGTAGTGAATCCTTCTGAATAATTCAAAGCCTAATGTTATTTCTAATAACATGTTGCAATGCATAGCAAAG
The DNA here is from genome assembly GCA_963992785.1 of Tenthredo livida. Lineage (NCBI taxonomy): Eukaryota > Metazoa > Arthropoda > Insecta > Hymenoptera > Tenthredinidae > Tenthredo > Tenthredo livida. The sequence goes on from OZ023064.1 coordinate 28,631,508, forward strand.
GCAGGATGATTATATCATGTGAAAGGTTTGGATGAGATTGATTGGAGTATTACCAGTACGTCTTGGCATGTCATGCAAATTATCACCGCTTTTATGTGATTCATCATTATCTGTGCTATCGCGTGGCAATAGAGCAAGTCCCGATGTAGAAGGAGTAGCTGAAACAAATCATCACTAAACAATATGAAAACTACTCTCATACTATTTCAAATCAACCGAGCAAAATGGTCACCGCAGTCAGTAATATCTCCAACTGATCTACTCACAAAGATTGAGTCACTTTTATGCTTCTTCCTTGAGAAAATTATAAGCAGTTTCTGTTACTTCTAATGGTCAAGTCTTTTTTGTAATGAAAGGATCCATATGTATGACTCACACAATATGAGTATAAATGCAAAAAAATGTTCTTCATTGTTGATCCTATAAATAAAAAGCATCGGTGAATGAATCCCGCTATAATACTGAATACAGCTCCAATGGATACATAATGAAAATGAGCTGCTGCATAATAAATATCATGTACAATCATATCGAGTGATACATCAGATACTAGAATTCATCAAATCAGTCAATCCTTCTATTGTAAATAATGGGATTTCTTGTGTTAATACTTATATTGGAGAAAAAAATTATAAATCATCGCATTTTTCAAAAAATTGACCCAAAGGAGCAATAATTTAATTCCAAGTAAAAGAAACTGCTTATAATGTAGTGGGGGAAGGAACATGAAAGTGACTCAATTTTCTCTTCTTCCAATCTCTTTGTAGGCATATCAGTTGGAATTATTTCTGACTGCAGTGACCATTTTGCTCAGTTGATTTGAAATAGTATGATACTAGTTTTAATATTTATTTGATCTAATAACGGAAGAATCCATCCATCTAGCTACAGTTTTCATTCGACCCAGTTATAGGAACGGCTGTGTAATATATTGAGGGAAGGTAAAAAAAAAAAAATTTCTTACCGAAAAGATCATCTCCCGTAATATCAAAATTGTTGAGAATTGACAATGACTGGTTAATTATATTCGATGAATTATTTTCTGCGATTTGGTACGGTGTAGTGAATGTTCTATGATTTGTCAATGGTCGCAAATTACATGCCAGTTGGTATAATGGGGGCATCGAGGGTGGTGCTTGCAAATTTGTATGAGATCTTGTGGAGCCTGCAAGATGAATATCACAGGATATACCTACGCATGCCCTACATCTCACGAATGATATTTCAAGAATGAAATATGTATCATGCCACACATGAAAAACGCTTTGTTTCTTGGATTGACTATATTCCCTTCATTACCTTCTTCCTCACTGGACGATTGACTTTGTACCACCTGTGTAGTACTCCTTAGTCCTCTACCAAGTTGTTCATCATTTGTTGTTATATAATTTGCGTTGTCAGCAACTTTTCTGGCTTTTTTCTGATTGTCTGTATACATGGGGTGAATGACATATTATTATGTAGAGCAGATGATAATATATAATACAGGACAAATGTAGGGGATTTTCTTGAAGGATTGATGTGCGCTACAAATCTTATTCCATAATCCGGTAATTTATTGAAAGAAGTCCGCTATTTCTCAAGCCATTGCTGCTTCAATTATGTTTCAGATTTATATTGGTCTCAATACGGATATGGAATTTATTAACGTATTGATATTTGTTGAAGAAAAAGAGGTGTAAAAGGGGTTCATTCATTTCGAAATTTAGTAGAATATAATTGACTATCCAAATAATTATGTCAACTTCCAACTTTTTACAATCCCTTTGAAAATTTTCATATTGATCTAACAATCAGTTTTCACCACAAGTGCGTCTGTTTTGACTGCATTGAAACGAGAGTCAATGATTTTCAAATGCTAACTCTAAATATGATTTACAATTTTCTGTAGTTAACCTGCATTATCTGAATTGTTTCAGTTCTTAGATCATTCTTTTCGGACACACTATAGTGTTGTCGTTAAAATACTTACTTTAAAGATTTGTATATTGCTTCAATAGTAAAAATTAGCATGTGAAACGAATTAAGCAGCGATTGACATGCAAAATGTGCCAAGAAGTGAGGCTTGTACCACTGAGAAAAGCAGGCACACAAAAAAGGCAGGGGCAAATCCACATTCAAATAAATATGAATAGTATATTGTGCATCAAGGGAGCGAAGACGTTGCTCCCGTGGTACACACGATATTTTTTTTTACACATGAACGGAGGCCGATTTTGCTATCTGTTTGAGCAAAAATCGGTTTTACCGATCAATTTCAATAAATCAATTAAAGTTATGATTTATTTATTTGGTTGCTACTTTAAACAAAACAGTAGCATAGGTATGAAGTTGGTCCCACCGTCGTATGATCTTTTCATGAAGGAAAAAAAAGGATTGATAAATCCAGTGCAACTTCTTATCGGGGAGCAAAGACAAGGTCTCTAGGGAGCGAAGATTTTCAGGGAGGAAAGGCCGGGAGCAAAGACTTTCGGGGAGCAAAGACTTTTCGAGCGGCAAAACCGCTCTTTGCTCCCCGAAAACAGAGAGCAAAATCGGCCTTTGCGTTCATGTGTGAAAAAAAAGTAATTTACCACAGTATTTTTCCAATACAACGTCATGAAGCACCCATTTATTTTCATCGGGTGGAGTGTGGTTAGCCATCAGAGTTCCAATATTCTTCGACTTTTCGGGCCACCAGCATTGGGTTTTGCCATCACTGAATTTGAGCCAAGACGAAGGAACCTCAGAGACACAGTTTGTGTCAGGAAACTGAACGACAGCATATGATTGATTCATTTTGTTGTTTGGTCTGCGTTGCCTGTAAGGTTTATACTTATATTATGTTATACTCAAGAAATATAAGACATCCGTCATTTTATTGGTGGATTAATAAAGAAAGGAAAAATGATCAGTCTCAAAATTTGGAGCAGCTTTGATATCTCTATACGTACATATGATTTGCATTTAGAGTCTCGTTGTGAAGGTTTTATTATGTGCCAATTTAGTTATTGTAATGCAATAATGGTATTATAACATTGGACTCATTGTCACGACCTGATTTGATAATCAAGCACTTTTTTTTAATCTCAGCTACGGGGACTTCGATAAATTCTGAAAGTTTTCATTGGAAACACTTGATATTCCCAAATTTCTAGAGTCGCAAGGACTATTATAGAGATATTGACCACTTAGGAAGCGCTTTGCCTTCACAAAAATACTGAGATTTTCTTCATATATGTCGTGGATGATAATAACATCTCCATTATTTCGCATGCAACAATTTTCACTCCCTCTCTTTTTCAGGATAAAAGTTCTGAATTCCAATGCACGAATAGTTGTACTGTCGACTGGCAATGATGCTTGGTTGTTTGGTGACTTATCGTAATGAGTAACAGGATATTTTTGGCGACATGGAGAAATGACACGCAACTGATTTTGATCAGTTATCCTATTGACAATTTGTTCCAAGGGTCGACTGGCAGCCCTTAGTATATTCTTAATTTTCTGCATATTATTCTCATATTTAAATGAGCTGAAGGTATCCAGCGGCCCGAACTTTCTGACATCATCACACAAGTGTAACAAATTATGCACATCCCAATAAACCACAACGTATAAAAATAGGATGAATGTCCGCCAGAAAAACGTATATTAAACGGGTATACGTGAAATATACGTTTTTCTGGCGGACATTAGTCCCATTTTTATACGTTGTGGTTTATTGGGATTATATGAAAGGAATTGATAACCGTACAAGCTGCCATACCTACTGACAAACCAAGTGAGGAGCGATTGAGCATAATCAATCATTGTTGCGTAGAACTCTGTGTCAGCTAAGATTCTAATAGCAATACTAAGTACCAGAAAATGCGTGTGAAACTCTTGAGGTAATAAGCCTAGTAGAACAACTGGCCCGGTATAAAGTAAAAATTGTCTTAGTTCTGTAGCTTTCCATCTGTCAATATCATGCAAACTTCTTGGATCTCGAGCAAATTCACTTGTAATAAACGGCCTCAATGAAATGAGGGCTTGGGATATACTATTCAATTTATCTGCCCGTACTCTAACATTACGATTTCCTTTCACCCAAAATTGAACTATACGTTTAACAACGCCTAAGCAGACCAGATGCCCATAGTCATGTGGTACTTGCGATACCATTCCTATATTCAACTCCTCTAGACAGGAACTTCCTATATGATGCTCAGGTTGTTGTCTCAGTCTGAATGACTCGTCAGTCCTGGAAGTATAATTGATTTCTGGCAAAGTTACCATATTTCCAACAAAGTCACCTTCTTGTATGCACTTCGAACAACCAAAATATCCTGTATGTCCTTTAACCTGAGTTATGAAAGCTTTTGCTGGTACATCAGCAATTATAGCGTTCAAAGTAACCGATATCTTCTTATCCTCCACAATTAAACCTTCTTGCTGCAGATGTTTTAATTCATCTACAAAAGGTCTGAGAAATTTGTTGACATTGTCAGGCTTTTTCATGCCATGATATATCCCAACCACAAAAGGATCAGTGTAACAATCTGTGATAACTGAAGCCATAATTGGCCAAAATTGACTTTAAGAACTTTTCGCTAGTGGTAAGCCATCAACATTGATGTCGAATTTCACTTGATCTGGTGAAATTGTAAAATACGCTTTCAGTGAATATTTGATTCCTGCGGACAACCCAAAATGCGCATATAGGCCACCATCCATTGGAATAATTTGGGATGATGTTAATCTTGGGGTTTTCATCAGAGTACGTGCATCTTTCGGTACATCATGACCATATTTTCGCCACACTGTGAGCATGGCACTAACAACGGTATGGCTAACATTATATTTGGAGACCCAATCGCGCAAGTCGTCTTTTAAGTTGTGATTATTGTTGGTCTCATTATCACGGTCCAAGTTTTCAAACATATTATTGTCTATAGGAGCATCTGTATCATCTCCAATGTCGCGAATATCAGCATCGTCTTCTGAATCAAGATCATAATCATCATTACATGGCGTAATCTCTAAATCGCCTTCTATTACAACACTGTCTGGACTTTGCGGTCGTCCGAAATCTTCAGCTTCCGCACTGGGATGGAGAACTTCATTGGAATTTACAGTATCAACAGAATCTTCGCGCTCGACTTGATTATAACGAGCGATTTCTAAATTTATTAATTGTTGTCTTCTTCGTCTTGATAATAAATGTAATTCTTACGGCATTTTGACGCTGGCAACCAATTATCACTGCTATGCGAAACATTCAATTCGAGTGTAATAATGAACCAGCATTCAGCACCCTAATATTTAGTGTCTCGCGTTACTCGGTGCAATCCTATAATAATATAGTATAATAGAAATATTCTTAAAAGTTATATGCAATCTACGTAATATTAATGGAAGATGAAACAAGTACTTACGTTGTCAAAAGCCAGAGGATCGTCGGAAGATGATATATATATGGGGAATTCTACGTGAACTCGGTAAATGTTTGACCCTGACACCTTCCGATTGGGGCCATGATTTTTTATGTTATCGTACCTGATCGAAGAGACGCTCCTAATTTTTTTCAGATTTTTTCGAACAACCGCCATTTTTTTTGAAAATTCACAAAACGCCAACATAAGAGCCCCAATTTGAAAATCTGAAAAAATTCTCAAAAATCCTCTGTCAGATATCAAAATTTTCCAGCCTTGAGCCAAAGTGAGCAAACGTTTGCTTCCATTCTTTTTCGTGCTTTTTCCGGAAAAACATTATGAAAAAGAACAGCAGCAGTTGCCAGTCCACTGTGAACTGTTGCTTGAACGTTTTTATACGTCACGCACGATTTTTGGAAATTTTATCAGATTTTTCCCATGCGATTTTTTTTCATCCGATCTGATGTGACGTCGGGGGTTGAACGATAACCCGATGGTGGTGGTTGGCACTGCTGTCACCTTTTAATTGTATATTTCTTCTCTTACCTTATTGGAGCGGATTTTCTTCGGGCGAGCGGGTAGGTGGTCCAGGTGAAGACCCCTCGGCTAGATCGTTAATGTGGGTGATGATTTGGGTAGCGCCTTGATATTCCAGCGAGTGGTGTGTTGTCGACGCACTACATTGGAGTTCGGGGATGAACTCACAGGTTTCAATTAGTTGTTGTATTATGGCTCGGCACCTCCTTTCACGCACGTCCTTTCCACCGCGGTGTCCGCGCTGCCGTTTGCCGGTACGGCGGGGCATGAATTGCTTAGGTAGGATTTGGAGACGACGAGTGCCAAGACACGGCACGCTCGTCTATATGGATGTTGGAAAATAGTGCGAATGCCAAGAAAGGGGCACGCTCGCGGGATTTGAGGGGGTGGAATACTCGAATAATTATTATATGCGTAAAGTTTATTATGTTTGGATCGCGAAGAGAAGACAGATTCATTAAAACTAGTAAATTACTTATTGTCTTGGGTAAAATGAAGAATACACGACTGGTTGGTAGCGAAGTGAGCGCTGCCCTCTAGTCGCCCAAGTCTTTTATGCCTTTTGCTATCCGGCTTCTCCATTTCTTAGGCAAACGATGGCTGCCTGAGAACTCGAAACTGCTGGATTGCAGTTCTCACCAAGCAGGCAGTCGCCGTTCGCTATACGATGCAGCGCTCCTTGTCCTGTACATATTCTAGGACAGGAGCGTCGAATAGGTTTACATGTATATGGATGATTACATAATAGAATCTACGGAGAACGTAGGATCTACCGACGTCACACTGAATCCAAAAATATGAGAAAAAATATAATCGCTCCGGAAAAATCAGCAAAAATTCCCAAAAATCGTGCGTGACGTATAAAAACGTTCAAGCAATAGTTCACAGTGGATTGGCATCTGCTGCTATTCTTTTTCATAATTTTTTTCGAAAAAATCACGGAAAAGGATGGAAGAAAACGTTTGCCCACTCTGACTCAAGGGTGGAAGATTTTGATATCTGACAGAGGATTTTTGAGAATTTTTTCAGATTTTTAAATTGGGGCTCTTATGTTGGCGTTTTGTAAATTCTTAAAAAAATGGCGGCGTTTCGAAAAAATCTGAAAAAAATTCGGTGCGTCTCTTCGGTCAAGTATAATAACATAAAAAAATGATGGACCGAATCGGAAGGTGTCAGGGTCAAACATTTACCGAGTTCACGTGGAATTCCCCACATATTATGCAAATCACTACAAAGTATAAACCTTATATCAACACAGAGGCACGTGGCGAGAAGAAGCGCGATCGGAGATGATCATTCCTCGACGGTTGATACTCGAGTGTTAACTTTAGCGGTCGGATCGAGAACGTGAGCGGTATCCACCAATGAGAGCGTAGCAAAGAAGGAACCTTTGCTAGACGTGTTACACCTGAGCGTTGCTATTGGCTGCCGCCAACACGAGATGCGGAGATCAGTATAGCTTGCATTTTCGACGTTATTGTTACATAACATTTTATATGTATGTGACATAAATGGAACATGCCACATTGACTCGCAATAATAATGAATAACGAATACAAAGTATTGCACTGCAGCAACAACGTAATTGATACATTATACAGGGTGAATTATTTTAATTGCCCAGTGCCGATATTTCCGAAACTAAGCAAGATACGAAAAAAAGTTTCGTACGGAACATTTAGGGTTCAGAGGAAGACAAAACTTGGTGGTATCAGCATTTCCGTAAGTAGAGCCATCGAGGTTAGGTGAAGGTCAACTTGGTTTTTTTGAATGGAATGACATATTTTTCTTCACAGAATCTGAAAGAGCATCAAATTTCGCACCAAAAAGCACTCACACACATATGGCCTAAGTTCAATGAGTAACGAGGTAGAGCCGGTCAAAACGGTACACATGCGGCCGCGCCTCGCGGTCGCGGTGCAGCCCCCGCCAGCGTACCAATCTACAGATATCATATCGATATTGCGAGGAGACTTGATTATCCATGTTTTGAGGGATATGAAGGGGTCAGATTATTTTTCACGTGAAGTTGCTAAGGGTAAATAAAGTGTAACTAGTTGATTTTGATTTTGTTTCGTTTATTATTCGAACAACAAATTTTTGTTCGGAATTATTTCGTTGCGTTTCTCATTTATTATTTTTCATTTTCACTACAAATTTGTAACATTTATTTGTGCGACTTTTCTTTTGTCATTATCGTGATGTTTTCATCGATTATTCTTTGAAAGTACCTCCGTCAGCGTCAATGCATAATTGAAGTCTACGTCGGAACCCATCGATCGTCTTACGAAGAACCCTCGTTCGGGATCTGCTCGCACGCTCTGATGATCCGTTCTTTTAAGTCATCCGCAGTCGTTGGTTTTGTCGCATAAACCACACCTTTTAGGTAGCCCCATAGGAAAAAATCTGGGGATGTCAAGTCCGGCGAACGCGCGGGCCAACGCACATGACCATTTCTTCCCATCCAGCGCTCCGCATAATTCAAATTCAAAAAATCAGTCACAAGCCGGGCATAGTGCGGACCTGCACCGTCTTGCTGTATCCACATTCGCTGAATGGTATCCGGGTTCATTCCTTGCAACATTCGCGGCAGTTCTCTCTCTAAAAGATTGCGATAAATTGCGCCGTTGACATTGCCGTCAAAAAAATACGGCCCTATGAGGTGACCGTCCAAAAGGCCGCACCACACGTTCAGCTTCCAACGATGTTGGTTGTCAACATGACGGACCCAGCGAGGATTAACGACGGAGTAATAATGACAATTATGTCGATTTAATTCTCCTGTATTCTGGAATGTGGCTTCGTCACTGAACATGACCCGATTGAAAAACGTAGGGTCCTGCTCTATCTGGTCCAATGCCCATCTGCAAAAGTTGACGCGCTGAATTTTATCGGCGTCCGAGAGCTTCTGATGAAGAGAAACATGGTATGGATGATAATGATTCTGTTTCAGGATTCGATGAACTGTAGCTTGTGATAAGTTCAATTCTCGACTTATTTGCCGTTGACTGATGTGAGGATCTATCACTAACATTCCCAACACGGTTATTAATAAAGCATTATCGACATCTTCGCGTGTCTTCTTTTGTCGTTTACGCTTGAGTTCTCCGCCACGCGCTCGTTGCACAACTCTAATTATTAGTTTATGATCGGGATGTCGCCGATTCGGGTATCTTTCGGCATACTGACGCGCTGCTGCTGCAGCGTTTCCGTCAGATGCGCCATAAATCATTATGATATTCACGATCTCGTTGGGTAAATAATCTGACATTATTTTATCTTTATTTTGATTTTGATATGAAATCAATGTTTTTATTACAGGACGTACGCTTACTTCTGCTAAGAGCGTTACCGTTGTCAATGTGGTGATTTTTGTCATTTCCATTCTTAGATAGAAAGAGACTGGGATTTGTTTTTAAAAGACACATTACTACGCAGGCGAAATCGTATACAAACACGAGGTCACGGTTTTACGCTAACGGAGGTACTTTCCAAGAATAATCGATGAAAACATCACGATTGTAGGATTATTAGAGGTGGACAATAATGTGCACACGAATTAGGATATAATATATATATGATTTATTGAATAGCGGCGATCACATACGTCCGCCTTGTACGATGGTCAGTTAAGAAGAGAGGGAGTACATATAGATATAAGAATAAGCGTTACACATTAAGAAAAGCGACACTACTGCTAAGCATGTCGGTAACATAGAACACTACAACGATAATGACAAAAGAAAAGTCAAACAAATAAACGTTACAAATTTGTGGTGAAATTGAAAAATAAAAAATAAGAAACGCAACGAAATAATTCCGAACGAAAATTTGTTGTTCGAATAATAAACGAAACAAAATCAAAATCAACTAGTTACACTTCATTTAACCTTAGCAACTCCATGTGAAAAATAATCTGACCCCTTCATATCCCTCAAAACATGCATAATTAAGTCTCCTCGCAATATCGATATGATATCTGTAGATTGGTACGCTGGCGGGGGCTGCACCGCGACCGCGAGGCGCGGCCGCATGTGTACTGTTTTGACCGGCTCCACCTCGTTACTCATTGACCTCAGGCCATATGTGTGTGAGTGCTTTTTGGTGCGGAATTTGATGCTCTTCCAGATTCTGTAAATAAAAATACGTCATTTTATTTAAAAAATCCAAGTTGACCTTTACCCAACCTCGATGGCTCTACTCACGGAAATGCTGATACCACCAAGTCTTGTCCCTCTCTGAACCCTAAATGTTTCGTACTGAACTTTTTTTCGTATCTTGCTTAGTTTCGGAAATATTGGCCCTGGGCGATTAAAATGAATCACCCTGTATATTGAATGGAATATATAATATGTAAAAATCAACGAATCTTATCTATCTCACGATCGGTATAATACATTTAGCTCAATTTATATAACACTTATGTTGTTGTAAGATCTAGCACGTTCCGTACCGATTGGACTTGAAGTTATATACCCGTTACACGATACATCAGGTGTGCAGTTATATATCTCGACGTAGCTAAAGTGATGTAACGCACAAGTTGTTGTTACATCGCCGGCGTTTCATATCTGGTAACGAGTAAAGTTGTATAACCGCTACATGATACATTAAGTGCGCAGTTATATATCTCAACGTAGCTAAAATGATGTAACGCACATGTTGTTGTTACATCGCCAGCGTTTCGTATCCAGTAACTCACAAGGTTCTCTAACTGCTACATTATTCATCAATTTCACGGTTATACATTTTCATAGAGTAATAACGGTGTAACATTTATATTTCGGTTACATTATGCCAGTCATATATCAAATTACTTCTATGATACGCAACGTCCATGGTGTATCTGATTGTGGCAGTTATATAGTTAAAGGCAAAAGAATGATATTGCGATGATGTTCTTGTTACATAATTACGACTATATATCTTGCAATTGCTGGGTGACATTACTGTGACTAGATGTGTTGGCTGGGTTGTCTTTTGTTACTATTCTCTTGTCTTGTCTTGTTTCTCTTGCTCTCTTGTGGCATCACTAATTTTGTATGTCGCAATCATCGGTAATTATGGTTATTGCTGATATCTAATTTTTTTTGTCCATGAAAAATTTCTCACTGTTTCTCACTGTGATTCGAACCCGGGTCCTTCTGCGTATCAGTCGAAGCTTCTGCCACTGTGCTGCTCCAGGTATTTAATAGTCAAAACTTTTAGAATCCTATGTATTTGTCACAAAAATTTTACCAATCTTACAAGAAGAATATACGGTCGACGCATTTTTGTAATTTTTTATAATAATAGTACAGAAAGGTCCTGACCCGAATAACAAATCCCCAAAGCCATAGGGCTGGATATCCAGAAGTTTTCGAAAAAATTAATTTTGAAAAATGTAGAGAATTACGAGCGAGGCATATATACCCTGAAGGTAAAACACCTGGCAACGAGGCTCGTGGCTCATCGGGTAGCGCACGAGTCTAGTATCCCGTAGATCGCCGGATCGAGTCCGACCGATGAACTTTTTTTTTCTTTTGTTTTTGTCTGCAACTCTTTTAACGCCTATACTCACCTCACTTACCTACACGAAAAATTCGTCACATTTACCCAGCAAACCAAACATGTATCATATACGTAAATGGTATGTAACGAATGTTACACGTTATGTAGCAAACTTATGAGAAATTACGTTACTGTTATAGCTCTATGTCAGCAACATTTGGATGTACAGTCGAGTCCCGATTTTGTCAGCCTCACGGGAGGACTGCTGACAGAACCGGGAACGTCTGAGCTCCGCCTAAGGAGGCGTACGAGTCAGCGAACGCCAGTGGCGTAGCGAAAGTGAAGCGGTGCGCTGGCTTCGTGAATAAGTGAGTCTGCCAAAGCAAGGTTTGTTTACGTACATTCCTACACCACTGACGGAGACTTCGGGCTACGCCTTCGCCTCTCTCTACGTGGCTCGACGCACGAGCGAAGGAGAGCAGTGGTAGTAGAGTGGGAGGTAGGGGAACGTCTAGCTTGACAGAATCGGGGCTGACAAAAGCGGGACTCTACTGTATCATCAATGTATCAGATATGTAGCGCTGATACATATCAGCGACATCTCATGGATGTATAATAGACATAACAGTGATGTATCAGATACATAAAACAGCTGATAAGAAATCACGTTACTGGTATAGCTCTATGTCAGCAACATTGGATGTATCGTCGATGTATCAGATATGTGCTGGTGATACATATCAGCGACAGCTAACCGATATATCATAGACATATCAAAGATATGTCAGATACATATTGGAGATATATCTGATACAATTAGCCATCATAGTTGAAAAACTAAATAAATAGTCGTTATGATGACTAATTTCCGTCATCTATGGCGTATATATGATATCATCACAATTTATAATTGACCATAGATAGATTAAAACGCATTTTTAATTCATTCAAGGCGACGTTATTATTTTGTCCGAACCCGGGCTCGATCGATGACCGCTCGGAGTCGCTTGGATTACTAGTCGCACGCTCTCGCCACTACACCAAAGTATCGTGTAGTAACTATTGCCAAATTCCTCTATTTTTTGGATCTCGCTGTCTATAACAGCTCTGAAGCGTTTATGCCTCGATCGATGCGTACTTTTATGTTGGGTACTTACATACGTTTCAAAAATTATCGCTAGCAGATACGGATATCCTATTTTGCGATGTGCTAATTGCAGAACTGAAGATACTGCACGTATCATAGATGTAACTATGTTATGTGACTCTGTTCTTTGGTATTGCTATCTCTGTTACGTATCACCCATGGGTCTGATGTTACATATACTATACATGTCATAATTGGAGAAATGTTATGTGTCATGTATGTAACTACGTTATATTTCTCCGATCCCCGAGGATGCTTCTAATTTCATGTATCATTTTTGGGTCTCATGTAATGTACATGATCCATCACGGGAATGAAGTTATGTTATATCTCCTCTACGTAACTTCGTTATATTACATTGTTACTTTGTGACGCTCTCAATATTACGTATCATTCATGCATCTCATGTTATGTACACAATATGTTACATTCTAAAGATATGTCGTATATCATAGACATAACCGTGTTACATTACTCAGATCTCTAGATGTGCTTTTACAGTCATATATTGGTATGCTGGGACTGACGGGTCTAAGATTATGTACGCGGTACGTCGCAGGATCAAAGATATGTTACGTCGCGGAGATGTAACGATGTTATGTATCTTTGATGCTCTGAATGTTATGTACCACAGATCGGTCTGAGATTATACGCTCGATACGTTGCAGGATTACAGATATGTTACGTCGCGGAGATGTAATGATATTATGTATCATTGATGCTCTGAATGTTACGTACCAGAGATCGGTCTGAGATTATATACTCGATACGTCGCAGTATGAAGGATATGTTACGTCTCGCGTATGTGGGCATTTCCAATTACGCGTTCCCACCTGATGATGTGAGGGGTATGTCAGATAACGATCAATTTTCTGGCACCAATTTTTGTGGAGGTGTTCAGTGTTATAAGACAATGGTAGCACAACACTTCGCAACACTTTTTAGAAGTGTGCCCATCACCAAAAATCCACCAGAGGCCGTCCAAGTGCCGATAATCGCAGTTTTCCGGAGCAAATCACCAACAACCTTTTCTTCAAAGCTGTGTAGCAAACATAATTGAGCTCCGAAAAGGTCGTGTAAGAGTTCAAAATCTTCCTCATTTTACGAACAACAAGCGTGACAAAGCTGCGAGAGTGCGCTCTTTCTAGTTTTTCCAAAATGAAAGCTCGATTTTACCAAACAGAATTTTAACTTTTTCGACCGTTTTCAGAAAAGTGGCTGTAAAAAAGAAAATATCCCTCAGAACAGGTCCAACCGGGGCTTAAAATCTTCAACATTTCATGGGTAATCAAGTGACCCAAACTGCTAAGGTGTGCCTTTTCACAGAGCGGAGAAACATCGACTCGAAAGTTCATAAATGAAGCGTACGAAAGTAACTTTTCTCACTCGAGTTTATATGGTAGAGTTTGCATCGAATTAATGTATATTTTGATGTGAATCGTAATTTCCATCAAACTTGGATAAACTGGAACAGAAAAGGAAGGATATTTTTGAATTTTGAAATTTTTCAAATTTTGAATTTTTGAATTTTTGAATTTTTCAACCGAAAGTTCTTTTTTCCGAATTTTTCAACCGAAAGTTGTTTTTTTTGACTTGAACCATCTAATTCTTGATTGGAAAACGAAGATTTTGAGCCCAAGCAGGACCCTTTTGTAGAAATGTTATTTTTTTCATAGCGGTTTTTCGGAAGTCATCGATATACTCCGAATCAAGTCTGCAAAATCACATCTTCGATCGGACTCTGGGAGGAGCGAGAGCAGAGCACACTCATGCGACTTGGACCATCTCATTCTTGATTGAAAAACGAAGATTTTGAGCCTAACCAGGACCCTTTTGTAGAAATCTTATTTTTTTCATAGCGGTTTTTCGGAAGTGATCAATATACTCCGAGTCAAGTCTGCACAAGTACATGTTCGATCGGACCCTGGGAGAAGCGAGAGAGGAGGAAACTCATGCGACTCAAACCATCTGATTCTTCATTGAATAACGAAGATTTTAAGCCCAAGCAAGACCTTTTTTGACCGCAATTCTCTTTCCTACGGCGTTTTTTCGGAAGGTCTTAAAATGACGTAACTTATTTTTGGAAAATGGCAGTTGGAAAAAATATCTAAGGCCAAATTTCGTGTACACTGGTGACAATACATTCTTCCAACCCCAATCAATCAATTGGCATCGGGATTACCCATGTGCTTCGACAAAACTTGTAAAAAAAAATTTCCAGCGCCGGGAACGCTTAATCGGAAATGCCCATGTACCAATGTTATGTATCTTTGTTCTCTGAGAGCGCTCTGAATGATATATACCATTCATATATTTTGTGCTATGTATACTGTACATTGCGATTTGGAGATATGGTATGTATAATTCATGTAACCGTGTTATATAACTTGGATCTCTAGATGTGCCCTGACAATGATGTATCAGTTATGTATTGGTTTGCTGGGTATGCTAGTAAAGAAAAATTATAATGTAATAAAAAAGAATGAACACCATACATGTAACGATTATTTTTGTACTGTAAGTTACATAGTTAGAATTAAGGAGTAATATAAAATACACGGATTTATTACATTACATTTTTGATCTTTTTACAAAATATTTCATTTGTTATAAACATTCTTATGTAAGTGACGTGGGTATGAGCGTTAAAAGGGTTGCAGACAAAGAAAATAAATAAAAAAAAAGTTCATTCGTGGGATTCGATCCGGCGATGTATGGGATACTGGACGCGTGCGCTACCCGATGAGCCACGAGCCTCGTTGCCAAGGGCTTTAACTTCAGGGTATATATGCCTCGCTCGTAATTCTCTACATTTTTCAAAATTCATTCTTTCGAAAACTTCTAGATATCTAGCCCTATTACTTTGGGTATTTGTTATTTGGGTCAGGACCTTTCTGTACTATGAGTATAAAAAATTACAAAAATGCGTCGACCATATAGTCTCCTTGTTAACGATGAACTTAATATTGATTGTGATGATCGAACGATCTGATCATATATAGACCTGTATATGATTATATAGATCGGCTTAATAATTTATTATTTCAAACTATTTGTCAAAAAATGTATACCCAAATTTTTACAGATTTTTCCAAGCGTCCGTATCTGAGATACGATTTTCGGAGTTAACAAAAAAAACACCCATTTTCTAAAATCTGAAAAAATTCAGGAAAATCCAATTAAATATAACAAAATTTTGGAGTGCTATTAGAAGATGGAGGTTTGATTACAGTAAAAGGTAAAGTTGAAAAATAGGGAAAAAAAATATTTCGAAAATCGGAATGTATTTTCGACATATAAACAAACAAAGAACCCTAACAGCACGGAAGGTTGCAGCGATGTCTCAGCAACATTGCTAAATATCATTTTCATTGCATTGCACTGCAATGTTGCTGCAAGATCTGCGCAATATAACTTTTGCAACATTCCATTGCAATGTTGTCGCGAAATTCCTGCAATATAACTTTGTTATATTCATATATTCACGCATGTTATATTTATAATATATATATTTTATATATTAGACTGCTCCGACCTTTCAATTTTTAGTCGTTCATAAAGCATATTCGGTGCTCCAAAAAGAAAAATCTACGATAGCCAAAATTTTATTGAGCCTACAAAGATGTTGTCCACAAATTCTGAATCTTCTTTCTCATATAATACAGAACGGAAACTATACGCATTTGAAAACAAGAAGTCAATTTTCCATGTATTAATCAAATGGACAAAATAAATCCTCCATGCGACACCTCCTCAAGTCATCGTACAGGAGCCACTCTGTGCGGGAAGTCATATTGTAAGAGTAATATTGGTTTCAGATGGTGCGAGCTAGAATTTATTTATTTTTTTCTCCGGCGGTCTAAAGTACGCCCTGTATATTCGAGGTTGATTTTACTAATCGTTCCTTTTTATTTCCTATGTGAGTAGAATTTATGTCACGAAGTTCAATTATTGCATGTTTTGTACATAAATATCACTAAATTTGCGATATCGCATAAATCTAACATTTTTCAGGCGTGAACGCGCCTTGACACTAGGGTGGTCGTTAATATAGCTATTTCGGAATTGGATTCATTCATACCCTTCATTCGAAAATAAAAAAAAATAAAAAAATTCTGACCCCAAATTGAACCCTTTATCTCAATTAGAAAGGGTGCCTGTAAAGGCTTACTTTTTTGTATTGATTTTACATTACTTTAGGCTACTTTTTTGTTAAATAAATATTTCGGCACCTCTTAAACGGCTTAAAAATCCATCGATCATACAGATCGTTCATATATATACATACAAATATGTAGACCACGATACCGCAAGATATTTGCGGATAATTAACTCAACGCGAAATGCACTTATTCTACTTTACCATTTCACTACAGAAATACCGGGCGATTATGTGGAAATGAAAGGCTCCAAGCGCGCGAACTTTGATTTACTTAAATCTCATTGGCCGACAGAATAGCGACAGCGACTCCACCAACTTTTCAGTAATATCCCCAGTTCTGTCGTCTGCTAGATTCACACAAACATAACCTATTCCTACCACGGTCTGCCGCCATTTGTATTTGACAACAATCAGAAACAAATAGCAGACGGACTCTAGGGATATTCGTAGCGAGTCTGAAATTGGCGACCCTCGAAATATTCTAATAAATCAGCGCCTGCGCGCTTGGAGCCTTTCATTTCCACATAATCGCCCGGTATAAGCATACTGAGCTATACTGAGTAGTTGAAGCGTCACCGATATTTTTCCACATATTTGTATGTATATATGAACGATCTGTATGATCGATGGATTTTTAAGCCGTTTAAGAGGTGCCGAAATATTTATTTAACAAAAAAGTAGCCGAAAGTAATGTAAAATCAATACAAAAAAGTAAGCCTTTACAGGCACCCTTTCTAATTGAGATAAAGGATTCAATTTGGGGTCAAGATTTTTTATTTTTTTTCTACTTTCGAATGAAGGGTATGAATGAATCCAATTCCGAAATAGCTATGTTAACGACCACCCTACTTGACACTGATCAATCATGATACTGATCGGTGTGATTAAAATGTCTATAAACTCCTAGTTCGATACCTTGATCATATAAGTTTCGACAAATAGGAAAATATGGGACCATTTACCATACGGTGGTTTGGCGTAGTGGGGCCCAAGAAGGAGCTTGGGCCTTTTATCCAAATAACAAAAACCACCCCCCATATTTTTCAGAGCTCATACGAACCACTCTAAGTAAAAAAAATGTTATTATAACACTTAAATTTAGACAACACAACAGAGATAATCTACCCTCACATACTGGACGGAAGGAGAGAGCTAACAAACTTAAGCCCCCCCTCCACCACACCTATATCAAGCTAAGGTTTTATTTTATAAGTTTGATTAGCCTACAAAAATGTATATCCTTTTCTCAACAATAAACAAACTCTTAAAAAAAAAAAAAAAAAGTTTGGCGTAGTGGGTAGAGCGTGCGACTAGTAATAAAGCGACGCGAGCGGACTTGGGTTCAAACCCCGGTCAGATCGAACAAAACAGATGGCGTTTTTTTTAGCGAACTGATAATGCTTGTTGATCGTGAAAAGTTATAAAATGTGAAACCGAATATTCACACGTACTTATTTGACTGATATGATACACATATACCTACCTATAAACAACTAATTTTTGCAATATTGTAGAAATATTGCAATGTTATGCAATGAAAAGCGGACATAGAGACATTGCAGCAACATTGCAGGGGCATTGCAGCAACATTGCGCAATATAACCGCAACATTTCCAACAATGCAAAGTTATGTTGCTGCAACGTTGCTGCAACGTCTCGGTGCTGTATGGGAAGTCCACCATCATATGGGCCCAAAAAAGTATATTTTCAGAATTACAGGTTGATCAATGTTTTCAGTAATATTATTATAATAAAAAACACCCGTTTTCTGAAATCTGAAAAAATTCAGGAAAATCCAATCAAATATATACTCTACAAAACTGCCCATTGCGGCCAAAGTGTAACTTGTACTGGTGAGTTGGTACGGGTCGCTGAAGTTAATTTTTACCCTAAATTCTCGGTTTTTTGTAAAAGTTACACTTCGGCCGCAATGGGCACTTTCTAGAGTATTTTATTCTGAGTAAATCAAGATCAAGACCAATGTAATAGCTTGAAATGCGGCTGAGTTATAGAAAATTGCAAAACAAAAAATCTCAATTTACGTGTATTTTAAATGGAAAATCTTCGCACGCTTTGGGAAAGTTCTTCGAACTGCGCATCCAGACTGCCGTATAAAGACTTTATAGGGCAGTTCTGAATTCAGCCGTATGAAGTGTTACTTTGCGGATCGAAAATAGGCGTCAGTAAGTGACTTTTCAATGCCTATGCCGAAAAAAAATATTTTTATATAATCATATATAATTATTTAGAATTATATGGAATTATATAAAAATGATATAGAATGGTATATAAAAATCCATGTAAGTTTTATAGAACTCTATATAATTATATATGACTTTATAGAGTTATATATAATGACATGAAGTTATATGAAACTTACATATAAGTGTTGGAAACAGAGGTGAAATTAAATACGAGATGTTATGGGTTTTTATATATTAATGCTATTTATTTGGATAGACTATATTCGACGCTGCTTACGAAGACTAGCACGTTTCAGATTTCTTACAAAAACTAGCACGTTTTGATATTTACCACGAAGACTAGCACGTTTCGATATTAACCACGAAAACTAGCACGTTTTGATATTTACCACGAAGACTAGCACGTTCCAATATTAACCATGAAGACTAGCACGTTTCAATATTTACCACGAAGACTAGCACGTTTCGGATTTCGCCGCGAAGATTAGTATGTTTGTCGAACTGAAACGAATATTATTTCTATTTTGCAACATTTTATTATTCTCTAACTGTGTACTGTAAAATATACAAACGACCTATTGAAGTTATTTAACAAATGTTCGATTAACTTTTTCGGGTGCTCCATAGTGAATCAATCAGAAATTTAAAACATCTGTAAAGAACCTGTGAAAACAGCATCAATTTTCCTAATCCCTCCACCACAACACAATTTCGAGAATATTCATAAGTTTATTTTGATGCAAAAAAACGCACTTCCACATCCGCAAATAGACTTTCATTTCGACCATCGCACACCGCACAAATCTTCCGAAAATCCTTGTTACGATAATCAAAGCATGGTGTTTTTTCCGGAGATAACTGGAACGTGCTAGTCTTCGTGGTGAATATCGAAACGTGCTAGTCTTCGTGGTAAATATCGAAACGTGCTAGTCTTCGCGGTGAAATCCGAAACGTGCTAGTTTTCGCGGCGATAGCCGAAACATGCTAGTCTTCGTGAGAAGCCGAAACGTGCTAGTTTTCGTAAGAAATCTGAAACGTGCTAGTCTTCGTAAGCAGCGTCGATATATACATAATACAGGAGCACCGAGTGCCTTCTTGACTGAGAACCGAGTTCTTGACCACTGGTCACCGATGCTCCGTTTCTTAACACTTACTCTACAGTGACGCTCACCTCGTCCAGTGATGGTCATTCACACTCTTATATATATTCATATGCTTAAGCTCAATTCACTTACAGTAGAACCTCGTTTATCCGGCCTTCGATCAACCGAGTTTCCGCGTTATCCGAGGCAGCGGACTCATCCAAGCACTCCGCATTAATCAAGGTGTATGCTCGGATAAAGGCCTGCGCGCACCAAACCGCGTCGAACGGCGGCGAACCGAAGAAAACAGTGGCTATCATCAATTTTTTCTTTCAAAAATCATGATGACAACAATATTTTGTTGATGCTTAGGGTGATAGCCACTGTTTTCTTCGGTTCGCCGCCGTTCACCGCCGTTTGGTACGCGCAGGCCTTGATACGGAAATACTCGAATAAAACGCCTATGCTGTACGCGCAAAGTATTTTGCGATCGCTACTATGGTGCTTATGAATATGTAAATACTTTTGTGATTAAATTTCATTCTACTGTTTCAAATACATAAAAAATGATTGAAATTCTCGAATTTTTCCCTTCTTTTGTGTTATCCGAGTTTTCGCTCATCCGAGGTACCTCCTCCCCACATTACACTGTAAAAAATGAGCCGTGTTGATTTGCCTGGTGTTAGTGGTTGAAATCTGTGGTGTTACGATCAGCACCATTACGATAATATAGTTGACAACACACACCGTATAGGGTCACTAGCACTAGCAGGTCATACAGAACGGGGTGGACCACTATAGAATCTGTGAGCTGTGTTGAATCGGTGTTAAATTCAACACCACATTTTTTACAGTGTACCTCAGATAAACGAGGTTCTACTGTATTTCTTAAACGCCTCTTTAAATTTAGCTTTCTAGATGCATTCGATTTTTTTTTCTTTTGATTAATTTTAGCTTAGTTTTAAGAAGGCTCTAAACTTTTCAAATTTAATTCGGCCTGAAGCCTGAGTGAAGATATCTGCAGGATTTTCTTCTGACTCTATTTTAATTACATCAATTTCTCCTTTCAAATAATTTTCAGTTATGAAGTGGTAATGCGTTTCTATATACTTGGATTTCTTTGTTAAGTCTCCATATTTACGTATGCTAACTGTACCAGCATTATCCTCATAAATATGTATCGGATTTTTCATTTCGATTCCAAGGTCTTGTACTAAATCTTTTATTAATTTAATTTCACCCACACATACTGATAGTGCTACATACTCTGCCTCCGTTGAGGATTTAGTTACAATTTCTTGTTCTTTTGATTTCCAGAATACAGTATTGCCATTCATTCTTATTACATACCCCGTCGTGGATTTCGGATTAGATCAGATATGGGCGTTTCTCTACAAACTGGGCGAAAAACTACCCAAAATTGTCCCCACCACTTTTTTCGCATTTTTGGAAAAAATAATCGAAATTAAATCAACTAAAAACAATATTTCTTTTTATATCAAATCAACATGTTACAAAACCAAATTCTGAAATCAACATCTCATAAAATTAGCTCACAACCAATAAAATTGGGATAAACTGGCATATTTCAGGCAGGGGACTGTGCGACAGGGGACTGACGAATTTGGCAAAAATACACCATCATGCCGAAACTAAGAATATTCCATAAAATAACTTGCAGTAATGGTAATATGACTTCTACCGTTAGATGTTATCTAGCTGGAAAGGGTGAATAAAATGATTTATTTGAAGAACAAACCTCGCCAGAGGACTGTTCTTTTTAGGGTTACAGACACGTCATCATCACACTGAACGCGAAAGACGACTAAATAAGATAGCGCTAGAGCGCTGTCTGGCATTTGCTATGAACTTCTCAGCGCTGACATTCAATTTAACACACAAATCGTGGCGAGGGTGCCACACACCATTCAAAATCATTTTTTTTTGTGCGACAGGGGACGGTTAGCAAAAATCAAGGGACAAACTTTAGCTCACAATTTCGGCGTCAAAATAGTAAATTGAAAAATTAT
The DNA here is from genome assembly GCA_963992785.1 of Tenthredo livida. Classification (NCBI taxonomy): domain Eukaryota; kingdom Metazoa; phylum Arthropoda; class Insecta; order Hymenoptera; family Tenthredinidae; genus Tenthredo; species Tenthredo livida. The sequence continues at coordinate 28,653,553 of OZ023064.1, forward strand.
AACCATGTAAATTGTAAAATGCCTTTATTATGGACAACTATACTAGAGTAGTATTGAAAAATATTATCCCTGGTTCACTACACGTCACGAAATAATTCCGATTTTGCATCTGTGACATGCCAGGGGACTGTTTTTTAGGGGTGTTGATGTGAAAATTTTCCTTTTTATGGATTCATTCTAATATTTTTAGACTATTGGCTCTTTCAAACAACTTGTTAATATGAATTTCAATAAAAAATTATATCGAATTCGAGTCATTTTATAGGTGAAATCTTCGTGGGACACGAAGTTTCCCAGTTTGTGGAGAAACGCCCATATAACTAATATGAGTCCATGTCTAATTATATAGAGGTATATGGGGGTTTCCACGCCAAACCAACCTACCATCGAAATTGACAGTTTTGATTTGGCCTTAATTTTTTCATCTTTTTATGCTCTGTGAAAAAAAGTTCCATGATTTATTTCGAATTTTTTTATCGAGCCGTTCTCGAGATATGAATTTTTCAAAATTTTAAGTGTCTTTTTTTTGAATACTCATAACTTCTCCAAAAATGCATCAATTCGAATGTATTTTTTTTCAAAATGTGTGTTTTAAAACGTATTTTCCAAAAATTTAACGCAAAAAAAAATAAACAAAAAATATTCACCAGATTTTTTCAATTCATAGATCAAAATTCGAGTTTGAAAACTGTTTGTATCCTTCGATTTTTTTTTTAAATTCTTAAAAAAAACTACTTACCATTTCACAAATTTTGACCCTGGTCCCGTCGTGGGAAAACGATTTTTGCTATTCTCCCAGAATTTTTTAAAATTATCAAAAATTTTTTCTTCATCAGAAAAACTTAAAATATGATTTTTAATCTGTTATAAAATAATATATCAATAAAAAATTACGAATGAAGGAAATCAGAAATCGTGACAATAATAAATCTGCAATTGGAACAAAATTTCTATTCTCATATTTTCGGTTTACTTTTGCTGGCGTTAAAAAAAAAAAAATTCCATTGCGCTATTCCAAACACAGATAGATCTTTAACGATGAGAGTGATTTCTTCCTCAAACGAGAATCACGCATGTAAAATATTCAAACGCCAGCAAAAGTAAACTGAAAATATGAGAATAAAAATTTTGCTCCAATTGCAGATTTATTATTTTCACGATTTCTGATTACCTCTATTTGTAATTTTTTATTGATATATTATTTTATAAGAGATTAAAAATCATATTTTAAGTTTTTCTGATGAAGAAAAAATTTTTTGATAATTTTAAAAAATTCTGGAAAAATAGCAAAAATCGTTTTCCCACGACGGGACCAGGGTCAAAATTTGTGAAATGGTAACTAGTTTTTTTGAGAATTTTTCAAAAAAAATCGAAGGATACAAACAGTTTTCAAAATCGAATTTTTATCTATGAATTGAAAAAATCCGGTGAATATTTTTTGTTTATTTTTTTTTGCGTTAAATTTTTGGAAAATACGTTTTAAAACACACATTTTGAAAAAAAATACATTCGAATTGATGCATTTTTGGAGAAGTTATGAGCATTCAAAAAAAAGACACTTAAAATTTTGAAAAATTCATATCTCGAGAACGACTCGATAAAAAAATTCGAAATAAATCATGGAACTTTTTTTCACAGAGCATAAAAAGATAAAAAAATTGAGGCCAAATCAAAAATATCAATTTCGATGGTAGGTTGGTTTGGCGTGGAAACCCCCATATATATATGTGGGCGGGAGGGAAAGTACTTTCCCTCCCGCTGAGTGGATATTGCGGATTGACGTTCGACACACGTGATTTTCTCCACGCCTTACAAGCATGAAAGGAGGCCCATTTCATGCACGTGAGCGGATCCACGTCACTTCACTCAAAAAAAAACCGTCAAGTCACGGATCTTTGCGCCATTCGACATATCTTCAGTACTATGGGAAAAAAAAATACGACTTCAGGGATTTTGAAAATTTTTGAAAAATGGCGGAGTTAGAGCTATTTGAATTTTGGTAAATCGCTGTTGCACCGCTATGTTTAAAAATTCATATCTCCGAAAGTATTTACCGGAGCGGACTGATCCTGGAATCATTTTGTTCGTAAAAGAAGGCGCTTTCATAAAAAAATTTTTGTTTCCAATAAAAAAAATTCTTTCAACTTTTTTTCGTCGTTTTATTTTTTAATTTGGCTGCCATTTCCGCGGGACTCACAGGAATCGATGCAGATAATTTTTTTCGGATAGCCGAATCCTTCCCCTTCAACTCTAAAGAAAAAAGTTTATGGAGAACCTACCTGGGCCGGAGAAAAAAAATAAAACGTCCAGTCGTGCGTCGCCGCGCACGCCGATCCACGTCTGCGTGCGGCGTTCTCGGTTCGAAAACTGCCTCAAAACAAAATTACAAACACGGTTGTCGATCGGAAATTTTCTGAATTTTCCAAAAATGATGACCATTTTTCTTTCACTTGTCTTTTTCAATGCGTGATTCAAAAAATGAAACTCGAAATGTCGATTTCACCATGTTTCCTATCGGTTTATGAAAATCTTATTTATTTTTGGAAAAGTTCAGGAAATTTTCGATGAAAATCATATCCAAAAGTTTTCCGCTCGTTCACCTCCAAGGCACAGTCACGGTTTAAATAAGGTTTGAGGGTTTTGTGTCATTATTTGTGCATTTCGATATTAACCCTAGAATGTTGACCTTATTTTTTTTCACCTATTATGGTAACCTGGGGTCAAAAACAACCCTAATTTTGAAAAATTCATATGTCCGGTAATATTTCACGATAAGGGTTCAACTTGGGCTCATTCTTTTCGTTTTTTAATGCAGAATCCCGTGAGCATATCGCAATTTCGCTTAAAGTCGGAAAAGTAAGTAAAAAATGAGGTAAAACGGTGAAAAAACATGAAAAATTAAATCAAATTAGCGAGATTTAGGGTCGCCTGGGGTCGTTTTTGACCCCAGGTTACCATTCTAGGGTTAAGAATGAAATTATCTCGATAATGATAACTTGGAGGTAAACGAGCGAAAAACTTTTGGACATGATTTTCAGTGGGAATTTTCTGAACATTCCGAAAAAAAAATAACATTTCCATAAAACGATGGTAAACGTGGTGAAATCGACATTTCGAGTTTCATTTTTTGAATTACGCATTGAAAAAGACAAGTGAAAGAAAATTGGTCATCATTTTTGGAAAATTCAGAAAATTTCCGATCGACAACCGTGTTTGTAATTTTGTTTTGAGGCAGTTTTCGAACCGAGAACGCCGCACGCAGACGTGGATCGGCGTGCGCGGTGACGCACGACTGGACGTTTTATTTTTTTTCTCCGGCCCAGGTAGGTTCTCCATAAACTTTTTTCTTTAGGGTTGAAGGGGAAGGATTCGGCTATCCGAAAAAAATTATTTGCATCGATTCCTGTAAGTCCTGCGGAAATGGCAGCCAAATTAAAAAACAAAACGACAAACAAAAAATTCAAAGAATTTTTTTTATCGAAAACAAAATTTTTATTATGAACGCGCATTCTTTTACAAACAGAATGATTCCAAGATCAGTCCGCTCCGGTGAATACTTTCGGAGATATGAATTTTTAAACATAGCGGTGCAACAGCGACTTACCAAAATTCAAATAGCTCTAACACCGCCATTTTTGAAAAATTTTCAAAATCCCTGAAGTTGTATTTTTTTTTTCCATAGTACTGAAGATATGTAGAATGGCGCAAAGATCCGTGACTTGACGGTTTTTTTTTGAGTGAAGTGACGTGGATCCGCTCACGTATCATGAAAAACTTATTATCGTACGGATAGCTTACTTTTCGAAACGGATGCAGACCTGCTTAGGATTCTATCTCTTGCAGATAGAACGTATACAATTCCGTTGAAATCCGATAGGTTCGGACGTTGTTTTCTATAGGTTTCTAACGGATTTCAGTTCCTTTTTTTAACAGGAATAAATTGAAGAAATATATTTTCAAGTTAATTCTTCCGAAATTTTAATCTGTAACATTTGAGACCATATAGCTTTCTGGGAATCACAATTGTTAACGTGATATATGGCACGAGATTCTACCAAGTCTCTTGATAAACGCCCATATTTTACTACAAATCATCAATATAAAATATCAAATTATAATTCACATAACCTCAAAATCTCTAAAGCCTGAAATGAACGATTGAAATTTGAATGGATATATTGGTTATTTTTATTTTCTCGTGAACATTCGCGTTGAATTGAACAACTATTCATTTTCAAGTGTTGATTAATATTTTATCTGAATTCGGTTTGTTAATTTCTGATACTCCTTATGATTTTCTCATCTGTTTAGTTGTCAGCTCAGCTGTCATCCCGATGGAAAAAGTTTTTGTCTAATCATATATGATCATGCATAATCACCTATACATGACGAGATCCAAAAAATGGCCAGGTCCAATCATATCTAATTATAGATAATTATATATGATCTATATATAATCAGATCTAATCAGATCAAATTATTTGTTTCGGACAATTGAAATAAAACACCCAGCGAACCAAAATATGTATCAAATACGTATATATTATGTAACGAATGTTACACGTTATGTATCAAACTCATAAGAAAGTATGTTACTGGTACAGCACGATGTCAGCAACATTGGATGTATCATCAATGTATTAGATATGTGCTGGTGATACATATCAGCGACGGCTCACCGATATATCATAGACATATCAAAGATATGTCAAAGACATGTTGAAAGATGTATCAGATACATATTGGAGATGCATCTGATACAATTAACTATATCACACTGGAAAAGCTAAATAAAAAGCCGTTATTATTACTAATTTCCATCATCTATGGTGTATATATGACATAGTAACAATTTATAATCAACCATAGATAGATTAAAACGCATTTTTAGTTCATTCAAGACGACATCATTATTTAACCTAACCTGGGCTCGAACCATAATCGCTCGGACTCGCTTGGATTAGTAGTCGCACGCTCTCGCCACTACACCACAGTATCGTGTAGTGAATACTGCCAGATTTCTCTATATTTTCGATCTCGCTATCTAACAGCTCTGCAGCGTTTATGCCTCGATTGATGCGTACTATCATGTTAGTGACTTACATACGTTTCAGAAATTATCGCCAGCAGATACGGATATCCTATTTTGCGATGTTTTAATTGCAGAACTAAAGATATTGCACGTATCATAGATGTTATTATGTTATGTGACTCTGTTCCCTGGTGTTGCCATCTCTGTTACGTATCATCCATGGGTCTGATGTTATATATACGACACATGTCATATTTGCAGAAATATTATGTCCCATGTATGTAACTATGTTATATTTCCGAATCCCTGAAGATGCTTTCAATTTTATGTATCACTTGTGGGTCTCATGTAATGTACATGATACATCACGGAATTGAAGTTATGTTATTTCTCCTCTACGTAACTTTGTTATATTACATTGTTACTTCGTGATGCCCTCAATATTACGTATCATTCATGCATCTTATGTTATGTAAACAATATGTTACATTCTAAAGATATGTCGCATATCAGCGACATAACTATGTTACATTACTCCGATCTCTAGATGTGCTCTCACAGTTATGTATCAGTTATGTATTGGTTTGCTGGGCAGTTGATTCAATTAAAAAAATTATATAAACTATTGTTCTTATATCTATTATACGTCGCAATGATCCGGAATTATGTTTATTTCTGATAATTAACTTTTTTTTGTCGATTAAAATTTTCTTACTGTTTCTTACTGAGACTCGAACCCGGGTTCTCCTACGTATCAGTCGAATCTTCTACCACTTTGCTACTTCACGTATTCAATAGTTGGAATTTTTAGAATGTCTGTATGTATTTGTCCCGAAAATTTTATTGATCTTAATGATGCACTTGATATTGATTATGATGATCGAACGATTCTAAAATTGTTTTCGTATTTGAGGGAATGTGAGGAAATATGGCCACAATAAATTTTTCAGCAACAAAAACTACTAATTTGAAGATGCTATTTATTCTATTTATTGAGAGAGATTATGAACGCTCATTTTATTGACTGGAACCTAATCATATGATTATATATAGACCTATATATAGTTAGATCTGATCACTTATAGACCTACATATGATTATATGTAGACCTATATATAGTCGGATCTGATCAGATCTGATCATATAGAGACCTATATATGACTACACATGGGCTTATATCAGTCAAGTTTGATCAGATATAATTCTATATAGACCTAAATGAAGTCAGATCTGATCAGATCTGATCATATATAGACCTATATATGATTATATCTAGCTCTATATATAATTATACATGGTCACCAACATGGCAGTGTTGGCCAGATGTGATTGGATCTGGCAGTGCCGGATTAAGACAGCGCGGGGCCTGTAGCAAATGCGAACAAGAGGCCCTTGGTTTGCTTCAGGTAATCAAGTTTAGGATATAAAATAAAATAGCACATTCAAAAAAAAAAAACCTTTCGTGATTTAATGTGGGCAAATTTAGAGATAACGCTGGTCAAATCAATATTTCTAAGTGAATCATTTTCTGTGTTCAGTATAAGGAGGTCATTCAGACGTTCTTGTCCCATTGTGTTTCTTAAGATCCATCTCTAGTCGCCCACCTCTTTTTGGTCGAAATGTGTCACATTTCGATTATTATCCGAGCCCAGACACCGACAACGCAAAAACGAAATGCACAGCGCCAATTTAAATTCAATTCCGAACACATACGTTCGAAAACATGTTAGTTTCATTCAAAAATAGTCTATAGATTGTTCCTACGTAATTCGCCGAGAGAATTGACATTAGAATTACGCAAGAACAATTTGTATACTCTATTCCCTTACGGGAAAAAACTCAAATTCAAGGTGTAAATTCGTCACCCTCAAGTTTTGTGGGTTTACCATGAAAACTCAGGACTTACCCTGTATTCGGGGGTATCTTCATTCAATAAAGAAAATCGAAATTCAAGGGTCAATCCTGAGTTTTCATGGACTCCCAAAACTTGAGGGTAACGAATTTACCCTTGAAATTTTAGGGTTTTTTCCGGAAGAGTTTTCGCACGAAACGAACATGTTTTTGGACGTATGTGTTCGAAATTGAATTTGAATTGGCGCTGTGCATTTTGTTTTCGCGTTTTCGACGCCTGAATTCGGATAATAATCGAAATGTGACACGTTTCGCCCGAATGGAGGTAGGTGACTAAGGATGGGCCTTAGCACATTTTTAATGCGCTTTAATGTCGAAAAAGAACGTTCCCCCCTGCAGTTGGTAATCATCAAACTCAAGTCAATGCGTAACATTATTTCTACATTTGGAAAGCACAATTCTAATGAATTTTCCGTTAAAAGCTTATAAAATTGAAGGCGCGAGGCCCCCCAAGGCGCGGGGCCCGTAGCATTTGCTACTCTTGCTACGTGGTTAATCCGGCACTGGGATCTGGTTATATATAACTTTATGTATAAATAGACATGGAAGCAGATCAAATTATATATGAGTAGATATAGTTTGATCCGATCAGATATAATCACGAATGAACCTATGTATAAACTTATTCAAGCTAGATCTGATTATGTCCAATCATGCATGGACCTATTGTATGATTATATCCAGGTGCATATATAATTATATATAATCACTGACATGGCAGTCTTAACCTGGTATGATCAGATCCAATTATATCTAGATCTATGTATAAGCATATATCATGTCAGATTCAATCATGCATGATCATATATAAATCTATACATAATCATGCATGATCATATATGAATCTATATAGGGGAACGTGGGGCAGAACGGGCAGCGGGGCAGAACGGGCACCAAAACAAAAAAAATAATGTGGTCGGAAATGGTTTTTTTATAAAATATGGCAACGTATTTTGGATCAATGATGAAAAAAAAAAATTGAATTTTTTTTTCAAAAAAGTAAAATAAAACGGAAAAAAAAATAATTTTTTTTTGATTTTTTTTTTTTTCATTATTGATCCAAAATACGTCGCCATATTCCATAAAAAATCATTTCCGACCACATTATTTTTTTTTGTTTTGGTGCCCGTCCTGCCTCGCTGCCCGTTCTGCCCAACGTTCCCCTATAATCATGCATGATCATATCCCAGATAACCAAGTGCGTGCAAATTTTACAGCAATATGACAGAAATTCGTGCAGAATATTGTTAGCAATATCAGGGCAAGGTGCGTCCTCTATTGCTGTAAAAATGAGAGCAAATTATTTCAACAAGAATTGTCAGCAAAACATCAGCAACATGTGAATCCCAAAAACTGGTCGGGATTGAGTTTTGAGCGAATAAAAAAACAAAAAGAAATCGCTCATGGGTAGTTTTTGTACGGGATCATCTAGTAATTGATTGTGGATTCCATTTCAGTTGAATATATTTCCGAAAAAATCGTCTGTTCCGGACCGGGGCACGAACCTGGTTACTAGAATCTCTCCTGCTATGAATCCGGCACGCTGTCCACTCACCCACGACGTCGCTGTCATATGGTGGAGACTAATTGTGCTTATATCGTGTGGCTGAGGAAGTTTTTATATTGATAATGAACTAAATTGACCTACCTGGTACATATATTTGATAATTATTATGTCATAATGTCATCCTATGTGTGTTCGCTGGAAATTCTCATGTATAGAAAGTATCCTCAGCTACACGGAGAGAAAAAAACAGCACTGGCTACTACTTTGCACACTAGTCAGTAGTGTGTCGTCGATACAACAGGTTTACTGTGCTTTTACAGTAGGGAGTGCTGTGTAGCACACGTCTGACTACTGTCAGAATACGACTGAGTCTTGTTCTGACAGTAGTCAGTCGTGTGCTACACAGCACTCACTACTGTAGAAGCACAGTAAACCTGTTTTATCGACGACACACTACTGACTAGTGTACAAAGTAGTAGACAGCGCTGTTTTTTTTTCTCCGTGTAGTATTTGACAAAAAGGTTTGGAGCAAGTGGAATAAAGTGCTTGTACAGTCACACTTCGTCATCTGAGAATTTGTTCTACCGAAGTTACAAATTTTTTAATTGAACAGTGAAAAAGTAACTGAGAGCGACTGCTAATAGTTTAAAAAAAAAAAATCACAATTCCATTCACAGTGATAATAACTATAAAACAAAATGTTAGGCGAATTGAAGTTCCCATATACATATACAGGGTGTCACAGAATTGGTGACGGGGATTTCACAGGGTAAATCCTGATCAAAAACGGAATTGAAATTTCCTTAGACCTTTTTTCCGGAAGTGCAAAGGTTTCCCGTCATAATTATTTTAATTTCAGTCAATGACGCGCGGCTTATGAACGGCCGTTTTTTTCGCGGCAACCATAGAGTGAGAGATGCGCACGCAACCGAGTGATAATCACATCGACAAACGGCCGTTCATAAGCCGCGCGTCATTGGCTGGACTTGAAATAATTACGGCGAGAAATCTAAGCATTTCCGGAAAAACGGCTAGGAAAATTTCGACCCAGTTTTTGATCAAGATTCACACTGTGAAATCCCCGTCACGAATTCTGTGACACCCCGTATGTATTGCCAGCAATTTGCTTCCAACTTGCTGTCAAAATATAGTTGTTTCTGGTTGCTAGCATATTTGCAGCAAAATTTGCTGACATAATAGATGATAGCAATTATTGCTGTACATTTGCTGTAAATTCTGATGTGTAAAAAGTATTTTCAGCAAGTAGTCGACAAAATGACGGCAAAATTTGCAGCAAGTGTAATGGACTGTTTGCACATTCACACTTGGTTATCTGGGTATATGAATCTATATATAATCATGCATGATCATATATGAATCTATATAGATTATAGATACATTCATATATGATAATGCATGATTATATATGATTAGGCAAAAACTTTTTCCATCGGGATATTGTGTCATAGGCTGGCATATGCACGACGAGACTGCGGAGCGAAACATTAGTCTGAATGCTGGCGCATGCGCAATGAGACTGTGGAGCGAAAAATTAGCCTTAACCAAAAAGTCTTAATCTGACGGAGAAAAACTCGCCACTTTGAGAATATAAAATGCATAACTCAGCCTTCAGTGCACGGCTCATATTGATTTTGGGCGTGACTTGAAGCATTTTCAATCAGCATTCTTAAACATGATACATTATTACCGGTACATTATGAAAGACGGTAGTATTTCATTGAATAAAATTCCCCACTCCGCCGGAGTTGGGTCCTTGCGCTAAAGAGACACGGTCGTCGAGCGCTTATATTTCTTGAATGTATATGGTGCGAGACTCTACCGAGTCTCTTGATATAATATAAAATATCAGTACATAGGTCGTCAGCTCGAAGAAAAAAAACGAACCGTTTTACCATCAGCAAAACCACTCTCCTCAGAATCGCTCTGTATAAGATCATCATTCCAAGTATTTTTGATAGATGTATACAATAGGTTAGTGCCTGAAAAGGTCATTTTTAAATTTTGACCTGCACACCCTCCAAATCAGTTCCAAAATAATCAAAAATAATTTCAGAAAAATCTCGGCTTCATGGCTCGACTGAAAAGGGTGCCTGTGAGCACAAATTCATTTTTTGTTTCAAATTTGGGCAGAAATTCGTAATTAATATTGACAATGAAAAATTTCTATGTAAAATGAAAATTGCTTTAGGGATTTGAATCGTACTCGCCGTATTCCGAAAAAACAAAACGGAAATTATTGTCTTCCACGTATATTCCTTAAGGGGTAACACCACTGTAGAAGCTTTTAAAAAAAGCGCATTTCTTACCGTTTTTTTTTTTGGATGGGAGAAAAAGTGATGATAAAATAATATTCAAGGAAGTTATTAGGCATACTACCCACACGGCACGTAATATTTCAGAAATATTCCATAAATGTTTCATTCGCTACATGACATATTTTAGTGCGACATTCCGGAAATATGTCAGAAATATTTCAATGTTCGCGTATATAACTAACGACGTATAGCTGATATATATCAGAAATATTTCTGATATATGTCGGTTGTATTTCAGAAATATTTCATTGCAACATTCCAGAAATATGTGAGAAATATGTCCATGTCCGCATATATAACTAACGTTATATAGCTGACATGTATCAGAAATATTTTAGAAATATGTCGGTTACATATATCAGAAATATTTCAGAAATATGTCGGTTACATATATCAGAAATATTTCAGAAATATGTCGGTTACATATATCCGAAATATTTCAGAAATATGTCGGTTACATATATCAGAAATATTTTAGTAATATTTCAGAACTATATACCAGAAATCTTCCAGTAATATGTGGATATCGCGTGGATGAACATTGCCCAGATAACAATTTGACGGCAAGTTGGTGGCATTGTGCCAGCATTTTCCAACATTTGAACGTAGCAATTAACCGCCAAGGTGTAACCTTAATATCGGAACAGTATGCAAACATTGGATGCGTGAGCTCGCTTGAACACAAAATGACGGCATTGAGCAAGCAACCGCAGAGCGCAAGTTTCTGCTTTGCACAATAAATGCCAGCATATCATGCTTTTACATTGATGCTGGTATAGCAGCAGCATTTAAACAGCATCAGAGGACAACAAGGATTGCAACTTGTGCTCGATCTGATCTGGTTATCTGGGCGGTTGCCGTAAACACTCAAGAGTATTTTCTGTGAATTATTGAGGCAAATTAAAAGTCACATACTGATGGAAGAATCAATTTTTGTATATTTTTAGTAAAATTGGTATTTTTAGGATTCGAGAAATTCCCAAAAAAATTTTGTACGGAAAGTTGATTCGAAACTGCAACTTGTTTGTCTCATAAATTTTCTTGTATGATCTTCCCGGGTGGAATTTTTTTTATATAATAATATAAAATTATATATAAATGACTATATAAAATTATATATGAGTTTTGGCCATATATAATTTTATATAGTTTCATATAGTTATATATAGTTTTATATAATTATATATACTGGTATCGGCCCAGAAAGGAAAAAAAAAAAAAAACTGGTCACGTCCGGGGATCGATCGGTGAACCGCGCGCTCGCCAACTCTGCCCGCTACCGACCGACCCAAGATCTGTTATTGAAATTATGAGCTTAAACGAATGTAAAAAATACAAATGTCATATATTCCCATTCTTATTGAACAAAATTTTACATCTGACGTATTAATTATCAATTTTATGGTAATTAAATGCAACAAACACGCAGTTATCATTAAATGATATTCTGTGTGAAATATAAATTGAGTTAGCGAAATTAAATTTATTAAATAAGCATTTAAGTAATTTGATGAATTCAGAGTTAATTTACATGAATGCTGATTACCAATTATATTAATTAAAAAAAAAAAACATGAAAAAAATGCACCAGTAATTTTTTTAATCTCCTGGAAGTGCATTTTTTCCAAGAAAAATTTTCTGTATCAATTATCAATTAAAACGATATCAAAATTATTCAATACTTAGTAACTTCGATTTCCTTCATTAGAACCTGAAAATTGATCATGTGATAAAAACAATCATGGAGAAACGTTCTTCTATGATTTAATTTTTGAATTATATATTCACTTTTTCTATGATAATAAATATAAAGTATACCTTCAATGATCAACGCGTGACTTTTCAATTTTTTTACAAACTTCGTATAAATATATAAAAGTTAAGTTTCAAAATCGATCAAGTTTACTTAATATTTCCGAATTGTAATATTTATTAAATGCATTTATTTACAAAGTACACATTTTTGCGTCAGAATTAGATAAAGAATATACACTCAAGTAGAAGATGACTCGACAATCATCGATTATCTGTCACCATTCACGTTCATATACTGTAAGTATTTATATGTAATGACAAAAAACTATATGATTATATGACAATAATCATTATATATTTAAATGTATAACAATGTATTGTTTTATATAGTACTATAAAGCCATGCGATATGCTTATACCGAAAATATTCGGTGAGAGTAAACGATCCTCTTCCTACGGCAAAACCTACACAAGCGCGCACCACGTGCGTGAGGCTCATTCGGAAGGGAATGAGGTGCCAGTAGCATTGCATCCCCTCCCGAACGAGCCTCACGCACGCGGTGCGCGCCCATGTTGGTTTTGCCCTAGGAAGGGGATCGTTAACTCTCACCGAATATTCACGGTATATAAAATTTTATATAGTTTTATATAATTATATAAACTTATATATATTTATACATATTTGTATATAAATATATATAATTTTATATAAACATTATACATAACTATATAAAACTATATTTAATTATATAAACTTATACATAATTATATATGATTATATATGATCATATAAAAATTTTTTTTTCCGGGTTGTACTTTTGAGATACGGAAGTTCGTAGAAAAAGTTGGAATTTGGAAAAACCCCACAAATGCGATCCGAAAATTCTGAAATAATTCACATAAATTCTTTCGATATACAGTAGAACTTCGTTTATCCGAGGTAATGTGGGGAGGAGGTACCTCGGATGAGCGAAAACTCGGATATCACGAAAGAAGTGAAAAATTCGAGAATTTCAATCATTTTTTATGTATTTGAAACAGTAGAATGAAATTTCATCACAAAAATATTGACATATTTATAAGCACCATAGTAGCGATCGCAAAATACTTCGCGCGTACAGCATAGGCGTTTCATTCGAGTTTTTCCGTATTATCCGAGCATACATCGTGATTAATGCGGAGTGCTCGGATGAGTCCGCTGCCTCGGATAACGCGGAAACTCGGTTGATCGAAGGCCGGATAAACGAGGTTCTACTGTAGTTGTATCATAAGACAAAATTATGATTTTTTCGGAAGCGGTCATTTTTCCGACCGTTCGAAACGCCGTGGAATACCTTATATGTATAATCAGATCTAATAAGATTTAATCATTTGTTTTGGACAATTGAAATAAAACAGTTGATTGAATTAAGAAAATTATATAAACTATCGTTTTATATCTTTTTTATGTCGCAATGATCGGCAATCATGGGTATTCCTGATAATTAACTTTTTTTGTAGATGAAAAATTTTCCACTGTTTCGTATTTTTATTCAGTATATACAGGGTGTTCCATTTTAAAGTACGCATTACGTTTACAGCCGACCTGAAGGTCCAATCGAAAAATGTGTCCTACAAAAGTTGTATGGTTCAGAGGGGGACACATGAAGATTTTTTCTCCGATGGTCCAACATCATAACTGGTGATGCTGCGGAGGATGGATCAGTTTTTTTAAATGGGATCATACATTTTTGCTACAACTCAAATATTCCTCATTCGAAAATGCACAACTTTGTCAGGAATTTTTGTTTTGTTGAAGTCAATAGTTCGTGAGATACAACAAAAACCATATTCTGCAAGACGCGGGGAGATTGAGTCTCCCACGCCCCGTGTGCGTGTGCGTCTGTGCCCGCGTGCGTGCGCGCTTGCGTGAACCAGAGCGTGTGTGGCCGCGTGCGTGCGCGCTTGCGTAAACTAGAGCATGTGTGGCCGCGTGAGCGCGTGCGAGTGCGTGAGCGTGCGCGGAATAAGCGACATCACAGAGATAAGGTCTCCGCGGCTCGTCACTTCCACGGTATTTTATGACTCCAAACCCTCCCTGTGATGTCTGTGATATCTCGGAACATTGGTGGGGTGACTAGAGATGTTCAAAAATGCCACCATCAAGAGCAAGGCATACTCTCACTCGCTTTTCGAAGATCTGCGCCGTTTTCAAAAGGATTGCCGTATTGCGTCGTGTCTGACCTTCGAATAACACGACACTATGACAATGTGCTGTGTCTCATTTTTTTATAACATGACAACCAATGCGTCGTGCTTACCTTCTCATAACAAGCTAGGACACGGTACGAGTACGACACGATATTAAGGTCTTAAGGTTTTTGCAGCAATTTCAAATGCCTGATCACACTTCTTCAGAAGTGGTTGATATTCTTCTCGTCTTGGGAGAATGTCGCGGGAACTATCGACAAGCAGCTCATTTGTATGCGGATCGATATGGTCACCTCCGCAATCGATTCTCAAATGATAGAGCTATTGCAAAAATAGAATGCAGGGTTAGACAAGGACGTCTGAAACGTAAAAGAAACGTCCGAAACCCCGAAGCCGAGGGTCGCGCGGCTGCCGTAAATATCGCCGTTTTGGCAATGGTTGCTATGAATCCTCATTTGAGTCTCCGAAAAATTCAATCGTATTTAGGGGTACCGAAGAGCACGGCAGTTAGAATCTTGAAAGCGGCGCACCTTCGACCCTACCGAATTTCCTTTCACCAGAAACTCTCTGATCAAGACCATGTTCGCCGCGTTGTATTTTGTCGTTGGGCAATTGGACGAATCAGGCGGAACCCACACTTTCCCCGTTACCTCCTGATGAGTGACGAGGCGACATTTCGGAGCGATGGCCACCTTAATCGTTGAAATTGCCGATATTGGTCCGCCGAAAATCCACATTGGTTGCGAGAGATTGATCACCAACATCAGTCGACCGTGAATGTTTGATGTGGGATTGTCAACGGATATCTCGTAGGGCCATATTTCTTTGAGGGACGGGTGACCGGGCAAAGGTACCTCGACTTCTTGCAAAACGAATTACCAGAGCTTTTGCAAGAAGTTGACTTGGACACAAGAGCCCGAATGTGGTTCCAACAAGATGGAGCACCTCCGCATTGGGCTCGAATTGTGAAAAATCATCTGCAGGCTACCTTCGGGAATAATTGGGTCGGTCGAGGGGGTCCAGTTGAGTGGCCACCACGATCACCAGATCTCACATCCCCTGATTTTTTTCTGTGGGGATTGCCTGGAGATGTTGTTTACTGGGAGCCTCCAACGACTAGGGTTGACATGATGGATAGAATAACTAATGCGCAATTCCAAGGGCAATCCTTTTGAAAACGGTGCAGAGCTTCGAAAAGCGAGTGAGAGTATGCCTTGCTCTTGATGGTGGCATTTTTGAACATCTCTAGTCACCCCACCAATGTTCCGAGATATCACAGACATCACAGGGAGGGTTTGGAGTCATAAAATACCGTGGAAGTGACGAGCCGCGGAGACCTTATCTCTGTGATGTCGCTTATTCCGCGCACGCTCACGCACTCGCACGCGCTCACGCGGCCACACATGCTCTAGTTCACGCAAGCGCGAACGCACGCGGCCACACACGCTCTGGTTCACGCAAGCGCGCACGCACGCGGGCACACACGCACACGCACACGGGCCGTGGGAGACTCAACCTCCCCGCGTCTTGCAGAATATGGTTTTTGTTGTATCTCACGAACTATTGACTTCAACAAAAAAAAAAATTTCTGACAAAGTTGTGCATTTTCGAATGAGGAATATTTGAGTTGTAGCAAAAATGTATGATCCCATTTAAAAAAACTGGTCCATCCTCCGCAGCATCACCAGTTATGATGTTGGACCGTCGGAGAAAAAATCTTCATGTGTCCCCCTCTGAACCATACAACTTTTGTAGGACACATTTTTCGATTGGACCTTCAGGTCGGCTGTAAACGTAATGCGTACTTCAAAATGGGACACCCTGTATAGTAATTTAGTATATTTAGTAGTAACTTTCGTTTTGGGGTTCTTCAGTATTACAATTATCATTACATTTAATACAAGTATTACTTATTTAAGAAATTTTGGATGACTTCTGTTGTCCAGGCCAGTCCTATGTACAGGTGAGAACACCTCTATGGGTCAGGTATGCCTATGTCTATATACCATATATAATATCTGTATCTTATCTGGTTAAATATACTATACTATACTTAATATTGATTATGATGATCGAAAAATTCTAAAATTATTTTCGTATTTTAGGGCGTGTGAGAAAATATGGCCACTCTACATTTTTCAGCAAAAAAATTCCTACAGTCCGACCTCCAAATAAGAAACAAAAGCCCCCAAGGGAAAGAGGTTTTGCAAGAATTCGAGTACCCCCACCATGCGTGCGCTTTTCACAGACTCACTCTCTCTGTCTCCCTCTCTTTCATTCGTTTATGCAATTTCATCTCATTTGCTCCAGTGTTCAACGGCATAATAAACACTTCAATCAATCAATCGTTCGCACGTAAGTGCAATCCGAGCTTGGAGTGGGGAAAGCGGTCAAGTGAGCAACTGGGGAAAGTTTCTTATTGCCGGGTTTTTCATTTGAAGGTCGGACTGTGATTTGAAGATGCTATTTATTCTATTCATTGAGAGAGATTATGAACATTCATTTTATTGACTGGAGTAATTATATATTGAGTAAGATATCGTACAACCTAATCATAATATATACATAGTTGTGTATCATTTAAACATAATAGGTTTCATAATCATCAGGTCTGATTAGATATTAGTACATTGTGCACCGAGAGCGAAAACGGGCGATTGCGCGCTTACAAAGTTGAGCTCCCCGAGGTGGAGCCGAGGCAAAGCCGAGGGGTTCTTAGCTTTGTACAAGGCGCGAGCGCCCGTTTTTATCGAGGTCCACATACTATTTTCTTCAACAGCGGAGCGAATGCGAGGTTGCCATCGCCCGTTTCCGGTTTTCACGAGCGGAGCCGAACCTCGCATTCGCCCTGCTGTTGAAGAAAATGGTATGTGGACCTCGATAAAAACGGGCGCTCGCGCCTTGTATAAAGTTGAGAACCCCTCGGTGAGGCCTCGGCTTCGCCTCGGCTCCACCTCGGGGACCTCAACTTTGTAAGCGCGCAATCGCCCGTTTTCGCTCTTGGTGCACAATGTACTATCATGTATAAACAGACATGGAAGCAGATGTAATAATTATATATGAGTAGATATAGTTTGATCCGATCAGATATAAGCATGAATGAACCCATGTATTGTAACGTGTCCAGCTGTCAACACCAAAGACAGCTGGGATTGGTCAGATAATAATCGAAGAGAAATGGACTAGTAACTTATCCAAGTAAGTACGCTTCTGACGTCAGAAGCGTAAACACGATAGTATATAAACACGCGCCGACATAGCTTGCCAGCGCATTTGCGGTATAGCACCCAGGCGACTCATTATATCATTTCATTTAGGACGATCGAGCCAAAGCGGCCGTCGTACCTCTTCTCAATATTAAATTCAGATAAATATTAAAGACTACTTGATAGTTAGGGACCTTAGCTAGAGCGGCATCGTCACCATATTAGAATCATACAACACATAAACAGTAAAATCAAAGAGATAGAGTTAAGTTAAGGTGGTTCTTTCACAGAGGGCCGAATTTCATAGGTGCTTCAGTTGGGCTCCGTTGAAAATTAATAAATTTACATATTTTTAATTTTAAACAAAGCCATAATGCCCCAATGACATGATGATGTTTTATTCGGACGGAGCTCTCTGATGTACGCTATGAACTGACGTATCGCGGTGTCGCCAAACGTCTCAATTCCGTCAAATCTTCACGTAAAATTAAAATTCTATCACTTCAACTCTGAATATTTTGTCGCAGACTCCGATGACATACTATTTTCTTGCCATTTATGAAATCCTCGCGATGCATACTACATTCAACTCGTTTTTGGAAAAGATCTCCAATATTTACGTATAACAAATATCTCATTCAATCGTTCGTAATGAGATTCTGCCATCAGGTTATGTGATAAATATTCGAAATTTAAGGTCAGTTTTTTCCATTATTTGCTCGCTGACCCCCTGTCAAACTTTGTATGAGTATTAATAGGTACTTTAACTATCACATAGTGAAAAATTAGGATCTTCTGCAATATTTCGGTTCGTGGAAGAACCTCCTTAACTATAAGAATTTATTTTGTAATTGATTTGTTTTTTTTTTACAATTCATTTGGTTGAATAGATAAATGCCATTTCAGCTGTTACTGAAACTTTACTGACATTTCTCTATTTCTGTTTGAGATTTAAAACACCATCAACAAGCCAAATAGATAGAGGTTCGAATAACATCAACAGAAGCCAACGACACTAGTTTACGAACTTCTGTTCGAGGGCCAGTAGTTGTTATTTCGAGTCTGACACGCGGTCTTGGATCTTGGATCCTGGATCTGCAGCTAGTGTTATTATTTAAAATCGCAATAGCAGGGCCACAGGCCTGGCGAATCATCCCGGTTCTGTGAGCAAGTAGCCTAAGCTCAGGCTTAGTGACGAAACGGCTTCCGAGATCATAGATCACGAGAGTCCGGTGGTTAGCGTAGAGATCAACACGATCTAATAAAAAAATCTGTATAGGTGACTTTTGTATGGCAAACCCATCCTTTTCCCCACCCATAGTATCGAGAAGTCCAAAACAAGAAATTAAATAAACCTTTTGTAAAATAAACTTCACTTAGAACCCGACGACCGGTTTGTGGCTACAATCCGAAGATCCGCTACAACCCGGAACGTTACAGTATATACCTATTCAAGTTAGATCTGATTAGGTACAATTATGCATTGACCATCAGATATTAGTACATTGTGCACTGAGAGCGAAAACGGGCGATTGCGCGCTTACAATGTTGAGGTCCCCGAAGTGGAGCCGAGGCAAGGCCGAGGAGTTCTCAGCTTTGTCCATGTATGATTATATCCAGGTCCATATATAATTATATATAATCCTTGACATGGTAGTCTTAACCAGATATGATCAGCTCCAATTATATATATAGATCTATGTATAAGCGCATATGGTGTCAGATTCAATCATGCATGATCATATATGATTAGGGAAAAAGTTTTTCCATCGGGTTGTCAATAGTAAATACTAATCTCTGCCCAAATTTAAAACGAAAATTGAATTTGTGCTTACAGGCACCCTATTCAGTCGAGCCATGAGGGCGAAATTTTTCTCAAATTATTTTTGAATATTTTGGAACCGATCTGGGGGGTAAGCAGGTCAAAATTCAAGAATGACCTTTTCAGAGACCACCCTAATGCACAAGAAATCAGCCGGTAACTTGCTCACTTTGAATTCGGTTGCTATTCAAATTATAAATATTAGCGTATCATTTTGTTATGAATACTGAATATAGCCTATTACTTCTGACTTCGCAGCTACAAGAAAAAGATTGCGAAGACCAACGATGCCGGTTCCAGGAATTTCATTGGACCAAGAAGTATCGGCCAGCGTTAATAGATTCAAAATAACACGTGATCGAGTTAACATGAACGGTGGACAAAATGAGCTTCAAACGGCAAACAAGAACGATCTTAAGGTAAGATGATTAGTATACATGATATGATGAGAAAATTGACGGCGGTCCGTGGGCGAGCAAGGTGGTCTACTGGTTTGAGTCCACGGATAGGCTGCGTAGGCCCGGGTTCGATTCCTGGATCGTCCGTTAATTTTTCTCAGGATATTATTTATTAAAATTCGATTGAAATGGAGCAAGAAAACAATTGGTGTTAACTGTAATTATTTCCTTGAGGTGGCAAAAAACCGCACGGTTAATAATTCAACAGTATTGATTTCACTGATGCCCGGTTGCATAAACGTGGGTAATGGGTTATCCGAAGGTTTGAATGACCCGTAGGCTACCCCGCAGACACTACTCAGATAACAAAATGTCCGCACAATGCATGCAGGGCGAGAGCACCTGTGCGGATGAGTCCGCACGGCCTGAGTACAGATCATCACGCCCAATATGCGTCCTCCATTGATGGACATATGACTTGCACGTCGTGCGCGGCACACGTGCAGACATAATGCAAGGTTAGATTATAGTGTATGTTGATTCTTGTGAAAAAAATATATATTTCATGATGTGTAAGGTGAAGAAATGAAATTGTATTTTATTTAAACTTTATATTTCAAAATATATACATAAATATGATAAAACTAAAACTCCTAGTATGACTAATATAATATATTATAATTATAAATATGAATCATATTGTGGTATTTACTAGATAAAGGTACGACAATACGGATGAATCAAATGGTTGGGGCGGTTTATTAGTTATAGAATACAAGAACGATGTGTCTCGATTCCCGAATTCCAATAGAGTCCGAAAGTCGTTGTTATTCCAAAACGACAGTCGTTACCAAGAGACTCCTTTTACATCCTTCAGACGGGTCCGTTTTAAGGGTTCGGAGGATTCGTTCTTGTATTATATAACTAATAAACCGCCCCAACCATTTGATCAATTCGTGTTGTCGTACCTTTATCTAGTAAGTACCACATTTGGTGTCAGAAGTCGTTAATAAAGAATGTACGTGCGGAAAAAGTAGAGAATAAAAGTGTGAAACTGTGAGTTTATCCATCGCTAAAATGCCGCTACGAAGAGAAAGGAGGAGAGGAATGGTCTCCGTCCACATTCTACACTAAGCGGACAAGACACGGGAGATCATTCACGATCAGAGATTTTGGAACAAATTCATGAGTTACAAGAGAATCTACGTGATAAATTCCAACGACAACGAGAAGCTGTTCGAGCAGAAATTATTCTAAACATACGTGAATCTACAGGGTGCGCCAGAACTAAGTGGCCAAAATGATAGGGGTAATAGAGGAGGTCGAGCTGAGTGAATCGACCTATATAACATGTGGTCTCCGAAGTCCCGTTCGCGACATACAGCAGGTTAAAAAATCTCGCTACACGCCGCAATTCAGGCAACCGAGTACACAGCAGGCAACGGTTAGCAGTATGGTTGATAAGCGCGCTCGACTGCTGATTCAAACCATAAAACTTTCAAATCTACGAATTTCAAACAGGCCATTTCCATCACGCATCCTTGTTGTTATGTTTGTCGAAACTTGAATGCCAAGAGTGTTGACGTTTGAAATTCGTAGATTTGGAAGTGTTATGGTTTGAATCAGCAGTCCAACGCGCTTATCAACAATACTGCTAACCGCTGCCTGCTGTGTACTCGGTTGCCTAAATTGTGGCGTGTAGCGAGATTTTTTAACCTGCCGTATGTCGCGAACGCGACTTCGGAAACCACATGTTATATAGGTCGATTTACTCAGCTCGACCTCCTCTATTACCCCTATCATTTTGGCAACCTAATTCTGGCGCACCCTTATGCGCCTCGACTTGGAAAAACATCGACGTACCTCCACGGAACAACTCCGCAATCTTTCGAGGCCCCTTCCGGGAACCTCCACTGATGATCAGACTCAGACTGACAGAGTGGGAAACAACCCTATCGAAACTACCCGTTCAGAAGTCCCTTTGCCTAGACATTCCAATCTTATCGACAACCCGAACCTTTCTCTGCGGAATCATCCGGCTGAGACGGCAACATCCTCCAATCACCGACCAGATAACACCTCACATTTTTCAATTTCTAACAACGCTAATGTTTTTGTTTCTGCTTCTAATATTCCCTCTAATGCTACTGTCCACCTCAATCACAGTATTCATTCGGAGTCTTATTCCAACTCAATGGAAACTGATTTTATCAAGCTGGACATTTATGACGGGGGGGAACAACCTTGGTCTCGCGATCACACGCATTTTGAAATTGCCGCGATTAAGGGAAGGAGATACTGAAATTTGAGTGCCAAAATCTCAAAAAAATCGATTTTCGGTTTTTTACGGAAAAGTGTTATTTGAACCCTTATCTATACGTACACAAATCCTTGAGCCGAAGGAAATTTATTATGCTCCGTTTACCCAATAAAACGTATAATATTACAGTAGAAGTTCCTTATTTTCTTATATTTCGGTTATTGCCATTTCGATTCGTGAAAATAAGTAACTTGAGATGCATTTTTCCATCAAGCTACCACGCTCAAGTGATTCACGTGAGAATAAAAAATAATTAAGAAATAATAATAATGATAAAAGATAATTTTTTTTCAAGTCACTGCTACGCTCTGAGAAAACATTCTAGTGACTCAGTTTTTTGACAGTTGATTAGTGCTACAGTGATACATAGTTTATGATTTGACCAGATTTTATGTCCTTCGCTGAACAAAAATTCAGTTCATCGAAGAAATAGTATATTGTGTATCTAGGGAGGGAAAATGGCCATTTCCAGCGAGGGTGAGACGTTTTTAGCGCGAGTCGTAAACGAGTGCTAAAAACGTCCCACCCGAGGTAAAATGGCCATCCCTCCCTAGATGCACACTGTACTTTTTATAATAAGGGCACGGAATGGGCCGACTTTGATGCGCGTCGATCGGATCGGGGATAGCGCGTGTTGAGTCGTGCACCACACACTTATAGATATTTTTCAACTTAAAAATAAAATTAACAAAAAAATGAAAAAAAAAATTAAAAACAAAAATTGTTAATAACTAATAATAATTTATTCTATAAAAACGACACACTTATAGATATTTTAATAATTTTATAATTTTTAATTGAACAGAAAAAAGTTGAAATTGCAAAAAAAATTGAAATTAAAAAAAAATTGAAAAAAAAAAAAAATTGAAAAAAAAAAAATAAAAAAAAATAAAATTGAAAAAAAAAAAAAATTAACAAAAAAAATTGAAAAAAAAAAACTGAAAAAAAAATTGTTATTAATTAATAATAATTTATTATATAAAAAACGAAAGAGGGAATCATTCCCTCCCGCTGAGCCGGATATTTCGTGCTCACGTTAGAAACACGTGATTTCCCTCCCTCTCGACGAGCATGAAAGGAGGCCCATTTCGTGCCCGTGTTATGAAAAAGTAGTTGTCGTAGGGTACACGGAGAAAATTTTATGACAATCACTGTCATAAGTGGTATAACTCGATTGACTTATACCGGAGATCGCGCGTTACTGCAATACACATGTTCATTGTTAGTGATAATAGATGAATTAAACTTCAATCGGTATAGGAATATCTACTATTTATATGGAAAACGTATGTCTCGATATTTGCAATGTGATATTGCGGAGGGAAATATACAGACGTAATATTCACTGCAGATGCAACAACAATCGTTAATAAATGAGAACCTTGAAGATTATTATGTATAATATTAGAAGTCCATGCTGTCGTGTATAGAACGTATTTCTATCCTTCATAATTATATGTTAGATCCTTATAATATCCCGTAAGAAACGACGAAATACATTACTCGCCATATTTGACATAGGAGATACCTGCTTCTGCGGTATATCATATAATGTAAGAAGTTGTTTATTATGTCATAGGTCATGTGGTATCTGATAGTATTCAGACATGACATCAATTGAGATCATAGAGATTCAAATTACTCCAATTTTCTCACAGAATGGTCGTTTAACACGTAGTAGCTACTATTGGAAAGTATAAGAATGATTCTCATACTGTTGAGTTTCAGTCCTCCAATAACATGATAGCAGTGGGCAGATTTAACAATAAAATTGAGATCATATAATCATATAGAGTGTTGGAATTCAGGTGGAAATAACTGATAAATCATACGATGTAACACGATTAATAAATTCTTTTATTGGTACACTTTCTACACACGTCTTATCAGTTACACCATACCAGGAAGAAGAAGGATAACGGAAATGATGACGCTAATAGTTACAAAAGCAATGGCGGGTAGTTCCCCCAACTATTAACTTCATTTTCTCACAGACAAATGGCATTAGTATGCTAAATAGTTGGTTACTGTTAGATATCTGATATACATTTATCCAACATAGAGGTTTAGACTATTTGAATTTATCGAAAACTAGTTGTATAACACGTAAGAGCTACTTGTTAACAGTATAAGAATCATTCTCATACTTCCGAGTTGCAGTCCCCCACCACCATGCCCCGGCTACTCTAGCATGAGTTCCCACCGTGCAATTGGTCTCTGGCTTCCGAGCTAGCACGATAGTCTGATCGGTCGGTTTCCAACTAGAGTGCTTCGTCACGTTCGCAGGAAATGTGCAATTTTTCAAGTACGATAAAACAGGCCCAATAAGCAACATCTATACTCAGGCCCGGGAAAAAAAGATTATATATAATTATACAGAATTATATGGAATTTGTATATAATTATATTAAAAAAATGGCCCGATATAATCATATAGAATGATATATAATTATATATAATTATATTCAGGTGCATTTCTCAACAAACAAAAAAAAAATCCCTCACTGAGATTTGAACCCAAGTCCGCTCGCACACTTATTATTAGTAGTCGCACGCTCTACCGACTACGCCAAATTACACTGTTGATATTAATATCATATTTCCCTATTTGTCGAAACCTATGATCAAGCTGTCGAATTCAGAGTGAATAGACATTTAATTGAATGAATTTTTTGTTTAACAATCATATAATAATATTGACTCAGTAAAATAATGATTTATTATAATCATTTTTATGAATTGATGAGAATAATAAAACTCCACGAAACAAATTCAAAATTCTATTCCCGACTCATCATAAAAAATAAATCCTCATCACCTACATAAGATTATAAACATTCTTGACTTTTTGCGAATCAAAATCCTCAACCAATTAAAAAATTTTTCAAGGCCGTGGATAATTTTATGTTGTTGTATTATATAATTTTATACAATTGTATACAATTTTACATAAATTCTATATAATTCTATATAGGGTAGGTGTCCCAATTACGGAGCCCGTAGTGACGCCTTGCGTCGTCTGTGATTAAATATAAATATTCTACGTATTATATCGACTTTTCAAGGTTATATACTTACGAATTGATGTTTTCTTAATCGAGACAATCCTTTCACATTTCAAATTTTAAAATTACTAAGTGAAAACGGAAAATAAATATAAAGCGATGCGTTTGTCCCAATTACGGTGCCTTCGAAAAGGTGTGTCGACCGAATACGGTGCCCCAATTACGGACAGGGAAACCCATATACGGTGCCCCAATTACGAATAGGGAAACCCATATATGGTGCCCCAATTACGAAGTTAATTAAATTAGTATAAGGGCTGCCAAGAAATGAGTAAAGGATTATCACACGACTAACTCATTGGTTTTACTTACTTGGATACTATTTATTCTGAACTTTGTGACACCGTTGAATTTGTAGGCGATAGAATATACCTAACGTAACTTATAGGTTATACGTGAACGCCCTCGAAAGACCGTATGGGACAGTGATGTCGAGAAGAATTCAAGGAAACACGGAAAGAAAAAAACATCTGGATAGTTTGTTGACCTCGAAAGCGTTGTATAATAGTATATTGTGTACCAATGGCGTAAAGTGGGCTTTTTTAGACCGAGTGTGGAGTTTGCAGTATGAGTCGGAGGCGAGGTAGCACGAGTCGAAGACGAGTGCGTCTGCGAGCCGAAGACGAATACTGCAACCACACAAGGTCAAAAAGCCTACTTAGCCCTTGGTGCACACCATATTTTTTGTGACAGCACGATTTTCGCGTTTTTTCTTCATTATTCATGATTTTCTTGCAAGTATTGAAAAATATTTCAGCGGGCGTTTTCAGGTTATTAGCGCCCGCTTATGCTCGAGTAGCGGGCGCTCATATAATAAAAACGCCCGCTGCTCGACGTAGCGGGCGCTCATATAATAAAAACGCCCGCTGGTCTCAAAACTGTCACTTTAGGCCCGCTTAGTGGGTCAAAAAAACGCTAAAATCGTGCATGTGTTACAAAAAATAACAAAACGCGTATCATGTACCTATAGTTATTTCAGCGACAAACAATGATCGTCATATCAGTTACCACGTCTCAGTTTCGACTGTCCGTAATTGGGACAACGCGCCGAAATGCTGTCCCAGTTCCGGGACTCCGTAATAGGGACAGACGGCCAAAGTCAGTACCGATTGCGGTCCCCACTATTATTATCACGATAAATGGTTAAATTGCATATTTTTTCGTTACTTCGTCAAACATTATCGTTACAATATCATTCTGTATAAGTTTCATACCGTATTTCGTGAAAATATTCTATATATTTCCGTTTCACTGAGTACGATTCCTTAACACTTTTCTTGAAAGAGGTATGGCAATTGCGACGAACTCGTCGGCCTGAGATTGAAATTAAATCATTGGCAGATAATTGGAAGCCTTAATATCTGAAGCTTGTCGTCTTAGAACCTTCATCAGTCGAACTTCATAAGAGAAACTCGTAGAACTTCGTATTTGGAACAGGTTTTCCCTAAATCAAAGAAAACGAATATAGGCACCGTAATTGGGACACCCTCCGTAATTGGGACACCTACCCTAATTATGGAGAATCTTATACAATTATATATAAATCCATAATTTTTTTTAGATATTTTATATATAATTACATATAATTTTATATAATTTTATATAATTTTATACAATTTTATACAATTCTATACAATTCTATATGATTATGGAGAATTTTATAGAATTATATAAAGCCTCACAAGAGACTCATCCCAGCAAACCAGAATATGTATCAAATACGTATATATTCTGTAACGAATGTTACACGTTATGTATCAAACTCATAAGAAAGTATGTTACTGGTACAGCACGATGTCAGCAACATTGGATGTATCATCAATGTATTAGATATGTGCTGGTGATACATATCAGCAGCGCCGGATTAACCACTAGGCGGAGTAGGCGACCGCCTACGGGCCCCCTAACCAAGAGGGCCCCATACCTGGTCAGAATTTACAGTACCGTCCATAAGTTCGGGATCACTTTCCAAATTTTCGACCGAGACAAAAAGTTGAATATCTCGGTCAAAAAAAAAATTTTCAGCCAAATGGCCCAAGTGACATTCATGGGTGGAATGAACCGGCTTTATCTTGCTTCTCTGTTCAATTTTCCAAAAAAATTTCCGCACTCACTAGATAATGTTAAACATGACCGTTTTATGCTATTTTCATACTTCCATGAATTTGCGTGTAATTTTGTGGGAAATAGATATGGAAACTTTTTTTCAATAGGACTTCGAAAGAGACGAGATTGAGCTGTAAATTGTTTTTTTTTTTTTAAATTTGCGATTTTTTTTCGTCAAAGTTATTCAACTTTTTGTGCGGAAAATTGGTTTTGAGAAAATGCGTCGTAACTTGAGCACTGTGAGGTTCCAGATAAAATGTCATAATATAAAAAATGTGTATTTTTTGATTTTTCACTCGTTCAAATTTTTGTGAATTAATTTTTTTTGGATTTTTTTTTCTCAATTTTCTTTTACCGAATTTTCTTCACATAAACAAATACGAAATAAAATAAACAATGACTTTCTTCATCATATAATGACAAGAGAATCGCAGAAATTATTGTTAACATTATTTCGGATTTATTCATGTAACATAAAAACGTAAAAACAATTCTAGAAAAAAATGAAAAAAAAATTTCAAAATTTATGAAGAAGGACCCCGCACAAATCTTATGGAAATTGGATCCCGGTCAAATTTGTGACCATGATGACTTTTGATCAGGATGACCTGAAGCACAACATACTACAATTTTGGACAATTTGACCGGGATCCAATTTCCATAAGATTTGTGCGGGGTCCTTTATTGTTAATTTTATTTCGGATTTGTTCATGTGAAAAAAAATCGATGAAAAAAAATGAAACAAAAAATTGAAAAAAATGAAACAATTCAAAAAAATTTGAACGAGTGAACAATCGAAAAATACACATTTTTTATATTATGACATTTCATCTGAAACCCCACAGTGCTCGAGTTACGACGCATTTTCTGAGAACCGATTCTCCGCACAAAAAGTTGAATAACTTGATGGAAAAAAAATCGCAGGTTGAAAAAAAAAAATCGATTCACAGCTCAATCTCGTCACTTTCGAAGTCCTATTGGAAAAAAGTGTCTATATCTATTTCCCACAAAATTACACGCGAATTTACGAAAGTATGAAAATCGCAAAAAACCGGTCATGTTTAACATTATCTAGTGAGTGCGGAAATTTTTTTGGAAAATTGAACAGAGAAGCAAAACAAAATGGTTCTTTCCACTTTCGAATGCGACCCGGGCCATTTGACTAAAAAATTTTTTGACCGAGATATTCAACTTTTTGTCTCGATCGAAAATTCGGAAAATGATCCCGAACTTACGCACGGTACTGTAATTGGAAAAAAAATTGAAAGAATTTACGCGTTTTCCTTCTTATAATAATTTTTTGATAGTAAAAAATGAAAGGATACATAACACAGGGCCCCGTGAAATATGTGCGCCTATGGGCCCCACCAACCTTTAATCCGGCGCTGCATATCAGCGACGGCTTACCGATATATCATAGACATATCAAAGATATGTCAAAGACATGTTGAAAGATGTATCAGATACATATTGGAGATGCATCTGATACAATTAACTATCACACTGGAAACGCTAAATAAAAAGCCGTTATTATTAGTAATTTCCATCATCTATGGTGTATATATGACATAGTAACAATTTATAATTAACCATAGATAGATTAAAACGCATTTTTAGTTCATTCAAGACGACATCATTATTTTGACCTAACCCGGGCTCGAACCATGATCGCTCGGACTCGCTTGAATCAGTAGTCGCACGCTCTCGCCACTACACCACAGTATCGTGTAGTGAATACTGCCAGATTTATCTATATTTTCGATCTCGCTATCTAACAGCTCTGAAGCGTTTATGCCTCGATTGATGCGTACTATCATGTTAGTCACTGACCTACGTTTCAGAAATTATCGCCAGCAGATACGGATATCCTATTTTGCGATGTTTTAATTGCAGAACTAAAGATATTGCACGTATCATAGATGTTATTATGTTATGTGACTCTGTTCCCTGGTGTTGCCATCTCTGTTACGTATCATCCATGGGTCTGATGTTATACATACGACACATGTCATATTTGCAGAAATATTATGTCCCATGTATGTAACTATGTTATATTTCTGGATCCCTGAAGATGCTTTCAATTTTATGTATCACTTGCGGGTCTCATGTAATGTACATGATACATCACGGAATTGAAGTTATGTTATTTCTCCTCTACGTAACTTTGTTATATTACATTGTTACTTCGTGATGCCCTCAATATTACGTATCATTCATGCATCTTATGTTATGTAAACAATATGTTACATTCTAAAGATATGTCGCATATCAGCGACATAACTATGTTACATTACTCCGATCTCTAGATGTGCTCTCACAGTTATGTATCAGTTATGTATTGGTTTGCTGGGATATATAATTGTATATAATCATATAAAATTGTATATAATTCTATACAATTCTATATAATTTGATAATTTTTTTATATATAACTTTATAGAATTTCATAGAATTTTATACAATTTTACACAATTTTATATAATTCTATATAAATTCTATATAATTCTATATAAATTCTATATAATTCTATATAAATTCTATATAATTGTATATAATCTTTTTTCCCCGGGGGGTCAGGGTACAATGTATATTTGAAGAAATTGAAATCTCCTGAGACGAGAATTCAGACACAGAGAACCATCCGTAGAATAATAAGAATCCTTTGAACTTGTGCAAAAAGGGTCTCTGAGAAAGGTATCTTTTGTCTAAACATTCATCGCAAAACGGTGTCATTACGATACACCAATCTAGGTATCGTTCTATATTTTATGAATTGGACTTTTTTTTACCAATGGCCCCATGTCAAATTTATTTTCCAGAATTCTATGGTCAATCCGATACTGAATGAAAAAAAGAATTATAAACACTAGTGAATGGCTTGTTGTATTCACAGTATTCCATAATACCTATCACATGAGTAACGATTTGAGACACAGCTATATTCACTCACAGTCCATACGAGGACAATTTCAGAGGCTCGTATTCCCGCTTACAGTCTCTACAAGCCTATATGCCACTGGTCTTCATAGTATACATAGGAAGAATCCTTATTTCGGCTGATTATGACTTCAAAAGAGTATGATAGCCATCACTATACAGTATGGCCACGTGTACTATGCCAATCGTGCAGAAAGCAATCATACTACCCGAGTAGAAATGATCAGGTCAGGCTCGAATCAGGCCCATATCGGGCCATTTGTTCCGTGAGGGCCCGATCAGGCAGTACTACGAAATACTAGAGCCTGATCAGGTCCCGACGGACCAAACGTTACATCAGGCCGCCTGATCTAATTTCTACTCGGGTAGTAACCGTCGATTCTTATACTGACTGGCTGGCTTTACGGAACGGTATGGTAATGGGTGCTATACTACTGTTCCGGAACACTACTATATTGATGATGGTGCTCTTTCATATAATCTCATCGCCACTATAACTTATTCACGTATATGTATTATGTGACGTTGGTAATCTTTCACTTCATTATATATGAATACCTATCACATTTCCGCGAAAAGCCAATCGTCCTATACAGTATAGTACCATTTATTATATTTTTGTGAGAGTGATTTGCATGAAATTCTCTCCATGTACAGGCTGCTGCGTTGCATGAAATTTCTTCAAATTTGGAGAAAATATTCTGTATGAATGTAATTTAGCGGCAAACCAATAATATTCCATGTAGTATTCAAGTTGTAGACATAGAAATTTGTGATTGTAATAGTATATTGTGCATCGAGGGAAGGAAGCGAGATTTCGCTCCTGAGCGTGTAGATAGTCGCCCGAGCTGGTCGGGGGCGAGCCTTCGGCTCGCCGAGTTCACCCGATCGCGAGGGCGGCTATTTACACCGAGGGAGCGAAAGCTTCCTCCCGTGATGCACACGATATTTTTTTTCACACATAGACGGAAGGC
The DNA here is from genome assembly GCA_963992785.1 of Tenthredo livida. NCBI lineage: Eukaryota > Metazoa > Arthropoda > Insecta > Hymenoptera > Tenthredinidae > Tenthredo > Tenthredo livida. Next base: position 28,685,112 of record OZ023064.1, read on the forward strand.
CGATTTCCTACCCGCAGACAGGCACGACCACGCACGATCGCGAACGCGCAATTTAGGTGGGACAAGAAAGTTATGCTACTTTGCTTTTCATTATTTCACTTTCTTCTTCGCAACGAACAAAGAAACGATCATGAACGACGCGCTTTTTTTCTATCATTTTGTTTCGTCCGATGGCGCTGATACCGGAAACATCCGCAGCGGACTGGGAGGAAAATTCATTACTCACGGCCTTTCCTCCCATGGGAGGCAAAACTCCCCTGGTCGGTAAAACTGGAGTTCCCTCCCTCTCAGCGGGTAAGGAAATCGGCCTTTCTGGCCATGTGGGAAAAAAAATATTTTTTCCAAAACGATGGAAAACAAAGTCTTACAATCAAAACATTTTGTGTCTAGAACTTGAATCCATGAAATATTATTCAATCGTCCCTAAATTACATACATATAGAATATTTCTTCTAAATTTGGAGAAATTTCATGCAACGCAGCAGCCTGTACCCTGCGACAACTACTTTTTCTTCGATGAACTAAATTTTTGTTCAGCGAAGAACATAAAATCTGGGAAAATCATGAACTATGTATCAAAATAGCACTAATCAACCGTGAAAGAACTGAGTCACTAGAATGTTTTTTCAACGCGTAGCAGTGATTTGGAAAAAATCAGTTTCAAGGTGTGTATACTCCCACCAGACAACAACTCCAAAATATGTTTTTGTACGGTTGGAAATCATATTGAAGTTTTTGGTCACACACTTCACCAGAGATGAGCATCGAAATTTATATAGCAAATCAATATTCTTCCAAATGTTTATATTCATTTTACAGAACTAGATGTACAAGTTATCAACCGCACGATTCGCTGCCCGCAGGTCAAATTGCTTAGACTCGACAAGACCAAGTTTATATCAACTGAACTGCTAGAATATAAATGTTGAAATTTTTTCAAGTTGTGATAATTTATATCCTTTATAATCCTTTCCAACTTCGTTGGAATCGTAATTTCTGAAATGCATGATACAGATGTGAATTCCATTCCAATATTGTAGAAGCTATTTTTTTTTTAACTGAACATGCTCCACAACTATCGGCGATCTCGTCTGAAACTAGTTTGGTTGATGCACTAATGAAAATCTTGAATTTTGTGAATAATTTGAAAAAAAACTTCAAAGCGATTTATCTCAGAACTATGTTTTCGCCAATTGAAAAAGTCCCATGCGTCTGAGTTTTTGTCGAAGACTTCTGAAATTTTCAGGGTACATTTCTACACACACTAGCTACAGATTCACGTTAGATTTTGCAAATCGAGACAAAATTACGGATTTGAGGGAAAAGAATTCAATTTTTATTTTCTCATAAAAAAAATTTTCAAAATCAAAGTATCGTAGCTATCTCTGAAAACTAACGTGGGTTTGTGGCTTATGCATCGTAAAATATGTGTGTGCAGGCCCAGCAAGATTCAAGAATAATTGAGACGCATGGGAGGTTTTCGATGAAATGCTATTTCAGAAGCATTATGAGGAGTAACTCTGTACTTATTGTTTCAAATGACTTGAAATTGGCACAATGTCTGTGTTTCGAGATGGCAAACATGTGTGTTAAATTTTTTTTGAAAATACCAATTGGTTCATCTGATTTGAAAATAGCAATAGATGGGCAGTTTTCAGTATCTCCTACCCTTAACAACAATTGGTCAAAAGAGGTTAAGGGGTATTCTACTCTAGAAGCCCGAATTGCGGGCGTTTTTTGACGCTCGATAGAAAAAAAGACAGTAAATATTTTTATGATCCATATTCTTATCATTTTTTTTATTGATATCTCAAGAATACATAAAAAAAAAATCGAATGAAACCATCGAAATTTGAGTGAGTTATGCGCCGTTGAAGTAGCGGGAAAAAAAAAAACGGTTGTCACACAAACTCAAGTTCTAATCGACCGATTGACTTGGAATTTGGTATGAATATCAAGAGACTCGGTAGAGTCTCACGCCAAGTACATTAAAAAAAATTTTTAAGCGCGCGGCGTGAGGCTCGACCGCGTCTCTATACCCGCACGAGAGCTTTTCGGCCTATACGGCGATGATATTATCCTTATTTTATTCCGACTCGGGTTATATACGAGATTCACATCTCTATCTTCGAATATGGTTTCAAACAGCTTTCATTTAGGCCCAACTTCTATGCAATCGGTGCACGGAGAGCTGAGATCTAATATTCCGATTATAGAAATGCTCAGTTTAATCAAGAATTTTCTTGGTCTTTTCCGTCTCCACGATGACGTCATGAGGCAGTTGTATGGGTGTATAAATAACATAGAGAGGCGTGCCTTCTTTGCTTGGGCCCACGAAAAGACTTGGGCTAGGCGGACGGGAAATTGAGAGCGTTTGCCCGTCCAGCTGTCAACAATATAGTCTATGGCCGTTAATGAACGTTCCGTCCTACCTCCGATAACGGGTTAAGCAAACGGATGGAGAAAAAGATGTCATATTATACAGAGCGATTCTGAGGAAACAGGCCAGTCTAATAGAGGCTTTCTTATTTATTTTCGTCAATGACAAGGCTGTCAGATACGTAGCGGTAGCTGTCACGTCGTGGGTTATATAATGAACTGTCATATTAGAATATTGTGTAATTAAATTCTAATATTGTTCATAATACAACGGTATACGATACTATTTCATAAATAAGTAGTGATGAGATTGAATTGATTGCAAGCGATAATTTCAGTTTATTTCGAACATTATTGGGTTATAAATAATTGTCTTGGTGAAATTAACACATCTGGTAGTCATAAAGTGAATAAGTTAATAGCATACGATATTGATTCTTTATGAATTCATTCCAGGTGTGAATTTCTGTATATTTCCTACATGAGTTACAACCGAGGATTTCTTAGGTGACTGACTGACCAGTTGCATCTCTTCGACAAGTAGGGTTACGAACAAAACGATGTGAATATCATTAATCGAGCAATATCTCATCGATCCAATAAAAGCTTTTCATCCTACTAGGCATCTCCGCTGAATAAAACTCTACATGTCTTCTAAGCCTAATGAGTACGAAGACAGTCCTGCATAAATGGTGTGTTGGTCTATCGATGCGTGTTTAAGTTTCATCGAGTGATGAATGAATGTAAATTATCGTTACTATTGTGAATCTATTTAATTGAGTATTTGATTGCTGCGTGGAACAAAGCGTTGCGTTTTTGTATAAAATATTCAATCACAACAAATTGTACGAATTCCATGAAATTCTTTGTTTATTCAGTGTATATTGCATAATCATATCAAATAATTAATGATACATGGTACACAATAGGAACAATAATTATCATTGATTTGTCACTCGATGAAACCTAAACACGCGTTGATAGACCAACACATCATTCATGCAGGGCTGTCTTCGTACTTATTAGGCTTAGAAGACATGTAGAGTATTGTTTTATTCAGCGAAGATGCCTCGTAGGATGAAAAACTTTGACTGGATCGATGAGATACTGCTTGATGAATGATATTCACATCATTTTGTTCGTAACCCTACCTATCGAAGAGGTGCAACGGGTTAGTCAGTCACCGAAGAAATCCTCGGTTGTAACTAATGTAGGAAATAAACAGTAATTCACACCTGGAATGAATTCATAAAGAATCAATATCGTATGCTATTAACTTATTAACTTTATCACTACCAGATGTGTCAATTCCACCAAGACAATTATTCATAACCTAATAATGTTTGAAATAAACTGAAATTATCGCCTGCAATCAATTTAACCACATCACTACTTATTTATGAAATAGTATCGTATACCGTTGTATTATGAACAATATTAGAATTTAATTACACAATATTGTGATATGACAGTTCATTATATAACCTACGACGCGACAGCTACCGCTACGTCGTCTGTAGATATCAGTCGTAGGTATATTCAATATCGGTAGATCGCTTGTTCGTGGTATCTGACAGCGTTATTATTGACGAACATAAATGAAGGAGCCTGTATTAGACTGACCTGTTTCCTCAGAATCGCTCCGTATACAGGGTGTCTTTCAATCAGTCATTCAAACCTACATAGGGTGATTTCTCTTTAAAATAGAAAATAATTTTTCACAAAAAAAAAAGAAAAAAAACTTTTGAAAACTCAGAAAAAAAAAAATATCAAGAAAGGGACCCGGCCTCACGTCCTCAGATATTTCCGAATTTTTTTGAGCTGAAACTCCTTATCGAAAAACAGCATCCCAATTTTTTCAGGATTTTTACCCCTTTATTTTCGAAGGTATATAGTTTTATAATTATTGTTCATTCATTTTTTTCTTGCGTCTTTTTCCCGCCTACATTTTTTTCGAAACGTAGGTTTTTTTGTGTGAAAAAATTCCAAACAAATATTTTGTTTCCATTTCTGCTTGTGGAAAGTTCTTCTAGTTATCTTCAATAACTGAAGTTTTTTGATACGATTCTCATACTTTTCATATAATTATGACATAAGTAAAATATATGAATTGAATTTGAAATTTCCTCCAGTTTCTGTTCTTTTATTCATTCCTCGAGCGAAAGAGAGAAAGCGGAAAGGAGAGAAATGGAGGAAAAAGAATAATTATTGAATGCATGGAATGACTTGAAATTTTCTTCAATTTTCGATCATTATTTCATTGCTCGTGTGTTTATCGAGATCCTACCTTGGAAATTACGTGTATCATGTGAAATTTTCCAAGCCTTCCGAAAAAACATTAAAGAAAATTTCAAAAATTTGGGAGTGGCAAAAAACATCTTTTTAAATTTCAAGCTCAATTTTGAGAGCTTTTCACAGGAATGTACGAAAAAAATATATTTTTTCTGAAAGCTGAGATTTTTTACACGAAAAACCTATCGCTGACAGAAAATGTATGATGGCAAAAGAACGCAAGAAAAAAAATTGATGACACAACTACAAAACTATACGGAATATCTTCTACAATAACTTCGAAAATAAAATGGTGAAAAAATCTGAACAAATTTGTGATTCTGTTTTTCGATGATCTAACACAGAGATAAGAGGTCGCGCACCGTTGACAAATGAGATAATAAATATTAGTAAAACACAAGTAGTACCTAAATATTGAACGCTATAATACACAATGACAGTGAGCTAATAATTTATTACAATTCATTACGAACGAGAATAATCAGTTCATCGAATTCTACAAAAAGTAGTGAGATCCCCAAAAAGCACCTCTGGTGCAAAAACCTTACACCAAGTACATTGATGTGATATACATCCCCCAAAAAGCACCTCCCACGTAAAAAAAATCCAAAAGCAGTTGCTACTGCCAAGTACCGTTACATCACATCACCTATTTCTCAAATTCATAATTCGGCCTTCCAATTCATGGTTTCCATAGCCATCTTGTCTTTCTACGCAGAACCATAAATATAGCGATAGGCAATTGACAGTTCTATTGGTGTAAACAGAAGACATAGATAAATGGAAATGAAGAGATAAAAAAAAAAAATTTGGAAGTAGTGGTACTTGGCGGGCCTTTTGTGGAAAAGTACGAGAAAAGAGAATAAAATAGTGGCCAGCTAAGTACCACTACTACGAAATTTTTTTTTTCATGTCTTCATTTTCATTTATCTATGTCTTCTGTTTACACCAATAGAACTGTCAATTGCCTATCGCTATATCTATGGTAACTGCGCAGAAAGACAAGATGGCTATGAAAACCATGTTATGTAAGGCCGAATTATGAATTTGAGAAAAAGGTGATGTGATGTAGCGGTACTTGGCAGTAGCAACTGATTTTGGATTTTTTTTTACGTGGAAGGTGCTTTTTGGGGGATATATATCACATCAATGTACTGTAACGCAGTTTTCTAACTTGGAGAGGAAAAACCACAGATCTGGTTACAATTCGGCACTTTTCCGTGTTAATTACTTAATTACCAAAGTGTTGGGCGCCAGACGCTACTGCGTCGTTTCGATACGATAACACAACTTACTAAAACCAAAAAACTTACGGAAATGCGTCGAGCGACAACTCGACTAGCTCAGATAACAAAGCCTTAGATAGAGGGGCAGGGTACACCACGTAAAACAATATTAATTCTTTGAGATGGTTGAGATCACATCAATCAATTATTTATTAATGAAATTAGATAACTTAGACGGATCATACAGAATTGGCGATATTATTAATTGTTTGTTACGATAGTTTTCCTAACTGTTCAGGACAGAATTTACTCGGTTATGATACAATTAAATCAGAGGAATGTGTCAGAGCTGACTCGATATAAAACGATTAAACTAGACTCCAGACTTGGTATCACAGAGCGATACATCGTACCCAATAAAGGCAAAAGTTTATATTTCATAACACACCCTGAGATTAAGAGTCTCATACTCTATTTGCTAAGATTTTAAGCAATATAATCGGTAACAAACGATACAGGTTCCCTACTCATTGATTCAGAACGATAGATTGATCTTTAACCAAATTCCGACGATACGAGATCGATAATTACGATACTAAATTATCCAAAAACAATACTAGATCTTACATACGATAACGAACTATCCAAAATTGACTATATCTTACTAACCTAACAAAATAACGATAATGAATTATCCAGAATTGACTGAACCTTACTAAACTATAACAAATCAGCAATAATAACCTAAACTATACGCGAGGCCTAAGCCCTCGCGGCTATCTTCGCTCAGGGTACTCCAGGAAAAGGTATTTTCTACAGTATTTCATGCACAGTATTATTCTAACATACTAAATCAAAAATATAAGCCATACGAGAAGCGATAAGCAATAAATTATAGCCAAAAAGCAATGAAAGATCTATGTAACTCAGCCAGACTCGAGGTTGTTCGATAAATCAATTAAACAAAAATTAAAGACGAGCTTCTTAGCTCAGTAATTGAAGACGAGCCTCTTAGCTCAATGACCAAAAACGAGCCTCTTAGCTCAATAACCAAAAACGAGCCTCTTAGCTCAATAACCAAATTAATAACCAGAACCTTATACGAACGACCTCGTGTCCTCACAAAAGAATTAAGACCTTACCTTAATTAAGTTGCTCAATGTAGCACAAAACACACTATTTTATTAATACTCGATAATGCGATAGATGATACGATAGGCGACACTCGATGAATTATGATGCTTGATGAGTGGCGTAGACCAGAGCGAAGAGTAGACCGATTAACAGGTGTACCTTCCTTATATAGTCTTTATTTCCAGCCGTCAGCTCATCCTTCAGATTTGCGCAGTCACGTGACATATCGGTAGTCTAATTGGTCGGTGAGCGACAGATTTTGACGAACGTAATTTAGGAGAAGTCTACCTCACCCCTGCCGCTGCTAATACCGCTCCTATTACCGCCTTCCTTTTGAATCCCCGGGCGCTGGACTCACATGAAGCCTCGCTCGCCCGGCCACCCGATATTTCTTCTAGGGCCTTACACCATTGGTCGATCCACCAGAAAGTTAGTGGTAGCTTCGTGTCTCGGCATACTAGGGCTTCACCCACGAAAAGATTCGATAGGTCGGAACGCTGATCCGGGGGTTGTCATGACCAACCACGGCCGCGATAACAGATTCGGAGACAGTTTGACGATAGTAACTGCACTGACCGATTGTGCCTTAGGTGGGAGGCGGTAAAGATGCACCTTCACATGCCCTGTTCACCACCCTCACATCAGCAGTGCATTTTCTTGTAGGCGGTAGCTCTCCGGATGACGGGAGGATTTCGTTGTGCTTCTCGCACATCCCTGTACGCCGTCAATCCGATAGTTGGAGGTGGTAGATCTTTCCACTTGAGAGGAGGCGCTGACCTTGGGGTTTTCTGGACCAACCATGGTTTGCACGCCGACAAAATCGTCCTTGACGATATTGGAGGCTTCTTACGTTCGGTAGAATCGCTTTTCCTTCGGTAGTTCCCACGACGACAGACGTCTCGTGGAGTATCGAGCTCGAGATTACATAGTTTACAAAAAATAAAATAGTGTTAATTAGACCTAATCATTTTTCCCTAAGTTTTCTCTTTTCCTGGAGACCCTGTCTACGCCACGCATCGTCGCATTTTCGAGAGAATCGCCTTGTGGCGGGGAAATTTAAAATACCACGTCACAGTACTTGGCGAAAGGCTTTTGCACCAGAGGTGCTTTTTGGGGATTCTTTATACATTTCTCTTCAGCATGAACCACTAAAAACTCAAAATTTCTAATTCGTGATATTTTTCAAAAATTTGTAAAAGTTAAAAAATGAGTGGAAAAATCGACCCTCTTTTTTGAGCAGCCGCCATTTTGCGAGAAAATTTTTTATTTCGAGTTTTTAGTGGTTCATGCTGAAGAGAGATGTATAAAGAATATTCATACCAAATTTCAAGTCAATCGGTCGATTAGAACTTGAGATTTTGTGACAACCGTTTTTTTTTCCCCTCTACTTCAACGGCGCATAACTCATTCAAATTTCAATGGTTTTTTTCGAAAATTTTTTTAGGTATTCTTGAGATATCAATAAAAAAATGATAAAAATATGGATGGTAAAAATATTCACTACTTTTTTTTTTATCGAGCGTCAAAAAAGAGGGCTTCTAGACTAGAATACCCCCTTAAAGCAGCTCAACTGCTAACTCGGCTTCGCGGTAAAGCCCAATTAATTCTGGAAAAAGTGAAGGGCAATGATTTTAAAGATCACGATCAAATTACTGAACCACTGAATGACCGTTTTAATGAAAAACATTTAGCAATAATGTATTTCAATGAGCTCCAAGCTTGTAGACAAGGCAGTGATGAAAATTTTCAAACTTTTGCAAAAGACGTCGAGAACGTTTAGTTCGACTCGCACATTTAGACATGTCTGAAGAGAACTGAGATCGTATCGCATATCTTTCTTTCATTACGGGAATTAACGACACGGAAATCGAATTCACTTTGACATCCGAACGATTTGAAATACTACGGGAAGCGGTAGAACGTGCTACAGAACTCAAGTCGATTTCCCAATCATTAAATAGTAGAAATTCATCCAATTCTTCTTTGAACGATCACAATCGTTCAAATCGAATCGCATCAATTAAAAATAACGACAAAAATAATTCCGAGAAGAAGACACTTCACAACCAACACGAAATGGTGGAGAACACGTTTAATATGCGCGATAGTGGTGGAAATGTAGTGTACGGTGTAAAAAATAAACGTGCATCCACGATGCGGTTTTCCACTCACTATTATAACACGTTTATTGAAAACGTTTAGTTCAGACATCTGTTTTTTAACACGATTATGTTACGTTGAATTGAGACGTATACTAATTACAATTTTTTCAAGATCCAATGCATGTGTTTTATACGTTTATAGACCAATTATTTCAGGGCTGCGATTGAAGTTTAATAAATAATGACAAACTGTCGTGTAACCTACGTATTTGAAAAAACGCTCAAAATATTTATGCTATTCACATTTCTAAACGCCTAATTGACGTGGTTCTTACTTTTATCAATGACTTTCTTCAGTGTACCTCCAAACGTTTAATAAATATTATTCCACTTACGTGTGCCACATGTATTTGCAAGCCATGTAAATACCTCAATCTATAGCAGATAATGTTAACGTTTTATGAATGCGTCTTCCACGTTCATAGCGTTTTCGTTAGGGCATTTATCAGCTTTGAATCAACGCTACTAAATGCCGTGTGAGTTACGTTTGGAAATACACTCGGACTTCGCTCACTCGACCAAGTCGGGACCGGACGTATTCAGCTACTCGACGAAACGCGGGGCCCCCACTCCGTCCGGAAACGGTAGCTATATGTATTGTGCGCAGACCGTGGACGCAAGTGCAGGCCTTGAGTACAAGAAACGCGGCCTGATGGTGGGGGTAGAGGGAGTCGAGTAGCTCAGAACGAACTCGGTCGAGTAGGCGAGTTCGTCGAGTAGCTGAAGGTCGACGAAGCGGGGTCCAAGTGTAACCGTTTGAACCATTGCTACTTTTTACGTTTTTTAAACGTTTAATCAGCGACAGTTACGTTTATCTGCAATAACTTTATTCAGGGTTTCTTTAAAAGTTGAATAAATGTTGACACTCAGATCTGTGACACACGTATTTGCAAACCATGTGAGCAACCTATATGCAAAACATATTGATTTTAAGGTTTTATGAATGCTTATTTCACGGTAACAAACGTCTTTATTGTTATGTCGTTAATCAGCACTCAATCATTATATCACTAAACAGTCATGGATTTTACGTATTCATAGAACGTTTCGAATAGGTACGCTTTCGACATTAATTAATTCTTCATAATTGCAGGCTGTTTGAAGTATCTGAACAGACTGAACCCATAGAAGGTTAATCGAAACGTTTTCTGCGAGGTTTTCTGAATGCGTAGCTCATATTCATATTCGTTTCTGCTGATACTGTTCTCTTTGGGCTCACTGTAATATGTTTTGCAATATATTGAATAGACGTGTGACACGTGGAGTTGCAATAACGTCTGAAAAACATATGCGATCAGTTGGGAACTATCCGGATTTCGAATAGCGTTTAAGTCGCGTTGTTGATCAACCTAAAAAGAACGTAGACGACACGTTCAATGACTCGGCTGTTTTAACCATGATAGGTGATGTTTCAGTTACGCGAATGCTAGGATATAGATAAACATATAAAATAAATGTGGATAAAACGCTCTGCAAGTAGGTTCTAATCAAGTTGATCGAAAACGTCAATTCCATACGTATACGAGTCGTTTAATAAACCGAATATAAACGTTGAATATCTCGTTTTGAAGGCGGACATTCAGTGGTATAAATAAACGTACTTGATATACGTATATTATACAATCAATGTAGGCCGTTTTCAAATCCAGCCTCCACCAATTTTGAACGTTCATTTCACCATTTCGTGTTGGTTGGGTTATTCAATGCTTCAAATGCCAACATTTTGGCCATTATGCCACTACTGTATGTAATGACTATAACCATCAGAATTTCTCAAATACTTCCCAGATAACAAAAAGTTTGCACAGTGCGCGCATGGGGAAAGCACGCGTGCCGATTTCTCCGCACTACGTGTCATCAGGTGATCACACAGCTATGTCCGCATATGCTTTACATATGCGTCGCACGTCGTGCGGGTCGCACAAACCAAAAAAACTTACTCACGTGTGAATATTCGGATCCACATTTCATAACTCTATCTGCATTTATATGTAGATCAACGATCATCACCAGTTCGCTAAGAAAAATGTCATCCGTTTTTTTAGACCTCACGGGATTTGGACCCAAGTCCACTCGCATACTCCTATATTACTAGTCGCACGCTCTACCGACTACGCCAAACTAGTACCATATTGTGATGAACTTCATATTCTCCTATTTGTCGAAACCTATGATCAAGCTGTCGATATCAGAGCTAATAGACATTAAATTGCATCAATTTTTCATTCAACAATAATATAATGATTGATTATGTACAATAATGATTTATTATAATCATTTTCATAAATGAATGAGAATAACCCGGGGAAAAAAGATTATATATAATTATATACAATTATATACAATTATATAGAATTCATATAGAGTTATACAGAATTATACAGAATTTATATAGAATTATATAAAATTGTATAAAATTGTATATAATTATATACAATTTTATATGATTATATACAATTATCTATGAGTCTCTTGTGAGGCTCTATATAATTCTATAAAATTCTCCATAATTATATAGAATTGTATGAAATTGTATAAAATTATATTAAATTATATATAATTATATATAAAATATCTGAAAAAATTATGGATTTATATATAATTGTATAAAATTCTCCATAATTATACAGAATTATATAGAATTTATATCAAATTGTATAGAATTGTATAAAATTGTATAAAAACATCTAAAATTATACATAATCATGCATAAAATATCTAAAAAAAATCATGGATTTATATAGTAGTCGTTGTTTATTTTTACTTGCTCGCCCTTCGGCCTTCACAATTGTCCTTTACATTTTACTCTTACGCTATGCCTCTCTTAACTTTACTTCATTGTGTTTATTTTACATCCTACATTCTAATGGGCGTGATTTCGCCGTCTTTGTCTATTCTGCTTCTGTGCTTATTTCTCACTTATCTATTGTTCATTGTTTAATGATCAAAATCTACGTATTACTTGATTGACGACATATAGATACTAATAGTAATAGTAATATAAGATGCACATAATATTAACCCTCCGTTGTCACACTACCAAAAAATGACCGGACCGTCACACTGGGTGGATTCCACCCAGTCCATTTTCAAATGACGATCGTGAGAAAACTATCTGTCCAATTTGGATCAAAAAATTACGGAACATTCTCTGAATATTGTAGATTATGCAATAGAAGTCGTTTTGTTGGAAATTGAAAGACAATAGTTAGAGAAAAATCGTAATTTTGTCAATTTGTGAAGATAGAACAATTTTACTCAAAAGTCGATGGGTTGAATCCACCCGGTGTGACGACGGAGGGTTAAACAAAATACAAAATAAATGAATACTGCCATGGCTGCTTTACTCTTTTCCAGTCATTCGTTCCGTACTCTGTCTTCTGTGCCTCACCGCATTGTGCTGTCTTTGCCCCTCCCCGCCTCCCCTGGCGAGGGGGTCGACCCCTCGGCCTCGCCAGTGGACGGAGGTGCCTCTGCTTGTTTCTCCCTTTTCCCTTTGTCGTTCTTCACTCTCTTGCTCGCGGCATCGCTGTTGTTCTTTTTGTGTGTCTTTCTGCGTTCATTGCTGCCATTCGCCTGTTCTTCTGCTCTGTGCCTCTATTCTTCTCTTCCATCCCCGTCTCTTCGACCCTTTGCTTCCGCTCTGTCTGTCTCAATTTTTATTAGGTGCTTCATTCCGCTTCCGTCGTCGTTTAATATCTCTCTTATTTTGTCCAAGCCGGCTTGTTGGCCGCCCCCTCTGCATCTTTCTAACACGTGATCCCAGTCCTCCTCTTCCACTCCGCATATTCTGCACTTTCTATTGTCCTCTTCTTCCCAGTATCTTCCTTCGTTCATTTCGTTTCCGAGTCTGAATCTTGCTATTCTTATCATCTCTTTTTCCTTTCTTCTTTCCTTTAGGTATCTTGGTCTCTCTCTCGTTGCGATCTCTTTGTATATCTTGTTGTACCTTGATTTTCTTATCTTCTCGTATCTTTCTTGTGCCTGCACTTCTTTGTCTCTCTCTTCTACTTCTCCTTTCACGTCTTCCCCTCTTGCCCTCTTTCGTTCTATTTCTTCAGCGCTGTATCCTCTCTCTTCGTAGAATTTTCTTCTACCTTCTTCCCATTTCGATCTGTCCTCTTTCTTACTTGCTTTAATCTCCTCCCAGCAACTTCTCGCTAGTTCATTTCCACCTTCTGCTTGCAGTTTTTACTCGTATCTCATTGCTGTTCTTCCTGCTTTTGTTCTTATTTTGTCTCTTTTTGCCTCTTCTCTTATCATGTATCCTGGGGTACTCCAGTCTAGTCCTAGTGTCCATCTCATGTATCTTTCTTGCGTACTTTCTATGGGTTTCCTCTCTTTCCACCTCCATATTTCTGCCCCGTACATCATTATGCTCTCCGTTAGTGTTTCGAATAGCCCTATTCTTCTCGTCCAGTCCCCTGGCATTTTTCTTTTTCCTATACCCCGTACCTGCCCTATCGCTAGCGTCGCCTTTCCTTTCCTGTCTCTTATGTGCCCCTCTATTCCTCCGTTCTTCTGCACTATGTATCCTAGATATTTCAGTTTTTTTACTTCTTCTATCTGTTTGCCTTTCCATTCCCACTTTACTGCGGTTTCCCTCTCTCCTCCTCTTCTGAACCTTATTATTTTCGTCTTCTCTGTGTTTAGTTCCTGCTCTTTTCTGTTTAGGTAGTTTTCCGATCTTTTCAGCATTAGTTGTAGTTCTTTCTCTTCTTTTGCCAGTAGCACTATGTCGTCCGCGTACGCTAGCGTCCATATCTTCTTTTTTGCCACGACTACTCCTCCGTCTCGGCCTTTGCGCAGCGTGTCCTCCCAGTCCGCCAAATACGCGTTGAACAAATACGAGCTTAACGGGCATCCTTGTCCAGGGCCGTCACAAGGGGGGGGGGGGGGGGGGGGGGGGGCAAGCGGGGCGATCGCCCCGGGCGCTGCGTGTCGGGGGGCGCCGTCAGGGGCCTCCCGCACGCTTTGCGCAGTACTGCATCATAAAATCGCACTTTTTTATATACATTTTTGATCCTACGCGTCATTAAAAACAAAAAAAACTCTTGTTTATAACTTTTCTTGCTGTGGACTATTCGTAATAAACGCAGGTTCTTTTATAATGTACAACATTTTTTTCACTGCACGAAGTTTTTTTTTCCTGTAATTTACCCATTTCAGACAAAATTGATGATTTAGTACTGTTGGTGGACTGGGAGGGGGCGCAAGTTTTCAAGCTGCCCCGGGCGCCGACTTACCATGTGGTGGCCCTGTCCTTGCCTTACCCCTTTTGTGGTCCAGAATCTGCCACCTGCTTCCTGTCCTACTCTCACCGTGTTTCTTGTTTCATTGTATATTTCTTTTATCTTTCCTATTAGGTTTTTGCTTATCTGTTGCTTTCTTAGGGTCGTCCATAGCTTGTCTCTGTTCAACGAGTCAAACGCTGCTCTTAGGTCTATGAACGCTGATACTACCTTGCCTTTTTTCTTTTTCGTTTCTCTTCCTACTAGGTGGTTCAGCACGTACATATTTTCAGTGGTCCCTTTTCCTTTCCTAAATCCTACTTGGTTGTCCGGTATTGCGTTTTTTTCTTCTTGTTCCTTGCCTAGTCTGTTCGCTAGAACCGTTGCGTAGATTTTATATGCTGTCGGCATTAGTGTTACGCCTCTGTAGTTGTTTGTCTCGCTTTCCTTTCCTTTCTTGTGTATCGGGATCACTAGGCCTTCCTTCCACGATTCTGGTATCCCTTCTCTTCTCCATGCTCTGTTTATTATTCTGATTATTGCCTCTCCCGAGTCGAAATTTTAACCCTGCTTTGATTCTCCCAACGCCTATTTAAACCTCCTATGATACTATTCGACCTGGAGCTCCTACAGTGAACCTCCAAGTCCTCAAACGTAGTAAATGGAGGACTTAGAGGTTCAATGTAGGAGCTCTAGGTCGAATAGTCTTGTGGCGACACTATAATATCTGAGAGTTTCTCTTCACACTCACAGCGCGGCGCATCCAACTCACTACGCTCTCGCTAGTACCAAACTAGGACTCCGCTTCGCATATATACCGATCATCAGTACCACATCTTCATAGAAGGTTCAGATCTCTTCAGTATCATAGGAGGTTTAAATAGGCGTTGGGACAACAATGTATACGAGAAAGTATTATATGAGTCTGATCTGCCGCTACTATTTTGTTTTCTTTCAAATGGGAGGAGGTCGAGGGTCTTCCTAGGTTCTCGGGAGCTCCTACTTTGAACCTAAACATGGAATATCGTCCAATAACGGCCCATTGGAGGTTCAAACGAGGGGCTAATTACAATGCAAGTTAACCCTCCTATGACCCTCCACATCCTGATTTGAACCTACGAGTATAGGTTCAAAGTAGGGGCTAAATTTCGACTCGGGCTGTTACACTCTTGCTGCCGTGCTTCCATGGTTCATTCGCTATGCCGTCAGCTCCAGCTGCCTTTCCGCTTTTTAGTTTTTTTATTATATCTATTATTTCATTCGCCTCTATAGCGTCTGTTGCGTCTCTTTTTTCCCTTAATGTTTCCCGTCCTGCTTCTGTGTCTACTTCTGTTGTCTGTTCCCCGTCTTCTTCAGCTGCCTGTCTTTCATTTGTGCTTTGCAGAAGCCGCGTGAAGTGCACTTCCCACTGTTTCATTTTTATTTCCTTGCATACTCCTTTCTTTTTTCTCCTGTCTTTGTTTATTATCTTCTACACTTCCACAGCGTTAGTTTTGCTTTCGTTTTTGCGTCTGTGCATTCTTCGTCCCACTAGGTACTTCTTTTGCTTTCTGTCGCGCTTCCGCTTGTGTTCTTCCATTTTACTGCGTCTTTTATTGTCTTTATTATGCTTTTCATTAGCTCGTCGGGATCTTCACCTGCTCTCTAAAATTTGTGGAGTGAAAATTCACTCCAATAGAGTGAAAACTCACTCCAAGCGTTACTGAAAACAGCGCAAATCCAAGTAGAGCGAAATTTCACTCCTATTGAAGAGTGAATAATCGCTCAGTCTTAAAAAGTGAAAAAAAAAACAGTCTTTTAGAGTGAAATTTTCACTCTTTTAGAGTGACACTTTCATTCTTTTAGAGTGACATTTTCACGATTTTGGAGCATACTTTGATGAATAGTGAGGTGATGCTTCACTCGGTAGGAGTGGGAATTTCGCCCTACGTAGAGTGAAATACTACGTCTATATTAGAGTGGATCGTCATTACCAGTCTACCCAGAAATTGTAGAATTAGTATCTTTCGTTGGTGGGTTAAAGGTTTCCATTAGAATTATGAAAATATCTAGAGTGCAAGTAATATTTTTCAGACGAACCGGTGAACCGAGATTATCCAAGCCTTCGGAAATCTCAAGTTACATAACCTCACTTTGAGCTTGAATAACTGTTATAATACGGCATGGCACATGTAAATAATTACACACAGCAAATGAAGGCATGATCAATCATTTTAGTCATGATAACTACTTACCTACTTTGGCCGAAATAGTATAAAAATGTGTTCACGAATATGTCGACGCCACGCTGGTCGAGTGTTTGACGCGGCGGGAGAAGCCTCGATAGGGGCTGCGCGTACAATTTGCCGCCGATGCGCGGCGGTAATTCGCGATTTCGCTCTTGCCCAGAGTGACAGTTGGAGCGAAAAATTAATCATTCCATACATTAGAGTCGAAATATTCACTCTTTCGGAAAAAGTGTGTATTTTCACTCTATAGGAGTGGATAATCACTCCAAGTAGAGTTAATCACTTGGTCACTCCATGCTTGGAGTGAATTAATCACTCCAAAAATCTCAGAGAGTGCTATTTCTTTTTCCTTTATTTTTTCTCTGTAATGCTTTATTCCATCCATCGACCAGTCTATCCTTTTCGTTACTGGTTTTTCTCTCACTCTGGTGCCCTTCTTCTTCCCTCCTCTTACTTTCATTATCACTGGCATGTGATTTGATTCTGTTCTTCCTTCGACTTTTATGTCTTTTATTCGTTCCCATGCTTCTATGTTTCCTATCACGTAGTCTATCACCGATTCGCCCGCAGTGCCTACATATGTCATTTCACCATCTTTGTCGCCGTCGGTCATTCCGTTCAGAATTCCCAGCCCTTCTTCTTCCACCCACTCTAGTAGCTCTTTGCCTTCTTCGTTTATTGTTTTGTCTTTTGATTTCCTTGTTTTGGATGTTCTTTCGCCCTTGTCTTCGGCTACTGCTAGGCCTCCTTCTTCCGCAGTTCTTGCGTTTAGGGAGCGTTCAAATATTACGTAACGTTTTTTTTGGTCATTTTTAACGCCCCCCTCCCCCTCATAACAGACCGTAACAGTACAGTCAACCCCTCCCCCCACCCCTCCTAATTACGTAACATTATCGTCGCCATATTGATCTATAATACTGTATTACTGGAAATTAATTTTTTCTATTCTGTGCAGTACTGCAAGAGTAGATTGAAATTTTTGAAATTTTTGAAACAAAGCACGCGGCGCGCCAAATTTCAAATCTCAGTTTCTGGTATTCAATAATGTTACGTAACAGACGACTATTCCTCTCCCCCCCCCCGTACATGACATTACCGTAACACCGACCGTTATCCCTCCTCCCCATAAATAATGTTACGTAATATTTGAACGCTCCCTTAGGTCTCCTCCTATCAGTATTGGGCCATCTCTTCCTCCTCTGCTCAGTCTGTTGCTTATGGCTCTCGTTTTCTCCTTTATCTTTTGGTTGGAGTACACTGTGATTATCCTCCATTCTACTTCTCCTATCATTACCCTTCTTTCTAATACTCCTTCTGTTTCTTCTACTATGTCTTCCTTTTGTTGTGTTTCTCTGATTCCTATTCTTACGCCCGTTGCCATTCCTCCACACGCTCTGCCTTTCTTGTGTGTTCTTTTGGCTTCTTGCGTTTCCCAGCTATGACTTTTCGGCATCTGGTCCTTTGCCTTCTCTTTCCCTTTTTTTTCTACCCACGTTTCTATGAGTCCCGCTATGTCCCAGGTTCCTATCTCCCCCCAGAATTCATGGCATTGGTTCTTTATTCCCGCAACGTTCCAGAACCCGATCTTTATTTCATCTTCTTCCTCGGCCGCCGCTCGTTTTGCTTCATGCTCTCTTCAATTGAAGCCTTCAGGGCTGGTAGCGAGTCACTTTTCTCACTATTAGTCACTTTTTTTGGACGAAGTCACTTTTTCCGACTTTTTCCAGGAAATAGTCACTTCGGTCACTTTTCTCGTCGTAATGAAATTTTGGGCTTCATAATTCGATTTTTCAATACAAAAATCGAAAAAACATAAAAAAAAATTGATATTTTCTAGCCGTCGATAAAATAGTATGTTAAGGTAGTTCACCACCCACAGTCCAAGCCAAAAGTTCGAGCGCGCTAAGCATATACCGCGCATGCTTCGGTAACCCCTCTCTAGAGAAAACTTTCAGTTGGTGACTGTCCTCCTCGTTCCGTGTGTCATATATGTGTGTACGACTACGCCGCTACGAAGCGTTGCTGTGCCTCCCTCCCTCTAGTTTTTCCCTCACCGAGTACATTGTCGTCACAGCTTATTTTACAAAAACTATACGTTAGATCGGTTTCATCTTTTGAAATAACATTCGGAACATACTGAACTACTACATGTTAGTTTTTTTTATCAAACTCTATAGACGCAGGATGATGCTGTCAATCAAAACGTTGGTTTTGTTAGCCATGGTCCTATGCTTTCCGTGTTAAAACGTCCGACTTCTGAGGCGAATATCTTTTTTTCTGTACGTCAGAAGTTCATAAAAATTTAACTGTGCATGTATTAGGTCATTCTTGACACATAGGTCAAATTTCATGAACATCTATAGAAACTCGATTGACTGGTGAACTACCTTAATATAGTAGATAAAATAGTCGGACCTTAATATACTTCCAAATGTGATAGGTAGAGAGAAGTTATTAATAGCTTTAGTTGTTCAAACAAAAAGTCGTATAGTATTTTGCTTAACACATGCACCGAAAGTCCTCGTTTGCACACCGTCTACAGGCATCGAAAGAAGACTTTCGCGCACCCGTCAGCGAGAAAAATTTCGCACACCGCTAACGGGGCGTAATAGTATATTGTGATACAAGTGCGGAAGGTAGGCAATATCCGACGAGTGTCGTTTGTAGCACGAGCCGAAGGCGAGTACTGTAAATGACACGAGACAGATATTGCCTATCCGCACGTGTATCACACGATATTTTTTGTAACTCCCTGCGAAGAAAGTTTGATTTGAGAGACAGATTGATTAATCAATATAACCTCACATCGCGACTGTCCACCGCCATGACACAGTGCACGAAGAAAGCACTACTGCACAAAGTAGAGTATACGCGATGTGCGCATGCGCGACAAAAGCACTAGTTCGCAAAGTAGAGTATTTCCGATGTGCGCATGCGCCAACTCTCTCTTTACCTCACCCCTCGGAAATAAGGTATTTTGCGCTCGCTACACAGCCCTCGAAAATCAAACTTTCGAAGCAGGTGTTGCAAAAAGGTTTTTCCCGCATCGCCAGCAATGCGCGAATGTTTTCCCCGCACGGGTACGCTCAAATCTGCTTTAGTGCTTGCAGACGGGGCACAGAGAGGATCTTTCGTTGTATTTGATAAGAAAAATAGAGTTTGATACACGAGGCCAAAGCAGCAATTCGCGCTCTTGTATCGGAAAACACTATTTATGTACCGTCCAAAGAGGATGATAAATTCATCCATCAGTACTATCGTTCACTTGTCATATATTCCCTAAAACCCATGTAAATTATAACGCTATATTAATGTGTGTAGTTATAGCGAAGTAACTTGTTCTTATACCAGGGATTTTCAATCACTTATTAGTCACTTTTCAGTCACTTTTGAGTCGCTTTTTCCGGTTGGAAAGTCACTTTTCTCACTATTTTCTTAGGCTTTTACCGCTACCAGCTCTGAGCCTTCCATGCAACAACCTCCTTAGCGCTCGGCTCGTCGAGAAAGAGCTAAAATACGACGTAAAACTAAATTTTTTTGAAAGTCACGGATATAAATTTTAAAAAACACTATTATGTAGAGGATCAAAACAGGCAACTTTTTTGTGCCAAAAAATTTTTTCTATCATCATTAGTTTTCGAAAAAAAAAAAATAAACTGAAAAATTACAATGCGCGTTTGGACTACGTTTTTTAAACTTAATTCGCCCTAACTTCGTCAAATACCAACGAATCTTCTTAATTTTTGGTACGGCATAGTAAAATACCCTATCGCTGCCGATAATGTCGCAAAAAATTTATAATTTGATTATTTTAATATAAAAGTTGAATGTTAAACGAGCGAGCGATTGCTTATGAGGTTATGTATGCTCAACGAGACAAAGTGTGTTGCGAAGTTGAAGACTGGAAGAACTTTCTGTGAGACATTTGTTCGTCAACATTTCAGGAAGTTTTTCAGAAAGTTTCAGATTGATTGGATGAAAAATGGCCCAGATAGAGCGATTTTACCAAAATAATACGCTCCGCGAGCGTGAAAAATGGCCAAGATAGAGCGATTTTACCAAAATAATACGCTCTGCGAGCGTGTTATTTTGGTAAAATCGCTATATGTTGGCCATTTTTCATTCAATCAATCTGAAACTTTCTGAAAAACTTCCTGAAATGTTGACGAACAAATGTCTGACAGAAAGTTTTTTCAGTCTTCAACTTCGCAACACACTTTGTCTCGTTGAACATACATAACCTCATAAACAATAGCTCGCTCGTTTAACATTCAACTTTTATACTAAAATAATCAAATTATTAATTTTTTGCGACATTATCGGCAGCGCTAGGGTATTTTACTATGCCGTACCAAAAATTGAGAAGATTCGTTGGTATTTGACGAAGTTAGGACGAATTAAGTTTAAAAAACGTAGTCCAAACGCGCATTGTAATTTTTCAGTTCTTATTTCTATTTTTCGAAAACTAATGATGATAGAAAAAAACTTTCAGCACGAAAAAGTCGCCTTTTTTGATCCTCTACATAATCGTATTTTTTAATATTTATATCCGTGACTTTCAAAAAAATTTAGTTTTACGTCGTATTTTAGCTCTTTCTCGACGAGCCGAGCGCTAACGACGTTGTTGCATGGAAGGCTTCAATTGTTGTATATTCTACCTCTGCCTCCCCTTTCTCTGCTGCTTCTTTCCCACCTTCTATTTTCGCTGTGTGCTGTGTCTTCTTCCTCATCTTCATTTTCTTGCCAGCTCTCTTTCTCTTCGTTCCATTTTAATATCGTCCCGTCCACTTCTAATCTCTGGTACATTATCCTCACTCTCTTGCCTTCGCCTTTCTCTTTTCGTGCCCTTTCTGCGATTCTTTTCTGGATTTCTCATTCTTTCCATGTTCGGTCGTTGTCCATGTATATTTTCTCCGCCCCTAGATTCTTTTTGTTGCTCATTATTTTCATCTTTTCTTCCCATGATCCCACTTCTGCTACTATCATGCTTCTTTCTCCTCTGCCTTCGGTCCACGCATTCAGTATCTTTGTATCGTCCCCTGTTATATGTTTGCATAGGCACATCGTATGTTCCGTTTCTGTGCTCCTTTAGGCCTTTTATGACTATTCTGTTTCTTCTCTCCTGTCTCTCTTTCCATCCCACCTTCTTCTGTACTTTTTTCAGTTCTTCCTTCATTTGTTCCTCTATTTGCTTCATTTTTATCTTCATTCTTTCCTCTTTCTCTTTTTCTTCTGCCATCTTTCTGTACTCTTCCTCTCTTTTTTTTCTTTCTGTTTCTCTGTCCAGTTTCTCTCTCTCTTCTTCCACTCTTCTTTCCCATTTTCGGCACTCTTCCTCCTCCCTTTGGGCTTTTTCTCTCTCCATTTTTTCTATTCTGTCTTCTAGTTTCCTTCTTTCTGCTTTTGTTTCTTCTCTGACTGCTTCGATCGTGTTGCCTAGCATTTTTGTGTTTTTTTTTACTTCTTTTCTTCCAGACTGTACCTCGGTCATCAGGCTCGATAATGTTTTCATTATTGCCTCCACCCCGTTTCTCATCTCTTGTCTCATTGTCTGTATGTCCTCCGAAGTTTCTTTCTCGTTTTGTGGTGGTTTCATCACCGGTGACCTTGCCATCTTGTTACTCCTCTTAAATCCCAATTCGGCGGTTTCGATTTTTTCTATTCCTTTTTTGTCGTTTTCATCCTTGTCCTCGCTCTTTTCCCTTTTTCTTTTCCATAGATCAACCAGGGTTTCCATTGATGCAGATTTTATCCTGCTTAGCATTTCCACCTTCGTGGGTCTCCCTGGTTTCCTCGGCGCCTGTTCTTGTCTGCCTCTTGGTGTGTCCCAATTTTCTCTCGTCTCACTTTCTTCCTCACTTTCGTCATTTGCGTCTGCTCTGTCCTCCGCTCACGCCTCCTGTCGCGCTTTCTCTTTCTCTGCTTCCGTTTCCATTGGTCTCACTTTTGTTCTTCGCCTGTCTCCTCTCTTGGCTTTCCTGTCTCGTTTCTGATGCCCTGGTTGTTGCTGGTGGCGCCTTCCTTCTGACGTCACTCCGCGGCGCTGCTGCGTACTTGCCTTTCATTCTGCCGCTCTTCGCGCACTCTCTTCCTTTCAATCGTCACGTGACTCCCTTTGTTATTGCCACTTCTTTTCTACTTTTTGGCACTCTCACTCTTTTTCACACTTGTGCACTTCTCACCGCCGCTTTTCCCGGTCCTCTTGTCTTACCTCTCGCTTTTTCGCTGTTTTTCGTTTTCCGAATCTTACACTTTTTCCAGATTTATAGGCTCAGCTTTCCACCTGTCACTTCGCGTGTACTTACCAGAAGCTATCCTCATGGATTCATATATAATTGTAAATAATCATATAAAATGGTATACATTTTCAACAATTTTACATGAGTCTCTTGTAAAACTTTATAAAATTCTATAAAATTCTCCATAATTATATAGAATTATATAGAATTTATATAAAATTGTATAAAATTGTATAAAATTATATAATACAATTACATAAAATCATCCACGACCTTGAAAATCTTTTGATTTGGTTGAGGATTTTGATTCGCAAAAAGTCAAGAATGTTTATAATCTTATGTAGGTGATGAGGATTTATTTTTGATGATGAGTCGGGAGTAGAATTTTGAATTTGTTTCGTGGAGTTTTATTATTTTCATCAATTTATGAAAATGATTATAATAAATCATTATTGTACTGAGTCAATATTATTATATGATTGTTAAACAAAAAATTCATTCAATTAAATGTCTATTCACTTTGTATTCGACAGCTTGATCATAGGTTTCGACAAATAGGAAAATATGATATCAATATCAATAGGGTAATTTGGCGTGATCGCTAGAGCGTGCGACTACTCACAATAAGTGTGCGAGCGGACTTGGGTTCATATCTCAGTGAGGGATTTTTTTTTTTTGTTGAGAAAGGCACCTGAATATAATTATATATAATTCTATATAATTCTATATAATTCTATATAATTCTACATAATTATATATAATTCTATATAATTATATATAATCTTTTTTCCCGGGAATGTAACTCCACGAAACAAATTCAAAATTCTACTCGCGACTCTTCATCTAAAATGAATCCTTATTACCTACATAGGGTCAAACATTCTTGACTTTTAGCAAATCAAAATCCTCAAGTAATTGAAAAGTCTTTCAAGGCCGTGGATAATTTTGTATATTTTTATACAATTTCATACAATTCTAGATAAATTCTATACATAGAATTAGAAAACAAAAAAAAACTGTATATATACATTCTACTATATAATTCTATATAATGATATATAATCTTTTTCACTCGGAAATTTGTTTCTTTATATTCTATTTTAATGAGTTTAAAATGAAGAGAAGGAAATGCATTTTGTACAAGCGTCACTCAGCATTTTACAGAGGTGACAATTGAGAAAAAACTTAGGAGAAAAAGTGAATGAAAAACATTATTTCCCGACAAAGGTTTGACAAATTTTGTGCCCAATCTTGAAAATTAGGTTTGATCTTGAAATTTGCACAATCTCTATGTTTTGAAATGGCAAACATGTGTGTCGAATTTCATTTGAAAATAGCTATTGGTTCATCTCATTTGGAAATAGCAATAAATGGGCAGTTTTCAGTATCTCCTACCCTTAAGTCAACTACACTCTGTGCATAAATCTGGATTTTCGGAATCTCGGTCGTCCGAAACTAAACTTGTCGCAGTTTTGCGGTTCGTGAAATTAACCATTCGGTATATCTATCTGTCGTTTGCGTACTCTTTCGGTGGAATACGTTGAATATTAAATCATTATCGTATTACTTGTATTCAGCACTTGGACCATTCTACGCTTCTGCCGGTCGGCTATTTGACGGTTCGTTTTAGCACACTGTTTGAAAATTTGAGTTCGGTATTTTGAAATTCGGTATTTTACACTTTCGGCGCTTTCAATATTTGGAATTAAGACCCGGCCCCGAAAAAGCGGCTATCTCAGATTTTGTTTGAAAAAGCGGCTATCTTCAAATCATGCTAGTGAAATTTGGCTTCAAAAACATAAAATTATGATTCAGAAGCTGAAAAAACAGGTCGGAGCGAAAGCCCAGACATTATAATGTCTGCTCCAACCTGTTTTTTCAGCTTTTGAATCATAATTTTACGTTTTTGAAGCAGAATTTCGCTAGCACGAGATAGCCGCTTTTGCGAGCAGCTTCTGAGATCACCGGTTATTCCGCGGAACCATCGGTATGTAGTAGTCGGATACATGATAATAATAGCGATTAATGAGTACAATTGCAGTGACTATCAGTTCGAATTTTAGTGATGAAAATTCCTTGAGTGTAACATGAGTGCACGTGAGAAAAAAACAATTTCATTCAAAGTGAAGAGACCCAGAATTATCACGAGAAAAAACAAATCCCCTCACAAAGTCTAAAAGTGTTCACCTCAGAAACGTTCTGTACCCACTAAAAGGGGTCGAGCCCCAGGATCAAAAAACAAGAAAAAAAAAACAAACAGTAGATCCCAAATATTATGAAAGTGATTCTTCTGGATGTCCCTTCGATGATGATGACATTAATTCTGTCTACTTCGGGGAGGGAGAGGGTGAGTCTCTGCGAACGAGTCGAGAGAAAGAAAATTGTAGTGTGTGGTCCATAGTTATTAATAATCACGTGATCAATGACTATGAGAGAAGTCCAGGGCCAAAACACAATTTGTCACCAGGTAGTGCTGAAACAGCTTTCTTCCAATTATTTATTGATGAAGAGGTGTATGAATTGATTTCTGATCAAACAAATCTAGTCCATACGCAATACCCCCTTTCTGTATGCGCTGTTAGGTCCGGAGCCGTTCAAAGTGTATATATATGTTTTCGGGGCCAAGGAATCCGAATCCATCGGTGTTTTTTTCATAAAGTTGGGCGAAAACATTGTTATTAACAATTTTCAACGTTCTTCCGACAAAAATAACGTTTTTCGCAAAAACTATAATATTCACGAGAAAAATTGTTCCAAGCATTTTTATTCCCAATGTTTTAATAAACAAATTTGTTTTTTGTTTTTCGAAATCGGATGATTAGTTCCGGAGTTACGCGCATTTGTTTATAAAAATCGCGTGCTCTGACGTCATCCACCGCTCGCGCGCGCTTCTGTCCGCCGAGAGAATTCTTATTTCTCACCGACTTGGAAGAAATTATCAAAATAATGAGACGATTCGATTTATTATTATTGAGAGAAGGTATCAGCCGATACACTCAGTGAAATTATTACTGTCAAATTATTAACTGTGTGACTTTTTGCCACCCCAAGGAAATAACTACAGTTAACTCCATTATTCTAAAATGAAGCAACGAGAATAATGGAGTTAACTGTAGTTATTTCCTTGGGGTGGCAAAAAGTCACACAGTTAATAATTTGACAGTAATAATTTCACTGAGTGTATCGGCTAATACCTTCTCTCAATAATAATGTAAATAGTACACGATAGAGTCAAAGTGATGAGAAAGATGACGGCGGTCCGTGGGCGAGCAAGGTGGTCTATTGGCATAAGTCCACGGATAGGCTGCGGTAAGCCCGGGTTCGATTCCCGGATCGTCCGTAATTTTTTCTCATCATATTATTCATTAAAATATGACTGAAGATTCGATTTATTGTTAGCTTTTTTCTCAGTCCACAAGTAAATTGTTCAGTTACCGGGTTTACATCCTCAAAATTCACTTATATCTGCAACTTTATCTCACAAAGTACAGTATCTTTGAGGGATGACATCAAAAAGATATGAAATAGGGGGAGACTTCGCACATTAGTAGTCGACATTAGCTTTCTAGATTATTCAATATAATTTTTCCTAAACTTCTGCGAATGGATTTCTACAAGCATGCGTAGCACAAACACAGTACGATGTACAGGAAACTTCATTTCTCCGACAGAGGCACGTGCTTCATGCACAAGCTTTGCCTGTTCAACTGGGAATAAGTCCTGAAATTGGTGGTACCAGAATTTTAACAGAAACTGGTAGCAAACGACCTTTCTTTATCGTGAATCCAAATGAAATGGGTTCCAAATTGGTTCTCCTTCTATCGAGACATCTAATCTACTCGTAAGTCGTAAGCACGTGCCTCTGTCAGAGTAATGAAGTTTCCTGTACATCGTACTGTGTTTGTGCTACGCATGCCTGCAGAAATCCATTCGCAGAAGTTTAGAAAAAGTTATATTGAATGATCTAAAAAACTGATATCGACTACTACTGTGCGAAGTCTACCCCTATTTCATATCTTTTTGTTGTCATTCCTCAAAGATACTGTACTTTGTGAGATAAGGTTGCAGATATAAGTGAATACTGACAATGTAAACCCGGTAAGTGAACAATTTACTTGTAGACTGAGAAAGAAGCTAACAATAAATCGAATCGTCTCATTATTTTGATAATTTCTTCCAAGTCGGTGAGAAATAAGAATTCTCTCGGCGGACAGAAGCGCGCGCGAGCGGTGGATGACGTCGGAGCACGCGATTTTCATAAACAAAAGCGCGTAATTCCGAAACTAATCATCCGATTTGGAAAAACAAAAAACAAATTTGTTCATTAAAACATTAGGAATAAAAATTCTAGAAACAATTTTTCTCTTAAATATCATAGATTTTGCGAAAAACGTCATTTCTGTCGGAAGAACGTTGAAAATTGTTAATAACAATGTGTTCGCCCAACTTCATGAAAAAAACACCGATGTATTCGGATTCCTCGCCCCGAAAACATATAAAAACACTTTGAACGGCTCCGGACCTAAGAGTCCATACAGAAAGGGGGTATTGCGTATGGACTAATCTCTACGCACAACAGAGTCAAGATGAAAAGGGTAAAGTCAATAACAGGTAGACACCTGTAACCCCTCGTGAAATTCAGGCATATCTGGGAATGATTATTCACATGGGTGTTATCCCCTTACCTACAGTTCAGATGTATTTTCAAGTTAAATTGATTACGTGTCCCCTGATTTGTGAAGCAATGACTTTTGACAGATTTCGCTTTATTCAAAAATATTTACATGTGGCTGATAATAATCAAATGCCTCCATCTGATTCACCTAGCTTCGATTTATTATACAAAGCTCGACCGATTCTCAATTTAGCCCACAAATTCAAGACAGTTCTCAATCCTCAACGTGATTTAGCCATCGACGAGGCGATGATTGCCTATAAAGGAAAATTTCCTACCCACCAGTACATGCGTGAAAAGCCAGATAAGTGGGGATTCAAAATGTGGGTAATTGCAGAGAGCAAGAGTGGGTACATGCTCGACATACGACCCGCACGAAAAAATATGTATGCGAGATATATAGCGAAATATATTCAATATATACAATACAAATATACCATATATATGTGCGGCAAAATAAATATATGTGAAATATATTGTAAATTCTCTATATATTTCGAATATTAATCGGTTATATTTTCCGCATATATTTTTCTTATATTTTATCAAATATATCCTGAGAATATAACCAATTTATATTGGAAATATTTCGAATATATTTATTTTGCCGCACAAATATGTCGCTATATTTTTCGATATATTTCACATACATATTTTTTCGTGCGGGGACCCTATCTTGGGAAGAAAGAAATTGTGAGAAAAGAATTACTGTTAGGCGAGCAGATGGTTGTGCAATTATCAGAATCTTTCTGTGATCTCTATCATCATATTTACTAGAGACATCAGTCTCTTTGATGGAAGAATTATTGAGGAACAAGATTTACGCATGTGGTACTGTGCGATCGAATCGTCGAGAATGGCCGTTTGAATTCAAAAAGCCTGAATCTCTAAAATTGAAGCGAGGAGAATTTCGAGTGATGCCGTGAGGACACGTCAGTGCCATTCTATGGCGAGATAATAGAACCGTCTGTGTTCTCTCAACAAATTGTCATTCCACAGTGGCAACTGACGTGGAAAAATTTGACTCCAAAATTCGAAAGAGAATCACTCTCGAATGTCCTCAGGCAATTAAACGGTACAATGAGTATATTGGAGCAGTAGATCTGGCGGATCAGCGACGATCTAATTATAAAATTGGTCGACCTAGTAAAAGGTAGTGGAAATACTATTTTAATTTCATGGTGCATGTATGTGTGACAAACAGTTTCCTTCTTCGTAAAATGAGTGGATCTCGTGTGAGTCATCTGCGATTCAGGCTTGCTTTAGCTGAACACCCGACTAGAAATTCAAGTTAGGTAGTGGTTAGGCCCAAATAAGGCATGCCGAATTCCGAACTCGCGCCAAATCAGGAAACCAAAGTAGGCTGATATCACGAAAATAACGCAGCCGCGAGCCACTACCTAACTTGGCATCCTATTTAGGCAGTGGTTTGGAAGCCACACTTGTTAGTTACAACCTAAACCTAGTGTAGGACGAGCTCGGTTTCCTACGTTGGCAGTGGTTTGGAAGCCACACTTGTCAGTAACAACCTGAACCTAGTGTAGGACGAGCTCGGCTTCCTATGTAGGCAATGGTTTGGAAGCCACACTTGTTAGTAACAACCTAAACCTAGTGCAGCGCGAGCTCGGCTCCCTACGTAGGCAGTGGTTTGGAAGCCACACTTGTTAGTAACAACCCAAACCTAGTGCAGCGCGAGCTCGGCTTCCTACGTAGGCAGTGGTTTGGAAGCCACACTTGTTAGTAACAACCTAGACGTAGTATAGCGCGAGCTCGGCTTCCTATATAGGCAGTGGTTCGGAAACCACGCTTGCTGGTAACATCCTACACCTTGTGTAGCCCGGGCTCGACTTCTTACTTAGCTAGTGGCTTGGATGATATGATAACCTCCTTTGCAGATGATAGCAGTTTTAATCAGCTCCGACTTCTTTTTTGGAACTGTATCCTTAAATGTTTCAGCAATGACAATTATTGGATTAAAGTTATTTTTTTTTCTTTATTGACAGTAAACGGAAAAATCATACAATGATGTTAATATTTTTTGTATTTATGATTATATTATATATTGGAACTTAAAAAAAAATCATATGTAATAATAATAATATTAATTTGAATTATGAAAAAGAAAACATGTAATAAAAATCAAAATAACTAGTCATCTTCCCCGTTTTTATGTTGGATACCGTTGATCTCACTATTTTCTTCTTCTGGAACTTTTTCCACTTCATTTTTATCAATTGTTTTTTGTTCACTTGCTTTTTTTCTGTTCGATCGACCACCATTCCAATCACCACAATGACCTAATATGGACGAAATGGCATCATTGATGACTGACTCAGGCAAAGGATCATCCTTTGATTTTGAAAACTTTTGCACTAGTATACCTGGAACAAACGAATTATAAAACTCAATTTATCGCTGAGAAGAAAGAATTTTGTACGTCATATTTAAAATTTCTATTTATTATATTAAAATTGAAAGATATTTTTTGGTCATATTGCAATCTCAATGGTATTTTTTATTATTGTTAATTAACAAATTTATAATTTTGCCTAATTCGGTGTAATTTAAAAATACATACCATTTATAACTTTATAGAACTGTGTTTCTATAAAAAACTTAGTTTTTTTATCATCATCTTTTTACAAGTTATATTTGAGAGCCACTTCACGAGACATGACAAGCCGCATCATAGCTCCAACACTTTTGACCATGGCTTGATTAGTATTTACTTGTGATAGGAGCTTAAGTACCTATGAAGAAATATTTTTAAATGAAATTTGTAAAACATAAATAAAACATCTAAGAAAAAGTAGTATAAAATTTTCACCATTTTTGAGCGGTAACTTCCGTCGGATTTCAATTTTTCATCAAACTTTTCAAAATCAGCAATTTCTGAGCATGGTAGTTTTATTTGGTCACTTTCATTTTCAGAATCAATTTGCACAATTGAACATGTAGATGTGGTATTCAACTCACATACTTTTTTTGTTTCAATCACAATTCCTTTGAGATCATTAACTGATTTAGTTAATGACTTGATGCTTAATGTAGCGGTTTTTGCTCATCAACAAGCGGAAAAATGAATCTACCTAAAACCTTAGTCAGCAGCTCTAAAATAATGTCAAATATAACTAATTATTATAAAATTAGAGGATATAAATTTCTATGTAAATAAAGTATGACATAGTGTTTATAATTATGGAAACTACATCAAGTATACTTGTAAAGATTTAATGATCAAGAATCAGCTTAATGAAACATATTTCCACAAAAACAATTAAATAAATATACTACAATACCTTCATTTATATGAAAATTTTGGGATGGTATATTTTTCGGCAAGTTACTTGCACTAACTACACTCCCAGTGTTCGACTGAGAAGGAATGTCGTCTCTTCTCGTAGAATGATAATCTGCAATAGCCGCTTCTTTATTTTTATTAGCTTCTTTCCCAGCGTTTATTTTCATAAATTTGGTTATACACGGAAAGATTGAAACCCGACTGGTTCGTGTTTTGCACACGACTCAGTCGTGTGCAAGGAAGAAATGGAAGAAAAATTCGTTTACACCAGACTGAGTCGTGTGCGCACACGACTCAGTCGGGTTCCACACAATAATCAATCGGGTGCTGCACCAGAATCCGTGCACAGTAACCAGTCTGGTGCCGCACACGAGTCATTCGTGTGCGCACACGAATGACTCGTGTGCGCTCGTGAATGACTCGTGTGCTGCACATGAATAACGTTTCTTCTGTAAAATTGAAAATTAAACGCAGAGAAAGCTATTCAATCAATAATTTTGAAATAATGAAACAGAATAAATTATTGTTGTAAACGGAAAAAAAAGAAATGGAAAATTTTATCAAACAAAAAATACATAAGCAAGAAAATCTTCATATTTCCAGTTTCATAATAAAATCAAATAAATTTATTACGATAAATATCAAAAAATACGCTGCAAAGTAATACTTGCAAATATATATATAAATAATTTCAAACTTATTAAAAGTTGCTGCACTGTCACATCACATAGACGACATAAGTGAATAATGTTAAGGTTAGATTAGGTAATGCGCAGTAATTGCTCGTCTCAGACCAGACTGAGTCGTGTGAAGCACCTGACTGGTTACGGTGCGAAACCAGAACCAATCGTGTAACAAACATTAGTCAGTCATGTGCTATAAAATTTTTGGCTGAAATATTTTAGAAACATTACTCATTCGTGTGCGCACACGAATGACTCGTGTGCGGCACCAGACTGGTTACTGTGCACGGATTCTGGTGCAGCACCCGATTGATTATTGTGTGGAACCCGACTGAGTCGTGTGCGCACACGACTCAGTCTGGTGTAAAGAATTTTTCTTCCATTTTTTTCTTGCACACGACTGAGTCGTGTGCAAAACACGAACCAGTTGGGTTTCAATCTTTCCGTGTACGATCATCTTCGCTGCCAGAACATCCTGAAGAGCTTTCATCTTCTTTGGCTGTCGTTTTCTTAACTGACCTTTTACGTTTTGTTCCAGATGAAATGGTTTCTATAAATTTAGATAAAAAATCAATTATTACAATTTATTATTGTGCTTCATAAAATAATTTTCAATAAGATAAATGCACCAACTCTAGACACCCTACTTTATTTCACAACTTGTTTAAGTTTTTACGATATAAATATCAATTATACAGCTTTTTATACAATTTTTATAATTCCAAAAATTAATAACTATCAAAAATATCAAACACTCATTGATAAAAAAAAAAAAAAACAAGTTTAATTGAGTTTATTTTAACAGTTTGCAATTGTCGAACTTCTCTATGGCTTTGACTAAACGAGGACTCTTTTGGAAAGTAGATTTTTTTTTTTTTTTCATTAAATCACATCAACATTTATTTCATAAATAAGTTAAGTATGCACAATGAATAATATGTTATGTGTCGATATTATATATTTAAAATTAATCTAATGGATATCAATCTTAAAATAACAAGTGTCAATAATTGGTTCACAAAATAACAAATAAATGATATAAAAAATAAATCAACTGTTAAAGATAGGACGACACAGTGGGAGAATTCAAACAGTTGGCGCCTTCTGCTCATGACTGTAAAAGTATGCGCATGTAGCGCCTGCGCGTAGACTGATATGTACAACTAGTTTTAAAAAAAAAAGAAACTGCTTCTTGTAAAACCAAAACGTGATACTTATATATTAAAACTATATCTACATATATTAGAGCCATCCTAAGATACTGAGTACCTTAATTACCTTATAACAACAGGTTATGGGCCCAGGATACACTCATGATTAAAAGTTAAATGTAGAAAAGTGAAAATAAAAAGTAAAGATCGAAAAACATAACGAGACATTTTTGAGGTTATAGCCCGCCACGTGCAAAAGTGCAAAGGTAGACCAAGACAAAATGGATCAAGAGCATACGAAAATAAATAAGCTTGAATAAGCAGAAGATTGGAACTTATGGAAGTTCCAGATCAAAGTAATGCTCATGAGTTATGAAGCATGGGAAGTCGTCACCGGAGCAGCAGAAAAACCAGAAGTGCCGGCGGAAGGAGCTACGGCAGAAGTCAAGGCACGATACGTCAAGGACCTCAAGGATTGGAACAAAATCGACGGTAAAGGGCAAAAGATAACACAGGCCCACAAAAAAAAGAAAGTTGTCTGAACTTTTGAAGAGACAGGTCTATTCGTATGTATTTTTGGACGCTGAATCCGAATCCGGAGTCAAATTAGGCGGTTTCCCTGCAACGTTGCAAGAAAAACGCGAAAAACATGATTTTTTATGGTTTTTTGGACTTTAATAAAAAACAGAGGATGATAACGTTAATCTGAATTCAAATTCGAATTCTCCGGATGAAAATAAGTCGAAAACCATATTCAGGTTTTTTTTGCTCGAAATTTCGACCCTTGCCGAGCTTTGAAAACTGTAGCAGTGCATAAAGACTCATAGCTAATGAAACTGCGAAATCTCATTTTATAGTTTTTTTATTGTCACATGATCAATTGAGAAAATATAATGTGTACAAGTTCACAACACTTTGTGAAATTTATTACGAAGTATGGATTTCAAATTGGTTTCCACTTACGCACACGCTTCTCATCGAATGATCGGTGTAAAGGGTTTCTGCGACGTTTTCGTCCCGAAATATGTGTTTCCCTTTTCACCATCCAGCAGTAATCGGCCACATATTGATGTCCCATCGTCCTTGGAATCGACGTTCAAATTCTTTCAAGTCCTGGTGAAACCTCTCTCCGTGTTCTTCACTGAAATTTCCGTTATTTTCTGGGAATCAATCAAAATGCGAATCAAGAAAATGGAGTTTCAAGCTCATCAGGCAGCCCGATTTCCGGAAGATTCGTACCATTCTTGCCACAATTTTTCTGTAATCCTCGTATTTCGTATAACCTAGAAATTTTGTTGACCCATCTTTGAAACTCAACCATGCTGCTTTCTCGGTATCATTCATAGTTGCGTCGAATTTTAGATCTCTAAACAAAGTTCGGATTTCAGGTCCATCGAAGATGCCTGCACTTAATTTAGCATCAGATTTATGACTAAACACTTGGCCTCAATATTCAAAGCATTTTCCTTCCTTGTTCAAAGCTTTAACAGATTGTTTCATCAAACCAAGCTTGATACGCAGCGGAGGTATCAAAATTTTTGACGGATTGACGAGTGGTTTACTTAGAATATTCTGTTTTTCAGGTTCGAAAGATGTTCTTGATGGACAAATTTTCGTTTCGTAGTGATTTTTTCTATCTCTGCTATCAAACATGTACAAAAATTCAGCTTGCTCTTCCGATAGGCCACTTTCCCTGAAAAGATCATTAAATTGTTTTCGATCAACTTTTCCCACAGTGCGCTCTTTACCAATAGAAGCGTATTCCTCTGTACTTTCCAAAGAATATTCCACTTCAATCTCATCAACAGGGTTCTCAAGTCTTCTTTCAGATTTTACATCAACTTGTGGGGCATCCAATCCTGTAGCGAAGCTATCTCGCGACTCGGCATCTTCTGAAACTTCTATTGATGTCTTGTTTGGAAGCTGAACGCTTCTAACAGTAGGGTAGGCAATTTGATTTTTGTTGATTTCATTTGCACCTTCTACTGTTGTTAAACAAAAATAGCACTCGTTTTCGTCGCATAGTTATATGTAATATTATGGCGAATCACGACTTCCAACCTTCAATAAAGTGTGCTGGCACATCCAGTAATCGATATCATCACAAATGCGCCGGCAATCGGGATAACTTTTATTATATTTGTTCAGAATTCGTGAGTATGAAGAAGAATAGAAATATAACAGAAAGGATCAGTGATTTATACGAGAAATTCTTTGATATTAAAATTTCACAACAAGATAAAAATTGGGTTCCTCGTGTTATCTGTGGCTCTTGCTACAACATGTTAATTCGTTGGGAAATAAGTCGGGATAAGACCAAACTAAAGTTTACAAGACCAACAATTTGGAAGAAAACCATGCGACGAAAACGAGTGCTATTTTTGTTCAACAACAGTAGAAGGTGTAAATAAAATCAACAAAAATCAAATTACCTACCCTACTGTTAGAAGCGACCAGCTTCCAAACAAGACATCAATAGAATTTTCAGAAGATGTCGAGTCGCGAGATAGCTTTGCTACAGGATTGGATGCCCTACAAGTTGATGTAAAATCAAAAAAAAGACTCGCGAAGAACCCTGTTGATGAGATTGAAGCGGAATATTCTTTGGAAAGTACAGAGGAATACGCTCCTATTGGTAAAGAGCGCACTGTGGAAAAATTTGATCAAAAACAACTCAATAATCTTTTCAGGGAAAGTGGTCTATCGAAAGAACAAGCTGAATTTATGGCTTCGAATTTAAAGAGTAGGAATATGTTAATGAACGGTACCAAAGTAAGTGTGTATCAAAACCGAGAGGAGAACTTTCGTAAATATTTTGAGAAAGATACAAATCTGGTTTACTGCATGAATGTGAAAGGACTTATCGATGAACTGAAACCAAATGTATACAAACCTGAGAAATGGAGGTTATTTATTGATTCATCAAAGCGCAGCCTAAAGGCAGTCCTTCTTCATAATACAAACGAGTACGCTCCTGTACCGTTAGCACATTCAACTGTGCTGAAAGCAGAGTATTCCAACATTGAGATGGTTTTGAGAAAATTAAAGTACGAAGAACATCAGTGGCAAATATGTGGAGACTTCAAAATTCTTTCCATGATACTTGGACAACAATCTGGATTCACAAAGTATCCATGTTTCCTGTGCATGTTTAATAGCAGGGATAGAAAAAATCACTACGAAAAGAAAATTTGGCCATCAAGAACATCCGTCGAACCTGGAAAACAGAATATTCTGAGTAAACCACTCGTCAATCCATCAAAAATTTTGATACCTCCGCTGCATATCAAGCTCGGTTTGATGAAACAATTTGTAAAAGCTTTGAACAAGGAAGGAAAATGCTTTGAATAATTAGGGCGAGTGTTTAGTCATAAATCTGATGCTAAATTGAGTGCAGGCATCTTCGATGGACCTGAAATCCGAACTGTGTTTAGAGATCTAAAATTCGACGCAACTATGAATGATACCGAGAAAGCAGCGTGGTTGAGTTTCAAAGATGTGTCAATAAAATTTCTAGGTAATACGAAGGACGAGGATTACAGAAATATTGTGGCAAGAATGGTTCGAAACTTCCGGAAATTGGGCTGCCTGATGAGCTTGAAACTCCATTTTCTGGATTCGCATGTTGATCGATTCCCAGAAAATAACGGAGATTTTAGTGAAGAACACGGAGAGAGGTTTCACCAGGACCTGAAAGAATTTGAACGTCGATTCAAAGGACGATGGGACATCAATATGTTGGCGGATTACTGCTGGATGCTGAAAAGGGAAACACACATTTCGAGACGAAAACGTCGCAGAAATCCTTTACACCGATCATTCGATGAGAAGCGTGTGCGTAAGCGGAAACCAATTTGAAATCCATACTCCGCAATAAATTTTACAAAGTGTTGTGAACTTGTACACATTATATTTTCTCAATTGACCATGTCACAATAAAAAAACTATAAAATGAGATTTCGCAGTTTCATTAGCTATGAGTCTTTATGCACTGCTACAGTTTTCAAAGCTCGGCAAGGATCGAAATTTCGAGCAAAAAAAAACCTGAATATGGTTTTCGACTTATTTTCATCCGGAGAATTCGAATTTGAATTCAGATTAACGTTATCATCCTCTGTTTTTTATTAAAGTCCAAATAACCATATAAAATCATGTTTTTTGCGTTTTTCTCGCAACGTAGCAGGGAAACCGCCTAATTTGACTCCGGATTCGGATTCAGCGTCCAAAAATACATAAGAATAGACCTGTCTCTTCAAAAGTTCAAACAACTTTTTTTTTTGTGTGGGCCTGTGTAATTGTTCTAAATACAGGTGAGCAAACCATGTTACACTTGATAAATTGCATCTCGTCAAACGAGATGTGGAACAAACTGCATCAAATACATGAGAATAACACGCAGACTAGCATACACCTACTACAACAACAATGGTTCGGATTGAACAAAGAAACGGGTGATAATATATCGACTCACATAGCCAAAATAATGGACTTGCGCCACAAGCTACAATCAGTAGGAGAAAATGTATCAGACAGTATGGTCATAACCAAAATAATAATGACGTTGCCACACCAATATGATCACGTCGTTGTAGCATGGGAGTCCACAGCGGACATAGAAAGAACAATCGAAAAATTAACAGCGAGATTAGTAATAGAGGAAATGAGATCTAAAATACATTATGAACAAAACACTGCTCTTGCTGCTAAAACTCATTATCCTCAGAAACAAAAGTGAGACGACGGAAAGAGAGATACATCCAAGAAACCAGGGACGCGCCACAAATGCAAGAAGCCGGGCCACTGGAAAGAAGATTGCTGGTACAACAAGCCGGAAGAAGAAAGGCCTGCATGGTTGAGAGCCAAAAAGAAATATCCACCAAGAGGCGATGCATTGGTCGGGCTGGAGCTATTAGCCTTGCCGTCGGAGAGCGTCGAAAGCGACACCTGGATATTTGATTCGGGAGCCAGCAACCACACGACTGGACAACGACAGTGGATGACTGATTATGAAGAGCTGAAAGAATCAGTCGGCATAAAGACAGGAAATGGAGAAATAATAGTAGCTCGAGGAAAAAGCAACATCGACGTACAGGCTTACGATGGAAAAAGCTGGAAACGCAGGTACTTATCGAATGTATTATACGTACCCAAACTACAATTCAATCTATTCTCAATGAGCGCTGCGTTAGCTAAGGGCCTTACAATGAAATCCTATAAGAATAAATGCACACTAACGAGAGATGGAGAAATAATAGCACTTGGCTTAAAAGTCGAAAAACTATTCAAAATGAATTTCAAAGTAATAAAGCCGAAATTAAATCTTTTGAGTCAGGAAGTAAGCATCACAGGTGAAACAAAAAGCGAAATACAAATATGGCACGAGAGACTGGCACATAAAAATTATCAACAAGTCAGACAAGTTTTAAAAAGACAAGGAATAGAAATAAAAGACAAAACAAACCCATTCTGCGACCAATGTGCGCTAGGAAAATCGCACAAGCAACCACTGAAAGAAAGCAAAAGTGTTTCAAAGAAAATCGGAGACCTGGTGCACTCGGATCTATGCGGACCGATGGAAGAAGACTCACTGGGAGGATCAAAGTACTTTCTTCTGTTCAAGGACGACTACTCTAACTACAGAAAGATATACTTTCTGACAAGGAAAACGGAAGTAGCAGACTGCCTGAAAAATTTCATCGAGAGAATGAAGAAAGAGACGGGCTGCGAGCTGAACACGTTACGAACGGACAATGGGTTGGAGTACGTAAACAAGCAGGTATTAGAATTGCTAAAAAAACATGGAGTAAAGCATGAAAAATCAGTGGCATATTGCCCTGAACAAAACGGAAGAGTAGAAAGAGAAAACCGCACCATAGTCGAAGCAGCTAGGACAATGCTGCTAGGAAAAAGTTTACCAAAGGCATTATGGGCGGAGGCGGTGAACACTGCAGTCTTTGTACTAAAC
The DNA here is from genome assembly GCA_963992785.1 of Tenthredo livida. Classification (NCBI taxonomy): domain Eukaryota; kingdom Metazoa; phylum Arthropoda; class Insecta; order Hymenoptera; family Tenthredinidae; genus Tenthredo; species Tenthredo livida. The sequence goes on from OZ023064.1 coordinate 28,723,778, forward strand.
CGAACAGGAAAAAGTAGAACCGAAGAGAAAACCCATTTCAAATTGTGGTTTGACAAAGGAATCGACATAAAGTTTCTCAAGATATTTGGAACGGAAGTCTACGTCAACGTACCTAAAGAAAAAAGGAAGAAGTGGGACGCCAAAGCAAAAGCAGGAACATTTGTAGGTTATGATGAATGTACAAAAGGTTATAAAGTATATCTAACAAATACCAAAAGGGTGGAAAGTCACATACATGTAGCCTTCAAAAATGAGAAAAATCCAAATAAAAATGAACAGACTAACCAAAAGGAAGAACAGTGGGAGTTGACAGACATGAAAGAAAATGAAGAAAACCGAGAAGAAGAAGAGAATGAAAACGAATCTCAACGCTATTCAGACTCCTCAGACTACGAAGACCCAGAGAATGAAAACCAAGAAGTACCGACTGAACAATATCGTCCAAGACACAGAGGGAGTTTACAACCACCAAAAAGATATGGTGATTTCGAACTAGATTCTCCGTTTCTAGCTAACTGTGGAGAACCTTTGGACTACAAGGAAGCAATCGATAGCGACAGATCAAACGAATGGAAAAAGACAATGACAGAGGAAATAGAAGCGCATGGCAAGAATAAAACATGGACTCTAGTGACACCTCCACCAAACACGACAATCTTGAAGAATCGATGGATCTACAAGACTAAACTGAAACCAAATGGAGAACTTGACAGACACAAGGCGAGACTGGTTGTGAAAGGATGCAATCGAAGACCAGGGCAAGACTATACAGAGACGTTCAGTCCAGTTGTGAGGTATGACTCCATCAGAATTATTCTATCATTGGCAACATTTCAGAAACTAAAACTGAGACAATTTGACGTAAAAACTGCGTTTCTTTATGGAAACCTAGAAGAAGAGATTTATATGCAGCCACCGCAAGGTTTCGAGGATGGTACTAATAAAGTTTGCATGCTACAAAGAAGTCTGTATGGACTAAAACAAGCTTCCAGATGCTGGAATAAACAATTCACATCCATATTGACAAGATTCGACATGAAGGCCACGGAGGCTGACCCATGCGTTTTTATCAGAAAGGATAACATGCTTATATTGGCAATCTACGTGGACGATGGAGCAATAGCGGCGGAAAACGATGCAATCCTAGACGAGTTTCTACCATGCTTGAAAGAAGAGCTGGAAAGAAAGGGGGAAACTTAAACTATTTCTTGGGAATACAAATTGATCAACTGCCGGACGGATCAATCATAGCGCACCAACGACAATACACGAACAAAATCTTAGAAAGATTTCACATGGATGAAGCGAACGCAGTTGGCATACCAATAGATCAACATCAAGACCTGTCCATATATAAGGACGAAGATGATGGGAAGCCAATAAATGCTCCCTACAGAGAAGCTGTGGGCAGCCTGATGATCTTGGCAATGGTAACTAGACTGGATATAGCCTACGCCACGAGTATCGTAAGCCAATATGCAGAAAACCTAAGGAAAATACACTGGCAGTGTGTAAAACGAATCATGAAATACCTGAAAGGGACGGTAAATCATGGAATAGAATTTAAGTCAAGTAACATGAATAATCAATTGTGTACTTACAGCGATGCAGATTTTGCAGGTGACTCAAAAACTCGACGATCTACCACAGGGTACATACTGAAGTTAAATGATAATCCTATAATCTGGGGGTCGAGAAAGCAGAGGTCAGTCGCTCTATCGACTGCAGAATCAGAGTATATGGCGGCATGCCAAGCCGTAAAAGAGATAATATGGAGTACAAAACTGATATCAGAACTAACTAGTAACTATAAAAGGACACCTATATCATACGTCCATAATAAGAGCGCAATAAAATTAATCAAGAACCCTGAATTTCACAAAAGAACCAAACATATCGATGTACAATACCACTTTATTAGAGGAAAGTTAGAAGAAAAGGTATTTACGGTAGAATACATTAGCACAGATAGTCAGGAGGCCGACATATTTACAAAGGCCTTAGCCAAACCAAGGTTTCACAAATTAGGGAAGCAATGGGAGTTATCAATAGCTGCCAAAGACTGAAATGTTATATATATATATATATATATATATATATATATATATATATATATATATATGTCGGAGTGTATTATTTGGACATTCGATGAGAAAGACGGAGCACGATCTCTGACGTCATGAGATCTGCTCGCACAGAGCCGTCAAAGCATCGATAGCCGCTTCGTTATCAAAAGGACTATCGGTTGCTGGACTTTTATTCAGAAGATCTGACATTCTAGGATTATGGCAGAATTGATCGGAAGCCCGCGGAACTGTGATACGTCTCTCTCGAAATCATACATTCATAAATTGTGTAGATTCGTTTATAATCTTGTTCAATTACGATTATCCTTTGATTTGATATTAAAATGCCTCCTGAATCATATCGGAGAACTCCTTATTCTTCTTCGTCTGATACAAGACGGGAAGATCCGACTGATATGTATGAGAATAAATATCAGATCCAAAGCTTAGTATTAAAAATAAATAAAGAAAAAGGAAACAATGTTTAAATTCCCATACTGAGTCGTAGTGGGAGTGTTAAAGATAGGACGACACAGTGGGAGAATTCAAACAGTTGGCGCCTTCTGCTCATGACTGTGAAAGTATGCGCATGTAGCGCCCGCGCGTAGACTGATATGTACAACTAGTTTAAAAAAAGAAAAGAAACTGCTTCTTGTAAAACCAAAACGTGATACTGATATAATAAAACTATATCTACATATATTGGAGCCATCCTAAGATACTGAGTACCTTCCCGGGAAAAATAGTTTTTATATAATCATATAAAGTTTTATAAAATTATATATAATGAGTCAGATATAATTATACAAAATTATATCTCAGATTTGACCTGATATAATCATACATATATTTATATATCTTTATATGATTATATATAACTTTAAATAATTTTATATAAGGTTATATATAATTATATAAAAATATATAAAGATATATATAAATATCTTCAATGTAAAATGATTATTTCGATATATATCATCATATATACTTATATATATAAATATATAATTATATATGAGTATATATGATGATATATGGTTACGAGTGGAATATTTTTGGAAAAAATTGTGACTCATTAATACGTATCAATATTTATTGAGGACTCCTTAGAAAAAATCACATTTTAGAAACGAGGAACTACGACTCATCTTATAATCTATAGTGACGTATTAACTGTTAGTATACGTATAGTACGTTAGTACGCATGTACATGGTTATTAGGGTGTCCGTTATTTACCGAATTGACTCTTTCTACTTGGGTATGGGCCAAATCATTAGCTTATAGCCTAAAAACAATTATGCTATTGTTTTTTTTTTTTTTAAAGTGCCATTAACCCCTGCCTGTAGGACGATACTTGTCCCATTTGATTAACATGGGATTTTTGCCCTTTTTAGACTTTTATTTTTTCTCGCTCACTACTTTCATTACCTCATCAAATATTGTTGATTCTACTACTGTTTTGACCTCTTTGGATGGACATATTTTTACATTGATGTAAAAAAAATTTAAAGTTTTGGAGCAGTAAAATTTTTTTTTTTCACATATTTTTCAAAATCTTTCAAATATTTTTCAATTTGAACAAAAAGCATTGAAAAGTCAATAAATTCAAAAATATTTGAAAATTACTGAAAAATAAGGTAAAAATAAATTTTGAAAAAAAACTCCAAAACTTATAAATTTTTTTTTTTTCACCAATGTAAAAATATGTCCATCCAAAGAGGTCAAAACAGTAGTGGAATGAACAATATTTGATGAGGAAATGAAAGTAGTGAGCGAAAAAAAAAAAAAAAGTCTAAAAAGGGCAAAAATCCCATGTTAATCAAATGGGACAAGTATCGTCCTACAGGCAGAGGTTAATGGCACTTTAAAAAAAAAAAAAAAAATAGCATAATTGTTTTTAGGCTATAAGCTAATGATTTGGCCCATTCCCAAGTAGAAAGAGTCAATTCGGTAAATAACGGACACCCTAATGGTTATATGTATATTAAGCCATCGCATTCGTCAAAAAAGTGAGTCTTCCACTTATAGCCGGTGACTCTTTATATTTTCTTAAAAACTATATATAGCTGGAACTGTGATTTTTAGATCGAGAAAGCAAGATAAGAAGGAAGATATATATCTGCAAGAAAGATATATTCGTTCATTTCGCTTTTCGAATTTCTCTTTTGATTTCACCTATTCTCTGTGTCAATACTCCCTGTAAGACACGTCGTGACTGCTTCGACCAACCCTTTAGCTTTGCGTAGTCCCGAGAATACTCTGTAAATCAAAGTAAAATAAAAATTAGTAGTTATAAGCCCATATAAGTCCTATTGCCGGCGATCCTCAGATCGGTTTTTGGCTTAGCTGAAGAAATCTCTTTTAAGAATTCACTCTCTATTACCAATTATAGCCTCCTTTGCCTTTTCATTTAAGCATCGTATTTTTCCTTGGTTTTCTTGTTTATGTTTCCTTGATGCTTGGCCAGTAAATGTACAGTTCAGGATTGCTTCATCTTTAATCACACCTCTTACCAGCTGTCTTGCTAGATGGGAAGCTTTATGTGAGCGACCCCGTGCAGCTTCAAGTACTTGTTTCTTGCAGTAAATTCCATCCTTCAGGAGTGTCATCTGTGGGAAATAACGAAATTCATGTTATTCTTTCATTTATTGGGAATCACCAATTCAATATTTTTAATGTCTTTATTGCAATTGAATAAGTCTTCTACAGAGCTACATACCTTTTCATTCCAAAAGCGACCATAAAGTTGGTCATCCTCATCGCTTTCATCCGGAGTAGGTGATTCTCTATTTTGACCAACCTGTGGTGATAACTGGCGGTGCACAGAAGCTGGTGATTGTGGACTTGCGGAAGTTGGTGTGCGACGATTATCAAATATCGGCGATTGTTGTTCTACGGAAGCTGGTGTTCGAGGATTTGTAGGGGTTAGCGATCGACGATTTTCAACAAACTGTAACGCGGAACCTCCAGCAGTTTGGGACTGCAGGCTGTTAGCAGTTGTTGATTTGTGATTCACTGGAGACGATGAACTTTTATTGTTTCTAAGCTTTTCTCTATTGGTCTCCTTTTCTGATTCACCATTGGATTCATGGTCACTTTCTTCAAAAAATTTCTGGAGGTCTTTCACAGCTTTTGGTTGAGATCTAGATTCTAGTTCATTTTGTCCAGCTATGATGAATGAGGGAAGAATATAATATTTGAAAATTGCATTCTAGTACTATTCAAATTTGGAATGGGTTAAATAACTGCCAAGATTTTGAAATAGTGACTTGTTATATTCCATACCACTGGATTTGTTGAGTTGTGCCAGTGCTTCCTCTAATTTCCTTTTCAACTCCTCCTTAGTTGGACTACGATGACCAGAAACCTTATCTATAGAACTGTTAACTACATCATTGTCTGATGCCTGAATGCTCGATGCAACTCTATTTTTACTTTGCTTGCTCGACGAAGGTTCTTTAGTTTCTTCTGTTTTATGTGACGTCTGATCTCGACTTTGAGAAGCCTTACTCTTGCTTTGTTCAATCAGTTTTGAGACATTCTGATCTTTTAATTGATCCAGATTATTGGCCTAAAAATGTACGTACAGTTGCATTTAACGAGATTCTATGATCAAAAAATTGAGTCTATTATTTATGTGTAAACCACCAACCTGGAGTTTTACACTCTTTGCGCTTGGTTTTCTCTTCTTAGCTGTTGGTTCAGAAATCGGTTGCTGCCTTTTCGTACAGGATCTTTTATCTCTTACGACTAAACTTTCTTTGTTTTCATTTGTACCTTCATTCGGTTTTGATTTTTTCAACCTTGCCGCACGTTGCAACTGCTTAAATTTTTCTTCTAAATCTTCTACGTTATCTGTTAATAAGAAAATAATGTGTACATTTCCATAAAAATGCTAAAGGTTGATAGCTGGTGCATTAACCTCTTCCCGGCTAAATTATGTAGCTCCGTGAGGAGAAGTTGGTTTGGGAAAATTTCTTCAAAAGCTGCGGAAGAACTTTATAGAATAATGACCTAGTTTTGTAAAGATTTTTTCTAGAATTAGAAAGTCGAGTCAAACTTTAGAACAACCCGTATTTTCGTCCGTTTATAGTAGTTCAAGAATCGGATTCATGTTTTCGATTTTTTTTTTTTTTTTTGATTTCAATGGGCCACAGAACGTACCAGAATTGATGATTTGTTAGTCGATTTTGATTAGAAAATTCAAATCGTGCCTAAAAAGTCCATCTGCTAAATCGCACTGGTTACACGCATCCACCGCTTACGATACCTAAAGAGTAAATATGAAACGGTGGCAGGGAAGAGGTTAAGATTCCATGTGCGAGATTTTCCATGATAAGGGTATAAGGGATGACCTTTTGAGACGAATCAGTGATTCTTCATATATTTCAACGGACAATAACAAAAAAATTAACTTACCGGAATGTTTGTGAACTCTTCCTTGGTATTCTTTGTTAGAATACATAACTGTTACTTCATCTCCTTCACTAACATTATCCTTATCGTAAATAACAGCTTTGTCTTCGACTAAGCAATAGGACTTATCTTGATGGCAATATATAATAAACATTTTTCCATCAAAAGCAAGAAAAGTTTTTAGAAAACAATTAGGAACGCCGGTAGTTCAACACACGTGGTCACTTCTACTCAGCACGTGTTAATCTTACAAAAGAAACTCAACGGCAAATTGCGCTTTTTCTTCCGTGTGGCGGCGCTGCAGGCGCTTTATTTACCACTTTTTTTTCAACAATGGGGAGCGGGATTTTTAAATGCTGAATTATTGTCAGCTCAGACATTCTTCAGAGTAATACATCTGTAGCACTTCCATGTATAAAATATGAAAATTATAGCAATGAGGGTAAGAGAAGTTAAATATGAAAGAATAACTCACACAATGCAATTTACACATAAGAATAAAAAGATTGAATCATGAATTATTACAGACTTGCATAAGAGTGTCTCTTTCCAACACCTGAAGATTACCGGGGTTTTGGTTTATCGTCGAGGTATAGGTACGCCCTCGGCATATACAAAGCTTGGAGCACAGTGTTTATCAAAAAGCTGTTTACATAATATACTCATACTGCGGACCGGTATACAGAATGAATTCGTGTGGTGCTATTCAGAAGACTATTATAAACACATCTGCAGTAAGCGATTATTGAAAAATGTCAGAAAATAATGATTCACCGCCAAAGAAAAAATATAAACTATGGGAAAGAAACGAAAGTATCCCGGTAAGTAAGAAATGTACACGATGATTTAGAATTCGTAACGTATATTTTACGAGGAACTAACACTTAGCGAAATTCCTCGGATAGTTCTTTTAATTCGTAAAAAACAAAACCCTCATTCAATGTCGTGATTTTTCCCAAAAATACAACACTTCTCGATTTCGTAATATATTTGTATTTCTGCAGGTACCCGTCAGAACACGAGCAAGATGGGATCAAAATATTGGATCGGTAGAAGAACACAGTGAAGTAAATGATGGATTAGTAGCAGCTGCATTAGGTGATTCATCTATTGAGAATAGTGAAATGGTTAATGTTAGTCAGAACTCTGAGACTTTCAATGATGAAGAAGTTGTCGATAATGAGGAAGACGAAGAAGTATGGAACCGCTCCGTATCATCGAATAATGAGAATTCAATAAGCGGAATCAGTATTTGGGAAGAGGATTCTATAATTTATACCAACGTCAGTGCAGATAATGAAGCTGATCAATCGATCACTTCTGATTTAAGTGGAAATCACAGTGATGTAGACAATGACAACAATGATGATACTGAGGAATCTGACGATGATGATGTCGATTTACTAGAAAATATTGAAGATGTTAATGTTCTATTCGAAGGTAGTCAATCAACAACTAATGAATGTGTCTTAAGTGTAATGGAATTGTATATTAGGCACAAAATTACAAAACACAATTTGAGCGATATGTTGAAGATGATAAACGGTATCCTGCCAAAACCTAATAATATGCCTAAGACCGTCTACAAATTATTCTCGTACGTGAAAGAGTTGGCCCAGCCATGTGCAGTTACACGACATTATTATTGTCGAAATTGTCTGTTATATAATGGCCCAGTGGATAACGGAATGAACGATTGCGCAGCTTGTTCGAAAAATTGTGGACGGTATTTTTTCTTTGAATTCGATCTCATCACCCAAATAAGCAATATGTTTGAATACAGAAATTTAGCGAGTATTTTAAAAACGCACGGTAACTCGCGAGATCCGAATTTTATAGAAGATATTACGGATGGAACTGAATATATTCGAGTGAATTCTCGACAAGGGAGAGGAAAATATGACCTCACGTTAATGCTCAACACTGATGGCATTTCGCTCTCAAAAAGTTCCAAGAGTCATTGTTGGCCACTGATGTTCATGATTGCTGAGGTACCGGAGCACCTCCGGGAATCTTTTCTCGTCATCACCGGTCTATGGTATGACCAACAGAAACCGTCAATGAACACTTTTTTACAGCCGTTTTGTTTAAAAATTCAGCAGTGTTTTCATGAAGGTGTAATATGGAAAAATCCAAATACCAACGAAACGTGTCATTCTGTTATCACAGCTCCTGTAATTATTGCGGATGCACCAGCAAGGGCTCAGATTCAAAATATTTTGCAATTTAATGGGAAATACGGTTGCAATGTTTGCGAAATTAAGACCAAACCATGTACTGTAGTGCAAGGCGAAAGAACCGTTAACATTTATCCGTTTGTTGATGCTGATGACATTACTTTAAGAACAGGCGACAATATGGCAAATCAAGGCAAAGAGGCAATTGACAGGAAAATGATCATCAAAGGTGTTAAGGGACCGACTATAATTTCATGTATTCCTGGCATCGACATTGGTACTTGCTTGCTTCCGGAATACATGCATGCTGTTTTGTATGGGCCTGGAAAACAGTTTTTGAAAACTTGGGTCGAGAAACCAGGAGATTGGAGTATAAAACCATTTATAAAAGAAATAGACAGTTTTATATGCAACATCAAACCGCCAAATACATTTGGACGAATGCCTAGAGGAATTGCCCATGCAAGCATATACAAGGCCTCAGAATACTACAATTGGATTTTGTACTACTCACTTCCTGCCCTAGTAAACTACTTGCCTGAAAAATATTATCAGCATTGGCTTTTGTTTGTTATTGCGATATTCAAGTTGTTGAAAAGAAAGATTCATGTCAAAAATGATGTCGAAGATGCGGAACAGTTGTTAGCATTATTTGTGAAAGAAGTTGAAAGCCTCTACGGAGACAGACAGCTCACTTACAACGTACATCAGCTCCTACACCTAGGACTATGTGTGAGGCGTTGGGGCCCTTTATGGGCTACCTCGGCCTTTCCTTTCGAGAATTATAATGGTGTACTCGCCAACTTTGTGCATGGCTCCAAGCACATTGGCCAAGAAATCGTAAATAATATGTCACTGCTTGAAGGTACACACATTCTTAAGTATGGAGTAGATGCATTTAAGATTACTGCTTCAAAAAAAAAGGTGTGTGATACAGTCATTGGCAAACAAATTCAGATAACCTTTAATGACATAGAATGTGAGTTATCGCGAGAATTGAATACATCAAATTGCTTCGTTTATGCTAGGGCCACCATAAATAACGAAATTTATACCTCTACAATTTATAAAAAAAATAAGACGAATAGTTACACTGTTCAAATTGAATACAAAAACGAAACAAGTAAGATTAGAAATTATGGGTCGATTAGATTCTTCATTCCAATCGAAGATGATTTCGCTATAGCGCTCAAACCCTTCAAAGTTATACATACAAAAATGTTCTACCATCAAGAATCAAGAAAACAAGTAGAACATATTGTGCCTATAAGTGAAGAAGATCATAGACTAATAATAATCAAAAGAGAAAATATAAGTCACATAAGTAAAGTTATACGAGTGGGAGAGTACATATGCAAGCCACCAAATCTATTTCATAAAAACATGTGAAGATGAACAGTATATATGTATAATATTATGAGATATATTGCTGTTATATGATTTCGATACTATATTTTATTTATTTATTTATTTATATATTTATATTTATATCACGGGGCAAGATATGTAATACGGGAATTATTTAACATGGATCTGATCGTTAATGATATATATTCAAGAAGAAACTTAAAAAAAAGAATGATTAATTGTGATACTTTTATATTATTATTTTATAAATTTTTATATATGATTATGATATTATATATTTCAAACGTAAGAACAAAATTTATTATTTTTAACTTTCAATTTTTATAATTATAGAGAAATTTAGAATTACGAAATCGTTGCTGATAAACATCCAGCACGTAAAAAAATTATTAATACATATACATATTCATATATTCACGTTTTCGATGTATACGAAAAACCGAAAGTACCCCGATTTTGAGAAATATACATATGTTTCATCTGAATATTAATATAAAATATAAATTTTTCATTACTTTAATACTATTATATAACCCAAAAAAAAGTTTGTGTATAATTATATAAAGTTATATATAGTTATATATAATTTTATATGTAACGTAATGTAGGCGATGTAAGATTGATTTGCGTTTCATATATGGTTATATATAGTCATATATAATCATATATGACAAAATATGCTCAAATGTGACTTTATATAATTATATATAATATTATATATAATTATATATATATATATATGGCTATATCCGACTGTACGTAGGCATTTATATAGTTATATATAATTATATATAGTCATACATATGGTCATATACAATTATATATAATTATGTATAACTATATAAACCTATATATGGTCTTAGGTTTTTGTCAGATATAATTATATATGAGTATATATATATATATATATAATATATATATGCAACTATATATAATCATATGAAATTTTAGATAAACTGATATAATTTTATAAAATTTTATCTGTTATCATATAAAATTATATAAAATTTTATAAAATCTTGTAAGATTTTGTAAAATTTTATATGATTATATAAAAACTTTTTTTCCCGGGTTGATTACCTTATAACAATATTAACTAACCAGAATCGGGCTCATCTTTTTCTTCGCTGCTAGAATTTTCTGGAGAGCTACCCGTGAAAAAATATTCTGATCAGACCATATCAGGCCTGATATAAACTGTCCATATCAGACCTGATATGGCCTGATATAAAAATTGGCCATATCAGACTATATATGCTTTGATATAAGTATATCAGACTACATATGACCTGATATGGGCATATCAGATTATATATAGTTAGATTTACATATCGGCCCAGAGAAGGAAAAAAAAAAAAAAACTCCCCGCCAGGGATCGATCCGTGAACCGTGCGCTCGCCAACACTGCCCGCTACCGACTGACCCAAGATCTGTTATTGAAATTAGGTGCTTAAACGAATATGAAATATACAAATGTCATATATTCCAATTCTTATTGAACAAAATTCTACATCTGACGTATTAATTATCAATTTTATGGTAATTAAATGCAACAAACACGCAGTTATCATTAAATGATATTCTGTGTGAAATATAAATTGAGTTAGCGAAATTAAATTTATTAAATGAGCATTCAAGTAATTTGATGAATTCAGAGTTAATTTACATGAATGCTGATTATCAATTATAGATTGGAGAAAAATCATGGGTGTGCCAGTCAGTGTAGACATCAAAATTTTATTTTATTTAATTGATGACGTTTCGACCGGAGCATGGCCGGTCATCCTCAGATCGAGAAGGCACTTTAAACGCGCCAACGATGTTGTGACTAGGCGACTTAGCGACGAAGTGACTTACTTACTTGACTTCGTCGCTTCGTGACTTACTTACTTGACTTCGTCACTAAGTCGCCTAGTCACAACATCGTTGGCGCGTTTAAAGTGCCTTCTCGATCTGAGGATGACCGGCCATGCTCCGGTCGAAACATCATCAATCAAATAAAATAAAATTTTGATGTCTACACTGACTGGCACACCCATGATTTTTCTCCAATCTATACCTAAAACCAGTCAAGAAAACCTTCTCGCATTATCAATTATGTTAATAAAAAAAAAAAAACATGACAAAAATGCACTAGTAATTTTTTTAATCTCCTGGAAGTGCATTTTTTCAAAGAAAAATTTTCTGTAACAATTATCAATTAAAACGATGTCAAAATTATTCAATATTTGGTAACTTCCATTTCCTTCATTAGAACCTGAAAATTAATCAAGTCATAAAAACAATCATGCAGAAACGTTCTTCTGTGATTTAATTTTTGAATTATACATTTACTTTTTCTATGATAATAAATATAAAGTATACCTTCAATGATCAACGCGTGACTTTTCATTTTTTTACAAATTTTGTATAACTATATAAAAGTTGAGTTTTAAAATCGATCAAGTTTACTTAATATTTTCGAATCGTAATATTTATTGAATGCATTTATTTACAAAGTGCACATTTTTGCATCAAAATTAGAGAAAGAATATACACCTCAGTAAAAGATGACTTGACAATCATCGATTATCTGTCACCATTCACGTTCATATACTGTAAGTATTTATATGTAATGACAAAAAAACTATATGATTATATGGCAATAATCATTATATATTTTAATGTATAACAACGTATGGTTTTTTATACCGTAATATAAAGTCATGCGATACGCTGTTATATAAAGTTTAATATAGTTTTATATAATTATATAAACTTACATATATTTATACATATTTATATATAAATATATATAATTTTATATAAACATTATACATAACTATATGAAACTATATTTAATTATATAAACTTATACATAATTATTAATTATATATGATTATATATGATCATATAAAATTTATTGTTCCTATTTTTTTCTCGTAAAATCCGCTAAACCATTATATTAAAGTATTATTGCTCATATCAGAACTGATCAAGCCGTACCAAAGAACTATATGTGAACATGTTAGACTAGATATGGCCGTATCTGTCTAGATCAGGCTAGAGACGAAAATTTTTATACAAAGGAAACACAAAAATAACTGTTACATATGCCCATATCAAGGCTTATCAAATTATATCAAGCCTGATCAGAAATATTTTTCCACAAGTACATCAAAATATACATATCCTATCAGGCTATATCAGGTCTTATCAAGTTATATCAGGGTTGATCAGAAATATTTTTCCACAAGTACATCAAAATATACATATCCTATCAGACTATATCAGGCCATATCAGGACATATAAAAAAATTATATATGAACTTATCAAGTCATATCAAGCTTGATATGGGCATATCAAGTTGATAAGGCTTGATCTGGCCTGATCTGGCCAATTTTCATATCAGGCCATATCAGGCCATATCAGGACCTATCAAAATTTATATATGGGCATATCAGATCATATCAGACCAGATATGGATATATAAAAAATTTTGATATAGCCTTATCAGGTCATATCAGGTCTGATCAGAATATTTTTTCACGGGTATTTTTTTTTTGTTGTAGGTTTTGTAGATTGTCTTCTTTTATTTTTTTTCATAGGTAAAGTGATTCCTATTAATTTAGATACAAAATTATTCAAATAGAAAAAATAACTTATCAATTATTTATGAATTATTTCAATTTATTATTGTGCTTCAAGAAATAGTTTTCAATGAGAAAAGTTTTTTTTTTTAATCTTTTTTTTTTATCGAATTATATCAGTGTCTATTTATAATAAATAGAGTATGCAAAATCGAAATATCTAATTGACAAAATAACAATTAAATAAAACAAAAAACACAATAACTCACCAGAATCTCGTTCATTATCATTATCACTATGAAAGTTTCTACTTGCGGATTCAAGCATATTTCTGGCCGATGATAAGGATATTTTATACTGTTTGACGAACTCCTCGTCATCTTTTGCTTTTTTTTTCGCAGATACTTCATTGTCAGTCGAGTAAGCATACGGTTCAAATTGTAGTTTATCATTCAATTTGTCGGCTTCCTCATATGAGTCTATAACACAAATCATTTAATTATTAATAGATTGTCATACTTATAATTACAAATTATATTGCTGATGAAATATGATTGGAAATTTAGCAGACGTTTTAATATTTTTTGTGTTTTTTTTTATAACTACATTCGCTACTAAATAATCAAAAATAATAATAAACATATGTACATGAAAAAATTCTTCAAATTATGCCTGTAGAATTTTTTAAATATTTATTTTGTAAATCCTATGGTACTAGTTAACAAATGTCTGCTGATTTCAATATTGATTAAATTATTGAACTTACGCGCTCGTCCACGAATCTCAACAGGATAAGACGGCCAATCTTCACAGGGATCAGCACAACTCTTCACCATGTGCGTCAATATTTTTAAGCTTTTATCAGTATACTTTTTTTCAGGCATAAATTTACACCGTAACTCACCATAACTGTCATCAAAATAAATCCATGTACTGGGTACAATATCAATCACTTCTTTTTTTTTCTTTATTTTGACTTAGTTCCTAAAAATACCACTAATCGATATTTAAACTCTGATAAGCTCATAACCGACATTTTTTTCTGTTTTAATATTTGAATGAATCAAAGAATTTATTTATAATTAATATCAAATAATATTCAATAACCCGTGTGAAGAAAATACAGATACACAATACACTGTAGCTCGCACACTGTCTGCTTATGCGTCTACTGTGTAACAACGTCGGTATTTCACTTGTTTTTTTTTGAACAAAAAGCACCGCTATTTTTTCTCCCCCGAGTTATATGATAAATCTATAATAAATCCGAATACACGAAAAGTCGCTCGCTACTTAAACACATGTTATAAAAATCGACAAACTTAATAATTAGTATCTAACTCGACACTTTTCATTACTTTATAGTCAAACTCGAGCATCCAAGCAAACAAAACCTCGCCAACTATTTAGACATCGACACTCACTTGCTTGAAGAGAGTGCAAACCCGATGCGTTACAGCTCCCACACTGTGCTGTTTGTGTAATGTACACTGTATTTTAACCTCAGTTTTTCACTTGTTCTCTACAACAAAAATACCGGCCTCAACGTCAACTATAATCAAGCGCACATGTCTCGCCGAGATCACACGCTGCTTTGTTGATTCCGAGTTAAATATAGGAAAATATACTATTAATCCAAAATCACAATAGTACGCTAACTACTTACTTATTTAAACACATATTATAAGAATTAACAAGTAAAATAATTTTTTGATTAACCCGACACATTGTACACTGTATCATCGATACCTCCGTATTTCAGTAGAACAAAAGTCCGCCAACTACTGAGTTGTGACACGCGTCTTACTAGCGTGTAGTACCAACACATAAAAAGCAGGCTCGAGCTCGCATGTGTTTATGTATAGAAGACAGCACTACATAGCCGCAGCGTGATTGATACATAACTATATGTATACGTATTGCAACCTGCCGTATTACCGAGGGTTCTGGAACGAGGGTGAAACCTCAGTAACCGGGTGCACCGTGGCCTTGCGCTTTATGGACGCCACCTAATTTGATAAATTAGGAAATATCTTTCTACTCTGATAACTATTTTTAGTTAACGGTTTTGCCAGGGAAGCTGGATGAGACCCTCAGGGTGAGGTTCGGGCACGTAGGCCCTCGTACCTATTTTCCGTTCTGACGCTGAGGCGTTCTTGTTTCTGTTCAAACATAAATCTGTACAATTCTATATCACTACGCTACATCACCGGGTGAAGCTCTCGATGTTCTCGATGATTTCTTAGGGAAAATTAGGAGGCTCGTAGGCTGAATAATTCGAACTCGATAATGTAGGAGTGAACAACGTAATTATATTTGATCTTGCTTTCGTCTGTACACAGGTAACTTCCACATGCACTATATATCACTAGGTGATATATCTCACACTCGCACACACTTTCGTTGGCAAGGGTGATTCTACTTTAATAATTACGGGGGTTATTAAGCTACTGATTTGTAGTTGTTTTCCGAATTATATTCTGATTAACATCTCTATTCAATTCTGAGCTGTGCTCTAAGTAACTTAATACTTTATATTTAATTCTGAGCAGGACGATTTGACTCGCGGTTAATACCCATCTATCTTGTTCAAGAGGAGACGCCATACTAATGAATTCTACGGAATTCATTAGGGGTGTAGAGATTAGTGAAAATCTATAATATCGATTGTGATCTGGAGATGTCGTTACTGGTATGATTATGAATTTATGAAATGAGTGGACTGAGGAGCCTAAACTCGTGTAGCCGCACGGCGGTAATTTAAGTTTGGTAGAAATGTGTAGACACATTGTCACAGTATGTATGTATACATGTATACGAATACGTATAATATCTATATGTGTACATGTAAACATTTTACGCGAAAGTCTTGGCTGTACTCAATTATTGATAATTACTAAAAACTATTAAAAATAAATTAAAATAATTCATAATACTCAAATTAATAGGACAATTTTTTGTATTTTCATTCTCAACAAACAATTTAAAAAAAAAATAAAAAATATGTATATGTGATAAATTAAATAAACTACACGTGCTAAATGTTTATACATGTTTGTAATAATAGATTACACAGTACAACAAAATTCCGGTGTATCCGACCTCAAAGATGAAACCCACACGGTCTCATAGATTTTTTTGCGCTGATTCCAAATCAGTTTTCAAAATTTCTCTAGGTGGTCTAGTTTTTGAGAAAAAAAAATGTTAAAGTTCAAAAAACTCGGTAAAGTGGACAACTCGAAAAATTCATAAAAAAATCAATTTGAATGCAATGGCTTGCACAAAAAAACAGGAAATTTAGAAAACTTCAATCTTAATAGTGGAATCGACACCTTCTCAATTTTTGTGGTAGAAATGAGTAAAAAAAATCACAAAAGAAGGTGGAACATTCTGAGTTTTCAAGAAATTTGGATCACCCGAAGTTGGCTTCATGACTCAGTTTCTGTAATCACTTCGCTGTAAATATATTCATATTGCGATCAACTTCAAGTGATATCATCCTTTTTATTAACCTAAAATGAACGTTATTGATAATAAAGTTCATTAGTTTTAGGTTGAAATCTTTCGCTTTTCAAAAAAATCATGCCTCACGAGTGCAAAAACTCTCCAAACAGTTTTTGTTACGTATGCGCTCGATACACACCGCAGAATCAGAGAAGAAGCATCACCCCATTAATATCTGAAGCATTTCAAATAGTTTTCAAACGACCAGCACGAAACCTGGACAAATCATGGGCCCCTCACATCGCTTGCAGCAATTGCCAACGAAATCTCCAGCCTGGCAAGGACGGAAGCTACAAAATGCTGTTTAATATTACAGCAATATGGAGAGAGCCCTCTGATCATGCTACGGATTGTTATTTTTGTTTGATAGATGTAAGAGGCTACACTACTAGACATAAAGATAGAATCAAGTATCCAGTAGTAGCTTCAATGGATCTTCCGTCGTTTGAACCACCACAAACAGATGACCTAGCACCTATCAATCCACCATTGAAAAGCGCTCCTGGAGAAACTGACGCCGAATATCAAAATCATACAGAACGTTCTGATCCTGTACCTCAATTATTCCAACGAGAAGAACTCAATGATTTGACGAGAGATCTATCTCTATCCAAATATAAATCAGAATGATTGGCGTCTCGATTGAAGGAGCGTGGTCTCTTGCATCATGAAGTGCAAATTTCACAGTTTCGCTCTAGAGACCGCCAATTCCATCAATTTTTCACGGAAGAGAGAGATGTTACCTATGCTTCTGACATTGATGGGTTGCTGAAGAGTATGGGGATCGAACATCATCCAAATCAATGGCGATTGTTCATAGATTCATCGACTAGTAGTCTGAAAGCAGTCTTATTACATATTGGAAACCAGTATCCATCCGTTCCTATCGCTTACTCAACTACACTCAAGGAGAAGCACAATACGATTAAGCATGTCTTTGAGAGAATTGGATACACGCATTACCAATGGCGAATTTGTGGCGATCTGAAGATGGTCGCTCTCATTCTTGGCCTACAATTGGGGTTCACAAAATTTCCCTGCTTCCTTTGCGAATGGGATAGCCGTGCACGCTCAGCGCATTATATTCGCAAAGACTGGCCTCTTCGTGACACACTCACCCCTGGAGAAAAAAACGTTCTGACTCAATCCCTTGCCCAGCGTGGTCGCATTAGTATTCCAGTGTTACATATCAAACTATGATTGGTAAAGAATTTTGTGAAGAAACTCCAGAAGGATGGAAGAGCTCTAGTCTATTTGAAAGAATTCTCTCCAGCACTCAGTGAGGCCAAAATTAAGGAGGGGGTTTTCGTAGGTCCACAAATTCGCAAGCTGATGAATCATGACACTGACGTTATCAAGACTCTTACTGAAATTGAAAAAAAAACTTGGAATTCTTTGAAGAGGGTCATTTTAGAATTTCTCGGCAGCAAACGCGCTCACAACTACCAGGAACTCGTCCAGGACATGCTCAATAATTTCGAGGAAATGGGTGTCAATATGTCTCTTAAAATTCATTTTTTGAACTCGCATCTAGATTTTTTCCCAGAAAATTTAGTCGATACTAGCGAAGAACATGGCGAACGTTTTCATCAAGACATTGCAACGATGGAAAAACGATATAACGGGAAATCAGTGTTGCACATGCTCTGTGACTACTGCTGGACCTTGATAAGTGATGATTATACAATTCACAAGAGACAATGCCCCAGAATTTCCTTCCAGAATGTGGATAGTGTGAAAAGGCGTAAGACGGTCGAATGAAGAAGCCCATGAGCCTTCATGTTTCAACGTCAAACTGTTCTTCAATTTAATTTTCTAGCAATAAATTCATGCATTGGAAATGTTCTTTTCATAAAATCATTGTATTGCAAACATCAAATAAACTTCACGTTTTGACATGAATAATATCAACAGAAGAAAATATTTTAGCGTTCAGTAAGTTCATCGTCATTTAAAATTCAGCCATCAAAGGTCGATGTTTGAGACAGGGTTTCATCATCAGAATCAATTGACTCGTCGATCTCATGACATTGGGGGACTGAAATTGGTTATAATTTCCTCCAAAACCGCTTAATTCTCTGCTTTAATTACACCCAACCATAATTCAGGATGATTTTCAACCAGGGTACTCAGCAATTTTTCTTCGAGAAACGGCATTCTTAATTTTAGTGAAATCAAGTGGTGGTTAACACACGTGTGTGAGTGATTTGAACTTGTTGCTGATGAACGTGCGCATCGCCAACTTCGGGTGATCCAAATTTCTTGAAAACTCAGAATGTTCCACCTTTTTTGTGATTTTTTTTACTCATTTATACTACAAAAATTGAGAAGGTGTCGATTCCACTATTAAGATTGAAGTTTTCTAAATTTCCTATTTTTTTGTGCAAGCGATTGCATTCAAATTGATTTTTTTATGAATTTTTCGAGTTGTCTACTTTACCGAGTTTTTTGAACTTTAACATTATTTTTCTCAAAAACTAGACCACCTAGAGAAATTTCGAAAACTGATTTGGAATCAGCGCAAAAAATCTATGAGACCGTGTGGGTTTCATCTTTGAGGTCGGATACACCCGAATTTTGTTGTACTGTGTTATCTTCTAAATAAAAATCCAGGAAAATTTAAAATGGCAAGTTATTCAAAGTTCACATATTTATGTAGAAATTTACCAAGGTTAATATAAATAGATGAAAATAAAATCAATAACATTGATACCGAGCACTATTTACATATGCAGTAATGGCATTACACATAATTTTTCTTTACTCTCATCACTTACATCAATGCACACCATTTTTTTCACAATGTCTGTAATTTTATATCTGTCGACTGTCTGATTCTTCGCACTTACATTCCACATTTGTAATTCACCTGAGTCACAAGGATATGTGAAAACCGCTTTTTTTTTCCTCAAAATTATCCCATCAATATTTACAGCATTTATATTATCTGCAGGATCTTGACAAATGTTGTGAATTTTCATACTTTCATTATTTTTCAACAACACAGTATTATCTGGCGATTTCGTAGTTAACAGAACGTTGTTAAATTTTATCCGTTTGATGATAAATTCATTCATATGATTATCTTGATATTCTCTTAATATCTCTGTTGGATTTTATATTTTTGGTTTTGGGCAAAAATTTGAAGCTATTCCATTAAATCGACGGCATAATTGAGCAAGAGGTTTACTACCACTCCTCAAAAGTCTTTTAATTTTACCCAATAAGTTTTCAAAGGGATAACTTGAAATTAACGATAAGCAACATTGCATAGATTCTACGTCGTCAGCAAGGTGGTAAAGACTGTGAATATTTGCTATAATAAATTGTAAAGTGTGTAGGAAAGGAGCAATGCTCACAAACTTTTGCAAAAAAAATTTCGCATATTTTACTTTCTTTACAGCGATTTCATTAGAAAATAATATTCTAGTGCAACATGCAGAAGTAAAAAGTGCTTATAAATAGTTATATATAGTTACAGAATTTTTTCAAACACAACAGGTCCTGCATACAACAACAAAAATTGTAACTCAGTTGCTTTGAATTTATGAAAATCAGCTAATGAACGCGTGGTTCTTTGAAACTCGTAAGGCACTTTAATCCTTGTTAATAAACTCGACAACTTAGTCTCATCATTATTGCCTATTTTCAATTTTTTATTGACACTGCCATCTATCCAACAGTCTAATAATTTTTTCATTACTCCTAAAAATAGTAAGTGCATTGAATTAAGTACAAATTGGTTCACTAAATCTATTTCAGGCTCAATGAAAAGCAATGGTGACTCCCCAGTGTGATGGTCTGAGTTAGATTGCTTTCTAAATGATTCGTTAGTCCTTGGTTCAGAATTATTTGAAAGAGGATATACAGTCCGTTTTTTATATCTTTTACCTGACACTGTGCATCTCTCACAAGCGTAGTATCCGCCGTGATTCTTAATGCTTTTTAGTAGTGATCGTGCAGGTCTATCACATACAAACGCTTTAATCGAAATATTAAATAAACGATTACTTATTCTAATTCCAGTATCTTGTAATTCATTAATTTCTGTTATAAATTTTGATAAATATCGATTCATGTCACTAGGCTTATTATTACCACAATAAATAGCGATCGGAAATGGTTTATAATAATTACGATGACTAAAAACTTGACAAAGAATAGGCCATAGTTGCTTCCTACTTGATTTAAGGGGGGGGGGGGGGGGGGGGGGGTAAGGTTAATTCGGTCAAAAAAAGGCATGTTTTAAAAAATTTTTTTTGGCGATACAGATAGTGTTAGTTCATTCAGTAAATTTCCATATAATAATGCAACTTTTGAACAATATTTCCCTAAATTTTCATTGCAAAATATTGAAAATTGAGCGAGTGACAGTGAATCTCCAGAGGCGCCTCGAAAAAAAGGTGTTTCGCGGTGAACACCATAACTCGGTGTAGAATCATCTGAAATGAAAAAACCAAAGTTCGTTAGTTAAAGAAGATGGTTTTCGAGGTAACGCTGGGGGGATTTTCCGATTGAATCTCCAGAGGCGCCTCGAAAAAAAGGTGTTTTGCGGTGAACACCATAACTCAGTGTAGAATCATCTGAAATGAAAAAACCAAAGTTCGTTAGTTAAAGGAGATGTTTTTCGAGGTAACGCTGGGGGGATTTTCCGATTCTTCGATTTCTCAAATTCTGGCGGCACTTTGAAGTCAAAAGTCCGATTTTCGTCGAAAAAATCGACCTATTTGTTATTGTAAAATCAACAATAATCAAAAAAACGAAAAAAGCTTCCAGCGTTACCTGGTGAATTATATGAAAAAGTACTGTGCCAATTTTGAAGACGATCGGTTCAATACTTTTTGAGTTATCGTGTTCACCGACTTTAAAAAGGGCAAGTTTTCAGGAGAACGGCTTAAAGTTTTAGAAACCAGAAAATTGGAAAAAAAACTGAATAATTCTTTTATACGTACATTGAGTCGTCTATCCCAGGTCCATATAGTCGAGAACTTTGATCAATTTAGGACACAATTTAGGGTTAGAGGTACAATATAATAGCTCGGCCGGTAAGCGCTGCGAGCAGCTGCGCGGCAGCTGCCAGTCAAGTACCAAAGAATCTGCAAATAGGCGGAGCAGCGTAGGGACGCTCAGATGCTCATAACTTTGTCAATTTTGCTGCGATCGACTTGAAATTTGAACACAACATTCTTGAATAGTTATACATTCATTTATGCAAATAAAAAATAAATGAAAAATAAACAAATTAAATACCTCCCCCCCCCCCCCCTTAAATAATGGTAGACCGTCGACATTAATCAATAGTTCGACATCATTGGTCTCATGTAAATTAGTATTATTACATTTTTTTAAATTCGCTTGGATACCAAAATAAACGAACTCTTCGTCGTTTTCAAAAGTTTCGGAGCCGGTTCAGAGTTCCGAATCTGCGAAGCTCCGAACGGTAAAAATTCCGAATTTATTCTAAACGATTTCGAAATTTCCAGGAAGACTAGGGTTTAGAAAATCAAAATGTCGAATGATCTAAATGCAGATAGCTCAAGGCTCCGACAGTCCGATGTTCCGAAAGTCCGAAATTCCGAAAGTTCAAAATTTCGAAAGATCGAACGTGTTCCTGAAGTGTCGATTAAACGACGTGTGATGGCTTGATGTTCAATAGTTTCGAAGTTTTGGCCTTTCGGATATTGAGCGTTCGGAGTCTTGACCTTTCGAAATTTTGAACCTTCGGTGTGCTGCCATTCGGAATTTTTCGAATCGGTTACATAGACTTTCGGTGAAATACCCTTTCTGCAAACTGTGAGTTCGTTGCATTAAAATTCGGAAATTTGACCGTGCGGAGCTTTGAAGATTCGGAACTCCGAACCGGCCCCAAAGTTTCAATTTCATAGTCAGTCGTATTTGTGCCTAAAAATGTTTTAGCACTTTTTGGTAGGTCCGGAAATTGGTCTCGTAAAATATCCAGCAATTGTTCTAATCGAGTATGAGGAAGGGGGGGATTTATTAATGCCTACTGCCGAATTTTTTCAATAACATGCGGATTGTTCACCGCATTATTTATTTCACTTTCACTATCAGAACCTGAAGTCGTTGTAAAATTTCTGAACTGTTCATCGATACTAGATTCGAAGCTATTTTCGTTATGTTGTTTTGAATCATCTGACATCACAATATCAATCACTGATTCTTCATTAGACTCTACGTCACTCACGTGTTCACAAACGGAATGTACACTAGTATCACGAACACTATTGTACATTGATGACAAATCACGACATGATGTCTCAACATCATTTGAGGTTGGATCGCCATTGATTACATCAGTAGATGAAACAGATTGTCCCACGCATGATAATTCGTGTCGAGCTTTACGGAATTTTTCCGCCCTTAAACGACCAAGTTCACGTTTTCGGAAACTTTTATTATTTATTCTAAACATTTTTACGTCACAACAAATCTCAATCGTACGCGGAGAATAAACTGTAGTGAAGACAACAAGAATGTGTAGTTCAATTTACCACACGTGTTAAATCTCCATAAGAGTCTCCGAGACTCACGGACCTACACGGAAAATGAACTGTACCCGGGAAAAAATTATCAGACCTGATCAGACATGTACAGGCATGAGACTTCAGACCTGATCAGAATGGAAAAATGACCGGGCGTGATCAGGCCTGATCAGACATGAACAGCCTAGCCCAGCAATAATTAGGCATCCCAATAGTATGTCGAAGTAAGGCATCGCCACAGGTTTTCCTATTCAAGTTTAAGTTTGATAAACCAAACTTTGGCAAACCTCAGGTTGCCCTAGCTCGGCAACAGTCAGGCATTTCAATGATGTGCCCAAGTGTGGCATTGCCACAGTCGTTCCTGGGTGAATCTAACTTTGGTGTACCAAACTTCGGCAAACATTAGGTTGCCCTAGCTTGGCAACAGTCGGGCATTTCCATGATGTGCCCGAGTGTGGCATTGCCATAGTCGTTCCTAGGTGAATCCGACTTTAGTGTACCAAACTTCGGCAAACATTAGGTTTCCTTAGCTCGGCAACAGTCAGGCATTTCAATGATGTGCCCAAGTGTGGCATTGCCACAGTCGTTCCTAGGTGAATCCGACTTTGGTGTACCAAACTTTGGCAAACATTAGGTGAACGTTACTAAGTACCAGTTAGGTATTCCATTGGTATGCCGAACTTAGGCACTGCCATAGTCATTTGCAACCACAGCCAAATGTGGAATTTATTTGGCATGCCAATTTTCGTTTTGCCTAATACAAAACTAAGCAAGTACAAATTAGGCTTGCCTTAATTAGGAAAGCCAACTTCGGCCCGAACTGATTCTTCAGCATGCCTCACTACGATTTCTAGTCGGGCAGTTGATAGGAAATTTTACAAATCAACGATATCGACTCAGGAATTCTTATCAAGCTCAATTAATAACTAGCTCCTTGATTAGAAAGAATTCAGAGGGAAGCACCTTAGAAGGAACTTTCAGGAATGTTCACACCATTGTGAAAATCAAAGGTCGAGTGCAGTCCTGTGTTGTATGCCTGAGAGAGAAGAGGAGAACTGCATCAGGATACCGTAAACAAACCAGTTCCATGTGGCAAGAATGTCAAATTCCCTTGTGTCGATCAGAGTGTTTTATGAAGTTTCATTTTGTGAGAAACTGAAATTTTGGCATTTAATAATTGGAAAGAAAAATCACCACGAAAATGGTCTAATTGTGTTGATTATGCATTCTGTAGATTTAAGTCACTTTGAAAAATATAAAAAAAACCTTATCTCTTCAAAAAAATGTCTTAATTCTGATTCATAATATTTTCATTCATTCTTCTTTTTAATAATATTGAGTGTTTATAGATATTCCACATTGAGAAATTAGAAAAAAAAAAGTCATCACTGGAATTTTCTTATTGTGTTCATCGTGCATTATGTAGGTTTAAATCCATTTGAAAAAGATGGAAAAATAAACTATTATCTGTTTAAAAAAAATTCTCAATTCTCCAGATGAATTTGTTTTCTATTTTTTCCCAAAGTAATATTGCATGTGATTGAACATGGGATTTCGGAAGACTATTCTTCACCAAAATTATTTAATTGTGTTCATTGACTATACTCTGTACGGTTCAGTCTAACTAAGCTAAATTTAAAAAAAATTATTTGAGCAAAAAAATCTTAGTTTTTCATTCGGCGGTGTCATCCTCTTTCAAGCGACTGAACGAACATATACGGCCCTGAGTGCCACTCGGTTCAAGCGTCCCGCGCACGCCCAACCACTTGCCACATTGTCCGTGGCCGCCGAGTGGGGAGATCGAAATTCACATCAGAGGGTTGATTTAAAATTGGAAGGAAAATCAATAAACATTCTTGTTCCACACGGAGAATAAAATATCGCTCTCAGAGCTATGCTGTATCGCTAGAGTAACTATACGCAGTTGACTATCTATTAGGTCGCTACTGTGGTTATCTGGTAGATAGCTCTGAGAGCGATACGTTAGATAGCTAAAATAGCTATACGGGATATAGGGGAGACCGGGGCAAAATGATCCCCGTTAGGGAAACATGATTATAAAGTGTAAACTGTTTGCTTCATGAATCTAGAGATAGGAGCGATGGATTGTACCATCCTTCGGCCACATTGTTGAATTTATCCAGATTTTATGAGTTGCTGTGATTGCGACAAATTTTGAAAAATTGCACTAGTGTCAAAAGATCGTTTTGCTCCATAGGGTGGGGCAAAATGATCTCTCAATGAATGTTATAGAAAACTATGTACAGGTAGGTTTAAAAGTTCAATATTCAGTACTCAACTGTGTTTTAATCGACTTATTTTCTTTCCTGCAGAAGCATGTATTTTTTACAAATAGTTTTTAGTTTTAAAAAAGTAAAAAGGGCCGTATAATGATATATGATCATTTTGCCGCAAGCGCCATAACCTGAACCGAATGCAAGTTTTCGGCGCGAAGAAGTCCCGAATGAAAAAAGTTTTTTTACCGAAATAAAGCTATAAGTGTATCACCTTAGACCATGTAGTCGACATTTTGTTTATGAATAGGATACAATGTTTAGAGCGATCAACGTACGGCAGTTACTCGGCAGTTACCTTAGATCGCGACGTCTCCGAAGTGGTTTTTTATAAGCACAACACGTCATACTTAAATTGGCGTTCTTCTGCTAACACGCACTGTCTTCTACAACTACCGTGCATATTATTTGCCCGATACCGACACGTCCAGTAACGCTGATTAGCTCAGAACCTAACATGATCGTTTCGCCCCGCGGGATCATTTTACCCCGGTCTCCCCTAAATACGTCGTTGGAAGAGCCATACGCTGCGCTGTCGTGTTGCGCGTGGACATATTTTATAACCTCAAAAATTTGAAGATACATTTATTTTGTTGATCATTATTGTTCAAATGACCAACATTACATAAAATATTATGTATGTATTTGAATTTTACTCTTTTGAAAGGTAGATTTTCATAGAAATAATTAGTCAGATATGCAGTAGAACCTCGTTTATCCGAGGTAATGTGGGGAGGAGGTACCTCGGATGAGCGAAAACTCGGATAACACAAAAGAAGTGAAAAATTCGAGAATTCCAATCATTTTTTATGTATTTGAAACAGTAGAATGAAATTTAATCATAAAAGTCTTTACATATTTATAAGCACCATAGTAGCGATCGCAAAATACTTCGCGCGTACAGCATAGGCGTTTTATTCGAGTTTTTCCGTATTATCCGAGCATACACCTTGATTAATGCGGAGTGCTCGGATGAGTCCGCTGCCTCGGATAACGCGGAAACTCGGTTGATCGAAGGCCGGATAAACGAGGTTCTACTGTAGTTAAATAAAGGCCGTTGAAAAATGTGGTATAGCAATTCCAGCTATCTACATCTATCTACATCTAACAGATAGCTGGAATAGCGATACCGTGTTGTTACCATAAGAAAACGTATCGCTATAGTAGCGATCTACGAAGAGCTATCTATTAGATAGCTCTGGGAGCGATATTTCTTTCTCCGTGCATGATCATTGACACGGCGACTGATATCACCTTGATTAACCATAAACTTTCCAACAATAATCTAAATGAATTAAAAGATTCTATCAAACGCATCTTGATCAAGACCGTTTCCGGTGAACAATTTCCTCATAACGCGATGAAAAAATCACTGTTTCGATAGGAAATTACTCTATGATTTTAGACGCGGTTTTTGCTAACATCTTAGAGGATTGTATCTTAGGATTAGATTTTCTTTATAAATCTGCACTTCTAACAATTTCCAATCAATTATCAATAGAAAATTGAATATTGATAACGATATTTATATAGAGAATACATTTTGTTCAACAAGTAATTTTTCAAGGAATTCCTGAATCCTGCCTTAATATTCCTGAACTTTTATGTCAACTCTTCAGAAAATTCATGTGAGCTATTGAATCGAATTTTCTACTGGAATTTCGAAAATGCCTTTCTTCTAATTATGATGATTTAGGTAGATACCCAGGGACTGAACACAAAATCAGCACAGAAAACTGTCATCCAGTAAAACAAAATCCTCGTAAAATACCTCTCCATTACTGAGAAAAAGTTTCTGATCTACTCGAGGAAATGAAACAGCAAAAAATCATAGAGCCTAGCTGTGGTCCATGGGCATCTCCAGTTATCTTGGTGAAAAAGAAAGATGGGTCTCTTCGATTTTGTGTTGAGTATCGCCAACTCAATGATGTTACAAAAAAAGATTCGATGCCTTTACCACGCGACGAGGAAATTTTTGACGCAAGTTCTAAATCTCATTGGTTTTCTACCATCGCACAGTGGGACGAAACCCCGAAATCGTGGCCAAAAATCAAAATGTCAACAAATCCGGGTAGAAATATGTACTCGGGGGTATTTGTGGTCGCTGATTACAAACCCGAAGTCAAAAATCTCGAAAACAAAATGGCGGACCCAAAACGGTAAAAAGTTTCTTCAAAATCTCAACAAATCCGGGTGAAAGTCTGTACTCGGGGGTTTTTGGGGTCGCTGATTACGAATCCGGAGTCGAAAATCTCGAAAACAAAATCGCGGACCCAAAACGGTAACAAGTTTCCTCAAAATCTTAACAAATCTGGGTGAAAGTCTGCACTCGGGGGTTTTTGGGGTCACTGATTACGAATCCGAAGTCAAAAATCTCAAAAACAAAATAGCGGACCCAAAAAGATGATCATATGTGATACAATGATGTCAGATTTTTTAGATAAAAGGTTTGGGAGGGTTTTCGAGGATATTGATTAGGATGAGGTCAACATTCACCACAATTTTATTTGCTCAGAAAATGGTGAACGTGATGTGACTCAAAATAATGAATAAAGGAAGACTATAGGGGAACGTGGGCAGAACGGGCACAAAAAAAAAATAATAATAATATGGTCGGAAATGATTTTTTATAAAATATGGCGACGTATTTTGGATCAATAATGAAAAAAAATAATGATCAAAAAATGAAAGAAAAGTAAAATATAACGGGAAAAAATTAATTTTTTTTTTCAAATTATTAATCCGAAATACGTCGCCATATTTTATAAAAAATTATTTCCGACCACATTATTTTTCTTTGTTTTGGTGCTTGTTCTGCCCCGCTGCCCGTTCTGCCCCACCTTCCCCTAAATGTGCATGATATAAAATTTACTCGTAGACATTTCACAGAAATTTATAAATATATGCATATAACGGAACAAAGAATTTTTATTTTTCAGTAATAATATAATGAAATTGTAAAGCTTATAAAATTACTGGAATACAATTTCCTCGTCAGAATCGTCGTCGTCAAATTCGGAATCCGTTTCTTCTGTAGATTGACCTGTAATATACACACGAAAACCCGTATTGGTTCCCTATTCTATTGTATGTACTGAATACCTACCGGGCTGCCCATGCCCGGGCACGCTGCGCCGCGTACCCGTTCAACGTATGCTAAATTAGCCAAAACTACACTTTCCCGCAGGATCCCGCAGGCGTTCAAAGGCGATTTCGTTAGCTGATAAAATCATCTAAGGCCCCCAACTTAGTTTATTAAGGAAGTCGACGGAATTCGCAACTTTTTGTATACTTGAAAGTACTCGAAGAAAAGGTTAGCTGGCTTATCCATTTTTTCTTGGTTAAGGAATAATCAGTCAGAACATCTGCTCTGAATGATAGACCAGCTAGCACTCTGGGTCACAGTGACCACTTTTAAATGTAACGGTCTAAATAGCCACTTCGTCATTGCATTGGTTGCTGCATCCTGCCCCTAGGCATGGCAGACAATGCGTGGCAGCCAAGTCACAACTTAATCGGGCCAAACTCAGTTGGGTGACACAATCAATTTCAACTCATCCATTAAAAATGACTATCCCGTCCAACAAATGGGATGGCTCCCCAGAATCCAATTATATGGATACCGCAACCATTTCAAAGGTCTCGTGTCCAACTCTTTCTTTGAGTGTAGAAGTCTCGCAAACCATATAGATTTCAGAGGGTACCGAACATGGTTGTATTCCAAGCAGATGAATATAACTTCTCAATTTAACTTATATAGAAATATTTTCTACATACCTCCAGCAGTAGAATCCATTTAAAAAAATTAGAATCGGTTGAATCACTCCCGAGTTATAGATTTTCAAAGTTCACCGTTTTTCCTTATGTTTTCGCTCGCCGCGTGTGCTCTCAACTAAGGCTGACTTTGAACTAACGTCCCAAGCCAGGTATATAAGGGACGACCTTACCCTTCGAAGTTTGAATGCACCAATCATTTCTCTACCCCACCTGAGAGTCAAAATTCCTCGAATCGAATTTTCGTTTTTCGGACTTTTGGCCACGTTTTCGGGGTTTCGTCCCACTGTGTATCGACTTAAAAAGCGGTTATTGGCAAGTTGAATTAGATCCGACAGACTAACAGAAAACAGCTTTCACCAACAACTATGAATTTTGGCAGTTCAAAATTCTTGCTTTTGGTCTTCGTAATGCTCCTGCAACTTTCGTCAGGATAATGAACGAAGTATGACAGGGATAAGCTGGAAAAATTTGTCTCGTATTTCTAGATTACATTATTGTCTTCGGTCGAAATTTTGATGAACACCTTCATAACCTAGAACTAGTATTTTCTCATTTAACTACAGCTAATCTCAAAGTGAATACTAAAAATAGTATATTATGATGCATGCCCGTAAACCAAGTGTTTTTCGGCAAGACTGATGATTTCAGAACTCGCTTCCGGCTCGCCTTGAGCTCGTTCTGAAATCATTATTCGAGTCAAAAACGGTTTACGGGTGCGCCCCATACTTCATTTTTTTCGACATAGGCATGAAGAGTCACTTTGACGCCAGTTGAAATTCACACACGAAGAGTCAGGTTATGGTGCGATTTGTCATCGAAACTGCGGTATAAAGACTTTCTAGGGCAGTTCTGAATTCAGCCGTATGAAGTGCTACTTTGTGGATCAAAAACAGGCGTCAGAAAGTGACTTTTCATGCCTATGCCGAAAAAATTTATTTTTTTCAAACACGAAGTTCTTTACTTGGGTCACATAATTTCTAGGGATGGGATCAAATGTTCTCTATAGAAAACTTCATTTATTTGCGAATGGCCAGTTCCTCGAACTAAACGACAAGTTGGAAGTTTCCTTGGTTTACGTTCCTATTATCGCAAATATGTGAAAGGTTTCGCTAATATTGCTAAACCTCCACATGTTTTCACCGAAGATAAAATTCTTGTCAAATGGACTTCTGAATCTCAGGCTAGCTTTAATCAACTGAAATCTATCCTAACGTCTCCTCCTGTTCGATCTGTTCCAATTCCTGACGGTCATTTTATTCTAGATACTGACGCTTCTCTGTTCGCTATTGGAGCAACACTTTCCCAAATTCAAAACGGTGAAGACAAAGTCATTGCTTATTTCAGCAAGTGCTTAAACAAATCAGAAAAAAATTATTGCGTTACTCGGAGAGAACTTTTAGCCGTAGTTTCATCAGTTGAACATTTTAGTCACTATCTGTTAGGAAGAAAATTTTTGATCAGAACTGATCATGCAGCTTGGAAATGGCTTCTTTCATTCTGTCCAGAAAAGCAGTAGTTAGACGGAGCTTGTAACGATGCGTTTAGGAACGCTCTAGAGTTAGGCTCGTGGTCACGTGAGACGACCAGAGAGAGAGCAATATGGCGTCGAACAACACACACGATAAAATTCTGTAAGGTACAAGCAAGAAGAATAAACAGTATAAAAACAACAAACTACGAAAAGAAATTAACTGATTTAACAAGCACTTACCCCCTACAAAATGGTCCTTCGAGCCGGATCGCTCTAAAAATAAAGCCGGTAAAGACAAGCAAAAAAAGCACGCCACGGGCGGCGAGTAGATGCCGGTAACGAAACTCGAGCGAAAGTGATAAACGTGAAACAACCGTTTGAGAAACGTGAAACAATCGTTTAATAAGTGAGAATCATAACCTCAGCACCAAAAACTCGACGCAGCCGACAGAGGGAAGACAAGGACGACGCAAGAAGAGAAACCGGTAGACGCACCTAGAAGATACAGTACAGGTTAGTGAGTCTCAATCAATCCCGAATCCCTCTGAAAATACAATCCCTTTCCAAAAAAAAAAAAAAAAAATGGAAGATTTGTCATCACTGAATTTCAAACGTGGGGTGATAAAAGCCCACATTACACGCTTCACAACCTTCGTCGAGACATGTAATGACAGAAATATAGCGCAGCTGCCGTCTAGGCTGAGGAGAGCTGAGGAGCAAATAGTAGCATTCGACGAAATACAAGCAAAAATCGAAGCGGTGTCACTCGCCAGCACAATCGACAGCGAAGGAGTACAGGACATGGAAGCCGTGGAGCAGCTGACGCAACAGTTTGCGGAAGATCGAGCACAATTCGAAGATGGATATTACGACATTATAGAAAGAGCAAAACAAAAATTACCACAACCTACTCCTGCAGTCAACTCGACTACTCCAGGACGACGGGTAACGCCTCAGACGGGTAACGCAAGTACTAATTTAATCAACATAAAATTGCCGACGTTGAACTTACCGACGTTCAATGGGGATTACAACCAGTGGCTACTCTTTAAGGATTCATTCACGTCATTGATCCATGCAAATGAAAGCCTAACTCCAATTCAGAAATTCCAGTACCTTCGTAGTGCCTTAAAGGACGACGCCTTGCAAACAATACATTCATTGACTACGTCAGCTGAAAATTATCAGGTTGGGTGGGATTTGCTGAGCAAACGCTATGAGAACAAACGACTAATTATCAATACACACATGAAAGAATTGCTTGCATTTCCCTCAGTTACCAAGGAGAGTCACACGACGCTCAGAACCTTCATCGATCATGTACGCACACACTTGCGTGCGCTAGAAGCCCTACAGCAACCAGTCGAACAATGGAGCACAATATTAATCTACTTAGCAACGAGCAAACTAGATTTTGATACCCGTCGAGAATGGGAGTCGCAAGTGGGAGCCCTTGAGGCAGACAGAATGCCGCAAGTGGATGAGCTACTGGAGTACCTGACCAACCGATGTCTCACTCTGGAAATGGTTGAGAAAGAAAAGCCGAAACAAGACAACAACAAGTCAGCACCCTTCAAGAAGGCAGGAAAGTCAGTCACCCTTGCAGCAACCGTAGAACAAGGATGCAGATACTGCGGAGCTTCGCATCCCATATACAATTGTGAAGAATTTCTGAAGTTGCCGGTAGAATCTCGATACGAAGAAGCAAAAAACAGGCAACTGTGTCTGAATTGCCTCAAAAGAGGACATTTCCGTGGACAATGCAAGGCATCAAATTGTAAGAAATGTAAAAGGAATCACAACAGCCTGCTGCATTCAGACAGTTATGTACCTGCTGTGACGAAGGCGGAGCCTGGGCCCTCGACACAAGGACAACAATCTGAAGCTGGCAAAGCTCCGACGAAGGGACAACAGGCGAACCAGACTTATCAGGGTACATCTTCAGTCGTAACTCATTGCTCACACCAAAATATGCCACAAGTAATCTTGTCGACAGCCCAGGTTTATGTTTTCGACACAGAAGGAAGGCTCCAAAAATGCAGAGCGCTACTAGATCCAGGATCACAATCCAATCTAATAACAACCGAGCTCGTCCAGCGGTTGAACCTTAAATGTGATAACATAAACTTACCCATTAGCGGTGTAAATCAGAGTAGAACAAGCATAACGCGGTCAACGCAGGCAACGATACAGTCAATGTGTAACAAATTTGCAGCGACGTTGACCTGCTTGGTGCTACCAACAATTACACAGAAAATACCACAGGTTAAAATCAATACAAAGCAACTGGACATACCCAATGACATTGTCCTGGCGGACTCAGAGTTTGACACTCCAGGCACAATTGACCTACTCATAGGCGCAGGGCTGTTCTGGAAACTACTATGCGTAGGCCAGATCCTGTTAGCAAAGTCGCAGCCAATACTACAAAAAACACAACTAGGATGGATTCTAGGAGGTGAGTTAGTTAACAAACAGACTCACAAGGCACCAACACTGTGCCATTTCATTTCAACAATGGCAGTAGACCAGAAGCTAGAAAAATACTGGAAAAATGAAGAAATTCAAGAAAGGCAGCATTTTTCCCAAGAAGAGATCAGGTGTGAGGAGCATTACGACAAAACGAAGAAGCGTGACGATGAAGGACGGTTTGCAGTCAGCCTACCGCAAAGAGCAGACGTTGAATTAGGCGATTCTTATGAGGGAGCCCTACGAAGATTATATTCCCTGGAGCGACGTCTAAGAAAAAATCCAGAACTGAAACAAGAATATCACAAATTTTTGGATGACTACGAGGCATTGGGGCACATGTCCGAAATAGAAACAGGAACAGAAGGTGAGAAGCGAGTATGTTACTTACCTCATCAACCGGTGATTCGCAGCGACAGTCTTACAACTAAGGTCAGAGTGGTGTTTGATGCCTCAGCTCCTACCACATCAGGCAGAACACTAAACGACAAGTTAATGGCTGGACCGAATCTGCAGGAAGAACTGTTTAACATCATAATACGATTTCGAAGTCATCAGTACGTACTGACGGGAGATATAGCGATGATGTTCCGACAAATCAATGTACAGGAGTCAGACAGGAATTTGCAGCGCATACTGTGGAGAAAGGACCCACAAGAACCTGTAAAAATCTACACCCTAAACACAGTCACGTATGGCACGTCATGCGCACCCTTCCTAGCGATTCGGTGCTTGAAACAATTAGCCATCGAAGACGGCGAGGATTTCCCACTGGCAGCACCAGCGCTGAAGAAGGATTTCTACATGGACGATGTACTGACCGGAGCACAGACCTTGGAAGAAACGATAGAGAAGCAGAAACAATTGTCACAGCTGATGGGGCGAGGGAAGTTCAAACTACGAAAGTGGCGCGCAAATCATCCGACCATCCTAGCACAAATAGAAGACGGAGCCAAAACGGACAATTTATTAGTACTTGATAAACAAGAAGCGATGAAAACGCTGGGCTTATTGTGGGACGCAACAGCAGACGTACTTCAGTACAAGGTTACGCTTGCGACAAATCGCAAGGTGACGAAGCGCAACATCCTAGCTCAGATAGCCGAGGTCTTTGATCCCTTAGGGCTCATCGGGCCAGTCTTAATCAGCGCCAAGATTATCATGCAGCAGTTATGGCAATTACAAGTCAACTGGGATGAAAGCGTACCTCAAACGATACACACGGCGTGGGGGCACTATTATGGATCCTTGACTGAAATCAATAAATTAAGGATCCCCAGGAATTTCAATCCAGACAACGACTCTTCCCACGACGAGTTACACGGGTTTGGAGATGCGTCAGAGAAGGCGTATGGGGCGTGTATTTACGCTGTGAGCACTAACCAAAAAGGAGAGACAACTGTGCGCCTTGTATGCTCCAAAACAAGAGTAGCACCATTGAAAACAATTACGGTACCAAGACTGGAGCTAAATGCCGCGTTGCTACTGTCAGTATTAATGAAGACGGTAACGGAAGCCCTGGGTGATAGGGTATCGGGAGCTTATCTGTGGAGCGATTCGACGATCGTACTGGCATGGATAGGAACACCCCCCAATCAGTTGAAGACTTACGTAGCTAACAGAGTAGCAAAAATTCAGGATATCACAGAGCATGCAGTCTGGAATCATGTACCGACTACTGATAACCCAGCAGATGTATTATCAAGAGGAACAACAGCAGAAGCTTTAAGCAAACACAAACTGTGGTGGGAAGGTCCGGAGTGGCTCGGAACTAAAGAAGAATGGCCCAAGCAGCAAAAGGGTTATGAAGAAGAGATACCAGAACGAAAAACGACAGTAGCTATGGCCGTGACGACGATGCTACCAGACCTTCTACAAAAACACTCCTCGTACGGGAAACTAAAACGAGTCCTAGCATATTGTCACAAATTCATAGGAAAATGCGGAGGAAAGAAGTCAGGCAGCACTCTGACGGTAGAAGAGTTGGAAAAAGGAGAAATCTCAATCGTCAGGATGACCCAAGAGCAAACCTTCGACCTCGAAGTAAGAAGACTGAAGAAGAACAAAGCAGTGGGAAAAGAAAGCAGACTGAAAATGTTGAGTCCTTACCTGGACGAGTGCGGCTTAATCCGTGTAGGCGGGAGACTCCGACGAGCAGAGATATCGGTGGATCAGAAACACCCTATCGTGTTACCGTCAAGACACAGGATAACAAATCAAATAATGCAGCAGGAACACGAACGTTTACATCATTGTGGACCAGGTCAGCTACTTAGCTCTATTCGTCACAGATTTTGGCCATTGTCAGGGCGGAACGAGGCACGCAAGGTCACATACAATTGCATTAAGTGTTTTCGGTTCAAACCTAGGCAACCAGAAATAATGATGGCAGATCTGCCAAAAGACAGAGTGAGTGGATTCACACGACCGTTTGCAACCAGTGGAGTCGACTACGCAGGACCTCTGCAAGTGCGAGAAAGCAAACGTCGAGGGAGGATACCCGTCACAAAAGCATATATCGCGGTCTTCACTTGCTTTAGCACGAAAGCAGTGCATTTAGAATTGGTCAGTGACCTAACGACAGAGACATTTTTAGCGGCCCTCAGACGTTTTATAGCCAGACGAGGTGTCTGTACGCACCTTTATTCAGACAACGGAACCAACTTCGTGGGAGCAGAGCGGGAATTGCGAGAGATATACGAGTTCGTCCGATCACATAACGAAGAAATAGCTACGACACTTGCAGCCCAAAGAATCACGTGGACCTTTATACCACCCCGAGCACCCCATTTCGGAGGCCTTTGGGAGGCCGCAGTGAAGGCGACGAAGAGGCATCTTTACACAGTTACTCAAAAATTGATATTCACATTCGAGGAGTATTACACTCTACTAACAGAAATTGAAGCTATATTGAATTCCCGACCACTCATTCCAATTTCCTCTGACCCAACCGACTTAATAGCAATAACCCCTTCCCATTTCCTAATCGGAGACTCACAACTAGAGCCTGTGCAAGCAAACTATCTTGATGTACCTGACAATCATTTATCTCGGTGGCAACACTTGCAAAAGGTTCGTCAACACTTCTGGCAGCGTTGGCAGAAAGAGTACCTGCACCAGCTGCAAACCAGAAGTAAATGGTTAACGGGAGGTGAAAATCTCAAGAAAGACACGATGGTTCTATTAAAAGAAGAAAATCAACCCCCGCTTCACTGGGCCCTAGGTAGGGTAGTAGAAGTACATCCTGGAGACGACAACATAGTGCGTGTAGCAACTGTGCGTACGAGTACCGGTATACTCAAACGACCAGTAAAGGGACTATGTGCATTACCTATGGACTCTTAAAAGGGTCTAAAGCCAAAGACAAACGCCAAAACAAATTAAATTCGTTTAAGCATTATAACTAAGACACGTACTATTATACTTACTTATTCATGCCTTCAAGTACAACATATTAAATAGTTGAAAGAAAAAAAGGCTTTCAAGGTGGGCGGCTTGTCCAGAAAAGCAGTAGTTAGACGGAGCTTGTAACGATGCGTTTAGGAACGCTCTAGAGTTAGGCTCGTGGTCACGTGAGACGACCAGAGAGAGAGCAATATGGCGTCGAACAACACACACGATAAAATTCTGTAAGGTACAAGCAAGAAGAATAAACAGTATAAAAACAACAAACTACGAAAAGAAATTAACTGATTTAACAAGCACTTACCCCCTACACATTCAAAAACCCACAAGACCAAGTATCCCGTTGGATTGAGATTCTTTTCACTTACGACTTCGGCATCACTCACAGACCAGGCCATCTCCATGAAAATGCAGATGCTTTATCTAGACGCCCTTGTACTTGTGAAAAATGTGATAAATTCAATTCACAAGAAACAAAAATAGAAAATCACGTTTATCAGACTATCTGCATTGCTGACAATGACAAAGATTGGTCAATATCGCAATCTGAGGACTCAACACTCCAGATGTTGATCGAATCAAAGAGAAGTAATCAACGTCCTGTTTGGCGTCAAATCTCTCACCTCGGTCCAGACGTTAAATTTTACTTGTTGTATTGGGATTCGCTAAAGTTGAAAGAAAATGTTCTGTATCGACGATGGGTATCAGCTGACGATTCGAAAGTTATTTATCAAATCGTTGTGCCTCAATCATCTACAAAAGGAATCCTTAAGGGGGTATAGGACTGCTGGAGCCTTTAGAACAATCATGTTTCTCTGGGTGGGATCACAATGAGCGTATTCGAAGGAGGCAAATTATATTTGAATACATGTTTATTAGACTCAAAATGTACCTTAAAAGAAATATGAATGAAAAAAATATTGATAAATATAGAAATCGAATCAGCACAGGTTTTTTTGCAGATTCGTAGCTGGCCCGCAGGATGACTCAAGAACCAAGGCACTGAGAAAACTGAATCTTTCACGAGATCTTCATAACACCTTTGTGCACGGTGTGAACCAGTCGCATCAACGGCAAAATTCAGCCAGGGATTTTATAAACGAAAAACCGGATTTTTTTTCAATAAATTCGAAAAAGTTTCGTTTTTTTCTAATATTTTTGACATTTTTTTTGTAAATCAATGACACTGGTTCACACCACGCACAAAGGTATCATAAAAATTTCCTGAAAATTCCAGCTTTCTAAGTGCCTTCCCACGTAGCACATGAAGTTTCGGGAACGTTGCAGGTGCCGTACAATGTATTTTCTAGGTAACATTTCACTTGCGATGTTCCAGTGATATTCAATTTGTGACTCACTAGAGATGTTTCCAAAAATTCATATCAGGAAGGTTCCAGGAATCCTCGATCAACATACATTTCTGACAACCTTCCTGCAATGTTCCATATAGATTCTTCTGAAACCGCGAATCACGTGACCCTATTTATGTGTTATGATATATATACTGTAAATGTCTACATGTGCCTACAGTATGATGTGCGCTGAAATCCCGCTGGCGATCATTGCCGTTGATCGTCACGTGAATTGTGTGTTATATCGTGTTTTCTGGTGTCAAAAGTTCAGTATTTATATTGAAATTTACAATATTAATTTCTGGATTGTTATTTTCCGCATACCTGGACGAAGACCAGCGAGTATGCCCCTGCGACTGTTTCATAACCTCAAAATCATATTCAGTTGAATCTATTACTAATATTCCTTCATTATATATAATTTAATAATTATACAGTAAAATCAAGCTGTATATGTAGTAGGGTGTGTCAGAAAAAAATAATTTTTTTTGCTACCTTCTGAACGGATAGTTCTCGTCAAGACAGAGAGATTTCCCGCTGGAAAATGTCTTATGTCAAGGCTAAGTGGTTCCGAAACTTTTTTTTAGTTTTCCATTTTCCATAGTAATTGGAATCTTCCATAGGAAAATGGAAAACTAAAAAAAATTTCGGAACCACTTAGCCTTGACATAGGATATTTTCCAGCGGGGAATCTCTCTGTCTTGACGAAAACTATCCGTTCAGAAGGTAGCAAAATGGTATATTGTGATACAAGTGCGGAAGGTAGGCAATATCCGACGAGCGTCGTTTGTAGCACGAGCCGAAGGCGAGTGCTGTAAATGACACGAGACAGATATTGCCTATCCGCACGTGTATCACACGATATTTTTTGTAACTCCCTGCGAAGAAAGTTTGATTTGAGAGACAGATTGATTAATCAATATAACCTCACATCGCGACTGTCCACCACCATGACACAGTGCACGAAGAAAGCACTAGTGCGCAAAGTAGAGTATTCGCGATGTGCGCATGCGCGACAAAAGCACTAGTGCGCAAAGTAGAGTATTTGTGGTGTGCGCATGCGCCAACTCTCTCTTCACCTCACCCCTCGGAAATAAGGTATTTTGCGCTCGCTACACAGGCCTCGAAAATCAAACTTTCGAAGCAGGTGTTGCAAAAAAAATTATTTTTTTTCTGACACGCCCTAATATGTAGTGATTATAATCTGACGCCGATACGACAATGAGTACATGGGCGATTTTATCAAATAATCACTCAGTCTGGGGTCTCACACCACCCCTTGTTATTGTGTGACTATTTTGTTCAGATTTTTGTGGATCAATTTCATAAATTTTCATGTGAGTTTTATGTCAGTGCAAGCCAACCTTTGGAACGATTTTAATTTTGATATTGGTATCCCGTTACAAATAAAAATCGGAAGAACCGGAATCCGCGGATCGTTTTAGTGTTAAAATCATCGGTGTTCATCATAGAATTAGTGTAAATTTTTTTGGGAATTAGATAAATGACGTTTTCGAGATATATGTATTAGTCTAAGAGCTGACGACCAAAATTGACGATAAAATGATCTCACCATTTTGGTCGTCAGCTCTCCGACTATATGTACATATGGCCTGCATAGATGCACAGGCACAAGCTCACACACACTATACGCACTTATAACAATACGTATGCAAGTGATATTCCAGATGTGTACCTGAAACGTAACCAATATTGTAAACCTACCATGTACATTACTCTATGACGTTTCGGGAACGTTAATTAGTAATGTAACATCGGCAGACATTTGCACATTCCTGTGAGCTAGGCTGGAAGGTTGCTGTAACATACCGTGACCTAACAGCAACATTACAATCTTTCGACCGAGACATCATTGTAACATCTACGTAATGTAACTGTGCTACGCGGGTTGGCTCTTGAGTTATCATGCGGGCCAGCTACGAATCCGGAAAAAACCTGTGCTACTTCAATAGCTTCGGATTTCTATATTCATCAAGATTTTGTTCATCTATATTTTCTTCAGGGTTCACTTTGAGTCCAATAAACATGTTGTAACTAATTGCAACTGTTTCACCAGGTGAAAGCACTATAGGGTACTATAGAGCTACCTTAGCTGAATGAGATCAACGCACCTATACTGATATCTAGCTATAAATGATTCTAAGTTGACTGAAAAATGAAGAAATTAATGAGAACGAAGTGATAAGAAAATAGAGAAGAAAGATCAGATTCCTGATGATTTGAATGATTATCAAATTATTTTCTATTTATTTTAAACATAAGAAGACTGGTGTTCCAAAGGAACTTACTATTTTACAAAAATAATACAAAAAAATGCATATCAAAAAAAAATATAATGATGAGAAAGAGTAAAACTCTTAAAAATGGAATTTCTGATACTTAAACCTAATTTCTCAATTACTCCGCGCGCAGGCACAATGAGCCGGACTTTGTGTTTGAATGCTTTTGACTTTTTGAATTTGTGTTTAACTAAACTGCCGCTTTGGCCAAGACAATTTTTTACAATCTTTGATTTTATTGGTATAGTCGTCACTTTTACTGACTATCCGACAAGTTGAATTTATAAGAAATGAAAAGGTGTGGCCGCTTTGGCTCCTGCTATGCTCGAAATTGAGGTTATGAATTATGAGGCTACAATTTATTGAATGAGACGGCAGGCCGCTCTGGCACGAACCCGCTCACGAGCCGTGAGACGGTCGCCTTATATATTTGCGGTGACGTCGTAGCTGGTGATCAGCTATGCGTGAGCGATAGTGCGCGTTAACGCTACTCTATGTCATGATATGTAATGGTATGAGTGTATAGCCTATTTGCCTATACTATGAATACGTTACAATGTACTAAAATATAATTCGCCCATCTCAAGCAAGCTCATTGTAATCACACCCAGGAAAATATAATTGTTTTGAAGGCTCCAGCATCCTATACCCCCTTAATAACTCTAATTCTTCGCCTCTTAGTGCTCATTTCAAAGTCAACAATTCTATTGGATAACATGCAAATTCGATGTCGAAAATTGGTGTCGTAGATGTTCGATTTGTTTTAGCAGGGATTGTCCAGCTCGTCGAACCGAAGGAGAATTACAGATGACCAACGTTAGTTTCCCTTTTGAGAGGATTGCAGTCGATATTTTCGGCCTATTACCGAAAACATCTGGTGGAAATTGATTCATTATTGTTGTTACCGATTATTTCTCTCGCTGGCCTGAAGCAATACTACTTCCCAATCATCAAGCAGCTACTATTACTGAAGCTCTACTGGTACATGTTGTCTCTCGTTTCGGGATACCTTCAAAAATACACTCTGATCAAAGACGAGATTTTGAATCCTTAATTTTCAACTCGCTAATGAAACTTTTGGGTATTCATGAAACTCGGACAACACCTTTACACCCGCAATCAAATGGAATGGTCGAACGATCAAACAGAACTATTTCAAACTACAGTCGACCATCCCAATAAGGCCGGTCAACGCGGAAAGGGGAAGAGTTTTTCTGTGAATCCTAGTTCCCCCACTTCGCATCGTCACGCTCGCCGGCGATGTTTATACCGCAACTATTCTCAATGAGGCCGGCACCTCGTGCATAGCTAGATACTGATTTTACGTTTGAAAGTATATGTAAAAAGCCAGTGCGTCGAGCGGCCTTATCGAGAATATTTGCGGATGAAATTCGAGCTCGCCTCATCTGCTTGAGAGTGGGGAAACTGCTCGACGTGCTAACCTGGGGAAGCGGCCTTATTGAGATGGGCCTTATTGGGATGGTCGACTGTACCTTGCTAAATTTATTGATGATAATCAGTAAATCTGGGACAAATGGTTACCACTGTTTCTTCTTGCTTATCGTTACTCCAAACATCAAACAACAGAATTTTCTCCACCTGTGCTAATGTTTGATAGAGAATGACGAATTCCTTCAGATTTACTCCACGGTGCACCAACACATTACACGGACCATAGCATTGATCTTCCTGATTATGTTGATCAATCACAAGAAAGATTGGTAGATACTCACCTACGAGTTAGAAAAAATTGGCGACTCAAAAGTGATAAAATGAAGTCTAAATTTGATTTGAAAGCTCACATGGTTTACTTCGCAACGGGACAGAAAATTTGGTTCTTTGCCTCTGAAATAGTCGAAGGTGAGTGTCCAAAAATTCAAAGAAATTGGAAAAGAACCTCGCCAACTCAGAATAAGATGTACTCTCGGTTGCATATCATGGGGGCGAGAATTAAAATATTGGTAGGAAGGGCTTTCCATGCCAAACCGACAATCCAAATGCTTGACGATTTTGATTCGCCGATTTCTTTCATCATTTTACTGCCTATTGGAAGTAGTTTTGATAATTTTTTCCGATTTTTATCTCAATCCATTCTCGAGTCAGGAATTTCGAGAAATATGACACAAAAAATTTTGAATGCCTATTACTCAGTGAACAATATTAATATTGAGAGAGAAAGAAATATTATTCTTTTCGTCTTGAAACCAGTGCCGGATTTGAGGGAGGGCGTACTAGGAGGCAGCCAGGGGCCCCCGCAGTTGAGGGGCCCCCCACAAACGAAGATACATTATTTTTCGAGGATTCTTTCCCGTTCAATTGTCAGATCTCCCTTCAATGTCATGAGAAAAATATGAAAATTATT
This sequence comes from Tenthredo livida, assembly GCA_963992785.1. NCBI lineage: Eukaryota > Metazoa > Arthropoda > Insecta > Hymenoptera > Tenthredinidae > Tenthredo > Tenthredo livida. The sequence continues at coordinate 28,766,813 of OZ023064.1, forward strand.
AATATTGATAGATAATTAGAGTGCTAGAAACGTTGAACTTACCGACGTCACATTTAATGGGTTAAATCTATCCAGAAAGAAGACGGTTTCAGTTTCCGCTCAGTCACAGCCAACTCGGCCCGCTCCAGGTTTTTCGTCCGTCTATCGCAAGCCGACCATCTGCATTTTTTTCTGGTTGAATTGATTTGCTTTTGGGAGACGTCGATTCGAAAAACAAAAGCGAATGGCCAGCCTGCAATAAACAGACGAAAAACCTGGAGTGTGCCAAGTTGGCGGTGACTGGGTGAAAACTAAAACCGTCTTCTCTCTGTATGCTTATAATGTCAAGAATCGAATTCACCACTGCAGTTTCGTATTGACCGCCAACTTTTAGTTTCAACGATTAGCTGGAGCACTGGCCAGAGTCACAGAGGGCGAGTAACGGCACGTGACGCGAATACTGAGACCTATCAACCAATCAGAGCACGCTTTTTTTGAGAGAGTACGGACACTACGCATAACGATACGATCCGGTGAACGTGAATGAGCCATTCCACGTCAGATTGTATCACCATTTGTGTCAGCCATTTGTGTATAATATGAATGAACATATAAATAAATATACAGGGTGTAACATCTCCGGGGTCTGATCTGGGAAGAGCTTCAACGTGCTGAAGCTCCGCCTCCTTCTATTTATACTCCCCATGTAGGGATTGCCATAGCTGACAACGAAGCCATTGCTTGGCCCAACTCTGGCTACAAGTATTGGCAAACATACTGGCCTAACTATTTGACGATGCTGGCACGTCACTGTTCCGCCAGTGGCAAACCGGTATTGTGTGTTTGATAGTGGCTCAATATTGGTATTGCATTGGCTGGCCAACCCTGGATTTTCAGTATTGGTGCGATACTGAGTGAACCTCTGGTTTGCTGATATTGCCCGATCAAAAAAGATTATATATAATTATATATAATTATATATAGAATATTTATATATAATTATATATAAATATATATATTCATATATAATTATATTCAGGTGCTTTTATGGAAAAAAAAAAAAAAAATCTCACCGGGATTTGAACCCAAGTTCGCTCGAATGCTCATTTTTGTCGGACGCTCTACCGACTACGCCAATTTGCTCTTGTCTAATGTGTGTCATATTTTCCTATTCGTCGAAACCTATGATCAAGCTGTCGAAATCAAAGTTAATGGACATTCAATTGAATGAATTTTTTGTTTAACAAATATATAATAATATTGACTCAGTACAATAATGATTTATTATAATCATTTTTATAAATTAATAAGGATAATAAAACTCGACGAAACAAATCCAAAATTCTACTCCCGACTCATCATCAAAAATAAATCCTTATCACCTACATAAAATGAAACATTCTTGACTTCTTGCGAACCAAAACCCTCAAGCAATTAAAAAGTCCTTTGAGGCCTTGGATAATTTCATGTAATTATATTATTTAATTTCATACAATTTTATACAAGTCTGTACATAATTCTATATAATTCTATATAAATATATATAAATATATATAATTATATATATCATTGCAAAAAGGTTCATATATAATTATATATAATTATGTATATTTATATATGATTATATATGATTATATATAGATTATATATAGAATGTATATAATTATATATAATTATATATAATCTTCTTTGATCGGGTGGGCAGTCGCTATCGGCCGCATTATGGCTGGACTGGACACCAATGCTGTTTCGCTACTGTTATTACGTACTGGGCCAATCATATCATCCGGATAGAAACCAGCGGTGGCCCAGTGTCGGTGGCAATGCTCAGCCAGTACACACAGTCTTGGCACGAATACTGGGCTATGGCTGGCCCCATTGTCAGACCCTACATGGGTCGTTCGCTTCAGAATAACAGTGTGTGGTTATCAAGCAGATCCGTCATCTCCAAATCTATTCACATTGACTCGTATAGTACACGAATAAAAGAAGGCGGAACTTCGGCACGTCGAAGCTCCTCCCAGATCAGACCCCGGAGATGTTACACCCTGTATATTGTCAAAATAAAAATATTTGACATTATTATGAATGTTTGTCATTTTTACGTTGTCATCTGACGCATGTCATAAAATTTTAGTTATATGGTAGTGTCAGCTTGATACTAATTATTCGCCGCATCGCTGGTGAGTTCAAAGAGGTCGAATCTTTCCTCAAATGAGCGCGCACTTGCCTGAATAGTGATTAGTGGCTGTTAATTAATGAATCACTGACAATGTAGTTTAAACGATCGAGCGAGCGTAGCGAGCGAGTAAACACCACGCAAGTAGTTGACATTTTTTTTCCAAATTTACGGATCGAGGGCCCCTACTAATTCACCCGCCCAGGGGCCCCCATTCCCTGAATCTGGCACTGCTTAAAACGTCCTTCCATCAAAAAAAGATCGACTAAATTATCGGAATTATTTGCGAACAGTTTTCTGACAAAATTCTGTAATATACAATTGTCTATTCTATAAACTCAAGCCCCAGCTCATCCGCCGTACAGTACACTCTAGATATAGGTAAAGCCGCTTGGTATATGGCCGCACGAGCGAATTCCCCGTTACACGCACTTGCACGCACACGAATAGCGCTCCCCCACAACAATTTCGCACGCCGCTGCCGGTAAGCACGTCGCAGTGACACTAACCTCCCGGTGCTCTCTCTCACGCGCACTTGTTAGCGTTTATGCCAAAATCAAACTAAATGCAGGCCGCTAGAGGCGTGACTCCGGCGCTGGACTGCTGCGTGGAGAGGGCTCTCCACTTATGGCCGTTTCCGAGAATTTCCCTCTCCAACAGCCCCATGCAGTGGCCGTATATCCAGAGTCTACTGTAGTTTAATTCTTTTCGACCTTCTTTATCATTTCAAATTCCGGGTTATTAGTTGAGCGTGAAATTCCCCATATAGACTTATTCATTCAGATATCACTATCCAGTCATGTTTCAGCCTCTGAAGTGTATGGTTTGTTCCAGATTGTGTGCTATTATACGAATTGGTCCCAGTATCGCACGAAGATTGGAAAGTTTATGCCAGAGGATATCCAGCCAGACCTTTGCACACATATCGTATTTGCATTTGGCTGGTTAAAGAAGAATAAATTAACGAGCTTTGAATCGAACGATGAAACCAAAGACGGAAAGCTTGGTCTATACGAACGGATTATGACTTTGAAGAAGGCAAACCCATCTCTGCAAATACTCCTAGCTATAGGTATATTTTCAACAACCCATCTTCACTAACATATCATAAAATTGAGGTGATCATTCTGAACGCAAAGGGACAACCATTGAAACCAAGGGTGACTAACTATTACGGTTTTAGTTGTTCAAAATATTACAGAATAACTTGAAACGACATTTGTGGCGCCCTCCACAGCGAATAAAATTCTGTGCAATAAAATAGCTATTCACATATCGAGTCCGAAAATTGTCCCTTTTTGGTATGGGTTATTTCTAATATGAGCCGATCGAGTATGCTGTGACACAACACATTCAGAGGCGAACTTTAGAAATGACCGATATCGGATTTGACACTTTTCGGACGTGACGCATTCAATATTTTATCCGATCCGTTGCTTGAAGGTTTGCTTTTTAGAAAATCACGCGCTTGAGTGTTATACTTACTTTAGTTTCTGAAATAACTGGTATTATTGCGTTTTTCTGTATTGAAACATTTTGACGCAGACATTTGACATTTCCAGACATTTTGTTTTTTAATGTGTGAACGTACTCAAAACTAACCCGAATATATTTATCTTAATGAAACATATTCATATTGTGCGATAATATTTCATTATAGGCTCCTGTCCTATAATATTTCACTATATTGTAGTGACCTGAAATTGGTCGCTTTGCGGCCTAAATCCATTGCTCAAAAAATGAACTTTCAAACAACGGGTCGCATGATAGCATATTGTGCACTAAGGGCTTAAAGTGGGCTTTTTCAGACCGAGTGTGGAGTTTGCAGTACGAGTCGGAGGTGAGCTAGCACGAGTCGAAGACGAGTGCATCTGCGAGCCAAAGATGAGTACTGCAACCACACCTGGTCAAAAAGCCCACTTAGCCTTTGGTGCATACCATATTTTTTGTGACAGCACGATTTTCGCGTTTTTTCTTCGTTATTGATAATTTTTTTGCAAATAATAAAGAATATTTGATTATCAAGAGACTCGGTAGAGTCTCGCGCCAAGTACATTGAGAAATTTTTTTTTTCAAGCGCGAGACTCAACGAGTCTATATACCCGAGAGGCAACTACCCTAACCTATACTGCGAACTAGTATCTTCGTTTTCTTTCACCTCACAACAGACACGAATTGGAACCAATATAATCTAGGATTTGGGCATGAAAAGCTTTCATTCGAGCATTAGATCGATTGAATCGGTGTCCGGAGTGCTGAGATATGATTAACTACAAATCCTGATACCCCGTTTCCTCGTACAATTTTTCGTTTTCGTTTTCGTCTTCTTCAGACCAAGATTCAGCCAATTCAAACCATTCCCATAAAATGGCTAGACGGGAAAGCACACGAAAGTTGTATAGAGTGACGTCAGTACGAGATAGTTACGACGTAGATAGCGCCAGTATCGCAGACAGAAACCGTCTGCTACACTAGCAGACGCGTGTTGTCATTTCATGTTTTTAAATCCAAATAAAGGAAATACGAGAAAATACGAGCAATGCTTGATACAAAATTTGAACGTACAAAAACTAGTGAATACCCATCAAAAGCCCCTCGGGTGCGAAAACCTTACGCCAAATACATTAATGTGATAGTCACCAATAAAAATGTTTTGATAGGTTCATCTTAAATCCTACGAGCTCGAGCTTTTGAGGTTATGCGAATCGACTGACGTAAAATTCACGGTGATAAATAAAATAACAATTGTGAACGGACAAGACTGTCAGATGAATATTAACTGACTATTACCTCTAAATTTTATTCACCTATATATTATAGATATGGCTTATTTCCATTCATGAATGCAATATCGGAAGGAACGGTTTGTTCGGTTCAATTATTTAGCAAGTTATCGCCTGAGGAAGTCTGACAAGAGAAAATCAAGAGAAAATGTTGAAGTTGAAAAATATGAGAATAGCATGATTTGATATATGGAACCGCAAGGAGCAAGACCAATAAAGTCGAGTTCAAGCGTTGGATTGCAACGAATTCTACTTCCAGCTCCATGTTGAGCTCATCTCCGAAGGCTCGTCTGCTCAGACTCAAATCGTGAGTCAACGTTATGCGTGGGATTCCGACGAGTTTTATAATCTCACTCCGTATCATCTAGTCAAAACGAGACTGTCGGTCAACGTTGTGTGTTAGACTCCGATAGGCTTCGTTCTACACTCTACGTCAGAGGTCATCAGGCTTGGCGCAATGCGCCAACCTGGCTCTAAGTGTCAATTACTACGGCCGTAAGTCCCCTCGGTCTACCTGAGAACGGTCAGTTGTCCTTACCTGAAAGTTCGATGGTAGGGGCAGCGTTCAGGAGAAATAAAAGGAACTAAGGGGTGTGCGGTCTATTTGGGACGGCAAAAACTGCGTCTGACCGTCCAAGTCTTTTCATACCTGCATATCCCCACCCATACCTGCCAAATTCCTAGAAACGGCATTAAAAGGATTAGTGCCGGTGAATGGGTTAAGTGGATTTACGGCTTTGGCTCCTTGGCCTAATGAGTGTGCCGACCCCTGAAGTATGCGACGCATCTTGCAATTGTGACTGCTCTGCATTTGGATTATTAACGTGACTTGAATCTGACAGTGTATTGACGAGCACAGACAATAATTACTACTGAATTTTGTCTAGCTTACCAGCTGTGAATATGAACTTTTAAATTGAATATAATAATTGCTATTTTTTGCACGCTTTTTTGATTATACGGTTTCAGGTCAAATTAAGCTGCCCAGATTTTGCCCGACCCAAAAATTTTTCGAATGCTGCGATCGTTTTCCACATTATTAACAACTCGCACTATTCGAAATAGTTATAGTCCAGTCGATAGACCACAAATCATTATGCAAAAATTCGGATGAGTTTTTTCATTGGTGCAATCGTTTCGTTGATAGATAAAGAGCTTAACTTCAAAAGTCTTTGATCTTCCCCTGCCAGCGTTAGTCGCCATCTTGAAAAACGCGTTTTATATCATTTCTCGAAAACCGCTGACTTGGGGATGAAAATCGTCGGAACTGTTTTGTAGATAATTGAAATCCTCATCTTTTTTATTCCAAACTTTTTTCAATTTAACCTACCGTATTTTAATTACAGCTCGTTCAGCGTCGCAAATCTTATTTTTTCCTCTGAAACTCCCTAAAATATCGATGTGCTGAAAAAATTCCTATTATCTATTTCATGTATCATAAAATTTCCTACAAATTTTTGTCATAACTTTTTTTCCACAGAACTGATACTTCAAAAGTTATCAACAGTTGAATATGGCGCTATCTGAATAAATGTATGGAAATAGGTAAAGGAACAAAAAGAAACTAATAATTGTTGATTAGGTCTTCAAGACTTTCGTGGTGAGATTCTGTTGTATCTGTATTGTTGATTAGGTTGCTTATAAAAAAAAGGAAAAAATAAAAAATCAATGAACAAAAGAAAAATGAATACAAATATGAAAATAAAAAAAAATGAATATATGAATTAAAATAAATAAATAATACATAGGTAATAAGTAAATAGAAGAATCATAATAAAAAAAATTAATAATTGTTGATTAAGTTGCTTATAGCCGTCTAGGCGCCGTGTCATTCTTATATTCAACTGTTAATAACTTTTGAAGTATTAGTTCTGTGGAAAAAACATAAAATAAAATGTGATAGGAAATTTCATAGTGAATAAAAAAGATGATGGGGAATTTTCGCGGTACATCGATTTTTGAGAAAGTTTCAGAGAAAGAAAGAAGATTTGCGACGCTGAACGAGCTGTAATTAAAATACGGTGGGTTAAATTGAAAAAAGTTTGGAATAAAAAAGATGAGGAATTCAATTATCTACAAAAAAGTCCCGACGATTTTTATCCTCAAGTCAGCGGTTTTTGAGAAATGATATAAAACGCGTTTTTCAAGATGGCGAATATTTTTTTTAGTTGAAGGAAGGGGCAGGGTCGCGAGCGTGTAATATCCAAGAAAATAATTACCTCCAGAAGTTGAGGATCGACTAGCTATATTGAGGGTCAATTCTGTAAGTCTGTTTTCTTCAAGATGACTCTCGGAAAGTGCCAATGTTATGTCATTCACTTGATGCGGACATCTTGAATCATTGTGACATTTCTCAAAATCTGTACGAATGCATCGATGGAAAAATTAGATAAATAAGAGACATTAAAGATACAAGCAAGTTGCCCACCGTGAGATACGATTTTTACTTAGGTAATGAGAAACAATCTTTTGTTCGATTGAAAGACAAAAAAAAATAAAAAAAAACAACATAATATCACTTATCATTGAGTGGTAGTGTTTTTCCGATTGTTATATTATATAAGTGTTGGGAAATAAAAACTGATTGAAATTATAGATGTCATAATATTTCTTTGACTATTCTACTCTATGGGTATTTTTTCTTCGCAATGCTGGGATAAATAGCGTAAACACACACTGCACATGTGCACGAAATATTTTACTCCAAAAATAAAATGTTTGTACTTACAATCCATTTTTTCGTCTGAGATCAAACAAAAAGATCTTCAATAGGGTGGTCCTTAATTAGGGGTCGGTGGAATTTTGCCCGTTCCGCCCCCTAGATTGGTTCGAAATAAATTCGAAAAAACGTGGGTAAAATTTGAGCTTTCTAGCTCAACGGGAAACCGTGCCGGTTTGAGTTTACCTAAAAAATGTGAACTAACTAACACACTATAGAACTATAAAGTGACGGAATAGCAGATTTTTCCGATGAACGGTAGGCTTGTAAAAAAAAAATGCATCCAGTTGACCAGAAATCCCATGTTATTTAAACGGGAAAAAGTACGGGCTTACCGGCACGGTTTCCCGTTGAGCTAGAAAGTTCAAATTTCACCCACGTTTTTTTGAATTTATTTCGAACCAATCTAGGGGGCGGAACGGGCAAATCTCCACCGACGCCCGATTAAGGGCCACCCTCATCTTCATTAATAGCACTCCAACTACTTTGCCGTCCAAGTTGATCACTGATAAAGCATGTATTAGAGCACACGTTCGCACGAATTGCGCGGAAAATGACGAAACGATGTACATGTACACAACACAACCGCGCAGGCAAACAAGTATCAGCGTCGTATTATAGGGATCTACACCCAGAAAAAAGATTTATTTGAAGATGAACCTATTAGATTATTTATTTGACAGAATTAAAATTTATTGATGGGTAGTTTACATATATTTCGCGCAAATGAAAAATTTATTTGCAGCAAATGAATAATCTAATAGGTTCATATACAAATAAAATTTATTCACATTAAATAATCATTTCCCTGGGTGTATACCTACGCACAAAAGTTTGTTGACATTTTTGAGAGAATATAAAATCATGAGCCGTATTCTTTATAAAAGACCTAAAATCCTATAGTACATCTGCACTGAAAAAAAAATTGATAGATTCAACAAAATATTTGTTTGAATAGTCGCAATTAAATATTCAAATGTCACGACTAAATATATGTACACCGAGAGAAAGGATTTTTTGAATCAAGCAAATATATTTTGTTGCGGCATATTTGTTTCGATTGAGTATTCCTCATTTGACTTGAACGTCATGCGTTTATTCCAACCTTCTCGGTGCAGTTGGTTTGACTAAATAATATAGTCAAATAAAATTGTTGACTGGACTGAACCTTCGCTTTTTTGAATTGAAGTTTCAGTCGATTTCAGGGGATGGAGTTGACTGATTACGCATTTGATTGCAACGTATATTTAGTTCTCATAAGTCAATTTCTGTTGACTGGAATATAATATTTATTTAAACTGAATAAAAGTATGACTTCAACTGACAATCTCATGTTTCGACACGAATCACATATTTTGTTCATTCAATTGGGTATTGATTGACTTAATCGAATGCTTGATTTGAAAGAATTATTTCAACGAGTAATACGAACTCAACGGGTTGTTGTTCCAAACAAATGTTGGATTCATAATACAAAATTTTGTATTGCACTGAAAGTACCGGATGGTTTTGATATATATGTCGCATTGCCGGGAAAATTAAGATCTTGAACAGAGCTTCAGTTTAAAACAACGCTCTCAATTCCTGGTCAATGTTTATGCAACCTCAAGTGCGAGGTGCCAAGGGATCGGGCTGTATCGTTGCAACCACTCGATGAGTGCGTTTTGGAAAGAACCTCCCCCGATGGTGGTGGGTGGTGCATACACCACGAGTGGATTGTATCACGTAGAGGCCTAGGTTTTTTGAAGTGGAGACGCAGGGTGCTCCAGGCATTCTCTTTGCAACAGCAAGAAAGACAAGACGTCTTATTTTGTGATCATTAGAAGGCTCTACGTGGTACACCCCACTAGCACCGCTATCGGGTTATAATTTGTTTAATTTTGTATTTACTTGTACTCTAAATAAATTGTTTGTTAGCCGTGTCACTGCGGCAGTCAGTGAGATAATTATTTGTTAACTATTATTGGGTACGTGGAATACGTCTGGGTGTTTAGATCCTGACTAATAACTATAAGCTTGTTTTGCCCGGACGTATTACTCGTATCTGACATCAGAAGTGGGATACAGAACGTTTAATCGACTGTGATTCGGGCGGTAAAGATTCTTGTGAAAACCGTGTTAGGTAATAAGTTTGGATATAATTATGGAAGGAAACGGTGAAAAGATTGTGAGTGTGATAGCGATAGACGCTGAAAGTGCAAGTGTGGTGGTGAAAGACGCTGAAAAACGTGTAGATGATACTGACCGCGAGTCAGGTAGTGTAAAATCTCGAAGTAGGAAGAGAAATCGATCTCCGACGACATCGGAATCTGAGTATGAATCTGATGATTCAGTACGGAGAAGGAATAGACGGAGAAGACGTAAGTCGAGATTGGAGGAGGAGAATCTGCGACTTCTTGCGTTGCTTACTAGAAAAGAACAAGCTCCGATGGATCTCATCAAGTTTGATCCCAAAACCACCGACGCAACTGGCTGGGCGAAGATGGTCGACGAGTGGATTCGACGCCATAACCCTGATGATTGGCTAGTAGTCCAGCACTTAGCCAAAGCCTTCAAGGATGAAGCGGCACAGTGGTTCACTGGTATGGACCCTTCTGGCAAAAGCTGGGTTGAAATACGTGCCGAATTTTTGAGCGCCTATGCAAAGAACAAGAACGTTGCATCTGAGCTTCACACGATTTGGGCGGAGGACGCCGAGTTTACGCTGGAAAACTTTATGAAGAGGGGAAGGAAGTTGAAAGCGTGGCTCAACGAGAGAAAAACAATGGACGAGGCCGCCGCGCAACTAGCGGGCTTGTCTTATTCCGGGCAAAACCGATTCGTCCGAAATATATTCGTGCGTGAATCGCCCAAAAGTTTGCAAGAGGCAATGGCGTACCTCGATGGACGAACGACCGACCACCATCGACCGCGTGCATCCTCCGGAGCCCCTGGTCCCCATACCAAGACTTCGGCGCCGCGAGATGGTAGGTCGCACCGTTCAGACGTCGAGTGCTACAATTGCGGAAAAAGGGGGCATCGCAAGGCCGAATGCCGATCAGCTACGCGGTCACAGACCAGTGGTCATTCACGGGACATAAAGGGCCCGAACAGCAGGGGTTCAGACTTCAAGAGGCCGGTGACCTGCTACAACTGTAGGGAGGAGGGACACATTGCCCCGAATTGCCCTAAGAAGGATGAGAAGGTAGTGAGGCTTTGTAATTTGACCTCTACTGAGAATACTCTGAAGCTAGCCGACGGTAAGGTGTTGACGTTTATCTTTGATTCTGGTTCGGACTGCTCTCTTGTAGCAGAGAGTCTGGTAGAAAGGTTGCCCGGTAAGAGACAATCAGTCTCTACACGATTAAGAGGTATTGGGAATGGATATGTAGATTGCCGAGAGCAGATCTCTGTGCTTGCCGAGTTGAATGGCATAAATGTTGAAATTGATTTGTATGTGGTGCCGGACGAAAGTTTGTCCGCGAAGTTAATTCTGGGTAAAGAGTTATTGGCAAATGGTGTCTCAGTCACGTTGGACGGAACCATGGTTAAATTTGCAAAGGTAGATAAATTCGTTGGCTCATGTAGTGTAGAGATGGACATCAACGCTGTTGATTGTGATTTGGTTGAAATGAGAGAACCACTTGTAGAGTTGTTGAAACTATATGCGAAACACATGAGCATTGAGGCTCCAAAGATTCGAGTAACATCTGGCAGCTTTGAGATTAGGTTGAAAGATGAAAATAAGATCGTGCAGAGAAGACCTTATAAGCTAGGCACTGTAGAACGGGAGACTGTAAGAGGTTTGGTTGATAAAATGCTCGAGGCAGGAATCGTTCGGGAAAGTAGAAGCCCGTTCTCTAGTCCGATCATCTTGGTAAAGAAAAAGGATGGATCGGATAGATTATGCGTAGACTTTCGGGAATTGAATTCGAACACGGTAGCAGATCGTTACCCGTTGCCATTGATTCAAGATCAATTAGATCGCTTGTCTGGCGCACACTATTTTTCGTCATTGGATATGACAGCTGGGTTCCATCAGATACCCGTCAAAGAGAACTCAATCGAGAAGCTCGCGTTTATTACACCCGACGGACACTTTGAATTTTTAACAATGCCATTTGGGTTGATGAATGCACCTTCCGTATATCAGAGAGCTATCAATGACGCGTTGGGAGAGTTGAGGTATTCTTTCGCGATTGTTTATTTGGATGACGTTCTTATACCCGGTAGAACTGAGCAAGAGGCTCTGTATAGATTAAAAGTTGTAATGGAAAAACTAGCCGAGAATGGATTCTCGTTTAATTTGAAGAAATGTAAGTTCTTGAAAACCGAAATTGATTATCTGGGGTACACTGTATCGCATGGAGAGCTGAGGCCCAACCTTCGAAAAATCGAAGCCCTGGTGCAATCGCCTATCCCCCGAACGCAGACCCAGGTAAGGCAATTGTTAGGGTTGGCATCGTATTTTCGTAGATTCATACCAAGATTTTCACAGATAGCAGCTCCTCTTTATAAACTTACTGCAGGTAGTGCGAAGACAATAACGTGGACAGACGAACACACCGACGCTAGGACCAAGCTCATTGAGTACTTAACATCAGAACCGTTACTGCGAATATTTGACCCTAATCTTCCAATCGAATTGCATACCGACGCTAGTGCCCTCGGATATGGCGCTGTGTTGCTTCAACGTGTCGATAAAGAAAAACATCCGATCGCTTATTACAGCAAACGTACCATAGACGCTGAAACTCGTTATCACTCATACGAACTCGAGACTCTTGCCGTTGTAAATGCAATAAAACACTTCAGACAATACTTAGTAGGACGTAAATTTCTAGTTGTGACCGATTGTAACTCCTTAAAGGCCGCGAGCCTTAAGAAAGATCTAACGCCACGTGTTTATCGTTGGTGGGCATTTTTGCAGTCGTTCGAGTTTGAAATAGAATATCGCGCGGGTGAACGAATGAAACACGCGGACTTTCTGTCGAGAAATCCAGTTACAGAAAAGAATGTACTGAAGGTAGTCAAAGACGACGCGAATAAAATAATCGAATTAGCCGATGACTGGTTGATCGTAGCCCAGCAGAAAGACGATGAAATAAAGACTTTGTACCGCGAAGTACTGGACGGATCGGAGACAGCAAAGACATACTCCATAAAAGACAAGATCTTGATGCGGACGATAGAAAGAAAATCGAAACAAATAACACTGCCCGTAGTGCCGAGATTGATGGTATGGTCACTCATACATCACGTACACGCGAATATCTGCCATTTGGGCTGGGAAAAGACTTTGGAGAAATTGTACGAGCTGTATTGGTTCCCCCACATGTCCAAGCGAGTTAAGAAATTTGTAGAAAATTGTATTTTGTGTCAAACTTGCAAATCGGTATCAAGACCGATGCAAGCACAGCTGCATCCTATAGACAAAGACGATACTCCGTGGTATACGATTCACATAGACATATCAGGAAAATTATCAGGTCCCTCTGACAAGAAAGAATACGTCTTCGTAATTATAGATGGATTTACGAAATTTGTAACATTAAATTGGATAAACAGTTTGGATACAGAAACAGCAATCAATCAGATAGAGAAACACTCGTTTACTTTTGGAGTTCCGAGACGAATCATTTGTGACCAAGGTTCAGGGTTTACAAATGCGCGATTTAAGAAATTTTGTGGAGAAAAGAATATTTTAATTCACCTCATAGCTTCGGGAACGCCCAGAGCTAACGGTCAAGTTGAGAGGGTTATGTCGACTATGAGAAATATGTTGTCAATAAGCAAGGCTCAGGGAAAGCAGTGGCAGAACGAATTAGGTAAAGTGCAGCTTGCGATAAATTCGACTGTTCAGAAAACGATAGGGAAAAGTCCCGCCGAAATTTTATTTGGTGTAAAAATAAATGCAATTGAGATTGAACGCGTGAAGCATAATAGCGTAGAGACCGAAAATTCTGATTTGAATGAGCTCAGGGCAAAGGCTGCAGATAGCATAACAGCAGAAGCCTCGAAAGAAAAAGAAAGGTTTGATAGGAAGAACAAACAAGTAAAGCCATTCAAAACTGGAGATTTTGTACTGGTGAGGAATAACGATAGGATAAAGACAAAGTTGGACGCAAAATATCGCGGTCCCGTGGAAGTCGTTGCGGTGCTATCGAACGATAGATATTTAGTCAAAAAAGTAGGCTCCGGATCGAGAGGCCGTAATAGCATTAAGGTATCTCATGATAAACTGATCGCAGCTCCAGGAGATGACGCGAGTCAGGATAGCTGTGCCGCAGAAAGCGATGAAGGTGAGAACAGTGTCGCGTAGCGATTCGTGTGATTCAACTGTGGTGGTATCAAAAGTTTTTGGGCATGAGTGCAAACATGGGGTTTTGCCGAGAGATTGTGCCCATGTGGGTCGGCACAATAAGTTGTTGAACAGACGCAGTCTGGTTCTGTTGGTTTCCGAATTCTGCTGAGAATTCGCAGAGAACATGTGGTTCTGGTCGAGCCGGATTTACGTGTAGAAATCCGAAGAGAGCATGGGACTCTGTTGTTTGGTCGAGCCGAATTTATGTGTAGAAATTCGAAGAGAGCATGGGACTCTGTTGTCTGGTCGAGCCGGATTTAATTGAAGAAATCCGAAGAGAGCATAGGACTCTATTGGTTGGTCGAGCCGGATTTAATTGAAGAAATCCGAAGAGGGCATAGGACTCTGTTGGTTATCGTTGTTTCAATTCAAAAGTGCGACTTTGGCTTTCGACGCTCGCTGGACTTGATCACCCAGAATCTTCGAACCCAAAGCCTAGATGTAACTTGAGAATGATTCGGCACGTCACAATGGTTAGAAATTGTACGGATGCGTAAGGCATGCGTACAGAGCTGTTGTGAGTACAGGGCAATGGTTAGAAATTGTACGGATGCGTGAGGCATGCCTGCAGAGCTATTGTCAGTAAAGGTCAATGGTTAGAAATTGTGAGGATGTGTGAGACATGCCCGCAGAGCTATTGGTGCCTTGAATACAGAATTTGTGGAAATTCACTTATGGTTAGATACGTTGGGACTTGCAGTGCGACTGTGAAGTACCGAGAGGAAGAGTAGAACGATACACATGATTGCACACATGATGTGGGGATAATATGAGATTTGGCCGAAGAATGATGGCAGACTTGTATGGTCAGGAAAGCCGAACGAGGACTAATGTCTGTCCGTTCGATGTCTGTTTTATTGTTTCAGAAGTAAATTAGATGGATGGATACTTGGCACTCGAGACGCGTGCTAGTCAGTATGGCCGTGTCGCATTGCCGGGAAAATTAAGATCTTGAACAGAGCTTCAGTTTAAAACAACGCTCTCAATTCCTGGTCAATGTTTATGCAACCTCAAGTGCGAGGTGCCAAGGGATCGGGCTGTATCGTTGCAACCACTCGATGAGTGCGTTTTGGAAAGAACCTCCCCCGATGGTGGTGGGTGGTGCATACACCACGAGTGGATTGTATCACGTAGAGGCCTAGGTTTTTTGAAGTGGAGACGCAGGGTGCTCCAGGCATTCTCTTTGCAACAGCAAGAAAGACAAGACGTCTTATTTTGTGATCATTAGAAGGCTCTACGTGGTACACCCCACTAGCACCGCTATCGGGTTATAATTTGTTTAATTTTGTATTTACTTGTACTCTAAATAAATTGTTTGTTAGCCGTGTCACTGCGGCAGTCAGTGAGATAATTATTTGTTAACTATTATTGGGTACGTGGAATACGTCTGGGTGTTTAGATCCTGACTAATAACTATAAGCTTGTTTTGCCCGGACGTATTACTCGTATCTGACATATATTATTACATATTCATCTTGAGCGTTACAGTGAGTGAGAATTCTTGGAACTCTAGGAAAGAAATTGAATTCAGAAGATATTTGGAACTGGGATGTTCAGTCAAGATATCTTAGCTGCATTAAAACGCTGATATCATTGAGACAGATACCAAGTTCGAAATAAATAGAAAAAAGTGATTGCTTATTTCAATAAATAGTTGAGCGTAGTCGGTAGAGCGTGCGACTAGTAATGCGAGCGAATGCGTGCGTCCCGGATCGAATCCCGGCCGAAATGATGCGATGTTTTTCTAATCTAAAAATCCTCACTTTGTATTAATACGCGGTTGATTACAATTAGTAGGTGTTGCTCAACGCATCACACATTGTAATAAATTCATTATAACAATCTGAATTTATTTTATAACGTTCGACCTAGATACCTATCTGACATTTTTTTTACATTGCTATTAGTCATTCCAATTCAATATTTTGTTAATCTAACAGCACGAATCAATCCAAGAAATGGATACGTTGTGTTACTGACTGAACACTCTGTTAAATCAAGCAGTTATGTCGCCAAACTGATGGTTCCATTACTTGGTTCAACTGGATATTGAGTTCCGGCTACTATTTTATACAACTAAATAGTTTGGTTCAATTAACACAACATTCACTTCCCCATTCTTGATCGCCGCATTTTGCTCAGTCAAATGAATATCATTTGCTCCAACAAATCCTTTCTCTCGGTGTATATATTATACACTGCTCAACCGATTCTTAGTTACACTAATTGAAAATTAATTTCACTAATTGGAATTCAATTTCACCGATTCAATCGCGACTATTGGAATATAATATATTGTGTTGCTAGAGACGAAAGTTGCAATCGGCAACTGTTGGTCATAGTAACGCAATATTTTGTTAAGTTTATGCTAATATTTTTCTCAGTATGCATGGCGCTTTGTTGGCCAGTACGTCGCAAGTATTTACGAAAAAAAAGAAGGAAATCAATTATAAAAATAGAAATTATGTGTCGCAGGTACCTTCCTGTTTTACTGTCATTCATAATACCATCGTGACAATATTGAAAAAAACAGTTTTAATGACACTCCCCAATTATGGGGGGAATGGGATATAATGCACGAAAAATAAATGGCATGATAAATTACTACATCGGCGTTTACATTTTGCTGGACAGTGGTACCAACTTAATTCGCGGCAGAAAAATTTCGGCTGTGAGATAGCCGCTTTTTCAAGCGGACTCCGAGATGGCTGGTTTTTCAACCGGACTCTGAGATAGCCGCTTCTTCAAGCGCACTCTGAGATAGCCGCTTCTTCAAGCGGACTCTGAGATAGCCGCTTCTTCAAGCAGACTCTGAGATGGCTGGTTTTTCAACCAGACTCTGAGATAGCCACTTCTTTAAGCGGACTCTGAGATGGCTGGTTCTTCAACCGGACTCTGAAATAGCCGTTTTTTCAACCGGACTCTGAGATAGCCGGTTATTCCGCGCGGGTATCGATTTTTGCAGGACTGTCTTCGTACTCATCAGGCTTAGAGGACATGTAGAGTTTTATTCAGCGGAGATGCCTCGTAGGATGAAAAGCTTTTACTGGATCGATGAGATATTGCTCGATTAATGATATTCACATCGTTTTGTTCGTAACCCTACTTGTCGAAGAGATGCGACGGGTCAGTCAGTCACCGAAGAAATCCTCGGTTGTAACTAATGTAGGAAATGAACAGAAATTCACACCTGGAATAAATTCATGAAGAATCAATATCGTATGCTATTAACTTATTAACTTTATCACTACCAGATGTGTTAATTTCACCAAGACAATTATTTATAACCTAATGATGTTTGAAATAAACTGAAATTATCGCCTGCAATCAATTTAATCTCATCACTACTTATTTATGAAATAGTATCGTATACCGTTGTATTATGAACAATATTAGAATTTAATTACACAATATTCTAATATGACAGTTCATTATATAATCCACGACGTGACAGCTACCGCTACGTATCTGACAGCGTTGTCATTGACGAAAGTAAATAAGGAAGCCTCTATTAGACTGGCCGGTTTCCTCAGAATCGCTCTGTATAACATGACATCTTCTTCTTCATCCGTTTGCTTAACCCGTTATTGGGGGTAGGACGGAACGTTCCCTAACGGCCATAGACTATATTGTTGACAGCTGGACGGGCAAACGCTCTCAATTTCCCGTCCGCCTAGCCTAAGTCTTTTCGTGGGCCCAAGAAAAGAAGGCACGCCTCTCTATGTTATTTATATACCCATACAACTGCCTCGTGACGTCATCGTGGAGACGGAAAAGACCAAGAAAATTCTTGATCAAACTGAGCATTTCTATAAATCGGAATATTAGATCTCAGCTCTCCGTGCACCGATCGCATAAAAGTTGGGTTTAAATGAAAGCTGTTTGAAACCATATTCTAAGATGAAAATTTGAATCTCGTATAAAACCCGAGTCAAAATAAAATAAGGATAATATCATCGCCGTATAGGCCGAAAAGCTCTCGTGCGGGTATAGAAACGCGGTCGAGCCTCACGCCGCGCGCTTATAAATTCTTTTTAATGCACTTGGCGCGAGACTCTACCGAGTCTCTTGATTCTGCACAATCACTGTGATGGGGTGGGCACTTATGAAAGTCAACGGATAGAATCTTTATTTACTCCAATCACTTTGAATCCTTTGGATAGAAAGGGATAAAGATAATGAATCACCCTATCAACGGTCTATCTTTACGAATCTCTTGCTATCTTCTCTTGAGTCCAAACTAAGGCCTATTCTTTCCAATCTCTAATTTCCTTTCTAATCCTATTCACCGTCTATCTACGTGAATCTTCTTCTATGTGATTTGAATCCAAACTAGGGCCTATCCTTTTCAATCTCTAATTTCCTATCCAATCCTATCCATCGCTAATCTACGTGAATCTTCTTCTACCTGACTTAGATCTAAACTAGAGCCCATCCTTTTCAGTCTCTGATTTCTCATCCGATTCTATCCACAGCTTATCTATCTGACATCCATCTGAATCCCTCTGATGGTCCGCTTAAAATAATAATCGCGCCTATCTTTGCGTATCCCCAATTTCTTATCCACTCCTAACTATCTGAATCCCATTCAATGCCTATTTGAATTCGAAGTCCCGCCAATCCGTTTGTATCCTTAATTTCGCATTCACTTTTATCCACAACCTATCTATCTAAATCCCGCTGATGGTCTGTTCAAATTCAAAGTCCCGCCAATCCGTTTGTATCCCTAATTTTGTCGAATGTCTGCGGAATAGTGACAAGTATATTTGAATCTTTGATTTTTTATCCAATCTTACCCACGCTCTATCTATGTTAATCCCTTTCAATGTCAATCATAATTCCAGTCGGGTCTATCTTTTCGTATCCCCGTGTTCCTATCTAATCTTATTCACAATCTATCCATGTTAATCCCTTTCAATATCAATTAGAATTTAGAGTCGGGTCTATCTATTTGTATCTACGTTTCCTGATCCAATATTATCCACGGCTTATCCATGGTAATCCCTTTTGATGTTTATTAGAATTCAAAGTCGGGTCTATCTGTTCGTATTACCGTTTTCTCATCCAATCTAATCCACAGTCTATCGATGTGAATTTCTTACAATGTCAATTAAAATTCAAGGTCGGGTCTATCTTTTCGTATCCTCCTTTTCTTATCCGATCATATCCATGTGAATTGCTTCCAATGTAAATTGGAATCCAAATTCAGGTCTATCCATTCCTACCCACGTTTTCCTATCCAATCTTATCCACCATATATCCATGGTAATCCCTTTCAACCTCTTTGCGGCCACTGTTCCATATCGATGCTCTCGGTAGAAAAGTGTCTAACTCCACTTTTTTTTAAAAGGCATTTTTTTGTACGTCATGTTGAGAAATATCATTCTTTATACGTTTTTTGGCTGTCGTGAAAAATTTACAAAAATGGAGTTAGACAATTTGCTAATTAGAACCTCGATATATGGAACAAAAGTAAAAATGACCTCTAGCGCGCGTACGTTGTTGTGTTATTTAAAAAACAAAAAATCCTGAAACATTTTTTTTCTTCACGGAACCAAAGAATTCGGCCGGGAAGAGGTTAATGTCAATCAATATTTAGTCAGCTTTAGATTTTTGTATACTATCATCCATATCTGAGTCTAACACCGTATATACCCATGTGGATCTCATGCTATCCCATAGCTAACCAGATCTTGGATTGCGTAACATTTTACCGCCAATTGGATTATCTATAGGATCTTTGGATACAAAATCGAGGTTAGAAAAGGATAGGCCTGATTTTATATCGAGATCGAGATAGAAAAGGATTCAATCAGATAGGCGAGGGATAGATTCGGATAGAAAGTCGGGGTTAGAAAAGGATAGGCCTGATTTTATATGGAGATCGAGATAGAAAAGGATTTAATCAGATAGGCGAAGGATAGATTTGGATACAAAATCGGGGTTAAAGAAGGATAGGCCTGATTTTATATCGAGTTTGAGATAGAAAAGGATTCAACCAGATAGGCGAGGGATAGATTCGGATATAAAATCGGGGTAAGAAAAGGATAGGCCTGATTTTATATTGAGTTTGAGATAGAAAAGGATTCAATCAGATAGGCGAGGGATAGATTCGGATACAAAATCGGGGTTAGAAGAGGATGGGCCTGATTTTATATCGAGTTTGAGATAGAAAAGGATTCAATCAGATAGGCGAGGGATAGATTTGGATAGGAAATTGGGGTTAGAAAAGGATACACGGAGAAAAATCTCCGGTTCAGAGTACCGTAATTGATAAAAAATTTTACCGAAGTCGCTGGTGCGTATATGGATAGAATGCCTGTACGGTAATCTCTACTTCATTTGTCTGGTAAAGCTTGGATTTGAAATTCTGATTCTCAAAGCCAATCCCGGGCATCAAAATTACTAAAACGTATGTTATATCGATGGCTCCTATCGAAACAAGCGTAACTCAGCAGTGCAGGAAAGAAGAGCGTATCTCGGCGAAGCAGTTAAGAAAGGCGTATGTCCCCTATGACACCCTATGACGAATGCCTTTCTTAACTGTTTCGCCGAGTTACGCTTTTCTTTCCTGCACTGCTGAGTTACGCTCTTTTCGATAGGAGCCATCGATATTTACTCCGTTCATGCAGCTTATTCTCTAGTCAATGCTGTAAGCGTAATGACAATACAACGATAAATTTACTAGTCAGTGCTGTAATTGCTACGACGAAGCAACGATAAACTTACAGGAGCATATAGTCAAAATTACTGTCGCGATGCGATTCATTGAGCCAGCTGCTATCGTTGAAATAACCAAACTGTACGGTACACTCATCAAGCTGAGGGAATAGTCAATTCACTAGTTACCAGTGTCTATAGTTAAAAGTACTGATCGGTGCAGTCGTACCTAAAATATTGTTTTGTTCGCTATACTAAACTGTTTGGTAAAATAAACTGTACAGGCATTCTATCCATATAGGGCCTTGCCAGTCTGGTTACATTTACCAGAAGTTCGGTGATTTTAACATGCAAAGTATAGGCATCGAAATAATAAGTCTGCAATTACAATACTTGTTAGTTTATTTAACATTTTTACATTTTAACTTATTTTGTGCAATTGGTGTATACCATGAAGATTCGGTTTTTCTGGCTGATTTATTTAAGCTAAGTTTTGGATTTCTGCGTTGACAGGAGGGTCTTCTGCAGTAGTGGTGGGTTTTTGTGGGACGAAATACTGGCCTGTATGTTATAAAATTGTATATTATGCAGGAACTGAGGCCAATGAACAAGAACGCACATTATACGAGTAAAAGTGAATTAATAAAATTACTTACCAGTCCTCAGGTTTAAAAACGAAGAGAAGTAGTCTGGCACTACGTTCTGTTCTTGATCCGAGCTTTGGTAAGACGGATTCACGTTTATTGAATAGCCCAAGTCACCACCGTAATGAGCCATGATGCCTCAATTTTCAAAGTGATCAACGGTTCCACACTCAACTGTGTCAGGAACTATATTCACCGTTGACCGAATCACGCACTGCGGTAATTTTGCCTCCAAACACACGCTACAAGCATAGACTAGTGAAAACCACTGCAGCGGCATGCGAATCCAACCGGTCTCCTAGTTCTTCTACAACGGAGCCGGTAAAATTCACCACGCACTGCGGTATCTTTTCCGCCAAACACGTGTTACAAGCATAGACTGGTAAACGTCACCACCGTGACGTGCAATGCAGACCGTTTCTGCAGTGCTGTTACCGACGGGGCTGGTATACAATTCGTCACACTGTGTGGCAAAACTTACACGGAGAAAAAAATATCGCTCTCAGAGCTATCTAATAGATAGCTCTTCGTAGATCGCTACTGTAGCGATACGTTTTCTTATGGTAACAACACGGTATCGCTATTCCAGCTATCTGTTAGATAGCTGGAATTGCTATACCACATTTTTCAACGGCCTTTATTTAACTGAATCTGAATAATTATTTCTATGACAATCTACCTTTTAAAAGAGTCAAATTCAAATACATACATAATATTTTATGTAATGTTGGTCATTTAAACAATAATGATCAACAAAGTGAATGTATCTTCAGATTTTTGAGGTTATAAAATATGTCAACGCGCAACACGACAGCGTAGCGTATGGCTCTTCCAACGACGTATGTATATCCCGTATAGCTATTTTAGCTATCTAACGTATCGCTCTCAGAGCTATCTACCAGATAGCTACAGTAACGATCTAATAGATGGTCAACTGCGTATAGTTACTGTAGCGATACAGTATAGCTCTGAGAGCGATATTTTTTTCTTCGTGTACAAATTGATCGGTAAATCATGCGCTCATTTTTGTCTAATTAACTCGACCATCCAAAATGTATATTATACGAGAATATCGGTACAATCTACCATTATAACATGGGTAGAAATCTCCGTAACTTTATAGCAGTCGTCACGTTCACGCATGTACTTTTGTGAGAAATAAATGAGATATGCGCATGCGCGAGAGAAAAGAGAGACGTGTGAAAAAGGAGAGAGATGTGGAGTCAGTGTGGTAGGAACAACGGAGAAGTAAAGATAGCGCAGAGACGTATTTGAATAAGAATAACCCGAATAAAAATTGTTATCGAGTATATTAGGAAAATAAGACGAGTCTTTGTCTGAAGAAACTTTAACGTTAATTACAATAAAATAATACTCTATCCTGACGAAAATATATTGAATCATTTGATAAACTTTTTCCCATCCTCATCCACATAATCTAAGGTAAACTTGAATTCTATCGCTAACATATCAGACGTGGGATCAGGAAAAGTAAATTCAAGTGATTCAAATAGTGATCGCGTTATTATTAGTGTTTGTACGAGTGTTATAAGTTTAATAAAACATTTTCAAGATCTTTTGTGGCGTCGTTAAATTTGAAAAGTTACGGTTAAAATTCGGAGTAATGAAGTGGTGTATTGTGATAGAAAAAACTTGAACGGTTCTGGAAACAATAACTTTGGCGGATTTAGACAAGGTATTCAAGATAATCCACAATCAACAAGGTCGTCCTTGTTGATGCCACAGCTTGGTGAGAACTTTCAAACACCGGGCTTCGTAACTGGAAGTCCATCACTACCGGATCTCTCAAGATACGATAGTGTAATTTTCCAACCGTCGGTAATACAGAGCGCGTCAATTCCGAGTTTATAAACGTCGGTTCAAGAGAGAAATTCAGTTAGTAATCCGGCAGTAGATAATTTCAAACCTCACGTATCGATGGAGGGAACAGAGAATATGAATCGCAGAGGCGACAACATGAATAAGACACCACCGATTGATTCAACCCTGCTTGGTCAAGATGAAGGAAGTCAATCGATGAATCAAATACTGGCTATTATGACCCAGTTATTGCAACAAAACGCTACGATGTTACAACAGAATCAAACAGTTAACACGCAACAACGTAGTTTTCATATTATGCCAGATTTATCGAAATCGGTTGGAGATTTTCTTGGACACGAAACTCCAGCGGAAGCTCGACAATGGTTGGACCATGTTGAAATGTCTGCGCGAATTCATAACTGGCCTAAAGCTTTTCTTTTTGAATCTGCAACAATGCATCTTAAGAAGACAGCTTATTCTTGGTTGTTGGCGAATCGAAGTTCGTTTCATAGCTGGCAACATTTCCTTGAAGCATTCAAGAAAACATTCATACCGTAACCGAACAAAACTCAAATGTGGAATAAGTTACAATATCGTAAACAAAGTGATACTGGAAATTTAGCTGATTATTTTCAAGACAAAGTGAAGTTAAGTAAATCGTTGAATTTAACTTATCCAGAAATGAAAGAGCAAGTAGCATCGGGATTGTTGAACAGAGATACGGCAATGCACGCGATGGCTTCTTCGTATGCAGATGTAGATGAACTGTTTTACGGTTTGAGCGCGTTTAAAAGAACTTTAAATTCATATGATCGTTACCGTCCCAAGTCAAATAAAGACGCACATGACCCCAAAGCTAAGTCTCGTCCAAAATTTATGAATGGTGTAGAATCAACAAAAGCGAACGTTACGAGTGATAAAACGAGTTCTACGATTACTTGTTTTAATTGTAAGAAACCGGGACATTTGTCGCGTAATTGTGCAGACCCACGTAAAGTACCGCAATGTACGGATTGCAACGGAACCGGGCATTATGCCAAATATTGTACGAAGCCAAAGTCATTGGATAAAGCGGAAGTAAAACTTTTAACGAGTAGTAATGATAAAATGCTATCATCTTCAATGAAAACCCTGGCGAAATATTTGAAAAATATTAAGGTAAATGACGTAGTGTTAAAATCAATGATTGACACGGGCAGTTCTGATTGTACAATAAAGGCTACCGCTGTTTTATGTCATGGTTTCGAGGTTATTCGTCGACCGAGTTTGCTGAGTGGTTTTGGAAGTTCCGATAATCCAGTGAGATCATGTGGTATCATTCAAGCTAAAGTTGAAGTAGATGGGGTGCAAGCTGATTTAGTGGAATTACGTATAGTGCCGGATGATGTGCAATCGGTAGATGTGTTGATCGGAAGAACATATACGGACTTAGATCATATTGCATATGTCAAAATGGACAACGAGTTACTTTTCCTTGAACGTGAAAAATTCGAATTATCGAAAGTCATGCCAGAATTAACGTCTCAAGCCAAAGAACCAACGAGTTTGAGCGAAACTGTTTTACCATCTGGTACGATTAACTTCGTTAATGTTAAGGATAATGAGTCGATTTTACCATTACCCTTGATGAATTGTGGTCAACGAACGAAGATTTTCCAAGCAGGTGAAGTTATCGAGCCAAAGATGATGATTGTTGAAGATCGTCCAGCTGTACTACAAGAACGAAGTTCTACAATTCAAGAAGAAGAGGTGAACATCGATGCAGCAATCTCTGGAGATCAACGGAAAGTTTTAGTGAATTTGCTGAATGAGTATCGCGATTGTATCGCACAAAATATATTCGAAATTGGTAAATCAGATTTGGTAGAAATGGATATTCAAGAGAAACCAGGTAGCGTACCAGTGTGTGTAAAACCGTATAGCGCTAATTCTCAAGATCGAGAGACGATCAAAAATATTGTAACAGATTGGAAGGATGCAGGCTTAGTAAGGGAAACTTCTTCGCCGTATGCTAGTCCCGTATTGCTAGTTAAAAAGAAAAATGGAGATTCTCGTTTAATAGTCGATTATCGAAAGTTAAATGCTCAAACGGAACGAATCAATTTTCCCTTGCCAAGTATGAATGAATATTTAGAGGTACTTAGTGGCGCAAAACTTTTTGCAACGCTTGATCTGGCTCATGGCTACTTGCAATTACCTTTAAAGGAAGAGGCTAGAGCTAAAACTGCTTTTATTACACCGGATGGTACGGGGGAGTTCACACGAGCAATGTTTGGTTTAATGAATGCTTCTTTTTATTTTTCAAAATTAATGGAATTTGCCCTCGGACCACTTCGAAATAAAATTTTAATATTTTATTTAGATGATATTTTAGTAATTGCTCGAGATTGGAAGGAGTTGTTAGATCGACTACGAACCGTGTTTGAAGCGTTGCGAAAAGCTGGCTTAACCTTACGTTTTTCAAAGTGTAAATTTGGTGATAAACGAGTTGAATATTTAGGTTTCGTAATTGGCGAAAAAGGTATTGAACCACCCTGGTAGAAAATTAAACGGAATATGGCCAGAATCCGTTGAATTTTCTGCTCGGTAGGCAGATTCTGGGCAGAAAAAATGGCCAGAAACCCCGCGGTCTGACGACGTATTCTGATGAAGGATCTGGTCAAGGAATTCAATACAAAATTGTAGGTTAGAATTTTAGATTGAATAAATAATGGTAGAGCGTAGATATACTATGGTATAAAAGAATGTTTTATTATGAAATAGAAATAAATACATTGTTTTGTCAACGTTTTATTTTATTTTTTTTATTTATTTTTTTTTATTTTTTTTTTATTTTTTTTTTATTTTTTATTCATTTTATTTTTTCATACATCTAGTTTTGGTCGTTCCACTTATGAACATTTGTTAGAACGTCACTTAAAGCTTGTTTTAACTGCTCCGATCCAGTACTTAAATTACAGTCTTTCCTCATTTTTATTATTATACCTGTAAATAAGATTTATAGAATCTGTGAGAATCATGAGAATAGGAATGAAATTAATATTATTGATACAAATTATTTACCATCAATCAGCTTACAGAGTTCAGTAAGTTTGAACTTTTCTTTTTCTTTATGGACCGGTGAACTTCGAAGAGCTGTGAAGTTGCTTGCCACTTTTTTAGAGAGACATTTTTTCAGCATCTTGACTATAGATTTAGTTATGACGTTGTCAGCATCCATCAAAAACTTGAGTTCTCGATACTGAAAAAATGAGAAATGTTTTAGTTTTCTACGGTGGAATATCAATAATTAACTACGAACATAATTTGAACCTACCATATCACTCTTGAAAGATGGATCACATCTCAATTTATCATCGAAAATTCGAAAATCTTCATATGTAGCCACTGGGAGTGAAATATTATATTTCTGCTTGAAGTCAATGGATTGGTGCGTAGAACTTTTTTTTCCTACATGTCCATTTTTTAAAACAGCAATGTCACCACCTATCTCAGTTTGTTTCTGCTTAATTTCGGTAATATCCTCACACATTCGATTTAGACACTCCATGACCTGTGTTTCGAACACTGAAATAAGTACAAATATTCATAAATTAACAGAATACGTGAAAAATTTATTCGAACTATTTATATACTCACTTGACTTATGTTCGACACTTTCTAAATGAACAATTGATGCATCGCTAACTATTCCCTCAAACTGAACAATACTTCCTGGAGTGATAAATAGAAAATATTTGTAAATAAATATTATTTTGGAGTATTTCAACTTATTTGTTATCATATAGTTTTCTTTACCTGCTGGAGTTGTTAATTTTTGCACACATGAACTGGTACTTGGAGCATCAATTGGAAGAACAGGTTTCACAATATTTTTTTCATTTGAGGTTGAAGTGTTCATTGGAATTTCAAGTAGAACTATCGGTTCTGTAACATTTTCTCCACTCAACTCTGAATTTGGTGATTGACTCGGGGGGGTGTCAATTGAAACTGCTAATGGTACTGAATTTTGTTTAGGTAACTTTGAAGTCTTTTTCTTTCCTGATTTACTTTTAGTGTTTTCCTTATCACTGTTATCTATATTTTTATTTTTGGATGAAGATTCTTCTTGTCGCAAGTCATTTTCCTTTTCAGGTTGAAACATATCACTAAGTTTCTTAGCCTTATCCTGTAATTTTCTCCTTTTGACGGCAATGGTCAATTGTTTTTGAGCCTCTGAGGCGCTATCCTCTGATTCAAGACTAAATACGTGTGCTTCTTTTTTCAATACATCTAATTTCTTCATTCCCTCTTCATATGTATCTGAAAAATTGAAAAAAATAAGTTTGTCTCTTATTACTATACTAATAAAATTTATAAAAATAACAATGTATTCGTGTAAATAGTGTAAATAGAATGAATCTTTGATAAACTTACTTGCTCGCCCCAATAGTTCCACTGAAAAAATTGGCCAAGCTTCTGGAACATCAGCGTTGCTCTTGACCAACGAATGTATAAGTTCCTCGTCTTCAACAGTGTATGGACCTTGCATAAATTTTACAACACATCTGGCTCGGGCTTTGTCAAAATCCAACCACTTAGTAGGAACTATATCGATATTCTCTACTTGTCTCCTTTTGCCTCTGTGTACTGTAACGCTGTTTTTAATTTGGGAGAGGAAAAACCACAGATCTGGTTACAATTCGGCACTTTTCCGTGTTAATTACTTAATTACCAAAGTGTTGGGCGCCAGACGCTACTGCGTCGTTTCGATACGATAACACAACTTACTAAAACCAAAAAACTTACGGAAATGCGTCGAGCGACAACTCGACTAGCTCAGATAACAAAGCCTTAGATAGAGGGGCAGGGTACACCACGTAAAACAATATTAATTCTTTGAGATAGTTGAGATCACATCAATCAATTATTTATTAATGAAATCAGATAACTTAGACGAATCATACAGAATTGGCGATATTATTAATTGTTTGTTACGATAGTTTTCCTAACTGTTCAGGACAGAATTTACTCGGTTATGATACAATTAAATCAGAGGAATGTGTCAGAGCTGACTCGATATAAAACGATTAAACTAGACTCCAGACTTGGTATCACAGAGCGATACATCGTACCCAATAGGCAAAAGTTTATATTTCATAACACACCCTGAGATTAAGAGTCTCATACTCTATTTGCTAAGATTTTAAGCAATATAATCGGTAACAAACGATACAGGTTCCCTACTCATTGATTCAGAGCGATAGATTGATCTTTAACCAAATTCCGACGATACGAGATCGATAATTACGATACTAAATTATCCAAAAACAATACTAGATCTTACATACGATAACGAACTATCCAAAATTGACTATATCTTACTAACCTAACAAAATAACGATAATGAATTATCCAGAATTGACTGAACCTTACTAAACTATAACAAATCAGCAATAATAACCTAAACTATACGCGAGGCCTAAGCCCTCGCGGCTATCTTCGCTCAGGGTACTCCAGGAAAAGGTATTTTCTACAGTATTTCATGCACAGTATTATTCTAACATACTAAATCAAAAATATAAGCCATACGAGAAGCGATAAGCAATAAATTATAGCCAAAAAGCAATGAAGATCTATGTAACTCA
Organism: Tenthredo livida; assembly: GCA_963992785.1. NCBI lineage: Eukaryota > Metazoa > Arthropoda > Insecta > Hymenoptera > Tenthredinidae > Tenthredo > Tenthredo livida. The sequence continues at coordinate 28,795,571 of OZ023064.1, forward strand.
GCCAGACTCGAGGTTGTTCGATAAATCAATTAAACAAAAATTAAAGACGAGCCTCTTAGCTCAATGACCAAAAACGAGCCTCTTAGCTCAATAACCAAATTAATAACCAGAACCTTATACGAACGACCTCGTGTCCTCACAAAAGAATTAAGACCTTACCTTAATTAAGTGGCTCAATGTAGCACAAAACACACTATTTTATTAATACTCGATAATGCGATAGATGATACGATAGGCGACACTCGATGAATTATGATGCTTGATGAGTGGCGTAGACTAGAGCGAAGAGTAGACCGATTAACAGGTGTACCTTCCTTATATAGTCTTTATTTCCAGCCGTCAGCTCATCCTTCAGATTTGCGCAGTCACGTGACATATCGGTAGTCTAATTGGTCGGTGAGCGACAGATTTTGACGAACGTAATTTAGGAGAAGTCTACCTCACCCCTGCCGCTGCTAATACCGCTCCTATTACCGCCTTCCTTTTGAATCCCCGGGCGCTGGACTCACATGAAGCCTCGCTCGCCCGGCCACCCGATATTTCTTCTAGGGCCTTACACCATTGGTCGATCCACCAGAAAGTTAGTGGTAGCTTCGTGTCTCGGCATACTAGGGCTTCACCCACGAAAAGATTCGATAGGTCGGAACGCTGATCCGGGGGTTGTCATGACCAACCACGGCCGCGATAACAGATTCGGAGACAGTTTGACGATAGTAACTGCACTGACCGATTGTGCCTTAGGTGGGAGGCGGTAAAGATGCACCTTCACATGCCCTGTTCACCACCCTCACATCAGCAGTGCATTTTCTTGTAGGCGGTAGCTCTCCGGATGACGGGAGGATTTCGTTGTGCTTCTCGCACATCCCTGTACGCCGTCAATCCGATAGTTGGAGGTGGTAGATCTTTCCACTTGAGAGGAGGCGCTGACCTTGGGGTTTTCTGGACCAACCATGGTTTGCACGCCGACAGAATCGTCCTTGACGATATTGGAGGCTTCTTACGTTCGGTAGAATCGCTTTTCCTTCGGTAGTTCCCACGACGACGGACGTCTCGTGGAGTATCGAGCTCGAGATTACATAGTTTACAAAAAATAAAATAGTGTTAATTAGACCTAATCATTTTTCCCTAAGTTTTCTCTTTTCCTGAAGACCCTGTCTACGCCACGCATCGTCGCATTTTCGAGAGAATCGCCTTGTGGCGGGGAAATTTAAAATACCACGTCACAGTACAAAACGTACAAGACTGTACTTTTGCAGTTTGTACTGAGTCTCTGGCTCACTGTCGCTGTCAGACATTCTGAAAAGGAGCAAAATAGACTGAAATCAATATTTGTATATAAATTTCATGTATTTTTAAGTAGGAAATTTTCATTGTTACATTTATGATTGTAATAAAAATATCAGCATTGAGGTTATTTATGCAAAAAAAGAGTTTTTCATTGAAGAATTAATATTAAAGATTCTGAATTTCAACTTACTTTAAAATCAAATGATGCTGCTAAATACTAGTTCTTGAACACAATAATTGTCTTAAGATGATCTAAATTGATAAACAATTCTTATGTTGCTCTGAAGTGCAAACAAATATCAACTTAGTTATAGTGACAGTGTAAGGTTAGGTTTTGTTTAAATAACAAGTGTCAAAAAATAAAAATGCCAACCAAGTGTTTACATTCAATGCATATGAATTTGTGAAAACAAAAAATTACAATCTCATTAAATTATTATTTTCAATTGAATTAGTTTAGATTTTATCCACATTTTAAGAATTATTTTTTCCAATTATATCAGTTTAGATTTTATCCTCGTTTTAAAAATTATTTTGTGTATGTAATAATTCTAACAAAAATTATTCAATATCATAGGAGTCATTGATACAGACAATCTAGACTTTTCAATAGAAGATTAGATAATTAATAAATTACACTTATGATTTCACATACCTTTAAATGTCTTTTGTCGCATACATTTCTATCATAACTCATTTAATGAAGTAGAGGAATCACAAATGATCTAATTTGCTCGTCTTTCGAGAAGTTCATTTTCAATTTAACTAGCTTCTGTTCGATGTTCTCCAAAGGCACACAGATGGTATCATTTGACAGTCGACTCACTTCCCAAATATTAAAAGTACTAGAATCACATGGATTCTTTAGAAGTGACTCTTTTCTTGCATATTTCCTGACTTCCACAGAATTTATTTTGTCATCTGTATGATTAAATTTACAAATTTCTGCAACTATTTCACTTCTTAGAAGAACTGTGCAATTTGAATGTTTTGTAGATAGAATTTTTCCTTTATAGTTTATTTTACGTATCTTCCTTTTCTTCACAAGAAGTACTTGTAGTTCAGGTGCAACAGTGATGAGTTTCTTCATAAACATTTCTTTTTCCTTCATACGTTTGCAATACTGAGCTATTATGTGAGTTGGTGATCTTATTGCCGTACTCACAGTTCCCAAGTACGATTCAAATGGAAAAGCACTCAACTCGCTCAAGGAACAGCCCATATTCTCCACATCATCAGCTACATGAATTAAGTTATGTACATTCAGCGAAACAAAACTTGATCCGTACAAAATTGGAGCTTGTTTGACAAAGCCTATGAAGTTTCTTTTTGCTTCTACGATGTGAAGATTCCAATTTTTATCTGAAAGCAATCTGCATGCCACAGTGAACTTCATAAAATGATTGTAAACATTCTCTGGAAGCAACTTCTGAAGAACAAGAGCGGCAGCATATAATGAAAAAAATTTAAATTCCACAGCTTTATACTTGCTCCAGTGTTCTATAGACCTCATTTTTCTTGGGAATTCATCTGGAATATCATTTTTAATCATTTCAGTTCTCCGTACCAATTCTTCTTTCAAAGTTGCACTCAATCTAATCTTATGGGTAGATCAAGATAAAAGAAACTCAAGAATTCTCTTTGTGCAACCAAGATATAGAAGATGCATAGGGTTGAGCACAAACTGTGATATTAAATTCGATGGTGGTTTGATTGCAGATAGCGATGAGACACCAACATGATGATCAGTGTCTTCAAAGGTGTTGAAACTCATTTCTGTTCTCTTTGGTGCGTCAACTTCTAAAAATACTGTCACTTTATCTTCCTTCTGTCCAATAACTTGACATCTCTCACAACCATGAAATGCTACATGTCCCACTACACATTTTAAAAACGATCTGGCTGAAGTGTCGCACACAAAAAATTTAATTTTCACTTGAAACAATTTTTCTTGAATAATTATTCCTTCTTGAAGTACTTGGTTGAGTTCTTGAATAAACTTCTGTAAATATTGACAAGAATCCTTGGGTTCTTCATTTCCAGAGTAGACTGCGACCGTAAAAGGTTCATATAAATCTGGTTTCATATCAATCTTACAAAGTATGGGCCAAACAGTCAAAGGACTGGATTTAAACGGTGACATTCCATCAATATGCACTATGATTTCTATAATTTTTTTGTCATGTAAATGTACATCTACCTGCTTCAATAACTGCTCTTTCAGACCCAAGTATATGAATTCTCCTGAGTTTGTACTTATTGCCATCTTTTCAATGTTCGATAAATCCACTTTGCATTTCAGAAGAGTTTTTGTACACGCAGGAATTGATGGTAAGAGTCTTCTTTTCAGGATTTTCAGCAACTTATCCACATGTTGATGTGATACATTAGTACTCACAACCCATTCTTGAATTTCTTGTATTTCTTGAACTTCTGCCACATCCGATACATCACATATAGACTCTTCATCACTGCTACTATCACAAAATGAAATTATACTAGCACTTGTTGATTCTGAGAGAGGCAAATCACTACAATTTGATTCACTAACACTTACATTATCATCTGATGCATCTGTCAAATTTTCACTTGTATCTATGTTTTCTAATAGTTTAACGCCATGCAGTATTTCATCCAGCTTCTGTTGATTTATTCTTTCCACGTAACGTCTTTTTCTATAGGGTTCCATTTCATGAGAAAAAAATAAACAAAACGGAGTAAAATACACTCTAAATATTCAACGTGCTCCAAAACAACGTAAATTAAGAACTAAAATTTTTTCGCGTACACTTTTGTGCATAGAGACATGATTTTATTGTCAAAAAACGGTCTATATATTTGAGCGTGCTCCAAAATGATGAATCTAGCAAAGTAGCAAGTCATCAGCTGTTCATACACATACATAACCTACAGTCCTGAACTTTGTATGTATGCGTGTACGTGTGACACATGGCAAACTTCCAGAGACAGTGGGAGAGAAAGAGAGAGAAAGAGGAATAGTGAGAAAGAGATAGAGATACCTGCGTGCGCATCCACCTATAGCTATGTATAAGGGTAAATTAACCGTGGCTTCTGATTTTTGGTATACGTGTCATCGGCATACTATGTTTGAAATATATATTTATAAATTTTAAGTTTAGAGGTGTTGAGCACGATCATTTTCATTCATTTTTCCAGCTTGTAGCATTGGGTTTACATAACCTCAAACATAGGAGCTAGGAATCATTCACCAGATTTTGGTCAGATACTGGCCAAATACACCATGAATATCTGGGCAGATTCTGCCCAGATGATCTGCCCAGAATCTGTTAAAAGGCCAGATCGTCTGGTCAATTTTCTACCAGGGCAGGTCCAATAAAAGTGGAAGCAATCTCAAAATATCAAATACCTAAAGATGTACATGAAGTACGAAGATTTATCGGAATGGCGAGTTTCTTTCGAAGATTTATCCCGAATTTCGCGTCAATAATCGCTCCATTAACGGAATTGACTCGTGAATCGGTTGATTTTAAATGGTCAGACGAGGTAAATTCGGCATTCACGAAGATTAAAGTGCTTTTGATATCAAAACCAGTTTTGGGAATTTTTAATCCTAAGGCGGAAAAGACAGAACTGCATACAGATGCAAGCTCTGGGGGACCTGGTGCAATTCTTTTGCAATCGGATGAGCGAGGCATGATGCATATGATATTCGCGGTTAGTCGCAGAACATCGATGGTAGAGCGTAACTATCATTCGAGCAAACTTGAGCTCATGGCAGTTGTATGGGCTGTGGAAAGGCTGCGAACATTTCTGATTAGTCTGAAATTTACTATTGTTACGGATTGTCAAGCTTTGGTTTACTTGAATGTAAACAAAACGATGAATCCACAAGTTGTTCGATGGTCATCAGCGCTTGCTGAATATGATTTTGAGATTAAACATCGAAAAGGAATATCTATGCATCATGTTGATGCTTCATCTAGAGCCCCAATTGAAGATTCTATAGATGAAGAATTGATGGAACAGGCGTACATGTTTCAATTAGCGATACGAGAAGAGGAAATTTTAATGTACCAACAGATAGATTCAGAATTGAAAAGGAAAATCCAAATATTGTCTAAAAATCGTGCTGATTGTTCTAAAGCCGATCTTGATAGCGTACGAGATTATAGCCTACATGATGGAATACTTTATCGGAAAATAGTTAGGAATGGGAGTGAAGTAGAGTTGTATGTAGTACCATCCGTGATGCGTAAGGCTATTGCGATAAAATATCATGATCTTTGTAGTCATTTTGGGTTAGATAAAACGTTGGCGAGAGTCCAGGAATATTATTATCTTCCACGAATGAGAAACTATCTTAAAATGCATATTGCTCAGTGCCTTGAATGCATGTTGAGTAAGATTAGTACTGGTCAACGAGCTGGGGAGTTACATCCAATTGTACCAGGTAACCGACCATTTGCAAAAGTTCATATAGACCATATTAGTCCATTTATAACGTCTAATAGAGGGAGTAAATATATCCTTGGAGTAATCGACACGTTAACGAAATATGTTGTATTTGAACCAGTTCCAAATACAAGTGCTGCTGCGACAGTACGTAAGTTAGAAAACTTTATTTCGCGTTTCGGTGCACCCGATAGAATAATTAGTGATCGAGGAACAAGTTTTACGGCAAAGAAATTTGAAGAAATGTGCTCTACATACGGGATAATACATACACTGAATTCCAGTCGTCATCCCCAAGCAAATGGACTAATCGAGCGAATGAATCAAACATTACTTCCAGCTTTGATAATTCGAACGGAACAGGGTGAGCGAATGAATTGGGAATCTGAAGTAAAGGCCGTAGAGCGTGATGTTAATTCGACAATCAGTAAATCTACTGGTAAAACACCTTTCGAAATGCTGTTGGGTTATAAGCCGAGATTCGAGGAAGGTAGAATTAGAGAGTTGACAAGAAATTGTGCGACTTATATAGACCCTACGATAATTCGCGAAGAGGCTAAAGAAAAGATTGCTGAAAGTCAAAATAAATACAAGCAACGCTATGATCAACATCGTAATGCAACAATTAAGTATGCGATAGGAGATATAGTGTACGTAAAAGTTGATCATACTGCAACCGGCGAGAGTACAAAATTACGACCTCAATATAAAGGACCTTATGTGATAACTGTAGTTCTGAAAGGAGATACGTATGTGATTAAACGATTAATGGATGAACGACAATCAAATAGAGTAACTACTGCGCATGTATCACAATTAAAATTGTGGCGTGGTCGAAACAATATTAATAACGAAATTGAGTATGAACAAATCTATTCAAGCGATGATGATAACGAGGAAAAGGAGAAACAGGTAGAAATAGTTGATGAAAAAGAGAACGATAATAAAGATAAAACTAGGGAACAAACAAAAAGAAGACGACAACGACCGTTGCATTTGCGCGATTATGTGTGTAATAATTAAGTAATATAAAATTGAGTGGATTCGGAGACCAAAACATTATCAGGATGGTCGAATGTGAGAAATAAATGAGATATGCGCATACGCGAGAGAAAAGAGAGACGTGTGAAAAAGGAGAGAGATGTGGAGTCAGTGTGCTAGGGACCACGGAGAAGTAAAGATAGCGCAGAGACGTATTTGAATAAGAATAACCCGAATAAAAATGGTTATCGAGTATATTACGAAAATAAGACGAGTCTTTGTCTAAAGAAACTTTAACGTCAATTACAATAAAATAATACTTTATCCTGACGAAAATATATTGAATCATTTGATAAACTTTTTCCCATCCTCATCCACATAATCGAAGGTAAACTTGAATTCTATCGCTAACACTTTAGAATGTACACACTTATACAGGTCAACAAAACTTTAGTACTCAGTACCGTAAAATTTTCACCTGAGTAGTACGGTAATCTGAAAAGGGGGATTTTTCACCGTGTAGACCAGGTTTTCGATTGAAATTGGGATAGAAAAGGATTCAACCAGATAGGCAAAGGATAGATTTGGATTCATTTTACTTCTTCCTTCGTATCTGAAAGATTCAAAATGATTCAAGTGGATAGACACCCGAGTCGAAATTTAGCGCCTACTTTAACACTCGTAGCATCCTGAGTCGAAATTTAGCGCCAACTTTAACACTCATAGCAACCTGAGTCGAAATTTAGCGCCTATTTTGATACTCACAGCATCCAACTCAACGTCTCTAGATCCTGTTTAGACCTCAAACTCCTATTTTGAACCTACAAGTCCTCCATAGTTGAAATTTAGCGCCTACTTTGATACTCATAGCATCCAACTCATAACGTCTCTATAGATCCTATTTAGACCTCAAACTCGTATTTTCAATCTAACAACTCTGTAGTCGAAATTCAGCGCCCGCTTGAGTACTCATAGCGCACAAATGAACCTCTTTTCAATCCGTTCGACCTCGAGCTCCAATTTACGACCTCCAGGTCCTCCGGAATAATAATTTAGCGCGTACTTTGATACTCATAAAGTCCGATCTCAATTAATGATGCGATTTTCCATATCGTGCATTATTTTAGTAATTAAATGTAGGACGCCGCTGCATTATTCATTACATCATTTTACGACATTATGCATCATTTTGATAAATAATTATTATGGAGGGATATCAATAATTGATAAATCGTTACTATCAGCAGAGCGGATCATTTGAAAATATAATTATATGTTACGTAAATCATGAATTTTGTTTTCATATAGAATAATGAAAAGATATTTCAATCGTTCACCTTCATGCAGTCATGATTTTTGGAATTATCAAACTCGATGTTCCCACATAGCAAACGTACATTCTACGTATATCGTGTGTATATCATATTTGGTACATCGCACATTCTGTGTATATGCTTATAATGTGAACGGTATATTCCATGGAAGTACTCTGCATATGACAAAGTTACCACGTGATTGTACCGGGTATATCCAGAGTATGTGCGTCTGTACATGTAAACAATACGAAATGTATGTACACAGTACATACAAATGCATATTCTCTACGCATATCGTATAGATATAGCAGGTATATGTGTCGAGTATGTTCGCAGTACATACAAATGCACGGTTCCCATGTTCATCGTATGTATATCGGGTATGTGTCGAGTATGTTTGGAATACATACCAGTAACGTTCAACACGTCATGTGTATGACACATACTGACATTTGGGCATATTATAATACCGTATGTATGTGTTGAGTATCTCTCTAGTACATACATATTTTTATCCCACGGATGTATCAACTATGTGTATCCAGCATCTACAACGATATTATCGATTTGTGTAGCACATAGGTGGTACATCTATAAAATTCCAAATTCGGTACATGCTCGCCCGGGGTACATATACCGTGAATATTTGGTGAAAGTTAACGATCCCCTTCCTACGGCAAAACCAGCACAGCCGCGCACCGCGTGCGTGAGGCTTGTTCGGGAGGGGATGCAATGCTACTGGCACCTCATTCCCTAACACTAGACTTTTTCTCGCCCAATGTGACACCACTACTCATTTTTCGCTCACTCTCTGTACATACGCGCGGAGGCGCTGCTAGCCTAGCGAGTTCTAGTACCTACACATATCAACTCTCAGTGCACATACAATGTAAACAACGCGCGTATACGCTCCTGAGTTTGTCTCGGAACGGAGCGCGTCGAGCCCCTGCAGTCTCGTGATTTGTGTCTTATATTCGGAGGTCTTGAGGATGAATCCCACCTTTGCGAAGTTTTATTAACATGCTTTTCTTATGTTTCTTATGGAAGTATACACGCACACTCCTAAGAAAACATGTTGATTAAAAGTTCGTTTCGTTTCGCAACGCAAAGGTGGGATTCATCCTTTATATCCAGAGTCTAGTGTACATATTTTTTCGTGATATTTCATGTATATCCATATCTCAAATTCCTCGGGATATACATGCGACGCATGTACATGGAATATAGTATGTATCTGCACGAGCGCATGTACATGCAGGTAGCGCCGTTGCATACACACACGAATGTCCATCAATGTATGTACACTACATATTTTTTCGTGATATTTTATGTATATCCATATCTCGAATTCCTCGGGATATACATGCGATGCATGTACATGGAATATAGTATGTATCTGCACGAGCGCATGTACATGCAAGTAGCACCGTTGCATATACATTGAACATACATGACGTTATTTTCACATCATGGATATTTGATGTATATTCAGATGATATCGGATGCTATGTGGGTTTTCGGAAAAATCCCATACATCCCTCCGATTTCGAATCCCAATAACCTCCGTTTGCACAAGATACGTATGTTTCAAAAGTTAGATAACAGCAGTGCCAAAAGCCCATCTTAGCTTGTTCTGTACGAAATGATGATGTACTTTTAAGAAGACTTTATTGGCTAATTTTGGGAATATATGTGTTTTCAGCAGTTTATTACTGTCGTTGCGTAATCTGAAGATCTGGCGGCGGCGGGGATAGCCGGTTCTCGTGAGATCCTCATTTAACCCTCAATGCAGCCTTGCACCGCTGCGCGGCAGGGTGTAGTGAGGGTTTTGCGAGGTTCTCGTGAGATCCTCATTTGACCCTAAAATGCTGCATTTGTCCGGTAACTACGAGTTTTAGGCGCTAAAGAGGGTTTCAATTCCCATACAAAATAAACCTCACTAGACCCTCAAAAACCTCCCAACTTCCCAATTCTGAGGTTCTAAGCAGGCGTTAAATTTCGACTCGGGCATCCTATCCTTTCACTTCCAGCAGGGAAAACCGTATAAGAGGCGTACCGATATTCAAAAAAATCGCGGTTCTGTCATGCATAGACCCGGATAGGGACACCGATGGGGCGTCCGAATAGAGTGGCATAGAACCGTCAGGAATTGGCATTCAAAATACGACACTTTGCCGTATCGGGCCGTATAGAATTTGGACTCCGGATTCTTATCCGGCATTTTAACCAGGGTACTGAGGGGTGTGCTATTTACTGAACTTACCACTTACCTCTAGTAGTGACTACTTAATGAACTATAAGCCTGTAGTAGTTACTACTTAGTTACTACACAGCTTCAGTAGTAACTACTGGAAATCCAGTAGTTTTTTCCGTACGGGCGAGCCACATTTATGCCTCAACAATTCTAATGTTTTTTGCAATCGGAACATGTTTTAGTATTTTCCCAATTTTGTTTTTTTAGTAAATTTATTGTACACTAACGAGAACTGAACCTGAAGCGCCGTGTTTGAGGTAATCGAGCAACTGTACATACACGTAGTTTTTAATTATCTTCAAGTTGGTATGAAATTTATACGACATAATATGCTCAGTCGGTAAATCAACTTTGTTGTTTTTTTTTTCACAGAACGTCAATTCACTAACCTCTCGAAATGCACAGTTGATCAATAAAACCGTCACATCGGATAACCCCAAAATGCGCGAATGTTTTTCCCAATTGAGTGGCTACTAAAATAACCTAGTTCTCGTGAAGTGTTGAAAGGGTTATAGGAGGGCCCTAATGAAACTTACTGTGATGTTCTTTCATGAAATCCGATCGATTTCTAATCCTCCTGAAGGGTTAGTTGAAACAAATAAGATCTGCACCTGGAATTTCCATCTCGAGCCTATATACAGGAGTTACGCACCAATGATGTTCGCCAGCTATAAAAATTTCGGCAATGTGTTCAGAACACTTGGGCGAAGAATCCCAAGTGTTGAATACACGCTTCATAATCAAGTCTTGGGTCCAACTAAAACATCCTTCTGGTACTTACACCATAATTTCTCGTTCCAATGCTCGCCTTGTCTAAAATATCTCTAATAACAAATCAGGCCCAATTGAACAACTAATCAAATAACGTAAATAAAAGTACATGTAACGTTGCATTCCTAGATGATTACAATGAAACGAAGTCAGTGAGAGAGAAACACAACTTCATTCAAGCTAATCTTTGAAAATTATTCGACTAATGTTTAAATATCATGATCAACCATTAAGGTGCGTCCATATGCAATTCCACCAGATCGGCAAACATCATGAAAAAAGGTGGTATTAAACGGAATATCTCTGCCTGGGCACCGAAATCAATGAAACAAAATGCCTCGCGCAAATTCAGGCGCGATTACGAACACGTACGGCCCAAAACATGTCCGTTTTGCGTTGAAGTAGAGAAGTTATTCATGTGAAACGCTTATTTTTGACACTTGGCGATTTTCTATCGCTCGGAACGATGGCGAGTCAGTTGTGGTTAAAGGGTTTTTGAGGTGTCGGTGATGTTTCCGAGATGGCGTGGCGCACGAATCTACGACTCGGATAACTGTTCGATAAATTGGACAAAATCAGCTGTCAGTGATAATTATACGTGTATTCTAAAATTGTCATAGAATATTGTTATTGTGGTCAGGATACACAGAAGACTAACTAAACCGTAACGTTTGGTAAGTGCATCAACAAAATACAGTGGTGGTATACATTACGTCAATTATATTCACCTTCGTTAGGTTAGGTTTGATTCGTTTGTTGACAATAAATTATTTCGCTAGAAATCCGTTGAACGCCATCTCGGAAGCGTCACCGACACCTCAAAAACCCTCTAAACACAAATAACTTGCCATCATTCCAGCGATAGAAAATCGCCAAGTGTAAAAAATAAGCGTTTTACATGGATAACTTCTCTATTTAAACTCAAAACGCACATGTTTTGGGCCGTTTGTGTTCGTAATTGCGCCTGAATTTGCGCGGGGCATTTTGTTTAATTGATTTCGGTGCCCAGGCAAAGATATTCCGTTTACTAGCATTTTTTTTCACGATGTTTGAAGGTCTGGTGGAATTGCGTATAGAAGCACCTCAACATGAACAATATAGGCCCTTAGGTTGTAGAAGAAGGTCACGTCGTTCTTACTTTGACTAGTACACAACGTAACCATGAACTCCAGGTTCTATTTATACAGTATAATTATACAGTATAGGTCGTTGAATGGAAATCTTGGATGGCTTTTAATCGGCTCTAAATATGGACAAAATAATTCTATAATTTTTTCAGATTTTTATTTTGACTCCCTATGGGCCCGATTTTCACATGAAATTATTTCAATTCGTAAAAATCCTAATTCAAGTAATATTTAGATCAAAATTCCACTCAACAAGGCTGAATCAAATAGTGAACGATAATATTCATATTTCTGTAAAACAAATATTCAGGAATCGTTTATAGTTTATTTCATACGAGTCGTGGGTGTTTTATTTGAGTCGGGATATTCTATTTGAGATGCTCTACCGGAATATTGATGCGCGGTTGAAAAAAAAGTGTTTTTCCCAGAGTCATATGACTCCATGACGCTATGACTCAATGTTTATATGCGAATAACTCTTATTCGGTGAGAGTTAGTGAAATTCTATCTCAGTAGTTTTTTTATAGAGCGTGAAATTTTCTATAAGAATCTGTATTCAGATCGTTTTTGAATCAAGCCGCTTACGAGAAAAAACAATTAAAAAATGTTCCGATTTTTTTTCACGTGTTATTCAAATCAATAATGGGAAAACTGAGTTAGGCAGTTCCAAATATCAATATTAAGAGCTCATATTTGGCTGAGATATTCTATTTAAAATGCTCCACCGGAATCTTCATGCGCGTTTGAATTTTTTTTTTTTTGCCACCCTAAATTATATATGTGTCGGAGTGTATTATTTGGACATTCGATGAGAAAGACGGAGCACGATCTCAGACGTCATGAGATCTGCTCACACAGAGCCGTGAAAGCATCGATAGCCGCTTCGTTATCAAAAGGACTATCGGTTGCTGGGCTTTTATTTAGAAGATCTGACATTCTAGGATTATTGCAGAATTGATCGGAAGCCCGCGGAACTGTGATACGTATCTCTCGAAATCATACATTTATAAATTGTGTAGATTCGTTTATAATCTTGTTCAATTACGATTATCCTTTGATTTGATATTAAAGTGCCTCCTGAATCATATCGGAGAACTCCCTATTCTTCTTCGTCTGATACAAGACGGGAAGATCTGACTTATATATAAACATGTGAGACACATTATTTGGAAACATCGACTTTTTGGGAGCCCAATCACGGTCCTGTTACAACCACCGGCAGTGACCTAGTATCTGTTGGGGTCTGGTATGGTCCCTTAAATTGGCGATCAGTATACAATAGTATATTGCGTTGCTAGGGACGAAAGTTGGCCACAGTAACGCACGATATTTTTTTTTCGTCACTCATGCACAATTGACAGCCTTTTCCGGTCCGATTTGGCGCCGATAGATGGCACTTTCTCGTATTATTCGTGAAAAGGTGACATGTGACTGCCTAGGCAGTGAAAACCACTTTTTTCTGCCTAGGCATCCGAAAATCGGACCGGAAGGCTGCCAATTGTTCATTTGTGACGAAATAGTATATTGTGCATCAAGGGAAGGAAGTGAGATTTCGCTCCCGAGCGTGTAGAGTTCACCCGATCGCGAGGGCGGCTATCTACACCGAGGGAGCGAAAACTTCCTCCCGTGATGCACACGATATTTTTTTTCACACATGGACGGAAAGCCGATTTCCTACCCGCAGAGAGGCACGACCACGCACAATCGCGAACGCGCAATTTTAGGTGGGACATGGAAGTCATGCTATTTTGCTTTTTATTATTTCACTTTCTTCTGCGCAACGAACAAAGAAACGATCATGAACGACGCGCTTTTTTTCTATCATTTTGTTTCGTCCGATGGCGCTGTTACCGAAAACATACGCAGCGGACTGGGAGGAAAATTCATGACTCGAGGCCTTCCCTCCCATGGGAGGCAAAACTCCCGTGGTCGGTAAAACTGGAGTTCCCTACCTCTCAGCGGGTGAGGAAATCGGCCTTCCCGGCCATGTGGGAAAAAAAATAGTATATGTCATTCGACTTCGACCTCAGGTTTTCAGCCTAATGACATAATGTACTAATGATAAGTGCATGAATGTGGGGCGTGCATGTCAGTAGCGGGACGTTTCCCAAGGGACGAAAGTGAAGTAATTGTGGACTACGCATGCGTCAACCTCACTTTGTAGACCTGGTATGCATTCGGCTACTTCCGTCCCACTAAACTGATATGCAACGCCCCACCTTTCATGCACGTGTTATGAAAAGTAATTTGAGGCCCCAGCGCTGTATTTGTTGGAAATATCCTTAAACGATGCATTGGATATATGGATTCTTAAAGGACAGTCCCCAAAGTATACTGATGTCCCCAAAGTATGTATTCTACATATCAATTCTAGGGATGTGCCGGATATCCGGTAACTATCCGGTATCTGGCCTATCCAGTCTGTTTTTTACTATCCGGCCGTATAACCGGATAGCAATAATCTCTGGTAGAATAATTACACATTATTCAATATACTATTGGGAGAGATCAAAGCGGTGGAAAAAAATTGAAAGAACCAAAACGACAGGGAATAAAAATCCTTAGTGTCAAATTTTGATGGGTGGACCCTTATTAGTTAAGAATAAGACGGTTTCAGCCGCATTCTGTAGGCCAGATAACCGGATATTCGGCCGGATATCCGGTATCCGGCAAACGACTCCGGCGGATATCAGATATCCGGTTATCCGGCCAAATTGCTATCCGGCACATCCCTAATAAATTTTATAACCCCTGTCCCAAAAGTAAACGATAGATATATGGGCCATTCCACGTGAACCGGATCAGTCAACTCTCGGATATTTTTCTAATTTTGCATGTCGATTGTCCTTGCAGAGTTAGATTTTTGTGCCAAAGGATTTTTCAATTAGTGCAAAATTCGTTGAGTTATTTGCATAAACAAATTCGTGCAAGGTTTTTTTCAAAAATTCATAACTCCGCCAAAAATGACACTAGACTCAATTTTTTTTTTCAGTTTACGCGGCAAGATTCATAGAATGTATAAAAAAATATGTACTTCGAAAAAAGTTTGTTTATCCATTGTTTATTTAACAATTAAGTTTTCAAAGATTTTTAAAACACACAGTGACACGATCAAAAAATTTTTTTAAAATACTGACATATACTTTGTACTATACTACAGCCTGTGAATTAATTTTAAGGACGTGTTATTTTTTGTTTTCGAGTAAAAAATCATTGAAGTTGGCGGCGCGTGCCAATTCCGGGTCGACCGACGCCGCGCCGCGTGGAACGTATAATGGCGTGCGTTAGACTGCTGTTCACCGCTACTCGACGGACGCGTAGCAGCGGTATTCAAAAGTCATTTTCACAATGAAGGACACGATTTAAAAATCTGAAAAAAAGACTGTAGTTTCCTAATGGCAACTATAAGCGACACGTTGAGTTTTGAGAACGTGTTCTTTTTCGTTCTTGAAATATTGCAGCTTGAAATTTTAGCATGTATGCTTAGCATACATATACTCGACGAACGCGTAGCAGCGGTATTCAAGAGTCATTTTCACAATGAAGGACACGATTTAAAAATATGAAAAAAATACTGTAGTTTCCTAATGGCAACTATAAGCGACACGTTTAGTTTCAAGAACGTGTTCCTTTCCGTTTTCGAAATATTGCAGTTTAAAATCTTAGCATACATGCTAAAATTTCAAGCTGCAATATTTCAAGAACGAAAAAGAACACGTTCTCAAAACTTAACGTGTCGCTTATAGTTGCCATTAGGAAGCTACAGTATTTTTTTCAGATTTTTAAATCGTGTCCTTCATTGTGAAAATGACTTTTGAATACCGCTGTTACGCGTCCGTCGAGTAGCGGCGAACAGCAGTCTAACGCATGCCATTATACGTTCCACGCGGCGCGGCGTCGGTCGACCCGGAATTGGCACGCGCCGCCAACTTCAATGATTTTTTACTCGAAAACAAAAAATAACACGTCCTTAAAATTAATTCACAGGCTGTAGTATAGTACAAAGTATATGTCAGTATTTTAAAAAAATTTTTTGATCGTGTCACTGTGTGTTTTAAAAATCTTTGAAAACTTAATTGTTAAATAAACAATGGATAAACAAACTTTTTTCGAAGTACATATTTTTTTATACATTCTATAAATCTTTCCGCGTGAACTGGGAAAAAAAAATTGAGTCTAGTGTCATTTTTGGCGGAGTTATGAATTTTTGAAAAAAACCTTGCACGAATTTGTTTATGCAAATAACTCAACGAATTTTGCACTAATTGAAAAATCCTTCGGCACAAAAATCTAACTCCCCAAGGACAATCGACATGCAAAATTAAAAAAATATCCGAGAGTTGACTGATCCGGTTCACGTGGAATGGCCCATATATATATTAAGCCTGGCCAAAACAAAAAATTGTTTTTCAATTTCGTCTCTGGCAACTCTAAACATCAGTCTTGGGTCCAATAATGACTCTGTCAAAATTTGGGCTTCGTCGGATAATTCTAAGAGGTTGCGCATCGAGTCTCAATATTTGCATTTGATTAACACGTGAAAATAATAGATTACACACCTAGGCCAGTAAAATAAGAAATGTCTCAGATCACATGTAATTGTCGGCCGAGGCGAAGCTGAGGTCGACAAAAATGTGATCTGAGGCTTTCTTTTTTACTGGCCAAGGAGTGTATACTATTTTTCTGTTCGACGGAGCCGGAAAGCGGCAACTTCGTTTAGCGCAGCGGCCCGAAAGTTGACGCTTTCCGGCCGGAGGAGAGAAAATAACTTTTTGTAACACATGCATGGGAAGTTCGACTTCGCGCGCCGTGAGCAGTGCGCGAGGCGGCCGATTCCCCAACAAATCCAAAACTGTTGAGTAATGTCGTAAAACTGTTAGGTAATGTTTATTACCTAACGCTAATCCGAGCGAAACGAGCGTAACTATGCGCCGTAGAACGAAACAAGTGGTGACTACAATCACGCCCTCAGCTGTCCGAAACATTCAGGTTGGGGTATCGTCACCGCGTGTTGTGTACACGAAGTGCGAACTTCCATACAGTGTCACAAAAAATAGTATCCGACACACGTGCGCGTATGTGATCCTCACATACTTCGCGCACTTGTATCGTAATCTACTATTTCACCGTTCAAAGCTGTTCTAGAAAAATCCAGGCGATCGAGGGGGGTGTACATTGGTGTGCGGCTTCCTTTATTTTTTTTTTATTTGTTGGCATTTTTTTTTTTCAATTTTTTTTTTCAAATTATTTATTTTGTTCCGTCTTTTATTGGGGTCTTGTCCCCTGCTTTAAATACCTGAGTATAACTGAGGGATTGTTGATGTAATGAAGGTTTAGTTAGCGAACTAATAACTTTTATTCGGGTTAACATTTGGTTGTTATAATGGTAGTTGTGTTATATATGCTATCTTCGCACGAAGAGGTATAGTTGAGAAGTGAGTGAGGAAACGAGGGAAGCATAGCTATGTAGGTAGTTGCTAGGACAGTAAGATAAAAGGTTTTGCTGACTCGTTGCATTTGGCAGTGCCGGGTGCAACGAGTCTTTCCTAGAAGTAGAAAGGGAAGACGCGGATGATCTGGTAGCAGGCAGATAAGAAGAGTGGAGACGTAGAGGGAAAAGGGGGGAAGCGTGTGAAGAGTTGAGGTACTGAAGTAAGTGAGGGGCGAACGTACGGGCGGTGATGCCCGGACGTAACAATTTCAAAAATTTGTTGAATAAAAAATTGAAAAAAAAAATACCAAAAAATAAAAAAAAATACCAAAAAATTAAAAAAAAATAAAGGAAGCCGCACACCAATGTACACCCCCCGCGATCGCCTAGATTTTTCTAGAACAGCTTTGAACGGTGAAAAGTTATTTTTCACGTGTTAATCAAATGCAAATATCGAGACTCGCTGCGCAACCTCTTGGAATCATCCGACGAAGCCCAAATTTTGACAGAGTCATTATTGGACCCAAGACTAATGTTTAAAGTTGCCAGAGACTAAATCAAGAAACTATTTTTTGTTTTGGCCAGGCCTAATATATATATATATATATATTGTAACTTTATGGCAGTTTCGCTACTCGCGGAACTGTCAGTTATCGTGAGTCTTTTGCTCGTGAAGAATTTCGGGACCTCTCTATCTAAATTCTGTCTAATTATGGACTTTGAACGCCGTGCGTTCGCAGCCGTCTTCCCTGGTTTACGGACTTTGTCCACGAAGTGCACGCAGCCGTATTCTATCCCTAGCACCGGACCTTGTGCACTTAGTGCACGCAGCCGTATCCCGTCTATCCACGGACCTTGAACGCAAGGCGTTCGCAGCCGTATTCCTAGCTAAATGAATTTAATAGGACCGTGAAATGGCGGAGAAGGGAACCAGCATTAAATCTTAGCGATTATATTCAACATCAGAAAACATTTATTGATTTAAATAATCATAAATAACGGTTGCAACCAATCTAAATTATATTTACAACGTTGCTTATTAACTAAATTGAGGTTATGATTACCTAGTGCGTGAGATATGTCATCTCACGACTTTTTGCAAGAATTTTTATATAAATTATCGAATAACAATGAATTTAATGAGTTTGTCGTAATGTAGCAAAAATAGGAGTTTAAATTTGAGAATTCTGAATTTTCTGAGTTTTCTAAGAGACTAATAGTAACCCGAGTCAGAATTTAACCACTATTTTAATACTCGTAGCATCCAACTCGACCGGTTTTGACTCTAGATTTACCTCAAGCTCCTCTTTTGAACCTCCAGGTCCTCCAAAGTTGAGATTTAGCGCCTACTTTAATACTCACAGCTTCCAGATAAACCTCTCCACACCCTGTTCGTCGTCAAGCTACTACTTTGAACCTGCAAGTCCTCTCCTGAGTCGAAATTTCGCACCTATTTTAATACTCGTAGCATCCAACCCAACCCCTTTTGACCCTACTTCAACCTCAGCTCCTGTTCTCAACTTCCAGGTCCTCTAAAGTTAAGATTTAGCGCCTATACTTTAGTACTCATAGCTTCCAGATGAACCTCTCCAAACCCTGTTCGTCCTCAATCTCCTATTTTGAACCTCCAGGTCCCTCAAAGTAGAAATTTAGCGCCTACTTCAATACTCATGGCTTCCAGGTGAACCTGTCCAAACCCTGTTCGTCCTCAAGCTCCTATTTTGAACCTGCAAGTCTTCTGGGATCAAAATTCAGCTCCTGCTTCAATACTCGTAGCGTCCAGACCAGTGTTGTAGATAGGTACGTTATATTCGCTACCTATATATAGGTACACCCGTGTAAAAATTTGTTCGGTAATTAGGCCTTGACAACACAAAGGCCCCTATCAGGATCAGTTGTTGATTCCAACATCACTGCTCGATCGGTATGAAGGCGCCTGAGACAAAGACGAGTGCAACGTATCACCCGAGCTTGAAATTACCCTCCCCCCCTTGTCACACGCCGTAATTTTTCCAACAAGTGCATGTATAGGCCCTTTTTCGCGCATGTACCACGGAAATTATGGAAATTTCCAGCAAGTTTGGAAATTTTCCAGAATTTCGAAAATTTTGGAAATTTTTCAGAATTTTTGGAAATTTTCGGAAATTTCTGGAAATTTTTGGAAATTTTTGGACATTTTTGGAAATTTTGGAAAATTTGGAAATATTTGAAAACCTTCGAAATCATTTCTTGGAAGGTAGCAATAGATCCATTGACTCCAGTCATTTACCATATGGTAGTTTAGCGTAGTGGTTAGGGCGTGCGACTGGTAACCGAGCGGATGTGGGTTCAAGTCCCGGCGGGGACGATTATTGTGGCGGTTTTTTCAGGGGATGTAAAATGCGATTTCATCGATATAATGCGTAGATTAGGTCAACTGACGATAAGATTCGCCAAATGAGATTTTTTTTTTCTTCCATTATTACTTTTTAATTTCACGAAAATAAATCAGGTGCTCCGATATGAGAGCTAGCCCGGATCTTCTACCGAAATTTCTACTAGGGAGCCGGGTTCCACGAGGTTCTCGCGAGGTTCTCGCGAGATCCTCATTTAGCCCTAAAATGCTGCGTTTTGTGCAATATCTACGAATCTGAGGCGCTAACGAGGATCTCAATTTCCATACAAACTAAACCACCGAAAACCCTCAAGAACCTCCCAATGGTAGGAATTGGAGGTTCAAAGCAGGCGTTGAATTCTGACTCGGGAAAGGCTAGGCAGATCACCAGGCGCTTTGCCTATGGTGTCTGTGAAGAGAAGGATGAAAAGAGTATGTTTGAAGATTACGGTGAGCCAACCTGGCGCTTTGCCTCAGATTGCTGATGGCCTGTGCGGCGACACGCCTTATATACAAATTGTGACGTCACGCAAGTCATTGATGCTCGAACTACCTGCCGTTGATTGGCCAAGCCTTAACAGCTGGCCGTTTGAATGTAAACGATCAGGCCTATCTGCCTGTTACGTTACAATATATATGGGGAATCCCACGTTAGACTAGCAAACCCAAAATCCTCACTAATTTAGATTGACTTAATTATCATATATGATGCTTGTTGTGGTTCAAAATGATCAAATTAATTTTTTCAATTTTTCATTAGTTATCATTCCTTCACAATAAGGAAAAAAACAAGTTTGCCGGTGGGACCCGATTTAAAATTACCAAAAAAATCATACGCACCCTGTGATGACCTAGAAACATTGTCCATCAAAAATCGAAGTGGAACTACGATCAACGACCGAGACAAAAAATTAATTGTTGAAAATTAAAAAAATCACAAAATCATCCGAATTATTCATTTTAATAATTAATTTTTTTCTCTCGGCCGTTGATCGTAGTTCCATTTTGATCTTTGATGGAGAATGTTTCTAGGTCATCACAGAGTGCGTATGATTTTTTTGGCAATTGTAAATCGGGTCCCATTGGCGAATTAAAAAAATCACGAAATCATCCTAACTATTCATTTTAACAATTAATTTTTTGTCTCGGTCGTTGATCGTAGTTCCACTTTGATCTTTGATGGAGAATGTTTCTAGGTCATCGCAGAGGGCGTATGATTTTTTTGGTAATTTTACATCGGGTCCCATTGGCAAATTGGTTTTTGTCTTATTGTGAAGGAATGATAAATAGCAAAAAATTGACAAAATTAATTTGATAATTTTGAACCCTAACAAGCATCATATATGATAATTAAGTCAATCTGAAATAGTGAGGGTTTTGGGTTTGCTGGTCTGACGTGGAATTCCCCATATATATGTATATATTAGGGTGGTTCATTTATTGTGTTTCTTCTATTTTTTCATGGGCACTTGAAGAAATTTATGAAGAATCCTAAAAAAAAAATCTGTGTAAAACCTTGACAACATTGGAAAATGTTTAGAGGTTGCTACCGGCAATTAAAATAATTCAATTGGAAAAAAGGAATACAAGTCGTAGGGAATCTTCGAAGCAGTTTGACCATTTGACAAATATATCCAGTTTACTCTCCATGACAAATATATGACCTAGAATTATTCACTATGTCTTCTACTCACACGCGGACGATTGAACGAGTACTTTCAAGTGAATACTAGTATTTTTATCTTTTATCTTTCATTTTTCGCTTTTTTTTTAGTCTCGCTCTTCAATCAATTATGAATGATAAATCGAAAATGATCGTTGTTTCCTTTATGCCTTGGTAGCGACCTCTAAACATTGTCCAATGTTGTCAAGTTTTCACAGATTTTTTTTTTTGATTCCTCATAACTTCATTCGTTTGCCCGTGAAAAACAAGAAACAAACAAAAAAATGAACCACCCTAGTATATATGGGGCATTCCACGCCAACTCGACCAGTGTTAAACCCCGACCATGTCAAAATCATCTTAGGTTTTTTTCAACATTTTACTCAGTGAAAAATGCGTCTAGATTTTTTTTCAGATTTTTTCATGTAGCCGTTCATTTTTTACACATTTTTTACTTCTATTGCGAAAGCCCTTTTTGAAAAATCTGAAAAAATTCACGAAAATCCAGTGGATGACCTAGAACAGCCCCCCATCCTCAAAAAAGTGGAAAGAATTTTTCTTCTATTTATTTTTTAACCTTATTCAGAATTTTGAAATTTTGTAAACTGGAATTGACCGTGTCAGAGATAAATTGTGTCAAACCGTATGAAAGAAATCGTATGAGTGGGTTCGTACGGATCAAATCGTAAGTGCCGTTTTTTTTTCGGTTTTAAAAATTTGACAATCCTGAATTAGGTGGAAAAAAAATTGAAAAAAAATTCTTTCCACATTTTGGAAAACGGGGGGCTGTTATGTCATCCACTGGATTTTTGAGAATTTTTTCAGATTTTTGAAAATGGGTTTTCTCAATGGAATTTAAAAATTTATGAAAAATAAACGGCTGAATGAAAAAATCTGAAAAAGAATCTAGACGCATTTTTCACTGAGTAGAATGTTGAAATTATACCTGAGATGATTTCGAGATGGTCGGGGTTTAACACTGGTCGAGTTGGCGTGGAAAGCCCCATATGTATAAATATTAGGGTGGACATTAAATTCCATCTTGAGGAGTAAAGCCCCACTGTTTGAAGGGAAAAAAAAAGAAAAATTTTGGTCCCAAAACGGAGTTTCTGGAATGAAGTTAACACGTGCCAGTAAGGTCTCAAAGTTTCAATTCAAAAATGCACTCTGAGGCTAATTTTATTTCGAAAAATCCTAAACTATGTAAAGGTATCAGGTATGTGTACTACTGGATGAGGAATAATCAAAGATATCCAACCGTTGAATCTGATCGTGATTCCACTCCGAACTAAAATTCTCTACATCGATTATACGGCCTAAAATTCTCATTTTCAGTAATTATCCTGAGGATGAAAATTCTATGACGATTTGAATATCATTTCCGGAGTCAAATCTCTCGAGGAATACAGGGGAACAAATGAAAAAAACTCTCTTCCCAACATTTACTGAGATGAATCGATTTTTATGGAAAAAAAACTAGTAAAAATTGAATTTCTTGAAGTATTTCCCACTCAAGATTGAGAGAAGAGGAGAATTTTAGTTTGGAGTGGAATCATGATCACATTCGACGGTAGAATATCCTCGATTTTACCTCATGTAGTAGTACACATACCTGATACCTTCACATAGTTTAGGATTTTTTAAAATGAAATTGGCCTCACGGTATATTTTTGAATTGAGATCTTTGTTTATATGGTGACCCTCGATCGCTGAAGGTTGACCTCCAACTCATGGGGGTTACCCTCACTCGCTGAGGGTTTACCTCGAACTTGAAGGGGTAAGATCCTCAAATTACGGAGTTTCCCCTCAAATTTCAGTATTTACCTTGAAATTTGACAATAAACACCCAACTTTCAGGGTACACCCCCAATTATTCGGGGTTCTTCTCCGTAAGGGTGGTCGAGGGCCTTTTTGGAAGCAATATTGCTTGTTTGTAAATCGAGCTCTTTTCAGAAAGACCTTTCAATCTTTGTTTATCTAGTGTTTTCACGTGAGTTACTCAAGATGTGTTGCTATTACAGTCCGATCTCTCTATAAACCCTCCCAAGCCGCCACGGGGAAGAGTTTTTCCAAGAAATGAGGTACCCCCACTTTGCCTACTTCGCTATTCGCACCAATGGTTTTCCGTCTCTTTCTTTCCTCGTGCAACTATGTCTTAATAGGCGGAGTGGGGGAACGCTGCGAGCGAGAAACTTGGGAAGCGGGTTTATTGGGAGCGGGTTTATTGAGAGATCGGACTGTATTTTACTGTTAGAGTTTGGGGGGGGGGGCAGGCAAATATGAATTCAAGTTGTCATTGTAGTTTATTGAGCCTATGTCGGCCACGTGTTTTCGTTCATACAGTTTTGGTGTGTATTGTGAGGTGGCAGTGTAAACGTGACGCCTGACGATGCACGAAGTTTCGATTCACTTTCAACATAATGTTTGAGATCATAGTAATCAAATTAAAAGAAATCAATTCAGAACGATCTCATATATTCTACTCTCCGATTGATGTGCTGCCGAATAATTGAGGTTCCACTATGATGCGTACGTTTCGTAGGCAGTGGCAATAGTATATTGTTTACCGAGCGAGAAAACAGTCGATTGCGCGCCGAGTATGAAGGTGAGCACCGAGGCGAAGCCGAGGTGTTCTCAACTTCATACGAGGCGCCAATGACTGTTTTCTCCGAGGTGAACATACTATTTTCTTCAACAGCGGAGCGGAATCAGCGAGTTTCCATCCGCAAACGAGGACCGGCAATCGACTGGTTTCCATCCTCATTTGCGGATGGAAACTCGCTGGTTTCCCTCCGCTGTTGAAGAATAGTATCTTGTGCATCAAGTTTGCTCTTATTTTTTCATTTGTTTTGTTTTGTTTCGATGTATTTACGTGTTCATTCCGTACGATGGCGCTTCGTAGGAAGTGGATAGTACATTATGCTACAAGGGAGAAAATCACGCACCTCCCGCGTGGCATATATTACTTTTCACCCGACTAGATAAAATTACCATTTTGCATCCACTAGTCAAACACAGCAATTTAATCAATCAAACTCAGAATCGGTCAAACTTGGAGTTTTTTTCTTCCCGCAAAATTTTACTTTTTTACCCGAAAATCTACTTTTTTACTCGCAAATTTACTTTTTCACCCACAAAATTTACTTTTTTAATCGCAAATTAACATTTTTACCTGCAAATCTTACTTTTTCACCCGCAAATTTACTTTTTTATCCGCAAAATGACTTTTTCTTCCCCCTGGTCGAAAATTGGTTACTTTCTCCCCGTGTTACAGGCATGGAATATGGTCATTTTATCGTAGTCGGGTAAAAACGCTATTTTCTTCCCGCTCTCGAGGTAAGAAAATGGATTCTCTACGACATGCGCATGCGCGAGTTCATCTTGTGTACCACGGGAGACAAAATGCCATTCTACTCTCGCATAACAGCGAGGAAAATCGGGTTTTCTGTGCATGTGTCATAAAAAAGTAATGTACTCGCCGAATATTGTTACAACCTCGCTCCACAAAAATTTCATTATTCTTTGTACCTAATATCCCAACCAACACGACATGGTGGAGAACACGTTTAATATGCGTGATAGTGGTGGAAATGTCGTGTACGGTGTAAAAAATAAACGTGCATCCACGATGCGGTTTCCCACTCACTATTATAACACGTTTATTGAAAACGTTTAGTTCAGACATCTGTTTTTTTAACACGATTATGTTACGTTGAATTGAGACGTATACTAATTATAATTTTTTCAACATTCAATGCGTGTGATTTATACGTTTATAGACCAATGATTTCAGGGCTGCGATCGAAGTTTAATAAATAATGACAAACTGTCGTGTAACCTACGTATTCGAAAAAACGTTAGAAATATTTATGCTATTCACATTTTCTAAACGCCTAATTAACGTGGTTCTTACGTTTATCAATGACTTTCTTGAGTGTTCCTCGAAACGTTTAATAAATATTATTGCACTTTAGACTGACAGTTATTTTGGCTTCCGACGAAATGTTTCGCTCCAAGTACATGAATGGGTTCCAAATAAATGAAAAAAAAAGCCTCCCCAAATTTTAGCCCTTAATTTTAATATTAGGGGTGCCGACAGCTCCTTACTTTTTCCCACATGAATAACATGGGCTTTTTGACTGTTTTAATCAATTTTTTTCCACAAGGCCCAATTCGACGTGTCCCGTTCAGAAAGAAGTAACTCAGAAAATCTGTGAAGAAGGAAGTAACTCGCGATCGCGGTTTGGAAAGAAGTAATTCGCGATAGCGGTTAAGAAGGCAGTAACTCACGATGGCGGTGAAGACGGAAGTAACTGATCGCGGTAGTGATTTAAAAAGAAGTATCTCGTGATTGAAATTATTAAACAAAATTGAGCAACTTGGAAATGGGTGATCATATTAACCGGTTCACTGGTAATGGCACATATCTGTGCAAAAATAAAAAGTGCCCTAAAGTGCATATAAGTGCATAATATGCACTTATATGCACTTTAGGATACTTTTTTTTGCACATATATGTGCCATTACCAGTGAACCGGTCAAGTGGGTCAACCAAGCTGTCGATTATATTTTTTGTGCTCCATAGATCTGCCTGTTAGAATAGTAGAATGTATAAAAAAAAAGTCACTCATGATATGATATTCGATCTCAAAGACTTGGTGAAAAATCAAAATTGGAAAACAGATACCCACAAGTGGATTGTGCCATTTCTAAGTGGCTCAATTTTATTTAATAATTTCAATCACGAGATACTTCTTTTTAAATCGCTACCGCGATCAGTTACGTCCGTCTTAACCGCCATCGCGAGTTACTGCCATCTTCACAGATTTTCTGAGTTACTTCTTTCTGAACGGGACACGTCGAATTATTCGTCAAAAAATCTAAGATTCAGCAACAATGTCGGTGATGATACTCTCTTTCAGTAAAACAAAATGTGTCCACATCCATTCAGAATTCCATGTTGGTTCCCATCCCTATCTTATTGTAAGACTTCGACCGTAGTGAAAAAATTGTTCTTTCTTACAAAGTTGTTGAATATTCTTCGTCAATGTTGTACCTCATCAACTCATCGGAATGTGTAGCTCGCATTCATGTTCATAACTTCGAACATCATCCCCATCCCCTAAAAATTGTACTGAAAATGGTGGGTGAATTAAAAAAAAAATGGTTTATCCACATAAATGATCTGTTTTCAACAGAAGGGTTACAAAAATTTTATTTTTCATTTTTCTACATTCTTCTTCGGTACATTCTTTACCTCACCCCCACCCATAAAAATTGGAAAAATCCCGGCGGAGACTCACTTACCTGATACGCGCCTGTGTTGCTTTGGCCGCAGGAAGGAGGGCGTTTTGTTTCGTCGAAAACGCTCGCTACATAGAATAACGCGTCAACCAAAATCGATAACATTCGATAGCGATTTTTCCAATTGTTGTGGGTGGGGGTGAGGTAAAGAATGTACCAAAGAAGAATGTAGAAAAATGAAAGATAAAATTTTTGTAACCCTTCTGTTGAAAACAGATCATTCATGTAGCCAAACCATTTTGTTTTATATTCACCCACCATTTTTAGTACAATTTTTAGGGAATGGGGGTGATATTCGAAGTTATGAACATGAATGCGAGCTACACATTCCGATGAGTTGATGAGGTACAACATTGACGAATAATATTCAACAACTTTGTAAGACAGAACAATTTTTTCGCTTCGGTCGAAGTCTCACAATAAGATAGGGATGGGAACCATCATGGAATTCCGAATGGATGTGGACACATTTTGTTTTACTGGAAGAGAGTATCATCACCGACATTGTTGCTGAATCTTAGATTTTTTGACGAATAATTGGGCCTTGTAGGAAAAAATGGATTAAAACAGTCAAAAAGCCCATGTTATTCAAGTGGAAAAAAGTAAGGGGCTGTCGGCACGCCTTAATATTAAAATTAAGGGCTGAAATTTGAGGAGGCTTTTTTTTTATTCATTTGGAACCCATTCATGTACTCGGAGCGAAACATTTCGTCGGAAGCCAAAATAACTGTCAGTCTATTGCACTTACGTGTGCCACATGTATCTGCAAGCCATGTGAATACCCCAATCTATAGCGGATAATGTTAACGTTTTATGAATGCGTCTTCCACGTTCATAGAGTTTTCGTTAGGGCATTTATCAGCTTTGAATCAACGCTACTAAATGCCGTGTAAGTTACGTTCGGAAATACACTCGGACCCCGCTCACTCGACCAAGTCGGGACCGGACGTATTCAGCTACTCGACGGATCGCGGGGCCCCCACTCCATCCGTGAACGGTAGCTATATGTATTGCGCGCAGACCGTGGGCGCAAGTGCAGGCCCCGAGTACAAGAAACGTGGCCTGGTGGTGGGGATAGAGGAAGTCGAGTAGCTGAGAACGAACTTGGTCGAGTAGGCGAGTTCGTCGAGTAGCTGAAGGTCGACGAAGCATGGTCCGAGTGTAACCGTTTAAATCATTGATACTTTTTACCTTTTTTAAACGTTTAATCAGCGACAGTTACGTTTATCTGCAATAACTTTATTTAGGGTTTCTTTGAAAGTTGAATAAATGTTTCCGCACTCAGATCTGTGACACACGTATTTGAAAACCATGTGAGCAACCTAAATGCAAAATATATTGATTTCAAGGTTTTATGAATGCTTATCATATCACTAAACGGTCATGGATTTTACGTATTCATAGAACGTTTTGAATACGTACGCTTTCGACATTAATTAGTTCTTCATAAGGTAAACGGCCCAGTTAGTGACCCTTTAAGAGCGGCGGTGTCGGATTTTTGCTATTTAGTCATGCGTGATACAGTTAAACCGAAAACTAAAAGTTTTAATACGTGCATTGAAGCCTTCTGAATGAAAGTCACCTATTGCAAAAGTGAAACAATGAAGATTTATTGATGGAATCCTCGTTTTAATAGCGCTTCTCTGCTGCCGGGGTTCCTGACACAGAAGAAACACTATTGCTGTAGTTTGTGACCCCTGCGTGGACCCGATTCATGACCCCCGTGCCGCAGTTTGTGACCCATGGGTGTACTCACTTTTTGACACTTCCGAATATCCCCATACGAACGGGTCAAATCGCAATATATCTAGTACCACGGACACACATTAGGTATAAACAACGAAAAATGTTAATATTTTAATCACACTTATTGAAAAAGCCATCCGTAATAGCTAATATCCTTTTCCTTGATTATTTCGCGGAAAATTAGAATAAATAAACGAATCAAATCATTTGACGCAACGGGTGACCAATCGAGGGTCTACAACAGGGACATAACCTCAATTGTGTGACGCATTTATTGACCCGGCGAATTTAAACAAATACGTGACGAAAAGTTAAATCATTTCTTATCTCATCGATAGTCTGGTTCCTGCTGAAGATGTTGACACCGTTTGTAGGTAGATTTATGCTCACATGGTGAACAAGATCCACAATTCAGTGCCCCTCGTCGCTAGTCAGTACCGTCTAGCACTATCGCTGCGGACCCGCTGAGACGCGTGTCGCACTATTTACTAGTTAATTTCTATTCTGAATATTTCATGTACAAAAGGGAATTTCTTCAATAATTGAAAGTAAGAAACGCTCTTCAATGAGCCGGTAATTGGATTATTATTCGACAAAACTTGTATTTATGGCAGTTAGAATTGTGCCGTCGGGGTCACAATCTGGGACAGGGTCACTAACTGGGCCATTTACCTTAATTGCAGGCTGTTTGAAGTATCTGAACAGACTAAACCCATGGAAGGTTAATCGAAACGTTTTCTGCGAGGTTTTCTGAATGCGTAGCTCATGTTTATAAACGTTTCTGCTGATACTGTTCTCTTTGGGCTCAGTGTGATATGTTTTGCAATAGATTGAATAGACGTGTAACACGTGGAGTTGCAGAAACGTATAAAAAACATATGCGATCAAATGGGAACTATCCGGATTTCGAATAGCGTTTGAGTCGCGTTGTTGATCAACCTGAAAAGAACGTAGACGACACGTTCAATGACTCAGCTATTTTAACCATTATAGGTGACGTTTCAGTTACGCGAATGCTAGGATATAGATAAACATATAAAATGAATGTGGATAAAACGCTCTGCAAATAGGTTCTAATCACGTTGATCGAAAACGTCAATTCCATACGTATCTAAGTCGTTTAATAAACCGAATATGAACGTTGAATTTCTCGTTTTGAAGGCGGACATTCAGTGGTATAAATAAACGTACTTGATAAACGTATATTATACAATCAATGTAGGCGGTTTTTAAATCCAGCTTCCACCAATTTTAAACGTTTATTTCACTATTTCGTGTTGGTATATACCCTCATCAGCCAGATTATAATGAAGTATTTCGATTCGTTTGTATGTTATTTCCAAAAGTTATTCCATTTGTTTTCAGGTGGTTGGTCTTTCGGAACTCAAAAATTCAAAGAGATGTCATCTACCCGATATGCAAGACAAACGTTTATTTATAGTGCAATACCATATTTGCGCCAACGCAACTTTGATGGTTTGGATATGGATTGGGAGTATCCCAAAGGTGGAGACGACAAAAAAAATTTTGTTTTATTACTGAAAGGTAAGTTTCAGCATTTCATACATATTCTCTCGAGTAAACACCTTTCTCCATAAAATGTTGAACCATCGAATACTTTTGGCTGGAAGAATCACGGTCATCACCTGTATTATATCAATGGAATAATCAAATAACATCTGTTTTGATACTCACAGAATTACGCGAGGCCTTCGAAGCGGAAGCACAAGAACGAAAAAGGTCGCGCCTGCTGCTGACAGCTGCTGTCCCAGTTGGACCTGATAATATTAAAAGTGGATATGACGTCCCCGCGGTTGCCAGGTAGTTGAACTATACAGTATAATCGGATAGTTGTGCTATATTCATCTGTCTTATAGTTGTCGTTGCGATGCCATACACGAGTTACAGCTGACATTTACTATGAATGAATACATGAGGTCTTACATACCAAGACCATTCCTTGAAGGTTCACGGTCAGCCACAGCCAATTCGACACCACCCGAGTTTTTCGTCTGTTTTTCGCAGGCTGGCTATTCCCTTTTCAATTTTGAATTGTGATAGGACGTCAAATGATTTGAAATGATCAAAATGTCTAAATAATTAAATAAATGTATAAATGAATGTATAAATAAGGTAAACGGCCTAGTTAGTGACCCTGTCCCAGATTGTGACTCCGACGGCACAATCTTAACTGCCATAAATACAGTTTTTGTCGAATAATAATCAGATCAACGGCTAATTGAAGATTGTTTCTTACTTTCAATAATTGAAGTGATTCCCTTTTGTTCATGAAATATTTAGAATAGAAATCAACCAGTGAATAGTGCGACACGCGTCTCAGTGGGTCCGCAACGATAGTGCTAGACGGTACTGACTAGCGACGAGGGGCACTGAATTGTTGATCTTGTTCACCATGTAAGTATAAATCTACCTAAAAATGGTGTCAACATCTTCAGCAGGAACCAGACTATCGATGAAATGAGAAGTGATTTAACTTTTGGTCACATATTTGTTTAAATTCGCCAGGTCAATAAGTGCGTCACACAATTGCGGTTATGTTATGTCCCTGTTATAGACCCTCGATTTGTCACTCGTTGCGTCGAACAATTTGATTCGTTTATTTATTCTCATTTGCCGTGAAATAATCAAAGAAAAGGATATTAGTTATTACGGATGGCTTTTTCAATAAGTATGATTGAAATATTAACATTTTTCGTTGTTTATACCTAATGTGTGTCCGTGATATTTGATATATTGCGATGTGACCCGTTCGTATGGGGATATTCGGAAGTGTCAGAAAGTGGGTACACCCATGGGTCACAAACTGCGGCACAGGGGTCATGAATCGGGTCCACGCAGGGGTCACAAACTACAGCAATAGTGTTTCTCCTGTGTCAGAAACCCCGGCAGCAGAGCAGTGCTATTGAAACGAGGATTTCATCAATGAATCTTCATTGTTTTACTTTCACAATAGGTGACTCTAATTCAGAAGGCTTTAATGCACGTGCTGAAACCTTTAGTTTTCGGTTTAACTGTATCACGCATGACTAAATAGCAAAAATCCGACACCGCCACTCTTGAAGGGTCACTAACTGGGCCGTTTACCTTAAATGAATGAATGAATGTTTGAATAAATAAACAGATAATTGAATAAATGTAGAAATGAATGAATCAATTAATGTTCAAATGAATCAATAATTAATTATTATTATTATGAATGATTGATTATTGATTGATTTATTCATTTCTACATTTATTCAATCATCTATTTATTTATTCAAACATTCATTCATCCATTTAAGATAAACGGCCCAGTTAGTGACCCTTCAAGAGCGGCGGTGTCGGATGTTTGCTATTTAGTCATGCGTGATACAGTTAAACCGAAAACTAAAGGTTTCAACACGTGCATTAAAGCATTCTGAATTAGAGTCACCTATTGTGAAAGTAAAACAATGAAGATTCATTGATGAAATCCTTGTTTTAGTAGCACTGCTCTGCTGTCGGGGTTTCTGACACAGGAGAAACACTATTGCTGTAGTTTGTGACCCCTGCGTGGACCCGATTCATGACCCCTGTGCCGCAGTTTGTGACCCATGGGTGTACCCACTTTCTGACACTTCCGAATATCCCCATACGAACGGGTCACATCGCAATATATCTAATATCACGGACACACATTAGGTATAAACAACGAAAAATGTTAATATTACAATCATACGTATTGAAAAAGCCATCCGTAATAACTAATATCCTTTTCTTTGATTATTTCACGGCAAATTAGAATAAATAAACGAATCAAATTGTTCGACGCAACGAGTGACAAATCGAGGGTCTACAACAGGGACATAACCGCAATTGTGTGACGCACTTATTGACCTGGCGAATTTAAACAAATACGTGACCAAAACTTAAATCACTTCGTATTTCATCGATAGTCTGGTTGCTGCTGAAGATGTTGACACCATTTTTAGGTAGATTTATACTTACATGGTGAACAAGATCCACAATTCAGTGCCCCTCGTCGCTAGTCAGTACCGTTTAGCACTGTCGCTGCGGACCCACTGAGACGCGTGTCGCAATATTCACTGGTTGATTTCTATTTTAAATATTTCATGTGCGAAAGGGAATTTCTTCAATAATCGAAAGTAAGAAACACTCTTTAATTAGTAGATAATCGGATTATTATTTGACAAAAACTGTATTTATGGCAGTTAAAATTGAGCAGTCAGGGTCACAATCTGGAACAGGGTCACTAACTGGGCCGTTTACCTTATTTATACATTTATTTATACATTTATTTGATTATTTAGACATTTTAATCATGTTAAAACATTTGACGGCCTTTTAAAATTCAACATTGAATAGGGGGTGGCCAGCCTGCGAAAAACGGACGAAAAACTCGGGTAGTGTCGAATTGGCTGTGACTGACGGTGGACCTTCAACGAATGGTCTCGGTATTGTCTCACGTCTTGGGCCTTGACAGGCGTTAACTATCAGAACTAGGGAGCGGTGACGCGCGCGAACGGTTTTCTGGTGGCGCTGCAGCGCTCTGGTTAACCTTTCAGGATGTCATCATATAATTAAACATATTTAATCTTGCTTTTTAATCACTGCATGGCATATGATCTATTGGGACCGTGCATGCCAATACACACTCACCAAAGTAAGAATTCGTAGTCGTGACATGCATACTAGTGGCGACGCCAACAGTCCGGATCGGCATTTCTCCCGGAAAAAATGAATGTATGTACCTCAATACATATTCTCACTTTGGTGAGAGTGAATCGGTATGCACGGAGCGAATATGTGTTTAAGAAATGCTAATTAACTTTTCGTTGAATGATTCAACCGTTTTTCAAATGAGGCGACAGATTTGATTGATCATTCAAGCTTCTTATTGAAGATTATAACGGTTTTTCTCCCGGTCATCTGTAACAACAAAGAAACAGTAGTTCCTGATATACGGTCATTGCTATAATATTAAGTTAGATTCATATCAAAAGGACATGCAGACAATCAGACACTCGAAATGAGAAATTTGTTCATTAATTTTCAACGTACCTTCTGCAGTCTCTAATAATTAAAATTATATACCTACATCGCGATCAAGTGACCAAAAAAAACACCGAGTAATCAAATTCAATTACACAACAAATATTTTACACTTTGTTCTTAATTAACGATTTCGTCGGAAATTGATCAAGGAATACGCTCATATATTTTTGAGAATTTTATCTTGCTTTGAAAATCACGTTTGAATAATATATTTGTTTATAACAAATAAAATTGTTTCTTACCGCAGAATTGAATTAATATATCGTATTGTATTTCTGAGCTCGACCGAGCGTCGATCGAGCGGTTTTCTAGGCGCTCAGTCCTTCAGTACCATTGTACCCGAGCCCGTAAGGGCACCTTAGTTTGTAGGAGCTGGGGTCAGGTGGGCCGCCTTTGCGAAAAGCCGTAGCCCCCCCCCCCCCCTATGTCCTCTTGTCTCTTGTGACTGCCTAAGGATCCACGTCACCGAGGGGCCCCGTTCCCGTCGCCGAGCTCGGTGCTCCCTCCCACGCTGCTGTCTCGGCCTCCCTTTCTTGCGCTCTTGCTAGTGCTGGTGCTGGGGGGGTTCAAAGCCCCGCTGTCCCTCCTTAGCCCTTCGATGAGCCTCTCTGTGAGGTCCTTCATGGGCCCTGATGAGCCAGTAGTCCCCCCCCCCCCTAGCCGCGGCACGTGGCGTAAGCAGTAGGACGGAACTGGGTCCCAGACCCTCCATAGGGTGAGTCTGGATCCCGGAGTCTTGCCTTCTCACTGGTGCTGGGGGGGGGGGGGGATTCAAAGGCTTTCTGTCTCTTCTTAGCCCTCCATTGAGCCCCTATGCGAGAGGCCCTTCGTGGACCGTGGTGAGCTAGTAGTCCCGCTCCCCCCTTCGCCTCAGCAGATAAACAGGAGTAAGCGGTCCACCCCCGCAGAGTCTGCTGTGATGGGCTATGGCTGCATATAATGAGAGTTCGCCTGGCTCCCAAGGGCATCGTTGGCTGCCCTGTCCCCCAGAGCCATTCAGCCTTCGGCACGCTAGCTGGCACCTTGGCTTGGGGAGCTGGTGCATGGCCGAGGCCTTACATCCCCGGGCCGGTTTTTATGTCGGCCTGTTCACCTCTAGCCCCGACTAACCTGGGCGATCACGGTCGCCGTCTCTAGTCCCGGTACCCTGCGGTCCCCGGTCACCGAGACTTCTCCCGTGTTCCTCCCTGGCCGTTCTCTTATCCGCCACCCGGAGACGCGCTCGGTCGGCGCTCAACCCTGTTCCCCGCACTCCTTCACGGAGATAGACGAACCCGAAAAATGAGTATATAATAAGAGTGTCATTGAATAGCTTTGAAATGGTTCTTGAATGAAGTCTCTAGGATGAATACAATCAAAGATATGACCGTTTCAAGGGGAGTATGTTTCAGATTTTTGGCTCTTTTTACTGAATTTCACCCCCATGTCACTTGGAAAATAGGGGCAAAAAAAAAATTGTTTCATGAATTAATTTGTTCCATAGAACCCGTCAAAAAGTTATAGCGAAATCAGTAAGGTCGAGGTCAATTTTTGATTTATTTTGTCCGGTCTGACGTGGAATGACTCATCTGTGATAGAAAGAATTGTTAAAATTTACCATTTTGTACATGATGCAATTACAAATAACAATACTAAATTTCGCATTTTCCCATCAATAATTATGGGAGTTATGAAACTTTAAATCTGAGTTTTATGAAATACATGGTCGGTGGAATATTGATAGTAATGGCTCAAACTTGGCAGAAATTTTTATTTAATATATTTGGGAGGTTTTCAGGTGGCGAGTTTGTTGAGATTCCACAATGACCAAAATAATGACCGCCCTCATGTTATATAGACAGCGAATTTGGGGGAAGTGGTTTTCCCTGATGGGTAGGCAATTCGTTTTCTTTTGAAACTGACGACCTATCTACTGATATCTCATATGTCTATGACTGATATCTACAGACGACGCACAATGGTCGGAAACCACTCGATACGCGCGCATACGGTTCAAATTTTAGTATTACGGTAATTCAACGGGCTACAAACATTGAAAATAAAGGAAATTTAAACCGAAAGTCTTAGCACTCGAGTTCCACACCTTAAGGTGGTCGATAAAAATTTCCCTGTCAAATTATTTTGATTTTATTTTGATTTTTTTCTTATTCTTGGAGTTTAATTCGTATTAATGGGAGAAACCACATTAGGAGGCTGATTTTCAGGCGTTTTTTAAGAATTTTTTCAAGTGTGACGAATTAATTGGAATTTGATCTAACTTTGACATTATTTTATTGATATTTTGAATTACATTCACAAATTTTTTCAAGTCATTTCGGCCAAAAATGTCGAAGTTATTGGCTGTTGTCCACTGAAGGTCGTCGTCCGAGTTCTTTGTTTGCAGGAAATGTGGAGTTCGCAATTTTCATCCGAAAGCGAAATGGTTTTTTTTTCACATCATTCACATGATTCCTAAGAATATGAACGTCATTGCGGGTCCAAATTGTGAAAATTGAAATGTTGACCGGTGTTTGAAAAAAAAATCTCGATTTTCACCATTCTTGTCACTTATTTTGCAATGAAAAAATCCCTTCGAATTATGATACCATCCCAAATGTTGGTTCATTTTCTTCGTTCAGTTCATAACTTTTTGAGCTAGAATTCCCGCAAATTAAAAAAATGTAGTTTCGAGAAAAACGCGTTTCAAAAAAAAAATCCAGAAAACGAGAACACACCAAGTGAGGTAAAGCAACGCTTTACCGGGATATAATCAAAAGGATACCGATGCTTCTAGTACCGTCTATACAAATGCCCTATAACAAGCATTTGAAAAAATAATAATAAACAATAAGTGACTATCTGAGGGAGGCTCCACCCAACCTGCGCCGGCCGATGGGCGGTCGGTTTTTGAGGTGGTCAAAGTGATGAAACTGAACATTAAGATCAATAACATTTTCGGGACAAATACATACAGACATTCTAAAAATTCCGACTATTAAATACGTGAAGTAGCAAAGTGGTAGAAGCTTCGACTGATACGTAGGAGGACCCGGGTTCGAGTCCCAGTAAGAAACAGTGAGAAAATTTTGATCGACAAAAAAAAGTTAATTATCAGAAATAAACATAATTCCGGATCATTGCGTCGTATAATAGATATGAGAACAATAGTTTATATAATTTTTTAAATTTAATCAACTGGTTTATTTCAATTGTCCGAAACAAATAATTAGATCTGATTAGATCTGATTATATATAGATCATATATAATTATATATAATTAGATATGATTAGACCTGGCCATTTTTTGGATCTGATCATGTATAGGTGATTATGCATGATCATATATGATTAGACAAAAACTTTTTCCATCGGGCTTTTGGGTGATGTGCTGTACGATGAGGTACAATGCAACCACTTGGACGAAAATTTTCCTGTGTTATTGAGATGGGATTTCAAAAAGACCGTTGAGACACCCCTTAACATCGGTCTAGAGACGTCAAATTTCACCATTCATCTAGTCTGACTATATTCTCAAGTTTTTGGGGCACGCCGAGATTGAACGAAGAAATCGTCGTGACCTCGAACCAGTCTAATATCTATAATACCATATATTCATGAATTATTATTATTATGAGTATTATCAATATTTATCATTTCACTATCTCATTAATAAGAAGAAAAGTTAAAAAAATTTGGTGCACGTGACAACACGCTGGTCATAAATAACAATGACGAAATTTGGATCATTGGATTTTATTCATAAATTTCTAAGATTTCGACAATTTATTTGATCCAGACTTGAAATACCATCACAGACGACTACTCGCTTTTTATAATGTAAAATTCAGGACTTTAATAAGTCTTTGGACGCTCAGTTGGAATGCCTCCTACGACGACTACTTGTCTATCACAGAATCACATTTTTATATCTATCAATTCTTGGAATGTCAAATTCAGGAATTCGATAAGTCTTTGGACGCTAGGTTGGAATGCCTCCTACGACGACCACTCACCTATCATAGAATTACATTTTTATTAAAGATTTACAACTTTGCATGCTCGCTCAGATCGCTTCCAGCCTGAAGTAATATGATGATATAATATGCCAAAATATGCCCCAAGTTGACTGTATCATGGAGCAACACAGATCAGAGACTATCGTGTAACTCATTAGCTACTTATTGACTGATACTAGACATTCATCAAACACAGACTGAACGACTGAACTCCTGAAGAACCTGAACCTGCACACCCGTTAAAACAGTCAGAGAAAAGAAACATTCAGCTTCAGAGAAACGGAAAGAGTCAGCTTGTATACCAATCAAGAGATGAAGAAGCTCGCCTTGCTACGGCCGACTTGAGCTATAATCACAA
This sequence comes from Tenthredo livida, assembly GCA_963992785.1. Classification (NCBI taxonomy): domain Eukaryota; kingdom Metazoa; phylum Arthropoda; class Insecta; order Hymenoptera; family Tenthredinidae; genus Tenthredo; species Tenthredo livida. The sequence continues at coordinate 28,833,667 of OZ023064.1, forward strand.
TCGCCATTCAAAGAAATTAAACGATGTTGAACAGAATTCGCAATTAATTTTTTTTTTTTTTTGTAAAAAATGCTTCACCTGCTATTTGTGTGAGCGTTAGCCCAGATTGATGGAATGCAACAATACGGCCACGATCGAAAAGCCATCTCGGTAACCTTACGCATAAAAATGACTTGATTGGCAATTGAAAAATTAGTTTACGAAATACGAAACGAATGTTCATAGGCTTATGTTACCTGATAATCTCTGGTGAAAATCTTGACTCGAGTTTCATCACGTTTCCACGAATATTTCAAAATGTGAAGATTTGGATTTTTCCTCAGAAGGATATCTGACCCCAGTGTCTGATGTGGAAAAATATTCGGACAGATGAAACAAAGCTAGAGTACATCCGCAGAGTGAATATCAGAAATGTTTACTGGAAGAAGCCAGAAATAATACTAAACTGTATTAGCAAAGCCACGAGCCTAGTCAAGGTCAACAGGAGTGGATATACGCTCGAAGGCTACAAGGAATTTGGTCAGTTTCTGGAAAGAGCCGTTTAAACAGCTCCGAAAATTGACTTTTGATTGGCTAGGGGAGACCGCCGGAACAAAGACATGAAAGAAAGCAGCCATGGAACGAAGACCTAAAATAGCCATTTGGATGACTGAAATAATACTAAATAGTATTAGCGAGAAAGATATGATTTGATATTGAATACAATATTCAATTTATTGAATAAAAAATTAAGATGACTAACTAATTTATTTTTCTAATATTATCCAGATTATAATCTTAAAAGTTTCAATCTTTGAATAATCATTGAAGAAGATGGACTGGTAGTAGGTATCCCTCACACTTGAGTGAAATTCCGAATATATTCACCAATAATACATTTCTAATAAAAAGAATCGCAATAAGAAGGATAATCCATGTCAATATTTCAAATTTTCTAAATTAATGACTGAATGAGTGATAGTATTGAAATGTGATCGTAAACTTTGGAAAGTGAATAAATAATCAGCTGAAACATAAGATTTTTATGCACGCATTTTTATTTATTCAGCTTAAAGTTGAAGATTTTACATTATAAGGAGCGAGCAGTCGTCTCCGATAGTATTTTAAGTCTCAGTCTGAGAATGGTCAAAGTTTAGAATGTGAAAGACGAGTCGTCACCAGAGAAGGCATTCAAAGTCCCTACTACGATTCTACCAAAACCAGCTCCTGTTATCTCTGGATTAGTACGAGCTGACTCTTTCCGTTTCCCTGCAGCTGAATGTTTCCGTTCTGTGCCTGTTTCGACGGGTGTGCAGGTTCAGGTTATGCAGGAGTTCAGTCTGTGTTCGATGAATGTCTCGTATCGGTAAAGAAAAAGTTCATGAGTTACACGATAGTCTCGGTCAACTTGAAGCATATTTTGGCATATTATATTATCATATTATTTCAGACTAAAAGCGGCCTGAGCGAGGATCCAAAGTCGGTGATGTAGGTATTGATAAAGTCCAAAATTTGATAATTCAAGAGGCGCCCAGACATCTGTGATGGTATTCCAAGTCTTAGTCTTAGAATTGATAGATTGAAAATAGTATATTATGCATCGAGTGCATTAAATCTTACGCACGAGTTATATACGTTATTTTTCGACATGGTATGCGTACTGTATCGAAAATGTAATTCTGTGAAAGACGCGTAGTCGCAGGGAGAGGCATTCAAAGTTCCCACTAGGATTCTACCAAAACCAGCTCCTGTGATCTCTGGATTAGTACGACCTGACTCTTTCCGTTGCTCTGAAGCTTAATGTTTCCTTTCTTTGCCTGTTTCGACGGGTGGGTCTTGCAGAGTTCAGTCTGTGTTTGATAAATGTCTTGTATCCGTCGAGAAGTAATAATGTTACACGATAGTATCAATGATTTTTAATCTAGTCCTGGACATGGTTTCACACGCAAAATCAACAAAGAATCTTGTTTTCCAGGCACAGCGTAACTTGCATCACTTAATTTAATTGTATTTTTATAAAATCATCTTACCGTAAATTTTCAGGTTACAATTCCGTTTTTCATCACTTGAAAAGATTTATAAGATGAACTTTTGCCCGTTTCTATTCTTTGAGGGGGAAGTTATGAACTACAATTATTTCCAAACTGATTTACACGTGTATCCGATGAGTTATTTGCCCTGCGGTATTCTCAGGTTGGATTCGACTGTCACGAGTACTTCTTCTTTTCTCTTTTTGCTATCGGCACTGTCATGAGTTATGTGATATTCAGTGTGATTGACCAATGCCGGATTTGAGGGAGGGCATACTGGGCGGCAGCCAGGGGCCCCCGCAGTTGAGAGGCCCCCCCACAAACGAAGATACATTTTTTTTCGAGGATTCTTTCCCGTTCAATTGTCAAATCTCCCTTCAATGTCATGAGAAAGATATAAAAATTATCAATATTGATAAATAATTAGAGTGCTAGAAACGTTGAACTTACCGACGTCACATTTAATGGGTTATATCTATCCAGAGAGAAAACGGTTTCAGTTTCCGCTCAGTCACAGCCAACTCGACCCGCTCCAGGTTTTTCGTCCGGTTATCGCAGGCCGACCATCTGCATCTTTTTCTGGTTGAATTGATTCGCTTTTGGGAGACGTCGATTCGGAAAACAAAAGTGGATGGCCAGCCTGCAATAAACAGACGAAAAACCTCGAGTGTGCCAAGTTGGCGGTGACTGAGTGGAAACTAAAACCGTCTTCTCTCTGTATACCTATGATGTCAAGAATCGAATTCACCACTGCAGTTTCGTATTTACCGCCAACTTTTAGTTTCAATGATTAGCTGCAGCACTGGCCAGAGTCACAGAGGGCGAGTAACGGCACGTGACGCGAATATTGAGACCTATCAACCAATTAGAGCACGGTTTTTTTGAGAGAGTACGGACACTACGCATAACGATACAATCCGGTAAACGTAAATGAGCCATTCCACGTCAGATTGGACAAAATAAATCAAAAATTGACCTTGATGTTACCGACTTCGCTGTAATTTTTTTTACGGGTTCTATGGAACACATACAGTATTTGAACAATTTTTTCTTTTTTTTTTGGCCCCTATGTTCCAAGTTACACGGGGGTGAAATTCAGGAAAAACAGCTGAAAATCGAGAGCATAGTCCACTTCAAACGGTCATATCTTTGGTTATATTCATCCTAGAGACTTTATTCAAGAACCACTTCAAAGCTCTGGAATGTCACTGTTATTATATATTCATTTGATTTTTCGTTAACGAAGCATTCCATTTGTCATGAATAAATATACTATTCGAACGTGATTTTTAGAGCAAGAACCACGCGTAAGAATTTTCAGAAAAATATGAGCGTATTTCCCGATCATTCTCTTATACGAAATCGTCAAGGAAACGGGATGGACAACCCATGGTCACCTTGTTGAAACGATTCATTCAGAAACGACGGCGCGCGTTGCCACCGAAGAACCCGGCTGGGGTACGCGTGTGTGAGTAGCGGAAGAAAGCATCGGTGAGCATGTTACATGTACCACGCATGTTATAGGAGCCGAGTTTTTCGGTGGCAGCACGCGCCGTTGCTTGTAAATCAATCGTTTTAACATGGTTTCCATTGGTTTTTCGTCCAGTTTACTTAGCTTTTTTGCGGAGAATTAATCAAGGAATACGCTCATATTTTTTTTCTTGAAAATTTTCACACGTGGTTCTTGCTCTGAAAATCACGTTTGAATAATATTGTAACGTTGGAAGAAACGCCCTGTAAATTAATTAATTAAATGGGATTATATCGCTTCGAATCTAGGAGTTATGAGATAACAAAAGAACTTTCAGAAATATACGAATGAGATTTATTTTGTAAATAACCATTATTGTAAACAAATTCAGTCTTGATCTTGCTTCAGCCTCGTCAAGACCTGTATTTTGGATTTTCTTGAATACAACTTTCTGCTTTCAATTAACTTGATTTCGTGCTTGAATCATTTTATATATCCCGAGAACTCACAATTATTCACTTGGATTCTTGAACATAACGCCTATTTCGCGAATTATCATTCGAATCCTTCTGAACCTTACAATATATATGTTTCTAACAAATAAAATTAATCGTTACCGCAGGATCAAATAAATATGTAATATAGTGTTTACATTCAATAGCTTTGAAATGGTTCTCTAATGAAGTCTCTACGATGAATACAACCATAGTATATTGTGTAACAAGGGATGAAACAGTGTGAATGCAGGCCAGGGTGAAGTTGTCAGCCCGAAGCCGAAGGCGAGGGCTGACATCACCCGTGCCTGCATTCATGTTTCATCCCGTGTCACACACTATGTTTTTCATAACATTTGCAAAAAACTTCAGGTTTCAAATTGCTTCCCTCCCATGGGAAGAAAGCAACTGCAAGGGACGAAAGCAGTTGCTTTCTTCCCATGGGACGAAAGCAACGCTGCTTTCAGACCGCTAATACATTGAAATCGCGATTGAAGCATACGTCACAGCTTTTCGCGGCATTCGCATGAAATTAGCTTGTTTCGACTCGCTAAACAGGCACTGAAAGCTGACGTTTCAGAGCAGATGTTATGAAAAAGATATGACAGTTTAAAGGGGAGTACGTTTTCGATTTTAGGCTCTTTTTGCTGAATTTCACCCCCGTGTAACTTGGAAAACAGGGGCCAAAAAATTGCAAAATAAATTGTTTGATGAATGTATTTGTTCCAGAGAACCCGTGAAAAAAAATCATAGCGAAATCGGTAACATCGAGGTCAATTTTTGAATTGATTTTGCCCGGTCTGACGTGGAATGGCTCAGCGGCTAAGCCTTAGCCATTTGTGTATAATATGAATGAATATATAAATAAATTTACAGGGTGTAACATCTCCGGGGTCTGATCTGGGAGGAGCTTCAACGTGCTGAAGCTCCGCCGCCTTCTATTTATTCTCCCCATGTAGGGATTGCCATAGCTGACAACGAAGCCATTGCTTGGCCCAACTCTGGCTACAAGTATCGGCAAACATACTGGCCTCACTATTTGACGATGCTGGCACGTCACTGTTCCGCCATTGGCAAACCGGTATTGTGTGTTTGATAGTGGCTCAATATTGGTACACTCGGACCTCCGCTATTTGACCGAGTCGGGACCGAGCGCTTCTGCTATTTAATGAAAGTAGGGGCCTCCTACTCCTTGTGGACGGTTTTCTGCGCAGCCAGTTCGCGCCACTCCGCGTCACTGACGGGCCCGATGTTAAGGGGAACGCTGCCGAATAGTGGGCAGAGGGCAAGTGTGGTCAAATAGCGGGTGGTCAAATATCGGAGGTTCGAGTGTATTGCATTGGCTGGCCAACCCTGGATTTTCAGTATTGGTGCGATACTCAGTGAACCTCTGGTTTGCTGATATTGGGCAGTCGCTATTGGCCGCATCATGGCTGGACTGGACACCAATGCTGGTTCGCTACTGTTATTACGTACTGGGCCAGTCATATCATGCGGATAGAAACCAGCGGTGGCCCGGTGTCGGTGGCAATGCTCAGCCAGTACAGACAGTCTTTGCACGAATACTGAGCTATGGCCGGCCCCATTGTCAGACCCTACATGAGTCGTTCGCTTCAGAATAACAGTGTGTGGTTATCAAGCAGATCCCTCATCTCCAAATCTATTCACATTCACTCGTACAGTACACGAATAAAAGAAGGCAGAGCTTCGGCACGGCGAAGCTCCTTCCAGATCAGACCCCGGAGATGTTACACCCTGTATAATGTCAAAATAAAAATATTTGACATTATTATGAATATTCGTCATTTTTGCGTTGCCATCTGACGCATGTCATAAAATTTTAGTTACATGGTAGTGTCAGCTTGATACTTGAGGTTGAATCTTTTCTCAAATGAGCTCGCACTTGCCTGAATAGTGATTAGTGGCTTATAATCAATGAATAACTGACAATGTAGTTTAAACGATCGAGCGAGTGTAGCGCGCGAGTAAACACCACGCAAGTAGTTGACATTTTATTCCAAATTTACGAATCGAGGGCCCCCACTAATTCACCCGCCCAGGGGCCCCCATTTCCTGAATCCGGCACTGTTCTGCATTGCCTATGTCCGTCCGTTCCTCTTCTTCTTCTGCTATCTGCCTTTCCCTTGTGCCCTGTAGTAGTTGCATGAAATGCTGCTCCCATTGTTGCATTCTTATTCCTTTGCATATTCGTTTCTTTTTTCTCCTGTTTTTGTTTATTATCTTCCACGTTTCTGCTTCTGTTTTTGCTTTTCTCATTTCTTCTATGATTCTGTCCGCTTTTTCTTCTCTTTTTTTTCCGCATATGTCTTTGAAGTTTCTTCTTTCTTTTGTACTTGTTTACATCCCCTGCTCCTCTCTGCCATTCTTTCAGTGTCATTTTTGTTCTCTTTTTTGCTTCTGAGCAGTCTTCGTCCCACCATGTACTTCTTTACTTTTCTGTCGTGTTCCTGCTTGTGCTTTTCCATTTTGTTGCGTTCTTCATTGCTTCTGTTATGCTCTTCATTATTGCTTTTGGGTCTTCTCCTGCTACTCCTTTATCTTTCATCTTTCCTCCGTAGTGATTCATTCCCTCTGTCGACCAGTCCATCCTTCTCGTTGTTGTTTTCTCTCTCTTTCTTGTTGACACGTCGTTTTTACATTGCTATTAGTCATTCCAATTCAATATTTTGTTAATCTAACAGCACGAATCAATCCAAGAAATGGATACGTTGTGTTACTGACAGAACACTCTGTTAAATCAAGCAGTTATGTCGCCAAACTGATGGTCTCATTACTTGGTTCAACTGGATATTGAGTTCCGGCTACTATTTTATATAACTAAATAGCTTGGTTCAATTAAGGGGACCAGTACAGCTTGGTTTAAGATATTTCAAGTACTCCAGAATCACTTTATTTGTCAACCAAAGTTTATTTTACATCAAAAAGAATATTTCTGCAAAAAACTGTGTCGTAAGGTTTCAGGCACACCGTTGATCCAATCCAGTGTTTCGACGTCTCAACTTCTTCAGACAGGAGTTCCACATCTTATGAACGCGGGGATCTGAAAAGAAAAACACATGTGAAAACTTACAGTCATTTATTTAAAATTTCCAAAATTTGAGCCACTAATTTGCAAATAACTTGGCCAAAATAGACACATTCAAAAATTCCCTCGTTCATATCATGAGGATTTGTCGCCCGAACAAAATGAGCCGTCAAAGACCCCAATCGGAGCAACGGTGCTCCTAAAACCTTACGACACAGCTCCAAAAACATAGTTCTGAGATAAACGAGTTTGAAGTTTTTGCAGAAAAATTGGTATATACTCCTCCGGAGGCTCATACATTAAAAAGTTTGTTGTACCAAAGTTGAATGAAATTTTTTTTTTTTTAATTTTCAATTTTCGAAAAGAATTTTTTTTTTTATTGGAAATTTAATTTTTCCTTTTTCTTTTCTGCAAACTATTTTCTCAGAACTTTTTTTTCCCATGTATTTTTTTGTTCCATACATGCTTCTTTCTCTTACTCACTTCTTTAAAAAGCTCCAGCAGCATATGAGGGCCCTGCTGCATCCTCCGCAGACTCATTGCCTTGCCCAATACAACGCATCGCTAGTATGGATCGCCTATTGATTTCATACGCGCTTCGTGTATCATCAATCATAGGGCTACTTTTGAAGATTTTTAGCTGGACACAATTTTCACAAGAGATACCGTATGTTCCACCCAGTCCTCTCAAGCTAACTTCAGTCATAACTATCGACCCACCACATGTCTTGCAAGATAAATGCTCCCGCAGAGCACGGAATAGTGTTTCACGTGAAACAGCCTATAGCCAGCAGAATCGCTAGCCTCGTAGTCGCCACTGATTTTTCTATCCGAAGCTGTTGAAACATGAGTGCTCTGTCCATCAGCCGCTGTTTGCTTCTGCGGAAATGTTTTCGCCCTCTTCTTTGACCGGCCAATGCATCCTTTTGTGCCAACACCAGAACTCCTCTCTCTTCTTTTCATATTGAATATATTGGATATATTTTATATATTTCCTTTCTGTTTTATCAAAAAATCTGTGAACAAAAAGCAAAAAAACTTCGACCGCACACACAGTTCGGCAGAAGCTTAGTGTAGATATTACTATTTTGATTGAATACTTACTTTTAGGTTATAGTTTTCGAAGCACCAAGTCACAACACCCGTACAACGATTACACGCTATAGATATTAGGTAAATTTATAATTATTTAGTACTGAAAAGTACTGTTTTTATTTATTTATTTCAATTCTGAAACACTGGAAATCGAGCAGACGCTCACGCAACCTCGAAAAGTATTGCACAAGTAATGGCGATCATACACCATGTGATCAATATCGAAATCAAGCGCCAGCGCCACTTGCGCCAAATCGCGATAGCCAAATAACGAACTTTTGACCGTAACTTCTAAACCGTGACGATTTCGTCAAACTCGATTTTTTCACAGACGTAGAAGATCTTTAGGTAACATAAACTGCAAAAAACGAAAAACCAATTTTTTCGAAAATTCAAGCTGTACTGGTCCCCTTAACACAACATTCACTTCCCCATATTTGATCGCCGCATTTTGCTCAGTCAAATGAATATCATTTGCTCCAACAAATCCTTTCTCTCGGTGTAGTCCTTCTTCTTCTACCCACTCTAGCAGCTCTTTTCCTTCTTTGTTTATCGTTTTATCTTTTGACTTCCTTACGCTGATTGTTCGTTCGTTCTCGTCTTCAGCTGCTGCTCGGCCTCCTTCTTCCGCTGTTTTTGCGTTTAAGTCTTCTCACATTAGTATTGGCCGTCTCTTTCTCCTCTATTCAGTCCGTTGCTTATGGCTCTCGTTTTCTCTTTTATCTTTTGGTTTGAGTACACTGTGAATATCCTCCATTTCGTTCCTTCCCTACTGAAAATCGAAATTCGTTACCGAGATCTGATGTGAGGCCTAGGTGGGACATCACCTGATCTCAGGTGAGATGATATCAGATCTCATAAAAGAATTTGATCTCACATCAGATCTCATGCCGCGATTTTCAGTAGGATTCTATCATTACTCTACTTTCTAGTACTTCTTCTGTCTCCTCTGCTACATCTGCTTTTAATTGGATTTCTCTTATTCCTTTTCTTATGCCTGATGCCATTCCTCTGCACGCTTTGCCTTTCTTGTGTGTTCTTTTGGCTTCCTGTGTTTCCCAAGTGTGACTTTTCGGCAGCTGGTCCTTTGCCTTATCTTTTGCTTTTTCTTCTATCCACGTTTCTACTATTTCCGCTCTGTCCCAGCTTTCTATCTCCTCCCGGAATTCGTGGCACTTGTTCTTCATTCCTGCAGCGTTCCAGAACCCGATCCTTATCTCTTCTTCTTCCTCAGCAGCCTCTTGGGTTTCTTCATGCTCTCTTCAATTTCTGTATATCCTGCCTCTGCCCCCTCTTCCTGTACTGCTTTTTTCCTACCCTTTTCTCTCAATGTGGGCTGTGTCTTCCTCTTCTTCTTTGTTTTCTTGCCGATTCCCTTTTTCTTCATTCCATTTGATTATCGCTCCGTCCACTTCTAATTTCTGGTACATTATTTTTACTCTTTTGCCTTCTTCTTTTTCTTTCTTTGCCCTATCTGCGATTCTTTTCTGGATTTCTCTTGATTTCCATGTTCGGTCGTTGTCTATGTATATTTTATCCGACCCTAGATTCCTCTTGTTGCTCATTATTTTCATCTTTTCGTCCCATGATCCCACTTCTGCAATTATCATGCTTCTTTCTCCTCTCCTTTCGGTCCACGCGTTTAGTATCTTTGTTTCATCCCCTGTTAGTTGTTTGCATATTCTCATTGCCTGCTCCACTTCTTTGCCTCTATCTTTCTTCAGGCCTTTTATCACTATTCTGTTTTTTCGTTCTTGTCTCTTTTTCCACTCTACTTTGTTTTGTACTTCTTTCAACTCTTCCATCATTTGCTCCTCTATTCGTCTCAGTTTTGTCTTCATTTTTTCCTCCTTCTCTTTTTCTTCTGCAATTTCTCTGAGCTCTTTTTCTCTTCTCTCTTCCTTTGCTTCTCTGTCCAGTGTCTCTCTCTCTTAGTCCATTATTTACTCCCATTTTAGTCTCTCTTCATCATCTCTCTGGGCTCTTTCTCTCTCCATTTTTCTATTCTTCCTTCCAGTTTCCTTCTTTCTGCTTTTGCTTCTTCTCTGACTGCTTCTATCGTGTTGCCTAATATTCCTATGTCATTTTTCATTTATTTCCTTCCGGTTTCGACTTCGCTTATCAGGCTCGATAGTGTTTTCATTATTGCCTCCACACCGTTTCCCATCTCTTCTCTCAGCGCTTGTATGTCCTCTGCTGCTTCTTTCTTGTTTGTTGATGGTTTTTTTGCTAGTGACCTTGCGATCTTGTTGCTTCTCTCCAATCCCATTTCAACGGTTTCTATTTCTTCTATTCCTTTTTTCTCATTTTCCTCTTTTTCCTCGCTCTTTTCTATTTTTCTTTTTCATAGATCGTCCAGGGTTTACATTGAGACGTATTTCATCCTGCTTAGCATGTCCACCTTCGAGGGTCTCCCTGGCTTCCTTGGCACCTGCTCTTGTTTACCGCTTGGCGTGCTACATTTTTCTTTCATCTCGCATTCCTCTTCACTTTCGTCGTATGCTTCCATTCTGCTCTTCACTCGCACATATTGTGGCGCTTTTTCTTTCTCTACTTCTTTTTCCATTACTCTCGCTTTTTATTCTTCGCCTGTCTTCTTTTTCCGTCCTTTCTGGCTCGCGTCGTGGTGGTGCTTGTGGCGCCGTCCTTCTGACGTCACTCGACGGCGCGGTCGCGAACTTGCCTTTGCTTTCTGTCGCTTCATGCGTACTCACTTCCTTTCTGCTGCCACGTGACTCTCCTTGTTGTTGCTCTTTCTTTTGCACTTTTTTGCACTTTCGCGTTTTTTCTCACTCGCACACTTTTCACAGCTGACTTGGCTTGTCCTCGCGTCTTTTCTCTCACCTATTCGCCCTTTCTCTTCTTCTATTTCTTACACTCTTACTGATTTTATGCGGTCTGCTTTCCGCCTGTCACTTATCGTGGGTTAACCGGAACTCCATCTCTAATAATAGTGCATAGATTACGAACTCACGCTAGCATTTTGGCAGATGACATTGCCAAGCGCTTAGTTTTTGTTGAATGACTTGGAAGAACTACAGCTGGCTTGTTTTTATTATAATTACTTCCGTAATTAAATCCTTGTATCCGATTATTAAGCTCTTCTAGTGTGAATATTTTTTTTTAATAAATCTAATGATGCCCCTACTGAAAATTGCGGCATGAGATCTGATGTGAGACCAAATTCTTTTATGAGATCTGATATCATCTCACCTGAGATCACGTGAGATCCCACCTAGGCCTCACATCAGATCTCGGTAACGAATTTCGATTTTCAGTAGGGGCAGTATCAGAGCCAAATCATGAGGGCAAATAACTTCCAAAAAATCATGCATCGGATCGACGGATAAATTTTCCATAACATGAAATTCATCAACTTTATGAAAGAAATATCATCCAATGATAATTGAGTTTGATAATTATCCTTATCACGTCAAGTGCACTGATTTTCATGAACAATTAATAAAAAAAGAGATTTTCCGGTTGTACAAAACCGACAAGAGTATTTCGCATTAAAAGCTCTCGTTAAATCCGAGAATCGAGTGCAAACCCAAATTATCTTCAAGCACTAATGACAGTTGGAAATACATTTTAATAGAGAAAGAGGAAAGTTGAACAGTGATACTTTCTTTTCTCAAATGATTCAATTCTTCGATAATTGGATCGAAAAGAACATTTTCACCCATTTGACGTTGATCTAAAGTGATATAGAGCATGTAGAGAAAAATGTTTTCCAATTTTGATTGGTATTGAGGTGGTAAACTTGGTAAAGGAATGTGAATTTCACCACACTCACCGATATTCTTGTGACTACGTAATGAGTTATTGGTCTCGAAGTCATCAGAACATAAAAACAAAGAAAAAACTATTTTGTTCGTAAATGACGATTGCTGTTTTTTCCAAAGAGATCCTTGAATGAAATTAGACATAATATCGATACCTGCGCGGAATAACCGGCTATCTCAGAGTCCGGTTGAAGAAGCGGCTATCTCACAGTCCGGTTGAAGAAGCGGCTATCTCGGAATCCATTCGAAAAAGCGACTGTTGCCTATGTTATTAATATAGGCACAGGCCGCTTTTTCACATGGATTCTGAGATAGCCGCTTCTTCAACCGGACTCTGAGATAGCCGCTTCTTCAACCGGACTCCGAGATAGCCGGTTATTCGGCGCAGGTATCGATATCTTCTTCATATTTTATGGAACGCATATAAACTATTGTTTCTTCTAGTATACCAGGTGATTCAAATAAAAATTTTAATACTCGAGCTAACGGAATTTTCTCAGCTGTTCTTATTATCCCCGGGAAAAAAATTTTTTATATGATCATATATAATCATATATAATTATGTATAAGTTTATATAATTGAATACAGTTTTATATAGTTATGTATGATGTTTATATAAAATTATATATATTTATATATGAATATGTATAAATATATATAAGTTTATATAATTATATAAAACTATATGAAATTTTATATAATAGCGTATCGCATGGCTTTATGTTACTATATAAAATTATATATATTTATATATATAAATATGTATGAATATTAGGGTGGTCCTTATTTGGGGGTTGGTGGAATTTTGTCCGTGCCACCCCCTCAAAAGATTCGAAATAATTAAAAAGAAGTCCCCTCAAAATTGCAGCTCTCTATCTCGATCCTGAAACGCCCCCCAAGGACGTTGTTTTTTGCCCTAAGAATAACACGGGACTTTCATGAATATTTTGAATCTATTTTTTTTTCTTCCTAGTATATCGCTGAAAATTTTATAATTATCATTAATCACTGAGTAAATGAACTATCTTTCACAGGATTTTTGGTTTTTAATTCACATCATACAATAGTGCCGTTATTGCTAAATGAAGATCGATAAAAATTGACTCTTTCATAGTTTTTCGTGAATGACAGTTTTTTACATAAAATGAGCACTCCTGAAAGTAGAAAATGTTTTTTTGTTTTTTAATAAAAAAAATATATCTTTTATATGGGGCATTCCACGCCAACTCGACCTGGCCAAAATCCTCACCATTTTAAATTCTTTTTTGCAACACCTGCTTCGAAAGTTTGATTTTCGAGGGCTGTGTAGCGAGCGCAAAATACCTTATTTCCGAGGGGTGAGGTAAAGAGAGAGTTGGCGCATGCGCACACCGCAAATACTCTACTTTGCGCACTAGTGCTTTTGTCGCGCATGCGCACATCGCGAATACTCTACTTTGCGCACTAGTGCTTTCTTCGTGCACTGTGTCATGGTGGTGGACAGTCGCGATGTGAGGTTATATTGATTAATCAATCTGTCTCTCAAATCAAACTTTCTTCGCAGGGAGTTACAAAAAATATCGTGTGATACACGTGCGGATAGGCAATATCTGTCTCGTGTCATTTACAGCACTCGCCTTCGGCTCGTGCTACAAACGACACTCGTCGGATATTGCCTACCTTCCGCACTTGTATCACAATATACTATTTTTCTTCTAGTATGTTGTTTGTCATCACAAAAAAGCCTACCTCACCAAGTTTCACATTTTTTAAAAAATTGTTCTGTCGTTATAATGTGAAAACGCAAAACACTGTTCGACCAATCCGACTTGGATGAGATTTTGAGAGCTGAATCTGGTGACAAAACAGAATTTGTGAGCCATTAGCGAAGGTGGGCGTGTATCTGGTTTGGGAGATACAGGGAAATTAATTTTTTTTATTTTTGATATTAATTTTCCACTTCCTCCAGGCTACTATACAGCTAATAAACATTCACTTATGTTTAGATCCGAACAAATTGTGAATATACCAGAAAAAAAAAATAGTTCATCTGAAATGAAAAAAAAAATTATTTCCCTGTACCTCCCAAACCAGATCCTTCGCTACTGGGTTCAAAGTTTTCATTCTTCACAGAGATTCATCTCTCCAAATCTGATTCAAATCGGAGTCGTCGAACAGTGGTTTGCGTTTTCACATTATAACGACCAGACCAATTTTGCAAAAAATGTGAAACTGAGTGTGATGGGCTTTTCTGTGATGACAAACAACATACTAGAAGCAAAGAAAGAATTAAAAATTGTGAGGGTTTTGGCCAGGTTGAGTTGGCGTGGAATGCCCCATATAAAATATATATGTTTCTTTTATTCTGAAAAAAAAAACATTTTCCACTCTTAGGAGTGTTTACTTCATGTCAACAACTATCATTCACGAAAAACTATGAAAGAGTGAGTTTTCATTGATCTTCATTTAGCAATAACGGCACTATTGTATGATGTGAATAAAAAACCGAAAATTCCTGTGAAAGATAGTTCATTTACTCAGTGATTGATGATATTTATGAAATTTTTAGCGATATACTAGGAAGAAAAAAAAATATATTCAAAATTTTCATGAAAATCCCGTGTTATTCTTATGGCAAAAAACAACGTCCTTGGGGGGCGATTTAGGATCAAGATAGAGAGCTGCAATTTTAAGGGGATTTCTTCTTAATTCCTTCGAATCTTTTGAGGGGGCGGCACGGACAAAATTCCACCAACCCCCAAATAAGGACCATCCTAATAAATATATATAAGTTTATATGATTATATGAAACTATATAAAATTTTATATATAGGCGTATCTCATGGCTTTATATTACTGTATAAAAGAATACATTATTATACATCAAAATATATAATGATTATTGTCATATAATCATATAGTTTTTTGTCATTACATATAAATACTTACAGTATATGAACGTCAATGGTGACAGATAATCGATGATTGTCAAGTCATCTTTTACTTAAGTGTATATTCTTTCTCTAATTTTGACGCAAAGATGTGCACTTTGTAAATAAATGCATTCAATAAATATTACAATTCGGAAACATTAAGTGAACTTGATCGATTTTAAAACTTAACTATCATATATTTATACAAAATTTGTAAAAAAATGAAAAGTCACGCGTTGATCATTGAAGGTATACTTTATATTTATTATCATAGAAAAAGTAAATATATAATTTAAAAATTCAATCATAGAAGAACGTTTCTCCATGATTGTTTTTATTACTTGCTTAATTCTCAGATTCTAATGAAGGAAATCGAAGTTAGGAAATATTGAATAATTTTGACATCGTTTCAATTCATAATTGTTACAGAAAATTTTTCTCTGAAAAAATGCACTTCCAGGAGATCAAAAAAATTACTAGTGCATTTTTGTCATGTTTTTTTTTTTATTAACATAATTGATGATCAGCATTCATGTAAATTAACTCTGAATTCATTAAATTACTTAAATGCTTATTTAATAGATTTAATTTCGCTAACTCAATTTATATTTTACACAGAATATCATTTATTGATAACTGCGTGTTTGTTGCAATCAATTACCATAAAATTGATAATTAATACGTCAGATGTGAAATTTTGTTCAACAAGAATTGGAATATACGACATTTGTATATTTGATATTCGCTTAAGCTCATCATGTCCCTAACAGATCTTGGATCAGTCGGTAGCGGGCAGAGTTGGCGAGTGCACGGTTCATGGATCGATCCCCGGCCGGGACCGGTTTTTTTTTTTTTTTTCTTCTCTGGGCCGATACCAGTATATATAATTATATAAAACTATATATAATCATATGAAACTATATAATTTTATATTCATAATAATTATTTATATTAATTATATATGGCCAAAACTCATACATAATTTTATATAATCATTTATATATAATTTTATATAATTATATAAAAAAAAAATTTCCCGGGTCGGAACGAGTTCTCTTGACCCTTCCACATTTTTAAATTCATACCTTTCACCTATTTCAATAGTTTCTGGCATGATCAATGTCCCATTTGCTTTAAAAATTTTAAACTGTCTCCACTCTGATTTCATTTCAGTGAATGGGTCTGACATGATTTAAAAAATTTTGTCAATTTCGTATTTTGCTAATTCTAGATTATTAGTTGCTGAATTCAATATCTTTTTGATTCTACCGAATGAACTATAAATTTTTTTAATAATTAGTTGGGTACCCGGGAGAAATTTTTTTTATATAATTATATAAAATTATATATAAATGACTATATAAAATTATATACCGGGAAGAAATCTTGATAGTATACAGTCGATTGCGCATGCGCCAAATAATTTATTTTCATTGGTCGGTAAGGTCGTCCCGCAGCAGTATTATGACGTAGTCGGCCGCGGGACGATCTTACCGACCAATGAAAATAAATTATTTGGCGCATGCGCAATCGACTGTATACTATCAAGATTTCTTCCCGGTATGAGTTTTGGCCATATATAATGTTATATAGTTTTACATAATTATACATAGTTTTATATGATTATATATAGATAGATAGATAGATAGAGAGCATATTTATTTGATCCTGTAGCATACGCTCCCCAAGGACCACAGATCGCAATTCAAAATTACAATATTACAAAATTACAAGATTACAGAAAATACACAAATTACGGAATTACAAAATTCAGGCTAGTGCCAGCATAAGAGATAGAAATGAGAATAGCAGAAGTAGAATCAAAGTATAGAAATTACAAAAATTCCAAAAATTTAAAATTCAAAGTTAAAAATTCCGAAATTCGGATTCATGCACAGAATAGAAAATAGAAATAAGAATAGAGCAAGATATAATGAGTAACAGAGAGGTAGATAAAGATAACATAGCAAGTTCCTAATGTAAAGTAACATAAGAAAGATAGGACACATAAGAAAACTGTAAGCACTAAGCCGAATACAAATAAAAATATAAGTAAAATAATGGTAAGTAGGATATGAAGGTAAAAATAAGAGTAAGTAAAAATAAAAAGCTAAATAAAAATTAACAGAAAATAAAATAAAATAGAGTTAAATAAAAATAGAAATAAAAGTCAAAATCAAGCTAAGAATCGAAAATCAAGATGAGACAGTCGAGCTGCTTTGCTTCAGCTGTCCCTTCAGCTAAACCTTAACCTTAACCCTAACCTAGACCAGGCTGACGAGCCTTCCGCTCCTCCTCGGACAGAAAAAAACGGAAACACAGATTTTTAAAACTAGCAAGCGTAGCGACTGAGGTGACTTCAGGAGGCAGAGAGTTCCAGACATGAGTCCCTACCACCAAGAAGGAACGCTGAAAGCAAACGGTCCGAGAAGCAGGTACAGAAAGCGTGTCAGTCCAGGTCGGGTCACGGCGTGTAGCCAAATTCGGCCTGAGACGGAGCTGAGCGCCGAAAAGCCCAGGCTCACTGAGGCGAAGAGCCCTATAAAACAGGCACCCTATAAGGTACTTGCGCCGAGTACAGGGGGTTAACCATCAAAAACTGCGCCGATGTGCAGAGATATGCTCAAACCGCGGGAGCCTCAAGAGGAACCGCACGCAATTGTTCAAAGCTATGAGAAGCTTACTTGCTAACCCGTCCGAAAGATTGGTGAGTGCTGCAGCACAGTAGTCGAAATAGGGAAAGACCAAGGCGATAACTAGGCGATAACTCCACACACTTAGACTTTGGCATGAGTTCAAGCAGTATGGCACGAGCACGAGCACCAGCACCATCAGTACGTTTCTTGCCCATACGCTCAACTCCCACAATGTTCCACGCGGCCAACGGCACCTTCAAAGTGAGGGCAAGTTTAAGCACGAACCCTTGCAAGTCCTCAGGTTCAACGGCACTCTCGGGTACACCGGTTATAAGAAGCTGGGATGCCATATCACGGCACACGATCCGAAGGAGCATAGTTTCTTGCGCTTGCGACAAGCCACCAGAAGAACCACTAGCAGTTGCACCCTCAACAGCCGCCAGACGACTCATGCATTCGGAGACATCCTTAACTACATCACCCAGGTCCTTCTTCATGTCATCAACTGACCCTCGGAGCGCCTGAGTGTCTTTCTTAGAAGACGCCTGATCAGCTGCCAGCGAATCCACCTTGCGGTTCAATCAATCCATGTTAGTCACAAGCCGGTCAACATCCCCCACAAGAGAGTCAACTTTATCAGCAGTTATATCAAGCCTCGCCAGCCGATCGTTAATGGACTTCAACACAGCCAGGTGCTCAGATGACGTTTGACATACAGGACAAGACTCACGGACTGCATTTGTGGCAGCTCCTGAAGAGTCAAGCAAAAATCTGGCGCGAACACAGAAAATGTGGGAATTGTGCTTGCAAGGTGCACCTGTAGATGTACCATCACTCAATTTATCCACCTCCGCAAAGCATAAGGCACAAATAAATTTTCCCGACATGTTGAAAAGGCTCTCAGACACAGACAAGAGACAAGCTGAAGATGTATTGACCAGATACGGGATATATACTGGTATTGGCCCAGAGAAGAAGAAAAAAAAAAACTAGTCCCGGCCGGGGATCGAGCCGTGAACCGTGCACTCGCCAACTCTGCCCGCTACCGACTGACCCAAGATCTGTTATTGAAATGATGAGCTTAAGCGAATATCAAATATCCAAATGTCATATTTTAGAACAGGTATTTGTCGCTTTAAATTCTCAGTTCCGCACACTTTTAACAACTGAAAAAATCATAATTTCTAAACCATTAGAATCTCCATTTTCGTTATGCGCCTCAAAATTTTGTCTTTCTTCATAGAATTTTAGAGAAAAAAAATGAAAAAGATAAAAAATGCCCAAACCATCGAAACATCCATTTTTCGCTTTCAAATGAGTTTCTAGCGGCCGGGACGGTATCGCTATATTGCGAGATATTTTTTTTCAAAAAGTTGAATTCAAGACGAATCTATTGACTACCCTGTTTTTATTGATATGACTCTCCAATCTTGGGATATCATCGTTAAAAAATTCTGGCATTTCATAAAATGGCAAATTTTCACTATCTATGCCTCCGGGACGGGGGCTCGAAAAATTCTGAAAAAAATGGAGGTTGAAATTTGGACCTTGAGTGACGCAAAAAAAAAGTTTCACTCAAATCCGAGGGGGTCAGGTCTAGAAGGTGGTCGAGATGAGCTGGAAACCCCCATATATATGTAAAAGTTAAGTTTTAAAATCGATCAAGTTTACTCATTATTTCCGAATTGTAATATTTATTGAATGCATTTATTTACAGGGTGCACGTTTTTGCGTCAAAATTAGAGAAAGAATATACACTTAAGTAAAAGATGACTTGACAATCATCGATTATCTGTCACCATTCACGTTCATATACTGTAAGTATTTATATGTAATGATAAAAAACTATATGATTATATGACAATAATCATTATATATTCTGATGTATAACAATGTATTGTTTTATACAGTAATATGAAGCCATGCGATACGCCTACATATAAAATTTTATACAGTTTCATATAATCATATAAGCTTATATATATTTATACATATTTATATATAAATATATATACTTTTATATAGTAACATAAAGCCATGCGATACGCTATTATATAAAATTTTATACAGTTTTATATAATTATATAAACTCATATATATTTATACATATTTATATATAAATATATATAATTTTATATAAACATTATACATAACTATATAAAACTATATTTAATAATATAAACTTATACATAATTATATGTGATTATATATGATGATATGAAATTTTTTTTTCCCGAGTAGTTATCGTAGTGTTCAGAAATATATGCCTGACTGATTTTTGATTTCTTCTTGAAATGATAGAAGTTCGTTAGAAGATAAGATTCTCTTCTTCATTGTATTACAAGGTTCCATTGCACAAATAATCTTCACAGTGATGTTAAAAAGTTTATTACACAAACACTTTTCATGATATTTTGATTTTCATAATAAACTAATTATCACAACACCTAAACGAATTAATTATCAAGGAACGTAGATTTTATTTGACACCAAATTGAATTTCCCAATCAATTGTCACTGACTTCTTTCAAACAATTGTCCTGAACGAATTAACTTCTTAAATCACCACATAAACCGTACAATCCTGGCGATAATTTGTCTCCATCGATGCCATAAACAGTATTTTGAATAAAGTTCCATGTACTTGTGGTTGAAGAAGGGTACTCACAATCGAGGACAAAAATATTTCCAAACATAAATTGATTGTTTTAGTGAAAGAATCAACCGAATATCCTGTTTCATCAATACAAACTTTTATCGAGCTGATGTCGAAAATACTATTATTCATGAAAATAGTTGGCTGCGACGTTTCTTGTTTTTTTTTTTCAATTCTTGGTGGAGCCTCTTTCGCTCGCTTTCAATGGTTTTGTCATTCTGAAAGTGTGAAAATATGAGTAGGTTACTGAAAAATTTTCAAAATCGATAATTCACACTAAACTCACTGGAACAATAATCGTGAGTAGTTTTTGGCGAATAGCTGGAGTATTTTTTTGAGGCGACTCTTGATTCGTATCACTTTTACCGGAGAGTTCTGTTGACGACGTCTCTTGAGCCACTTGCTTTTGCTTAGTTTTCCGACCCACAGGAATTAAATATGGTGATAAATAAAAAATTACTGCCGTTTGATGATCTAAATCAATTATTCATGAAGTTAGAAAAATGATACACAACAAATAAATGATGAACGTATGTATGGGAAATTGCACGTGAACTCGACCAATAATTTTCCCTCACCATTTTCGATTCGCTTTACGATTTTTTGTACGATTCTACGATCTCAAAAAAGCACTGCTGAATTTTTTCAGATTTTTTCCTCCAACCGTTAATTTTCAATGATCATTCAAACCCATCCGAAAATTGGCATTTTTTTTAAATCTCGGAAAATTATCAAAAATCTTATTTTTCATTCCGATCATTTTGACACCTCTCCCATGATGGGACGATTGTTCCTCACATTTTTTTTTAGCACTTTCAACATTTTGAACGAACACCCAGAAGGGGGCACAAATGCCTAGAAAGTGGTCGTGCGACATCGTGGGTCTTGCGTCAAAAGATTCAGAATTGAACACAGAATTTTCGGTAATTTTTTGAGAACTTCTGAAACGTTGAGATAATGTTTTGTTTGTTCAAAATGTTGAAAATGCTAAAAAAAATGGAAGGAATAATCGTCCCACCATGGGAGGGGTGACAAAATGATCGGAATAAAAAATAAGATTTTTGAGAATTTTTCGAGATTTTTAAAAAATGCTAATTTTGAGATGAGTATGAATAATCGTTGAAAATTAACGGTAGGAGGGACAAATCTGAAAAAAATTTGGTAGTGCTTTTTTGAGATCGTAGGATCGTGTAAAAAATCGTGAAGCGAATCGAAAATGGTGAGGGAAAATCATTGGTCCAGTTCACGTGGAATTCCCCATATATTCCGGCTTATTGCTGAAATATCAATGACATGCGGCCCCCGCCATGGTACCAGATCGGTAATTTGGCCCGAAAGTCGTGATGAGTTTGACATGCCTGCTTTAGAGGTCTTCTAAAGTGTCAATCAACATAACAAATAGTAAAAATGAATATACAGCTGGTACATTTAATTATTCATATCATATTTATAATAATAAAAAATAGTATTCGTCACCATTGAAATATGTTAGTCCTTTTTACAACACTTGGATGATAGTATTTACCATAAAATTCTCTCCGTGTAAGATATCAACTGATTAGAAGTATTATGGGTGAAGGGAAAAGTTAAACGCATCTGCCAAAAATAAAAACGAATCAATACTAACTTTTATTCAAGTTTTTATAGAATTTCACTTATTGGTAATTCACTTTCGTGGATCCCACACGATCGAACCCACTGAAATGTACATAGAATTGGAACGCTCACTGCCGTGGTGGAGGGCGCCCTGAGAGAGATAGCTCAGCGGAGTATATTTATCTCGCTCGCACTAATTACAGTAAATTGAAAATATTCGGTCCAGTTCGATACATTACGGTACTGCAACCTGTCATGAGCATAGACATATAAGAATAGACCGCGCATGTACCGAGGTGGCCCGTAAGTGGATGCGAGAGAGGGATAGAAAGAGAAAGCTGCATATGGGCCCTCTGTATCCTTGTCTAATCGCGCATGCGCGCTGAGCGTTCTTTCAGTAAGAATATGAGTAAGAATGAAATAGAGAATGAATAGAGTGCCCCGCACATGCGCGACTAGACAGAGAGACAGAGGGCCCATATGCAACTTTCTCTTTCTATTGCTCTCCCGGCTTTTCGACGAGGATGCGTGGTCTATTCTTATATGTCTATGGTAATGAGGCTCACAATTTTGTCACCCGACTGTACAAAAAGGGACAGAGATACTCCACTGAGCTATCTCTCTCGGCTCGCAAATTCGCTACTCCCACCACGGCAGTGAGCGTTCCAGTTCTCTCCAAATTTCAGTGCTCGACCCACGTGTAGTTATACACAAAACATGTAACGAATGCTGCGCTTCGAGACTCGGCTCAAATGGGATATACTCGGGAATTCCCGGCAACGAGTGTACTATTCTCGCTGGTAATCTTTGTGAGAAAAGTTCTCAACTTGTATTACGTTTGGTTGAAACACGTACAAGGTGTATCACATCTATATAAATTTCAGTTCGTATCCGGAAGTTGCCCAACGATTTTCAAGAAAATGTATTGGCTTCTCTAATTCATTAATCTAGTTGTTTTGTTATCACTTATTAATGTGTATGTTATTTTTTACGACTCTCATTTTTACTATTCGCAGATACCTATAGGCCGGTTCCATCTCAAATCGCCCAGCAAGGTCGGGACGAATAATTCAAATGACCTGAAAAAAATGTACATCATTCTTCGGCGAATTTGGGTCACCTAAATTCAGTCATTCTGCTAAAAACAAATCGTGTCTCCCTGTACGGATTTTACAATTTTCTTGGCAAAAACCCGTTTTCACAGATTTCGTGAATCTACTTTTTCTTTCAAGTGCTATAACTTTTGAACCAATTGACGGATTTGGATCATCTTGGTCCGAAAATATGCGTATTCCATTCGTCTTCCAAGCGATTCCAAGTTCAGGTAGACCGATTCAGAATCACTTCAGTTATCCAATATGATGTGAAATGAAGCGAAACAATTCGAGCGCAAGCTTCGGCAATTACATATATTTTGTTTTCTTCCCTGATTTTTTTCCGAATAGTATTTGGAAAACTCTAACTTCTCGTCCAAGTTTTATTAGCGGCCAAGCTTTTTTTAACAAGTTATGAATTTTCTAATATCACGAACTTTCGATATTATCAAGCAGCTTATATTTTCCGCTATGAATAAATTGTACATGGGTCGACTACGTTCTTCATCGCATTGTTTCTTGTTATGTGATACATGTAGGCATTTTGGTATACAAGAAAATACGTAGGTATGAGAAGTACGAAAAATATATTTAAATATACGACTCTATATAATTAACCTCCAATGAGTTGAATAAATACAACAGTGAACATGAATATACCATACATATGGGGCATTCCATGCCAACTTGACCAGCCCGTGACCTCGACGTCTCCGATTTGGTCCGCGATTTTTAATATGGTTATTCCACCTCAAAAAGACACTCCAGATTTTTTTCAGATTTTTTCTATTATTAGGTTATTTTTAAATCGACACAAAAGGTGAAAAAAATGCCACTTCCAAAAAATATGAAAAAATTCACAAAATTTCTAATAAATATAAGAAATTTTTTCAAATTTATTCCAAAATAGAGAAATCAATAGGTAGGCTAAAAATATACATTTTTTTTTTTTTATTTAGAATATAATTCACATGAGAATAAGAAGTCTTAAACAGCAATCCTCAACATTTCATGAGTTTTTTCATCCAAAGTGATATCGTTGTAAATTATTTTTGACAGGGCAAGTTGTAGCAATATGTGGCCCCTAACAGCCCTTGCGTAAGCGTGTCCGTTTAGCATCTTATTCACAGAATTGGCAGCGTAAATAACCGAAAGAACTTCTTTAATACCACTTCCAGCCATTATGTAACCAATTGTCCCGAGAAACGACATAAGTAAATGGAAACCTCCGAGTCTTACTATTACTTTTGATAGTTCCGATGTTTTTTCAGATGCTGCAACAATTTCCCGCGCTTTAAAATATAGCTGTTGATCGAAAGTGACGATGCAGGTTGTATGACCCAACATCTTCCCATTTTCAAGAGCACAGTTCAGAGTTGTATAAAGTGTGTTGTAATTACTCGCCGGCTGATTAATCAGTGGCAAATATAATGTACGTGATACTGAAAATTCTTTATTTCCCTTTGTCAGACGCTCCATATATCCATTCCACCCTGGAACTCCAGGTGTAGCGTTCCATTTACCATACATCGATAACACATCATATTTGTGAAGCATTGACATCATCGGGATTTCATCAGAATTGATGTCTTCCACTTCAATATTACTCAATCCCGGTGCACCGTAATGATCGTAAACTTGTATTGGTACGTGCCCCAGCATGGCTACTTCTTTGGCAGTTGGCATCTTCGTCAAACGCGGTATTCGCTCTTCAGCAGTAATTGCAGTTGCTGGGGTTATTATTTCAATGATTCCCATGCAGTGTATTGTATTGTGACCGTCGATTGTATTCACGTTGATGTCTGCATTGTTAGCGGCATACTGGACAAAAAATCCGGATTTGGGTGGCGAAACGAGAGGATGCGGATGACGTGCCGCTGCAATCTCATACAAAACTCTCTCTTCGTATGGTGCGCATACTCCTAAGCTTGATAAAACATCCACTAAACGTTTGGATCTGAATCTCCTGTGCAAAAATACAGAAAGACCGATCTGTAAGCAAGATTTGAATGATCTTGGTCGGACTGCGGCAATGATAGCATGACCTATGACGGTACATTTCTTCTTCAATTGATCCAGGTTGCCTGTTTTATTCTTCAGGATTATAGATTCTAAAAAATGTGACAAAGATCTCGGTACTTCTATATTTATGCTGTCAAACATTTCACTTGCAGGAGGAAAGTCTTCGACATTGGTCGCTACTGAACGAATATCCTCTCGGATTATTGCTGCAGCTGCGTCTAATACTCGGAATCTTTCTTCGGTTGGATGTGTTTTTCGGTCCTCATACCATGATTTATCTAAAATTTCGTAGGGCGTATCAGGAAAACAGATAATTGTGTGACCCCCTGTTTTAGTTGTCATAATAATATTTTTCCCATATCTCTCGATCAATTTTTTTTTATTGTTTTTTTGTCAGGTATGATATTTTTCAGTACTCCTTTCAACCCGGCCACACTAAACTGGCAATCGTCATTATTCTCTATGTAAGAAAATATGTCTTCCATCGCTAAAGTGACATCGTCATCCAATGGACGACCTATTTTGCCCCCTGTGGTAGGTTTACAAAAAGCGACAAAACAACTGTCATGGTATTTTGCATCGGCGGCTACTAAATCATTTTCCAGAATGATTCGCCTTTTAACTGTCTTCGCTAAGTCATATCCGCGTTTATCGGCGACATTAAGGGGGTATGTACACCTTTAGAGGAGTTGAAGTTTGCAAAAAGAACTTAATCTTTTTCTGCGACTTGAGGACTCTGACAAAATCCAAAAAAATCATGATGTTTGAGGGGGGTTCAACCCTAATTACGCATATTTTACATCATGTATTACTTTCAGTCTAATGGTGGCTACGCTGAAGAGAAAAAAATACAAAATGACTCGGTTGTCGTAAAGAATCAGGACCACCGTTGGATCAATCACGAAATGTTTGGTCCTCAATTGTTCATAGAAGATGCCTCTATGGTATGAACGTAGGGATTTTTGATATTGCAAAAATTACTCGAGTGATTCAATTTTTTGATTTCTTTTTTGCAATTTTTGAATTCTTCTCACTTTTTTTTCCAGTATCTCAATCAAAAATGGGTTTATCAAAAAATCCTACGTTCATACCATAGAGGGAAATCTTGTGAATAATTGGAGACCAACAAATTCTAAATCGATTCAACGGTTGATTTTATTCTTTACGTAAACCAACCAAAATCTTGGTTGTTCGGGAACTGACTTTTAAACTATTTATAGCTATAAAGATTTGGGACGCTGACCACGATGCTACAATATGCTCTATGCTGGCGAGCGTGACTCAACATTTGATAAGAAATATTTTTATACGGTTTGCCATCCTTCTTTTTCATCCGGGCTGTGGACCGGCACGGGCGAAGTTGAAACCTTGTTTTTCGACGATGCCAACGTCGTGAGCCACCTTGTTCTTAAAAGGCTCGCGGCCCATACACAGGGCCTTCCAGCTCGATGGCCTCCTCCCGCTGCTCCATACGTAACTGCCTGAGAGCAGTACGAGCTTCCGCACGCCCCTCAGCAGCCTCCATACGGACTGAATCTTCCAGTTTCGCTGCAGCGATTGCATGACGCCCTGGCTCCACGGAGATCTTTTGCATTATATCTAGCATGCCGCGCTGACCTACTGAAAAAGTGATGGCGGCGATGTTGGCAGCTACTTGAACCACGTCACGTCCGGCAAACATGGTTTTCGGGCAAAGCTTCCAAATCAGGCTGTTGAGAGATTCGTTAGCATTTTGAGTCTTACATCCTGTGCACCGCTTCACATCGCATCGTCACTCAGATGAACAAAGATTGGTCTTATCTCGTCCATGACCGCTTGTGGGAGAACAGCTCGATGTTTGAAATTCTCCACAGTTCCAGCCGCAATCGCCTGCTGATACTTACACCAAGAACTGTGGTGCTGCGGATTGCCATCGCTCGAGGCCTTGTGGTACGATATGGCCCAAATGGCTTTCTTCATGCCTTCAACTGACTTAGGGTTAGCACGAATTGCCTCGCCGTAGTAGGACTGCATCTGGTCAATAATATTGTCAGTCAGTCCACCTTTTCCTCCTAGAGTTTTGCCATCAGATAAAGTCCGCCCCCTCAGCCGAGTCTTCAGCTTTCGCATCCGGGATCCTGACCTCTTTTGGACATGGCCGCAGCACTCGAGGTTCGTAATGTTGACATTTGGTCCATAGGGCTGTGCCTTCACGACGCTGGCATAGCTTTTCGTATCGCCATCACCGATGTACCCAACGTACTTTGCAGCATAAACTTCCTCTGATCGTCTGAAAATTCTGACCATGCCATTTACCTCCATTGCTCCGGACGAACCCTGGTGATTAGCCTTACAGTTCTTCTGGTGACTCTGATACCAAGCGTTTCACCTGTCACCGGTCTGTTTACCCTTCCAGTTTGCACATGCCTTACAAAACCGTGATAAAACTTCAAGATCTACAACTTTACCTGTCTCAGTTCCAATCACCGTACATACGCCGTTCAAGGAGCTGTAGCCACGTTTTTGCCAAGTACCGTCACATTGTACAGTAATCGACCGGCTTTCTGGCTCGTCTGAAGCTCGGATTTCTTCCGCGACAGCTGCATGCATCATCAATTTTGCCACATCAGTTGTTGCCTGCACTAATCTGCTCATTACTCGGTTATGGGTGGATGCTTTCACAGGTGGAGGGAGGTCCATCAAACCACAGAACTTCACAAGGTTTGCACGGTTCTGACCTACACACCTGCTTGCTAAGATGGATCGCCGATTGATTTCGAACACATTATTGTTATTATCGATCATTCTGCAGCTGTTGAATGACGGACTGGTGGGACATTTTCTGCATTCAATTTTATAGGTGCCACCTAGTCCTTGAACCTTCACATCTTTTATGCGTATGCTACTGCCACATCTATGACAGGTGAGGTGGGCCTGCGCACTCTGGAAAAAAATATCTGAATCGAAAAGCATATACCCTAGTTTGTTGCTCTCGATGTATTCATCGTCGCTGATTTTGCCGGACGACGCGCTCGATGGTCTCTGGAATGGCTTGTTGTTTTTGTCGCGTTGTTTGTTGCCTGAAAATACCCTTTTCCTTTTCTTGGCGCGCCCAACGGAATGTTTTCTGTCACCAAAGGAGTGCCTCTTATCGTGATCCATGACTAGAAAGCCAACTTAAACCCGAAAGATTCTGGAAGGCTCGTAAATATCAGAATTATTCTCAAGTAAGATTGTCAAAGACGCACTAGGCTAGCAGACAAACAAGAGAATGATAACAATGCGCAGTAAACGTCCCGCCAGCTGGAAGCCGTAGTCAAAAGAGTTTGGCAACGCCGTGGTCAATTTCTATTGGTTCCGCCATTTTTTGCCCAAACTCTTCCGATAGTGACTCTATGTCAGTTCGCCGCCAACGCATCGTACGGCGCAATCTTGTACCGCGTAGTTTAAATGGCTATAACTCTTCTATTTTAGTCAATTTTGCCACATGGATTTTTTTACGGGTAGTTTGGACCCGTTGTGTTCCAAAAATCGAATAAACAAAAAATCGATTTTTTTTTATTCCAAAGGTGTACATACCCCCTTAATGACGGAGTCTTTGAAAGAAAGTGTCGACACATGCTTAATTTTTGTACGCAACTCTTTACGGTTCTTGATTTCCTTCTCCTCATTCGCTTCACTTGCGCAAAACATGCAACAGCCTTTGAAATCGGATTTAGATTGGCTCAGCCGTATCTTACTTCGTGGAGGGCTGTACGCAGATGACTGTGACTTACCAGCATCTTCAGCATCTCGTTGCCTCTTGAATGCCTCTATGCTATGCTTCCGAATATAATCTCTGCGACAATTCGAATGAAGTTTAATGGAATTCATAGCTTGTAAGAGTTCAATCTTTCCATCATTTCGCTCGGCACTAGCATTCCTTAAAGTGTTTATGCCACGTTCAACAATCACAGTATCTCCATCCGAGAGCGTTTTATTACAAACTATGCACATGATATCCATTTTAAAATGAGCTACCGGACCAAAGAGTGGTTTACACGTTCGTTCTGAACCGAGAACAGTTCAGTCCTGCGCGTGACTGAAAGCGGTTAGGGTATCCCAGGTATACGCAGCTGTTTCTCAAGGATGGTTGAAGGGGACGTCCCTTTGTCAACGAAGCCGTCTATTTTTCACTGAATATTTGAACGTAACTATACATAAAGGTATTCGGTATGGTAAAATGTGCCTGAAGTACAGATTTCACGTAGAATATTCGTGGGTAGTGTAGAGAAGAGTACCCACATACGTATACGTATACTATTATCGCTGTGTACCCATTAGTAGTCGAAAGTATATGGATGCAGCTCGGGGTGCACAGTTTCTATACCATAATTTGGTAAAACCATGGTCCTGACGGAAAAAAGTCATATGACTTTTTTATGGAAAATTTTCTCATGTTTATTTTTGATAATCACTATTTTTGTCGTAGGACCGACGGATACGGAGATAAGTAGGAAAAACTGACTTTCCGCCCCTCTTATTGTTGCCCCATTGTTGTGCGTACAATGGAATCATTGGAACTTTTGAGGGCTTAGATTTTACCCCTCAATCAAGGTGTATACCAAAATACAGCTTGCTGGGACTTAATTCCACGTTGAAACCTAAAATGACCGGACTATTAATATAGAGTCGTATATTCAAATATATTTTTTCCACTTTTCATACCTACGTATTTCCTTGTATACCCACATGTATCACATAGCAAGAAACAATGCGATGAAGAACGTAGTCGACCCATGAAAAAATTATTCATAGCGGAAAATATAAGCTGCTTGATAATACCGAAAATTCGTGCTATTGGAAAATTCATCACTCCTTAAAAAAAGCTTGGCCGCTAATAAAACTTGCACGAGGAGTTAGAGTTTTTTGAATAATATCTGAAAGAAAATCAGCGTAGAAAACAAAATGTATGCAATTGCCGAAAATTGCGCTTGAATTTTTTCACTTCATGCAGAAGGATTCTTGGAAATGTAGGTCAGATAACGTTAAAAATTAATTAACATCTAAGTGAACGTTTCGGCCCCAAGTGTGGGCCCTCCTCAAGACAGAACGATTTTTCTTTATTCTAAAATACAAAGGAACTTCTTATAATTATGAATTTAAAAAATAGAGAAGAAACAAACCAAGAAAAAACCAAAAGATGAACTTATAAAATAGCGGTTGGTCTAGTTGTGACAGTACTGTCCTTACAAACACATGGTACCAAGACTAGCGAGATTCCCGAAATAAACAAAACGTCAACAAACACGGGTTACACTGAGATTTTAAATTTACGAAACTTCCACTTGACCATTATAGTGGAATTAAAAGATCAAGAGATCAAAAATCCTCGTGGGTGGAGACAGTTACCAGAACAATGGCAGCAAAAGAAGAACCAGAACTAGTTTGTTGATGTCGACCACTATCTTATACGGAAATCAAGTTATTGAGATCGATCCCTGGATCATACAAACGTAGAGAGGCAATAACAATAAACAGATAGTCCGATGTCGGTCACTTATCGTAAGGTAGTTAGATGTCCGAAATGAGTCTAACATACGTGTCGCTTAGTTTCTCTACGTCCTGTCGTAGGTTGACAGAGTCAGCATGACTAACGATGTCACACATCGCGAGAATCAGCCTCTCATAATACACGGGCTCTTTATGTAGAACACTCACATTATCATAATCAAAGCGGTGGTCATGGCCAACAATGTGTCGGGTTAAAGCCGTATAGTGGTCAGCACAATCTTTGATGTTTTTTTTGTGTTCGTTAATTCTTTGAGTAATAAGTCGAGACGTTCGTCCAATATACGGCTTGTGACAATCCAGACACGGTATCTTATAGACCACATTAGAGCGTTTTTCCAACGGTAGAGCATCCTTGCCAGAATCGAACACGGACCTCAAATCATTTTGGTTCTTACCGACGAACTGTACATTACATTTCTTAAAAATACGGTTAAGAAACTCGAACAGCCCTGCGATGTTAGGGACGAGATGAACGTGAATCTATTGAGATCTGATTGAGACGCAACGTTGCACGGAGAGAAAAATATCGCTCTCAGAGCTATACTGTATCGCTACAGTAACTATACGCAGTTGACCATCTATTGGATCGTTACTGTAGCTATCTGGTAGATAGCTCTGACAGCGATACGTTAGATAGCTAAAATAGCTATACGGGATATACATACGTCGTTGGAAGAGCCATACGCTGCGCTGTCGTGTTGCGCGTTGACATATTTTATAACCTCAAAAATCTGAAGATACATTTACTTTGTTGATCTTTATTGTTTAAATGACCAACATTAAATAAAATATTATGTATGTATTTGAATTTGGCTCTTTTAAAAGGTAGATTGTCATAGAAATAATTAGTCAGATTCAGTTAAATAAAGGCCGTTGAAAAATGTGGTATAGCAATTCCAGCTATCTAACAGATAGCTGGAATAGCGATACCGTGTTGTTACCATAAGAAAACGTATCGCTACAGTAGCGATCTACAAAGAGCTATCTATTAGATAGCTCTGAGAGCGATATTTTTTTCTCCGTGTGTTGTTCAGAGCGTTGATCCTGAGTAGACGTTTGGAAATAGTGCGGTTTACAATATTCATAGGGTAACCATTTTTTGCTAAAGCCCCTCGAATGATGCCTAGGTTTTTTTCATGGAAACGTGGATTCACCAACCTGATACCTCTATCAACAAGATTGGTGATGGAACCAATTTTGTACACCTTGGGATGATGTGAATCGTAATTCAAGTATCTCTGTGAGCATGTGGGTTTCCGGAACCAGTCAGTCTCAATGATCTGATTTGAGTTAATGATATGCACATCTAAAAAACTGATACAACCCTGCTTTTCAGTCTCACACGTGAATTGGAGTCGAGGGTGAAAATCGTTAAAAACGTGTACTAAGTGGATCACAGAGTCTCTGGGTACAGCGGTTAAAATATCATCCACATACCGGAAATAAAATGGTAACGCGTACCCTAAATTATTGATACAATGGGATTCCAAGTCATCCATGACTAAGTCCGCCAGAATAGGTGATAAAGGGGAACCCATAGGTAGCCCAAACGTCTGGGAATAGACCGTATTATCAAACTTGAAATGGATTGTAACAAGCCGTATATTGGTCAAACGTTTCGACTTATTACTCAAAGAATGAACGAACACAAAAAAAACATCAAAGATTGTGCTGACCACTATACGGCTTTAGGGGTAGGAGATACTGAAATTTGAGGATAAAATTTCAAATAAATCGATTTTGTTTTTTACGGAAAAGTGTCCTTTGAATCCTTATCTTTACGTACACAAATCCTTGAACCGAAAAAAAATTTATCAAGCGCCATTCACGCAATAAAGCGTATAATGTTCCAGCAGAAGGTTTCAATTTCCCTATATTTCGGTTATTGCTTTTACAATTTGTGAAAAAAAGTAACTTGAGATGCAGTTTTCCATCAAGCTACCACACTCAAGTGATTTACGTGAGATGAAAGAATGATAACAAAAAAACAATAATGATGAAAAATAATTCTTTTCAAATGACTGCTACGCTCTGAGAAAACATTCTGGTGACTCAGTTTTTGTACAGTTGATCAGTGCTATTTTGATATATGGTTCATGATTTTTCCAGATTTCATGTCCTCCGCTGAACAAAAATTCACCTCATCGAAGAAAAAGTAGTTGTCGTAGGGTACAGGCTGCTGCGTTGCTTGAAATTTCTTCAAATTTCCAGAACATATTCTGTACGAATGTAATTTAGGGGCAAACCAATAATATTTCATGTATTCAAGTTTTAGACATGGAAATTTCTGATTGTAAAATATTTTTTCCAAAATAATGGAGAAAAAAGTCTTTCAATCAAAAATTTCTTTGTCTAGAACTTGACTTCATGAACAGCGCCGGCGGAACACAATTTTCCGAAGTCTGGAGGCACGATTCTGGGAGAAGGGGTCAAATGAATTTTTTTTGAAAAACGTGTATCCGTGTATTTTGAAAGTGTGAAGGTTTAGATTTCCTGACAAAAGAACTGAAAAAAGTGGGTACAGACTCAAAATTTGAAATATAGAATTCCATACCCGCCACACTTCGAGGTCTGGAGCGACCAGACGTGCCAGACACGTTTCGCCGGCCCTGTTCATGAGATATTATTGGTTTTTCCGTAAGTTACATTGATACAGAATATTTCCTTCAAATTTTGAGACATTTCTTGCAACGCAGCAGCCCGTACCCTACGACAACTACTTTTTCTTCGATGGACTAAATTTTTGTTCAGCGGAGGACATAAAATCTGAGAAAATCATGAACTATGTATCAAAATGGCACTAATCAACTGTAAAAGAACTGGGTCACTAGAATGTTTTCTCGGAGCGTAGCAGTGATTTGTAAAAAATCATCCTCAAGGTGTGTATACCCTCATAAGACAACAACTCCAAAATGTGTTTTTCTACAGTTGGAAATCATATTGAAGTTGTTGGTCACACACTTCACCAGAGATGAGCATTCAAATTTATATAGCGAATCAATATTCTTCCAAATGTTTGTATTCATTCTACAGAACTAGATTTACAAGTTATTAACCGCATGATTCGCTGCCTGCAGGACAAATTGCTTAGACTCGACAAGACCAAGTTAATATCAACCGAACTGCTAAAATATATATGTTGAATTTTCTTCAAGTTGTGATAATTCATATGTTGAATTTCTTGAAATTTGTGAATGATTTGAAAAAAAACTTTAAAGCGATTTATCTCAGAACTATTTTTTCGAAAATTGAAAAAGTCCCGTGCGTCTGAGTTTTAGTCGAAGACTTCTGAAATTTTCAGGGTACATTTCTATACACACTAGCTACAGATTCACGTTAGATTTTGGCAATCAAGACAAAATTACGGATTTGAGGAAGAATAATTGAAATTGTATTTTTTTTTTCATAAAAAAAATTGTCAAAATCAAAGTATCGTAGCTATCTGTAAAAACTAACATCAGTTTGTGGCTTACGCATCCCAAAATATGTGTGTGCAAGCTCAGCAAGATTCAAGAATAATTGAGACGCATGGGAGGTTTTCGATGAAAGGCTATTTCAGGAGCATTATGAGGAGTAACTCTGTACTTATTGTTTCAAATGACTTGAAATTTGCACAATCTCCATGTTTTGAGATGGCGAACATGTGTGTTAAATTTCATTTGAAAATAGCTATTGGTTCATCTCATTTGGAAATAGCAATAAATGAGCAGTTCTCAGTATCTCCTACCCTTCACCCGACACATTGTTGACCATGACCACCGCTTTGATTATGATAATGTGAGTGTTCCACATGAAGACCCCGTGTATTATGAAAGGCTGATTTTCGAGATGTGTGACATCGTGAGTCATGCTGACTCTGTCAACCTACGACAGGATGTAGAGAAACTGAGCGACACGTATGTTAGACTTATTTCGGACATCTAACTACCTTACGATAAGTGACCGACATCGGACTATCTGTTTATTGTTATTGCCTCTCTACGTTTGTATGATTCAGGGATCGATCTCAATAATTAGAGTTTCGTATGAGAAAGTGATCGACATCAACAAACTAGTTCCGGGTCTCCTTTCGCTGCCATTGTTCTGGTAACTGTCTCTACCCACAAAGATTTTTGATCTCTTGATCTTTTAATTCCACTATAATTGTCGGAGGGTAGAAGTAAAAATGCCCGATTACGGTGATTATAATAGATTTTATTTTTCAGTTAGTTTTAACACAAACAACATGTTCGTAGGTATATATGGCGGTAGGTAGAAGGAGGAAGTAAGGATTCTCAAGGCGGAAGTCATGTGACAAGATCATGACTCCATATTTGATATTTAATAGTTAGATACTAAATAGCTATGGACTACTTAGATATAAACTCCAACAATAATGGACAAGTGGAAGTTTCGTCAATTTAAAATCTCAGTGCAACCCGTGTTTGTTGACGTTTTGATTATCTCTGGAATCATGCTAGTCTTAGTACCATGTGTTTGTAAGGTCAGTACTGTCACAACTGGACCAACCGCTATTTTATAAGTTCATCTTTTGGTTTCTTCTTGGTTTGTTTCTTCTCTATTTTTTAAATTCATATTATAAGAAGTTCTACAATATAAGAAGTTCCTTTGTATTTTAGAATAAAGAAAAATCGTTTTGTCCTGAGGAGGACCCACATTTGGGGCCGAAACGTTAACTTTGATGCTAATTAATTTTTAACGTCATCTGACCTACATTTCCAAGAATCCTTCTGCATATTCACTTGAGGTCTAGAATTCTATTTCTTCTTCACTTCATGTCACATTATATTTGATAACTGAAGCTATTCTGAATCGATCTACTTGAACTTGGAACTGCCATGAAAAAGAATAGAATACGCACATTTTGAGACCAAGATAATCCAAATCCGTCGATTGGTTCAAAAGTTATAGCACTTCACAGAAAAAGTAGATATACGAAATCTGTGAAAACGGGTTCTCGCCAAGAAAATTGTAAAATCCGTATAGAGAGACACAAATTTTTTCAAGCAGAATGACTGAATTCAGGTCACCTAAATTCGCCAAAAAATGATGTACATTTCTTTCGGATCATTTGAATTTTTCGTCCCGACCTTGCTGGGCGATTCGAGATGGAACCGGCCTATACCCGCGTGGAAAAAAAATATATTCTGACTCATATCACACATATATGCCGATCATAAAACATATATGTAGGCCAAAAACGAATGTGTTTGACGAGTTCTACATAGTGTTGACATATATGTCGACATCTCTGTCACATATATGCCGCAACATGTATGTTGACATATACTCGACATTTATATCCCTCTATCTAATAAAAAAATCTTTCCCACAAAACAAATGAAAAAAGAAGATCAAAAGATTATAATAATAACAGTATACGCATGAAGTTGCGGTTGAACGTCAGCCGAGTTCATGTTCAACACGTCAATTGTTTCAGTTTTGACAGATAGTTGACAGCTATTCCTGTATCTGACAACTATTTTCGCATAATAAGAAAAACTCTAATTTGCGTTAATTTGACATCAATACCATTGATTCGATTGGAAAATCATTAAGATGGAGCATAAAGTCTTTAAAATGAAACCCGACGGGAATTGTCTCTTCCGCGCGATATCGTATTGTGTGTACAACACTCAAGAAAGACATGCGGAGATGCGGTTGAATGTCGTTGACTTTATTACGCGTAACTGGTCATCATTCGCAAATTTCATCATTGGAGATGAATCTACCGGTACGCGTATACGGTCACCAAACGAATACGAATCTCACATGGGACATATGGGAAGCTACGGTGGAGAAGTGGAGATCAGCGCTCTTGCGATAATCTACAAGCTGTGTGTATTGGTATACCGATGCGGTGACCCGAATCCAAGAGTCATTGGCGACGTGCGAAGTGAGAAAAAATTTTCACTGCTGTTCACTGGCGATGGAGACAGTGGACACTTCGATGTCGTCGAAGAAATAGTTCTAACGCAAGAGGTAAGTATGCAAAAGGTAAGTTATTATTCAGGAATGAAGCAAGAAAGTGGACAACCGAGATCGAAGTTAAGTGAGCCGGAAGAAATTGTTCAACGGTGTGATCGGGAGGAAGGATGTCCTGTATTAGAGGCCCAAAATGAAGAAACAGTACTAATCGGGGGATCGCATGAAAATGGAATCAAAGGTGATAATATAAATATAGAGAATGAAGGTACGGATAAATATTCAAAAAGATTGATATTAATAGTTAACCAGAAAAAAGGGCGGCCAGTATCTTCGGTAACACCAGAGGAAAGACAAGTTTTGCGGAGGGAACAGCAGCGTAGATATCGCGAGCAGCGAAAGCAAAATGAAAGTATTGTTGTCATAGATAAATCTCTGGCGGACGAAACAAAAAAGGTGAAAAAAGGACGACCGAAAAACATTATGAATGACGAAGAAAAAATTATACTACGACGAGAACAACAACGAAAATATAGAGAAGCTGTTAAAAAACGTAACGTCGATGCAGTCACACGGATCAGCACCAACGTTCCAATTAAAGAACGTAATTGCGAAGAAATAGTAATTGACGTTGAAAGAAGCACGGATCGCAAACGTAAGACAAGCGAAGAAGAGAATCAAACGACGAATATCAAAAGGAAGCACAGGAGTAGCGAACAAACCTCGAATCAAATACAAGGAGGAAATACACCAAAACAAAATGGTGTAAAAAAAACGGCAGAAGAACATAACAACGAAAGCGATGAAAATGTAATCGATGACTGTGGAAGTACAGCGATTAATGGAGAAAGAAATGCAGTTATTATTTTGGATCGAACGAGGCAATCCAGAGTAAGGGAAGCCACAGAAAAAATGTACAACGGATGCATTGCCAAAGAGGTGTTCGAGAATGTGGAGCTACTAGACATCGGTGAAATGATAGATAAATGTCAGCACTGCAATGCTTTGTCATTTAAAAATGAACGAGGAAGAGTAGCAAACAATTGTTGTCACGGAGGAAAGGTGAAACTACCGCCACTGACAGATTATCCAGAAGTATTGGAACAACTGCGAGAAGGAAATGATGAAAGTTCAAAACATTACAGGCAAATGATACGATCTTATAATGATGCGTTTGCTTTTGCATCATTTAATTGTACAGTGGCAGAACAAGGAAATAGTGGGCCGCATCTCATGAAAATCGTTGGGGACGTTAGCTACATGATTTCGACCAGTTTGGAGGCCGTCAACAATAGCTGTGCAAGATACGGACAAATTTATATCTACGATCCACAAACACAGCTACAATTCAGAGAAAATAGTGTACGCAGATCAAATATTCTAGAAACTATTGGAAAAATAATACTGGACATTAATCCTTATGCGGCCAATTTCAAAACACTGTACGAGCGATATAGTGATGGAGAGAGCCAGATTGTGTTGAACTTGATTGCGTTGAACACAGATGACAGACGACGATACAACGCACCAACCTGCGGAGAACTAGCAGCTCTGATTGTATCGAGGGATGGGACAATATCGGACAAAGTGGATGTACAAGTACATCCAAAACATGAACAACAAGTAGGATATGTACCAAAATCGTCGCATCATGTTGATCCAATGACATTCCCGTTACTATTCCCAAGCGGAGATTTAGGATGGAATTACAATATGAAACAAATAGAAACAAACAGAACTATAACCCCAGTACAGTACTATGGTTATCGGTTGGCTTTGCGTGAAGGGGAAGCGCGTAATCGATTGCTACGAAGCGGACGACTTACACAACACTACGTAATTCACGCATACCTTACAATTGAATCGCAGAGATTATTATATTTACGAAATAATCAGAAGCAGCTGCGTGTGGAGTGTTACTTGGGAATGATTGATCACGTATTTAATAGCGAAGCAAATACATCCAATCGTACCAGACTTGGAAACGTGATGATTTTACCGTCAACATTTTCTGGCTCCATGCGCCATATGCAACAACAATATCAAGATGCAATGGCGATAACCAGGAAAGTCGGCAGACCAGATCTATTCATCACGATGACATGTAATCCGAAATGGAAAGAAATACGCGAAGTATTGAAAAGTTTTCCTCCAGGTACTACCACGAACGACATACCAACCATAGTTTCTCGCATATTCAATTTGCGTCTACAACGTATGCTGAAGGAGATAGAAAGTGGTGCAGTATTCGGAAAGATGAATGGATATGTATATACGATAGAGTTCCAAAAAAGAGGATTACCTCATGCACACATGTTGTTTATAATGGATATTGAAGATAAGCTATTGACTCCAGAGGCGATTGATAATTTCATATCAGCAGAAATACCCGACAAAGAAAAATATCCGCGATTACATCAATCTGTGACAACACACATGTTACACGGCCCTCATACTTCAAAAGTTCCATGTTGGAACACAGAAACTAAATCGTGTTCAAAAAAGTTTCCGAAAGACTTCGCGAAAGATACCGATATAAGCGCAAGTGGTTTTCCGAAGTATCGCCGTAGAAAAAATAATAGTTTAAACTACTATCATAACCGCATAAACGGAAGAAATATACCGGTAGACAACAGTATGGTTGTGCCATACAACCCATTTCTACTTGCAAAATAC
This sequence comes from Tenthredo livida, assembly GCA_963992785.1. NCBI lineage: Eukaryota > Metazoa > Arthropoda > Insecta > Hymenoptera > Tenthredinidae > Tenthredo > Tenthredo livida. The sequence continues at coordinate 28,872,617 of OZ023064.1, forward strand.
GACTGTCATCTAAACGTAGAATATTGTGGGTCGGTAATGGCAGCGAAGTATATTTACAAGTATATCAACAAAGGACATGATCGCGCAAGGGTTCAAATTGATAATTGTAATATACAAGGTTATGATGGACCAGTAGTCGACGAAATCAAAGAGCATGTAGATACTCGGTATGTCAGTCCAATGGAAGCAGCATGGAGAATACTAGAACTGCCTATGCATGGACGAAGTCACGCTGTGACACGATTACCCGTTCACCTACCAGGTCATCAATATGCAACATTTGTGGAAGGTAGAGAAGAGGAGGCTGTTGGAAACGAAAATAAATGGAAAACTCCACTAACTGCATGGTTTAAACTAAATACGACGGATGAACTGGCGCGAAATATCACCTATGCAAACCTTCCGGACTACCATACATTCAAAGCAAACACGAAAACTTGGGGCAGGCGTAAAATTGCTTGTAAAGTTGTAAGCAGAATGACAAATGTTTCTCCAAGGGATACGGAACGATTTCATCTTAAATTAATTCTTGGACGGGCTACAGGCGCTACCTGTTTCGAAAACTTACGTACCGTGGACGGAAAACAATACGATACATTCAGGGAGGCGGCGGTAGAGATGGGCTTAACGGCAAGTAACGATGAAACATTCAAGATATTTGACGAAGCTGTTTCAATACTGATGCCCAAACGTTTACGACATTTTTTGGTATGGTACTTGATCGGAGAAATGCCATCCGACGTAATTGATTTATGGAATAAATATAAAACAGCACTCTCAGAAGACTTTGCAGATGATAACGAAAACCGAGCACTATGTGCCATTCAACATCTTTTACAAGCAGAAGGTAGATCGTGCGAAGATTTTGGCTTACCGACACCAGAAATAATATATGAAAATGATGAAGACGAAATAACAGCGGAAAAAATACAAACATTTGCAGAAAAAGGATTAGCATTGGTGAATCAATTAAATAACGAGCAGCGGATCATATACGATGCAGTTATGAAAACAATAACGCAGAACAACGAAATAGAAAATCATACAATGCATAAATACTTTTTCATCGACGGACCTGGAGGAACTGGAAAAACGTTTCTGTACAATGCGATATACTACATGCTAAGATCAACAGAGAAAACTGTCGCATGTGTTGCTTGGACAGGTATAGCAGCGATTCTTCTTCCACGCGGAACAACCGCTCACAAAATGTTCGGTCTCCCGTTGACAATGAGCAACGAAGGAACAATTTTCACAACTCCGAGTATGAAGAAGAAAATGATGTCAATTGATGTCATTATATGGGATGAGTGTTCGATGATTCCAAAGACTGCTCTTGAATTGATTGACAGAACACTCAGAGATATCATGAGTAATTCACTACCGTTCGGAGGAAAAACGGTTCTACTTGGTGGGGACTTCCGGCAAGTATTACCAGTAGTCAAACGTGGCGGAAAAAGACAAATTCTGGAAGAAACGATCAAATATTCATCACTCTGGAATATATTTAAGAAATTTAGCCTAACCACAAATATGAGGGCGAAAGAAGATATCGTTTCATTCTCAAAGTGGCTACTGAGCGTGGGTGACGGGGAGATCGACTTTTTAGAACCTGACAGAGAAACAATGAGTACAGATTTGATAACAGAATTATATCCAATAAACATACCAAGTGAGGAACTCATAAACAGAGCAATATTAGCTCCGTTGAATGTGGAAGTGAACCAGTTGAACACAAAAATTTTACAAAGAATGGAGGGCAACTTACAAGAGTCAAAAAGCATGGATTATGCAACCCTCCAAGGACTTGATGCTGCCGATACGACAACATACGAAGAAGCTACACTGCGATATCCAATCGAGTATTTAAATGGATTAACACCAACGGGTCTACCACCTCACAATTTACAACTGAAAATCGGTGCCATAGTAATGATGTTACGAAATTTATCAATATCAGATGGCATATGCAATGGAACACGGTTGATTGTTCGTGAACTTCATTCTAGAATTTTGATTGCTGAGCTTTTAACAGGAGAAAGAAGAGGACAAATAGTGGAAACACCGCGAATAAAATTAGACACACGTGGGGATACAGATATGCCATTCATCTTACATAGACGACAATTTCCTGTACGATTAGCGTTCGCAATGACTATCAATAAATCGCAAGGACAAAGTTTCGGACACGTCGGACTATATATTGACAGACCAATATTCGGACATGGACAACTTTATGTTGCGTTATCACGGTGCAAGTCAAAAGTGGGAATAAAAATACAGCTAAAGAAAAGAGGGAAAAATATTAACAATATCGTATACAAGGAGATTTTAGATTAACAAAAATTCAAAATAGCTGAGATAATTTGTGAAAATTAAAAGTTCAATTATTGATAAATAATAACATGGACATGCCATTTGTACTCTACAGAAGACGAATACGGAAAGGTGCAAATATTAATTCTAAATTCGTGAATGAGAATGTATTATTATCCATATATAAAAATACCTGCACGCAAAAAAAAGTGCTGTCAAATTTACTATGTAAGTAGTAAGTATATGGACAGCACTTTTTTGCAGTAAAAATTATCACAATTGCAGTATTGGGTACATTGGAGCAAGTAGCCTTCAATGTCTACATGAGTGAATGTTACCACAATTGTGATAATTTCTATTTCAAAAAAGTGCTGTCCATATATTCACTACTCGAATAGTGAATTCAACAGCAATTTTTTTGCGTGTGTGATCCAGTTTACATCGAAACTTATGTACAGTATATGGACATATAATATTAGGCTGCATCATACGTAACAGAAAATATTTAGGCTGCATCATGCGCTACCCTAAGATAAAAAATCATAAAAGGCTGCATCATAAGCGCAACAGTAAACGAACCCATTAATAACAGGCTGCATCGTGCGCCACAGTAAGAAATGAGGCTGCATCATGCGTGACAATAATATAGCTGCACGACGCGCAATGATAAAAAAATAGCCGTGTTTTTTTTTTAATTTTTGGAAGGAAAATTATTGTATAACTAACTAAGTGTGTAGAAAATAGAATAGAATAGAATGAAATAGAATTAGATTATTTATCTGAGCAGAAGGAGGAGTAGAAAGTAAAATAAGTGATAAAAAATAGATAAATAAGAGAGACATCACACTCCGACTCCGACCACGCAAATCCTGGCCGTCGAAGAGTACCGTACTGAGCTCTCGAGAACATTACGATCATCAAGGAAGTACATGATCTGCGTCAAAAGCAGCTGCTTAAGGTAGTTATGAAAAATAAAGAGTGAATCAAATTAAAAATTCAGGAATCTGTTCATGAAAGTTATTGTGTCTACACCATAATAAAATTTCAGGCGATCCTCAGATGTGACTAAAAACTCAAGAACTACTTTAAAGATCTGAGACTGCATAGAGAGATCAAGAATTGTGCGAAGCTGCTGAAACGAGATGGGCGGTTCAACCTTTCACACGCAGTGCATCCGGAACATTTTGCAACGAAAGGTCGTCATCACCCCGAAACTACGAGTTGAAATACTTAGCAGCATCTAGAACATCCACTGGCGAGACGGAAGATAGGGGCTGGTAAATCGGCAACAAAACCAGCAACATGAGCCACGGATGAGGGGATCTGGTGGACAGCAGTGAAGTAGTAGTCGAATTTTTACGTATAAAATTCCTATCGTCGATCGAACGGGTAGGTGCAAATCCATAATATTCAAATTTAATAAATAATGAAAATAAATAAGAAAACATATCCGGGCCCGATTCATACTGAGGCCGACACTGAATACAGTATAATTTAAAATAAAAATATGAAACATAGCGTGATGTATCGATACGTCGATTTTCAGAGGACAAAAGAATCAATGTCATAGCTACGATAAAACAACTATAAACAGTTATTGAGTGAAATGGCATCAACACATAAAGACGTGAGTATTCATGCTGAATGATAAAAAATAAAATAAAATACAGGCTGCGCAGAATTTAATTCATATCAATTTTTCACAGATGCAAGAATTTGTAGATAAAAATAAGGAGGCAGACGTTGCTGAACCGGGTGATCGAATTGAGGGTGAATAGTATTTCTTAACTTTGTCAAATTTATGTTGTATAGCTACGGGCTAAAATGTCTCCAAACGCGTAAAAAAAAGTAGTACACGAAGTTTCAGTCTCGTAGCTCAAGTATAAGTACCTTTGCAATACTGTCGAATATTACCACTTGAATAACATACGATTTTTGGCATCGGATTGAGCCTAGATGGGTTGAGTTGATAAACTTATAAATTGAATTCAACATGATAAATTAATTTCACAGATGATGGGCTGGATGACGAGTTGATGGCAGCGGCGGAGAGGGCAGAGGCCGAAGAAGCAGCCCGGGAAAAAAGAATTTGGTAATGAAATATGCGTTAATTTTAGATTTGTCTGTAAAATTATAAATATATCTGCTATTCTATGAAAAATAATTTATAAATTAGATTTTTGAAGGTGTTTACCGACCCAATTTGCTAAAAAAATGAAATTTACCCGGCTTGATACCGCATAATTGAATGAATCAAATTATAGGGTCCAATTTGAAATGTAAATACACCATGAGACGAGAAACTGTCTGCAGTTTTTATTAGGGATAGTCGAATCATTATCTCAAATTCATAGTATACAGCAATCAAATTAAATCAATTCTATTTTCCAGTGCCCGGGCTACACAGTTATGAATATTTCGTCGACCAATGGCAAAAATGGAAAATTACATCTATTATTATGTTTATTTCGTCGACCAATGGCAAATGGAAAATTACATGTATTATTATGTTTTATGTAATAAAATAAAAAAATAAAAAAATTGTGAAATGTCAGTGTAGTCAATACCTATAAGCTGCGTTCTGTACATACATCTCCGAGGATTCGGAGATTTTCTGAGAGATGTATATACCGAACGCAGCTATAGATGTAAAGTTCATCTGTTTGATTCATGGTTACATATATATAAAGAAATAGTCAGAAGACTCATCAGCCAATTCATGCCGGTCAGAATCAAACCCGGCTGGTGGACAAATTAGCGATTGCGTATCCTGTGGGTGCGTTCAGAAGTAGATTACCATTGGTGCTGAGTGTGACGTCACATGGTCAACTGCTGCGTTCTGTTCATGGTGCTTCCTTTCTACTTTGAGTTGGCGCCGCTATTTTGACTTCACTGCAATTCGTCACCTCACAAACCGCAGTAATCTATGTATATGCTCTAAGTAGTCGCAGTATGCTACCTTCCGAATTCAATGACGTCATTGCATGAGTAGACTGATGCGTGCGTGTGTACTTTCAGTATACTTCGGAACGCACTAAACGATTTTTGTTTATTCATTTTACCAAACAAAATAAAATGAATAATAACACGAATAAAATTATTTCGGCTGCGCCATTTTTATCATAACCTTTCCGTGTAACCATGAAGGAAAGAAGTACACGAATGTGAGGCTAACTTCATAAAATAATATGGGTTATTATTTTTATACGAGAAATAATGCAAGAAAATCATTTTAAATATATATATATTTTTTTTTTAACTAATAACAAATATAATAAACAAAATATAACAAAAAGAAATTAGGATTGAAAAAGAATTATTTAAAACTAAAAAAAAAAATTATTTAGGGTGGGACATTTCCCACAATAATTTGACCAGATTTCGACAATCTGCAGCAGCGCGCGCCTGTCGCTCCATCCAAGCTTGGCGCCGCTGCTGCTTGGCTCGCTGCTCCTGGACCCACCGTCCAGCTCGGACGCCTCGGGGCCTGAATGCTGGAGAATAAAGAAATGATGTGTGTTAAATAATTAATACTGGCAACAGAAACGATATAATTAAATAATAAAACTTAAAGAAATAGAAATACCATTAGTTTTCTTCTCTTCTGGCACCTTCTTCTCATCCTTTTCTCTGGGCTTGTCTGCTAGAAAATAAATTGATGAGTATTAAATAATTGATACTGACTACGAGACGAAACATAAAATAAAATAAAATTAGAAGAAATAAAAATACCTTTCGCTTGCTGCTCTTCTCCGCCCTGTTTTGCGTCTTTACTGCCTGTTGGTTGGTTTGTCCTGTTTGATTCAGACATCTGTAAAAAAAGGCGGTCGATGAAGTCGTAATAACGAATCATTGATTTGAATTTATACATAATATAAAACGAATTTAACGAATATGATCTATCATATTATATGAGCTCGAGTACTATAAATGAATACTTACAGTTATTTAAACGTATATTTTTTTATACTATATATTGACGAAGTCAACGCCGGCGAATGTGTAATTGATATCACTGGTTTTTATTTATCGCTATAACAACAAATAAATGAATAAATCTTTTGAAAAAGCAATTAGAATAAACTCAATAAAAAACGAACGTAGCAAATCCATTTCCAATGCGATCGAGGCGGAGTGAGAGAGAGGACGAGGGTCTTACTCTCTGTGAACTGTGGATTTCATCACGTCGGAATTTAAAAATTTAACGGGTACGAAAGTCTGGGAATTCTCCCTTTATGTGACAAAGTGAGGCGCGCAGCGCCGAGTGCCCGAGGCGCGTAGCGCCGAGGCCTCGGAAGCGAGCGAAGCGAGCGACGAGGCGGGGTTGGCGCGCGAAGCGCGCAGGGGCGGAGCCCCTAGTAAAATATATAAAAATACATGTTCCGGCCAAAAACAAATATGTCACATATATGTCGCATATATTTTTCACATATATATATTTCCGTGCGGGTACTTAACAGTCGTTCATTACTTGTTGCTCTTTTTGATAGTAAAACATTTTGTTCAAGATATCAGCTTTCTTTATTACCATCGTAAATATTGTCAAAATTGCAGAAGTGTCCGCGAAATGCCAGCCATTATAGGAATTTTTGCCAGCAAAAATCTCTCCGTGTAGTCATCAGCGTACAGTAATGTTCATCGATGGTGTCCCTGTGGCTCACTATGTTTCCTAGCTTTTTTCAAATCAAATTTCCCTTCTACGAATATTTTATTTGCCAATGACCAGTGGCTTACTTCGTGATTCTACTCCACCTCGCAGCTGTCATATTCCTAACAACCTGAAGGTTCCACTGATCACGGGCAAATAAAATATTCGTAGAAGTAAACCTCGATTCTGGAAAAAATAGTGAGCCACGGGGACACCATCGATGAACATTACTGTACACTAAACGTAAACTGTTTCTTCGATTGTCGAACACATCCGGCTCAGAATCCATTACGTTTAGTGTACGTGTACCATGATAGATTTTCGATTTCGAGTGAAATATTTTTCTTGTTGTAGGCTTTAGCCTCATATGATAAACGAACTCAAAAAATAATAAGCGTACAATTTGCAGCTACTTGGATTTCATTAATTTGATGGCATATGACTTCCATGGAAAGTGGGAAAGAGAAACTGGTCATAATGCACCCCTTTATGCTTCATCCTTGGATTCGGAATGGCAAAAACAACTAAGTGTAGATAATGCTGCTGCCATTTGGGTTCGTCTTGGCGCTCCGAAGGAAAAATTGATCATCGGCATGCCTACTTACGGTCGATCTTTCACACTGTCGAATCCAGCTAATTGGAAAGTTCACGCAGCTGCAAGCGGAGGAGGAAAGGCTGGAGAGTATACCAAAGAAGCGGGTTTCATTGCCTATTACGAGGTTTGTTCACCTATAAATATCAAACTAAACTATTCATCTAAAATCAATTCTTGCATAATAATGGTAGAAATCGGTAACTTCAGTAAACATGCATTTCTCTATACTGTTACAGTGTCACATAGACACGAAATAAATTTCAGATCTTTTTTCACGTATTATACGCAGAAGTTTAACCATGACGTTAGACGCATCTATCAGTAGAATTGAGAAATGTTGATGATATAATTTAAAATATTTTCAGATATGTGAAATGTTGTTAAACGGTGCTGCTTACGTTTGGGATGACGAAATGAAAGTACCATATTTAGTGGACGGCGACCAATGGGTTGGTTTTGATGATGAGCGTTCAATTCGCAACAAAATGCATTGGATCAAAGATAAAGGATATGGTGGGGCCATGGTTTGGACTGTAGATATGGATGATTTTAATGGCACTGTTTGTGGGGGAAACGTGAAATATCCGCTCATAGGTGCCATGAGGTAATAGTGTTCGCAATTGTGGGAAACTACTCTATTAAGCAGTTATCAGTTTTCAACGACATAGTAATTATAATGATTCAGTAATGTTCATCGATGGTGTCCCCGAGGCTCACTATCTTTCCTAGCCTTTTTCTAAATCGAATTTCCCTCTTACAAATATTTTATTTACTCATGACCAGTAGCTTACTTTGTGCTCTGCTTCACCTCGCAGCTGTCATATTCCTTATAACCTGAAGGTTCCACTAATCATGGGAAAATAAAATATTTGTAGCAGGGGAATTTGATTTGAAAAAAGGCTAGGAAAAATAGCGAGCCACGGGAACACCATCGATGAACATTACTGTACGCCCCGTAAACTTACTTACGCAGCACGGTTGGTACAACACAGACTCCGATAATTCATGGCTAAAAAATCATAAAGATTGTGGTGGCCGATATGTTCTCTGGCCACGAATTGCAAACGAGCTCTATTTTTTGCCAACTGTGTTGCCATCTCGATCAATGTCATGAAAGTCACCTCATTGAGAATGGCCTCTGAAGAGGTGAGATACTTTAGAAGTAATTGTTTCTTGATTAATCGCTTCTCTTGCAGCAGTATTTCTAACATTTCTAATATTTTTTATGGAACATGTAGACACTGCTATATTATGAAAAGTTTGAGTTGATTGTGAGATCTTTCACATTACCCAAGAACAGACAAAGCCAATGTAATTTCATACTCGTGCACTGCTAAATTATTGAGTTAAGGTCTAATCGAAATCTCGGAAAATGATGTGGGCATATATAAATTGATGTATAGACCACGTTCATTGATGTGAATAAAAAATAATCGCACCGAAAATGTTCAATTCGTATTTATGATTGCTATACAGAGAGGAACTCCGAGGAATTCCACGAGACAACAACGCTAAGGATGTGGATTGGAGTTCAGTCGCTGCAACTATCACCGAGGAAGTGGTAGAAAAGCCGGAGGCGTATAATATATCAGTTTCAGAAGTACTGGCCAAATCGAAAAAGATACATAAACCCCTGGTACAATCGCTCTACAGAGTGGCTAAACGTGGTAAGTGTGTTAATCAGTGCAGGGTTTAGGAATTTTCAGATTTTATCGTTAATCAATAATCTGTATTATATCATATTCCAAATTATACGATTATTTTTTGAAACGAAATTTATGACATGCCACTAAAAATAGTAGTCTCGAATCATCCGGAACTCATCTGTGAGAAGTTGTAAGAATAGTTGACACAGTCCAATGTTATCTGCAAATAATAGTGTCCTTATACTTACGTTAAATTGTGAATACTAACAGAAATTAAAGTTGTACTCTTCTCAATAAACACAAGCTGGCGTACGATGTGTATTCACTGTGACGTGCGTTACCGACAGCTGGGAGTCGATACACTGTAGATAGGAGTCAGCTCAAATATGTTTGAAGGAGAGCGCGATTCCCATTCTTGGTGGTTTTTTCGAAAATTTAACCCCTCGTAGCTTCTAAGCCGTTCGAGTAGAAAAAAAAAAACCATTCATTTATTTTACCCAGAGAATATATGGGGCATTCCATGCCAATACGATCTGCCGCCAACCCTCAACATCTTCGATCTTGCTCTAGAATTAGAATAATGTTGAGGGTGTCGAAAAATGAACTTCCGAATTATTTCAGATTTTCTCGATCGCTGGTCTAGAAGTTGCCTCATATTTATACTAATTTATATCTCAACATATTCAAGTCCTACAAAAAAATCAATTGAACAAAAAATCTTTGAAATATTCTTAAATAGAAGAAAACATTTTTTGGTAAATTTTTCACATATCAGAAATGCATTTTTCTCGCGAAAATAGTATAAAATCAAGATTTTGTCGGCGATGGACATGATCGATTGTCATGAAATTTTTATCACAAATTCCTTGTCAGATTACGAACATTTTGACACATTACGGAAAGTGGGGAGATTTCTAGTTTGGATGCTACAATCGATTGAATGTCGAGAAACCGCAGCTAAAGCCAGCTACGCGACTGATTAAACTTAGTTTCTCGACATTCAATCGATTGTAGCATCCAAACTAGAAATCTCCCCATTTTCCGCAATGTGTCGAAATGGTCGTAATTTGACAAGGAATTTGTGATAAAAATTTCATGAAAATCGATTATGTCCGTCGCAGACAAAATCTTGATTTTATACTATTCTCGCGAAAAAAATGCATTTCTGGTATCTCAAAAATTTACCAAAAAATGTTTTCTTCTATCTAAGAATATTTCAAAGATTTTTTGTTCAATTGATTTTTTTGTAGGACTTGAATATGTTGAGATATAAATTAGTATAAATATAAGGCAACTTCTAGACCAGTGATCGAAAAAATCTGAAATAATTCGGAAGTTCATTTTTCGACACCCTCAACATTATTCTAATTCTAGAGCAATATCGAAGATGGTGAGGGTTGTGCACCGAGAAAACGGTTTATTTATACTTAATGAATGAATTTAGCTGGCCATTTTCTGAAAACGTAAATTTACTGTTACTATATTTTGTTATAGTTAATGAATATTCTGTTGACTAGAATAACGAAAAAAAATTATCAATCTTCAAATCAGATATCTCATTTGTCTGAGGGGATTTCTTCCCGACAATTGTCGATACGCTTGAATCAAATAAAAATTCAATTAAGAAATCCAAATTCCAAATTCTCTTCATCTCAACAAAGCTATATTTTATACTACAATGTGGTCGTTTTCATCCAAATTTATGACCACTGGCGATAAGTACATCAGGTATTGTTCCAGCACAAGATTTGTTAACTATTAATAAATGTTTCTTTGAATGAAGTGCGATCAAGTTTGCCTCAAATTCGACTATGATTCTATTCAACAAAGCCGACTTGAGTTAAATAGTTAGTTAATAGAGTTAGTATAATATAAATATAATAAAACAATCGCAAAGCAGGGATAGTTCTCTCACGAAAAAAGTAACATTCCAAACTCTTGACTAGGCGTAGATTTACCATGTAAAATCAGCGAAAAGGACCATTACATTGAAGCCAGTCTTCCAAGCCGAAACCTGTACCTACTCGCAACTATTCGCACATATAAACCTATTATAGTTAATCTTACATAGAAAATGATAATAGAAAATTTAGCCACTAAAATTTAGTTTCAAAAATGAAAAATTATTCGTTCAATAAATTTTTTTTCAATCAGTAACGTCAACTATTCATATAGTTGATTTAACTAATATATGAAAATATTTGTGTCAAGTACGCTTTGTTTGACTCGAATAACCATGTATCTGCTCCTCGTAAATGTCAATTAACTGTTACGATAGCACCTTGTCATCAAACTTATCGCGAATTCTAATTCAAAATTGGTTTATTAACTATTAACAAACATCAAATTGTTGGTAGTGAATATATGTTAGTTGCGTGGGATTTTTTCAAATATACGGTTTGTTCACTACAAAGAAATATTTATTGCGCCAAATACAACTATGCCATTTGTTAACATTAAATGAATTTTATTAACTATAGATAAACTGTTTTCTCGGTGTGGGCAGGTCGAATTGGCATGGAATGCCCCATATACAAAAAAAATACAAAAAAATCAGAAACATCGACGAATATTTTTGGCCAAATCCGTCCCGCTTGACGTGGGCTGACTCATAGGCGACAATAAAAAAAGTGGCGATCCCCCGGTTAATCGCTAGAGAGATTCATCTTGAACGGAAAATTATAAAATATTAGAGTTTCTTCTAAATTTGTTGAGGTTTCAACAAAATCTCAGTTTAAACCCTTATACTAACGAGGAGAACCCGCGAGGTGTGATGAATGGATTTGCACAAGACTTCGCAGAATGGAAGAGTAATCAAAATAAACGATCACGTATTACAGCTTATCTGTAGACTGTACGCTGTGGTTAGCGTTACGGCTTCAAGATTTTGCGTTTCGTGTTCGAGTCCCGACCACCTTTTTTTCTTCCATATCTTCATTAAAGTATGCTCCACGAATGTTACTTATTTCATTGATAAATGCAAGGGCGCTTTATTTGAAGCACATTTCCTTGTTTCAAAGCAATTGTCCGGTATTCCGAAATATGCTACACGGATAGAAATTTATAGTAAGCGCTTTTATACTGGTATCAGAATTTCGATATATCGCACACTTTCAAGACTCGTACTATACGTATAGTAGGGTGGGCCGAAAAACCCTTGATGTCGAAAATTGAAAACGGCTAGTGTCGAAAAGTTTCCTTGGGATATGACCCTGGCGAAAATGGAGTGTGAAACCAAATGTGAACGAAGGTTGAATTAAGATGTTCCGGTAATGTGACTGGAGTGTGACAGTAGTCTTGAATAAAGTGTGCTGAAAATGTAAATTGAAACATTGCAAGTGTGACAAGGTGTGCATACGGAAATGTGTATGGAGCGTCCACGTAATGTGCATGAAGTGATGCACGCGATGTGCACGGAGTGTGCCGAATTGTTTATTTTCGATATTATCCGGATAAAAAATATTTTTTTTACCAATATTTATACATTTATTTATTTATTTGTAGTTCATTCTTTTTCGAGCGGTAGAGAACGCGGTTAAATATTTTCTGGATGTTAGAAATCATCTCTTCAAAGACTGATTTTTTTTATTTTTTTTATTCATGTGTGTCACCCATGCAAATTCCGGCTGCAGTTGAAGCTGCTTAACTTCGTTGTTCGGCTGATGTCCGGTTTCGATCTAGAGCTAATTCTTGCCTGTTAGAATACTTGACACTTTTTGACTCTATAGGTAAACTTTGATTTGTAAGGATTCACATCAATATGTACCTACTTGAAAATGAATGATAGCAAAATTTCACGGTCACTTAGAAAACCAATTGGACTAGATTCTGATTAGGCAGCCACTTATTACTCGTGAATTTCGCGAATGAAATATTCCATTGAAAATTGTTATGACACAAATATTATTAGAGATCTAAGTGTGCATGAAGTGAAAACGCACTGTGCGAACTGTGCAGGAGCATTACCCTGCATAAAATGCCGGATAAGAATCCGGAGTCCAAATTCTATACGGCCCGATACGGCAAAGTGTCGTATTTTGAATGCCAATTCCTTACGGTTTTATGCCATTCTATTCGGACGCCCCTTCGGTGTCCCTATCCGGGTCTGTGCGTGACAGAACCGCGATTTTTAAAAATATCGGTACGCCTCTTATACGGTTTTATACGGAGTGTAGGATGCCCCCTGCGTATGCGGTTCTATACGGAGCGTATTCGGTTCAATCTGTAATGTACGCGCACATAAAAGTATGTTCGGGATACTGTCCTATCCGGAACGTACAAAAATTACATCAATTAACATAGCATGGAGCATCATCGCAGTCCTTTTTTTTTTTTATTTATCTTCAAGCATCAGCGCTTTAGGGGGGAGCCCATATATCGACAACATACATACTGATAACACATGACCAATACAGGAATTAGACGACGCTTGTAGATGATATTCTCCGCCTCTATATATACTCACCAACTCTTATAAGTGGCACTCGCGAGAATATCGAAAGCGGTGGTCGCCACCTTACGAGAAAATATTGAAGTAATGTACATTACATGGAAACCGGATAGGTACGGATAAAACCCCGATCCCAACTTAGAAAATTTTGTGTGAATAATCACATCATGAATCGCGGGATAGAACCCGGATAGGTACGGACAGAGCCCCGATTGGGACTTAGAAATAATGACACAAACAGCAAATATTTCTATGGCCTTGCAATGCGCAGCATCCAAGCCCGACGGTAACGGATATAGCCCCGTGACGTACTTTAAAATACCTAGACGCGATTTTGATGACGAACGCTGACCGGATAGAGCCGAATACATCACTGAGCTCGAGTTTTCGGTCCCGAATATATTCCTGATAGGGACGGATAGAGCGCCACGTGGGACTTTGATGTTAGAAAATGCGCGAACGAAACCAGATAGGGATGGGTATAGCCCCGTGACGTACTTTAAAATATTTTAGACGCGATTTTGATGATGAACGCTGACCGTATAGAATCGTATACATCACCGAGCTTGGGTTTTCGGTCCCGAATATATTCCTGATAGGGACGGACAGAGCGCCGCGTCGGATTCTGATGTTAGAAAATGCGCAACCGAAACCAGATAGGGACGGATATAGCCCCGTGACGTACTTTAAAATATTTCAGGCGCGATTTTAATGACGAACGCTGACCGTATAGAATCGTATACATCACCGAGCTTGCGTTTTCGGTCCCGAACATAATCCGGATAGGTCCTCCAGCGGCCCGAGTACATTCTGTCGATGCGATAGGATGCGGATAGAACCGCATGAACTGGTGTCGGACATAAATACTGAATTCTATACGAAATTCTATATGTTCCTATAAAATCCTATACGGCATTTTAACCAGGGTAGTTGTTTCAATAATGCGAACGGAATGTGTGAAGAAAGTGAGACCTAATGTGTCCTGAATGTGCACGAATGTTCAACCACTTAGACTTCCGAAAAACGTGCACCGGGTGTGCACGAACTAAAAATCAAGAGTGTGCATTAAATGTGTGGAAGTGGTCACGGCTTCAAGTGTTCGCGAGCTGTTCGCGAGCTGTGACCAAACATTTCATGAACCGTGCAGACACTTCCCGAACACCTCTCGAACATCTCTTTGCACACTTCATTTTCGCCAGGGAAACGAAGGCTCCATTTTTTTGGGATTTTTATCTCGACTCCTTCCGCTCGACCAAGAGGCTTGAAGTTGCCAATACTTGAAAAAAATCTCCAAACACTATTTGAAAAAACTACAACCCTTTTTATCGTGATACCCTCCTCTTTTCTCCGCATCCGGCCTTGGGACCGGCAACGGAAAAGTTTTTTTTTTTTTTTAACTTTTTTTGTTAATTTTTTTTTTTCAATTTTTTTTTTTTAATTCTTTGAGAAATTTTTTTTTTTGTATTGGTCATTCTTTTTAATATCATAGTAATTCAGACGTCTAATTACTCCAGAAATCTTTCTGACTATCGAATACCGGCATTCTTCTTCATTAATAGTGTTAAGAGATTTTTTTCAAATATTGGCAACTTCAAGCCTCTTGGTCGAGCGGAAGGAGTCGAGATAAAAATCCCAAAAAAATGGAGCCTTCGTTTCATATCCCAAGGAAACTTTTCGACACTAGCCGTTTTCAATTTTCAACATCAAGGGTTTTTCGGCCCACCCTAACGTATAGTCACCATTGCCTCAGTTGTGAGAACGGTTACCATACTTATAGTACGAGACCTCAAAAGGGCGCGATATATCGAAATTCTGATACCAGAATGAAAGCGCTTGCTATGAATTTCTCTCCGCGTACATTACGTTTAAAAATAATTGGAAATAACAAACGTATAGCAGCGAGTAGCTTCATTTTTGTGTTTATTGTGACATAATTACAATTCAAGAGAATCCGATGTATTCTTAGGGGCGATACCTATCATAAAAACCTTCTAAATATTCCATATTATTCTCTACAAATTGGTGGCCGGTGGGCGAAGGCTAGCGAGCCTACCTATGAACCCATACCTTCACTGTATTATAATACAATTATATACACATATTGCATGCAGTGATCATGATTAGCACACAATTTTTCTAGCAGTTTCGAGATACGCCGCAACGTATAACCTCTATATGTGACATGCGGCGTGCTCTATTTGGGGTTATATCGAGTTTTTATATGTATAAACTGGATGGCTATAATCACAGCTAGGATTTATGATGTATAATATTGATAACGTTTCGATTTTGTAAATCTTCGTTGGCCGTACTACGCCGGCAAGACCCGCAAGACAACTAATAGATTCCAGATCCCAGTCGATAGAACGGACTCGTAGCGACACGTGAAACGGCGCAAGAAATTACTACAAAAAAACTCACATTACCCTCATATTGCGCTCATGGCATGTATCACGGAAAAACATGCGTATCGCCGTCATATTGCCTGCATGGCATGTGTACTATCATTGGATGACGTCCATATGACCCCAATAAACACCAGTCCGTATAGAAAACGTATAAAACGGACATATACTCTACACCGAGAGAAAGGATTTGTTGGAGCAAATGATATTCATTTGACTGAGCAAAATGCGGCGATCAAATATGGGGAAGTGAATATTGTGTTAATTGAACCAAATTATTTAGTTGAACAAAATAGTAGCCGGAACTCAATGTCCAGTTGAACCAAGTAATGGAATCATCATTTTCATGACATAAATGCTTGATTGAACCGCGCGTTCAGTCAGTAACACAACGTATCCATTTATTGTGATAATTCGTTCTGTTATATTAACAAAATATTGGTTCAGAATGACTAATAGTTCGATATAATGAACTAAGAATCGTTTTGATTGAAATAAATGAAAATATTGAGTGAAAAATTTTGGACCTCGATCCAATGGAAATTATGTTGAATCAATGGCGTTTATAGTTTAAACGGAGATCTTTATAATTCATAGCATCGCGAATATGCTTACATCTACCAAATGTCATGTTGAGATGAAATTTCAAATGCTTGAAATACCTCTTTTATTTGTTTAAGTTGACAATAGATAACGTAATTAATGGTATTTTTCAAATTGAATTAACAGTTCATCTGTTTAACCTAATCAATCATTGGTATGGATTGACTACACATTGAATTAGTTGAGCAATATATTTTGGTTGATGTGATCTATTGTGATTTTCATTCAGTCAATGGTTTATTTGACAGAAACGACACGTTCGGTCATATCTAGAAAATATTTGTGGATTATTTCAAAAAAAGCAGAATCTTCATGTATGATATTATTTTATTAAGTATAGTTTTATATACATACATATACAGAGCGATATTTTATTAGGTATTAGTTTTATATATATTTATACATATACAGAGCGATTCTCTGGAAAGTAACACGCCTAAAAGGTAGGCAAACGCGAGACGCCTGCATTGAGCAGCTCAAACATCAAAGATTGGGTTTTATTTATTACGTGGGAATTAAAACCCAATTGTCGATGTTTGAGCTGCTCAATGCAAGCGTCTAGCGTTTGCCCACCTTTAAGACGCGTTACTTTTCAGACAATCGCTCTGTATAATATATGAGAATATGACACACTCATTACAATAACGAAATATATAGATTTGAAAACTTTATCAAATTATTAGGCAAGTTATGGTAACTTAGTAAGGAGATTATATACCGAGATGATTCCTTGAAAGTTCACAGTCAGTCACAGCCAATTCGACACTACCCGAGTTTTTCGTCTGTTTTTCGCAGGCTGGTCATCCCCTTTTTAATTTGAATTGTGAAAGGCCGTCAAATGATTTAAAATGAATAAAATGTCTGAATAATTAAATGAATAAATGAATGAATGGATGGATGAATAAATGAATGAATGAATAAATGAATGAATGAATGAATAAATGAAATAAATAAATTATTTCAATTTTATTTATTCATTTATCCATTCATTCATTTATTTATTCATTTATTCATACATTTATTTATTTATTTAATTATTTAGACATTTTATTCATTTTAAATCATTTGACGGCCTTTCACAATTCAAATTAAAAAGGGGATGGCCGGCCTGCGAAGAACAGACGAAAAACTCGGGTAGTGTCGAATTGGCTGTGACTGACTGTGAACTTTCAAGTAATCATCTCGGTATACAACAGTATGCTGAGATGTCCTAGATGTGGAAAATAATTATATATGCCCTATGCTATGAATACATATATATATCTATATATGTATATATAGTAGTTTTATATATATAGATATATAATAAATGAGAATATGACTCACTAAGTACAATAACAAAATACATAGATTTAAAAACTTTATAAAATTAATAGGCAAGTTGTGGTAACTTAGTAAGGAGATTATATATGCAACAGTATGCTGAGAAGGCGCTATCTCAGCTTCGCCGTGAAGAAGATGCTATCTCAGATTTGATTTGAAGAAGGTGCTATCTCAGCTTCGCCTTGGAAAAGGTGCTGTCTCAGATTTGAATTGAAAAAGGTGACATTGTGGGAGCAATTTTTCTTCTTCATCATTATAAGTTGGCAGCACGCGCGGAAAATATGAATTATCAGTTTAATACACGAAAGAATCCCTTTCGAATAACTATTTATTTTATTTTGTGTAATAATTACATTTCCATTCCTCGAATAATTTATACGATCGGAATGTTAGTATCATAATCTGATACTAACATTTCGATCATTCCATCGTATAAATTAGTCGAGGAGTTTAAATGTAAATACCACACAAAATAAAATGAATAGTTATTTGAAAGGGATTCTTTCGTGTAATCAAACTGATAATCCATATTTCCCGCGCGTGTTGCCAACTTAAGATTATGAAGTAAAAAAATTGCTCCCGAAATGAGACCTTCTTCAATTCAAATCTGAGATAGCACCTTTTTCAAGGCGAAGCTGAGATAGCACCTTCTTCAAATCAAATCTGAGATGGCACCTTTTCCACGGCGAAGCTGAGATAGCACCTTCTTCCTCCCAGCCAAAGATATAGTAGTTTTATATATATACATGTATAATAAATGAGAATATGACTCACCAATTACAATAACAAAATATATAGATCTGAAAACGTTATAAAATTATTAGGCAAGTTGTGGTAACTTAGGAGATTATATATGCAACAGTATGCTGAAATGTGCCAGATGTGAAACATAATTATATGCCATAGGAAACTTCAAGATCAATTTACCAGCATAGTTTATCAGACAGTCCAACGACCAATGTGCTATATAATATTTCATATCAACGGCTGAGCAGAGCAACATCGTATCTCGGAATTTGGTTCAACAATATCGTATCTCAGAATTTGTTTCAAAAACATCGTATCTCAGAATTTGCTCCAAAAACATCGTATCTCGAAATTTGGGTCAAAAAGGTCGTATCTATCGCCAGAAACGAGTGGACATACGATGTTTTCAAAACAAATTTCGAGATACGATGTGTTTGGAGCAAATTCTGAGATACGATGTTTTTGAAACAAATTCCGAGTTACGATATTGTTGAACCAAATTCTGAGATACGATGTTGTTCTGTTCAGCCTTCGATATATTCTCATTAATCACATGGCACGTAGTGCACTCCATCCGACATGATATGAATACTGAAGGCATTGTGTGCGGTCAGATTTTTTTGTGAAGTATAATTCCACTTGTCAGTTAGTGCGACTTCAAAAGCATGGGTATGTTCTACAAAGCCTTTATTAACTATTTTCAAAAATATGAAATGTGCGCTGTTTGTTTTATCTATGAATATGTATTTGATTTCTCCAAACTGTAAAGTATCCATATTAATACACGGTATTATTACGTTGCCTGTTTTGTAAGTAATTCCATTCACTTTAACCCAGGGCACAGATAGATATTTATCAGTGAAATCAAAATTGTCAGGCAAAGTATTTTTGAAAGAGGGATACTTGTCCAGGTCACTTAAATCAACTTCGTAACCAGCGCCCATGGATATTCGTTCATCAAAACCTTTCTGTGTGAATAATCTATAATTTAATTTCAACTGATGCTTTAGGGCCAAGGTATAAGATATGTTTTTGCGCGACATAGCTACTTTCGCATTCTGTTTCAACTCTTGGTGCTTTCCCTCAAAACGAATAGTGGACATATTGTGCAACGGCCCACATTTCTGAAGAATAGTTGGATGATGCACCATAAAATGGTGTTTAGGCTTTAATGGCTCTTTGAAAATTTCCAAATACAAGGAGTGATGCTCAGAAACTAAAGTTCGAAGTAAATTAGCAGCTTCCTTCCGAAAGGACCGTGCCATAACTAAAGAAATAATTTGCCTTAAAATAATATATAACTCCCATGCTTTGTGACCCGTAGGGACAAGATCACCTACTATTAGGCCAAAGTAATAAACTAAACATAACATTTCAGATGCCGAACAAATTATAACTCCTTTTCGCAGAGCATCGCTTGTAATTGCTAGCGGAATGTTCCCAACTACAGCACTGCCGTAGTCGAAGTATCTGATTCTATCATTTAATTGGTCGAGAGAGAATAATTTATCCTTGTTAATTAATATGTCAGAAATTTTAGCCATATCGTATCGACAAACTCCCTCCAGGTAATCGTGCGTAACATCACATGAAAGATTTTCAGTTACGTTGAAGGATGGAATATCATGAAAAACACATTTCTCCTTTATTCCGTATTTCAAGTCAGATGCATCTTCAGCATAATTTTCTTTTGTCCGCAACATATCAATATCTTCATATAATTGACTTTGAAGAATGTTTTTATCAACTCTACAGAACCTACATGCATAGGTTGAATTAAAACTTTCAGTGAAACCCAAAATTGAATGGATCCCTAGATTGTCACCTAATATGTGGGTCAACGTAAAAAACACATGCTTCTTTTCATTACCAATGTTAATGGTTATACCATTGGTTTCAAGGTGATTGATTTGATCTATCAATTTTGTGAATACGCTACGATTACCATAAGTGAGTTGATCTTGTGAGTTATGTAACTGGGCTAAGAAAATATTTTCGAGCAATGAGCTATATTCGGGAGGAATCACACCAAGAGTGAAGTAAACAGCCCCAAGTTTATTAATGCCTTTATGTGATCCCAATGGGTTATTTACTTCGAAATCATCGAAGTATATTATCAATGGTAAGACCAGCTTATTGTTACCTTGAAATCTCTGCTCAATGCCCAACCAGAGTTCGGTTTGTAAAAAAGAATATGTTTCAACTAGTTTAAGTTGATTCATGTATGATATGATAGAATCAAACACGTTAGGTAATTCTAAAAAATGTTTCAAAACTCGGTCCATAGGGATGATTTGACCTGTCAACTCAATTACGTCAATACTTCTAGTTTGGTCAACAATCTTCGAGTCAAGTGAAGTACCAATAATAAAGCCATTAGGCTTGATAAAAGTATTACAACTTTCAAAGAACTTGATTCTCTGATACTCAGTCTTCAGATTGTCAAATGCACTGATCAAAACATCAAACATTTCATTTAGTTGATTGTCTATAGTATTGCCTGTATTAGAGTTGTATTTCTGTTTGATCATGTGAATATTACCTGAAGTGAATAACTCATTAATATTTTCAATAATATCTTGCACTAGTGCTCTTGAAAGAGAATTATTGGAGTAAAGCCTTGCAACGAAAGAGGCGGAACTTTTGTGAACTGAATTTCTGAACTCTTCCACATTTGTACAATGTCCAACAGCACCTGAGCCTGACAAATTTAATTCTACAGGTGAACTGTTTGAGAAATTAGGTAAGTCTGTATTACAAACCGGTTCAATTACGTCTATTGGTACCTTTGGCATTGGCAGAGTTAATGACTTTGTAGGTAATGGATGTTTTAAAGCTAAGTGTTTGTTGTAGGTGGGAATATTACAGAAACTTCGACAGCAGTTGGGTTGTTGGCATTGAAAATGTTTATAGACTTTTATACTATGCTTTAGCTTTATGTGTGCTATGAGATGATTTGATGTCGGGTAAATGTGTAGGCAAAACGGACAGTGATACATTTTTTGACTGATATACTAAGCAAGTTTTCTATGGCATATAAGATAATTTCTTTTAACTCAGAGTTAAGTATTTTCCATTTCAGTTTTCGAACTGAGGCATGGATTTGGCAATATCCGCAACATGAGATATTTGCTTATCCCACTTAGTAGTTAGCTTATAAAGACTCAGCTGTATCAGGTACCAAATGTGTTCACTCTCTGGTGGGTATGTTGCATTGACAGCGTGGAACGACTTGAAGCAGATGTCTATAGCCTTGAGAGCTGTTGGTACTTGGTACAATGTCGCGTCAAGAGAAACGTAGAAATCCTTGAGGGAATCCAGAGTCGGGCCGACAACAATTATATGAGGTTGGACGGTTAACCCCAACTGTTTTACCTCGTCAATTCTGTTTCGCTGTACTGTTAATAAGTCTCCTGGGATCTGTACGTTTGAGAATTTTTTTGATTAAACACATGCATTATTTACACAGTTGAACTCAATATGGACGCAAAAATTTTTCTTTTGGATCCTAACCTTCACATGTAGAATTAGACTTTTTTGGCATTCAGTGATTCAAGGTTTCCAATGTCGCTTTTGGATTCGAATCCTACCTCGTGATGGAATCAAGTACGGAAGCAGCAACATCTGAATCACAACTTTGCAATCTGTAATTTCATACGAAGGAGATAATTTTAGAATATCTATAGTATACATATGCATGAAATATAACATGTATGGATGATGAATCAATTGAAATCCTCACCAGCTGTTAAAGTATCCGCTGCTAAAAGCTCTATCAAAGCCTCTGCATTTTTTTCGTTGTTCACAGTTCGGATACTTTTTAAATGGCAAAAAAATTTGTCCCAATTGGAAAATAAGGTCTGATTATCAAGTTTGTAAAGATGGGTATAATCTAGGTCAATCAAGGTAGATCCTTTGCTTTGACGCAAGATCGGCCATTTATCTAAGAAAGTTTCGACTTTTTCGATAGGGCTATTCGAGCTGCCATGCCTAACAAGTGATGTCAACTGCCAATGTTTGAGGACCAAGTCCCACGGCTCTCTATTGTGTTGGAGCCATGTCATGCTACTCTGCACTTCGTCTATGTGAAATTTCAAATCAACACATTGGGGTCTTAATCATATGCGACAAAATATTCTAAACACAATTACAGTGCCGGATGGAATAGGTCGTAAAAATAATTTTCAAATGTGAAATGAATTGTTCAGCAATACAAATCACAGACTGTCTGATGTCTAAATATTAAACTTTGGTCCAATACTATTGGGATGTACAACGAAGGCGTGGCCGAACTCTCACCACGTAGTGGCGACAGTAGAAACCCATGACAGTAGGTCGCTCACTGCTAGGTATGCCGGTTACAACTTGACTTCATGGGTATAATACAAAACAAACCGATTAATACTAACTATTCAGCCCTGAAATGAAAATTTTGATCCAACAAATTGGAGAATAAAAAAATTTTTTAAAATCTACTGTCAGAAGTACTACATATTCACGCTAGGCAGCGTTTCAAATCTTTGTACATCCCAATATGGATAATCAATTTCGTGAATACATATATGCTACATCCTCATTGCATTCATATTCCCAATTACATCGATTTACAATTACTGAAACATAGTTTTTGTACCAACCAGATGATATGTCACTTGCTACACTTTCGGTAGCTGATGATTCGTGTGAAATGTCACATCCTGCAAGCTTTCGATAATCTCGTAATTTATTTCTATATTTATCTACAAGTTTCCCTCGAGCCGTTATCGGTTTTTGTGTTCTGGAGATACGTTTTTTCACTGGGGGAATGTAATACGTGCTTGTGGATTCTTCTGGGAATATTTTCTCAATTTCGGCTGCAATGTCTTCAAAGTCTACATTTATAGCGGATCTGGAATCGGATAAAGTCACAATTATATTCAAACTGTTCGAGGAAGAGTACGATTTCTCATCATTTTTATACTATTTCACCCAGTTTACATTCAAATTGCTTTCATGTTTAATTTAATATCACTGTACAATTACAGCAATTATGAAATTAAATGAATATATACTTGTATCCATTAAAGCCGTGTAGAGATTCAGTAATGATTAGGTCAACAAGTAAGCTTCTTGATTTTCTACTCAGAGACTTTCCCTTTTGGTAAGACTTAATAATACATTTTCCAGTTGCTGTAGATCTCAATAATTTTTTAACATCTACGTTGGTATACATCTTGCTAGCCTCTCTTTTAAAGGGAGATCGCGCAGAAAAACAATTTTGCCTCACTAGTTTATGTGAAGTAGCGTCAGAAGAGGAATTTGATTCACTGTCAGTATTGCTCTGTTTATCGTTTAAATCTGTTTCACTGTTTCTGGTCGTTTGGTCCTGTAACGTATAAAAAAAAAAGTTTAGACTGTATAGTAGACACACATGATGTATTCGATTAAGTTATCAACACATATCTACATCATATTAGAGTTTATAATGCAAAGAATATGTTTTTCCAGAAATTTGAAACTGTGCGTTTATGATAAAAAAACATTTTTAAATACGAAAATCTAATGTGAACAATATTCTCGATTAGATTCCAAATCTGCACTAAAAATAGGGGTTTCTATTTAAAAACTGAAGATACTTCATAAAAACCCCATCAAAATTCAGAACCCGCATTTTTATCAAATGTTCGAATGGGACGCCCTGTATTACTATAGTAATGTGGATATATATACTTCAACAAGTGGCACAGTATGATCTTTGGTTGTGATAGTCTGGGAACATTTTGCTTCATAATGTTCTTTCCATTTGTTTGTGAATCTTATCCTTAATCCAATTTTGGGAATTAGTTCTTTGATCAGGTCTGTCGTCAAGCGTTCCACTGCTGTCAAATCGATACTATTTTCTGTGCAAATAATAAAAAACTTGTATGAATGTAAGCTCTTCTCATGAAACATGAGATTGTCAGTTGAATTCATACTTTTATTTAGTTTGAATGAATATTATATTCCAGTAGACGGAAATTGACTTATGAGACTCCAACATTTGTTCGGAACAACCACTGAACTCTAATAATACTGGAACACACGTCGGCTATGTTTGTCCACAGAGAAGCGGCGAGCCGAGAGAGATAGCGTCTTGATGTAGTTTTCTCTCTGTCTTGTTGCGTCACGCATGCGCACTTCCAACTATAGTATAGCAACTGCAGAAAGTTAAGTCATCTGTCATCAATCTCATGCCTCTGTCACTGCGTTGAATGTATTTTTCGTTCACTCGAAAAACTTTTTGAATGGGACTGTACGGACAAAGACAGAACTACATCAAGTCGCTATCTCTCTCGGCTCGCGTCAGAGACGTCGGAGTGCGTTCCAGTATAATTAGAGTTCGGTGGGAACAACAACATGTTGAGTTCGCATTACTGCTTGATATGATTTGTTCGAGTGAAGCATTCGATTACGTCAATCAATACTCGATTCCATCAACAAAATATGCGGCTTATGTCGAAACATGAGATTGTCAGTTGAATTCATACTTTTATTTAGTTTGAATGAATATTATATTCCAGTCGACAGAAATTGATTTATTGAACTGCCTATTTTATTGTTTCCATTTTCTATTTGAATAACACGTAAATAAAAATCGGAAAATTTTTCAATTTTTTTTCCGTAAGTAGCCTGATTTATAAACTATCTAAAGACAGATTCTTGTAGGAATTATCACGCTTTATGAAAAAATACTGATATAGAATTCAAACTCTCGCCGATTAAAAGATATTCGCCCATAAACATTAAGTCATCTTGAAATTTTTATGGATTTACAACAGTTTGATCGTTAATTCAACATTTTCTTTTATATAAATACTGATCTTGATAATCTGTCAACTTTCTCAATAAAAATATCATTATAAAAAAATAGATTTTTTACTAGGCGAATATCTATCTCAGTACTTTTTTTATAGACCGTCATATTTTCTATAAGAATCTGTATTTAGATAGTTTATAAATCAAGCCGCTTATAAAAAAACATTCATAAATTTTCCAATTTATTTTACGTCTCATTCAGATCGAAAATGGAAAAAATAAAATAGACAGTTATAAATATCAATATTAAGAGCTCATATTTGGCTGAGATATTCTATTTGAGATGCTCTACCGGAATGTTGATGCGCGTTTGAATTTTTTTTTTTTTTCGCACACCGTAATAATAGAAGTCATATAGGTAGGTATATGTCTAACATATCTTCTCTAAACGTGAGAAATATTTCTCGTGATTGTTAGAAAAAAATCCATAACAGTGTAGACCTACATTATGTTGACAGTCAGTTCCACCGTCTTACAAAGTATCAAGAGGCGATGTAGACAATATTTGAATATATGTACTACAATGTGTATAATGAGGCGTAATTTGTACATCACGGGATTATTCTTTCACAATGCTAAGGGAATTTCATACATCGATACCCAAGCGGGTTCGACTACACTCACATGACACCTGAATGATACGCACAAAAAAGGCAGCAATCGGGTGACATTTTGGTAAAATACTAATATGCGTCGTAAATTACACCCGAATTATACGGTGTATTTTTGAATTTGAATAATTTTAATAAGTCCGGTGTATTAGGGGTATGATAACAGTCGAGTTCAACTTTAGTGTAAAACAATGAAAGAAATTCAAGAACAAATTTCGGTATAATTTAGATGCATTCTAGTATGCCACTGAATTATTACAGTTTCTAAACATAACCGGAAAAACACTGAAAAATGCTCAAAATATCGGTGTACTTTATATAGATATTTAATTATAAATATTTAAGTCCCTCGATCTTCTAAACTATGAGTTCGAGGCTATGAAACAATGAGCCTTATTCAATGCAGCTGAGCATTCAGCCTCATAAAAAAGTAAACTACTACATTTTCCATAATTTACTGTGGTCATATTTTCGCAAATTAGGTAACTTATTCTAATGCAATTTAAAATTTTTCACTTTCCGCTAAGAAAATTGAAAATTAAAAAAAAAAAATTGATTGTTTATAAATATAATAATATAATATAATATAATATAATATTTATGTGGACTTACGTTCAAAATCATCGCACAATTCCTCCAAGTCCCATGCCTTCAGCAGCTTCTTCACTTCGTCAATCATGGTGTGATAAATAACACTGTTTCTGCCTCAAAGATGCAACACGCTGTGAGCCCGGCTCTTGCTACCACGTGCCTGCATGAGCCTGTTGCCGCCAACGGTTGCACGACGCGACGTAACAACATGCGGCGCGAAAGCATGCGATTTGGCACTCGGTGGTACGTGATTGGCTGCGCTCAGTTATGCGTACACAACTTAGCTCACGAGCGCACACATACGTCATCCGTGTATGGGAGTATAGAATAAATAAGCACAACTAGGGATAGGCGATGTTTGATAAAAACATCGATGTTAATATAATCGGTTAATATTTAATCCGATTTTAGATAATCGATTTATCATATATAATTATTTATTTTATATTAACTATAATTACTTATTAGAAAGCCGTAAATTTCTTATTTCAAACGAAACCTTAGGTGCGTTCGTAAAGCTACTCAGTCAGCGGTCCACAAGTTGTGGACTACTCACTAACTAAGCAGACGATTTTACAGTCATGTTCATTAATGGCTTCGCGGTGGCTAACTGTTTTTTTTTTTTTTGGACTTTTTCGGAAACGAGACTCCATTCTTGTCGTATTTCATGTGCCGATAGTCGAAATTATACTACTAATAATTATGATCTCTTATAAAAATAATATAATATTATTTTATTCAATTGTATCCGAAAATGTCCGAAAAAAACAGTTAGCCACCGCGAACCCATTAATGAACATTACTGTACACTAAACGTAATGGATTCTGAGCCGGATGTGTAATCTAGATAGATGAAACAGCCAATCAGCGCTCTAGACTACGAAAATGCAGAGCGCCGATTGGCTGTTTCTTCGATTGTCGAACACCATCCGGCTCAGAATCCATTACGTTAAGTGTACATTAGGGTGGGCCAAAAAAAACTTTTAATTTTTTTTTCTTCAGTTACCATGAAAATATCGTCCAAGATGACAAAAAAAAATTCTGTTGAAATTTGAGCTCTTAATATTGATATTAAGAGGTCGCTCATCGTGATTTTTTATTTCCCATTTAAATAACACAGGAATTTTTTTTTTCAATTTGGAATTTTATTGCGCCCGAACAAATTATCGGCCAATGGAATTGAATACATATACTTGTGGGGAATTGGACGATCTACAAAAAAGATCTGATATGATCTTTCGCTAAGTCGACTCGTTTGGAAGTTCTTCAGGGTTGAAGTTGAACTTTGACCTTGAATAACTTTCAAACGATTCGACTTAGCGAAAAATAACATCAGACCTTTTTTGAAGCTCGGTTAATTCCCTACAAGTATATGTATTCAATTCCACTGGCCGGTAATTTGTTCGGGAGCAATAAAATTCCAAATAGAAAAAAAAAATTTCCTGTGTTGTTTAAATGGGAAATCAAAAATCACGATGAGCGACCTCGTAATATTAATATTAAGAGCTCAAATTTTAACAGAATTTTTTTTCCGTCATCTTGGACGATATTTTCATGGTAACTGAAGAAAAAAAGTTTAAAAGTTTTTTTTGGCCCACCCTAATGTACATTACGATCTCATTTGTAGATTTTTACGGGCTATTGCTCAAAAACATCGATTATGTTGAAAAAAACATCGATGTACTAAATAATCGGATTTGAACAACAACATGTTGAGTTCGTATTAATGCTTGAAATAATTTGTTCGAGTGAAACATTCGATTACGTCAATCAATACTTGATTCCATCAACAAAATATGTGGTTTATGTCGAAACATGAGAGTGTCAGTTGAATTCATACTTTTATTTAGTTTGAATGAATATTACATTCCAGTTGACAGAAATTGACTTATGAGACTCCAACATTTGTTCGGAACAACAACATGTTGAGTTCGCATTACTGCGTGAAATGAGTTGTTCGAGTGAAGCATTCGATTACGTCAATCAATACTTGATTCCATCAACAAAATATGTGGTTTATGTCGAAACATGAGAGTGTCACTTGAATTCATACTTTTATTTAGTTTGAATGAATATTACATTCCAGTTGACAGAAATTGACTTATGAGACTCCAACATTTGTTCGGAACAACAACATGTTGAGTTCGTATTAATGCGTGAGATGATTTGTTCGAGTGAAGCATTCGATTACGTCAATCAATACTTGATTCCATCAACAAAATATGTGGTTTATGGCGAAACATGAGAGTGTCAGTTGAATCCATACTTTTATTTAGTTTGAATGAATATTATATTCCAGTCGACAGAAATTGACTTATGAGAACTAAAGATACGTTGCAATCAAATGCGTAATCAGTTAATTCAATCACCTGAAATCAACTAAAACTTCAGTAAAATAAACTTCATCTCCATTGAAACAAGTAAAGGTTTAGTCCAGTCAACAATTTTATTTGACTCAATTAGCTGGTCATACCAACCGCACCGAAAATGTTGGAATAAACACATGATTTTCAAGCCAAATGAGGAATACTTAATCGAAACAAATATACCTCAACAAAATATATTTGCTTGGTTCAAGAAATCCTTTCTCTCGGTGTACGTTTATTCAGAGGATGAATGTTCCTCAGTTAAACGAATAAGCAGCGTTTATTGAAAACCTCAAGTCGATACGTTTAACATTACGCAATAAACAACGTTTAATACATGTGTACCACTTGAATATTTGACCAAATGATTCATCGCTCAAAAAAAAATTAAGGTACCTAAAATGAATGAATTACAATATATGAGGCGTCGATCAACAACTACTGGTCGCAAAAAATTGCACGTTATTACAAAGTGAGAATTTTAAGATTAGAAAAATTTCGCATCATTGTTGGGGCCGGGATTCGATCCGGGGACGCTCGCAATCGCTTGTATTACCATTCGCACGCTCTATTGACACGCCAAACTACCTATTGACAAAGTCGGTCACTTTCTCGTAATTCTTTTGGATGTTGCATCGGTCTCATATCAGTAATATCAGTGTTTTAATGCAGCTCCTTAACTAAACATCTGAGTTGCAAGTATGTTTTCAATTCGATTTCTTGCCTAGAGTTCCACACGTTCTCACTCGATTTTATTATATTGCACGTTTATTATTAAATTGGAGAAAACGTATGACTGACGTGTGGATATGACACTGTGTGAAGGTAAGAAAAAATCGCATGGAGTTTTTAGCACAGTGGTTTTGTAGCCTCAAACCTTCTCATCACAAAACCATTTTTGAAACTTTTTTGCGAATTTTTTCAATGAAGTTATTCAATTTCGAGTGATATCATGCAATTCCGACGTTACCCAGGATGCACCACGTAGAGGTACTGTACACAAGCATTCCAAATGAATTGAGGAAAAGCTTCTTGAAGATCGAATCTTCATATTTAAAATCGTTGCTGAAAATCTCACCTGCGATCATTTTTCACCTGTCTGTGCAGGTTCGAATAACGGGTTGCAAAATGCAAATAAAATTCCAATTTTTAAACTTCGCTGTAGGGGTAAAAGAAATCGCATAAAATTTTTAGCATAGTGATTTTGTAGCCTGAAACCTTCTCTCTCCAAAACCATTTTCGAAACTTTTTTTCAACAGAGTAGGGTAGACGAACCATTTGTGCAGGCCCGGCGACAGGGGGGGACTACGGGTACAGCTGTACCGGGCCCTGGACGGTAGGGGGCCCCATGTAAAAAAATTGAGAAATGCATTTAAAAAAAAATGAAAATGACTGTAGGCTACTGCTGCGTGTATCTTACGGGCAAGGGCCCGTAGAGGTTTCATGATGTCGCGGCGCGCTCTCAAGCAGCTCTACTGTGTTATCTATTCGCTGTGAGCGTGACTACATGTAGCGCCACAACTGACGAAAAATGGCAAAAACTCTGGTAACAGATTTGGTGAACAGACAAAACTAGCCGATCAAATGCCGAATTTTTCCAGGAAAAACGCTATTTACTGCCACCATGGGTGCTGTCATAGTTTCGTCTATCCCCTCCAACGAAACGATCACAGCGAATAGATCATGAAACGGCACGGGAAATTGATTTCCGTGACGTTATAAAGGACTTTGCCACATTAAAAGTAAGAAGGCTCATTTAAGGAGGTTGGATACCAAAATGCAAACGATAAGAAATTTTTGAAAATTTTATCGTCGAAGGATAGATAAATGAAATGCTTACTGCCGAAATTTCAAGTCAATTCACTACACCGTTTTCAAAATTTCAATTTTTGAATTTGCTTCTTACACACGTAGAGGTATGGAGAGCCGATAAGATTAGTTGAAATCTTTCGTAATACCCGCGCGGTGAAAGTGGATTTCTTACTTACCTTATCGGCTCTCCATACCTCTGCGTGTATAAGAAGCAAATTCAAAAATCAATTCAACAAAAACGGTGTAGTGAATCGACTTGGAATTTTTGGAATAAGCATTTCATTTATCTATCTTTCGATGATAACACTTCCTGAGATTTCTTATTGTTTGCATTTTGGTAGCCAACTTCCTTAACGGGATGTGATAGCCAGGGGTCGATAAAGTAGGGGGGTGTTTTTACCAATTTTTTTTGTTTTACTCGGCATTTCGCGACGAAGGCACGGAATGGATTTTCGCAGAGGCATTCGACGTATTATATGGTGAAGTATTGCCGTAGACGAATGAACGTATTGAAATCGAAAAATAGTTTGTTTTCGTAAATTACAATCTGTAAAATAGGGTAAAAAAATCGCCGCTCGGGGCTCGACTCTCATATGCTGACCTTATTATTCAAGTTCGCGCGGTATCCAGCACTGAAATGTATAGCGGCGTCAATTCTACGACCTCGCACGAACCGAATGATCTGTTTATTTATGAATATTACTTGAAAATGGGAGCGTGAGTTGCAATGCTGCATTTCGTCGACTTCGACCCAGTCAAACCGGGTCTTGACAGTTAGCGCGAGGGAAGAAAGAGACAGAAGACTGTAGGGTGAACTTCATACCGGTCAACATTGAACACGTTCAGTGTATGTAACTGTCAAAAACCGCTTTGACTCGGTCGAAGTCGAGGAAATGCAGCATTGCAACTCACGCTCCCATTTTCAAGTAATATTCATAAATAAACGGATCATTCGGTTCGTGCGAGGTCGTAGAATTGACGCTGCTATACATTTCAGTGCTGGATACCGCGAGAACTTGAATAATAAGGTCAGCATATGAGAGTCGAGCCCCGAGCGGCCATTTTTTTACCCTATTTTACAGATTGTAATTTACGAAAACAAACTATTTTTCGATTTCAAGACGTTTATTCGTCTACGGCAATACTTCACCATATAATACGTCGAATGCCTCTGCGAAAATCCATTCTGTGCCTTCGTTGCGATATGCAGAGTAAGACAAAAAAAATTGGTAAAAACACCCCCTACCTCATCGACCTCTGCCTATCACATCCCGTTAAAGTTGAAATATGTTTTGTTTCGAGCAATAAATATTTTTAAAAAGGTTTCATTATCTTATTATGTACATCAGGGTTGTCCTTATGTTTTTCGACGTTAATGACTTGACAAAGTTGGGTCATACATGTTTTTTTGTGGGAGATTGAAAAAAAAAAATACTTTGACGGCCGTACACGGGATGTTAAAGTCGAGATAGAGCATTAAAACTTTAGGACAAATTTTTTTTCTTGAAAAGGATTCGTTTGAACCCTTGGGAGCGTCAAAATTCAAAAACACCCCATATAAGGACCACCCTAATGTACATACCTACCCAAATACATATAAAGCTAAGCTATAGCAGACTATTACTTGCTACTATGATATACTAACTACCAGACGCAAAACCAGGGACCAGGGGGGCCCACATAGAAATCAGAGTAACGGGCCTCAACATTTCTGTCGCCGGGCCTGGTGTGACAAGGGATGAAACAAGGTCAACATAGGCCTGCAGAGCGAAGTTGTCAGCCTATATAGAAAGAGCCCGGTCCAAGCACGGTATAACAGGCGATGGCCAAAGCATTATTTGCCTTCGAGACTTATCCTGATATAATGACTTTTTCAAACATACATACAGAGCGATTCTGAGGAAACAGGTCACGCTAATAGAGGCTCCCTTATTCATTTTCGTCAATGACAACGCTGTCAAATACCACGAACAAGCGATCTACCGATATTTCATATGCCTATGACTGATATCTTCAGACGACGTAGCGGTAGCTGTCACGTTGTATAGGTTAAAATGAACTGTCATATTACAATATTGTCTGATTAATTCTAATATTGTTCATAATACAACGGTATACGATATTATTTCATAAATAAGTAGTGATGAGGTTAAATTGATTGCAGACGTCGATTTCTGTTTGTTCCAACATTATTAGGTTATAAATAATTGACTTGGTGAAATTCACACATCTAGTAGTGATAAAGTTATTAAGTCAATAGCATACGATATTGATTCTTTATTAATTAATTCCGGGTGTGAATTTCTGTTTATCACCTACATTAGTTATAACCAAGGATTTCTTTGGTGACTGACTGACCCGTTGCATCTCTTCGACAAGTAGGGTTACGAACAAAACGATGTGAATATCATTCATCGAGCAATATCTCATCGATCCAGTACAAGCTTTTCATCCTACGAGGCATCTGCGCTGAATAAAACTCTACATGTCTTCTTAGCCTAATGAGTACGAAGACAGTCCTGCATAAATGATGGGTTGGTCTATCAATGCGTGTTCAAGTTTCATCGAGTGATAAATGAATTAAAATTATCGTTTCTATTGTCAATCTATTTAATTGAGTATTTGATTACTGCGTAGAACAAAGCGTTGCATTTTTGTGTAAAATACTCAATCACAACAAATTGTACAAATTCAATAAAATTCTTTGTTTATACAGTTGATATTGCATAATCATATCAAATAATTAATGATACATGTGCAAGGACGCTGTCCTTCTGGAGAAAAAAAAAAATATACAATTTAACAATAACTCAATAGCATGGTTTTGGAAAACGCGGCCGGTCATAGCTTTCGGACCATCGCGGATGATTTCGCAACCAAGAATCCAGGACGTCCGCGTTCGGCGATGGATACCGTGCGGAATATCCTAGTGAAGTACAAGCAAACTGGAGTGACTTATCCGCGTCGAAGTTCTACAAGTACTCGAAGAAGACGGGAAAAAGCCAGCGTCGAGAGTGGCACGACGGGTCGGAGTATCTACGGCCTCGGTACAACGCATTGTTGAGGAGGTGCCTTGTCTACCGTACAAGTCCAGAAAGGTACATGAGCACGATGCACCGGATCCAGAGAAGCAAGATACCAGGACGTCCGCGTCTATCGTACGAAACCGCGCAGAAGATATTAGTCAAATACCTCGTAGGATGAAGAACTTCGACTGGATCGATGAGATATTGCTTGATGAATGATATTCACATCGTTTTGTTCGTAACCCTACTTATCGAAGAGATGCAACGGGTTAGTCAGTCACCGAAGAAATCCTCGGTTCTAACTAATGTAGGAAATAAACAGAAATTCACACCTGGAATTAATTCATAAAGAATCAATATCGTATGCTATTGACTTAATAACTTTATCACTACTAGATGTGTGAATTTCACCAAGTCAATTATTTATAACCTAATAATGTTGGAACAAACAGAAATCGACGTCTGCAATCAATTTAACCTCATCACTACTTATTTATGAAATAATATCGTATACCGTTGTATTATGAACAATATCAGAATTAATCAGACAATATTGTAATATGACAGTTCATTTTAACCTATACAACGTGACAGCTACCGCTACGTCGTCTGAAGATATCAGTCATAGGCATATGAAATATCGGTAGATCGCTTGTTCGTGGTATTTGACAGCGTTGTCATTGACGAAAATAAATAAGGGAGCCTCTATTAGCGTGACCTGTTTCCTCAGAATCGCTCTGTATATTCAAAATCTATATATCTATGTATATCTATGTATCGCTATTGTAATTATCATTATATTATACAGGAATATTTAGAGTTAAGAACCGAATAAATGTCATTCTTTGAGAAATACAATGACAATTTATTACAAAACTGAACTAGCTTTTTTTCTGGTCCACGATTCCGTTGCGGTCACTGATATACATATTTCAAATAAATGAGAACGTGAATTCTCTTGAACGTTCATTCTTCAGGGATAACTGCATACTATACTGATAGAAAACCACAATTAATTAACTGTTAATAAGTCTTTGATTCATTGAGCATTCAACATAGTTGAACTTTATGATCGTTCACTTGATACAACTGCGGTGCTGTTTGAAGAGAAATACAAGATTCGTTAACTATTAACAAATCTTTATTGGAGACAAAGCAATACACTCGAATGAATGATTTCTTAGCTATGACTGGATGTTTATTTGCTTATATACAAATATACGATTCGTTAACTGTTAACGAACTCCATTAACAACGAAGAAACTCTTTTCTCAGTGTGGGACTGACGGACTGAGGGGTCCTGATCGCTGCCTAGGTACATCTCGCAAAAACAGTCGCAGAAACAGACACGTACACACATGCACATGCACACGCGCACATACACATAGGATGCTTACAGACTTTATCCCCACGTGGTGCATCCTGGGTAACGCCAAAATTGTCTGACATTACTAAAAATTCAATGACTCTGTTTAAAAAAATCGCAAAAAAGTTTCAAAAATGGTTTTGGAGAGACACGGTTTGAGGCTACAAAATCAGTATGCTAAAAATTTCATGCGGCTTTTTTTTACTTCTACAGCGAAGTTTAAAAATCCAAATTTTATCTGCATTTTGCAGCCCGTTATTCAAACCTGCACAGACAGGTAAAAACTGATCGCACGTGAAATTTTCAGCAACGGTTTTGAAGATAAAGATTCGATCTTCAAAAAGCGACTCCTCAATTCATTTGGAATGCTTGTGTACTGTACCTCTGGGGGGTGCATTCTGGGTAACGTCGGAATTGCCTGATATTGCTCGAAATTCAATAACTCTGTTGAAAAAAATTTGCAAAAAAGTTTCAGAAATGGTTTCGTGAAGAGAAGGCTTGAGGCTACAGAACTATTGTGATAAAAACTGTATGCGATTTTTTTTCACCCCCACAGCGGAGTTTGGAATTTTGAATTTTTCATGCATTTCGCAACCCGTAATCCAAACCTGCACAGACATATGAAAAGTGATCGCAGGTGAAATTTTGAGAAACGATTTTGATAATGAAGATTCGATCTTCAAAAAACTACCCCCTTTAATCAATTTGTGATATTCTTTCACCAAGTTATAGCTGATCGGAAACCAACCACTTTTCAGAAAATCCTAGGTGGTCCGTTAATTTTTTGGCTGAGTGCAGTATATGATTGTATATGATCATATGAAAAAAAAATTCTCGGGGATGGTCCTCGGACGCAACGATGCACGCTTGGTCATAAAGCTCAACTTTACGGCCTTAGTACGAAGACCACTATTGAAGTGAGCGCTACATAACAGTTATAGTTATTGAAAACTTGCCGCAGTCAGATGTCAATCTGCTATACCAGGCCCACACGACAACCCATCATCATTCCCGTGGAACTCATCATCCCTCATAGAACCTCATACTAACTCCAGGGAACATTTGCCGAGTCGGTCAGCGTATAGAAGGGACAAACACTAGGCGGAGCGCTCCTACGGTGCGCCATATACCTATATGACGCACTTTCGTTCCCTATGCTATAACTCTCAAAATATTTCGAAAAGAGCAACAAAAC
Organism: Tenthredo livida; assembly: GCA_963992785.1. NCBI lineage: Eukaryota > Metazoa > Arthropoda > Insecta > Hymenoptera > Tenthredinidae > Tenthredo > Tenthredo livida. The sequence continues at coordinate 28,909,151 of OZ023064.1, forward strand.
TTTGGGAATATATTCCCCGAAAGTTCTACTATAGATTAAGTCAAGATAAGAAGAAATTTTTGACCCTATCAATGTATGTCCCCCCAAGACTGAGCTTTTCGTTGGAATAGTTGGACATTTAATGATAGTCCAAGAGCCGGCTGCACGGAAGGTTCCCTCATCGGACTTATGGCTATATTATATATGAATCGATAGAAAATGTAGTGGTCAAGAGGGTGCCAGGCCTTACAAACCCTGTATCTTGACCAAAGGGTCTAAAAAATGGCCACTTCCGGCTTGTTTTTGTTGATTAAACTTCCCTCATCGAACTTATGATTGAAACTAGTGCCAATCGATGATGAAGGTCGAGCACTTTTAGAAAAATCTGGGGTGCCACCCCCGACCCTGTCAGGGAGGGCGGCAGCCACCCCTAAGAGATGGACATCGTCTCGGCTGATTTGTACGAGTAGATAAATTTTGAATGTGCTCATGTAGACACTAACAAGTGAAGTCGCATGGCCTAGCGGTTAGCGCTCACGGCTGATGCGCGGGCGGCCCGAGTTCAAATCCCGACCGATATTATTTATTGCATTTTTTTTTCGTACTTGATTTTACTCGTCGATTTTTTTTTCAATCGCATTTTGAACGCAACTTCCCTCACGGAACATACGTTTTTTTTTAAATTAAATCAAGCTCAACCCTTACTTCAAACAAAAAATACAGGATGCCAACGTTAGCCTTGACTACAAATTTTTCTGCAAACGAATTATGTCATGAATTTTGATTTCTAATATCTTCAATGGAAACGAAACACTTCGCTAAAAAAATGTTCAAAAATTTTGGTTCATTTCTAAATAGAATTAAATTTGAAAAAAAATGGAAATAAACAAGCTGCGAACTGTGAGTTCAGGTATTTTTATTTATTTATATTCTTAAAATTATGGTGCAAAACATAACAAAATGATTTAAAAACTTATTCTACTCGGTTTCGGAGTCCGAACTATTTACAGCGAGATACTCGTTTTCATCGCTGTCTGAGTTTTCTACAATTATAATATCTTCCACTCTCAATGGGGTTGGATCTCCTTGAAACCACAGAGGCACAAGTTTTCCATCAATATTAACAATGTTAAAAAAAAAATCGACGAGTAAAATCAAGTACGAAAAAAAAATGCAATAAATAATATCGGTCGGGATTTGAACTCGGGCCGCCCGCGCATCAGCCGTGAGCGCTAACCGCTAGGCCATGCGACTTCACTTGTTAGTGTCTACATGAGCACATTCAAAATTTATCTACTCGTACAAATCAGCCGAGACGATGTCCATCTCTTAGGGGTGGCTGCCGCCCTCCCTGACAGGGTCGGGGGTGGCACCCCAGATTTTTCTAAAAGTGCTCGACCTTCATCATCGATTGGCACTAGTTTCAATCATAAGTTCGATGAGGGAAGTTTAATCAACAAAAACAAGCCGGAAGTGGCCTTTTTTTAGACCCTTCGGTCAAGATACAGGGTTTGTAAGGCCTGGCACCCTCTTGACCACTACATTGTCTATCGATTCATATATAATATAGCCATAAGTCCGATGAGGGAACCTTCCGTGCAGCCGGCTCTCCGACTATGAAGGACGTTACCAAATATACCGAGAAGAAATCTTGATAGTATACAGTCGACTGCCGTCGACTGCGCATGCGCGAGTTTCGTCGTCCGCTAAGGCAGGCTAGCCATTCCGAGTTTCGGCTGTCAAACTGTGTTTTTGACGGCGATGTAATTGATACGAATTTTTTAGGTTAAAATCATGATCAATTGAGGTAGTGATTCAGAAAGGCTTGGAAACAGTGCCGGATTTGAGGGAGGGCGTACTGGGCGGCAGCCAGGAGCCCCCGCAGTTGAGGGCCCCCCCACAAACGAAGATACATTTTTTTTCGAGAATTCTTTCCCGTTCAATTGTCAGATCTCCCTGCAATGTCATGAGAAAGATATAAAAATTATTAAAATCGATACATAATTAGAGTGCTAGAAACGTTGAACTTACCGACTTCACATTTAATGGGTTATATCTATCCAGAGAGAAAACGGTTTCAGTTTCCGCTCAGTCACAGCCAACTCGGCCCGCTCCAAGTTTTTCGTCCGTTTATCGCAGGCCGACCATCTGCATTTTTTTCTTGTTGAATTGATTTGCTTTTGGGAGACGTCGATTCGAAAAACAAAAGTGGATGGCCAGCCTGCAATAAACAGATGAAAAACCTGGAGTGTGCCAAGTTGGCGGTGACCGAGTGGAAACTAAAACCGTCTTCTCTCTGTATGCCTATAATGTCAAGAATCGAATTCACCACTGCAGTTTCGTATTTACCGCCAACTTTTAGTTTCAATGATTAGCTGCAGCACTGGCCAGAGTCACAGAGGGCGAGTTACGGCACGTGACGCGAATACTGAGACCTATCAACCAATCAGAGCACGGTTTTTTTGAGAGAGTACGGACACTACGCATAACGATACGATCCGGTGAACGTAAATAAGCCATTCCACGTCAGATTGGACAAAATAAATCAAAAATTGACCTTGATGTTACCGACTTCGCTATAATTTTTTTCACGGGTTCTACACTGAGAAAAAAAAGTTATTGAATCAAACAAATGATTTCTTTGATGTTCAATTCGCTTGATTCAACGATTGTTTTATTTCACGCAATCACGCGGTACTGGGAACAACAAAGCACATGCATTGATTTAATGTTATATTTCTTCGAGTATTATCTGCTTGAGACAAGTGTTCATTTATTTGAAATCATTAAAAATTTAGTCGTCAAAGCCAAGAAGTGTATTTGGAGCAGCCAACCTAATTTAATTCGTAACAAATAATGACTCTGAGAGTCGATGACGTTCATCCAACTGCCACAAATAATTGAAGGTACTAATCTAGAGTTAGCCAAAACATTTTTGTTACGGTTGAATCTTGTATTCGGTGTAAGAAAATATTCATTCAATGCAATGAATACGTACTTGAGTGAAAATCATATTTACTACCCTCAAAAGTACAATTGCGTAACGAATCAAATTTTTATTTCTATTGGAGAGCATCTTTTTGTGGTCTGAATCTTCATATTTATTGCGATAAAAATATTCTTTGGTACACCATACGATGTTGCGTTTCAACTAAATAAGAAATGAGTAATCATGCAATACGTCAACATGCCCTTGATTCAAATGATTATTCGAATAAAATCGAATCAATATCATTCTATTTTCGATCAAATGCACGTTTTTGAAAAATGTACATTTATACTCAAAATTCATTTTCAAAAGTATGTGAATACAATCATATGAGTGCTTGTGGTGAATAAATATTGTGTCGTGCCAAACATATGTTATTTCATTGAAGTGAATCATTCGTTTAAGATTGCCAATATTCTACGATCAAAAAAATTGTTATCCAGAATATTTCTGTTTTGCGACAACGTTATAAACGTGACAGACGAAATAATATCTCATATTCATGACGAATGACAGAATATATTGCTGTAATGCAACGACTTCATTAACGTGAATCCCCAAATCCTACCACTAACAACAAAACACCTTTCACTTGAGAAAATCATCAAGTATGTAAATAATCAATCAGTTCGCTTGAATCAATGCGTGAAAATGATAAAAACCTGGTGTGCTATTATATAGGCGCTCAAACGTGAGTTCTGTGGCCGGCCGCAACGTGGCGAATCCGTACCAGCATTCTCGCTAAGGAAGCAGCGTGGAGCCAACCATAACTTCGCGCCTCTCCGACCTATTTATTAACCAACCAACTCAGGAGCGATGGGCTTCAGAGTCAAGACAAGTTGGACTTATGCCTTCTTACGAAGGTTGACCAAGCCATTGCGGCATATTGAATTGAATTTGGAATTCGCTTGAACGGCCAAGACTCTATCAATGATTCAATTGCACCTCTAACGTTTCTCAATGAAACCATTATTGGTTCAACCGGTGAAATAAGCATTTTCATTTGATTGTTCTAATGCGTTAATAGTATAATACACGTTTCTCGTGTTACAATGACAATATAATTGTCCAGCTTGAATGTCTCGTATTTTCATTCAAATGAATATCACCGTTGCTGTGAATAAATGTTATTTGTTACCAAAAAATATCTCATTGGATACACAAATTATCTCGTTTGGTTAGTTATTAGTTTTTTTGCAGGGTATAAATGCTTTATTATTTATAATAAACTTGCGATTGTAAGAAACGTGAATTACTTAACAATAATAAAATATTTTGTTGTTGCGTGAAAATACTACATTCTTCCAAACGATCATCGTATTTCATCACTGATTCTTGTTTTAGGTTCTAATAAGCAGTCACTTCTTATGATTATATTTTAATTCATATTATGGTATATTTCTGCAGAATAATGAAATATCCCATCCAATGTATTATGTATCGTTTGACTAAACATATCATTTTCTCGACATGAGATATGAAACACTTGACTCAAGATATTGTACTAATAGACCAACTCGGTGAGTGATGTCGCTGAATATCTGTATGATTTATTGAGACTTTTTTTTCTCAAAATGGAATGAATATTTACTCTGTCTAACTCTACATCTGGTGTTGTTTTGATTAAATATGCTTTCGCGAATATACAAAAAAATCATTTAATTGAATCAACGAATATTTAATTGATACAATAACTTTTTTTTCTCAGTGTATGGAACACATACAGTATTTGAACAATTTTTCTTTTTTTCGGCCCCTATGTTCCAAGTTACACGTGGGTGAAATTCAGGAAAAATAGCCGAAAATCGAGAACATAGTTCACTTCAAACGGTCATATCTTCGGTTATATTCATCCTAGAGACTTCATTCGAGAACCACTTCAAAGCTCTTGAATGTCACTGTTATTATATATTCATTTGATTTTTCGTTAACGAAGCATTTCATTTGTTATGAATAAATATAATATTCGAACGTCATTTTCAGAGCAAGAACCACGCGTAAGAATTTTCAGAAAAATATGAGCGTATTTCCCGATCATTCTCTTATACAAAATCGTCAAGGAAACGAGATGGACAACCCATGGTCACCTCGTTGGAACGATTTATTCAGAAACGACGGCGCGTGCTGCCACCGAAGAACCCGGCTCGGGTACGCGTGTGAGGGTAGCGTAAGAAAGCATCGGTGAGCATGTGACATGTACTACGCATGTTATAGGAGCCGAGTTTTTCGGTGGCAGCACGCGCCGTTGCTTATAAATAAATCGTTTCAACATGGTTTCCATTGGTTCTTTATCCAGTTTACTTAGTTTTTTTGAAGAGAATTGATCAAGAAATACGCTCATATTTTTTTTTTGAAAATTTCCACACACGGTTCTTGCTCTGAAAATCACGTTCGAATAATATTGTAACGTTGGAAGAAACGCCCTGTAAATTAATTGATTGAATAGAATTATATCGCTTCAAATCTGGGAGTTATGAGATGAAAGAAGAACTTTTAGAAATATATGAATGAGATTCGTTTTGTAAATAACCATTATTGTAAACAAATTCAGTCTTGATCTTGCTTTAGGCTTGTCAAGACCTGTATTTTGGATTTTCTTGAATACAACTTTCTGCTTTCAATTAACTTGATTTCGTGCTCGATTCACTTTATTTATCCCGAGACCTCTCAATTATTTACTTGGATTCTGAAACATGACGCCAATTTCACGACTTATTATCCGAATCCTTCCAAACGTTACAATATATATGTTCCTAACAAATGAAATTATTCGTTACCGCAGGGCAAATCAATATGTAATATAATGTTCACATTCAATAGCTTTCAAATGGTTCTCGAATGAAGTCTCTAGGATGAATACAACCAAAGATATGACAGTTTTAAGGGGAGTACGTTTTCGATATTAGGCTCTTTTTCCTGAATTTCACCCCTGTGTAACTTGGAAAATAGGGGCTAAAAAATTGAAGAATAAATTGATGGATGAATGTATTTGTTCCAGAGAACCCGTCAAAAAAAAATCATAGCGAAATCGGTAACATCGAGGTCAATTTTTGATTGATTTTGCCCGGTCTGACGTAGAATGGCTTAGCGACTAAGCCTTAGCCATTTTTGTATAATATGAATAAACATATAAATAAATATACAGGGTGTAACATCTCCGGGGTCTGATCTGGGAGAAGCTTCAACGTGCTGAAGCTCCACCTCCCTCTATTTATACTCCACATGTAGGGATTGCCATAGCTGACAACGAAGCCATTGCTTGGCCCAACTCTGGCTACAAGTATTGGCAAACATACTGGCCTAACTATTTGATGATGCTGGCACGTCACTGTTCCGTCAGTGGCAAACCGGTATTGTGTGTTTGATAGTGGCTCAATATTGGTATTGCATTGGCTGGCCAACCCTGGATTTTCAGTATTGGTGCGATATTTAGTAAACCTCTGGCTTGCTGATATTGGGCAGTCGCTATTGGCCGCATCATGGCTGGACTGGATATCAATGCTGGTTTGCTACTGTTATTACGTACTGGGCCAATCATATCATCCGGATAGAAACCAGCGGTGGCCCAGTGTCAGTGGCAATGCTCAGCCAGTACATACAGTCTTGGCACGAATACTGGGCTATGGCTGGCCTTATTGTCAGACCCTACATGGGTCGTTCACTTCAGAATAACAGTGTGTGGTTATCAAGCAGATCCCTCATCTCCAAATCTATTTACATTCACTTGTATAGTACACGAATAAAAGAAGGCGGAGCTTCGGCAAGTCGAAGCTCCTTCCAGATCAGACCCCGGAGATGTTACACCCTGTATAATGTCGAAATCAAAATATTTGACATTATTTTGAATATCTGTCATTTTTGCGTTGCCATCTGACGCATGTCATAAAATTTTAGTTACATGGTAGTGTCAGCTTGATACTATTTATTCGCCGCATCGCTAGTGAGTTCAAAGAGGTTGAATCTTTTCTCAAATGAGCGCGCACTTGCCTGAATAGTGATTAGTGGCTGTTAATAAATGAATCACTGACAATGTAGTTTAAACGATCGAGCGAGCGTAGCGAGCGAGTAAACACCACGCAAGTAGTTGACATGTTTTTGTCAAATTTACGAATTGAGGGCCCCCACTAATTCACTCGCCCAGGGGCCCCCATTTCCTGAATTCAGCACTGACTGGCTCGCTTCCGAGAGGCTAAGCTTTCGGTTAAGAGACTGCTCAAAAGAGCTTATCATTCACAAAATCACTAAAAATTAACTCAACCTAACTCTGCGTCTAGCGCGATAAATTAATGAAATTAACTACAGCGGATCAACGAAAATAAGACCCGAAATCTAAAAAAAATATTTGGTTCCGTTGAGCCCCCAGCTCAGTCTCTCTCTGCAGAAGGGAGAGAGAGCGACGGTGACCGACGTACTATCCTTGTCGCACTCATCTACGACAAGTACCGACTCAATCAAACTACAAATTACGCGAATAATTTCTACAGAATGAATACCCGAACTCTAAACTCTATTGCATGGGGACACTGGTGACGGCCTACCCTCCCGAAATCGTCTTCAGTCGATTCCAAAGGATTCTAAATAGCCTCGTGGCTGTACAAAGGCAATATAGCTGACGGCCGTTGCCGAATTCAAATTACTATGGTCAGAATGGCTAACGCTTACCGTTTTCGAGCCATCGTATGAACAAGATCCTCTCTTGTCCATAATCCATCGTATTTTACGTAGGAATTTACTCGAAGGACTTCACTTCACTCAACTATTAGTCCAAAGACACAACCCACGAGGTTCAAAACGCAGAACTCGAAATTTAACTAATACTAGAATATATCACACAAGTGATCTAGACGCTAGTCTAACGCAGAGTGACTAGACCGCATGGCGCCGGTACTTAGCGCCCTCCTTAGGCGATCGATTATCGATTTCGCAAATCTACCGCGAGATCCTTAAATATGGCGCCCCATCTTCACGGCGCGCTAAATTCTAAGTTCGCCACGGTATTTGTCGGAGGACCACGGGTTGCAGGTTCTTGGTGGCGGGAATCTCCTCCATCACCGATATCCCACGATGCAGAGTGCTGTAGGCACCCCCCCGTGTCCTCACTTTTGATGTTGGGGGTAGCCTGGCCAGTACTACCCTCCGGAGCTTTTAGGTGGCGTTCGTCTAAGGTATCCCAACGGTTGATATTTGGCGTCGTGCGTTAGTCGTGGCGTGTCTCAGTCGAAGTTTTTTTCAACTGTCGGATGGGCCTTGTCTCCCACATGTTAGAGAACAGTCGTAAAACAAAAGAAAAGAATGAATAATATGCTCTATAGATTTTGGTCGGTCACGGTCGCCTTTCGGAATTACTGTCAGACCTCGGGGTCACTCTATTCATTCACTCATTATCAGCCACTCCGCTGAGGTCGTCCAAGGGGTAAGGAGCCTGTCGTAACATGCAATGTTAGATCCTATACAGTATGAGAGCCCTTACCATAAAATTCTCTCCGTGAACCTATGAAATTACACCTGCATGTTCGACAGCAGTTTTATAACCACTGCTTTCGAAGTCTGGAAATCAAACACCTGAAAACGTTACACGAATATATCAGCGTGCTCTCATTTCTTACACTCAACGAAGATAATAGAATTTACAAGATTCCACCGGTCAAAATAGTTCAATAGCGCCAAGCGCGCCTATTGCCGCCGTATATAATTCGTTGATCTGATAGCCACATGGACAAGAGCGCTGTCTGCCGGCCAGGCGATCAGTTATTTTATTCGGCCTCGGATTGGAGCCAAGCGCAGTAGCGCAGCTGGCCTTCCATATTATTACTCCGTGCTAATACACTCCACTCCGCTGGCTCGTTCCCCCACTACCAGTACCCGACTCTGCCTCGAGCGCACTTTTGAGCGTTTGAAACAACTTTCAGGGACGTTTTGATAGTATATTGTGTATGTAGGGAGGGAAAATGGCCATTTCCAGCGAGGGTGAGACGTTTTTAGCGCGAGTCGTAGTCGAGGGCGCCGAAGGCGCCCGAGACAAAGACGAGTGCTAAAAACGTCCCACCCGAGGTAAAATGGCCATCCCTCCCTAGATGCACACTGTACTTTTTATAATAAGGGCACGGAATGGGCCGACTTTGATGCGCGTCGATCGGATCGGGGATAGCGCGTGTTGAGTCGTGCACCACACACTTATAGATATTTTTCCACTTAAAAATAAAATTAACAAAAAAATGAAAAAAAATTGAAAAAAAAAAATTGAAAAAAAAATTTTTTTTTTTTTTAAATTAAAAAAAAAAATCGAAAAAAAAATTGAAAAAAAAAAAATTGAAAAAAAAATTGTTATTAATTAATAATAATTTATTATATAAAAAACGAAAGATCCAAGATTTGCCGTTGGAGCGGGAGGGAATCATTCCCTCCCGCTGAGCCGGATATTTCGTGCTCACGTTAGAAACACGTGATTTCCCTCCCTCTCGACGAGCATGAAAGGAGGCCCATTTCGTGCCCGTGTTATGAAAACACATTTTACACATCCCAGGTAAAATCCAAAATATACAAATTGAAGATTTTGATCTCTACTTTCAGATGCCGTTTATAGAATTCAAATACGACACTTTCCCTTAAATTCGCCCATTTTACAAAATAATCCCCGAAATTGTTTATAACGTGATTGTGAGCAAACTACACATCGGACATAAACCATCTTGCGTACAGTTAAACTACATGTTATTATCTATCATTTGCCGCAAGACTGTTTAACCAGCTTCAAATTTGTCAAAATTATGAATTTTTTAAAAATGGTCTATTTTCAGAAGTTTTTCCTGATTTTCTCAGTGGAAAACCATTTTGTAGATTTTTCAATTCCCCACAAGAGTGGGGAATGAGAGTCCCATGGACAGTGTAACGATCCCTTCATCACTTTTCGAGATATTTGTAAAAAAATTTTAAAAAATGACCATTTTTGACAGTTTTTGATATCTAAAAAATTCCACAAAGCGATTTTTCTGGACCCGACACCGGGGTTTTCAACTACGTGCTATATTCTGAAAGGTAGTATAGGTTATTTGCTGCTATATTGAGGTGTGAGAATAACCTCTTTTTTTCCCTAATGGTTGGTTTATAGGGAGCTTAGCTGGCTTCAGGTTGAGAACTGAAGGCTCTGCTTCTTTTTCTCAGCTTTTTGTAATTCTGCGATCTGGGCGACCCGCTTACTCGAACGAGCTTTGTGTCTTGGTTGATCGTGGTCGCGACCCCCCCGCCTTCCGCCCATCACGAGCACCCAGGAGTGATTTTGTGACCTCTTGTTGTCGCACCAACGCGTTCTTTAATTCCTTCGCGGTTGCCGGCATACGCTACTGGGACTTTTCACCTTCCGCACTTAAGACAACGCCTACGCTAGCCTCATTGGAGTACGGTTTAATTGCGCATTTGCTGGACATAGAGGATGCTTGTTCTTGAAGTCTATTTTTCTCTCTTACGGCCTCCATCTGTTAGGCGTTGATTGAGTCTAGCTTCAATTTACATTCTCACTTTCAAGTAGGGTAAACGTCCCCATGGCCGGACAGGTCCCAGTTACTGGACAGAACGTGTATGCAAGAGTGACAGAAATACAATTTCGTATGGATGTACGGTCATGGGGACGTAAACCTCAGCTGTCCGGTCATTGGGACGCTTCCCAATAAACACCAGTTCGTATATTATACGTATTATACACGTCTTTTTCGTTGATTTTTGGTATCCATATATCATCATACTATTATAAAACGTATATCATACACGTTTATAAGTGGTCCAATACTATCCGTTTATTAATCACGCTTTTTAAACGAAGAAATAACTTCTTGTACCTTTAATATACACGTATGATTCGGACAACGAATACGTTGAAAATTCACGTGATTCATACGTTCATCAACCCGGACAAGTAGACGTGTAATCAACTGCGCGTACGAAACGCTCTAATGTACGTATACTGTTATACATATAATATACGTATTACGTACGTTTCCGCGAAACCTGTCGTTCACACGTTATTTATACGTTTGTCAAACTGCACCCGGATACGTGTATTCAACTGCACGTACGAAACTATCCAACATACGTATACTGTTATACATATCATATACGTATTGCAGACGTTTCCTCGAAACCTGTCGTTCGAACGTTATTTATACGTTTATCAGACTGGACAAGAATACGTGTATTTAATTGCGCGTACGAAACGCTCTAATGTACGTATACTGTTACACATATCATATACGTATTACGAACGTTTCCTCGAAACCTGTCGTTCACACGTTGTTTATACGTTCATCAGACTGGACAAGAATACGTGTATTTAATTGCGTGTACGAAACGCTCTAATGTACGTATACTGTTACACATATCATATACGTATTGCGTACGTTTCCTCAAAACGTCTTCGAAAACCAAAAAATCAACGAATACCTCGCGGATTTTGAGTTACACTATAACAATGTTCAGTTCCTTCAATAATTATACGCTCGGAACTACACGTCATTTATACGTTTTTCCAATATAATAATGAACGTGCAATATAATGAAATCGAGTGAGAATGTGTGGAACTCTAGGCAAGAAATTAAATTAAAAAAACCTACTTGCCACTCAGATGTTTAGTTAAGACATCTCAGCTACATTAAAACACTGATATCACTAAGACAGATGCAAAATCCAGAGTAATTACGAGAAAGTGACTGACTTTGTCAATGAGTAGTTTGGCGTAGTCGATAGAGCGTGCGAACAGTAATACAAGCGAATGCGAGCGTCCCCGGATCGAATCCCGACCACAACAATAATGCTAAGTTTTTCTAATCTCAAAATTCTTACTTTGTAACAAAGTGCGATTGTTTACGATTAGTAGTTGTTGATCAACGCCTCATATATTGTAATTAATTCATTTTACGTATATCTCAATTTTTTTTTGAGCTAACAATTATTTGGTCAAAATTCAAGTGGTACACGTGTATTAAACGTTGTTTATTGCGTAAAGTTAAACGTATAGACGTAACGTTTTCAATCAACGCTGCTTATGCGTTTAACTGAGGAACATTTTTCCTCGGAATAAACGTAGAGTATATGACCTATTTATACGTTTTTTATACGAACTAGTGTTTATTGGGTTACCTTACTTATCTGTTATATTTGCACTCTTAGATAGTCACCGAGTGACTCTATTTGTGATGACTCTGTGACTCTGTATGTTCTAATATTGTCATAAAAGTTGAGAAATTATCTATCTATTCATCTATCTATCTTTCCTTGCTATCCCTATTTTATCCCCTATTCCTTCTTAATCTCTTCCTACCGACTCTACCATCCGCCTTTCTTAATCCTCCTATCAATCACATGCTTAACCCATCATGTGACCCCTGTGCAATTTTTTTTTTCTACACATGAATGCAAAGGCCGATTTTTCTCCCTATTTTCGGGGAGAAAAGAGCGGTTTTGCCGCTCGAAAAGTCTTTCCTCCTGGCCTTTCCTCCCTGAAAGTCTTTTCTCCCAGTCTTTGCCCACCGATATGAAGTTGCACTAGATTCATCTATTCTCTTTTTTCGTTGATGAAAAAAACAGAAGAGGGTGGGACCAATTTCATACCTATACTGTTTTGTTTAAAGCAGCAACCAAATAAATAAATAATAACTTTGATTGATTTTTTAAAAATTAATCGGTAAACTCGCTTTTTTCCTCAAACAGATAATAAAATCGGCCTCCGTTCATGTGTAAAAAAAAAAAATATCGTGTGAATCACGGGAGCAACGTTTTCGCTTCCTCGGTGTAGTTTGTCGCCCTTGCGTTCCGTTCGCGGGCAGCAAGCTAGACACTCAGGAGGGAAAACATTGTTTGCTTTCTTGATGCACAATATACTATTTCATCCACTCTCTCTCTACCTACATTTTTTTCAATTTTTCTGTCCGATTTTCCCTTTTCCTTTCCCTCTTTTTCTTCATCCTTCACCAACTACCGCATCCACTCTTATTTTACTCTGGCCTCTCCCCCCATATCTGTCTAACGCGTTGCTGTATATTTTCCATCTCTCCTAGCTTCTCTGCCATTTTTATCACATTTCTATTCCATGCCATGTAATTTTCTATACAATGATAAATCGTATAGATTATTAACTTTCCAATCATGTTGAAATGATTGTTGTATTCCGCAATATCACAATGATTTTTATAATAATAATTTCCGGAAAGATTTGATGAATTTAACTGAATTATTCTGTAAAATTATTCAACCACTCAATAATTCATTCATCTTCATGTTTTCATAACTGTATCATTAAGACCGCTCAACGATTCTTTGTGCTCCGAAAATTGACTGACGAGCAACAAAACACTGAAAATCTATGAAAAGCTTTCCGTCAACAAGATAGATTCACAACTCATGTTTTCTACCCATTCAGGTCACCTGCAACGACCGACCTGTATGGGTTTTGCTCTTCGATCGAATTCACGCCTGAGACGGTTCCGTTGTCGATCTTCATGGTGCTGATTAGTAGAAAATATTTTCCCGTATGTGTACTTCATAATTTTATTTATACTCGTTATTTGTCTTTACAGAAAGAGAACCACTTACAATCTGTTATTTCACAAACTGGGCGAATAAAAGACCAGGAGCTGGAAAGTTCTTACCAGAAGATATTGATCCCGCTCTCTGTACTCACGTTATTTATGCATTTGCTACGTTAAGGAACCATTTGCTGGCCGAAGGTAATGATAAGGATGGAGATTTGTATGAACGGTTGGTAGTTCTCAGAGAAAAAAATCCTGATGTCAAGGTAATAATCAATCACTTAAAAAATAGGACTAACTCTATTGCAAAGCACCTTGTATCAATTTTAACGACATAATACTAGAAAGAGTAAGAGGGAAGACGATTTATATTATATGGGATATTCCGCGTGAAATCGACCTGACTAAAACTCTGACCCCCTCAGAATCGGTCCAAACTTTGAGAAATGTTTGTGTCAGATGATGAGAGTATGCATGAATTTTTGTAGATTTTTGATCATAAACGTTTAGACGTTAGCAGCTGATACGATGTATGCAAAAATCTGCAATGTCCAATGAGAAATTTGAAAAACCAATTTTATATCAATTTTTTTGCAACTTTTTGGAGTTGCCATATTTTTTTCATATCATCACTTTAAAGTTCACTTCAAACTGAAACTTTGTCATACTTAATATTTTTTTTGTGTGATATGTAGTTTTCGAGTTATACTCAATTAAAAGTCGGACATTGCAGATTTTTGCATACATCGTATCAGCTGCAAACGTCTAAACGTTTTCGATCAAAAATCTACAAAAATTCATGCATACTCTCATCAACTGAGACAAACATTTCTCAAAGCTTGGACCGATTCTGAGGGGGTCAGGGTTTTGGTCAGGTCGATTTCACGTGGAATACCCCATATACACGGCTTGGAAAGAAGGTTGAATCGGTAGTTGAATAAATATCACGTGATATAGACGAGTCAATCTACGTCAAGCGGGACGGATTTGGCCAAAAATATTCGTCGATGTTTCTGATTCTTTTGTGATTTTTTTTACATGTTCTCTGGGTAAAATAAATGAATTGAACATTTTTTTTTCTCACTCGAAGGGCTTGGAAGCTACAAGGGGTTGAATTTTCGAAAAATACATCAAAAATCTCCTGTAACGGTTGATATCTCCGGTTCCCTTGGTCGTAGAGACATCAGCAAAAACTCATTTCAGAGCTCTCGAATTGTACTTTTGTGTTATCAATTTCGAATCCATGGAATAATAGTATATTGTGCACCAAGGGAGCAAGGAACGTTTTTGCTCCCGAGTGTGTAGGTTGCTGCCCGAGCGGAAGGCGAGGCGAGTAGAGCCGAACGCGAGGCGAGTAGAGCCGAACGCGAGGGCAGCAAGCTACACTGAGGGAGCGAAAACGTTTGCTCCCGTGGATCACACGATATTTTTTTTTACACATGAACGCAGGCCGATTTTGCTACCTGGTTTGGGGAGCGCGGTTTTACCGACCGGAAAGTTCCTACCAGCCTATTCTCCCGCTTTTGAAGACGTGACTGTACCGATCGAGTCAAACGAAACTGGGAGCATAGTATATTGTGCATCAAGGGAAGAAAATAGGTGATTTCTGCTGAGTGTGAAGTTTGCAGCCCGAGGCGAAGCCGAGGGCCGCACAATCACACGAGATAGAAAGCACCTATTCTTCCTTGATGCACACGATATTTTTTATCACACATGCACGGAAACACCGATTTTCCGACCCGTATTTCCGAACTATAGTATTTTAATCCGTCCGATGGCGCTTCGTAGGGAGTAAAACGCTATTTTCTTCCCGCTCCCTAGGGAAGAAAATAAACTTCCACGACATGCGCATGCGCGAGTTCATCTTGTGTACCACGGGAGACAAAATGCCATTTTACTCTCGCATAACAGGGAGGAAAATCGAGTTTTCCGTGCATGTGTGATAAAATGGTACATTGTACAACAAGGGGGGGAAATGACCCTCCCCCCCTTGTTGCACACCGTAATTTTTTCAACGAGTGCATGTATAGGCCCTATTTTTCGCGCATGCACGACCGAAATTTTGGGAAATTTTGAGAATTTACAATAATTTTGGAAACTTTGGAAAGTTTGGAAATTTTCGGAAATTTATGGAAATTTATGGATATTTATGGAAATTTTTGGAAATTTATGGAAATTTTTGGAAATTTATGGAAATTTTTGGAAATTTTCGGAAATTTTTGGAAATTTTCGGAAATTTTTGGAACTTTTTTGAAATTTATGGAAATTTTTGGAAATTTTGGAAAGTGGTGTGGCGACACAATAATATCTCAGAGTTTCTCTCCACGCTCACTACGCGGCGCATCCAACTCGCTTCGCTCTCGCTAGTCCCATGCTAGGACTACGCTCAGTATATATACCGATCACAAGCGACTACCAATATCCACTACCGGACACCCCGCGTCTAGCGCACGGTGTGCTCGGCTCTCAGTCTTACTGACGAGTCCGGCCGAGTACACCCGGACGAAACGCAATACCACATCTTTCTAGAAGGTTCGATTCCTTCAGTGAAAATTTTGAAATATTTGAGAACCTTCGAGACCGTCTCTCGGAAGGTAGTAATAGATCCATTACCTCCCTAGGGAAATAATGGATATTACCTCCCTAGGGAGGTAATGGAGTCCTCGTTAGAAATGACCAATTTTCTATTCGTTTCACATGCAAGAAAAAGGGCCTATTACATGCACGTGTTGAAAAAAAGACTTTGCTCCCTGAAAGGCCGGGAGGAAAGACTTTGCTCCCTGAAAGGCTGGTAGGAAAGACTTTCCGGTCGGTAAAACCGCTCTTTGCTCCCCGAAAACAGGTAGCAAAATCGGCCTTTATGTTCATGTGTGAAAAAAACAATTTTTCGTTTGTTATGAACAATTGTATTATTCAAACGCGATTTTCGAGATGAAAATTTATAGCACGAAAGTACAATTTAAGAGCTTCGAAATGAGCTTTTCCTAACAGCGTTCGCAAAATCGGGTTTGCGTGCACAAAGTGCCTCAGTCCCGCATTGTTGAATTGGTAACGCCATCCAGTCGTGTAGGCTGCGACCGTAATTCTATTTAATAGTTAGCGTTATCACGGCGTGGAGTTTTGCTTGAGTTCATTTGTTAATTGTTGATAATAAACGTTCAAGTTGCTTAGCGACCTTGCATTTGGTTGTTTTTCATTGCTCTTGTGATCAAACTTCGCACAAAATTCTTTATTCAATTATGCATTTTCAATTTATTTTTATATATCGTGGGGGGGCTTCGCCCCCTGCACCCCCACCAGGGGCTTCGCCCCCTGAACCGCCCGTTTCCCTATGCCGCTTCATCCATCTTATGTGCAATGATTTAGATATACTTAATCGTTCAATATTACACACGAGTTACCGATGTTGTCGAATTTTGCGCGACTTGTTAGGAAAAATAGTATACGCAACACGTGCGTACTAGTTGCGTAATGTACTATTTTATGAAGTTTGTATGACTAATGGCCGGTTGCATAAAAGTGGGTTACCCAAAGGTTTAAATAACCCGTAGGTTACCCCGCAGATACTACCCGTTCAACCTTCATAGACTGTCGGAAGTTAACAGTGATCCTTGACAGCTGTCAGACGAAAAAACGGTTGAACGGGTAGTATCTGCGGGGTAACCTACTGGTTATTCAAACCTTCAGGTAACCCACGTTTATGCAACCGGCCATAAGGGAACCAGAGATATTCACGTTTAAAGGAGAGCGCAATTCCAACTTTTGGTGTTTTTTCGAAAATTCAACCCCGTGTAGCTTCTAAGCCCTTCGAGTAAAAAAAAATAAAAACCTGTTTCAGTCATTCATTTTACCCAGAGAATATGTAAAAAAAATTACAAAAGAATCAGAAACATGGACGAATATTTTTGGCCAAATCCGTCCCGCTTGACGTGGAATGACTCATACTCAGGTGTAAAGAATATACCGCCAGAAAATCTTGAAGCCGTATAGTCCACTGCGGATGCGCGATAGGGTGGATCGAAGAATAATGCTTTCGCCGAAAAAAAACGTGGCTTTCACGAAAAAACAATATCTCGCTCAAACTGAGAGTTGTGCGTTAAGGGGTTAGTCAACCTTTAGACTTATTAAGGGGACCAGTACAGCTTGGTTTAAGATATTTCAAGTACTCCAGAATCACTTTATTTGTCAACCAAAGTTTATTTTACATCAAAAAGAATATTTCTGCAAAAAACTGTGTCGTAAGGTTTCAGGCACACCGTTGATCCAATCCAGTGTTTCGACGTCTCAACTTCTTCAGACAGGAGTTCCACATCTTATGAACGCGGGGATCTGAAAAGAAAAACACATGTGAAAACTTACAGTCATTTATTTAAAATTTCCAAAATTTGAGCCACTAATTTGCAAATAACTTGGCCAAAATAGACACATTCAAAAATTCCCTCGTTCATATCATGAGGATTTGTCGCCCGAACAAAATGAGCCGTCAAAGACCCCAATCGGAGCAACGGTGCTCCTAAAACCTTACGACACAGCTCCAAAAACATAGTTCTGAGATAAACGAGTTTGAAGTTTTTGCAGAAAAATTGGTATATACTCCTCCGGAGGCTCATACATTAAAAAGTTTGTTGTACCAAAGTTGAATGAAATTTTTTTTTTTTTAATTTTCAATTTTCGAAAAGAATTTTTTTTTTTATTGGAAATTTAATTTTTCCTTTTTCTTTTCTGCAAACTATTTTCTCAGAACTTTTTTTTCCCATGTATTTTTTTGTTCCATACATGCTTCTTTCTCTTACTCACTTCTTTAAAAAGCTCCAGCAGCATATGAGGACCCTGCTGCATCCTCCGCAGACTCATTGCCTTGCCCAATACAACGCATCGCTAGTATGGATCGCCTATTGATTTCATACGCGCTTCGTGTATCATCAATCATAGGGCTACTTTTGAAGATTTTTAGCTGGACACAATTTTCACAAGAGATACCGTATGTTCCACCCAGTCCTCTCAAGCTAACTTCAGTCATAACTATCGACCCACCACATGTCTTGCAAGATAAATGCTCCCGCAGAGCACGGAATAGTGTTTCACGTGAAACAGCCTATAGCCAGCAGAATCGCTAGCCTCGTAGTCGCCACTGATTTTTCTATCCGAAGCTGTTGAAACATGAGTGCTCTGTCCATCAGCCGCTGTTTGCTTCTGCGGAAATGTTTTCGCCCTCTTCTTTGACCGGCCAATGCATCCTTTTGTGCCAACACCAGAACTCCTCTCTCTTCTTTTCATATTGAATATATTGGATATATTTTATATATTTCCTTTCTGTTTTATCAAAAAATCTGTGAACAAAAAGCAAAAAAACTTCGACCGCACACACAGTTCGGCAGAAGCTTAGTGTAGATATTACTATTTTGATTGAATACTTACTTTTAGGTTATAGTTTTCGAAGCACCAAGTCACAACACCCGTACAACGATTACGCGCTATAGATATTAGGTAAATTTATAATTATTTAGTACTGAAAAGTACTGTTTTTATTTATTTATTTCAATTCTGAAACACTGGAAATCGAGCAGACGCTCACGCAACCTCGAAAAGTATTGCACAAGTAATGGCGATCATACACCATGTGATCAATATCGAAATCAAGCGCCAGCGCCACTTGCGCCAAATCGCGATAGCCAAATAACGAACTTTTGACCGTAACTTCTAAACCGTGACGATTTCGTCAAACTCGATTTTTTCACAGACGTAGAAGATCTTTAGGTAACATAAACTGCAAAAAACGAAAAACCAATTTTTTCGAAAATTCAAGCTGTACTGGTCCCCTTAAGAAAAGGCAATTTTCAATATTTTTTTTCGAAAAATCTTTTATTTCTACTACAATCAATATTACTGTATCTAATAGGTATACATTCGAACTACTTAATTTTTTTTTTTTGATCGAAAATATTGATAAATAAGCTATATACACTGAATCTGCCAAAAGTGAAAAAAAAGACGTTTTGCTGTGCCCACGATTTCTTAGGACTGAATTATCGGAAACGAAAAAATCGAAGTGCGTTAGTTAGATAATCAATAAATCTAGAAATTAATCGAAGCTTGACAAAATGGCGGACGTTCAAACACAAATTTTTTTTTTTAGCTAAAAAAATGTCATCATTTTGCTGTGAGAAAAAGATAATCGATAAAATGGAAAATCCTTCCATTGATTTCTAGAACTGAGTGTGATTTATAACATACCCAAATTTGATAACGATCGGTTTAACCGTCTTTGAATTCTAGTGGGCACGGATTTAAAAACGTAGTTTCGAGAAAAACGCATTTAAAGTAGACGCAGCTACTCGTACTTACCTATCTATTTAACCGAAATGACGCTCGAGGCGGCTCTGCTCAAGTTCGCATTGCTCTGCAAGTTATGTTCCGATTTTGATAAAAATTTGAAACAATATTCTTGAGATGTTATGCTATCATAAAATGCGAAAAAATCGAATTTTTGAAGTTGCAAAGGTTGACTAACCCCTTCACATCTTGCGAGTCCGGTATGTTTTAAAAATTTTGAATCATTTTATTTTTCATAATCTGGCAAAAAGAAATAAAAGTGTTCTTTGATCGATCCCAATGGGCAAGTTTTGTTGTCTGCTGAAACAGGCTGGCCATCCCGAGTTTCAGCCGTCAAACCTTATTTTTGGCGGTGATATAATTGATACGAATTTTCAAGCATGAAATCTCAATTAATTGCGGTAGGGATTCGGAAAGGTTTGGAAACCTTTCATGGTTGAGATTGAAACTTGATGTTCTGAAAGATCTGTCGAAAATCATTCCGGACTGCTAATTGCTTGCTTCGACTCGATACCACCATAACCTCAATTGACTACTTTACGCGCGAGAGTTTTACAGCACTCGTTTTATTTCTCGCAAGTTGGCATCCATGCCTCGCAGGTTAAAATATCAACGCGGGACGATCTTACCGACCGATTGAATCTAATTATTTGATACGTGCGTAGACTTTACGGTTTCAAGATTTCCTCTCGGTATAACATTGATTCAACTATATGTGAAAGACCGTTTTAGTAACAAAGGCGGAAGCATTATATTTTATATTTGGTAATAGTGTGAGTGACTCGTCGTATACAGAGTGATTCTGAGGAAAGTGGTTTTCCTGATGGTAAGGCAGTTAGTTTCTTTCTTTAAACTGACGACCTATCTACTGATATCTTATATTATAGATATTGGCGTGGATGTGGATATCAGTCATAGACATATTGGACATCAGTAGAGAAGTCGTCAGTTTTTAAAGGAATCGAATTGCTCGCCCATCAGGAAAAACCACTTCTCTCAGAATCGCTCTGTATAGATCGATTTTCATCTATATAATATGGCTACCTGTCATGCGTGTAACGTGTTATTTGAATATGCTTTTTGTGTGTCTTATAATACGTTTCATTAGTGACACGTATATTCTAGACAATTTCAGCGGTTATATTATGAAGTAAAATGGCAGTCGATGAAACCTACTACTGCGAATACATAAATACGCATGATTTTTTTTTCTAGATACTTCTCGCGATTGGCGGATGGGCATTTGGCTCGACACCATTCAAGGAACTAACCAGCAATATGTTTAGAATGAACCAATTCGTGTATGAAGCGATTGATTTCCTAAGACAGTACAAATTTGATGGGTTAGATGTTGACTGGGAATATCCACGGTGAGTACAGAATACTGTCATGGCAGATTATTTATGAGATACTGAAAGTTGCACTAGTGGTAAGGTGCGGTGTGAGGTGCAGAATCTTTTCCCGTAAACAACAGTTGGGATGGAAAAACCACACAACTTTGCCTTATGTTCACTGCAGACTGCAGAGTAGGATATTAACGAGTTGACTCAAAATATGTTGGTAAAGAGGATGATGAATTTCACATTTGTACAGAATCAGTAATTGAGTAATATTTTTTCGAACTTTTCCGTTCGTGACACGAATCTAGAAAAATTCCGATGTTTCGACGACTTTTTTTGTATTTTCGAAAAGACGATGACACCATTTTTTGTATAGCATCTCTCAGTATTGAATCGAGATATATATTTTTCGGAAGAAAATATATGATGTTAGGGTGAATTTTTTTTTGGACGTTGTTTTCTTTCAGTCCGAACGTGAAATTTAGAGGAAAATATCGAGAAAAAAAATTCCCTGGAAGTTACAGCTCCTAATATTAATTTGAAGTACTTTCGCAAAGCGTGCGAAAATTTTCCATTTAAAATACACGTAAATCGAGATTTTCTTTTTTTCAAATTTCTATAACTCAGCCGCATTTCAAGCTATTACATTGATCTTGATCTTGATTTACTCAGAACAAAATACTCTACAAAAGTGCCCCATGCGACCAGAGTGTAACTTGTACTGGTGAGTTGGTACGGGTCGCTGAAGTTGATTTTTACCCAAAATTCTCGGTTTTTTTGCCCATAGGGAGTCATAATAAACAGCCGTGTCAGTAAATAAACGAAAGAATTCTGGGGAAAACCCAGGAATTCTGGGGAGAACGAAAATTTCTAGGGAAAACAAAAGAATTCTGGTGAAAACAAACGAATTTCCGTCACCCGTTATTAGTACAGTAATACGCAGGGATTTGTCACTCATAATAAAGCCAAAAATATATGAATCAATTGATATTTTGTGGTAAATTGGATAATAAAACTATAAAGAAAATGATAAATTAAATAGAAACGGCTTATGAATGAAATTCCGGCTCCTTTGGGCTGAATAAGCCAGGATGATCAACTCATTTTCTCTTGTATTCAAGTATTCCGAAAGAGTCCACGTTTGAGGACACGAAAATTCAACAAATAAATGATTTCGTTGAACTTTAAACATAAACCATATTAGACATACACATAAGAATTGATAATATATATATTATTCAACATGGAATTTACCGATCAATTATCAGACCGAAGCTGCTTCAAAACATGACAGATTCCTTACGAAACAACAAATGAAGAAATCAGATGTTGGGCGTTCAATTGCAATGGAATAAATAAATGAAGAGGATCATTTTGAAATTGGTTGTTTCCATTGATGTGTATACTAACTGAATAGTCAATCGACCAGAGTTCGTGTGCTTTATTGGGAAAAACCCCATGAATTCTGGGGAAAACACAGGACCTTCGACCTTGAAAATCTATGGGGAAAACCCAGGAATTCTGGGGAAATTCCTGGGTTTTCCCCAGAATTCTTTTCTTCATTTGCTGACACGGCGACGGCCGCGGCAAGGGATTTTTATAACATAGAGAGATATATGAAGGTGAAGATATAAGTATACAGTTTGAACGATGAGTAGCAATACAAGCTCACCGGGTGGTCTCGTTATTAGGAAGGGATTACCCCGAAATACAGCTAGTATTGGCCTATAAAGATATTCCCGTGGTTATACTACTCATCAGATGGAAATATATTATCATGTAAATGATTAAAATTCAAGAATCCTGGAAAACAATATCACGATTTTCAAATATAAAATATAAATTATGAATGAGCGATTTTGTGAGCGATCGTGGATACTTAGCTTTGGTTGACTTGGCGTAGCATGGAACTACTTTCTCTCTTTTAGGTATTTGCCACCCTCACCTTGGAACCTCGAAGCTTTTGAATTTCGTAGAATTCATATAATGTTTTATCACGAATCAATTGTTTATTCTGATGAATGTTCGGAAGTGAAGCTAATTTATGAACAACCCGGGAAATTTTTTTTTTATATGATCATATATAATCATATATAATTATGTATAAGTTTATATAATTATATATAGTTTTATATAGTTATGTATAATGTTCATATAAAATTATATATATTCATATATAAATATGTCCTATTGAAAATGTCGACGTCGTCACGATGTCGTTCCGACGTCGCGTCTATGTCGTGAATGACATCAGAAACGACGTATGAAATGACGTATGAAACGTTGTAGAAAACGACGTATGAATTTGAGACTGGAAAATGACGTCCCTTACTACGTCCTTTACGACGTCATTTTCCGGTCCCAAATTCATACGTCGTTTTCTACATCGTTTCATACGTCATTTCCTACGTCGTTTCTGCCGTCATTCACGACATCGACGCGACGTCAAAACGACATAGTGACGACGTCGACATTTTTAATAGGGTATAAATTGTAACGTGCCAGGCTGGCTAGGCCTGGTGTGTTACATTTAAACAAGCCAGCCGTTACGAAGCGTCCAATCAACGACTAGTAACAGGTAGAACATCCAGAACGTTCGATCTTCGCAGCTAGCAGAGTGACGCCACGACTGCTATATAAGTCATGACACCGCTCGATTCAGTAGCAATTCACGGCAAAGCGCCTGATTGTCTCATAGCAAGCAAACTCATTTCGAATAGCAATTCATAGGCAAAACGTCTGATTGTCTCACTATCACTTGAACTCTCATACCTTGTATCAGACACTCGTGGCATAGAGCTCGAGTGATCTATAACTTCTAATGTCAATTTTTGTTGGATATTAACTATTGCAGTAATATACCGTTAGCTTCGTATTGTACACAGAAAACTATTATTATCAAATATTATGAAAACCATTTGAAAGTCACATAATTAATTCCATATTATTGTGCAAATCTTCGACAGCAAGTCAAATAGTTATAGAAAAGAGCAGCATTGTAAATGTAGCCGGTTGCAACCTTAGAATAAGTTATTTTGAATAAATGATATTTTTGTTTGGTTAAAAAGAAGCAATTAATTGTCGCAGCCTCCCTTCTTCGCCAAATTCCAGGTCTTGTAAATTCAACTTACTAACTGAAGCATAGGGACAGCTTCGGCAAGGTATAACCTTGTCCAAGTCTGAGACAGGCTTTGTCTGCTTTGCAGGCACAGTTCTGAGCGTAGGTAGTTTACTAACTGGAAAGAAGACGGTAGTTGCACGTCTCCGTGTACCGATTCGTCAGGGAGACGGCTGATAACGCAGTGCGTTTGAGGTCTGTCAGATTAGCGTCAGTAGATTAATTATTAAGAGTGGTCCCGAAAAACATAACCGAGCAATAGAAGTCACAATAACGGCACGGTTTGACGTATCTTCAATATCTCAAACCTGTGAAAATTTACAAAATATATATAAGTTTATATAATTATATAAAACTGTATAAAATTTTATATAATAGCGTATCGCATGGCTTTATGTTACTAGATAAAATTATATATATTTACATATAAATATGTATAAATATATATAAGTTTATATGATTATATAAAACTATATAAAATTTTATATGTAGGCGTATCGCATGGCTTTATATTACTGTATGAAATAATACATTTTTATACATTAAAATATATAATGATTATTGTCATATAATCATATAGTTTTTTGTCATTACATATGAATACTTACAGTATATGAACGTGACTGGTGACAGATAATCGATGATTGTCAAGTCATCTTTTACTTGAATGTATATTCTTTTTCTAATTTTGACGCAAAAATTTGCACTTTGTAAATGAATGCATTCCATTAATATTACAATTCGGAAATATTGAGTAAACTTGATCGATTTTGAAACTTAACTTTTCTATATTCATACAAAATTTGTAAAAAAATGAAAAGTCACGCGTTGATCATTGAAGGTATACTTTATATTTATTATCATAGAAAGAGTAAATATATAATTCAAAAATTCAATCATGGAAGAACGTTTCTCCATGATTGTTTTTATTACTTGATTAATTTTCAGGTTCTAATGAAGGAAATCGAAGTTAGGAAATATTGAATAATTTTGACATCGTTCCAATTGATGATTGTTGCAGAAAATTTTTCTTTGAAAAAATGCGTTTCCAGCAGATCAAAAACATTACTGCTTCATTTTCGTCATGTTTTTTTTTTTTTATTAACATAATTGATGATCAGCATTCATGTGAATTAACTCTGAATTCATCAAATTACTTAAATGCTTATTTAATAGATTTAATTTCGCTAACTCAATTTATATTTCACACAGAATATCATTCAACCCTTTCACTGGCAATGTATCATATATGATCAAAAAAAAGTCGTGCCTTAACTGGCGATGTATCATATATGATCAAATTGAATAACTGCTGCATTTTTCAACCAATTCATTCCAAATTCGGTGTGTAAGAGTTCAGTTTATTGTATAATTTGTTTAGTTTATTGTCCTACCATTTTTGGCACGTACAGTAAAAAAGGCTGCACCAGTGAAAGGGTTAATGATAACTGCGTGTTTGTTGCATTTAATTACCATAAAATTGATAATTGATACGTCAGATGTAAAATTTTGTTCAATAAGAATTGGAATATATGACATTTGGATATTTGATATTCGCTTAAGCTCATCATTTCAATAACAGATCTTGGGTCAGTCGGTAGCGGGCAGAGTTGGCGAGTGCACGGTTCACGGCTCGATCCCCGGCCGGGACTAGTTTTTTTTTTCTTCTTCTCTGGGCCGATACCAGTATATATAATTGAATAAAACTATATATAATTATATAAAACTATATAAAATTATATATGGCCAAAACTCATATATAATTTTATATAGTCATTTATATTGTGACGGGGATTTTATTTAGCCCTCGAACTAGACCGGATGCTAGCCTCCGAGAGCCGTCCACTCGACAATTGGCCAACGTTAATTACCTGATAAATATGCTGGGCGCCAGGCGGATAACCGCCACGTTCAAAAATATAAACAAAATATAACCTACGGGTACGTAAAGCGTCGGCTAGCTACAGTACCGCGGAGAGGGGTCAGGATTAATTGAAGGATTAGCGGGACGTTAAATAACGACTCGAGCGTTTGAATTTGACAATAGAAAAAAATAGAATTTATTCAACAAAATAGAAAAGAAATAGAAATAATAATTTTAACAATCGGGAATAAATTCCCTCGTATAACGAACGGCCACAGGTCGTGTAAAAGTGACCCGGCCACGTTTGACGAGCTTTACAATTTCTAATAAACTACTAGCTTCCACGTGGGAGAGCAATAACAAGGAAAATCATGCAAAATGTTAAATAACTCGACAAACTAGGTCCTCGTGAGACAATATCCCAACGGGAACGCTAAATAAACTCCACGAGTAGAACTTACAACTAACTAACAGGCTAGTATTTACAATGGGTAAGCCTTCGGCTCATAATAAAGGATAGAAAATAAGAAATTGACTAAAGAAGTAATATTTACAAGAGCTTACTAAAACTAACTTAACCTAACTCTGCGAATAACGCGATAATTATTTAATTAGAATTCTTTATTGACTCGAACCCGAACAACAAAGACTCGAAATCTAAATATCTAGCTGCGTCTCTCCCCACAGGAGGAAGAGAGAGCGACAGTGACTGACTCAGACTATCTCTGTCGCACTCGTGTGCGACAGATAGCACACCCGAACTCAATGAACTATACAATACTCGATATTTCTCTACAAAATAATGACTCGAACGATATTCTCTAATACACGGGGACACTGGTGACGGCCTACCCTTCGGAGATCGGCTTAATTCGATTCCAAAAATAATAATTAGCCTCGTGGCTGCTCCAGGCAATATGGCTGACGGCCGTTGCCGAATTCGAATTAGCATGGGTAAGAATGGCTAACGCTTACCGTCTTCCAGCCACCTGAGGAAGGAAGCCTTCTCCTGGCTAAAGTCCATCGTCTAATCCCACGGGGGAAATATTCCTCGGGGGAAAACACTCACTCACTCGAATCAAGTGACGTACTCAAGAAAACCCACGAGGTTCGAACGTAAAAATTATAAATTCTTTCAACGCAAAGTCTCAGACAAACATAAACGGCACGAGTGCTAAGAACGCTAGTCTAACGCAGAGTGACTAGAACGCATGGCGCCGGTAATCAGCGCCCTCGTGTTACGGCCAAAAATCGATTTTCGTATCGACCGAAGGATCCCTTAAGCATGGCGACCGGTGGTCGCCACGCGCGTAATTCAAAGTTCGCCACGATGATTTTAGCTTGCTACGTCGGAGGCTCACGGGATGCAGGCTCTTCCTGGTGGCGGGAATCTCTTCCACCACCGATATCCCCCGTTGTAGAATGCCCTTGGCACTCCCCCGTGTCCTCTAGATTACTAGCAGGAGGTAGCGTGGCCACTAACTATCCTCCGAAGCTTTTGGGTGGCGTTCGTCGAGTAGGATCCAAACAGTCGATACTTGAACGTCTTGCGTCGGTAGTGGTGTGTCTCTGTCACAGTATCTTAGCCGTCGGCTGGGCCTCGTCTCCCACATGTTAGAGAAAAGTCGTAAAACAAAACAAAAGAATAAATAATATGCTCAACAGTCTTTAGTCGGTCACGGTCGCCTCTCGGAATTTCTATCGGACCTCGGGGTCTATCTACTCATTCTCTCATTTTCATCCACTCCGCTAAGGTCGTTTAAGGGGTGAGGAGCCTGTCGTAACATGCAATGTTACAATATATAATTTTATATAATTATATAAAAAAAATTTCTCCCGGGAAGTGTCTCTCCTCGATGTTGATATTCACTGATTTGAGTCAGTACAGAATAATAATAGTAAAAAGGAAATGAAAGTGAGATTGATTCGATGTGATTTGAAAGTTATCCTCAATATTACAAATACTCAAAATGAGTATAAGGCGGAAAGTGGAGTTTATTATAGTTCAAAGGTGATTATCGGAAATAATCAACTTGTGTCTCTGCACTTGAATCAAGAGTTTAAACGGAACACTAAACTTTTAGATTCATCACGTTTAATTTGGATTTATTAACGGATACTGAGTCCTCTATACCAGGGGTCGGCACACTCATTAGGCCAAGGAGCCAAAGCCGTAAATCCACTCAACCCACTCACCGGCACTAATCCTTTTAACACCGTTTCTGGGAATTTGGCAGGTATGGGTGGGGATATGCAGATATGAAAAGACTTGGACGGTCATACGCAGTTCTTGCCGTCCCAAATAGACCGCACACCCCTTAGTTC
Source organism: Tenthredo livida (assembly GCA_963992785.1). Classification (NCBI taxonomy): domain Eukaryota; kingdom Metazoa; phylum Arthropoda; class Insecta; order Hymenoptera; family Tenthredinidae; genus Tenthredo; species Tenthredo livida. The sequence continues at coordinate 28,937,617 of OZ023064.1, forward strand.
CTTTTATTTCTCCTGAACGCTGCCCCTACCATCGAACTTTCAGGTAAGGACAACTGACCGTTCTCAGGTAGACCGAGGGGTCTTACGGCCGTAGTAATTGACACTTAGAGCCAGGTTGGCTCCGAGAGCCAGGCCGTGCCGACCCCTGCTCTATACCATCACTTCAATCATCAGAAAGAAAAGATTGAGTATAACTTCCGGCTCTAATTAGCACACGGGTCCTTACGACCACGCACTTCGCGACTTGACAGAAAAAAGACGCTAGTTCAAGTTCAAAGGCGACGAGGTCCCCGCGGTTGCAACAATGTATGTATTACTGCGCGCGTGGCTTAGCCAATTAGGGCCTTGCTTAGTGGCTCATTGTCGCCTGATTGGTTTGAGGTACTACTTGCAGTTAAGCGTAGGAGTGGGGCCCTGGTGACGTTACGCGGTCCCATGCTATTCCATGCCTCACCTATAGTCTACTCACACTAGCTCGGGCTTAATATATTCAAACTGCATTAATAATTCCATCTTATACTCAAATTATTGCGCATTTGATTGCTCTTCAAATTTTGATAATCCCTGATTTAATATCTTATTATTCTACTTATTACTTGGCTTAATTTTCCTATCACTTTGGAAAATTAGAGAGAGAGAAAACTATATCTACGTACACTAGCTTAGTAGTGTAAAATTGAGGGGTCAACCATACTGCGATTCCAGTCTTGCCTCGCCGTTATCTACTGCTTCGTGACTTATAGACGTTTCAAGAAGGGATAAATATTCGTTACAATCAAATATTGTATTACAGAAGTGATTTGCCTTTGCGCTCTAAATCACGTTCAGAAATAAAGCGAGTGAGCTATTGCGGGTCAAAAGAAGCGAAGCTGATATTTATCCGACTTCATAAATGATAATTGAAGAATGAATTAATGAAAAAGATATTGAGGGTTTTCAAGGTTTTCAAAATTACGCACGTAACAACAGCGTCGACAAGAGCTCCATCTAGCTATTGACACCCGTACTTGATAGGTCTCAGGAAGACCACTCTTCACTCATTTATATAGACCCAAAGCTTTTGGTCACAGCGAACTGACTGAAGATGAAAAGTTCTTGATGAGAACGGGTATTCTGAAACGCCGAATAATCACATCTCATAATAGAGAGTGCAGAAGACGCCTGTGCGCCCGTTTTGCGTATTAGTATATTGTGTATCAAGGGCGCAGAGAATTATATTGCGAGTGTGCTGCATGCACACTCGCCAAAATAGCCACACGTTTTTTTTTAAGGTAGTTCACCACTTAAGGGGGTATCTACACCTTTGAATTTTCAAAAAATCGTTTTTTTTTTTCATAATTTATTTGGAATGCTAGTGACCTACTCTACCTGCAAATAAATCGGTGTCAAAATAGCTAGACGATTTGAATAGTTACAGCTATGACAGTGCCAAATTACGAAAAAGCGCCGTGGCGCGGCGCGCGAACCCTCAGATTGGTGCTATAAGTATTGTACAACACCGCCAACACCACTGCTTACTTTTATGACGTTTTTATGTATTTCGATTTTGAATTCGATTTTGTGATCTTTTAATTCAGTGTAATTATCATTCTTACACATATTTAATTTTCAATATTCTTTTGAATTGTGATCATTGACAGTACACATGGCTGTGATCTACATTTTCTCGAGGTTAGGTGTCCACTTGTTTGTCAATATTGTCGTGCTTTCATTACGTATTCAAACCAATAGTAATTTCCATTATCGAATAAACACAGTGTTTATACCGGGAGATTATGTGGAAATGAAAGGCTCCAAGCGCGCAGGCGCTGATTTATTCGAATATTTCGAGAGTCACCAATTTCAGACTCGCCACGAATATCCCTAGAGTCCGTCTGCTATTTGTTTTTGATTGTTGTCAAATACAAATGGCGGCAGACCGTTGCAGGAATAGGTTATGTTTATGTGAATCTAGCAGACGACAGAACTAGGGATATTACTGAGAAGTGAGTGGAGTCCCTGGCGCTATTCTGCTGGCCAATGAAATTAAGGTAAATCAAAGTTCGCGCGCTTGGAGCCTTTCATTTCCACATAATCTCCCGGTATTGTAACGTGTCAGGCGACCTAGGCCTGACAGTTGGCATTTCAAACGTCAACCGTTGCGAATTCATGTATCATCTAGAACGTTCGAGCAAACGCGTCTGCCGTGTGACGTCACAAATCGTATATAAGTTGCGACGGCGCTCAGCAGAGCAGCAATTGATAGGCCACACGCCTCATTGTCTCACTATTCACTTCAATACTCATATTCGACACTCGTAGCATAGAGCTCGAGTGATCATTAACCTCTAATTTCAATTTTGTTGGATATTAACTAAAGAAGTAATATACCATAGATTCACATTATATTTCGGAAAATTATTAGTTTATCAGAAAATTATTATCATAAAAGAAAATAGAAATAATCACTCATTTAAAAGTCATGTAATGAAAAGAATATTATCGTGCAAAAGTTATACTCAATTCACACAAACAAACGCAACAGTGTAAATATAATTTTAGTTGGTTGCAACCTTAGTTTAAGTTTATTTGAATAAATGATATTTTTTGTTCGATTAAGAAAAAGCATAATTTGTCGCAGCCTCCTTTTTTCGCCAATTTCCAGGTCTTGTAAATTCAACTTACTAACTATAGCGTAGAGACAGCTTCGGCAAGGTCTAACCTTGTCAAAGTCTGAGACAGACTTTGTCTGCACTTGCAGGCACAGTTCTGAGCGTAGGTTTGTTTACTAACTGGGAAGAAGACGGTAGTTGCACGTCTGCGTGTACCTATTCGTCAGGGAGACGGCTGATAACGCAGTGCGTTTGAGGTCCGTAAGATTAGCGTCAATAGTCTAATTATTAAGAGTGGTCCCGAAAAACATTAACCGAGCAATAGAACTCACACTAACGGCACGGTTTGTGATATCTTCTATATCGCAAACCTGTGAAAAGTTACAGTATATATATCTGAGAGCAGACTTCGGAATCGAAAGAAGATGATCCATCAAAAAGTGCGTTTGAAATCGATGCCAGGAGACTAGACATTTGGATTTACAAAAAGATGAGTATTTCTATAATACATATATTAATTGCAATAGTTTAATAAATATTGTTAGACAAAAAGGATGATTGATAAAAGATGATAGAATTTTTGTAGTATTGGCAAAAATTGTAATAGCATCTTCTGAATCTCAAAAATATTGAAGATCAAAAATTTTAGAGAATTTTTATGTTTTGAAAAATTTTGATCAGATTTTTTTCTAAAGCAATTCATTCTTATTCTAACAGCCTCACCGGACACCTAACGGACACTGTTGTTATACAGAACAGGTCAAAACTCACTACAAACCTCCGCCTGGCAAATGTGTCTAGACTCGACTCGACTCATAACTCATCGATACGAGAGCAGCTGCGGATCCAGCATATTAGTCATAAGCAAAATCTTAAAACTTGATTTCCTGTGACTACATTTTTCTCTCTGGGAAAAGTAGGAAATAAAAAAAAAATTTAAACAAAAAAGTTTGAAAGTTGATTTCTGGAGAATGACTATTTTGACCGGTTGTCGTAAAGAATCAGAAGCATCGTTGGACCAATTCTGGAGTTTGTCGTCTACAAATTTGTAGAATCGAAGCCTCTATCATATGAACATAGAACTTTTTGAAATGACTATTTTTGGTTGAGATAATAGAAAAAGTGGAGAAAAAATATTGAAGAATTAGAAAAATCTCAGTAAAAACTCAGCGAGTCAGCCAATTTTCGCGAAATCAAAAAGTTCTATGTTCATATCATAGAAGGATCTCTTCTGAACAATTGAAGACCAAAAATGCCAGAATCGATCCACCGGTACTACTGATTCTTTACGACAACCGAGTAATTTTGTATTTTTCTATATTCAGCGTAACTACTATTAGACTCAAAGTAATATTGAATGTTAGGTATGGATAATGAGGGTCAAACCCTCCCTAAACTTCATGATTTTTTTGGATTTGATCTGACTTTCAAATTCGCTGCTAAATATCAATCTCTTTCTCAGAATGATAACCCATTTAAAGGTGGGGATACCCCCTTAATCGAGTTTCTATAGATGTTCATGAATCATGAAATTTGATCTATGTGTTAAGAATGACCTAATAGATGCACAGTTGAATTTTTATGAACTTCTGACGTACAGAACATAAGATATTCATCTCGGAAGTGGGACGTTTCAAAACGGATAGCATAGGACCAATGCTATCAAAACCAACGTTCAGGGGCGGATTTGCCAATAGGCTGAGTAGGCTATAGCCTAGGGCGGCAGAAATCAGGGGGCGGCAAAACTTAGAAGCGACATTTTTTTTAAGTAGCAAGTAAATCTGGAACAGGCAAATACCTGAGCGCCACAAGAATGGAAATGCATTCAGAGTTTTTTGAAAAATGAGGGAAATTTTGAAGTTAATGTCATGAAATGTTCCTGAAAGATGATTAGCTCAATTGACTACACTACTCAAAATTTCGTATACTGTAACGTTCCGGATTGTCACGGATCTTAGGATCGTAGTGGCATGCCGGGGCTAGGGTTCTAAGAAAGAAATTTATCGTAATATTTTGATTATTATCTTGATTCGGACTCCTCGATACTGTGGGTGGGGAACAGGATGGGTCTACCATGCAAAAGCCACATATACAGATTTTTATATGATCGTGTTGATCCTTGCGCTAACTACTGGACTCACGTGAACAATGATCTCGGAAGCCGTTAGATCCATAGAGCTTATAGACATCAAGAGGACCAGGGCCGGCGAAGTAAAATTTTCCGAGGTGTGGAGTGCTGGCATATATGATCTGGGGGGGGGGGGGGGGGGGGGGGGGTCAGAGGCTTATCAAAACGGTAACTAATTTATTAGTTTGATATGAATTTGTGTTGTTTTATATCTTATTTTACATAAACATGTATCGACTGCTCCTAAGAGTAGGAACGTAACTCGTGAGTCCCGCTAGTAAGAACCTATCTCGCGAGACTCTACAGTCCGTGTATACAGATTTCTATAGTCGGACTATAGAGCCTTGCGAGATAGGTTCTTACTAGCGGGACTCACGAGTCCCGCTATATATATATATATTGTAACGTGTTCGGACTGTACCACCCGTTAGAACGACCGAACAAGCTACATACGACCGCGCAAGTAGCCTCGCGCTGATCCGATCAGAAGACCCTGACGTGACGTCACAAGAGCTACTATATAAGCCGGCACGCTGAGGCAGTAGGCAGCGTATTCGAGCCAAAGCGGCCGAGACGACTCACACACGTTATAAACTCATTCTTCAGATCAGCGAGCGATTCGTACTAGACCAGTCAATCGACTCATAGCTATCCATTCAACTCAATAACCTCAAATAAAAGGAGATACTCAAAGCGAGATCTTACCTTAGAGTAAATGCACAAATCGAGAAATTGAAAAAGGAACTCGGCTAAAGCAGCGAGTTACCAATTAGCTTCAAATCAAAACTCAATTCAGTTCAATTAGCTAAAGCAGCAGTAAACTCAGAAGTAGAATCAAAACTCGAGAATAAAAGTAAATTAGCTAAAGTAGCAGTTTAACTTAAAATCAGAATAAAGAACAAAACGAACTGAACAGAAACAGAAACAAAAAAGCAATTAGAAATAGAGAAAAACAACTAGATTTGAAAATTATTATTTTATTATATCGAGCCGCATTTTTAGTTTATTTCATTTTTGTAAATCGTAGCTTTAAGTAAATTCGATTAGAAATTAGAATCGAATCGTAAAAATAAAATAATCAATAGTCGGTAATAATTGAATCAAATTGTCTGTCATTTCGTGTCGTATTTCATTTCTTTAATTAACATAAATTCTTTCAGCTGAAATCACTTGGAAATAAAATCGTGTTTAGCTAGCTTCAAGCAGGCAGCTTCGGTAGTCTAACACTCAGGCAGCGACGGTACAGCTTTAATTGGTACCCGAGTCTGAGAGTGTAAGATTATCCAAGTCTGTATTAGGGAGGCAGTTTCGGTGCGTAACACTCAGGCAGCAACGGTATAGCTTTAATCGGTACCCGAGTCTGAGAGTGTGCAATCCCAAGTCTGATTAGGGTAACAATAGGTTTTTCACATTTTTCCTTGGAGGGGCTCCAAATCATACCCGTGACAAAGAATTCACGCGAGCTAGCGTAATTTCGCGGCCTTCTGCCGTGAGACATACGCAGAGAAAGTTACAATATATATTAGGGTGATTCAAAAAAAAATTAAAAATTTTTTTTTCCTCCCGGTACCAGGCTGAAAAGTTTCATTCGAGTGAAAAAATATGTCTGTTAAAATATGAGCTCCTAATATTAATAATCAGATGCTGTGCATCGCACTTTTCAATTTTGCATAAGAATAACATGGGATAAATTATTTTTGCTTCTTCTGATTTTCATAACTAGCAAATAATACGCCACACAAAGAATCTGCAGACATATTTGTGTAGAGAATTGAATGAAAAAAAATGATAAAAAATTAAATAATTCGTTTAATTGATTAATTATTTGATTAATTGATTAATTACATTGAACTTTGACCTTGAATAACTTTTTAACGAGTGGACTTATTAGAAAATCACTCGGAACTTTTTTGTACAGCGTTTAATTCTCTACAAAACTGTGTTTGTGGATTCTCTGTGTGGCGAATCATTTGCTAGTTATAAAAATCAGCAGAAGCAAAAATGATTTATCGCATGTTATTCTTATGGAAAATCGAAAAGTGCGATGCGCAGCATCTGATTATCAATATTAAGAGCTCATATTTTAACAGACATATTTTTTAACCTAAATGAATTTTGAGGCTGGTACTGAGATAAAAAAAATTTTTGTTCGTTTTCTGAATCACCCTAATATATATATATATATATATTAATACTGTATTTTATTCACTTAATATACTCGTCCATATAATATCTTGTGAATCTATATCATCTCATAAAACTAATCCTTGGCCGTCACTTTTATGTACTTCAAAAGGCTATCACAAATTGAGAAATCACAAGAAACGTTAATTCGTTAGAATTCAATTCTTCTTCATACCGCGAATGTAGATTTTCTGATTTCATTTTTGTTCATGAACTCGTCCATAAGTTCCTGTAAATCTGATGCTTCAGCGTCCTTTCTATGCACATATAGCAGAGCTATGCAGTTGAGGCGGTTTTGTAGCATTGTACTGCGTAGGTAATTCTTCAATCGTCTTAATGCGGAGAAGGACCTTTCGCACGTACATGAGGATCCAGGTATCACCAATATTAATTTTATGAGTTTGACATACTCGCAGACAAGCCCAGGAATGTGAGTGTTTTCTTTGAGGAAGTGAACAACGTCCTTCAGTGAACGTACTTGAATTTTTCGGTCTCTCAGAATGTCCAAAAACATGTCTCGATGTAGCTTCAATCTAGTAGAGTCCAAAATACAATCCGCAATCTCAGATCCCCAGTTATAGAAATGAGTGAGAGTTTCAAGGTTTACCTCTTTACTAATAACGAAATTTTCGCACGTAGTTAAAAATGTCATTGTGTCATTTTGGAAACGATCGGATAATGAAGACAGAACCGTGTCCACGATTTCGTAGTATACTTTTCTGTAATATTCTTTGGGGTCACGAAAAGTATGTGCAGCACTATTGGAACTTTCATATCTCCGAGTCCTTTTGCGTGGGCGCTGGAGCTCAGGTTCTTCAACACCAAGTTCATTAGCGCTATTCATAACTTGGTTCCACACAGGATCAAATCTCGAGTCTCGCATGACACGTAAACTATTCGTTACTGTTTTTACTTTTTCGTGAGACTCGTTCATACATAAGTCATGCTTTTGCAGCTCTGCATTTGACACTTCAACACGTTCAAAAATATCAATCGTCACGTTTGAGAGAAAGAAAAACTCGAAAGACTCCATGCATTTCAAGAATCCTGCTGTTTTTGCTGAAGCGCTGCTATCAATTTCTCTGTCACTCTTTCTTGATTCGAAATATTCCAAAGCAGCCAGATAATTTTCGTTCATTCGGAGCGTCACCAGAGATTTGACTCGCATGCACCACCTGAAAAATAGATTTGTAATCTGATGTAGAAATGAAGGTTTTGAATGGGAAAATAAAAATGATACTTAAATATTACCTTGTAGGACAATACGGAGTCAAGTTGGAGTCTGCTGCAGATTGTACATTTTTGAATTGGGCTAATCGCTTTGGTGAATCTCGTCTGAAATTGATGAGATCCTTCACAAGTCCGATGAAACTTCTGGCACAAGCTACGTTTTCTAGAGCATCCTGTACGACAAGATTGAGAGTATGCGCTGAGCAATGTACGTACAAGGCACGGGGCTCCTTTTCTATGATACGGCTTTGCAGGCCCGTAATTTTGCCACTCATGTTTGAGGCGCCATCATAGCATTGTCCCCTCAAATGATTGAAGCTCAGACCGTATCTTACGAAAACATCTTGCACAATTTGAAACAATGTCTCTGATTTCGTATCATCCGTTTTATAAAAACCAATGAAAATTTCCTGAATAGTTAAATTTTCCAAAACAATTCTGATGCATATTGAGACTTGTTCAAGTCTTGAAATATCAGATGTTTCATTCATCATTACAGAAAAATATACTGCTGATTTTATCTAGTCAAGTTTTTGTCGCAATATTTTATCAGCCATACGCTCCAGTATTTCATTTACGACGTCATGATGTAACCAAGTGGCTCGCGATCGTTTCAGCCAAGAATCAAGTTCACTTACGTCTTCGGCTCTTGCTTTCAAAATCTGTATAAGATTCGAACTCTCGTCGTTACTATTACTACGTAATGCTAAACCTTGTCTACCCAGAAGGTTGATGGTGCTGAAGATTTTTCGTAAAGCTGTGCGAGCGTCAATCATTTCCTGTTTTTTTTGCTACTCAGGTGCTGAACCACACTTGTTTTCTTTGACTTGGCTATTGCTTGTGTGGAACTTCGATGCAGTTCACTAATTTCGTGCGCTTCAAACCTTTCAACCGCGTTTTTCCAACAATGAAAGCCAGTCTTCACAAATGCTTGAACGATATCATGCAATTCCTGTCAGTTGGGAGCGGCAATTTTTTTTCATTGGCTTCGGTACAAACAGAGCAGATAGCTTTTCCACTGGAGTTTAGCATTGGCGTAACTACGGGGGGGGGGGGGGGCACGGCCCACCCCAGGATGTTGAGTGCCCACCCCAGAAAGATAAAGAAAAAAAGAAATGAAAAATTTCGGATATACATATAATATATATTCGGGTAAAGCGAAGTGAAGGATGGGGCCAGCCCCCCCCCCCCCCCCCCCCCCAGAAAAAAGTCCTAGTTATGCCAATGTAGTTCAGTGACAACCATGTATAAGAAGTCTGCCAACGGGGGAAAGCTGCTGGTAATTTCTCCTCTATAAAAATAAAAATAATATCTCTCACATCAGGATTTTATTTTCGCTGTACCTTCATTTATAACTCAGTCATAATAGTTATCTCTTCATATGATTTCGAATAAAATTACAGAGAGAGAACAGTTTATTTATAGTTAATAAACGTAGTTTTAGTATGCGCAGAATTGAATAATTTATTTATAGTAACAAATATTCGACAATCCAAATGATATCGGGTTGAGTCCGTGTATCCTCAGTGACAACCAGATTATTAGTTACCAGTTATTTTTTGGTATTCGGTGAAAGAAAAGAGAAAAGATGCGATATAAAAAATATAAACTAACGTTTTTGATCTTCTTTGATTTTTTGTTCACGTTTGGCGAAATCGGTGCACCAGTCGCTGAAATAGAGGTTACACTGTTCGTTGCATTTGCACTGCTCGCAGTGGAATCACAGACTGCAGCTGCTTCGTCCCTTTCTTTAGGTATGGCCTTTTGTTGGGGCCTTTTAATAAGAAACTTGTCCATACTTATTGGGACTTTCACATTTACGCGGGCACACTAACACAACAGAACATGTATACACGAAAATCAAGCGCACGCGCACGAGTAGCGAGCTGGCTCAGGGGTTCGGATATGATAGTATCTAGGATACGGGGTGAAGCTTCCTTGAACCTCTACTAGGAGCGTGTTGACGCAGGAATCCTAATGTAAACAAAATGTATCGCGCGAAAAATGCCACAATATAATGCAGAAAATCCGTAAATATTCAGATTCATATGATATTTTATTTTTGGCGCGATGGGCCACGCCACCTAACGAGGTTTTGTCTGTATTAGACAAATCGAGCCGGAATTCTGAGGTATGGAATTCCATACCTAGCGAAACCTGAGGTATGGAATGCTCCACCGAAACCATAGGGGGTTCGCCGGCCCTGAAGAGGACATCCCTATCCTAATAGTATGGGAGACTGCTCACACGTGAGAGAGACGAGGAGGGACAGAGATTTGCTGTATCTCTGGAGGCAGCGCATGCGCACCAATGAGTAGAGGTGAAGCCGTCAGCGCAGCGGTCCAATCCAATCGGAGCTGTAGTCCGCGAGAAGCGTTCTGCGCATGCGCTGCCTCCAAAGAGACAGAAGATTTTCTCTCTCATGCGTGAGTGAAAAGGCGGAGCGTATCCTCTCCATGTCTACCCAGATAACAATTTGACGGCAAGTTGCTGGCATTGTGCCAGCATGTTCCAACATTTGAACGTAGCAATTAACTTTGACGAATTATTCCTGTAGCAATTAACCGCCAAGGTGTAACCTCAATATCGGAACAGTATGCAAGCATTGGATGCGTGAGCTCGCTTAAAGACAAAATGACGGCATTGAGCAAGCATCCGCAGAGCGCGAGTTTCCGCTTTGCACAATAGATGCCAGCAAATCATGCTTTCACATTGATGCTGGCATAGCAGCAGCATCTAAACAGCATCAGAGGACAACAAGGATTGCAACTTGTGCTCGATCTGATCTGCTTATCTGGGTATAAGCTCTATGGTTAGATCACTGAGCCGAAAGCTTAGGCTACTTGTTTACAGAACCGGGGTATTTCACCTGGCCTGTGGTCCTGCTATTGCGATTTTAATACTCTCCAGCCCCGAGAAAAAATGATTATATAGAAACATATATGATCATATATAACTATATATTTCGATATATAATCGCATACAATATTCAGATAGAATCATATATGATCATCATGAAGTAGGAGGTAAGGAGACCGATCTCAAAGCTGGCTAGTCGCCAAAACCTGCGTCGATTTTCAAGTCTCTTTAGTAGTACAGTATTCCGCCACTTGCAGTGCTGATGTTCCATGTCTGGTCCGCGAACGGAGGTGAAGTGGGGGGTTTGACAGTTTGACAGTTGACAATTCCATCAGGCATAATAGTTTTGTACTCCGTTTTAATATCATCTACATTGAAATGTCTTGCACAACCATGATCTCTTTCGGTAAGTAATTTATCGGATCCTGAAATCGCAACACGCCACTTTTACAACATATCTCTTTAAATAATACACGAGGATAACAATATTTTAATATGAACGTTGCAGTGTTTAACTTTTTATCTACATTGATTACTTTTTAGAAATGTTTCAATCAAAAATATTTCGTAGCCTTAGAAGTTTATTGTTCAAGTTTTATAAAATTACCGTACGTGTCTTGAACAAACTAGGATTTCTAATTCCCATCCCTTTTTATGCCTAACCATCCGACTTGTAACCAGTCGGACACCTCGGCACAAAACACGACATTTTCATTTCGTTCTCACTGCTGTGTACAAATCGTTTTTCGTCGAACTTCCGCAAATATTTGAATGAAACGTAAACAAACCCCCCACTTCGCTGCCGTAAGCCGACCAGACATGGCATCAGCACTGTGACTGGCGGAATACTGTACTACTAAAGAGACCTAGAAATGGACGCAGGTTTTGCAGCCCGGAGATCGGTCTCCTTACCTCCTACTTCCGGATGATCATGTACAATTATATACCGGTATATATGACCATATATAATATTATATCCGAATCTATAAAGCGTCCCATATGCCCATATATGAACATATGAGGTATCGAATGCACTATATCTGATGAGTTATGACCAGATATAATTATTTTCAATCGTATACGACGCTCAGATACAATCATATACGATCATATATAAATATATGCATCCAAATATATTCAGATACAGTACTATATATCATCAAGAGACTCGGTAGAGTCTCGCGCCAGATACATTAAAAATTTTTTTTTTTCAAATGCGAAACTCAACGAGTCTTTATACCCGAGAGGCAACTACCTTAACCTATATCGCGAACTAGTACCTTCGTTTTCTTTCACCTCACAACATACACAAATTGAAACTAATTTAATCTAGGATGTGGGCATGAAAAGCTTTCATTTGAGCCTTACATCGATCAAATCGGTGTCCGGAGTGCTGAGATATTATTAAATACAGATTCTGATACCCCGTTTCCTCGTACAATGTTTGTTCTTCTCCTTAGTGTTCTTCAGACCAAGATTCAGCCAATTCAAACCATTCCCATATAAAATCACTAGACGGGAAACCACACAAAAGTTGTATAGAGTGGCGTAAGTACGAGAGTCACGAGGTAGATGGCGCTGGTATCGCAGACAGAAACCTGAGAAATATATGCTCTAAGACAGAAACCGTCTGCAACACTAGCAGACGCGTGTTGTCATTATTTCATGTTTTTAAATACAAATAAAGGAAATAAGAGAGAGTACGAACAATGCTTAATACAAAATTTGAACATACATAAACTAGTGAATACCCACCAAAAGCCCCTCAGGTACGAAAACCTTACGCCAAGTACATTTAAGTGATAGCCAGCAACAGAAATGTTTCGATAGGTTAATTATCTTAAGGGGATATATACACCTTTAAATGGGTTGAATTTCTGAAAAACAATTTTCCTTTTTTTTTCAACTTGAAGACTCTGATCAAATTTAAAAAAATCATCATGTTTGGGGAGGGTTTGACCTTCATTATCCATATCTTACATCATGTATTACTTCCAGTTCAATAGTGGCTGCGCTGAAGACAGGAAAATACAAAATCACTCGGTTGCCGCAAAGAATCAGACCCAGCGTTTGACTGATCTTGGAATTTTTGGTTCTCAATTGTTCAGAAGACATGCCTTTATCAGATGAACAGGGAACTTTTAGGTACTTGGCAGTTGTATCTGATTTCAATGCTTTTATATGTTGATAATCATCAACCAATCGAATGAGCGAGCACAGCGAGCGAACGAGCACAACCTTTGATTATTTTTTGGTGGAGTTATCTACACATTAATGGACTTGGCGAAAGGTTTTTGCACCAAAGGTGCTTTTTGGGGTTCATATATAGTTATATACAGTTATATGTGACAATGTATAGTATTGTATCTGAATATATCTGGATTTCTATATGGCCATATATAAACATATAAGGTTCAAAATTAACTATAATATCGCAGTTATGACAATATATTACATAACCATTTTTTTTATATGATCATATATAACCATATATAATCATATATAATTATGTATAAGTTTATATAATTATATCTAATTTTATATAGTTATATATAATTGTTCGTATAAAATTATATACAGTTGTATATAAACATATATAAATGTATATAAGTTTACATGATTATATAAAATAATACAATAATATACATAACAATATATAATAGTATTTGCTATTTCTGGGGCTCAGCTTTGGCTAAGTGGCTAACCGGGCGCTCAGTCCTTCAAGACCATTGTGCCCGAGCCCTTTTTGGGGCATTCAGTTTGTGGGATCAGGGGCCAGGTGGGCCATCTTAGCAAATTGCAGTAGCCTTACCACCCCCATGTCCTCGATTTCATACCTGTGTTGCGGGTAGCCCCGAGGGCCTCCTTCCGAGGTCCCTCCAGGCCACCACAGCGTGTTATTAGGTAAAGTGGGGTTTCTTCTTCTTCCCCACATCTGGTACAAAGTAGTCCATTTCTGAGCCCCATTCGGACCATGTGTTTCCCTGTGAACCAGTGGCCGGTGATGAGTCCCACCAGGAGCCTAAGTCTGGTTCCTCCAGTTCGATGAGTGAGGCACCCAGTTCATGGGAGGGTCCTTGGAAGAAGGCCCTCGTGTGAGCCATACCTGGTGCCCGTGACCATAGGTCCGCGAAGCGTAGCACAGTCCACTCCTTCGCTAGACCCTTGGCGTGGGTCGGGGGTAAGCCTATGAGGCACCCGTCGTCGACCTTGTTGTGTAGAGCCCCTGCCTTCGCCAGGCAGTGTGCTGCCTCGTTGCCCTGTATGTCACTGTGGCCTGGTACCCACAGTAGCTTGACGCGGTTGTCGCGGGAGATTCTTGAGAGTATCTCCGCACATTCCTTGACGAGCCCGGATCTAACGACACGTGTGCTGAGAGATGGGAGCGCCGTCAGGCTGTCACTGCAGATGTAGATGTGCTTGCCCCTGAGTTCCCTCGTTAGGATCTGCCTGGCGTAGGTCAGTATGGCAAACATTTCGGCCTGGAGAACTGTCGCTGTGGGCCCGAGCGCAAGCGATACGTTCGTTTTCGGTCCCTCGCTCCAGATACCGGCTCCAACCCCTGTGGCGGTCTTGGACCCGTCCGTGTACCACACGAGTCCCCTTGGTGAGAGTAGGTTGTCCCGGTCGTCAGACCAGGTCTGTCTGTTCGGGATCACTACTTTGTAATTCAGCTCGAACTGGTCGTGGTTGGGGCAGCGGTCCCCACCTTGAGTTGGGTTCACCTGGGGTACCCCTGCCTTATGCAGTACCACCGTGTACCCCACTCCAGTTCTCTTCCAGTGTCCTTGGTGCAACAGGCGCAGGGCTGTCTTTCATGCCTCCGCCTTTACCACAAGGTGCGGGGGCGGGAGGTTCAGGAGAGCTCCTATGGCGAGTGTGGGCGAGGTTCCGAGTGCCCCTGTTATGCCCAGGCACGCCAGCCTGTATACCCGTTCCAGTGTTTTCTGCAGTGTGGATTTGCCCATAGCGGGCCACCACATGGCGGATGCGTACGTTATTTGGGGCAGGAGGATGGCTGTATAAATCCACTTGACCACCCTTGGTTTTAGTCCCCAGGTTTGCCCTACCATTCTCCTGCATGCCCATTATGTGGCTGTGGCCTTGCGAGCCTGCTTGGTCACGTGTACTTTTCACGATAGCTTGCTGTCCAGGTGGATGCCTAGGTAGCGTACCGTGTGAGTGAGTTTCAGCTCCGAGTCGAAGACCTCTATGGGTCCCACATCGAAGCGTCGTTTTTTCGTGACTACAACCATCTAAGTCTTGCTGGGTTTCATTCTCAGCTCCTGGGTTATGCACTATTCCTGTACGATTATCAGGGCCTTCTGCATCCTGCTCGACATCGCTCGGGGGTGGTCTCCCGCGACAACCAGTGCCACGTCGTCTGCGTAGCCCACAGTTGTCACCCCCAACTTCTCGAGCCTAACGAGGAGCCCATCTATGACGAGAGTCCACAGCAGGGGGGAGAGGACCCCTCCCTGCGGGCAGCCCCTGTCAACTTGAGCCCTGGCCACTGTCTCGCCGAGGCTTGCCATGACAGTCCTGGATTGAAACATTTGCCTGATCCAGCCTACCACCGTGGCGTTGGTGCCGAAACTTGTCGCGGCATCGCATATTGCATTGAAGGATATGTTGTCGAACGCTCCTTCTACGTCCATGAACACGCACAGAGCCGCTCTTTGCCGGAGTATTGGCCCTTCTATCTCGCTAACGAGGTGATGGAGTGCCGTTTCCGTAGATTTGCCGGCTTGGTATGCATGCTGGGCCCGTGAGACTCGCCTCGCAGCCAGTACCCGGTCCCTGATGTACCTGTCGACCAGTCTCTCCATGGTTTTCAGCACGAAGGACATGAGGCTGATAGGTCTCCATGATTTCGCTCGGTCATAGCAGCCTTTGCCCGGTTTCGGTATAAAGACTACCCTGACCATTCTCCAGTTCCTAGGGATATAGCATAGTGCTAGGCAGGCTTTGAAGATTGCGTTTAGATGGCTGATAAGGGTGTCTCCTCCCTTCTGTAGAAGGGCTGGAAATATCCCGTCTGTACCTGGGCTCTTGTAACCGTCGAAGGTGTCGATTGCCCATTCTATTCTGGCTGGCGTAATGATCTCTGTTGCAATCCCCCAGTCTCCAGGGCCCCTCCTGCTGGGTGCTTCTTCTAGAGGGGGCTCTCTTGTTGCAGGCGTGGAGCCCGGGAAGTAGGTGCTCAGCATGTGCGCCAGTATATCTGACTGACTCTCCGCCATACTGCCATCCGGGAGTATAAGGCTGTCGAGTTTTATCGGAGGGCCTGCAGTGAAGACTTTGCGGAGTTTGGCCACTACTGTGAGGGCCTCAGTCTCCTCACAGAAGCCTCTCCAGGCCTCGTTTTTTGATCTCTTGATGAGATTCTTGTATTTCTTTTGAACTGTTCGGTAGGCAGCCCAGTCCGCTTCGTTCCGCGTCTTGAGAGCCCTGTTGAGTAGTTTACGAGAGCTGGTCCTGTGTTCGCCCAGCTCTTTGTTCCACCGGGGCACCTTCTTGCTCGCTTTTCTTTGTTTGGCAGGACATGCTTTCTCATACGCTTGTGTGATGGCTGTCTGCAGTTTGTTCACGTCATTTTCCACTAGCCCTGTCGTTCTGAGCCGATGGCAGGTCCCCCCGAGCCTCTTTTCCAGCTCCTCCTTGTAGGAGCTCAGTCCGTAGCCCTGGGGTTCCTGTATGTCTCTGTCTGTTCCCAGGTCGCGTTCGCGATCAGGTCGGAGGAGATTCTTTTGTGGTCTGAGAGGGTTTCTTCCCTTCGCACCCGCCAATTTTTCACAATGTTGGTGAGCCTGGGTGTGCCAAGTCTGATATCTATCACCTCCAGAGTTGGGCACCACTAATTACAAATTGTAATTAATGACATTGAAATTACTAATTCCATTCGTAATTTGTAATTAGAAAAAATTCAATTACTAATTACATTTGTAATTTGTAATTAGAAAAAATTCAATTACTAATTACATTTGTAATTTGTAATTAGAAAAAATTCGATTACTAATTACATTTGTAATTTGTAATTAGAAAAAAATCAATTACTAATTACATTTGTAATTTGTAATTAGAAAAAATTCGATTACTAATTACATTTGTAATTTGTAATTAGAAAAAAATCGATTACTAATTACATTTGTAATTTGTAATTAGGAAAATTTTAGTTACTAATTACATTTGTAATTTGTAATTAGAAAAAATTCAATTACTAATTACATTTGTAATTTGTAATTAGGAAAATTTTAGTTACTAATTACATTTGTAATTTGTAATTAGAAAAAAATCAATTACTAATTACATTTGTAATTTGTAATTAGGAAGAGTTTGGTTACTAATTACATTTGTAATTTGTAATTGGAAAAAAATCAATCCCTAATTACAATTGCGGAAAGTAATTAGCAGCTATTTTTCTTCTAATTACAATTTTTCAAAGTAATTAAAAGAATGATTCAATCCATTTACAGTTTTTAGATGCAATTACATCTCGGTATATACTCTTATATCTGGGTATATACAACCATATAGCGACATATTCAGGTATATCTCGGTATATACCCCTATATCTGGATATGTACAACTATATAGCGACATATTCAGGTATATATCGGTATATACCCCTATATCTGGGTATATACAACTATATAGCGACAAATTCAGGTATATCTCGGTATAAACCCCTATATCTGGGTATATACAACTATATAGCGACATATTCGGGTATATATCGGTATATACCGACATATCTAGGTATATATGACTATATATCAACGAAATCAGGTATATATCGGTATACACCCCTATATCTGGGTATATACAACTATATAGCGACATATTTAGGTATATATCGGTATATACCCCTATATCTGGGTATATACAACTATATAGCGACATATTCGGGTATATATCGGTATATAGCAACATATTCGGGTATATATTGGTATATACCGACATATCTAGGTATATATGACTATATATCAACGAAATCAGGTATATCTTAGTATATACCCCTATATCTGGGTATATACAACGATATAGCGACATATTCAGGTATATATCGGTATATACCGATATATACCCGAATATGTTGCTATATACCGATATATACCCGAATATGTCGCTATATAGTTGTATATACCCAGATATAGGGGTATATACCGATATATACCTGAATATGTCGCTGTATAGTTGTATATATCCAGATATAGGGGTATATACCGAGATATACCTGATTTCGTTGATGTATAGTCATATATACCTAGATATGTCGGTATATACCGATATATACCCGAATATGTCGCTATATACCGATATACACCCGAATATGTCGCTATATAGTTGTATATACCTAGACATAGGGGTATATACCGATATATACCTGAATATGTCGCTATATAGTTATATATACCCAGACATAGGGGTATATACCGATATATACCTGAATATGTCGCTATATAGTTGTATATACCCAGATATAGGGGTATATACCGGATATACCTGATTTTGTTGATATACAGCCATATATACCTAGATATGTCGGTATATACCGAGATATACCTGAATATGTCGCTATATGGTTGTATGTACCCAGATATAAGAGTATACACCGAGATATAATTAGATCTAAAAACTGTAAATGGATTGAATAATTCTTCTAATTACTTTGAAAAATTGGAATTAGAAGAAAAATAGCTGCCAATTACTTTCCGCAATTGTAATTGGGGATTGATTTTTTTCTAATTACAAATTACAAATGTAATTAGTAACCACACTTTTCCTGAATACAAATTACAAATGTAATTAGTAACTAAAATTTTTTTAATTACAAATTACAAATGTAATTAGTAATTGAACTTATTCCAATCACAAATTACAAATGTAATTAGTAACTAAAATTTCACTAATTACAAATTACAAATGTAATTAGTAATTGATTTTTTCCTAATTACAAATTACAAATGTAATTAGTAATTGATTTTTTTCTAATTACAAATTACAAATGTAATTAGTAACCAAAATTTTCCTAATTACAAATTACAAATTTAATTAGTAATTGAATTTTTTCTAATTACAAATTACAAATGTAATTAGTAATTGAATTTTTTCGAATTACAAATTACAAATGTAATTAGTAATTGAATTTTTCCTCATTACAAATTACAAATGTAATTAGTAATTATATTTTTTCTAATTACAAATTTGCCCAACACTGATCACCTCCTGTCTGGTGGGGATGACGAACGTCGGTTGTGACCCTTTATTGAGGATCTCCAGCCCCGTGAATGAAAGGTATTCCAGCAGTGCCGAGCCCCTCTCGTTAGTGTTTGTGCTGCCCCATACCTCATTGTGTGCGTTAGCGTCGCACCCAATTAGGAGGTTGAGTCGCTTATTAGTGCAGTGCTCTACCAATGCTCTGAGTTCCGCCGTGGGTGGCGGATCCACCGAGTCGTATGGAAGGTAGGCTGAGCAGACGACCACGTCGATCGTACCGCCTCTGGCCAGCTTCACCTTGATGGTAGCTGCTACTAGCTCCCTGCAGCAGAATTGGCTCAGCCTTAGAGCGCTGTGTCTTTTGTTGATATAGATGCAGGCTCTTGGGCCGGCGCCCCCCTCTGCGCTTATCAGAGCCCTATTGCTAGTGTCTACACCCTTAATAAGACCCCTTACTACCCAGGGTTTTTGAATTAGTGATATGTCAGTATTTTCCACCGCCAGGTCTCGGCTGTGTACCGCCGAGGCCGCCTTGCAGTGGCGTAAATTTATTTGTGATATGGCGATCCCGTCCCTCATCTTGGTCCCTGGCCTTGCCTCCCGTTTGCCCCACAGGTTGAAGGAAGTCCCGGTTAACGGGCCTCCCCTCCCCCTTCGTTTGCCCCAGAGGGGGCCCCTGTCCCTGGGGGCTCCTTCTCCTTCCCCTTGCTCTTCCAGAGCCGCCCCCCCTTTTGGGTGGGTCCATCCTTCCCCCGGCTCCATAGGATTTCCCCTGTATCCCAAGGTCAGATGAGCCCTGCCTTTTGTCTACTGTGGCTCCTGCCGTCACCGTCGCGGCGAGAGGTCCCGTCCCCGCGGTTAGAGTCCGGGCCTCTTTCTCTCCCTCTCTCTCTTTTTCTCCCTCTCTCTCTTTTTCTCCCTCTCCTTCTGCCGCTGTGGCCGTGGCCTCCTGCGACGACGGGCCGGTAGCACCTCCAGTCCCCCCCGTCCTCTGGTGAGCCTCCCTGAAGGAGACCCTCCCGAGTCCGTAGTGAGCCCCCAGCCCTTATCGTGCATTTGGACTGGCCGTCGACCCCCACGGCCAGAAGTACCGATTTCGGTCCCTCTTGCCTGTCCCAGACCCTCCACAAGTGAGTCTGGAGACCGGTGTTTTGGCGTTTGAGCCTGTTCAGGATGACCTCGTTCCTCTCCAGGATACCAGGGAAGAGTACGGTCAGCCTGGTGAGCCTTGGTAGCAGCTTACCCTCCATGAGCTGGAGGGAGGCCTCCGCCCAAGGCTTTATTCGGGGGACTGTGGTCTGAAGCCACTTGAGTGCTGCCTCGTCGGAGCAGGTCACCAATACAAGGCCCTGGTCGTACAGGTACTGCTGAAAGCGCAGTACCTCCTCCCCCTCCGGGACGGAGTCCAGCGCCGTACACAGCGCCTGCACCACCAGGTCCTCTTGCACAGTGTTGAGGGTGAGTTCGGGGTAGGCGGTGGGTGCGATGGCCACCCTCTTGCCCGCCTCGACCACCTCTTTGTAGCTAGCCAGTTTGTTGTTGGTTCCTCTGCCCCTCTTGGCGGCGGAGTAAGTCTCCGGCGTGGTGCTGTCGGAAACCCTGGGCCGTTTCAAGCCCTACCCCCCCGACCCCGCCGGTGTCCGGCAGTGTGTCGTGTCACCCCTGGGTTGCCCACTATGTGAGCCCCCCGCTGCGGCACGTTCTTTTGCGAGAGGGGCACCGCTCTGATTCGACGCCGAGGTGGTCTCGGAGGCCAGCCTGGCCTTCTTCGCCCTCCTCTTTGCCGCCCCCGAGCGGTTGCCCTTCCTCTCTTTCGAGTCTTTCAAGTCTGGGGTGCCAGAGGTCCTGGCTGTCACTGAGCCCTCTCTTTCCCCATCCTTGTCCGTGGGCGCGGTCCCCGAGTCCGCGGGCCCGATGTGCGCCATGGAGATGAGTGTCTCCACCTCGTCCATCAGTCCCATGAGCCCAGAGCCCTGACCCACCGGTGAGCTCACCTCCATGTTAATGGAAGCGCCCTCACCGGTTTCCTTTTCTCCTACTTCGTCTTTTTTGTTTGTAGTTTCCATATTTGGTCCCACGAGTGTTCAGGAAATAATGGTCCGCCCCCACAGAGCCTGTTGTCGGGGTAAGGCAGAGTACAATGGGGTGTCGCCTGGTTCCCCAAGGGCATCGTAAGAGACACTGTTCCCCAGTGCCATTCAGCCCTCGGCATGATAGCTCCCACCTTGGGTTGGGAAGTTGGTCCACGGCCGGGGCCTTAGCTCCCCTGGGCCGGTTTTTACTTCAGCCGGGTCGCCTATAGCCCCAGCTAACCCGGGCATCTACGGTCACCGTTCCAAGTTCCGGTACCCTGCGGTCCCTGGTCCTCGAGACTCCCCCCGTGTACTCCCTGGCCGTTCTCCTATCCGCCACCCGGAGACGCGCTCGGTTGGCGCTCAGCCCTGTTCCCCGCACTCCTTTATGGAGATAGGCGAACCCGAGAAAATATATAATGATTAATGTCTTATAATTATATAGTTTTTTGTCATGACATATTAGTATATTGTGTACCAAGGGCGTAAAGTGGGCTTTTTTAGACCGAGTGTGGAGTTTGCAGTACGAGTCGGAGGTGAGCTAGCACGAGTCGAAGACGAGTGCATTTGCGAGTCGAAGACGAGTACTGCAACCACACAAGGTCAAAAAGGCCACTTAGCCCTTGATGCACACCATATTTTTTGTGACACGCGCGATTTTCGCGTTTTTGAGCGATTTCAAATAAGCGGGCAAATAAAAACTGAAAACGCCCGCTGCTCGATTTAGCGGGCAAATAAAAAATGAAAACGCCCGCTGCTCGAGCATAAGCGGGCAAATAAAAACTGAAAACGCCCGCTAAATCGAGCAGCGGGCGTTTTCAGTTTTTATTTGCCCGCTCGTCTGAAAACCGCCACTTTAGGCCCGCTTAATGGGTCAAAAAAACGCAAAAATCGTGCATGTGTTACAAAAAAATATTTACAGTATATAAACGTGAATGGTGACAGATAATCGATGATTGTTAAGTCATCTTTTACTTGAGTGTATATTCTTTCTCTTCCGACGCAAAAATGTGCACTTTGTGAATAAATGCATTCAATAAATATTACAATTCGGAAATATAAAGTAAACTTCATCGATTTTGAAACTTAACTTTTATATATTTATACAAAATTATTGAGCCAATGCCTCTAGATTCTCGTTGAGCGAAACACTCGATATTTATTACAACGTATGCCCTGATCGCCACAGTCAGCATACAGAAGTTCATTGTACAATTACTATATGTACAGTGATGGTCATTAATGGCTTCGCGGTGGCCAACTGTTTTTTTCGGACTTTTTCGGATACAATCAATAAATATCAATAGAATAAAATAATATTATATTATTCTTATACGGGGTCATAATTATTATTATTATAATTTCAACTATCGGCACATGAAATACGACTCGAATGGAGTTTCGTTCATTTTCCACCTCATCTTCCAATTTCACGGGGCAACCAAAAATATTGTTCCAAATTATGTAAATGAAACCTACGTCAAATGTGGATCCAACTAGAAAATATTCAAAGGCTGCTACCGTATACACGGAAAAATGAAAAATGAGGTTTCGTCACCTCAGCTTTGCATTTCTGTGACTGAATACATTCCGAAAAGATTGAATGATATACAAAAATATTTCAATTGTCACGCAAATAGTATTAGTTATCCGATGAAATAGAAGAGAACATTTTTCTTTTGCAAATTTCTTGAATTTTGTTATTTAAAAAAAAATTGAGAAAAAACTAATTCAATCATGCCTAATCTGATAGGTATTTCATTTCATTCCACCGAACCCACGTCTGCGTGAAAAGGGCGGCTTTTGCGCGCAAGCCTAGGGCGGCGGTGGGGCTTAATCCGCCTCTGCCAACGTTTTGATTGATAGCACCATTTTGCTTCTATAAATAGTTTGATAAAAAACTAACATGTAGTAGTTTAGTATGTTCCGAATGTTATTCCAAAATATGAAAGTGATCTGACGTATAGTTTTCGTGAAATAAGCTGTCACAATGTACTCAGTGAGGCAAAGATTAGAGGGAGGGAGGCACAGTAACGCTTCGTAACGGCGTAGTTGTACACACATATATGACACATGGAACGAGGAGGGCTATCACCCACTGAAATTTTTGTTCTCGAAGCATGCGTGGTATATTCTTAATGAAAGAATTAGTTCATAGTATATTGTGCATCAAGGGAAGGAAGTGAGATTTCGCTCCCGAGCGTGTAGATAGGCGGCTATTTACACTGAGGGAGCGAAAACTTCCTCCCGTGATGCACACGATACGATATTTTTTTTCACACATGGACGGAAGGCCGATTTCCTACCCGCAGAAAGGCACGACCACGCACAATCGCAAACGCGCAGTTTTAGGTGGGACAAGAAAGTCGTGCTATTTTGCTTTTCATTATTTCACTTTCTTCTTCGCAACGAACAAACAAACGATCATGAACGACGCGCTTTTTTTCTATCATTTTGTTCCGTCCGATGGCGCTGTTACCGAAAACATACGCAGCGGACTGGGAGGAAAATTCATTACTCACGGCCTTCCCTCCCATGGGAGGAAAAATTCCCCTGGTCGGTAAAACTGGAGTACCCTACCTCTCAGCGGGTAAGGGAATCGGCCTTTCCGGCCATGTGGGGAAAAAAGAAAATATTAGTTTGTCATACCAAAGTTATTAGAAAACTCTAATATTCTTCTATCCCTGAAATATACCCTTTGAATTGAATTTCTTTATTTATCATATTTACAATAATTTTTATATTTTTTAATATTATATTTTTTTCAATATTTTGCATATTTTGAAAAATAAAAAATTTATATCGAATAATTTTGATAAAAAAATAAACTGAAGATGATAATGAATTTATTCTCTATTTTTGACCCTACATCAAGAATTTTTAATTATTCATTAAATTGAATTAGAACTATTCTAGGAATTTTATTTATTCCCTAATTAAACTGATTTTCACTACCACAAATTAATATTTTAATAATAAAAATCCCAATAAGAATTCATGATGAATTAAAAATTTTATTAGGAACAAATCAACCTAAAGGAAGAACTTTATTGTTATTATCGTTATTTTTTTAAATTATTTTCAATAATTTGTTAGGATTATTTCTTTATATTTTCACAAGAACTAGTCATTTAGTATTAACTTTAACCTTAGCTCTTCCTTTATGATCAAGATTAACCCTTTAAGGCCCAGCGGTTTCGATCGAAACCACTTTTGTATTCGAACGTTCATAACTTTGTCAAAAATCAATATATTTTTGATTTCTAAACGCCAACGACCCACAAATTTATACTACTTTGTCGAAAAAATTTATGGTGCAATAAATTGATAACAATTTTGTAATTATAACAATATAAACAAATGAATGTTCGTGGTAAGAATTGAAAAAAAATTGCGAATTATCAAATTACGTGGGGCTAGGTTCATAAAAATGATCACTCGGGAGATTTTGAGGTCGCTGATTATGAATCCGATGTCAAATTTGAAAAATTTTCAAAATTCAAAATGACGGATCTAATATGGCGGACGACTTTTTCGAAAATCGATCCAATTGGCCTGGAACTCGTTACTCGGTGGTTTTCGGGGTCGCTGATGACGAATCCAACGGCAGATTTCCAAAATTCAAAATGGTGGATCCAATATGGTGGACGAATTTTCGAAAAGTCGATTCAATTGGCCTGAAATTTGTCACTCAGGGGTTTTCGGGGTTGCTAATTACGAATCCGATGTCAGATTCTCAAAATTCGATATGGCGGATCCAATATGGCGGACAACTTTTTTGAAAATGAATCAAATTGGCCTGAAATTTGTTACTCGGGGGTTTTCGGGGTCGCTGGTTACGAATCTGATGTTAGTTTTCCAAAATACGAAATGGCGGATCCAAGATCAGTAATAACTTTCGTTACTACTGATAATTAAAAGAAAACAAATGCCTAACCCGGGAAAAAATGATTTTGTATGATCATATATGATTATATATAATCACTTATATATGATCAGATCCAAAAATTGGCCAGGGCTAATCATATATGATTATATATAATTATATATAATCAGATATGATCAGATCTAATCATTTGTTTTAGACAAATTAAAATAAAACAGTCAATTAAATTAAAAAAATATGTAAACTATAGTTTTTATATCTTTTTATCCTACATGCGTCAAAATAACCCCATATCGAGCATGTCTTACGGGACAGAAGACTCAAATATCTCCCTCGGCCGTGATATGTTACTCGACGCATGCGCAGACACGCGATTTGGTTACTTATCAAACCTAGGGAGCAAAAGTGCGCGTCATAGGCATGATATGAACGCATTAAATGAAGCTGTCAGGGAGACAGGCGCGATTTTGATTCGGGTGAAGCTGCCCTCGCTTCGCTCGGGCAACAAACTTCACCCGAATCAAAATTGCGTACGTCACCCCAACAGCATCGTGTACTAATGCGTTCATATTATCATGCCTACGCGCACGTTTGCTTCTTAGGCTTCATACCTAACCAAATCGCGTGAAAGCGCATGCGACGACTACATATCACGGCCGAATGAGATATGTGAGTCTTCTATCTCGTAAGACACGCTTCAAATGGGGTTAGTTTGATGCATGTATGAGAAAAAAATATCGTATGTCGTTCGGGAGAGAGGCGCGATGTTGATTCGGGTGAAGCTGCCCTCGCTTCGCTCGCGCAGCAAACTTCACCCTCATCAAAATCGCTCACCTCTCTCCCTAACAGCATGATGTACTATTTGTATGTCGCAATGATTGGTAATTATGATTATTGCTGATATTCAACTTTTTTTGTCGATGAAAAATTGTCACTTTTTCCATACTGGGATTTGAACCCGGGTCCTTCTGCGTATCAGTCGAAGCTTCTACCACTGTGCTACGTCAAGTATATTGAATAGATGAATCTTCCAGAATGCTATGTATTTGTCACGAAAATTTTACGAATCTTAACGATGCACTTAATATTGATTATGATAATCGAACGATTCTTGAATTGTTTTTGTATTTCATCATATATGGACCTCTATATGATTATAAGATATGGACTTATATCAGTTATGTCTCATCAGATCTGATCATATATATAGTCCTATATATAATTAGACATGAACTTATATCAGTTTTGTCTGATCTAACTCAATTATATATAGACCTATATATGATTATATATAGTTCCATATATAAATATATATGATCATATATGATCCCATGTATAATCATATATTATCTCATATATAATCATATGTATTTATATATGATTAGACAAAATCATTTTTCCCCGGAAATGCAATATCAGGCTCAGGAGTGAATGACTCACGCTATTAGTAATTATCGAAATAATACAAATGCAGAATCGAGAAACAGGTACAGAAAGTCAACTTTTGAACCTTTCGCCCGCCATCCCGAATAAGCCATTTTGTATGTTGGAAAATTAACACTAGATCTGTGAACAGTAAAAGATTTGTAACCCCGTAAAAGTTTGAGTGGTCATTTTCTGGAGCCCAAGTGAACTTATTAAATTTTCGTCCGCCATATTGGATCCGCCATTTTGAATTTCGAAAAACTAACATCGGATTCGTAATCAGCGACCTCGAAAACCCCCGAGTAACAAATTTCAGGCCAATTGGATCGATTTTCGAAAAAGTCCACCATAATGGATCCGCCATTTCGAATTTGGAAAATCTGACATCGGATTCGTAATCAGCGACCCCGAAAACTCCTAGATACAGAATGTGACGGAAATTGTGTTACCTCAAAAAAGTCGGGCCTTAAAGGGTTAAGCGAAACAGGACTTCGCGCCCGCTCAAGAGGTACGAAAAGTTGTACTTCACGCCCATGACACGAAATAGTTATTTTCGTACCATGGGCGTGAAGTACAACTTTGCGCCCGCGGGTGATAGAACACGCCAGAACGTAGCCGGCCCGAGGGTCGCGCGATCATCCCAAGGGTGTTCAGTTGTACGCCCGCGGTGCGAACATTATTTCTTGTCATGGTGGCGTAAAGTACTAACGCATTTTTGGCCTTGTTTTGCAAGCGTCAAATTCGACTCTACGCCCGGTGTATGTAAATAAAAACTATTTCCATACGCGACGCCCAATGCGTACTTTACGCTTACTATGACGAAAATAACTATTCCTCAACACATGCGCCCTAAGTCCTTCTTTGCGCGCCGTCTACAGGCACCCACAGTAGACTTCTGCGCACAGGTATGCTGAAACCGGCTTCCGTGCCCACAGACGGCACACAGACGAGAACCTTCCGTTGCATGTGTTGGAAAAAATAGAGTTCGATAAACGAGCTCAAGGCAGCAATTCCTTACTTGTGTGAAGGCGCCCCACTGGCTGCCTTCGGTTCGCCTTCGGGCCCGTTCGGGCCTTCACACTCGCACGCAAATTGCTGCTTTTGCTGCGAGACTTTACCGAGTCTCTGGATTTTGTGGTGATTAATGACGTATTCTTAGTATCATACGTGAAACTCATAACTATATTCTGAATGTTTCAGTGGCGCTGATGATCGATCGGCATATGTAAATCTTCTAAAGGAATTGAGACTCGCATTCGAAGGGGAGGCCATGAGTTCCGGACAGCCAAAATTGTTACTGACCGCAGCAGTCCCTGCTAGTTTCGAAGCAATTGCAGCAGGGTAATCTTGATATCTTCTTACCTTTCTGTTTAAGGGACGTAATCGAAGCTTATTTCCCCAAATACGTGCACATAATTTTCACCTCATTTTTGGATTTCATCATGAGCGTTACTTAAACAGCATTTTATATTGCAATGTTGGACCTCATCAGTCACGATATTTTTCATTTTTTCTCGTGTTTATCTAATCGATGAGCCCCACCCTGACGAAAAAAACCCTCAAATTTAAGGGATTAATTCGCACTCCCAAAGTTTTGGGTGTTTACTATGAAAACTCAGGGTTTATACTATCAAATTTTACCCCCAAATACAGGGTCAACCCTAAGTTTTCATGGTGAACCCCCAAAACTTGGGAGTGCGAATTTACCCCTTAAATTTGAAGGTTTTTTTTTCTGTAAGGGCATTCTGTAATTTGGTATTAATTCTACAGACAACCGTGTCCAAGTTTGACTTCCTGTAGGTGTATTGATAGGTTATCTTTATTGAAAAAAAAATTGGAGAAAAAAAAATTATATATTTTCGCCAGAACCTTACGAATCTTATTCAATACACCATTGAGACAGTCAGGAAGGACGCCGCGGAATAGGCCTGTAGGTCGGACATTCTCCCACGAGGTCAAAAATGTCAATTTTTGACAAAAATCGAAATCCTCTCACTTTGACTCCGCGTATTTTCTAAACGGTTCGTCCTAAAAATCTGGTCGTGTGCTCATTGTATTCGTTGGTTCTTTCTCTACAAGATGGCCGCCTTGGATAGAGAAAAAACAGGGTTTTAGAACATTTTTCCCAGATTTGGGACTTTTTTGGTCAATTTTGAGTGTTTTTGGCAAATATTTCTGCAGGTATTCGTCGTGGGTGAAATCTGTGGCCATATTCTTGTTCCTTGGTCAATTTTACAATGAGAAACCAATTTTTGTTCACTCAGTACAAAAATCCTCTGCGTAATCAAAAATACCCAAATTCAAGTCGTAAATGTGAAAAAAAACGAAAAATAGCTGTGGCTAAGCCAATAAATTTTTGCGGGGCCTAATAATTTGGCTCTTGACTACTCTCTAGGTGAGTAACAAGCCCACAAAAAATCAGCCGAATCGAAGGGGGTCGGACACAGGTCCGGCTTGTCTTGAATAATTTTACTCTTTGGGTCCAAGTTGGGAACACTTTGGACTAACCCTGGTACAAATTTCAAGTGAATCGGTCAAGGCGTCTGGAAATGGCAGGTTATGCTAAGGGGGGGGGGGGGGGATTCAATTTTGTTAAGTAGTTTATTTATTCGTTCTCTTTTTTTTTCCATGTCCTCGGTTTATCCTTGTGGTACACGTGCATGTATATCAAGTGTAACTAGGCCTGGCGTCTTTTGCGACTAGCGGTCGGGCAAAGCCCACGGCGCCATCGTACGACTGTTCTGACCGATCCGAAACGTTCTCCGATTGGACGTTTCTTCGCCAACCAACGGTCTCCGCTAAATTAGCGGAGTTAGCGGAGTTAGCGGAGAGTCACAGAATCGCAACCCAGTACGTAATAATCACGTAACAGACAGGTATTCAACACGTGTGAATGTTCGCTACAGATACGTGACTTCTGCAATATTGCGGATACGTTATTCCTTAATGTATCTGAAATATATAATATACGTATAATAGATTCCAGATACTCACTAGATGTGCAGTATTCTTTCAAAATAAAATGGGTTAAAAAAATCAAGGTAATACTGATGGTTTAGTGCTAGCGCGAAGCTCAACTGGTTCATGCTCGTGCTTGTAGCCACGATGTCGCGTTATTTGTAGTCAAGCGTCGCTCAGATATCGCAGTATTTTTTCGTTTCGCTGACTGCTCTTTAAATGTTTGCATGATCTATGTGTCTCTTCTATCCGATGTATTTCTCTTCGTCTTACAGCTAGTACGTCAGTATCGATTTCGAATTTTGAATGAACCCGCCTGTTAGTTATACTTAGATCACCTTTTTATTGAATGAATACTTTCCCTGACTTACGGCATTGAAACCAACAACCGCATCTCTCTATAAGTATCTATTTCATCATATAAAATAGCGGCGAATAGGTATCCCACACGGCACAGAACATTTCCGTTCGGTATCGGGAACGTTATCAACTTTCGTGTTCTTAACCCGTCCTAACATTCATGAAGTTGACTCTGAGTTAAATTGCACTTGTCACAGCCATAAAACGTTGCAGGCAGTTACTTCTCGTGGATAAAATAAGAAGCTTCTGAAATAATATTACGTTTTAAGAGATGGAGCAGATACAGTTGGGACTCCCAATAAAAGGGCTCTCAATAAGAGCGCTTCCCCTAATCCGTGGCCGAGCAGTACCCCCACTACCGTGCTTGTTTATTGAGAGACTGGTTTACGTTCCGAGCGAGCTTTTCAATAAAGAGTGGGGGTACCACATTTCTCGGAAATTCCTTCTCCTACAGCGCCGTAGCGCTCTTATTGGGAGTCCCGACTGTATATTGCAGAAACATTTCAAATGAGTCGCCTTACTCATGGAGTAAGTTCCGCATTCGCTGCTATGTACAAGTTCGACGTGAGGGTCTCTCGAAAGTCAAAACATGCTGCCTGAGTACAACATGAGCTCGGCTGGGCTAATAGCCCAGTCAATCTAGAATGTTGATACATCGGCATATAAAGATAAAATTTATAGTATCAAATTTACACCAATCGATAGCTGGAAGGTCCCTTTATGGATATAGTAATTTGTATCCGCTCAATTTTCCCGTCCGGATTATTAATTATTGAAAAAAAAAAAAATATAAAATTTGCGCCCGACCGACTTTGACCCTGGATTGGTCCTATCTTACTCACTCAATAAAAAAAATGAAATTATCAATTAATGGCGGGGCCAATTTTTCATCAAATTCAATCGATAAACTGTGAGACTATATAAAGAATCAATTTATGATAATTTTTGCAAGTAATTTGTGAGCATTTTGCGCCAACGCGTAAGCTGATCGGCGCGCCACGCTTCATGGCGATTGTGATTCAGACAGCGTGATTTTTTTTTTGCGTTAGCACAAGAAGCTCACAAATTACTTTAGAAAATTATAATAAATCAATCGTCTATTTTCTCTTTAGAGGTTTATTCCTCGCCTTAAAGACATGATATCGGTAAGGCTCATATTTATTCATAATCCAGACATTAGAATATTGTTTCAGAAGCATTCGTGTTCACGAGTAGTAAATTTACAAGACATTTCCTTAAAATTAATTTACGAATACTTCAAATTTACTCAACAATTTAGCAAATTCGAATACAATTTTGTGTTTTTCCCATGAAAGTTCAGTGAAATCAAGAATTTATTTGTCAATTTATAGAACAAGCTTAGCAGTTTACTTTGCTACACCACATTTGTAATTTTGCAAAACTTTTGTGTACCCAGTAAACGAAACTGGATTGGCGAATCCGTTTTTTTGAGATTCCAGATTGAAATAAATTAAAAAGAATTCAAATTGATGTGAATATCGGTTCTTTTCTATCCGTTTCAATCCGAAATCTCAAAAAAACGGATTCGCCAATCCAGTTTCGTTTACTGGGTAGTAAATGTGTTGTAAATTCACAATCATTTTTCACAGTGCACTTGTGCCTGTTATACATCACACTTGTAAAAATTTTTCAACTTTGAAGGGCAATGTCTCATGTTCGAGACATCTAATCGGTATGGCACTTGCAGACTCGTCTTCTAGACATTGGAATCAATCGATACATGTTTTTTCCAGGTGTGTACAGTCAACCAAAAGGAACCTGACGCGCCGTCGGTACGGTGATCGTGCAACCGTACACGTTTGTTTTTAATTGTTTTCAAGTTGGTATGAAATTCAGACATCTGTCAAGCGATGAATCAGCTCTGTTTGATTTCTTTCGGAGAACGTCAATTCACTAACCTGAAAGGTGATTAATAAAATCGTCACATCGGATAACCCTAAAATGCGCGAATATGTTTCCTAATTAGGTGGCTCCTAAAATAACCTAGTTCTCGTTGAGTGATTTAGGGGGTCCCTTACGGAAAAAAACCCTCAAATTTAAGGGGTAAATTCGCACCCCCAAAGTTCTGGGGGTTCACCATGAAAACTCAGGGTTGACCATAAAATTTTACCCCCAACTCAGGGTTCGCCCCGTATTTGGGGGTAAACCCTGAGTTTTGATGGTGAACCCCTAAAACTTTGGGGGTGAGAATTTACCCCTTAAATTCGAGGGTTTTTTCCGTGAGGGTAGGAGATGAGGCTGAATTTAGCGGCCGGAGCTAGCGGCCGTTGAAAGCCACGAAGTTATTGCAAGCGAATATCGAATTGAAATTTCGTATTCAACGCACGACTAACATTCGAACTGAGAGAAAAATCAAAATCCCGGGAGACAACCTTTGGAGAATTATGAAATATTGGTAATCGCTC
Organism: Tenthredo livida; assembly: GCA_963992785.1. Classification (NCBI taxonomy): domain Eukaryota; kingdom Metazoa; phylum Arthropoda; class Insecta; order Hymenoptera; family Tenthredinidae; genus Tenthredo; species Tenthredo livida. Next base: position 28,969,956 of record OZ023064.1, read on the forward strand.
ACTAACGGCCTAGCGGCCGCTAGCTCCGGCCGCTAGATTCAGCCTCGTGGGTAGGAGGGCCCTGAAGACTTACTGTGATATTCTGTCATGAAATTCGATCGATTCTTAATCCTCCTGAAGTGTTAGGTGAAACATGGTGAAGCGCATAAGATCTGAACCTGAAATTTCCAACTCAAGCCTAGATACAGGAGTTACGCACCAATGATGTTCGCCAGCTATGAAAATTTTGGCAATGCGTTCAGAGCACTTGGGCGAAGAGTCCCAAGTGTGGGACACACGCTGCATTATCAAGTCTTGGGTCCAACTAAGACATCCTTCTGGTACTTACGCCATATATTCTCATTTCAATGCTCGCCTTGGCTAAAATATCTCCAGTAACAAATCAGGCACAAGTCAACAAATAATTAAATAACGTAAATAAAAATACATGTAGCGTTATATTCCTAGATGATGACAATGCAACGAAGTCAATAAGACTGTATGCCACAAGGCAAGGCATCTAGAAGTGCAGCGGTTCGACTATCTGGTGAAATCCCATGATCACAACCTAATCGACAACGCTGGGGCGGAATTGGGACGCAGATGGACACGAGTCAGACGTAAAAGAAGAAAGGGTCTGTGTCGACGCACGGGGAGAACTCCTGGCAGTATATGTTCCCGCCGGTATAACAGACTCCCCGCACAAAAGAGGATTCTTTCACCGTAAATGCGGGCGCAAAATCTGCCCGCACGAGAAGGCAAACGTCCCGTCTTATATTTTCGGTAACGCCACCTTCCCCATATACGGTGAACTATTGGTCCTGCCAAGACTTCCCGCGAGTGCGGGAAGTTAGAGCGCCCGGAGCGGATCTGAAAAGGCCCCGAAAACGTAGGGAGAAGAGATTTCCGCGCGGAGGCGCCACAGTACCCGGAGTTCTCCCCGTGCGAGTTCATGCAGCATGGGAAGAGTTAGGCCAAAGGCCAGAATATACTGCAGCGATAGTGGGATCTATGCGTCATCGAGTGCGGGATGTATTGGTGAAGCGGGGTGGATCCATAAAATACTGAGCGAGGCATGGGTACTAGGGTGGTCATTAAATGGGTTTTTTTTGGAATTTCGATGTTGAATGGCCTTCAATCGGTTCTTAATGTGGAAAAAATAATTCTCTAATTTTTTCAGATTCTTATTTTGACTCCCTGTGAGCCCTATTTTCACATGAACTTTTTTCAATTCGTAAAAATCCTAATTCGAGTTGCGTCTAATTTAAATCAGCGAGATTGCATCGGATAAGTTTTATTAATGGATATTACACACAGCTCGAGTGAAAAAATTGAAATTATGATTTCACATATTTTAACATGTCGATTCATTATTTTCTATTGATTTTTCTTCCGTTGAAGATGAAATTTTTCATTTCATCATTTTTTAATACAGCTTATTCTCTTGTATTGGTGAACTTGATGTTACTTTGGGTCTCCGTCTTAGGTATTTCACATGAGTGCTCAATATTTCAATGTCACAGTTCTGTAGCTGATTCTGTCATCAATTTTTTGTCGTGAATAGTTTGAAATTCCTGCGAAAAAAAATTAAAGCCATCGCTAGAGATTCAATCAACGTGTATTATGTTTGACTTGAATTCATATCGTTCAATTCTTAACGCCAAGCTTAAATAGTTATATTACTAAAAAAATGGATAGAAAATATCTAACTGAATTGAAACACCCCACGACTCGTATGAAATAATACGATTCTTGACTATGTTTCACATAAATATGAATATTATCGTTAATTATTTGATTCAGCCTTGTTGAGTAGAATTTTAATATAAAAATTACTTGAATTAGGATTTTTACGAATTGAAAAAAGTTCATGTGAAAATAGGGAGTCAAAATAAAAATCTGAAAAAATTAGAGAATTATTTTTTCCACATCTGGACCCGATCAAAAGCCATCCAACATAACTTTCCATTTAACAACCTATACTGTATATAATGTATAATAGAACCTAGAGTTCATGGTTATACGTTGTGTTCTAGTCAAAGTAGGAACAACGAGACCTGTTTCTACAACTTGAGAGCCTATTGTTCATATTAACCCTAGAACGACAAACCGGGGTATATATCTACCCCAGGCAAACTTCGAAAAATGACGTTTTGGCAGTTTTCTTAGCGCTTTCAGGTATTTAAATCGATTTTCCACCGACTGAACCCTGATGAAATTGAACTTACTTTTCACCATCCTCTTCAGCATGAAAAAATGAAGAGATTCATCTACTCACGAGTCTCATTACTGCTTTCAGAACGATTTTACGAACACGAAACGCATGGGGTAAATATTTATCCCGGTTTGTAGTTTAAAGGTAGAAAAAATGGGTTTGTAGTTCTAGGGTTAATGGTTGATCATGATAATTATATAATAATGAATTAATTTTCAAAGATTAGCTTGAATAATGTCGTGTTCTTCTCTCATTGACTTCGATTTATTGTAATCATCTAGAAATACAACGCTACATGTATATTTATTCACGTTATTCAATTAGTTGTTAACTTGTGCCTGATTTGTTATTGGAGATATTTCAGCCAAGGCGAGCATCGAGATCAGAATATATGGCGTGAGTACCAGAAACATGGTCTCAGTTGGACCCAAGACTTGATTATGCAGCGTGTATTCGACACTTGGGATTCTTCGCCCGAGTGTTCTGAACACATTGCCAAAATTTTCATAGCTGGCGAACATCATTGGTGTGTCACTCCTGTATCTAGGCTTGAGTTGAAAATTTCAGGTGCAGATCTTATTAGTTCAAACTAACCCTTCAGAAGGATCAGAAATTGATCGGATTTCATAAAAAAAATATCACAGTAAGTTTCATTCGGGCCCTCCTATAACCCTTTTAACACTTCACGAGCACTAGGTTATTTTAGGAGCCGCCTAATTCGGAACAACGATTGTGCATTTCGGGGTTATCCGATGTGACGATTTTATTATTATTCAAGAGGTTAGTGAATTGAAGTTCTCTGAAAAAAAGAACAAACAAAGCTGATTCATTGCCTGAGCAGATGTCTAAATTTCATACGAACTTGAAGACAAATAGAAACAACGTGTATGTGCGTATGCTCGTCCTCAACCTTCCGTGAGTGTATATACTTACCCTGATGGCTTTTTATATACGCAGATTACCCCGTATGCGTACCATACAAAGACAGTATTGGTATAAGGATTGTCCGAAGACGGTAACAACACGTTCTTTTCACTACATAAAGACGGTATTTTTGGGTCGAAAATGAACAAATTTTCAACGGTAGGTATTTGTAGGTGGTACGGTATGAAACCCGAATGTTCCCCGCTTACAAAATACTTACAGTTGAAAAAAATATCCATTTAATAATATTTTCACAACAAGATCGCAACTAAATTACTAATGGCCAGTTTCACCAATGACAAATAACTTTTATTTGTCAATTACACTCGAACCCCCGCTATTTGACCGAGTCGGGACCGAGCATTTCTGCTATTTGACGAAAGTAGGGGCCCCCTACTCCTTGTGGACGGTTTTTTGCGCAGCCAGTTTACGCCACTCCGCGTCACTCACGGCCCTGATGTTAAGGGGAACGCTGCCGAATAGTGAGGGTTAAGCCCGTCAAATAGTAGAAGGCGAGCGTAGTCAAATAGCGGAGTTCGTTAAACAGCAGGTGGTCAAATAGCGGGAGTTCGAGTGTAACTTCATTCACTGATTTAGGAATTGCATTTTTATTTTGAAAACATAGTTCTATTGGGCTAATCATGTTATAAAACATAATGATGTTATATTTTTATCCATAGAATAAATTAATCCAAAGTGTTGTAAGTACGCATACATACAGTTCGAACTTTGTTCATTTTCGGCGCAAAACTACCGTATTTAAACCATTTGAGACGTATCATAATGATAGTAAGTGGGTAAACAGCCGGTATATCCACGGTAGCTGAAGGTATATTGAGCGTTTATCAAAAGCCGTCAGGGTGGGGATACCGAAACACTATGGCATGGTCATGATCGGTGATGAGACATTTTTTTCAATCATTGGATGACAAAATCAACTTTGAGCTCGTATTTCAAGAGAGCATCAATACAATATGGCGGACAGTTTGACATACAACTTCTACATACTTTGGCTATCAGAGGGTTCATTCTGTAGCGGAAATAACGGCAAAATAGCACTGAAATCATGGAAAACAATAGGCGGTTGCCAATGAGCTGCTCCTATTTCATGGATTGAAATTGTTTTCTGCGGCTATTTCGCAGTTATGAAGTTACAGAATCGACCCCCTGATGTATAATATAAAACAAGAATTAGCTTTGAACTCATTCCCCAGTTTTTTTTTTTACACATTCAAAAAATTGCGCAGCGCAACGCTGACACCTACGGGCCGCCATACTCGCGCTGCCCTTTTATTTATAACACTAACTAACTTCTCGAAAAGTTTTTTTTTTTTTGCTGGCTCTCAGTCTTATACTCGTACGACGGTTCACTCATCAGTGTAGAATATTACTAGGCCATGAAACGTTTCAGGTGCGCTTCCTGAATATATTCGGGACACATGCAAAATCTCATAGTCTGAAGGCCGAAATTCACACTCCGATCCATTTCTGGATTGCAACAGTAAGTAGATTTTTGCGTATCATTTCGGAAATCTATCTGGGTTGCGATTCCGTAACTTTTGCTAACTTGCTAATTTGCTAACTTTTTGATAACTCAGCGAAGACCGTTGGTTGGCTGAGCAGGGTCCCATCGGAGGTCGTTATACGAGTCGGTCGTACGGTGGCGCCGTGGGCTTTGCCTGTCGCTAGTCGTAACAAACGCGAGGCCCACTGACACTTGATATACATGCATTGATACATGTGAACCACATGTGCCACAAAAGGATAAATCGCGTAGATGAAAATGAAGAAATATAGTGAATAAATGAACCAAAATATTGGACTGCGCTGAAACTGCTTGTATAACATTATGAGATCAACTTTGGACTTGTAGGCTATCGATGATAATTTTCTCCCACCGATTGAATATATTTAACATCTCCCCAAATATAAAGCGGATAAATGCACTTTCATCTATGATGAATTTTTGTCCCGTATATGCTTTACCTTGTGTGACAGTTAGTTAAATATTTCTACAATGAATCACACAGAGATATGTATTATAATATTTATTTTACCTTCTATGAACGTACAGCGTAAAAGTATGATGCATTATCATGGAATATTATTTCATTTACATCGTTTATAAATCATTAATCACAATATTAATCATTATTATTTAGCTATATTAAAAATTGCCTTTTTTTAATCAGTCTGAAGGTTGACTAACCCCTTAACCAGGCATTAGGTGCCTATTGTAATTCTGTCATTAATTTTTAGAATGCTTCGAAGTTACCTATAATCAAAAGATTCTTGTGTTTTTGTTAATAACTTGTTATTTCAATAATAGTTAGGAAAATGAATATTTGGATTTTGTTCTTTCATAAATTTTCAATAATTTGTTGATTTATTATAAATGGAGTTTATCTGATCATATTATGATATTTTTCACTTCAGTATAAGCAATTCTGTGATTTACTGTAAAATTGAGTAAAGTTTCTGTACTGATTCATATCTCTCTTTCTCAAAAAATCTCGATGTTACTTCCGTCCCTATAGTGTGTTACTTCAGTCCTGACGCTGAGGACGAAAGTGACATTCGACACTTTTTCCTCGCAGCCTTGTAATTGTTAGAAGCCAAGATATATTATATCAAACTATGATGTACATTTGTAGAATATAGACGAAAGTTTCGGAGGACTTCAATTATTCTATCGAAAATATGATTGATAGCTAGAAATCAGAGTTTGAAAAAAAGTGTTACTTTTATACCCGGTCTCCCCTAATCTAGCAAAAACCTAATATTCATCTTCTATAAAACTAATTTACATGCATATATGTTGTTATAATTTCGTAGATATGTATAGAATTATATAAAGTTACATAGAATTATGTAGAGTTCTATATACGATCCAAGACAAGCTTATATGTGAGTTTTATAGAACTCTATATAATTATATATGACTGTATAAAGTTATATATAATTATATAGAGTTCTATAAAACTTACATATCAGCTTATTTTGGATCCTGTATAGAACTCTGTATAATTATATACAGGGTGTCCCATTTTAAAAAATGCAGCCGAATATCTCGGAAAGTATTGGTTGCAGAGAAAAATATTTCAGATCAAAGTTGTTTGGTTTCGAGGGGGACAGATTCTGATGATATTGGCTTTTTTGTAGGTGGAGGCGTTAAGGTGATATGAAGGTCAACTTTTGTTTTTTGAATGGAATCATGTATTTATTATTGATTTATCAGATCGGGCGTTAAATTTTACATCAAAAAGCACTGCTGAACTGATGTCCTAACATGAACGGTTCCGTAGATATTTCATTTTTCTCAAAATAAGTTTGTGAGTGTTCATGTTTCGGTTGATGTATGTACGATCAACCTTCAAGCATTGACAAGATGCTCGAACACATTACCTTCTTGGTTGATACACAATTGCAGCCTATTTTCGAAACTTTCAACCGTTTTGAGAAGGACAATTCTCGGAATACTTCTACAGGCATCACAAACGCTCACAAACTTATTTTGAGAAAAATGAAATATCTACGGAACCGTTCATGTTAGGACATCAGTTCAGCAGTGCTTTTTGATGTAAAATTTAACGCCCGATCTGATGAACCAATAATAAATACATGATTCCATTTAAAAAACAAAAGTTGACCTTCATATCACCTTAACGACTCCACCTACAAAAAAGCCAATATCATCAGAATCTGTCCCCCTCGAAACCAAACAACTTTGATCTGAAATATTTTTCTCTGCAACCAATACTTTCCGAGATATTCGGCTGCATTTTTTAAAATGGGACACCCTGTATAACTTTATAGAGTTATATGTAATTATATAGAGTTTCATCTAGGATCCAAAATAAGCTTATATGTAAGTTTTATAGAACTCTATATAATTATATATAACCTTATAGAGTTATATATAATTATATAAAGTAATATAAAATTATATAGAGTTCTATAAAACTTATATATAAGCTTATTTTGGATCCTATATTGGATCTATATGATTCTATATAACGCTATGAACTTGACATGATTACATAGAGTTCTATAAAAGTTACATGGATTTTTATATATAATTCTATATAATTTTTATATAATGCTATATGGGTGGATTTCAAGAAGTGGGCCAAAATAGCCTGACAATTCAGAAGAAAACAACATTGACATTTCATTAAAGTAGTATACATTTTCTAATCGTGTGAAGCCCCTACTTCAAATATCTGACACACGCAACGCTCTTTTTGAATGAAATTTCGTAATATTTCACAATATTTATTGGAAAACGGCAGTTTATTCATGAACGCAATATTCTTCATAAAGTGTGATGTTTGTATTTTTCATGTAAAGTAAACCGACTAGATTGAAATTAATACCTCTTCAGCTTTTCAAGAGCACTTCAAGAATACTAAAAATTCAAAAGAAGGAGTGTCGCCGAAATTACAAATGCGCCGCCGAAATTGCATACGCATCACAGAAATTACTTTTTACGGGATGTCGTGGCAGAATAATAAGCTTTTTATGGAACAAAAGGAAATATTTATTGAAATAGATGCATAAAACGGAACTTGACGTCAAGAAAAGAAACATGTAATTCCGTAACGTCGCCGGAATTACCGTCGCCGAATGTACATTTTGACGTTGAAATATTTCCCGCGAATTTCTACGTACAGTAAGAATATCAACATTGAAGATAGCTCACACAAACAAGCAAAATATCACATGAAAAATAGAATATTGGAATTCCCATAATAAATAATCGTTTTAGTCCAGTCGCCGAAATTACGGTGAATAAGTGTGACAAGCAAATTATTGCCTTATAAACTTTGTTTTGTCTGTCAAGGATAAAATAATAGAGAACTCATGGTACGAGGCTGATATCACATACACATCCAGAAACCATTGACAGCTAAAACATACCACTAGCACTTCCTGCCGAGTGTGTGTAATAGTAAACTTGAGCCGTCGCCGAGATTACTAATAAAGTAGGTTCACAGGTTTTCTCTCACTTTTCTCACATTTGGTTAAATACTTTTCAAAACTGCTTGTCTTTTATGTAAACTTAGGTCTTGGAGATTTGAAATGAATGGGTGCAAAGTTCTCAGACATAGCATTCCATTTTTTACAAACGTGTAAAGTTGAGAAACGGACTTTACGTCACGTCGCCGAAATGACATTTTGACTGTTTGAAAGTTAAAAAAGGAATGTTAATCTTCTTCGAAATGCTTTACGATTTTTTTTTAAGTGAAGTAAACCAGTCTACACCGAAAAAATATATAATCAGGCATATTTAGATGAACATATTGGAAATAGGAAGTGGTTTCACGTTTTGGCCCACTTCTTGAAATCCACCCATATAATTATGTATAATTAAATAAAACCATTTTCATTCGGGTGTGCCTGTGCTCATCCATAAAAGAATTGTGAACCGCACGTTTACAAAAGTTCTGAAACTTGGCCGTTTTCAAAAATTGATAGAAAATATTAGAAAAAGCTTGTTCAACTATTAAAATGTTTTGATACGGTTCGCATATCATAGTATGTAATTAATAGTGTATGTATTTGACTTTATGACATTATTTATTACTGTAGTCATTTCAAAACTGAAGGTTTGGATCGAATAACGCCTTTCGCGCTCGAGCCGATCAGATAAGCCCCCGAACGTATGCAAGCGCCGCTGAGCGCGGAGAAAACTTTTTAGACCAGTCCCTTTATGCAATTTCAGGGCTTCGAATGACACTGATTGTGGAAAAAAAAATAAAAAATTGAAAACCCGAAAAAATTTCGAAAAAAAACACGTCTCTGTATCTTTGGCGTCGAACCCCGAGTCGAAATTTAGCGCCTACTTTAACACTCATAGCATCCTGAGCCGAAATTTAGCGCCTACTTCAACACTCATAGCAACCTGAATCGAAATTTAGCGCCTATTTTGATACTCATAGCATCCAACTCAACGTCTCTAGATCCTATTTAGACCTCAAACTCCTATTTTGAACCTACAAGTCCTCCATAGTCGAAATTTAGCGCCGACTTTGATACTCATAGCATCCAACTCATAACGTCTCTATAAATCCTATTTAGACCTCAAACTCCTATTTTCGATCTAACAACTCTGTAGGGTTTAGTGAGGGTCTTGCGAGGTTCTCGTGAGATCCTCATTTAACCCTCAATGCAGCCGTGCACCGCTACGCGGCAGGGTGTAGTGAGGGTCTTTCGCGGTTCTCGTGTAATCCTAATTTCACCCTCAATGCAGCCGTGCACGGCCGCTACGCAGCAGGGTGTAGTGAGGGTTTTGCGAGGTTCTCGTAAGATCCTCATTTGACCCTAAAATGCTGCATTTGTCTGGTAACTATGAGTTTTAGGCGCTAAAGAGGGTTTTAATTCCCATACAAAATAAACCTCACAAGACCCTCAAAAACATCTCAACCTCCCGAATTTGAGGTTCTAAGCAGGCGTTGAAGTTCGACTCGGGACGCTGCTCAGACGGAGGCAGATAGACCATAGTTGACTGGACCTTTTTGTAGGGCGTTAAATTTTTCACAGAAAAGTCGGCGACGGCATGTATCCATAGTCGATATGCGATGCGTTTGACTATCGTTAGAAATATTTAAGCAGCAGTCCACGGTGTATTGATCTCCACTTCTGTTTTTTCGAATTTGTTCTTCGAAAAAAGCTAAAAACAAAAAAACAGGTTGGGGCGACAGCCCAGACATTGTAAATTTTGGTTTAAGAATTTTCATTTATGACGAAGAATTTCTGAGAATTTTTTCAGATATTATTTCGATCAAGGTCATCGAGGTGTTCGAAAAAGAACTTTGGAAATTCATGACGCGCTCTAATTCATTTCAAAAAATCTGAAAAAAATTCTGATTGCTATTTAGAGTCAGAAAATGATACAAAAAATCGCGCACCAGATCTGAGAGGTTGACGGTCAGGACCAGGTCGATTTGGCATGGAATGCCCCATGTACAATACATAAAAAGAATTGCGGCGTATAAAGACTCATGGTACGGAAATGAAAAAATCAAATCGACGCTAATTGCATGGATCCAAAAATTAGCTATGAAAAATTCTTGTCGCTGAGGGTTGCTGAATACACTTACATTATATACAGGGTAATTTGCTAACGTCCGATCGCTCAAGGCGGGGTTACACGGCTTATAGTTCGATGAGCTCGGCTCTACTCGTTGAGGTTCATTCTAGTGCGAGTATTTAAGTCTTGACTGTTCCCACGACGCGAAGATTGGCGAGCTGGCGCGACTTATGTAGGTTTGTCCGCGCCTTCTGAATGTTATTCTTCACCTGTTTGAACCAGCGCCGTGCGAAGGGGGGGGGGGGGAAGGGGGCGCTCGCCCCGGGCGCCAACTTCAAGGGGCGCCAAAATGTGAGGGGGTGAAAATCTTGAACCACGCTAATAACATGTACCAAGATCGCTTTAGCCGGTCCCGGACTTTTTCGACTTTTTTTTCAACTTTTTCTTTCGATTTTCAACATTTTTCGTGATTTTTTTACTTTCATACTATTTCCAATTTGTTATTTTGTATTTCCGCAAGTTTTTTTCCAGTTCTGTGAATACGGATACGTTCCGATACTGAATTCGGAAGAACATAGTCTTATCTATAGAGAAATCTATCTATTCATAAGGTATTCCATCCCAACTCGACTAATGATTTTCCCTCACTATTTTATATTTGATTCATAATTTTTCATACTGTTACCCCAACTCTAACACCCATTCATGAGTTTTTTCAGATTTTTTTCCTGAACCATTACTGATTTATGAATTTTCGAAACTTGCAACATAGACACGCTTTTGATTTGAGAAAAAACAAAAAATCTGAAAAATTCTGTGTCCGAAGACGATCATTTTGACCCTTATTCGAAACTGGAAACTATTTTTCTTATACTTATTTCGCCGATTTCGGAAAAAATTATTCACTTAACGTAGTGGATAATGGCTCCCAGAATTTTTTTGATCAAAATTTTCGAATATGAAATCAATCGTATCTCTCATTGTTACGACCCATTATCCTAAAGATACAATTCATCCGCATTGAAAAAATTCTGAGAGCCATTATCCACCACGTTTTCGGAATTATTTTTCCTTAAATCAGCAAAAAAAAATGTAAGGAAAATAGTTTCCACTTTCGAATGGAGGTTGAAATGATCGTCTTAGGTCACAGAATTTTTGAGATTTTTTTTAAAAGAATCCAAAGTGTCTTTCTGTTGGAAGTTTCGAAAGTTCATGAATAAATAATGATTCGAAAAAAAATCTAAAGAAATTCATGCGTGCAGGGTGTTAGAGTTGGTGTAGCTATAGGAAAAATGATGAATAAAATGAAAAATGGCGAGGGAAAGGCGAGGGGCAAGGTATTGGTCAAGTTGGCATGGAATACTCCTTACATAAAAATATATTATTATAAAACAAAGATTTTATAATAGATTATTATATAGTTAAAACGTTCAACAAATACAAAATTTGTTACAAGATATTGCCCATGATCATGTAAAAGGTTTCGATAAATATGTGTTGCACAGAAAAAAAATGAGCAGTTGGAATAGGGCCAACACTTTTTTCCAGTAGAAATGACAACAATTGTGGTAAGATTTACTCATTAGGACATTATGGAATCTACTTGCTTCTATGTACCAAATACTAGAATTGTGGTAATTTCTACTGCAAAAAAGTGTTGTCCCCATACCAGCTGCGCAACATAGTAAATTCAGCAACAATTTTTTTTCCGTGTGAGTAATATATATTTGGCTGCATGTCTTTTTTCAACATTGTATGCGACTTTTTCAGGATTTTTTGCGACTTTTTTTTCAATATATTCAACTTATGTGACTTTTTTCACGGCTTCTAGTCGTTCCGAGGCCTGTTTCAGTCCAAGAAAGGTAATAGTTCAATTTCGATTATTTTTTTTTTTTCGTATGTGAGGGGGGCGCCAAATCCAAATTCAGCCCCGGGCGCAAGTTTTTCTTCGCACGGCGCTGGTTTGAACATGTGTGAACGCATTCACGAGCCGACCCTCAACACGCGGCGCGTTTTCTTTGACTAGTGTAAAATTTACCGAAAGTTGACGGTAAAAGTCGCGCCTCATCGCGCCGCGCCAAACCTTAGCGCGCTAGTCCATTCACACGACGCATTGCGCGTTGAGTCACGACTCTAGAGCCAAACTCGCCGAACCACACGCCGTGTAACTCCGCCTTCAGAGTGATGTTGAGGCGGTGATTGTTTCAGTGATTATCGAGTTCTTGATTGGCTGCATTCGGACGTTAGGAATTTACCTCGTAGAGTCACGTGGGGTAACTGTACGCGCCGGGTAAGTGTACGCAGAACTTAGCAGTTAATATATACCAGTAAGCTTAATGCGTACACTTACCCGGCTGCGTACAGTTACCTCACGTGACTCTATATTATACATGTTCAATATTCAGCATACGTTCACAGCAGCCTTATGCGAGACGAATTTAACACAGGTAATTTTTAGGCTTAGGGGCCGTCCATAAATGACAGCATTATAAATTTCACTCCCCCCCCCCCCCCGTACACCAAGTCACAAAGCTCAGATTCCCCCCTCCCTAAAGGTGACGTCACAAAACTTCCATATATCCCCCCCCTTCAATGATAAAGAAAGGAACATTGAAACTTTTCATCATCTCAAAAAATGCTCTGTTAATATTCCAAATAATCTTACTGCACATATTATGTGAAAATTGAAATTTTTGAATGTGACATCACATTTGGCTGTCTCCCCCCCCCCCCTTCCCCCTCCCATGTCACAACATCTCACATTTTCGGTTGCCCCCCGCCCTAGTGATGCCACAAGACAAGACAAGGCAAGACTCGCACTCCTCTTGTCTTGTCTCGTAATTTAGAGACAGTCCTCTTGTCTTGTCTTGCTGTCATCGACAAGAGAGATTTTTTCTCTTGTCTTGTTTCAAATTAACAAGAGAAAGATATCCCTTGTCTTGTCTTTTATTCTCTTATCTATGCGTCTGCCTGAATTCATGGTTTTCTTCGCCGTTATCTCCTACGATTGAAAAAAAAAAACTCATTGAACAATAATAAAACACAAACTTTATAACTTCAAGTACCTTTTTTTAAATAAATTATCTGTCGTTTGAAAGTTCGTGGATTTTATTTCTTGTCTTAAATATTGTTTTCTCTTGTCTCTTACTGGAGACTCTCTTGTCTTGTCTTGTCCAACCAAACAAGAGAAAATTGTATGTCTTGTCTTGTCTCTTGTCACTATTCTCTTGTCTTATTTCGTTTCTCTTGCTCTCTTGTGGCATCACTAATAGTAGGTAACCACGATGGTTGAGTTTGTCCAGGGTTGCGTATACCCTCCTAGAGGCCTGCGTGACATGAACGTTCCACGTAAGATCGGCAGATAGGTAGACACCCAGATTTCTTACCGAAGTTACATGATTATGGAACCACAGAGTTATTAATTGTAACCGGAGGAACTCCATCACGCCATAGCCGCTGCAGATTCGATTGGCTGCCCAGTACGACAGCCTTTGTCCTACTGATATTCAAATTTGAACCATCACCAGTGACCACTGACATATAAATACACTAGAACGGGCATGGGGCTTTCGGTTCTGCGCGGGGGAGAGAAAGTATTCGTGAGGCATTCTGTCCATGTTCTACAAATGGTTTACTGATCAGAGCGCATGCGCAGAGAGATTAACCGGTTTACTGTTATTGGCACATATATGTGCAAAAAAAAATGCCCCCACTGGTAACGGCACATATAAAATGGCGGATCCAATATGGTGGATCGAAATTAAAAAATTTACTCGATTCTCATGAAACTCGGTACTCGGGGGCGTGTTCGAGGTCGCTGATTACGAATAGCAACTCGAAATTCGAAAATTCAAAATAGCGGATCCAATATGGTGAATCGAAATTCAAAAATTTACTCGATTCTCATGGAACTCGGTACTCGCGGGTTTTCGAGGTCGCTGATTACGGATCTCAACTCAAAATTCAGAAAGTGAAAATGATGGATCTAATATGGTGGACCGAAATTCAAAAATTCACTCGATTCTCATGAAACTCGGTACTCGGGGGTTTTCGAGGTCGCTGATTATGAATCTAATAGTGGGAGAGCCCACGACACTAACTAGGAGACGATCAGGCTTCCGGGTCATCGATCTTGACCAAACTTATAGGGGTGATTCCTCGAGCCAAAATAATAATTATCTGCTGAATAACTCTCCGGAATAGGCCTTTACTCTATCAATTTACCTAAATGTACAATAGAAATGAGCGTAACCCGGGTTTGGTAAATTGCCATGAAATAATTAGTTTTTGTGCTACGTTATGAGATTCTACATTGCACTGGATATTTATACATTGAATACAGTCATTATTGTACATCAAATAGTTGAAATTTAATATCCCAGCTATAAAAAATCACTTTATTCTGCGGCTATTGACACATTGCTTCTCGTCGGTTATCGCTCGTACAACATTCATTTCGTGAATTTGAAGACTTCTTCCCACTCGAAAGATGTTGAATGCGTAGTCAGTCTTGATACTTCCACTGGCAGCATACAAGGCTCTGTAATTCGCCATAAAGCATCAATTCCATTGCAATATTATATTTATTATTTCAGAAGGCTATATTATATACTTATCTAATGAAATGGCATTATGTCACCATAAGTGAGGTTAAATTGTCCTGCCGATAAAACCATCATAGGCGACTGCCCGATTTGAAAAGATTCTGCTGCAAAAAAAAAAAACATTTCCTAATACGAATTGGCAACTACTCTTCACTATATATGACTCGCTATAATTATTCATTTTTGAATATTTTCACCAGCACTTACAGCTCCCGACTATTTAGTACTCTACATATTTGACAAATCTCAATCAATCAGATCCTTCAATGGCCGAAACCCTATCGGGTAAGTAGCCTAATTTGACAGATCTCGATCGATAAACGATGACTCTGTAATCTTTATTAATGGCTTCGCGGTGTCTAACTGTTTTTTTCGGACTTTTTCGGATACAATCAATAAAATAATATTATATCATTTTTATTAGGGGTCATGATTATTAATATTATAATTTCGACTATCGGCATATGAAATACGACTCGAATGGAGTCTTGTTTCCGAAAAAGTCCAAAAAAAAAAAACAGTTAGACACCGCGAAGCCATTACTGAACATTACAGAGTCATCGTTTATCGATCGAGATCTGTCAAATTAGGCTACTTACCCGATAGGGTTTCGGCCATTGAAGGATCTGATTGATTGAGATTTGTCAAATATGTAGAGTACTATATAGTCGGAAGCTGTAAGTGCTGGTGAAAATATTCAAGAATGAATAATTATAGAGAGTCATATATAGTGAAGAGTAGTTGCCAAATCGCATTAGAAAATGTTTTTTCGCAGCAGAATCTTTTCAAATCGGGCAGTCGCCTATGATGGTTTTATCGGCCGGACAATTTAACCTCACTTATGGTGACATAATGCCATTTCATTAGATAAGTATATAATATAGCCTTCTGAGATAATAAATATAATATTGCAATAAAATTGATGCTTTATGGCGAATTACAGAACCTTGTATGCTGCCAGTGGAAGTATCAAGACGGACTACCATTCAACATCTTTCGAGTGTGAAGAAGTCTTCAAATTCACGAAATGAATGTTGTACGAGCGATAACCGACGAGAAGCAATGTGTCAATAGCCGCAGAATAAAGTGATTTTTTATAGCTGGGATATTAAATTTCAACTATTTGATGTACAATAATGACTGTATTCAATGTATAAATATCCAGTGCAATGTAGAATCTCATAACGTAGCACAAAAACTAATTATTTCATGGCAATTTACCAAACCCGGGTTACGCTCATTTCTATTGTACATTTAGGTAAATTGATAGAGTAAAGGCCTATTCCGGAGAGTTATTCAGCAGATAATTATTATTTTGGCTCGAGGAATCACCCCTATAAGTTTGGTCAAGATCGATGACCCGGAAGCCTGATCGTCTCCTAGTAAGTATACCTCGAACGGGGGGCCGTTTTAGAATTATACAACGTAATTCGGAGTGACCCGCACGACGTGAAATCGAACCTGTGCCAGGTCGAATCCTGACCCGATTACCCGTAATTAATTAAAACTCGTGCTTTATTTTTATGATGTCTACCACTTCAAGGCGGCCACAAAAAACCTGTTTCAGATTATTTTTAGCAACGAACACTGTCGGTAATGATCACTGTGCCACCCCCGAATCAGTTGCTAACCCCGTCACAGTTAATTCGAAGGGGTGTGAAAAAAGAGTTAACTAACTTTTCACGGAGGCGACAAAAAACCTTAACGAAAATTAAAGATTAGAATCAGCTTTCAACGAAAAGTCAACTGTGCCAGCTTTCCTCTTGACCCTAACCCCCGGCACAGCGAGAGAAACCCGCCCTTGTTTCGAGCGTTCATCTGTCGCACTGCTCGTGACATGGCCAATCCAACTGTGCCGGGGTTAGCGACTGATTCGGTGGTGCCACAGTGATCATTACCGACAGTGTTCGTTGCTAAAAATCATCTAAAACAGGTTTTTTGTGGCCGCCTTGAAGTGGTAGACATCACAAAAATAAAGCACGAGTTTTAATTAATTACGGGTAATCGGGTCAGGATTCGACCTGGCACAGGTTCGATTTCACGTCGTGCGGGTCACTCCGAATAACGTTGTATCATTCTCAGATGGCCTCCCGTTCGAGGTATACCTAGTGTCGTAGGCTCTCGGACTATCAACTCAAAATTCGAAAATTCAGAATGACGCATCCCATATGGTGGCAGCGACTGACTCACGGTATTCCGTTATGACTGTCACCTTTGTTATTAGCTGGTCATATAGGTCCAACCACGACTCCAGATTGCGCCAGGGAAAGGCTGTGGCGGAATTTTACACCTAATTCATTTTTTTTTTTTTTTCTAATCTTGCAACTAACGATTTTTTTTCAATCTTCTACAAGACATGCACGAAACCACAGGTTTTCGACCCCGTGTGAAATTGTTGGTTCGCGGGGAATAAACTCACCGCAGGGAAACAAAATCTCATAGCCGGGAAAAAACTGTCGTAATAGTGACAAGAACTCAGAACGTGCTGGCTCTAGCGGCGAATCTCGGTGTTTCAGTACGATGGTTTGACAGGTCAATGCAATCTCATCTCACAGTACTGAAAGTTTTATCCCGCTTCACAGACTCGAAAACACGGTTTTCGGACATGACTTGTAGGAAATATTGTATGCACCTTGGAAGGAAACCCGGTTATTGTCTTGCACGATTGCATACGACTTGTAAGTTGAGTGCGAAACCTCACGCTCGACGAAAAGCATTTGGTTTCCTCCCGAGATGCACAATATACTATTTTTCACTTTTTCCTATATTCTCTGCTCTTTTTCAATATACGTGATACTTTTGTTACGTCCGGGTACAACCACAATTCAAATCATAACACCTTGTTTTATGGACTTTCACACGAAACCATAAGATTCTCATAATATACAAAATAACGATCATGACACAATATTTTAGGAAAATCAGCACGAAAAATCTTGAAAATCAGAAAAAAAAAACAGAAAAAAATTTCGTAAGGGAGAAAAATAAAAAGAGGAGAAGAACTCGAAATTGAAAAATGACAGAAAAAAATTGAACCAAAAAATTGAAAAAGAAAAAAAAAGGGTGTGAAATTCTACCGCAGTCGTGGTGCACTCTGGGGTCGTGGTTATATATCACCAGCTATTAGCGGAGGTGACGGTCCTAATGGACTACCGTTAGTCGGTCGATGCGACCATATTGGATCCGCCATTTTGAATTTTCAAATTTCGAATTGAGATTCGTAATCAGCGACCTCGAGAACCCCCGAGTACCGAGCTTCATGAAAAGTGAGTGAATTTTTGAATTTCGATCCGCCATATTGGATCCGCCATTTTGAATTTTTAAATTCCGAGTTGAGATTCTTGATCAGTGACCTCGGAAACCCCGAGTGCCGAGCTTCATCAGAATCGAGTGAATTTTTGAATTTCGGTCCGCCAAATTGGATGCACCATTTTGAATTTTCAAATTTCGAGTCCAGATTCGTAATCAGCGACCCAAAAAACCATATACCGTGAAAGTTTCATGTTGGATACGAAATTATTTGCTCTTACCAGTTTGGGCACAAGACGTTGATTTCGGGTCCACCAGTAAACCGGTTGAAGAAGGACGGTGGCCTCACATTAGCAGCCTATCTCACAAATACGTTCCACTCACGCGTTCAAGCCAGCAGTGCCCATTCCAGTGTAGTTATATTACAGTGCCAGTGACCCAATCTGAGATCAATTTAGCATCCTCAGCCAGTCTGGCAACAGCCTGGCCTATACACGGAGAGAAGTAAACACTGGTGGCCAATGTGCAAGACATTGTTAGGCAATGTCTAGCCGGAACGAGCGGCGGAATATGTGCGTCTTCGTCGCGAGTTTAAAAGTAAATTGGATGCTGCTAAATCTAATTTCTTGGTGCCTGAGCATATCACACTGTAATCGCTCAATGAGCAGTTCGCTTCGATCTCCTCTGGGGTCCCGCTTTTGGATTGGATACAATGCCACGATGCCTTTAATGATATTAGTGTTGTTAACGTCACGGGGGTTGACACTGAGGAGCGCTTTGCATTTAGTGTAATCACGGGATGTGATGTTGAGAAGGCTCTGAAGCGTGTGGAGACTAGAGCACAGGGTCCGGACTACCTTCCGATTCAAGCATACAAAGTTATGGGTGCGATCATACTTCCGTTGATGGTCTCGCTGTTTAATTTGTCACTTTCGACTGCCGTTTTTCCCGCTATGTGGAAATTCTCTTTCGTAAACCCATTACCGAAGGTCCGTGCTCCCTTAGCGTGTTCGGACTTTCGTCCGGTTTCTTTGCTTTGCGCACTGTCGAAGGTGCTTGAACGTTTAGTGTATGGCCAAGTTATGTCTTTCCTTCGGTTGCACACCTTGCTCGATCCTCGACAGACGGGCTTTCGAGAAGGGATGGGGACACAGACTGCTGTCTTGAGGCTCGCTGATGATATTAGGCATGGCGTTGACGATCGAATGGTAACCGTGGCGGTGTTCTTTGATTTCACCAAAGCTTTTGATTGCATTGACCACTTTTTGCTGCTTCAGAAGCTCCATGCCTTCGGTTTCTCGACTAGTGTAGTCAAATGGTTTTACTTATACCTCCGCGGTCGTGTTCAAGCGGTGAGTGATGGCAAAGGTGGTCTATCGGGTTGTCTTCCGCTCTCGTCTGGTGTCCCTCAGGGCAGTGTGCTTGGTCCCCTTCTCTTTTCGTTATTTGTTAATAAGCTGCCACAGTGTCTGCGATACTGCTCCTATTTATTGTATGCGGATGATTTGGTAATCTACCGTAGTTGTCACCCGGCTGAGGTACAGCTTTGCGTTCGACTGCTCAATGACGATGTCGATGCGATCCGGCGATGGAGCATTGCTAATAAGCTTCTATTGAATGCCACAAAGACCAAGGCGATGATCTTCGGCGGTCCAAGGTATGTCAAGGACGTGCATGCGGTCGGGCTGCCGGATATTTTGTTAGGCTCATCTGCCATACAGTTCGTTAGTTCGTACAAATATCTCGGTGTCATTTTTAATAGTACGCTAGCATGGACTGAGCATATTCCTCATTTGCGAAAGAAAGCAGCCGGGGCGCTTTATCGAATACGCATGAATGATAGCAACCTCAGTACTGCCTTGAAGCGCCGATTGGTCGTTGCCCTGGTCTTTCCTATTTATGATTATTGTTCGCCTGTATTTACGAATCTTACCGAGGATTTAGAACGGTCTTTGTGTGTCTCGCTGAATAACTGCGTGCATTTCTTGCTCCGACTGCCGCGTGATGCCAGGATCTCTAGGCATAGGACGCGTTGTGGCTGGCTTCGGCCTAGCTTGCGTCGCTTACAGCTCATCGGTAGTGCTTTTTATAAAGCGCTTTGTCTAGGTGAGCCGAGTCTTTTTGGTGATAGGCTTCGGCTTCGGGCTACTCTGGCGTCGCGTCGCAATCTGGAGAGGACGGATACGCTTCACGTTCCTCCAGTCAGGACGGCTACTATGTAAAGGTCTTTCTTGGTCACTGGCATCAGTTTCTGGAATTCATTGCCGCCAAGCGTGACGTCGTCGCCCAATCTTATTGAGTTTCGCGTGCGCTGTTATCGTCATCTATTAGCGCTCGAGGAACGTGAGGTGAATCCGTCCAGTCTCAGCCTCGGTCGGTATCCGCAATGAGCAGTGCTGTAGGTCGCGCAAGCCAGTACGTTTTTCAGTACGTTTTTAGTCTGTTGTGTCTACTTCATTTTAGATAGTGCTGTACCTCATGATTGCGTTTAGATGAGTTCAGATGAGTTAATTTCTGATTTTTTAGTTCAAATTTAAGTCTATTGCCATTGTATCTTTCGGCGTTTATTTTATTTTATTTTATTTTATTTTATTTTATTTTATTTTATTTTATTTTTATTTTTATTTATATACAGGGTGGTCCATTTAACTCTGTCACCGCGAATAACTTGGTTATTGTTGATTCTACTGAAAAGTGTTATATGGAAAAGTTGTTGCATTTGAAGGGGGAACATGAGTTTTGGAAGTGAATGTCATCTGAAGGTCATATCTTGTGAGATTTCGGTATTCCTAATGTTTTTTTAAACGGGACTACCTATTTTTTTACTCACTATGAGGAAGCTGACATCGAAACGATTTCAACCATGTGCAACAACATAACATTCGAATGACTTTCGGCCCCACAATTTATTGAATTTTGGGGCAAAAATTTTTTTTTTCTTCTTTTTTTCCTTCATTTCATTGTTTTTTTCATTCAAATTCATTAATCCATTCATTTAAGAAACGTATCATCAATGCGTGTGCAAGTGTTGCTCCAAAAATCATAGGCAGGGCCAGGCAATTCCATCATTTGATCATAAATTTTGGGGCCGAAAGTCATTCGAAGGTCATGTTGTTGCACATGGTTGGACGCGTTTCAATGTCAGCTTCCTTGTAGTGAACAAAAAAATAGGTAGTCCCATTTAAAAAAACATCGGGAATACCGAAATCTCACAAGATATGACCTTCAGATGACATTCACTTCCAAAACTCATTTTCCCCCTTCAAATGCAACAACTTTTCCCTGTAACACTTTTCAGTAGAATCAATAATAACCAAGTTATTCGCGGTGAAAGAGTTAAATGGACCACCCTGTATTATGTTACTGATTTGTGTTTCCTAATTTATGTTTTGTGACGTGGATTTTATTTGATCCTCGGATCTGGACCGGATAGCCAGTCTCCGAGAACCATCCACTCGACAATTGGCCAAAAACTGAGAATAAAAAGAGATATTGGGCGCCAGGCGGATAACCGCCGATTTCAAAAATCGAAACAAAATAATAACCGTCGGCTAGCTACAGTACCGCGGAGAGGGGTCGGGATTAAGTGAAGGATTAGCAGGGCGTTGACTAACGACTCGTAAATTTGAATTTAATAAAGAAAATTAGAATTTATTCAATAAAAATGGTATAAAAAAAAAATAATAATAGAAATGATAAATAAAACAATCGGGGATACTTCCCCTCGAATATAGGACGGCCACAGGTCGTATACAGGCGACCTGGCCACGCTTGACGAGCTTTATAATAATTAATAAACTACTAGCTTCCACGTAGGAGAGCGATAACAAAACAAAATAATGCAAAAATAAATAACTCGACAACCTCGGTCCTCGTGGAACAAAAATTACAAATTAGAGACTGGAATATGCCCGTAAGGCACAATAACTAATCCACAGAATTATTACTTGAAATTAACTTAAACTAACTCTGCCTTCGTAGGCGAAACAAAAAAAAAAAAGTAAACCAAATTCAAAATATAACAACGATCTGAATCTCTCCGTGAGAGGAAGAGAGCGCGACAGTGACGTAGTCAGACTATCTTTCTCGCACTCACGTGCGAAAACCTACGGCTCTACAAAAGCACTATTACGTGACACAAAACTCAAAAATCTTACTCCAAGACCAAAACTCAAAACTCTATTACTGCGTGAGACACTGGTGACGGCCTACCGACTCGGAGGTCGTCTTAATTTGATTTGCAAAAATCTCTAAAAGCCTCGTGGCTCGGAAAATACGGCAAGATGGCTGATGGCAGTTTGCCGAATTCAAATTAGTATGAGTCAAATTGGCTAACGCTTACCGTTTTCCAGCCAAAATGCAAGGCCTCGTGGCGGCTCGACTACGAGCCCCCGGATGCACCAACTCAAACTTTTTTTTTTTTTTTTTTTTTTTTTTTTAACTCCTTCCTGGCTATATCCCCTTGTAGCAAAGGCTGGGGCAAGAGCCAACCACCAACTCAAACTCAACAGACTCAAACGCTTTCCCGCAGGAAATTCACACCAAAAAAATCAGCCTCGTGGCTACTACAAAAGGTCATTTCTACAATTAGCGCGAGCACTAGAGCTCGGGGCTCTACCTGCGAGGCAGGCCTACGGCAGAGTGATCAGACGGCATGGTGCCGGTACTTAGCGCCCTCAATAGGCGATCGATTATCGATTTTGCAAATCCACTGCGAGCTCCTTAAATATGGCGACCTATCGTCGCGGCGCGCAAAATTCGAAGTTCACCACGGTGTTTGTAGCTCGCTAAATCGGAGGATCACGGGCTGCAGATTCTTCTTGGTGGCGGGAATCTCTTCCACCACCGATATCCCACGTTGCAGAATGCCCTTGGCACTCCCCCGTGTCCTCTCGTTTAATCGTTGGAGGTAGTCTGGCCAGTACTATCCTCCGGAGCTTTTAGGTGGCGTTCGTCGAAAAAGATCCCAACAGTCGATATTTGGCGTCGTACGTTCGTCTGATCGGGTCTCCGTTGCAATTTTTAGCCGTCGTCGGGGCCTCGTCTCCCACATAATAGAGAAAAGGTAAAAAAAAAAAAAAAAGAATAAGAACTAAATTCTACAGTCTTAGATCGGTCACGGTCGCCTCTCGGAGAGTTTATAGCCTCGGGGCTAACCAAAACGCATTCATGCTTCTGTCATGCATCCACCCTTCGTAACTATGGTCGTCTAAGGGTTCGGGAGTCACTTGTAACACGCGTTGCAAAATGCAATGTTACAGTTTATATTTTTTCTTTTGTCTCATTTTTATTTATATTATACGATTGAACTCTCATTAGGCAATTTCGGATGAGTTTTGATGTGCTGATACTGCTATTCTTTTTTGTTTAATTTTTTACTTCATCTCCATCCCAATTTTAGTTAATTTTAATTCTTAATTTTGTTTAAGTCTAATTGCTAATTCTCTGCAACTTATGTACCTATGTTTGTTTTCTGTATCTCGCCTACGGCCATAGGGAGCTTGCTCCACGGTCGAATAAAAATCCTGCTCTACTCTACTCGACACGGGCTGCTCGTTTTTCGACATTGCTTGCTCGTGTCTCGCGCATTGGTCGCCAGTGTCTTAGACACGGACGGAAAAACATCGAAAATCCGTGTGCCGACACTGAGAGCCAATGTCTAAAACACGGCCGACCATTGCGCTACGCATTGTATGCCTCGTATACGAGGCGAGTGCGAGAACGCGTATGCGCGCCAAGTTTTTCATAAAGACGGGCATAGAATGCGTAGCGCACTGCTGGTTTTAGTGTTTTAGACATTGGCTCCAAGTGACGGCACACAGATTCCCGATGTTTTTTTCCGTCCGTGTCTAAGACACCGGCGACCAATGCGCGAGACACGACCAGGCCATGTCCAAAAACGAGCGGCCGGTGTCAAGCGCCGCTCGTTCCGGCTAGACATTGCCTAACAATATCTTGCACATTGGCCACCGGTGTTTACTTCTCTCCGTGTATCTTCCCTGGCAACAAAAAATCCCCACGAAATCTCTTCAAAAATCTACAAATGAAAATGCAGAAGAAGCTGGAGTTTTCCAGGGATGTAATCTCTGGCATTTATCGGAAAAATCCGGTAAATTCGGGAAATCTCCGCTGTAGAGTTTTGCAGAATTTCCCCAAGTGCAGAAATTCAACAAAACCAGAAGAATCTAGAGTTTTGCGGAGAATTTGATGATTTCTGATGAAAAATTATGGAAATATCTGCTGTTGAGTTTCGCATAATTTTCTTAAGGGGACGAGTACAGCGACTTTTCGAGAAATTATCATAGTCCGAAACCAATTAATTTCATGACCAGAGTTCATTTAACATCAAAATATTTTTCTTTTTCCAAATCATGTGTCGTAAGGATTTTAGAGCACCGTTGGACCGATTCAGGTCATCTGGGATTCATTTTCTTCAGAAAACAAATCCTCATCATGTGAATGTAGGAATTTCGAAAATTTTCCGTTTTGGTCAAGGTATTCAAGAAATGAGTGATAATAATTTTTGCAAATTTGGTAAATTGATCATAACTTATGACATAATTTTTTATTTTAAAATCCCTACATCCACAAGATGAGGAATGGTTCACCGGAGAAAATGAGACGTCAAGAGATTGAATTGGACCAACGGTGTGCCAAAATCCTTACGACACATGATTTGGAAAAAGAAAAATATTTTGATGTGAAATGAACTTTGGTGATGAAATAAATTGATTTTGGACTATGACAATTTCTCAAAAAGTCGCTGTACTGGTCCCCTTGAGTGCAGAAATTTCACAAAACCAGAAAATTTCAGATTTTTGCGGAGAAATTTCTGATTTTCGATGAAAAATTCTGGATATCTCCACTGTAGACTTTCGAGAAATTTCCTCAAGTGCAGAAATCTAACGACACCAGAAGAATACATAGTTCTGCGGAGAAATTGATGATTCTCATCGAAAAATTTCGTAAATTTCCGCGGTAGAGTTTTGCAAATTTTCCACAAGTGTGCACAATACTTTCCACGCAGAAAAATACAGAGCTTCGCAAAGAAATTTATGATTTTCGATTGAAAGATCTGAGAATTTCTGCTGTACAGTTTTGCAGAATTTTCCAAAATGTAAATATTTCACGAAAATCGAAAAATTAAGAGTTTTGCAGAGAAATTGATGATTTTCAATGTGAAAATCTGCAAATTTCTGCTGTACAGTTTTGCAGAATTTTCAAAATTGTACAATTATGCAGTATTTCCAATCCAATAAAAGTATAATATACTATTGAATCATCAGAAATCTTCGATGTGACCATGAAATTTTTCTAGATCATTTTTTTTTTTTTTAAGTACATATTGATGTAAATCCTCACAAATCAAAGCTTACTAATTGAGTCGAAGAGTGTCAAGTAATGTGACAGGCAACGTTCAGAGCTAGATGAAAACCGGACATTAGTGGATCAACGAAGTTGAGCAATTTCAACTGCAGCCAGAATTTGGATGGGTGACCCACATGAATGAAAAAAAAAAAAAAAGGTTTCCAGAAATTCCCGAAAATTTTCAGGACGCAGATAATTATGAGCAGGGGAGGAATTCGAGATTACAGAGATTTCCATAAATTTCACCATTTCTGTAGAATTTTGCATAGAAATGCAGATACTTATGAGCGAGGCCAGAGGGAGAAATTTGATCTTGAAGAGATTTTCAGAAATTTCCGCATTTCTGCAGAATTTAGCATACAAATACAGATAATCAGGAGCGATGCCAGATAGAGAAATTCGAGGTTGGAGAGATTTCGAGACATTTTCGCATTTCCGCAGAATTTTGCATATAAATGCAGATCAAGGGACTCGGTAGAGTCTCGCGCCAAGTACATTAAAAAAAATTTTTCTCAAGCGCGAGACTCAACGAGTCTTTATACCCGAGAGGCAACTACCCTAACCTATACCGCGAACTAGTATCTTCGTTTTCTTTCACCTCACAACATACACAAATTGAAACTAATTTAATCTAGGATGCAGGTGCGGATCCAAGGGGGGGGCCATGGGGGCGATGTCCCCCCCCCCCCCCAAACCTCAAGCTTGAGGGTGGTCGCTCGCTCGAAGTCTTAATCCATCACAATACTCTAAGTTTCATTTTTACCCCCGGCACCCCTCATTATACTGGTAACGTCGATCGCCCCCCCCCCCCCCCCCCCCCAAATCAGAAACCTGGATCCGCCACTGCTAGGATGTGGGCATGAAAAGCTTTCATTTGAGCCTTAGATCCATTAAATCGGTGTCCGGAGGGCTGAGATATTATTACCTACAGACTCTGATACCCCGTTTCCTCGTACAATGTTTGTTCTTCTCCTTAGTGTTCTGCAGACGAAGATTCAGCCAATTCAAACCATTCCCATATAAAATCACTAGACGGGAAACCACACAAAAGTTGTATAGAGTGGCGTAAGTACGAGAGTCACGAGGTAGATGGCGCTGGTATCGCAGACAGAAACCTTAAAAATATATGCTCTAAGACAGAAACCGTCTGCAACACTAGCAGACGCGTGTTGTCATTATTTCATGTTTTTAAATACAAATAAAGGAAATAAGAGAGAGTACGAGCAATGCTTAATACAAAATTTGAACATACATGAACTAGTGAATACCCACCAAAAGCCCCTCAGGTACGAAAACCTTACGCCAAGTACGTTTAAGTGATAGCCACCAACAGAAATGTTTCGATAGGTTAATTATCCTCAATCCTACGATCTTGAGCTTTTGAGGTTATGCGAATCGACTGACGTGTAAAATTCATGGTTATAAATAGAATAACAATTGTAAACAGATAATTTTACGATTCGGTTTGCCTTGTATGACACAAGACTGTTAGATGACTATTAACTGACTATTACCTCTAAATTTTATTCACTTATACATTGTAGATTTGGCTTATTTCCATTCATGAATGCAATTATCGGAGGAAACGGTTTTTCGGGGATTCAATTATCTAGCAAGTCACCGCCTGAGGAAGTCTGACAAGAGAAAATCGTGAGAAAATGTTGAAGTTGAAAAATATGAGGATAGCATGATTTGATATAGGAAACGGCAAGGAGCCAGACCAATAAAGCCGAGTTCAAGCGTTGGATTGTAACGAATTCCACTTCAAGCTTTATGTTAAGCTAATCTCCGAAAACTCGTCTGCTCCGACTCCAATTGTGAGTCAACATTATGCGTAGGATTCCGACGAGTTTTATAATCTAACTCCCTATCATCTAGTCAAAACGAGACTGTAAGTCGACGTTGTGTGTTGGACTCCGATAGGCTTTATTCTACACTCCACGTCAACGTAGTGCGACCTTCGGTGCGGATAATTTTGTAATTCTTGTTTTACAAACAGCTTAGATTTTTCGTTCAGAACTATTTCAAAGTCTGTATAAATATTCTATGACTACACGTAAATTAATAGTACAATCCATATATTCACAATATAATGTCAAATTTCAATACATAATTTTCTTAGAATTTGATATGCAACCTGTGTCTGTATGTTCGTCCATCTTAAGCTTTCTTCAAGAGATTCTCATTTATATCCATTTATTCATTGTAGACTCAGCGTATAACCATTTATGAATGGAATTATTGAAGAAAAATCTTTCTTATGGATTGTTTAATTTTGTAGCTGGACGCCGTATAAGACGTGAGGATGATGAAAGAAAACGCTTGGGTTGCAAAGTATCGGTATAGTGTGATTCGATACGAGAAACGGCAAGAGTTAGACGAAGAGAGCAGAATGCGAGTGTTTGACTTCATAAACTTCCATTTTATGCTCTACGCTAGTCTTGCATGAATAGGCTCAATTCTAAATATTTTGATACCTTCTGTTCAAACCCGAATTGGAAGTTGACGTTATGAGTACGGGACGCGTACATGATCTTTTTGCAGAGGACCTAGTTGCATGAGGAAAAAAAACTACCTACGAATTGCAATATATCTAATATTTATCTAATATTTATATATATTTAGTCATGAGCAGCAACTATAACTTTGCGTGCAAGTCACTCCGCTATTGCCGGTCCCAGGCCCTGATGAGACAGGAGGGCTGCACGCAGGGTTAGATGTTGTAGATATAAAAAATTATTGTAGTGGAACAATTTGTAAACGCTATGAAAGTACATTACGCGTCACTCTACAAATTTGAGACTTGGGGAAAATTATAAGCACACGCGTGCTTGTTGCTGTTGACGTTCCTGCTTATCGAGGGACTTCGGGCGGTATGAAATAGTACAAGACAACCGAGCGAGCGCAGCGAGCGAGCACAATTACTAGGTGGTCAAGCCAAATTTTACAAAAAGTAGTGAAATCAACCCCAAAAAGCACCTTTGGTGCAAAAACCTTTCGCCAAGTCCATTAATGTGTAGATCACTCCACCAAAAAATAATCAAAGGTTGTGCTCGTTCGCTCGCTGTGCTCGCTCACTCGATTGGTTGATGATTATCAACATACAAAAGCATTGAAATCAGATACAACTGCCAAGTACCTGTAGAATAATAAAAGTTTGGAATTGAAAGATTTGTTCAAACTACATAACGTTGTACTCGTTCGCTCGCTGCGCTCGCTCACTCTATTGGCTTATGATTATTGGTTGAAAAGACAATTCGGATGAAAAAATTAAAGATGTCAACATTTATCTAAAAATATTCATAACGAAAAAATAATTTAAACAAAATTTAAAAAAAAAATTTTGAGGTAGTGGTACTTGGGGGGCCTTTCGTAGAAAAAGAAATATAAAATATCGATCGCGAACCATGTCAGTGTCATCTGATAGATATTCAAACATTGGCCCGCCAACGTACCACGGACTCCAAATTTTTTTTTTTTAATTTTGTTTAAATTATTTTTTCGTTATGAATATTTTTAGATAAATGTTGACATCTTTAATTTCTTCATCCGAATTGTCTTTTCAACCAATAATCATAAGCCAATAGAGTGAGCGAGCACAGCGAGCGAACGAGTACAACGTTATGTAGTTTGAACAAATCTTTCAATTCCAAACTTTTATTATCCTACAGGTACTTGGCAGTTGTATCTGATTTCAATGCTTTTATATGTTGATAATCATCAACCAATCGAGTGAGCGAGCACAGCGAGCGAACGAGCACAACCTTTGATTATTTTTTGGTGGAGTGATCTACACATTAATGGACCTAGCGAAAGGTTTTTGCACCAAAGGTGCTTTTTGGGGTACTTATGAGCGAGGCCAGAGGGAGAAATTTGATCTTCAAGAGATTTTCGGAAATTTCCGCATTTCTGCAGAATTTCGCATAGAAATACAGATAATCATGAGCGATGCCAGATGGAGAAATTCGAGCTTGGAGAGATTTCGAGACATTTTCGCATTTCCGCAGAATTTCGCATAGAAATACAGATAATTATGAGTGAGGCCAGATAGAGAAATTCGAGCTGGAAGAGATTTGCAGAAGATTTCACGGTTCTGCAGAAATTTTCATCGAAATTCATAAATAAATATACATGAAAGATTTGAAATAATTTTTCGCGTTGAGGAGATTTACATTAAAAAACTCTGATTTTTCTCTGAAAAAAAGTCTGAATTTCCTCTGGAAAAAAGTTTGATTTTTCTCTGGAAAGTGTTCCAAATAACAAAGAAATGTAGAGTGTTTCGCAGAGTTTTTTCAGAGAAAATTCGTAGAGATTTCCAGATTTTTTTTTACCAGGGTTCCGGTGGTGCACTCAGGTAAATTTGGAGGTTATCCGCGAATAGAACATGACGGGCATTACGTAAAACTATTCTCAGATCGTTAATAAAAATCAAGAATAAGAGTGGACCCGGGACTGAACCCTGTGGGACCCCAGACTGGCTACCTAAAGATTAGGAGAAGCCTCCGGAGAGGTCAAGGATAGTTTGAGTTCTACCAGTGAGGTATGAGTGAAGCCAACAAATGACACCATCAGCAAAACCGACGCGTTTGAGTTTCGCTAGGAGCAAAGAATGATTTATGCAGTCAAAAGCTTTACTGAGGTCAAACTGTCAAACTTTACTGACTTGGAGTAGAGCTACGGATACAAATACGCCAAACTTACGTTTTCTGAACTTTATATAGAAATATCCCTGCTACGAAATTGTTTACAACAATTATGCGAGTGGCACCTCGACGTGGCAGACTCCATAGTTTCAGAAACTCTATTGCATGATACTAGAACATTTTTTTCACGAAGAGATATCGGAGTCTGAACCCACGTGTCCCGACTGTACGGTCCGATAGTAGTTCGCTACACGTTGAGTTAGGTTGTTTTTGATGCCGTCGCCGAACAGTCTTGTTTACTATATCTTTATTTTCAAGGTTGGGGTGGTTTTCTTATTCTTCGTCGAGATCTTGTGAAGCTTTTACGCCTGCATCGTTGTGATCGTCCTCCTTGCTTTCTTCCGACCCCTCGTCGTAGCTCACAATTTAAACAGACATATGTTGATGAGTTGCATTTGTTTTGACATTTGAAATGAGCCTAGTTTTTACATTCAATGCATTGAACCCATTCTTCTCCTGGCCGAGAGCAAGAGTATTCATCAAAACAGATGATACAATAATACTCTAAATTATCTTCTTCGTCAGAGCTTTCATCCTCATTTTGTAAAACTTGTCGTTTAACAGCCGTTCCTTTCTTTTCATTCTTACCTTTCCCCTTTCCGTTATTTTCCTTATTTTTTCTATCGTTTTTTTTTTATTTCTCACCTGCGTTTTAGTAAGTTTGACAACATCTTTCTTTATTTTTTTGAATTGCTCTTCCGCCAGAGCTTCTTTTTCTGGAGTATCAGTTAAAATCGCAGATTTTCTAATGCGTCTTTTGTTCTTACTAACTCTTGGCAGTGCTCGTGGTAAGGGTCTGACTATTTCTGGAGATAAACAAGTAGGCACTGCTGATGATTCTTCTTGGATTCTTTGCGATTTTGATGGTTCTCCAGCCCAAGAAGGTCCTGGCTGATTGACGCTAACGCTGATTGGACCTGACGCTTTTTCTGAGCTGTTATCTCCATCGATGACATCACTGTTGATCGGTACTGAAACTTCTATAGATGCTTGAGATTCTTCAGATGCAGGCAAAGGACGATCTGTGACGAAAGCAGTAGCAAACTCGTCTTCTGTAAATACGTTGGGGTTACAAGGCCAAAGGCCAGTTTTCTTGAAAGAGTTAGCGACGTTGGTCGGAGTCACAGCTGAAGGCAAGGCATATTTGACGATTCCCGGAATTTCATAAATGGACATAGTTTTACCAGGGTTACTGCGTAGCCAATTGTCTTGAGCCTTAGCACAATAATTTTTCAATAGTCCATTCACTCCAACATCTAATGGTTGTAAACGGTGGGTACAGTGAGGAGGAAATGACAACATAACAATTGAGTTAGCTTTGGCTTTCTCTATCACCTTGATATCGATGTGAGACTAATGATTATCGAGCAATAACAAAACCGGATCTGATGGAGTAGGTTTAGTGTATTTTATAGAATGATCGATGTAAATGAGAAATTCGATAGATGTCATCCACCCAGACTTGTTTCCTGCACCGATAGATTCTGTTAGTCCGTCTTTAAGAAACAAATCTTCATATCCAAGTCTCGGAAAAACAAACATAGGAGGAACAGTATTCCCCAATGCATTTGCTGCCAATTCCACACTAACCAACGTCCCTCGCTCTGCTGATACAATGGCTCCAACTTGCTTGGAGCCTTTTTTTGCGATTATTTTTCTAGGTTTCAGTACTGTTGTTACGCCAACTTCGTCCAAGTTGTAGATTCTCGAAGCTGAAAATTTGTATTTGTCCAATACTTCTTGATACTTTTCAAAAAACTCGTTGACGTTATGTTTAATCAATCATGTTGCTCTGCCTGCACTCGTTGATTCCGGAGCTCTGATTGAAAGACCAGGATTTCTTTGCAAAAAACCATCCAACCAATCCGGTCCAGCTTTTTGGTTCTGATGCCAAGATGGGGGAATATTAAAAACTTCGAATTTTACTGCACACTCGTATGCTAATTTTCTAACTTCATCTGGTAATAAACCAAAATAAATTGACGCACATTTCAGTAAATAGTCTGCGATTTTTCTTTCTTGTTCTTGATTAAAAACTAATCGCACTTTTTTGGAGCCTACAATAGCATCCTGTCCCAATTTAATTTTTTATATGAATCTAATTAATGTCATACGACAAATGTCAAACTCCTTAGCAATGGTTGTTAATTTTTTACCATTTTTCATTACTTCATTTGCGGCCTTTTGTATAAGGTCTTGAGATACAGTACCCCGATTAGTTTTTCTATTATAGGTTCGCATTCTGTAATGAGAACAGAAAAAAAAACCAATATTTTCCGTTGGTGACCACGCGATGGGGTGAGTTGTTACAAAGTAACAATATGCCCCCAAAAAATGTAACAACTAACCCCAAATGACATTTTCTCATATGAACATAAATTTCAAGGGTAGGTTATGAAATAAACTTGATTTGAACGTCGGTATATGAAAGCTTAGATGTATCTCTTTATAAAAACATAAGAATCTGAAGGCTATTCATCGAAATGAATTAAATAGACCAAAAATAACCAGGATGAAAATATTTACTTACCTGTATCCGAAAGACACGTGCTCACGAACAACGTCATTCGACACTACCGGCCTCACTAATATGGCTGCCGTAGGTGCGCTGCTGCTTACTGTTTCACGATGCACTTGAGCCATATTTTTATCTTCATCCATTTCAGAGTTATTTTGATTTGAACAACTTACCCCGGTAACTTTTAGCCCCGGTCTCCCCTAGAGTTCTATACAGGATCCAAAACAAGCTTATATGTGAGTTTTATACAACTCTATATAATTATTAGGGTGGGCCGAAAAACCCTTCATGTCGAAAATTGAAAACGGCTAGTGTCGAAAAGTTTCCTTGGGATATGAAACGAAGGCTTCATTTTTTTGGGATTTTTATCTCGACTCCTTCCGCTCGACCAAGAGGCTTGAAGTTGCCAGTATTTGCAAAAAATCTCTAAATACTATTAAAAAAAACTACAACCCTTTTCGATAGTAAGAAAGATTTCTGAAGTAATTTGACGTCTAAATTACTATGATATTAAAAAGAATGACCAATACAAAAAGAAAAAAAAAAAATTAAAAAAAAATTGGAAAAAAAAAATTAAAAAAATCAAAAAAAAAAAGATTCTGCCGTTGCCGGTCCCAAGCCCGGATGAGGAGAAAAGAGGAGGGTATCACGATAAAAAGGGTTGTAGTTTTTTTTGATAGTGTTTAGAGATTTTTTTCAAATATTGGCAACTTCAAGCCTCTTGGTCGAGCGGAAGGAGTCGAGATAAAAGTCCCAAAAAAATGGAGCCTTCGTTTCATATCCCAAGGAAACTTTTCGACACTAGCCGTTTTCAATTTTCGACATCAAGGGTTTTTCGGCCCACCCTAATAATTATATATAACTTTATAAAGTTATATAGAATTATATAAAGTTATATATAATTGGGATTGCGCATCAAAATTTTTTTTCATCTTTTGTGGGTGCATAATGTAGAGTAAGCTAAAATAATGAGGATGTATTTTTTCTTTTTTGTTATGAATGATAATTGCTCATGTTATTGGCAATTGAATTTCACTGAACATGGGTGACGTCATATTGTTGTAGTTTTCAATCTGTTATATCAACGGCAATTTTGGTTTGATCAAAAAAATGAAAAATATGTCACGAATGGTTTTCCCGAAACTACTAAAATATGAAATAAAAAAAAAACATGCAAAAACCCAATTATATGGAGTTCTATCTGGGATCCAAAATAGACTTATATGTAATTTTTATAGAACTCTATATAATTATATATAACATTATAGAGTTATTATATTATAT
The DNA here is from genome assembly GCA_963992785.1 of Tenthredo livida. Taxonomy (NCBI): domain Eukaryota; kingdom Metazoa; phylum Arthropoda; class Insecta; order Hymenoptera; family Tenthredinidae; genus Tenthredo; species Tenthredo livida. Next base: position 29,003,833 of record OZ023064.1, read on the forward strand.
AAATATATAAGGTAATATATGATTATATAGAGTTCTATAAAACTTACATATAAGCTTATTTTGCATCCTATATAGAATTCTATATGATTCTATAGAACTCCATGAAGTTATACATAATTATATAGAGTTCTCCCGGAAAAAAAATGATTTTGTATGATCATATATGATTATTAGAGTGTGTCATTTTTTTTTTCTTCCTTCTTGTTTCAGGCTCTCACCCCCTCAGTATCTGGTACTATATGCCATAATTATGTGGTATAAATTTGGACTATGTCGGATTTTTTTTAGAGGTTCCTCATCGAGTTTTTCTGTTTTCCATTCATTTAACATAGAAAATTTGGCGACCTTTGACATAAGGCCATATATCTTTTGAGTTTTTCTTGTGAATTGCGACCACTATGCCAGGAATTGTTCAGATATATCTGCACGATTTTTCGAAGCATCATCAATTTTTTTTTCTTCACCTATGCTCTGTAATAAATGACTATAAAATGAATAGAAACGAACAAAAATTGGAAAAAATGAATGAATTAATAAATAAATGATGGTGCCATAAATTGTGTAGATATATCTGAACAATTCCCGGCATAGTGGTCGCAGTTAACAAGAAAAAGTCAAAAGATATATGGCATTATGTCAAGGGTCGCCAAATTTCCTATGTTAAATGAATGGAAAACAGAAAAACTCGATGAGGAACCTCTAAAAAAAATCCGACATAGCCCAAATTTGGACCACATCATTATGGCATATAGTATAAGATACTGAGGGGGTGAGAGCCCAAAACAGAAGAATAGAAAAAAAAATGACACACCCTAATGATTATATATGATTATATATTACATAGCATGGTTGTTTCAGGAGTTTATTATCAAATGTTCATACACATTTCCGTTTGTCTGAATGGAGAGTTATAGCCGAAGTTGGAAATGCTGGAGTGTGGCGAGCGCAGAGTATTGCGCTGGATGTGACGACAAGCGTTTACTCTTTGTTTCATGTCCTCCCGTGTGGTCGGCGGCTAAGCATACACAATGTAAAAAAAAAAAAAAAAAATGATTGCGATTGAAAAACGACACCTAGCAATAAAAAATTTCCGAGTTTCGAACAGTCATAACTCACGATTCGTGAACGATGGCACTTTTGTCACGTACGGCTGAATTCGTCTTACCGAGAGGTACAACATTTGTACCGGATGAAAAATCGGTTGCCATTTAAGAAAACTACGTTCGGGCTAATTTCTCACAAGCAGTACTACCCACAACCAAACTGATATCATCATCATGTGTCCCCCTCGAAACTATGATATTCTCATCTGAACCATTTTTCGATAGCAGTCTTCATTTCCGAGATATTCTAATGCACTGGTTAAGATGGGACACCCTGTATATGGGTATACAGGGTGATTCAGAATTCGTGACGAATCTCTTGAGGGGTTAATCCTGGTCGAAATTGGCAACGAAGTTCCTCAGCCATTTTTCTGAAAAATGATTCTTTTCCTTGGAAATATTTTTTTCCGACAAACGATTATTTTTTCATAAATTTTTTTTTTTTTTTCAATCATTTGTCAATTTTGAAGAGTCCCAAATGTGCCAGTAGGTTCTTTTTCTTCCAATATTAGATAGATTTCGCCGTGAAAGTTTCTTATTTGGTGGAAAATATTGAAAAAATGTGTTATGATTCCAAGGGCAAAAATTATTTTTTGGAAAAAGAGCTGATGAACTTTCTATCCCGATTTTGACAAGGATTGACCCCTCAAGAGATTCATCACGAATTCTAAATCACCTTGTATATTGAGTGAGATATCATTATCATTATCTTCAGCTAAGTTTGAAAAACCGGCTATTTCGCGTCTGAAATTTTCTCACCGCAAATTGAGTTGGTAGCACTGTCGGGCTGAATACGAGATTCGTGAGCGCCTCACAAAACTCAAGCAAGCTTCGTTTTGTACATTTATATGATTAAACATGGACTTATATCAGTTATATCTGATGAGATCTGATTATATATAGACCTATATATGATGAGACATGGACTTATATTAGTTATGTGTGATCTAATCCGATGATACATAGACCTACATATGATTATATATGGGGTATTCCACCTCAACTCGACGTGTCCCCAGACCTTGACAATTCCGATTTCGCTCATTTATTTTGTGCATGTTGCACCATCAGATACAACTACTCTCACCAAAGCTTTTAGGGATTGGTCTCATCGTTTTGATGAGGCAAAATATTGAAATTTCGGTGTTTTCGTTGATACGAAGATTTCAAACGCATGTAACTTGAAATCTATCTGTCCTATCGAGAAAATGAATGACACAAAATTTCTTGTTTTTTGAATGTTCTACGTGTAAATAATTTTTTCAAAACTCTTTAACCCTTCTGTCAGTTGTTATTCGCGAATAAAAGCTTATATGCTGTTTTTAGAAGAATAGGCCACCTTCGATTTCATTGAAATTTTCTCACGATATTCCACGAAAAATTACGCAAATTGCAAGACCTTGTTTGAGATGGCTTCACTTTTGGTTCAGAAGTTACAATCATTTCAAAATCTGTAAAAGCCTATAACGGAACGGAGCCGCATGGAAATGGAACGATGGAAGGATTGGAAATTAAAACAGTCATAGTTTGCGTAAGCAGTAAGTAAGCTGTACTGTATTTAAAAATAAAATGCAGAATTCATTCGAATACCAACGACTATTTTGATTTCCAATCCTTCCATCGTTCCATTTTCAAGCGGCTTCGTTCCGTTATAGGCTTTCACAGATTTTCAAATGATTGTAACTTCTGAACCAAAAGTCGAGCCATCTCAAACAAGGTCTTGCAATTTGCGTAATTTTTCGTGGAATATCTTGTGAAAATTTCAATGAAATCGAAGGTGGCCTATCCTTCGAAAAACAGCATTTAAGCTTTTATTCGCGAATAACAACTGACACAAGGGTTAAAGAGTTTTGAAAAAATTATTTTCACGTACAACATTCAAAAAACAAGAAATTTTGTGTTATTCATTTTCTCGATAGGACAGATAGATTTCAAGTTACATGCGTTTGACATCTTCGTATCAACGAGAACACCGAGATTTCAATATTTTGCCTCATCAAAACGATGAGACCAATCCGTAAAAGCTTTGGTGAGAGTAGTTGTATCTGATGGTGCAACATGCACAAAATAAATTGGCGAAATCGGAATCGTCAAGGTCTGGGGACACGTCGAGTTGAGGTGGAATACCGCATATAGTTCCATATACAATTATAATTATACATGATCCCATATATGAATATATATGATCATATATGATCCCATATATAATCATATATATTTACATATGATTAGACGAAATCATTTTTTCCCGAGCTATAAAACTTACATGGATTTTTATATATAATTCTATATAATTCTATACAATTCTATATAATTTTTATATAATTCTATATAATTATGTATAATTATATAAAATCATTTTCACACATAAATCTACGAAGCGTTAATAACGCGTATTAAACAATGTATAAATTTTTAGGTACGATGTTCCAGAAATTTCAAAGTACCTGGATTTCATAAACATAATGACATACGATTTCCACGGACAGTGGGAAAGACAAGTCGGTCATAACAGTCCACTATATCCACTGGAAAGCGCAACTAGTCATCAGAAAAAGTTGACTGTGGTAAGATATACAACAGGTTCACAATTGGTTTCAATCAGCTTGAAGTTTGTAATTGTTTGTCACTGTATTCGCAATGAATCCAGTAAACCTTGCTTGGATTTAAGTGATGGGTTCCATTACAGTCGGTCTCGTCACTATCCGACGTTGAACAAATAATGATTGCTTTGCATCCTAATGTGTATATCTAAAGGAGACTGGGGCTGAATTAGCCACTTAACGAAAATCGCGATTCTGTCGCAATCGGAACGACGATGTTATCCGATGTTTTTTTACCTCATGTTGAGGTGTACTGTTGATGCCAATATCCTATACTGGTCCGGTTTACCCTACCCTTACGGAAAATATGCTCGATTTTTGAGTGTGAACACTGAATTTTGGGTGTAAACACTGAATTTTGGGTCTAAGACTCTTAAATTAGGAGTTGACTTTCAAATTTCGAGTGTTGAACTCCCAAATTGAGAGTCGACTCCCGAATTTTGAGTGTCGAATTCCCAAATTTCGAGTATCCAACTCCCAAATTGACAGTTGACTCCCAAATTCGGAGTATCGAACTCCAAAATTGAGATTCAACTCCCGAATTTCGAGTATCGAACTCCCAGGTTTAGAGTCGACTTAGTCCAGTCAAATTAGCTTGAAATGAGGCAAATAGAAAAAATAACCGGTAAAAAGCTATAAATTGCTGGAGACCTTCATTTTTGCATACTTTTAAACATAGTAAAAATCCTGAGCTCCAACTCCAAGGCTCGATCCGCCATCTTGAAAAAAAGGTGCTCCAATCCAGTTTTTTCATCATATCTCGGTACTCGTCAATCCGATTATAGCTTTTTACCCGTTAATTTTTCTATTTTTGCTAATTTGACTGGACTAACTCCCAAATGTTGAGTGTCGAAGTCGCAAATGGAGAGTTGACTCTCAAAAAATTCCAACCTCAAATGAGAGTCACTACTGAGTGTTATTTTGAGTGCTTTTTCCGTAAGGGTGGGTCTAGCAGAAAGTGGAGCATGACGTATAAACCCATGATTTGTTGAAATTACAAAAAAAAAAAAGTATAATTGTGAAGTGCTAGTGGCAAACACTTGCAACAGCTCGAACATTGGATGTTTCACCCTGAAACAAAACTTCGATCAACGTCTATGAAAATATTGTTGGAAAAGGTCGGTTCCATCTCAGATTACCCAGCAAGGTCGGAACGAAAAATTCAGATGATTCAAAATAAAATATAGTTGAGTGACCTGTATTCTTTTAAACTACTCAACAAAATTGAAGGCCCCCCCCCCCCCCCCCCCCCAGCATAACCAGCCATTTTCCGACGCCTTGACCGATTCACTTGAAATTTGTACCAGGGTTAGTCCAAAGTGTTTCCAACTTAGGCCCAACGCCGATTTCCTGTATGTTCAAGGGTTGCGATGTGGCACTCCGAAAACCAACCCTCTGCGTAAAATCGAACTCACAGGTCTGTGGCACCGGGTTCCAACATCGATTTTGCGCCCAAAAAAAGTTGGAAACACTTTGGACTAGCCCTGGTACAAATTTCAAGTGAATCGGTCAAGGCGTCTGGAAATGGCAGGTTATGCCAGGGGGGGGGGGGGGGCTTTAATTTTGTTGAGTAGTTTATTTTTCTTACAAAAATTTGTGTTTCCCTGTACGAATTTTACATTTTTTTTGGCAAGAAGCCTTTCCACATATTTCGTGAATCTACCTTCTTCAAAAAGTGCTATAACTTTTGAACCAATTGACGGGATTTTATTTTTTCGAACTCAAAATGTGCGTATTTTATTCGACTTTCAGGAAGTTTCAAGTTGACGTAAATTGAATAATAATTGCCATATTCGTCCAATAGAATGTGAAACAAAGCGAAGAAATTCCAGCGCACTTTTCGGCAATTGCATATATTTTCTTGCTTCCGAATTTTTCCCAAATAGTCTTAGAAAAGTTAAAACTTCTCAAAAAAGTTTCATCAGCGGACAAGCTGTTTCTCAAGGAGTCATGATTTTTTCAATATTACGAATTTTTGTTATTGAACATGCCTGGGTTGAAGTAGCAACAATTTGAATTATGTAGTGATGTTAGAGACAATTCAAACCGAAGTATGTGCAAACTCTTGTTCATGTATGGCATATTCATGTTTATTGTTGTAATAATCAACTCATTGGGGATCGAGTGTTAAATGAGTGATACATTTATGTTGTGTGACATAGACGACGCTTACCGGCGTCTTTTGCAATGAGTGTCAGATGAGATGGCAAGGTAAGACAAGACAATCGTCTTCACCTAGCGTTAGTCTAGATCCATAAGTAGAAACATGTAAACAAGTAAAATAAATATAGAATGAAAAGAATATGAAGAGCGATTTATCCGAGCCGGAAAACCAAATTGCTTCCTTTTGGGGGAAGGGGGGGGGGGGGGGGGGGGGTATACCAGATTTTGACCGAATCTGCCTTTATCTCCGAAACGGGGCAATTAATCGAATTGTCTTTTCGGCAGCCGATGTTTGACGAGTAATGGGTTCGAACTGGTATGTTGGATCGAATGACATCGGGATTTTTTTTTATTGATCGACAAGTGTGGGCGTGCCATTTATTGCAACTTATATCAATGCCTCCGCATCAAAAATGCAAAATTCTGTAAGGGATTCTGAACACAACCATCCCAAAACATCTTTGTTTCCGACAACGATGAAGGGGCCAGCTGTATTCTACGTTTTTGTGGCAATTCTCGCAATTGTCAACGGCTGTGAGCATAAATGGCCGCTCACAGCTGGTGATATGATATGATGGTTCCCAGAACGCCCGTGAGATGTCGCCGCACGCCCATTTTGAGCTTCTCCTTTTTTTTAACACTCATTTCGAACGAATCCATAGGTACTCATATTCTACTAACCATCGTCATATACTATGTATAAACCATATATTTTATTCATTTTTATATCGAGGACTGGGGATCAGAAGGGCGTAACCCACAGAAAACTGCAAATGCTGCCAGAAGGGCTCTCGTGTGGAATTCTAAGATATACGCCCTTATGGCAGCCAATTCAACAAGGTTGAAAAAATGTGGGTTACGCCCTTCTGGTCCTTAGCCCTCGATATAATTGTATACTAAGAGGTTTCCGTGAAACATCGCAGTCAGTCAAATATCTAATTATTCATTTATCCATACATTTATTTATTGATTCATTTATTCCATCATTTATTTATTCATTTATTCATTTATTTATATAATTATTTTACGGCCTTTGAAAGTTCAAAATCAAAACAGGAATGGCCAGCCTGCGAAAACATACGAAAAACTTGGGTAATGCCGAGTAGGAAGTGACTGACTGCGATGCTTCACGGAAACCTCTTAGTATAACGGATAGCTGTACACGGAAAGAAATGAATGGCGTTTATCACTATGCTAGTATGGGCGTGAAAGCCATACTGTATGATATCGACGATTTTCATTGATTTTAATAGTTTGGTCAACAGACTTTTATTCATAACTTTTTTGTATATTCACCAAAAATTATGAGCGAAGTGTCATTTGGTTCGGAAAGGCATTTAGAAACTATTCTGAAGAGTCCCAGAAAGGGAAGACAAAAATTGCAAAAGTTATAAACAATTTAGTAAATAAAAAGAGGGTGAGTTCGGTTTTTTGCGAATATCTCGAAAACTATTTGAGATATTTAAAATCGCAAAAAAGATCCTAAAAGAGCAGAAAATTTACTACAGAAGAGCTCTACCTCCCCAAACTCTACAACCAATATTCATAATTTTAATTGTGCGATAAAAAAAGGACCAAAAATGGGTTATGAGGCGGCCGCGCGCGCGTTTGTAGTCCTTTTTTCACCGCACAATCAAAATTATAAATATTGGTTGTAGAGTTTGGGGAGGCTGGGCGTTTTTATAGGAAGTTTTCTGCTCTTTTAGGATCTTTTTTGCGATTTGAAATATCTCAAATAGTTTTTGAGATATTCGCAAAAAACCGAACTCCCCCTCTTTTTTTTCACTAAATTGTATATAACTTTTGCAATTTTCGTCTTCCCTTTCTGGGACCCTTCCGAAAAATTTCTAAATGCCTTTTCGAACCAAATGACACCTTGCTCATAATTTTTGGTAAATATACAAAAAAGTTATGAATAAAAGTCTGTTGACCAAACTATTAAAATGAATGAAAATCGTCGATACCATACAGTATGGCCTTCACGCCCATACTGGCATAGTGATAAACGCCATTCATTTCTTTCCGTGTATAATGCGGGGAACTTACGGTATAAAATTATATATGATATGCAGTACAGCTATTTACATGTTATTTCATATAATTGTATTGGAAAACCATGGAAAATGATGAAATAACGGAAATTAATAAACAAAATGCTCAATTTCGGATTGATTATTCAATATTTTTACTTACCGAAACGTTGGAGAAATCGTTGAAAAGTGGTATAAGATAAATATACGTATACGTAGGGCTGCGCACGAGACGAGACGAGTCGAGATTTTGAAGAATATCGTCTCGGTCTCGTAAAATAACTGAGTTTTCAGTATCGTCTCGATCTCGTCTTGGTCTCAAAATACGTTGTCTCGTCTCGTTTCGATTTTGAGAAAATTTATCTCGTCTCGGTCTCGGTCTCGGTTATGCTGGATTTTCTATAATTGTCTCGTCTTGACCTCGTCTATATTTAAGATGAGGTGAAACGTTTCAAGGCCACGGCCGGGTGCCTTTCACTGCGGTAAAACAGAAAGACCGAACGTTTGGTACCTCTGCCAACCGTAAGATTGTTTGTAGGTAAACTGGCTGCAATTTCGGTATACAGGCTGTGATCTCGAATAAATGTCGATACGGGTTGTGATCTCAACTGAATGTCGGCTTTTTAGGTATGAGTCACGGAGAATCGTCAATTCTCATCCATTTCTCCATAAAATGACATGGGATTAGGCTTAAAGTATGTGGTTTTTCATTGCAGAGTGGCTAATTATCGGAAAAATGCGATTATCTACGGCAACAGCGAATAATCTCGCGATTTATGTGGTCGGTACATCGATCTGTGAAAATGTTTGTCAAATTTTGAAAAAGTGAAATGATCAGCCACTTTCTGCTGCAATTATGTGTAATTCCTCAAAGTTTCATCACGATTGATTTAGTAGTTCCGGAGAATTCACGATTCCCGTTTTCGAGTTTCTGACAAACGTTTTACTTCACATTAAAATGAACACAAGGAAAAAATGTTTCATCATATTTTAAATTATAAAGTTTTATCTTTCTCATCAAAAACCTATAACTCGATGTCATTCATCAAGAGTTCACGTCTCAAATTCACTTTTTTCAATGAAAAAAGACCGACGAAACTCTCGCCGAGACTCTCGCCGAGACTTTCGCTTCAGCACCCGGATTCTGTAACTTTTCGTTAACGAAACGATCGTATTGACTTGTTTTGTCTTGTTTTCTATTGGGTAGATTTGTCTTTCCTGAAACATTATTGGTCGCTGATGTTGTTGTGTTAGCTAACGGCAGCGATAATACTCGATAACGAGTTACAGAATCCGGGTACAGAGCTGGTATCGTCTCGGTGTCGTCTTGATAATTCTTTCGATAATGAATAGAAAGAGATCGAGACGAGTACGATAGACGAGAGAATAGTCTCGATCACGTGCGCAGCCCTACACTGTGAGAATTTCCCAAGCATTTTTACCATGGGCGCATAGTAGAGGTGAACTTTAAGGACCCTATCAGTTATTTTACTATGGCCTCTAGTAAATGTACAATATGTCAATTGTTTCAATAATTGTTTCAATACTAGCGGCCATAGTAAAACAACGGATAGGGTCCTTAAAGTTCACCTCTACTATGCGCCCATGGTAAATTTCAGTGGAAAATTCTCGCAGTGTACGTATACGTTATCTTCAAATCATCTCTGACTGCGGGTCGAGTCACGTGGTACCAGGTGTACCAACGTAACAGCGGGAGCGAAAGGAGAAGCTCAAGATGGGTGCACGGCGACGTCTCACGGGCGTTCTGGGAACCACCGCATTATATCAACAGCTGTGAGCGGCCATTTCTGCTCACAGTCGTTGACAATCGCGAAAATTACCACAAAAACGTAGAATACAACTGGCCCCTTCATCGTTGTCGGAAACAAAGATGTTTTGGGATGGTTGTGTTGAGAATCCCTTACAGAATCGGGCTCAGGTAGCCGATTCTGCATTTTTTATGCGTAGGCTTTGATATAAGTTGCGCTGAATGGCACGCCCACACTTTTACCTCCTTATAAAAAAAAAATCTTGACGAAAAACAGATGAGCGTGATGAGTCGCATAATGCTATGTGGATTGCATGCCATCGGGCGTTTTGCGCTGTTTTTGTATGGCTGTTGTTTTTCCGGGGAATGACAGTTGTTCACTGTGAGTGATTGACAGATCAAATAAAAATATTATTTCATCAGTTATTCACTGTGAGTAATTGACAGATCAAAGAAAAATATTATTTGTCTACAAAAAAAAAAAAATTGATAAACGGGTAGTGCAGATGAAACCAGATGGGAATTGTCTTTTTCGCGCGCTGTCGTATTGCTCGTCGAAAAATCAGCATAGGCGTCAGGAGCTAAGATTGACTATCGTTTCATTTATACTGCAACATTGGGATAGTTATGGAGATTATATCATGGGTGACAAGTCACATTGCGTTTCCATAAGGTCAGCAGAAGACTATGGATTACATATGAGTGAAAATGAAAAACACCTCGTTCAGCCCAACAAAACACGGCGGTTACGGGCGGCGAAATAAATATTATGTTGATGTGACAAAATATTGGTTGCTTGAACTAAATTTGTTTGATTCGAATGGCCAAGGTATATTATAGCTATTACGGCTTATTCACTCCTACAGAATGATGGTTGAAACAACTATTTCTGAACAACAAAATCAGTAAGTTTAATTCAACGAATTAATAAATGATAAATATTTATTAATTTATTAATGGGCCCCAGTTTGCAAGCCTGTATGGGGCCAGATTACACAAGTGGGACAATCCAACATTGGCCCAATACAGGCGACCGAACTTGGGCCTGGATTATATGGAGGCAAATTAACTTGGCCCCTGTTAGCGCCTGACGAAAATTTTCACACAGGAGAATACAGATGAGAATTTTAGAGAAGACAATTTTAATTTCGAATGAAGATCCGGTAAAGCATACAGACAGTGTAAAAAAATGTAACAACAGAATATATTGAAGAGAGCACGCAAGCCAATAATGTTAAAATACCATGGGGATATAAAGAATGATATATAGAAACGAGTTTAGCCATTAGATATCAGTGAAATGAAGATAGCATGCTGCCATTGCAAGGCGGTTTCATTTAAAGAGGAACCGGGTAGGGCTAAAAATAATTGTTGCCATGGAGGGAAAATAAGACTTGCACCGATATCGGAATACCCATCCGAGGTAGAAATCATGAGAAAGGGTAATGACGACGATTCTCAACATTTCGGACAATTGATACGGTCATATAACAATGCATTACTTTTGCATCCGTCAATTGCACTCCGGTCGATTTAGAAAATCATGGGAATTATGTAATGCAAATACTCGGAGATGTCAGCTATGAAGTTTCAACCAGCTTCGAAAATGATAACAACAGTACAGCAAGATATGGACAGATATTAATACATCTATCATGAACAAGCTCAACTTGAATTGCGCAGGAATGATGTAAGAGGACTTGATGTATTGACCAAAATTGGACAGATAATCAATAAAATGAATCCGTATGCGATAAATTTCAAGACACTTCATCAGTGATATATCGAAGGAGAACATCAGGTTATATTAAAATTTATTTCATTAGGTAGTGATGATAAACGAAGATATAATACACCATCATGTGGGGAAATGAACGTATCAAATCCATTGAGTTGCAGCCTACATACTAATGTATACTCCGTTCAACTAGAGAACGACACGCTTGCAACAAGTGCGATAGCGACAGCACCAACGCGATCGAAGCGGAGCGAGAGAGAGGGCGGGGGTCGTTCTCTCTGTGAATGGGGTAAACAGAGTGAATTCATAACGTCGGAACACTTGGAGTAGTGTTGAGGTGGCCAAGAGTACATCCCGGGCAATTATTTGAAAATTCAAACCGATACGAAAGCCCGAAGACAATATAATAATTCACAATTTCTATTGTTGGCCACGTCAACGCGCGCTGCTACGAGTGTTCAGACCATGTGGCTTGCGAATAAAAATATCAGTGATGGTATGTGTTCAGGCCAAACGACTCGTTAGACCAGAACGTAGCGCACATACCATACATGCTGCCGAGTTGACAGTGTGTTAGGTTGCAACCAAAGATCGGAACACGTCCGTCGCTTGGGTCTGTGTCGCAATTGTCTAGGACGTGGACATTTGGTAGCAGCTTGCCCTTCAACCAAGCGGTGTAACCTCTGCGGATCAAGTCATCACACGACGTTACACAGCGCGGATCGCAGGTCATCCCAACCCCCAGAAGCTTCAACCTCATCCAACACGACAAGCACGACAGGTTCCGCTACGAACAACACCTCAGTACATGCGAACCACGTCAGTGTAGAACCCCAAGCGCGAGCGATTCTCCTAGGCACTGCACAGGTCGTTCTTATCTCGAAATCGGGACGTCGGGTACTCGCGCGCGTTCTCATTGACCCCTGCTCGGAAGGGTGCTTCACGACTGAAGACAAGGCTCAAGCCTTACGCGCCTCACGAACTCCCGTGATCGTGCCGGTAAACGGAGTCGCGGGCGCAAAAGCCGGGGTATCCAAGAGCTCCGTGTCCGTCGAAGTAAGCTCTCGGTGGGACCCCTCGGTAAAGATGTCCGTCGTCGCGTACGTGCTTCCGCGAGTAACAGCTGATCTCCCATCCCGCGCTGTACCAGCAGGGGGGTGGAATCACGTGACAGGGTTGCCCCTGGCAGATCCTGAATTTGGGGAACCAGGGAAAATCGACATGATCCTCGGTGCGGATGTCTACCGTGAGCTTCTTCTCAGCGGCGTTCGCAGCGGTCCTCCCGGGACGCCTATCGCCCAGGAAACGATATTCGGCTGGATACTGACTGGCTCCGTTTCACAGCCCCCGGCTCCCACGAATGACGTATGCCATGACGTACGCGTGCATCACTGCGCCATAGGTAAAGATCTCACCGGGCTCGTACGTAAATTCTGGGAGCTCGATGAACTTCCGGCCTCCAATCACCTGACTGACGATGAAGAGAAGTGCGAAGCACACTTCCGTGAGACCCACTGCCGGGATGAAGCGGGTCGCTACGTAGTCCGTCTCCCGTTCCGCGAAGACCCCGCCAGGGCCCTAGGCGAATCTCGCAGATTTGCCTGCCGAGCGCTCGAGCGCGGCGAACGACGTCGTGAGGCCGATCCGACGCTCGAATCGGAATATGCGCGGTTCTTATCGGAATATCTGTCTCTGGGCCACATGGAACTAGCCCCGGTCGGCGCGAACGCTAGTGACGGTGCGCCCCAGTATTATATGCCGCATCACCCGGTCGTACGAGAAATAGGTGGTGCTACCAAATTACGTGTCGTATTTAACGCATCTCATCCGACGTCAACAGGCAAATCCCTGAACGACCTTCTGCTCCCGGGACCCAAACTGCAGGCAAATATCATTACTGTGCTGATGCGATGGCGAAGACACCGTATAGTTTTTGCCGCAGACATCGTAAAGAGGTTTCGGCAAATCCTGGTGGCAGCAGAAGATCGCGATTTCCAAAGGATTGTGTGGAGAGACTCTCCGAACAGCCCAATCCAAGACGCGCGACTGCTAACAGTCACATACGGGACCGCATGCGCACCCTACCTAGCAATACGCACACTCCAGCAACTAGCGCAAGACGAAGCGCATCGGTTCCCCGGCGCAGCCGAGGTTGTCAGCCACGACACATATGTTGACGACACCTTAACTGGTGCAGACGATCTTCAGGCGGCTAGACAGCTGAAGCACTCCCTCATCAATCTCCTGAGATGTGGAGGCTTTGAGCTTGGTAAATGGATGTCAAATTCGCAGGCACTCCTAGATGACACCGAGCTCCCAGCGCACTCAACCGTCTCGTTCGAACCAGACGACTTGGTCCGAACCCTCGGAGTCGTTTGGAGCCCCTCTGACGACTCGTTCCGCGTCAAGTTGAATCTAGACTCGAAACTCACGACAGCGACCAAAAGAAGCCTCCTCTCCGAGCTCGCCCGCACCTTCGACCCTCTAGGTTGGCTCGCGCCGGTCCTGGTGCGAGCCAAAATACTATTCCAAGATACTTGGATTACTGGAATTGCCTGGGATGAATCCCTTCCACAGGAACTGCTCACGCCGTGGCTGCAACTCCGTTCTACGCTGCCACTACTGGAAGAACTAGTCATACCGCGTTGGCTCGGGCCATCATGTCGACCGCGACGGTACCAATTACACGGGTTTTCGGACGCGTCGGAACGTGCGTTTTCCGCCGCAATATACGTGCGCGTTCCCAGTGACAACGATACCTGCTCTGTAACTCTGTTGTGCGCAAAGACTAGAGTAGCACCGCTAAAATCAGTCAGTTTACCGCGACTCGAACTCTGCGGAGCTGTGCTGTTAGCTCGTCTTATGGCGTCAGTCAGGAACGCACTCCAAGACGATTTAGTTGAAGACTCGTTCGCGTGGTCAGACTCTACCGTCACTCTTGCGTGGTTACAGGGACACCCCTCGCGCTGGGTAACCTTTGTCGCGAACCGCGTCGCTGAAATACACACACTATTGCCCAATACCATTTGGCAGCACGTAAAGTCGGATGAAAACCCCGCGGATCTAGCTACGCGCGGAATCCCACCAGGGAAACTAATCGAAGCTCAACTGTGGTGGCAAGGCCCAAGGTGGCTACGAAGCCCAGCCTCGGAGTGGCCTCAGCGCGCTTCCGCGTCAGTCATCACCACTAATCTCGATCTGCGACTCGAACGTCAGGCTCACGCCGCGCACATACTGCCGGAGAACGACTTCCTCAATCGTTTCTCTCGCCTACAAAGGCTGCTGCGCATAACAGCCTGGTGTCTGCGCCTACGGACCCGAAATCGAAACGAAAACGAAGCATCCAAGGACGCACGACCGCTCACTGCTACCGAAATAGCCTCAGCTCGACAACGCTGGATCCTCATCACGCAAGCCGAGGCCTTCCCTGACGAGATCACCGCTCTCGAACGAAATCAACGGCTACCCGTGCGCAGCCCGCTCATCAAACTCACGCCCTTTCTCGACAAGGTGGGCGTACTGCGTTTGGGTGGGCGCCTGCAAAAGGCAGTTCTTTCCTACGAGGAACGACATCCAGCTATCTTGCCGAAGACGTCACGGTTTTCGGAAATGCTCATACGCCATGCTCACGAAGCCACCCTGCACGGAGGACCTCAGCTTACCTGGAGCTACCTCCTACGCTTCTATTGGATCCTCAACGGAAGAAACCGAGTCAGAGCTGCGGTGCATCGCTGCGTCGACTGCGCTCGTCACCGAGCAGCTACACCGCGACAATTGATGGGACAATTGCCGCCCTCACGCATCACGAAACCTACCAGACCCTTCGAAAGGACAGGATTGGACTATGCCGGTCCCTTCCTCCTCCGCGCCAGCTCGGGGAGAGGCCGTGCTACGTACAAGGCTTACATTGCGCTGTTTGTTTGCCTATCAACGAGAGCAATACACTTGGAAGTCGTATCGAGCTACACCACGGCTTCGTTTCTCGCTGCCTTTAAACGCTTGTCAGCCCGACGTGGCATCTGTTCCGAGCTGCACAGTGACAATGGGACAAACTTCCGCGGAGCCGATCAAGAGCTACGCTCTCTGTTTCTCGCCGCGTCATCCACATCGCGAGAAATCGCTGCTGCCCTCGCCAACGATGGAACCCAATGGCACTTCATTCCTCCGCACGCACCTCATTTCGGTGGCATGTGGGAAGCTGGAGTGAGGTCCACGAAGCACCACTTGCGAAGAGTAATAGGTGACACCATTCTGACCTACGAGGAGTTTGCCACGGTGGCGGCTCAGATAGAGGGATGCCTCAACTCAAGACCGCTCAGTCCTTTGAGCTCGGACCCGACCGATTTAGTCGCCCTCACGCCAGGGCACTTCCTGATTGGAGGTGCTCCAACCACACCGCCTGAACCGAGCACTTCCCACGTGCCCGTAGGTCGAATGGGACGATGGCAGCTGACGTCTCATATGCTCGAGGACTTCTGGCACCGGTGGTCCAGCGAATACCTGCACCACCTCCAGCAACGAAACAAATGGACGTCAAAGGGTCGAAATATCACTACTGGGGACTTAGTACTCGTCCGCAGTGACCTTCTACCTCCGGCGAAATGGCCACTCGCCCGAGTGATCGCGACACACCCCGGGCCGGACGGTTTGACCAGAGTTGTCACAGTCAAGACCGCCGCTTCCACGTACAAAAGACCGATAGTCAAACTCGTGCTCCTCCCGGTGCAGGAGTCTGACCCTGCTGAGAACGAGTATTAGGCGTTTTGACACCTGGTAGGTGCTCACGGCGGGCGGTTAGGAGCCCTGACCGGCCTACTGTGATTCATCGAGAAAGGAGCTTAATCAAACCACAGGCTAATCATTTCGTCCGGGCGACGAGGCGGGCGGTATGTTCAGGCCAAACGACTCGTTAGACCAGAACGTAGCGCACATACCATACATGCTGCCGAGTTGACAGTGTGTTAGGTTGTATGTGTGAGAGAGTCCGACTCTCGTTATTGTAAACACTGGACACCAGTATACTCAGATCTCTAATCGCGGACAGACGTAACCGATTTCTCTATATATCTAATATTAAAACAACGGATGTAATCTTTTAGACAATAAACCCTCGTTATCGTAAGGAAGTTGAGAGTGTACCGTTTTCTGAAACCCACCAAGTCACTCTTCCTTCACCCGACTCCGAATTCCTCGCCTTACGCGCGAACAGTATGAAAGAAAAACCTACTGAAGCAAGCATTATTTATTCAATTTCAAAATGCGCGCCACTTTTAGTTCAACGTTGCGAAACTTCCACAACCCATCTATATCATTTATTTTTAATCATGCCTGACAGATAATTAAGTTCATTTTCGATTATTCCAATTAAAATATCTCCAAACTTACACGGTAGGCTACTTTTTTCTTATAATTTTGACATAATTTACGAGAATCGAATAATATAAACGTTAGTTTCCTACCCAGACAGCATAAAAATAAAAGTTGTCTTAAAGTCGTCTTATGGACGTCTAATGCGCCAATTTCTGACGTCTATAAGTTGTCGTTTCTCTTGAAGACAAAGAAGGTCTTAAAGTGGCGCATTTGACGTCCATATGACGACTTTGAGACAGCTTTAAGATGACTTTTATTTCTGTGCTGTCTGGATAGATATTAATCTATAACAGTTATGGTTGAGTTATATGAAAAATGTGTTTTAAACGGGATTGCCTTTAGTTGACATGTTGAATATTCAGTTTTTCAAAAATTAATTACGCAGAAACTATATTATACTATACTAATGCCATAAGGTCGTGAGAGCAAAAAAAAATTTCATTCTTTCGGTGGCAAAATCTTTTTTATGTCATATAACATCGTTTGGGCATATCCGCAAGAATTTTATTTTAGCGCTTACGATCTTATGGTATTAGTGACGCGACTTTGCATACCTGCGTATTCGTTTATATATAGGGGACGGTGGGGCAAAGCCGGCAGTGGGGGCAAAACCGGCACCAAAAAAAAAATGACCTAATGGTATTTTCGAATTAAGGCGAGTAAAACAAAACACCATACCGAGTGTTTCCGCTGGAAGCGATAAAAATTTGAGAGGGTAGGGCAAAACCGGCACCAAAAAGAAAAAAGGCTGAATCGTATTTTTTCTTGTTTAGTGGCGGGTTTCCCCCCATTTCCCGATATTTTATCGTTTTCAGCACAGATACGTTAGATACAGCTTCTTCTTACTCGCCTCAACGCGAAAATACAAGATTTAGCCTTTTTTTCGGTGCCGGTTTTGCCCCACCCTCCAAAATTTTTATCGCTTTTAGCGGAGACACTCGGTATGGCGTTTTGTTTCACTCGCCTCATTTTGAAAATACCATTAGCTCATTTTTTTTTTGGTGCCGGTTTTGCCCCCACTGCCGGCTTTGCCTCACCGTCCCCTACCTACATGCATCACACGGTAGGAATTGATGCAAGGAAGAACGTAGCTGACCGATATGGAAAATAATTTGTGATTGAAAATCTAAACTGTTTGAAATTAACGAAAATTCGTGATATCAAAAAATTAAAACTCCTTCAAAAAAGCTTGACCACTAATGAAACTTGTACGAAAAGTTCGAACTTTTTGAAGACTATTTGGAAAAAAATCTGAAGAAGAAAAACAACTATATGCCGAAAAATGCGCTCGAATTTCTTCGCTTTATTCCATGTTATAGTGGATAAATATGGCAATTATGAATCGATTCACGTAAATTCGAAACTGCCTGAAAGTCGAATAAAACACGCACATTTTGCGACCAGGATAATCAGAATCCGTCAATTGTTTCAGAAATTAGAGCACTTTTTGAGAAAAGTGGATTTATGAAATCTGTGAAAACGGGTTTTTGCCAGAGAAAATTGGAGAATTCGAACAGGGAGACAAAAATTTTTTCAAGCAATATGAAAAAATACGGGTTACTCAAATTCGCCATAGGACGATATCTGTTTTTTTGAATCATTTAATTTTTCCGTCCCGACCTCTCTGGGCGATCTGTGATGCAACCGGCCAAAATTTATGCAGGCTAATTTCAAAATGTCACCAATGATATGCAAGGAATTGGGAAAACTGAATAGCTGTATTAATGTCTCAGTCATTACGAGGTCTGGAGAGATCTGTTCACTCCTACAATTATTTTTCTTTTGCCTGACAGCATCAACTGTTGTATAAGTGCTGCTCGTGAGCTCAGTGAGCACCCTTTGTCAGAATATCATCCGTCACAATAGGGAAACTTAAATGTACCTGTTTGAAGGGTTCGTCTTGCTTTACCTTTCCATATACTTATATCTGCAAAATCATATGGGTAATTCTCCCGAGATACTCATTTTCCCGGTAACCGGGTTTATTTCCAATAATCGCTCTGATTTCTTACATTTTTTTATCAGAATATATTAGATTGTGATATTTCGAGATAGTGCTACAGGACAGATTTTTTTGGTAAATCCTGTTAATCGTGTTTTTGCTGTGTTTGACGCATAAATGGCATTCCTCTGGCCAGTAACCATCACATCTTCCCATATTGTAGCGAACTCAAAAAGTACTTAAAATTAAAAAAATTGCAAATCATGAATATTTTTTCAAACTAAAGCATATTTATAACCTTCTTCTGGAATCCAAAAAAGAAAAATGTCCACAGATATCTCACAATAAAAAGCGAAATCTTGTAACCAGTTTTTCCGTCATTCCTCTGGACCGTTGGAAATGAGTCGATATTAGTGCAATAGGTAGTGGTAACTAACCAGGCGTTCGAGAGCAGTGTATCCTAGATCTAATTGACCAAGCTGCCAGTTTTTCAAAGTTTTATTTTTCATGTATATGACTTTTTTTTAAAGAAAGAGTGTGGCTTGAGTAGATGTCACAAGCTGGAGCGTCATTCCTCTGGCGAGTGTCAAATATATATTATCAACTAAATCAAATCTTTGTGTATGTTTTTAAGTGAAACTATTGAACACTAAGTCATCACCGCGTTTTGAGGTTAAAAAATCCGCGGATGTTACATTACGAACAAGAAATCGTCAAAATCGTCATTCCTCTGGCGTCATTCCTCTGGGTGATGAAAAAAAAAAAAAAAAAACGCTTCCGCGAAATAGTAACGCGAGTTTGTCCAAGTGGTAATTATGTCTTAATAATTCATACTAAAGGTCATCCATACTTTGAAAAGTAAAAATAATTAGTTTTTTTAATTTTTTTTTTTTGTACCCTGAAAAATGAGTATCTCTGGAGAATTACCCATATACTGAATGTTAATAGTAATTTTTTTTTTACACTGTCAGTGCGTCTCATTCCAAAATTTGTTTTGCAATAGTTGACATTTAGTCATCTATTTTGAATATCGATCATGAAAAAAAAAAACAAATCCTTTTCAATAACAAATCGCGAATAACTGTTGAAAATCATGCATTTTGGACCCGTCAGCTTTTTTTTCCCATGACTGAAAAGAAAAATAGATGACTCATTACGATATAACCCTTACTTTTTCTAGGATTATAGTGCGCGCGAATGGGTGAAACAAGGTGCCCCAAAAGAGAAATTGATGATTGGTATGCCAACCTATGGCCGATCATTCAGATTGATTGATACGGATAAGTTTGATATTGGTGCACCAGCTTCTGGTGGTGGCGTTCCTGGAAATTTCACTAACGAGGCCGGATTTTTAGCATATTACGAGGTAAAGTATGAATACCTTTAGTGGTCATCACTGTCATTTATAAAAAAATGTGTACAGAATAAACTGTCGTCCAACGAGATTCATTGCATCCAATCGGATTCCAATAAAACCAGTAATCTGGAAACTGAAATTTATCGAAAATCTATGTACACTCGGACCCCACGTATTTGACCACCAGTTATTTGACGGCCCCAGTTATTTGACGGAGTTCAGACTCAGTTATTTGACTCCCTCTACCCCCACTATTGAGACAAAGTGTTACGACGTACGGGTCTGAACTAGCGTGGGACTGCGCATGTACAACTGCGCAGGAGCGGCTGCCATTTTAATACGGAAAGTGGGGACCCCTACTTTGGTCAAATAACTGAAGGTACCCGGTCCCGAGTTGGTCAAATAAGTGGGGTCCGAGTGTATATGAATATGGAACGAAAAATTTGAGTCAGGAAATGAAAAAAAAAAAAATTTTAATCATTTTTGACCCGCAAAAGCGGAAGAAAATAGTATATTGTGTACCAAGGGCGTAAAGTGGGCTTTTTTAGACCGAGTGTGGAGTTTGCAGTACGAGTCGGAGGTGAGCTAGCACGAGTCGAAGACGAGTGCATTTGCGAGCCGAAGACGAGTACTGCAACCACACAAGGTCAAAAAGCCCACTTAGCCCTTGGTGCACACCATATTTTTTGTGTCACGCGCGATTTTCGCGTTTTTGAGCGATTTCAAAGAAGCGGGCGCTAAAAACTCAAAAACGCCCGCTGCTCGATTTAGCGGGCGATAAAAACTGAAAAACGCCCGCTGATCGATTTAGCGGGCGATAAAAACTGAAAAACGCCCGCTGCGCGATTGAGCGGGCGTTTTTGAGTTTTTAGCGCCCGCTCGTCTGAAAATTGGCACTTTACGCCCGCATAATAGGTCAAAAAAACGCGAAGATCGTGCATGTGTTACAAAATAGTATATTGTGTACCAAGGACGTAAAGTGGGCTTTTTTGGACCGAGTGTGGAGTTTGCAGTACTAGTCGGAGGCGAGGGAGCCAGAGTCGAAGACGAGTGCGTCCGCGAGCCGAAGACGAGTACTGCAACCACACGAGGTCAGAAAGCCCACTGAGCCCTTGGCACACATCATATTTTTTGTAACGCATGTACTGATTTCTGATTTTTTGTGCCTTATGTATGTTTTATAGCATATACGTGAGTTAATTCACAAATTCCCGGTGTGGTTTTGTACCCCAAAATTTTCGAACATTTTTTGTTTTTTGTCGTCAATGGGTCATTTCCGTGGAAATGAGTCGGAAGCCACCGTGATAGTATAATTTTTATCAGTGCAGCTCATGGCATTTTTGATATTTCGCGTTTTCAACGGTTTTTTGAGAATCCCCGAGAAATTGATAGTCTAACAGAAAAATTTCAACACAATTTTCGAAGGCAATTTTTCCGCTCTTTTCATTGAAAATATTTTCATGCGCCGCAGACAACCGGAAGTTCGAAATACATACGGCTGAACCTTCTTCCACAAGTCCAAATTCGATTTTTTTTCCACCATTCGACAACTTGAAATATTACCTGTGACATGTCAGAATTATAGACTAGGCACCCACATACTTGGGTATGTGGTTATACGCTGTTGAGTAAGTGTAATTTAAATTGAACATTCAGAGAAATTCAAAACTCAAAATGGCGGATGGAAAATGGCGTCTGGATTTAAACATTTTTTATGTTTTACAGCCGCTATTTTGGATCCACCATTCTGAATTTCTCTAAATGTAATAAGATAATATCGAGTTTTCTGAAGAGATTTTCACAAGAAATAGATTTTTTTCCGCACTTATTGACGGTGCGCCAAAATTCTGAATAAAGGTCAGTGAAAACGCCACGTTAATCGAACGCAAAACTTCAGAGGTTTGCGGCACGTGTTAAGATTGCGATAAGAAGTTCAAATTTTGAGGATGTTTTTTTTTGATCAATTGCAACCCTTCTAGGGGGCGAAGAAATCTCAATTCGAAAATGACCAAAATAAGGACCACTCCAATATACACCAACGGTTGTTTTCGATAACTCTCGAAAAAGCGGTACATAATGATTTCATAAGTTACAGAAAATAGAATGTGCACCAAGAGCTGAGTGGGCTTTTCGACTTCCTGTGGTCGCAGTACTCGTATTCGGCTCGCGAATGCACACGTTTTCGACTCGTGCACCCTCGCCTCCGACTCATACTGCAAAACTCCACACTCGGTCTAAAAAAGCCCACTTTGGGTCCTTGGTACACAATATAGGGGAAGGTAGGGCAAAACGGACCGGTAGGGCAAAACGGACCGTAGGGCAAAACGGACCGAGAGGGCAAAACGGACCGCCTGAAAAATTTCTTCGGAATTATTATAAAAAATTCAATGATGCATCGTGAAGGTAACCCTCGAACTTAGTAACATTTTGAGGTAGGTCTAGGTCAATCTAGTCGAGTCAATTATCCTTTCTAGTCGTTTACGATGACTTGACTGAGTCTGACTCGACGTGATTGACTAAGACCTACCTCAAAATATTTCTAAGTTCGAGGGTTAACTTTACGATGCATCATTGAATTTTTTATAATAATTAAAAATAAATTTTTCAGGCGGTCCGTTTTGCCCTCTTGGTCCGTTTTGCCCTACCTTCCCCTACTGTTCCGTAACTAGTAGTATTTGGCAATTGTCAACGGTCGGGAGAAGCCATGCTCTTAAGCCTAGATTTCCATGAAACTTGTGCGACAGCGCATTCAGTAAGCCTGAAACGCAGGCCAGCAGCATGCGTTTCGTCGTGCGGCAAAGTGAGCATAAAGATCCGAGCTGAAGATCATGGTGTCCTCCAGCCGTTGCCGATCGCCGGATACCATAAAATCACAGGAATACACAGCGTTATGGTTCCATCAACTAACAAAATGTCCAGGGGTGCGATTCTGTAACTTTTGCGCTAACTTACTGCTAGCGCTATCTTTTTTCCCCTATTCTCCGTCAATGTGCTTCCCCGCGTGCACCCGATAGCGTCTATATGCTCAGTTTTCGGGTGTCAACGAGGGGGCACGTCATGCAACTGTCCGAGAATCAACAACTGAATACCCAAGGAAAACCTGGCTCTGTGATGAACTTCTCGCGATCTAGCGCTATCTTAACGAATTTTTATTACCTGTCGTAACGATACTCTCATAGGCCTCGCTCACTATACCGATCCCGTGTTATCTAAACGGATTTTCAGTGCCTGCCGTTAACGAGACTCTATAATATATTCCTTATTTGTCATCGAATATGTGTACTATGAAAATGTTATAATTCCTTATTAAATTAATGTTTCAACCACTTTTCCTATAGAATTTTTGACCCGGCAATGTAGGGTGATTCCGGGTGAGATGGCCATAGGGGAGGGATGGCCTTCAATGATATTTTTCATGCTATTTAAGATATGACACTTCCTGTACAGAGTAGATCGCTACGTACAGAGTCGTACCACCGATCTACTATAATCTTATTCGAATACCCCTTCGGTAAGTGCGTCGCGCATTTAGACACCAATTGTCATTCTCTATGCTGACTGTTTTGCCGTTTGAATAATTTGGTAACTTTTCATCACCTATGGTGATATAAGAAAAGTATTGGTTTCGGTCGAAAAGTGGATTTCGTAATTCCAACGAATCTTTACGTTTCCGACCCTCTGGAATCCGAAAAACAGGTTTTTAAAAAAATGTCGGTCTGTCTGTCGGTTTGTCGGTCCGGCGGTCTGTCGCATGAATCCGCGCGATGATCTGAAAAACGGCTCAATAGAAAAATCTGAAATTTTGGAGAACTTGACATTCGAATGACGGCAACGAAAAATTGCCATATCTCATCAAATTCGACCGTTCGCTTCTATCGGAAATCAATTAACTTCCAATTTTATATGTGTATATCTTACTTTTTCTTTCTTTTACTTTTCATTTTGGATATTCCAAGATCAAAATGATGAAAAGTGCTGCGAAAAACACCGTCTTTTTCGTCTTTACTGATTTTCTTATATCACCATAGGTGATGAAAAGTAATATGTATAACGCAGAAAATAATCAAAAAACCACTCCGTCAAAAGTATGAGGTTTGTTCAGAGGTAGTATATTTCCCACCATAGAAGATTGAGCGTAGAATGCCCCATACGTATGCTCATAACTTACACGAACATTAATTTAACAAGTACGTTATTTATGTGGGGAGGTGGAGGATACACGTAAACTCGATAAACATTTGTCTTATACTATATATATTTGTCGTATACTATATATATATTTGTCTTATACTATATACCGGGAATATTCGGTGAAAGTTAACGATCCCCTTCCTACGGCCTAACCAACACAGGCGCGCACCGCGTACGTGAGACTCGACGGGCGGGGCTAGGCAGTCAGTGGTGCTTCTACCGAATCTTCCGCGTTCGGCCGAGTCCGCATAGCCCATCCGCGCTAACTCGATAAATACTATAGCCCATCCACGCTAACTCGATAAATACTTAACTTAAAAAGCAATCATCACACTGAACACGGAAAAGAATGAGCGCGAATAAAATGGA
This sequence comes from Tenthredo livida, assembly GCA_963992785.1. Lineage (NCBI taxonomy): Eukaryota > Metazoa > Arthropoda > Insecta > Hymenoptera > Tenthredinidae > Tenthredo > Tenthredo livida. Next base: position 29,028,467 of record OZ023064.1, read on the forward strand.
TTCGCCTGACGTGAACATTTATTTTAAGATTAATCAACTAAATATCAATTAATTGAATTTAAGTATTGATTATCAGTGTTTAGGAGCGATATTTGAGACAAAGTGGAACAGGTAAGTGGAGGGTGAATCATTGAAGACAACATGGTCAAAAATTGGTTTATCTATTGATTTATTTATTGATTCATTTATTTTCAGACCTAGATTTTATTCAAAACATCTGTTCGGAATACTAGTATTCAATCTAATGAAAATTAAGAATTCGTGAGAAAGTTTTCGGTGTTTGTGTTAACTTTAGTTTAATAATAACATAATGAATCATTTGATCAGAGTACGATGCGGAGAATGAAGTCATCGCGGATAAGGCTGCCACCCACAGGCCACGTCCTCAGGTCTGAAACAGAAAAACGAAATTTATCAATGATTATTGGTTAATCGAGGGATCCATTGCTGTTGAATTATGGTGTACGCACAAACTTTTCAGAGATTGATTGCTTGGGAATCGAAGAAAGGCTACTGATGAGCCACTGTCGAACGTAGTATACTTTCACTGAAACCATTTTCGTCTCTCAACGACTACTTCTATCGGAGACCTGAGTGCTGACATGCACCTCAGCGAGGCTTCATAGCGTACGGAGGGGCTTTGTCGCAGGAGTTTGTAGTTCGTCGTAAATCACGTGTCTGAGAAGAATAAACTCATACTCGTTGAAGAAGATGTTGCCATCCCAGGACATCGTTACTTCCTCTGAAACAGCAAGGCGAGAGTATAACTGACTATCATGAGAATTTATAAGTCTTGTAAGTCTTTTGATGTCCGTTAACTTTGTATCCTACGTACCCAATGACTGATCGCCCGCTAACTCTTGAGGAGAAATATCGCCGGCGTCGTTGTCCAAGCTGACCTCAGGCAACAGACTGCGAAGAGTGATCGAGAACCAAGCAGGGATCGAAGAAGCGAGAGCTAGCAACAGCGTCAGCGAGGCTTGGCAGCGTACGGAGTAGCTTCGTTGCAAGGGTTCGTAGCCCGTCGACGATATTCATCGAACATTTCTTACTCGTCTGACGACCATTCAACGTTCATATCTCATAGCAGGCGAAGAAACCTCGTCGCAGATTTTCCCAGTGCGACGAGGCAGCGTACGAGGAGCTTCGTTGCCAGGGTTCGTAGCCCATCGACGATATTCATCGAACATTTCTTACTTGTCAGACAAGCATTCAACGTTCATGTCTTGTCGCAGGCAGAGGAGCTTCGTCGCAGATGTTCCTAGTGCGACGAGGCAGCGTACGAGGAGCTTCGTTGCCAGGGTTCGTAGCCCGTCGACGATATTCATCAAACATTTCTTAATCGTCTGGCGACCATTCAACGTTCATGTCTTGTCGCAGGCAGAGGAGCTTCGTCGCAGATGTTCCCAGTGCGACGAGGCAGCGTACGAGGAGCTTCGTTGCCAGAGTTCGCAGTGCGTCGGTGAGCATTTTATATCAAATTTTTATGCGGCAAGGCTTCGCCAGAGTCCAGAGAAGGACTGCATATCGTCGACGTGCTACAAACGCTTGCAACGAAGCTCCTTGTACGCTACCTCATCGCACTACAAACTCCTGCGACAAAAGCCCCTCTGCACGTTATGAAGCCTCGCTGAGGTACATGTCAGCACTCGGTCTCCGATAGAGGTAGTCGTTGAGAAATAAAAATGGTTCGAGTAAAAGTCTACTACGTTCGACAGTGGCTCATCGGTAGCCTCTCTTCGATTCCCAAGCATTCAATCTCCGATAAGTTTGGACGTACGCCATAATTCAACAGCAATGGATCCCTCGATTAACCAATAATCGTTGATAAATTTCATTTTTCTGTTAATAAATAAATAAATCAATAAATAAAACAATTTTTGACCATGTTGTCTTCAATGATTTACCCTTCACTTACCTGTTCCTCTTCGTCTCAAATATCGATCCTAAACACTGATAATCAATACTTAAATCCAATTGATTGATATTTGATTTTGAATTCGTTCATAAATTTCGAAAATAAATGTTCACATCAGGCAAATCCATTTTATTCGCGTTCATTCTTTTCCGTGTTCAGTGCGATGATTGCTTTTTAGGTTAAGTATCGAGGTGGGCTATGCGGACTCGGCCTAGCGCGGAAGATTTGGTAGAAGCACCACTGGTCGCTCAGCCCCGCCCGCCGAGCCTCACGCACGCGGTGCGCGCCTGTGTTGGTTAGGCCGTAGGAAGGGGATCGTTAACTTTCACCGAATATTCCCGGTATATGGGCATATCTCACAAACAGTTAACTTTCGCAGCTCAAAAAAAAAATCTAATTTGGGGAACACAGTTCCGCCAATTTTTTTCTCGCATTACAAGACCTTCATAAATTAATATTTATTCATGTACAATTCATATTATACTGGGTGCGCGCATAAAAAATATTATTGCCATTTTATATTCGCGATTATTTATTTTCTTCAGGTTTGGTATCAGAACTATCTGTATCTTTATTCTGCACCCAGAGTACTATTTGCGAACCAAAAAAAAAAAAAAAAACAAAAAAAAAACCAAACTTGAAATTAAAAAAATTAATTAATTTTCATTATTTTTATTATTATTAAAATTATTCCACTCCAATCGTATACAGAAAAGTTGAACGGTAACTGTTACAAAGGCTACTGACTTAGAAAATAATTTAGAAATGAATAGTTCCGAATTTATGTTACGAATTTATGAATCTCACATTCCCGAATCTGACATTTCAATACGTCTTAACCCAGAGGAAAGTCATTTTTGATAAAATAATCGCGCACATCTTTGGAGATATAACTCGTGATATGAGCAATATACTGGTAATAAATATGAGCATTTTACCTGACCAGATTATCAGGATAACGACGTGACATTCCTGACATTCATTCTCCACGCGTCAATCTGTACCCATTGTCAAGAACACTGCGAGAAAAGAAATTGACTCTCCGACGTAAATTTCAGTGCGTTCGATCCGTGATAGTTCTACTTCCATGTGCATCCAGATAAATACATCCAATTAGCTTGTGCTGATGTTCTTCAATGGTGAAACATTTGGTGTCAGGTGCGATATCGAATCCGAGTGACAGTACTTCGTACTGTGTCCCTGGTATCACAGACGAATTTTGGTGACTACAATTACGTACATTATGTTCATACTACCTTGCTCGTAGCCAATTATTTTTTTCCGATTTTTCTAAAGTTGCATATCAATGCAAATCCCGTACGAAGTTCTCTTGAAGTCATAGTTACACAATGCAACGTAGCTAATTTCTGCATTTCAATTAGGGACAAGAAGTTTGTAGATACGGTAAATAATTTTTTTACATTGATTATGCTTCGTGTATCTCAAAAATACTTTGCTACATGCATAGATACCCAATTCTTTGCCTGCAAGTGAACTTTCGCAAGCCGTTAGTCAAGTTACATGAAAGTTGAAGGTTTGTGAGATATGCCCATATATTTTTGCAACACCTGTTTCGAAAATTTGATTTTCGAGGGCTGTGTAGCGAGCGCGAAATACCTTATTTCCGAGGGGTGAAGTAAAGAGAGAGTTGGCGCATGCGCACACCGCAAATACTCTACTTTGCGCACTAGTGCTTTTGTCGCGCATGCGCACATCGCGGATACTCTACTTTGCGCACTAGTGCTTTCTTCGTGCACTGTGTCATGGCGATGGACAGTCGCGATGTGAGGTTATATTGATTGATCAATCTGTCTCTCAAATCAAACTTTCTTCGCATGGAGTTACAAAAAATATCGTGTGATACACGTGCGGATAGGCAATATCTGTCTCGTGTCATTTACAGCACTCGCCTTCGGCTCGTGCTACAAACGACACTCGTCGGATATTGCCTACCTTCCGCACTTGTATTACAATATACTATTGTCTTATATTGCTGATTTCAATTCTCATCTAGGGTAATTCCGGGTGAGATGGCCATAGGGGAAAGATGGTCTTCGATGATATTTCTTCACATTTCCCTATATGCTCTATATATATCTTCTCTATATAGAAAGTGTCATATATCGAATAGCATGAGGAATATCATCGAAGGCCATCTCTCCCCTATGGCTATCGCACCTGGAATTACCCTACATGAATTAATTTTGAACTAAAAGAAAAGTGTGATCAGGGTCAAACGCTGGTCGAGTTGACACGGACTGACCCTTATATCGATAATGTTTCAGTTCGTTATTATTTGAGTAGAATTATACTTGTCAAATGTCGGGGAGATCAAGGCAGCAAGAGCCACCTAAGAACCGCGGCTACGGGGCCGAATAAAACACTATTTTTTTTAATATAGAAGAAGTTTTTTTAACAGTTAAAGGCATTTATTTAGTCAATTTCCTATTTTACACAGGGGTCTCGTTTTAGGCCGGTTTCCCCTCTACGTAGAATCAACGTTCATTTACTAAATACCTATTAAAACATGTTAGAATACAGGAATCATTTGTTTAAATTCCCGTTTCGCCATCTGCGCGCACACAATTCTATTCCCTATTCTCTACGCAAATCCTATACATATCTAATATGTATTGTGAGTTTCACCTTGCGTTTGAACCTTCAGCAGTTCGGTTGTTAAGTATTACTTGCTCTGTCAACATATTGGTGTCACTCTATTCCATATACACTCGGGCCTCCGCTATTTGAACACTCGCTATTTGACGGACGCCGCTATTTGACCACATTCGTCCTCCGCTATTTGACGGGCGTTACGCCCACTATTCGGCAGCGTTCCCCTTAACATCGGGGCCGTGAATGACACGGAGTGGCGTGAACTGGCTGCGCAGAAAACCGTCCACAAGGAGTGGGGGACCCCTACTTTCGTCAAATAGCAGAAACGCTCGGTCACGACTCGGTCAAATAGCGGAGGCCCGAGTGTAACTGTTTTCACGCTGTGATCTGAACATAATCAGATTCATAATTGTATCGCACATTATTTCGGATGTTCGTATTAAATAAATATATATTTAGTGAATTGAAGTTATCCTGCGTATTCTCTCAAAACATTTGTAGGTGATGAAAAATCCACACTTACCTCGAAAGGTTTGATCATCACTTGTCAGCAATATACAATTTCCAAAAGCGGTGCACCAAATTATTCAAACGGCAAAACACTCAGCATAGAGAATGACAATTTGTGTCTAGTTGCACGACGCACCTACGAAAGGGGTATTCGAATAAGATTATAGTAGATCGGTAGTACTACTCTGTACGAAGCGATCTACTCTATATAGGAAGTGTCACATATTGAATAGCATGAGAAATATCATCGAAGGCCATCTCTCCCCTATGGTCATCTCCCCCGGAATCACCCTACATTGCCGGGTCGAAAATTCTATAGGGAAAGTGGTTGAAACAATAATTTGATAAGGAATTATAACAATTTCATAGTAGACATATTCGATAACAAATAAGGAATATATTATATAGTCTCGTTAACGTCAGGTGCTGAAAATCCGTTTAAATAACACGCGATCGGTATAGTGAGCGAGGCATATGAAAGTATCGTTACGACAGGTGATAAGAATTTGTTAAGATAGCGCTAGATCGCGAGAAGTTCATCACAGAGCCAGATTTTCCTTGGGTATTCAGTTGTTGACTCTCGGACAGTTGCATGACGACCCTCCTCGTTGACACCCGAAATCGGAGCATATGGACGCTATCGGGGGTGAGCGGGTGCTCGCGGGGAAGCACATTGACGGAGAATAGGGGAAAAAAAGCGCTAGCGGTCAGTTACCGCAAAAGTTACAGAATTGCACCCCAGGTAACTATGTCCGGCATAGTATACAGAGAGATTCTTAGCAAACTTTAAACTCCTAGGGTAGGCAATTTGGTTTCTCCCGGATCTATCAACGCTGTCGTACGAACATATCCACAGACAACGTCACCGCAGCTGTCATGTCGTTGGGTTAGATCTAATAGCGTTTGATATTAGTTTATTATCTTCATTACAATCCGATCCGTAAATTTCAGCTCGACAGTTATTCCCAACCTAACTATGTCGCAAATAGACAGAAATTGACATCTGTAATCAATTCTCTAATTTATTACTACTTCTTCACGAATGAATATCGGTTCCCGTCGTCTTATCTATATAACCATGGAGGATAGAAGGAGACAGAAGGCTGTGCTGCCAACTTCATATCGGTCAAAACCAATGAAACACGCCAACTGTACATTTCACCCATTAAGAACCGAGATACATTCAATCTCAGAAAATTTAACATTACAATTTAATCCAGATGGAAATTATTACGGCTGTAGCCATCATCGCGAAGAACATACAGGGTGGTTCATTTCACGTGAGAACCCCAAATATCTCCGTTGGTTTCACGGTTACAAATAGCATTTCGAAAGATGATTTACTTGATTTTAAGGGGCTGATACAATGGTGGAGAATTGATTTTTATCAAGGTCATAAATTTGTGGTCTCAAGGTCATCAATTATGTTTCGAATGGTTTACACACATCACAAACATCTCCAACTATTTTCATTATTGTTTCACACCACCAGCCATCCGTAGGGCAAGAGGAATATTTGTCCTGTGTCTTCAAAAATGTTTCGAGGTGAATGGCCAATACTTTGAAGATTTGTTGAAATAAATTTTCTGCACAAAAAAATCAAAGTTTAATTGATGTGGCCGAGTGAAAAATCATTTCAAGATCATGATATCCTACGTCCTTGGGTTCGTCCTAATGTCAGGTACAACGTAGTGATAAAAAAAACATGATTCTATAAAAAAAAAACCATTGATAACCTTTAGAACGCAAAAACTATCACCTTGACAAAAAAGGAATTTTGCATCCCTGTATCAGCCCCTCAAAATCAAGTAAATCATCTGTAGTAATACCACAAGACCTTCAAAGAACCCCGCACTAATCTTATGGGAATTGGCTTTCGGTGGATTTGAAAAATTTTGAAATACTTTCGGGATACGGTCGTTTTGATCAAAAGTCTCAATGGGCGAAATACTTCCTATAGAAAAATACGAGTGGTAGCGGCGCCGGAAAATCATCAATGTTCATCGATCGTGCGTGGATGAGCTACCTCAGCCGACTTCGACTGACTTGAACAATAATGGTTTTCCGGCGCCGATATCACTCGTATTTTTCTATAGAAAATATATCGCCCATTGAGACTTTTGATCAGAACGACCGTATCTCGAAAGTGTTTCAACATCTTTTAAATCCACCGAAAGTCGATTCCCATAAGATTAGTGCGGGGATCTTATCCGATATTCCGCGATTGTTTTGCTGCGTGGCATCGAGAGGGCTAAGTTTTGGGGATCAAAAATCACGGCGCTGCGCGCTCTTGTGCAAAACTTGGCCCGTTCGTTGGTACGCGGGGTCAAAACATGAGGGAAGTGACCGATTCATTTTGAAGGTCGAGTGGTAGTCGATGGATTATTTTTCGCATTCGGATCTGTCCAAGCAGAGAGCGGCAGGTATAATGAGGTATAATTATATTAAAACGACTTATGTCTTGTTTCTCTACAATTTTCACATACTTTTGATTCTGGTGTTTGACAGATATTGGATTACAAGAACAATCGCAAAGCTAGAGTGCAATTATCAAAAGCTAGGATGCAATTGTCAGTCTAATTCCAAATCGGGATGTGATTCACATCATCAAATACCGCGCTCTGATTAGCCAGAATCCGAGTGCTATAATTAATCGTTGAAAATTTCATTCCAAACTATGAAAGCAACGGAGATATTTGGGGTGCTCACGTTAAATTTGGGGTGACCACCTTATATATTGCAGGCTGTACTTCACAATAGAATTCTGAAAGCTGAACTTGGAATTGATATCATTGAAAATACCTGTGGTGGTCTGAGTTTGACATGGTTTGATGAGTCACCACCGAAGCAATATGTCGGGCATTCCAAGGCTGGATTTTCTCGCAGTTTCGTGTTTGGAACACAGCCTCAGGAGTTCTGGTGAACAACTACGTCATAAAATTCGGACATATTCTGTTTCAGGTCTGCACATTCCTTAGTGAAGAGAATACTACTTTGGTATGGGATAGCGAGCAGCAGGTCCCATTCGCATACAGAGGTGATCAATGGGTTGGATTTGATGACGAGCGGAGCCTAGTAAATAAGGTAAATGTCACCTAGTGAAAAGTGATTTAACTACTAGATTTGTCATGAAGCGAGATAAACAAATTATGGAAAGAAATGATTTGGCATTATTACTGGTTGTATGAAATATCATATGAAATTCATGTTTGTGCCTGGAACAATGTAGTAAATAACACGATGAGTGTGTGTTCGTGACCCGTGTGGATGATAAGTGTTGAGATCCGTCGGAACGGGTTCGGAGAGAGAAAGTCGCTTCTGTTTTAATTTTTGTCTCTCCGACTCCGTTCCGACGAATCTCAACACTTGTAAAAAACACGTTTATTTTTTCACGGAAATTGCGAGACATTTTCTAATTGAGAAATCGAAAAGAAGCAGTTGAGATTTGTATCGTGCATATTGAGGTGATCGATGGAACTCATTGTCACTGATTTGGTCTAAATTTGTGAGTTTGTACAGAGAGAAACCTGAGAGAGCCCACGGAGCCAAAAGCCTGGGACAGACTAGTGGAGCTTGTTTCCGTGGGTCCCGTGTGTTCGTTCCGTGAACTAAATTCTCGGCGGGTAAATGATAGATGCAGATGATACTATGCAGATTGCCGATGCTGCTCCTCCACCACACTCTGTTTTGTTTACTCACACATGAGCCATTCCACGTCAGACCGGACAAAATAAATCACAAATTGACCTCGATGTTACCGATTTCGCTATCATTTTTTTACGGGTTTTCTTTAACATGGTTTCCGTCGGTTCGCCATCCTTTTGACCCAACAATTTTGTACAGAATTGATCAAGGAATACACTCATATTTTTTTCAGAATTTTTACGCGTGGTTCTTGCCTTGAAAACCGCGTTTGAATATTATATATTTGTTTATAACAAATTGAATTGTTCGTTATAGTGAAATTCAATAATATATAATAATAGTGTCATTCACCCGAGTCGAAATTTAGAACCTACCATAAGCCTGCATGCACTAATCAGAACCTTTTTTACTACTTTTTGGTCCTCACGCCCTATTCAAAACCTTGAGAGAGCTATTTCTTCCATAGTTGGACTCCTTGTGGACCTTAACGTCCTATCATAACCTATTCTGGTACTCTTTGTGATAGTTCTCTCATATTGAAGCCTATTTAATGTCTTGAGGTCCTCGAAAAGTACTGCTGCGGTGTCTGGATTGCTGATTGATATTTTACTTACTCGGAATAATTAGATGCGATTACGGACAGAATTATGAGAATATAGTTATCAAAAAAATAATGCCATTATTTATGACTAAAATTATATAACGTGTTACGTCCTACTCCACGCTCCTCTCTCCAACCTTACTATCATATCTCCTTACACCCTGTCTTCCTACCTCGCTACCTTTCTCACGCTGACCTGCTGCATCGGTCAGCAATCCTCTAATCCCCACCTTGCCTACAATCGTCCTCTTTACTGACAATCCTCATTATGCTATTCTAATAGCGAACTCACTTCCCAGTCAACCTCCATCTCTTTCACTTCTACTCTCCTTTTCATCACACATTCTTTACTTCTCAACGATCCTCTTTACTGACAACAAGGGACTCCAAAATTTACTTTACCTATTCCACCTACAGTACTTATTAATAAATATTAGTTGGTTAACCGAGTTACTTTTGTTCTTACCATCAACAAATCCCTCAGTTATATTCTGATATTCAAAACAGGGGACATCACCCCAAATAAAGACGTAACACTGGTGGCAGCGGCGGTCCCCCTGTTACTGAGGGTATTTCAAAGAAAAGTGAACGAACGAAACCAATACCACGACAATATCAACTTCAAACTAGATGAATTGTGACATAAACCAGTGAACTAGTGAAAAAAAAAAAAAAAAAAAATTAAGTGGTGTGAACCTATAACCTGTTCCCGACTAAAAGATCTCGAAAGACGCAAAACTAATATAAAAATCCAACTACGACAGACACATCAACCTACAACTTGTGAAACAAAACATAGTTATCAAATATCGAGAAACTGCACAACTGCAAACCTAGACGGACACGGAGGTCTACTATACACCGCGTTACGATCAGTGACTATCATCAACCTGCCGATAATAGATTCCTGCCTAAAACTAAAACAGACACGAAGGGTTACTGTACTTCGCGTTACGATCAGTGATTATTATCAACCTGCCGATAATATATTGCTGCTAAAACAAAGAGCAGAAATCGAATATCATCGACTTACTTCAAAGGCACCTTGCCCCCCAAAGGCTCATCTGAGCCCCACAAAGAGCGAACTCGCTCCAGCGAGGTATTCCAGTTACGACTTCACGACAACTATTTACCGATGAAGAACTGCCTGGATCACACTCCTCGAGATGTTACCTTTTCACCATTTCAACAAATTACTATAACAGGAAAGCTATGCAGACCGGAAATACTACTCACCCTACAACTTTCATAACATTCTTCGGTTTGTAAGCCCACTAAATGTAACCAAATCGCTTGACTTTATCACATAATTAGTTGTAAGCCTTAACTTGTAAAATGCCTGACTCAAAGGAAGTTAACGTTCCGTACCTACCGTGGGAAGTCATTATTGACATGATTCCAACATTCAATGGATCTAATGTAACGATAAGATCCTTCATTTCGAAAGTAGAAAACGCAAAGAAACTGATAAATCCGCGAGATCTGCTTACTCTGACAGTAATCGTACGTTCGAAAATTGAGGGTCGTGCCGAACGAGCATTATCGCGACGTAACCTTGATTCTATACAAACAATTATCAATGATCTGAAAAGATACTATGAGCCTAAACGACGATTAACAGACGTACAATTAGCAATAAATAACGCGTACCACGAACAAAACGAAAACGCACTAAATTACGGTACTAGAATAGAAGAATTAGTAGAAGAAGCTTACGAAATAATAGAATGCGAAGAAACCAACGAACACGCGAAAATTCTGACTGAATATATCAACGAAAATGCATTACGATCATTTATAAAAGGCCTATCCGATGATTTAGAACAAAGAGTAGCTAACGAAAAACCCCGTACGTTACGCGAAGCAATAGATACCGCAGTAAGCGCAGAAAGAATAGTGCTAGAAAGACGGAAGTTAAGAGAACAAACATATAATGACTTACATGACGCTGACAGTTACTCGAAACTGACACCGCCTTACGATCCGTCGCCGACCTGCAGCTACTGTAAGCGAGCTGGCCACTCGTTAGATTGATGTGAACGCAACCAACAATCCCAGATTTACCTTGATCAAAACTACCCAAATCTAAAATACGTACCAATTGACAGATTTCAATCATATGACGGTAGAAGTGATTACACAAACGCTGACCCCGCGAATAACGGTGATTTTCATATAAACTATGAACAATCCTACGACACACAACTTCCAAACCTTACGGACGATTTATTCGCCCCTCCTACGGATCCTCATGAAAATCCTGTATCAATTCTTATGATTAACGCCATAGGACCAGAACCAAAAACGCAAACTTCACCTAAAGAGACGAATGATAAATACACTATCACTACCACTACCAACAAAAAACTACAAATACTGCCACACCAGCACCCTCGAATAGTTTAATTATCGAAACGACCTACAAAAACACACATGACCAACGTCACGACGATTCACTATCACCAGATAACCCAACACCGCGATGCAGGTCAACGGTAGATAATCTGCACCCGGACTACACAGACGACTCGGACAATCACTTACACAGTTGTCAGAAGTACATTGCTACGGTCTCGTCTAACGTAAACAAAATAATCTGCAAAGAGACACACACCAAAGAAACAAACGCTTTACCAACGAATGCAAAATCGGAACAAATACTCCCGAGACTTGACCATAAAACAAATTCCCAATACAAATCATCCGACATTCGAGATAAAGCAACAAGAAAAAATAACACAAGACCTACACTATATCGCGTTCAATCGACAATCAGTCAAACTGCAAATCTCTCACGAACGACTCTACCACTCTCATTGTCAAGGAAATCAGAAGTTCCGGCGGCCGAAGATCCACTAAATCGCCCACCACCTCATCCTCCACCTTTTTCCTGACTGAACAATCGCAACTGACACTGCCCAATATGACGAAAAATACATAAATATCTTCATTCTTGACCTAATAACATGCATGACATACGAAAACAAGCAGCAATGAACTTGAAAGAAGCAGAATTGAAAGACAAAAACTTACTTATTAGAGGTTATCACTACGCTCATTAATTTCAACGATAGATTTTAAGTCAAACCATTACCAATGTTTTTCAACACTCACTTAGACTTAAGCCTTTGTAATATAATTCAAACTCTAGATAACATTTGGATAGCACATCTTTGTACACGTATGTACACATACTATACTTCTCACCATTACTATACTATCATACGCATTACTGTACGCTGAGGCATAATATTGTATTTCTTCTAGATCTCATACCTACACGCTATCTCATTGACAAATAACCGAAAATTTACGGATGACTTAACCACATACCTACTGGTACTATAAAACTGTAATTCCGCATACTAGCAATATCACCGAAATGCAACCCTAAATTTAAGTATAATACATAACACTGGTCGAACCATATTCATCACACTATCATTTGTACTATCGGACTTAATAAAGGCATATGCCACACTACTTAGTCCACTCACCACACACATACATCCATCCATACTTCACAAATATTTATTTACAACTATACCTATCCAACTACGTTCGATAGAAACATATTTCTTGTACCCAATCAATATGTTTCCTCTAACGGGGGGGGTGTTACGTCCTACTCCACGCTCCCCTCTCCAACCTTACTATCATATCTCCTTACACCCTGTCTTCCTACCTCGCTACCTTTCTCACGCTGACCTGCTGCATCGGTCAGCAATCCTCTAATCCCCACCTTGCCTACAATCGTCCTCTTTACCGACAATCCTCATTATGCTATTCTAATAGCGAACTCACTTCCCAGTCAACCTCCATCTCCTTCACTTCTACTCTCCTTTTCATCACACATTCTTTACTTCTCAACGATCCTCTTTACTGACAACAAGGGACTCCAAAATTTACTTTACCTATTCCACCTACAGTACTTATTAATAAATATTAGTTGGTTAACCGAGTTACTTTTGTTCTAACCATCAACAAATCCCTCAGTTATATTCTGATATTTAAAACAGGGGACAACACCCCAAATAAAGATGTAACAAACGCATAATAAAATGACATAATTCACTGTTGACAAAAAAGTGCAGGTTAACGCACGTGTTTTATTCAAGTTCCGTTCGATTAACAGGTACTCCAATATAAACTTGATCATCGACATTTATATAAACGCAAACATCCGAGAGAGCTTCTACGGAAATAGCTATCATATTATCAGTTACGTTACATATATATAATATATGTATAATATTTATTAGATAATAACTTCCATTGTGATATACACGCTCAGTTCTGAAGTTCGAAAAAAAATGTGCAATTTATGATGGTAAATATATGCAAGCGAATCTTCATAGTTTGTGATGACTAACGATTATTTCTATAATTTATTTACCTTTTATGTAATAATTATAATACAAGATAATTATACGACGGATTTTGGCCATTGGGTACCGTAATTAATACTTGAATTTGGTATCACTGCTTGCATTTTCAGTGATCGAAATATTGCGATCAAATTCGAGTATTGATGTGAATATCTAAATGAATGAAATTCAGGGGTATTCTTTGTGGATTTGCACTCCTGCCTCTCCCAACCCATTTCACCATACCTACTAGGATGTGCCGAAAAGAAAAAAAAATTCAAACGCGCATGAAGATACCAGTAGAGCATCTCAAATAGAATATCTCAGCCAAATATGAGGTCTTAATATTGATATTTAGAACTGCTTATTTTAGTTACTAATTTTAGTTACTAAAATAGGCAGTTCTGAATATCAATATTAAGAGCTCATATTTGGCTGGGATATTATATTTGATAGAATAAATACCTACATTCTACTCTCTAAATTTTTGGGAGTGAAAAAGTCACTCTTTTTTCTTGTAGTTGCACGATTTTCACTCAAAGGGAGTGAAAATTCACTTCTTTTGAGTGAAAATCGTGCAACTCCGAATAAAAAGAGTGACTTTTTCACTCCCAAAAATTTAGAGAGTATAGTGGCGGTCCTGTAGAGATCTTGGGGATATAAAGGACCTGTCGAGGTCTTGAGGTTTCAGAGGACCTGCGGAGGTCTTAAAGACGTCCTACTTTGAACCTAAACGTGGAAGAAATGGAAATATGTGCCATGTTTGGGTCTAAAATAGGATCTCTTTTCAATACAAAATAGTCCTCCATAAGTCCTTTTACCTCCTTTTTAGGTCCTAGTTACCCCCTACTGAACGTCGGACTTGCAGGCTTACGGTAGGGTCTAAATTTCGACTCGGGCAATAGCTTTAAAATAGTTCGTGGAAGAAGTCTGTAGGATGAAAAAAATACCAAAGATATAACCGTGTAACATGCCCACCGATGCTTCTTTATGCTAGCTACACGTACCCGAGCCGGGTTTTTCGGTGGCAGCCCGCCGTCGCTTATAAATAAATCGTTTCAAAATGCAGTTATAACTCTCTGGTTATAATATGATTATGAATATTATTCATTTCATGATGCAGTCTCTTCAATCAAGAATTATTCCCAATATATATTTGTGAGTAAACAGAACAGAGTGTGGTGGAGGAGCAGCATCGGCAATCTACATAGTATTACCTGCATCTATCATTTACCCGCCGAGAATTTAGTTCACGGAACGCACACACGGGACCAACGGAACCAAGCTCCACTAGTGTGTCCCAGGCTTTTGGCTCCGTGGGCTCTCTCAGGTTTCTCTCTGGTTTGTATACCAAAAATAATTCAACACGTATGTCTTTTTCAGTAACCTGATACAGCTGTTGCACTTCCTAGATATTTGTGCTCAGATATGAATGTGTTTTTAGATTATAGCTGATGTAGCAATTTACGCGGAGTCGATTCAAGCAATCATTCATTTTTGTGGCGTTTGAGGTGTTTGGCCACTGGATTGGTGAAACCACGATCAAGAATCGATACGGTGTTACTTGTAGTAAAAAAAGCCTTGCTCAATGCTTATTTGAAAAGTTGCCAAACTGAGAATTTTTCGTCAATACCCCTTCCAATTTTCGGTACTCTTCGCGAGATTGAAATAGTGTTTTTCGATACAAGAGCGCAAAGTAGCAATCCGCGCACGAGTGTGAAGGCCCAAACGAGCCCGAAAGCGAGCCCGCAGACGAGCCGAAGGTAGCGAATGAGGCGCCTCTACACGAGTAAAGGGCTGCTGCCTTGGGCTCGCGTATCGAACTCTATTTTTGTTAACAAATACGACGACAGGTCCTCGTCTGTGCGCCGTCTGCAAGCACAAAAGTAGGTTTGAGCTTACACGTGCGGGGATAACTTTTGCGTACTGCTAGCAGTGTGAGAAATTCTGCTCGCACACACGTGCGCGAAAGTCTGCTTTCGATGCCTGTAGACGGTGCGCAAAAGAGGAATTTCGGTGCATGTGTTAAGAAATTCGTTTTGCTAATAATTCCTTTGTATGGTAACATATCAACATGCTCATACGAAGAGAAATTTCGAGCAAGAACAGCGTGGCCCTCCCCGCTAGAAACGCATGCTACTGTTTCCATGTGTAGTGAGAGCGCCATCTACAAGAAAATCTGCATGACTCACAAGCAGTTTTAGCGTGGTTTATACCCGCAGAAGGGGCGCTTGATTCCGAGTGGAAATCGCTTGATTCCACAGCGAATTCGGTATGAAAGCCCAAGCCAAAATCCTTCAGACACGCCTCTATTGCTTGGGCCTACCCTCTGAGGTAGCATGGACTTCCAAGCGAAATTTGTGTGGTGGGAGCCGAAGCGGAAGACGCTTGGGAGACGAGCGGCTTCTGCCAAGGAATCACAGGTTATATGAGCGGATCCACGTCACCTCACTCAAAAAAAAAAAAACCTTCAAGTCACGGATCTTTGCGCCATTCAGAACATCTTCAGTACTACGAAAAAAAAATACGACTTTGAGGATTTTGGAAATTTTTCAAAAATGGCGGAGTTGGAGCTATGTGAATTTTTGTAAATCGCCGTTGCACCGCTATGTTTAAAAATTCATATTTCCGAAAGTATTCATCGCAGCGGACTGATCATAGAATCATTTTGTTCGTAAAAGAATGCGCTTCCATACAAGAAATTTTTTTCTCGGAAAAAAAATTCTTCTCATTCTTTTCGTCAGTTTTTTTTACTTTTGCTGCCATTCCGCGGGACTCACAGAAATTTATGGACCTAATTTTTGTAAGATACGTGGATCCTTCACCTCTAATCCAAAAAAAAAAGAATTCATAGAGAAAATATCTGGGCCGGAGGAGAAAAATAAAACATCTAGGCCCGCGTCGGCGCACACACCGATCCACGTCCACGCGCGGCGTTCGTGGTTCGAAAAATGCCTCAAAACAAAATTAAATATATGGTTGTCGATCGGAAATTTCCTGAATTTTCAAAAAATGATGATTATTTTTTTTCACTCATCATTTTTAACGCGAAATTTGAAAAATGAAACCTAAAATGTGAATTCCATCAAGTTTCCCATCGTTTTTTGAAAATCTTATTTGCTTCTCTGAAACCTCAGAAAATTTCCGATAAAAATCATGGCTCAACATTTTTCACTCGTTTACATCCAAGGTACAGTTACAGTTTGAATGAAATTCAAGGGTTTTGTGTCATTATTTGTGCATTTCGATGTTGAGGATAGGAGATACTGAAATCTGCCTATCTGAACCAATGGCGGTTTTCAAATGAGGTTCAACACACATGTTTCTCATCTCAAAACATAGACATTGTGCACATTTCAAGTCATTCGAAACAATAAGTACAGAGTTACTCCTCATAATGCTTCTGAAATAGCCTTTATTCGAAAACCTCCCAAGCGTCTTGATTATTCTTGAATCTTGCTGGGCTTGTGTACATATATTTCGGGATGCGTAAGCCCCAAACCCACGTAGGTTTTCGGAGATAGCTACGATACTTTGATTTTGACACTTTTCTTTCATGAAAAGTAGAAAATATAATTTCAATTATTTTTCCTAAAATCCGTAATTTCGTCTCGATTTTCAGAATCTGACGGGAATTTGTAGCTAATGTGTGTAAGAATCCGCCCTTAAAATTTCAGAAGTCTGCAACAAAAGCTCAGACGCATGGAGATTTTTTAGTTCGCTAAAACATTGTTCGGAGATAAATCCATTCGAAGTTTTTTTTCAAACTACTTACAAAATTCAGGATTTCAATTGTTGTATGAACCAAACTACTTTTAGACGAGATTGCCAATAGTTTTGAAGCTTCCCAATAAACACTAGTTCGTATAAAAAACGTATAAATAGGTCATATACTCTACGTTTATTCCGAGGAAAAATGTTCCTCAGTTAAACGCATAAGCAGCGTTGATTGAAAACGTTACGTCTATACGTTTAACTTTACGCAATAAACAACGTTTAATACACGTGTACCACTTGAATTTCGACCAAATAATTGTTAGCTCAAAAAAAAATTGAGATATACGTAAAATGAATTAATTACAATATATGAGGCGTTGATCAACAACTACTAATCGTAAACAATCGCACTTTGTTACAAAGTAAGAATTTTGAGATTAGAAAAACTTAGCATTATTGTTGTGGTCGGGATTCGATCCGGGGACGCTCGCATTCGCTTGTATTACTGTTCGCACGCTCTATCGACTACGCCAAACTACTCATTGACAAAGTCAGTCACTTTCTCGTAATTACTCTGGATTTTGCATCTGTCTTAGTGATATCAGTGTTTTAATGTAGCTGAGATGTCTTAACTAAACATCTGAGTGGCAAGTAGGTTTTTTTAATTTAATTTCTTGCCTAGAGTTCCACACATTCTCACTCGATTTCATTATATTGCACGTTCATTATTATATTGGAAAAACGTATAAATGACGTGTAGTTCCGAGCGTATAATTATTGAAGGAACTGAACATTGTTATAGTGTAACTCAAAATCCGCGAGGTATTCGTTGATTTTTTGGTTTTCGAAGACGTTTTGAGGAAACGTACGCAATACGTATATGATATGTGTAACAGTATACGTACATTAGAGCGTTTCGTACACGCAATTAAATACACGTATTCTTGTCCAGTCTGATGAACGTATAAACAACGTGTGAACGACAGGTTTCGAGGAAACGTTCGTAATACGTATATGATATGTGTAACAGTATACGTACATTAGAGCGTTTCGTACGCGCAGTTGATTACACGTCTACTTGTCCGGGTTGATGAACGTATAAATCACGTAAATTTTCAACGTATTCGTTGTCCGAATCATACGTGTATATTAAAGGTACAAGAAGTTATTTCTTCGTTTAAAAAGCGTGATTAATAAACGGATAATATTGGACCACTTATAAACGTGTATGATATACGTTTTATAATAGTATGATGATATATGGATACCAAAAATCAACGAAAAAGACGTGTATAATACGTATAATATACGAACTGGTGTTTATTGGGTTGTGACGTTGAAAAAAGTGGCTCCTACAATATTTGAGTGGAATTCACATTTTCATCATGTTTTTCAGAAATTACGATTTCAAGGAAGTTGGAAAGAATTATAATCCGTTTTTTTTTCTTTCAATTTTTTTTCGAATTTTTTGCACATGAACAAATCCGAAATAAAATAAACAATGAATTTCTTCATGAATGTTGAAATTTTGTTCATTATTTTCTAAAATTTTTCTTATATTTTGATATTGTATGAATAAATCCGAATGAAAGGTAACAATAATTTCTGCGATGCTTTTGTTATTATCTGATGAGGAAATTTATTATTTATTTGGTTTCGGATTTGTTGATGTACAAAAAATTCGAAGATGAAATGAAAAAAAAAATTGGAGAAAAAAATGAAAAAAGAATTGGAACGAGTGAAAAATTGAAAAATACACATTTTTCGTAGCATGATTTTTTATCTGAAACCCCATAGTGCTCGAGTTATGACGCATTTTCTGAAAACCGATTTTCCGCACGAAAAGCTGAATAACTTGACGAAATAAAATCGTAATATAGAAAGAAAAAAGAAACGATTACAGCTTAATCTCGCCTCTTTCGAAATCCTATTGGAAAAAAGTTTCTACATTTATTTCCCACAAAATTACACGCGAATTGATGAAAGTATGAGAATCGCAACAAAAAAAACGGTCAGGTTCAACATTATCTAGTAAGTGCGGAAAATTTTCTGGAAGATTGAACAGGGAAGAAAAATAATGTCGGTTCTTTCCACTTTTGAAAGCCACCCGGGCTATTTAGCTACAATATTTTTTGACCGAGATATTCAACTTTTGGTCTTTATCGAGAATTCGGAAAGTGATCCCGAACTTATGGACGGTACTGTATCTCAACTTTAAAAAATGTTAACATTATTTCAGCACTCCGATTGATATAAACTTGGTCTTGTCGAGTGTAAGCAATTCGACCTGCGGGCAGAAAATCGTGTGGTTGATAACTTGTAAATCTGGTTCTGTAAAATGAATACAAACATTTGGAAAAATAATAATTTGCTATATAAATTTCAATGCTCATCTCTGGTGAATTGTGTGATCGAAAACTTCAATATGATCTCAAACCGTAGAAAAACATATTTTGAAGTTGTTGTGTTATGCGAGCGATTTGAACTGCATGTCGATCATCATACTGACAGCTTCACAGGAACCGTTTCTATAACTGAAAATGTCACAGTGAGACAAAATTATATTCATTCTTTGAAAAAATTTAATATCTATCTTTTATTAGGAACGGTCTCCAAACTGTTTTATTCAAGCGTTGCGATTTACCTGTGAATCCTCATACTGGCAGCTTTGCGGGATCCCTCTTTGTAAAAATGAGCATCCGAATAAGACAAAATGAGAAATATTCTTCATGAACAAATTTGATATATATCTATTTGAGAATTAGTCCTAAGACTTTTAGATCTCCAAATGAATGAGGTTAGCAGCGCTGGATTCACACTAGGGGCACTAGGGGCTAGTGCCCAAGTCGGCAAATTTTCAGGGGCGGCAAAATTTGAAACGTGAGAATCTTTATTTTTGCGTCATGGAAAAATCTTCGAAAAGTGTGATTGTGTTGATTATTTTTAGCACTTGGATCTTGGCCAATCAGAGCGCGGTATTTGATGATGTGAAGAACATCCCAATTCGGAATTATACTGATTATTTTTCGCATCCAAATTTCAGCCAATAGAATTGCACCATTCGACGTTATTTTGCATAGCCTACACGATATTTAACTGATAATTTTGAAAATTTCACTGGTAATTTCACGTGTAGATATATATAAAAAAACAAAAGATTTTCCTTGACACATGCACCCAAAGTCCTCCTTTGCGCATCGTCTACGCGCACCCAAAGCAGACTTTTAGCGTACCGGTGTGCAAAATATTTTGCGCACCGCTATGCGGTGCGCAAAGGGATTTTGCACACTGGTACGCTAAAACCGGCTTGGGTGCACGCAGACGGCACACAAACGAGAACCTTGCGTTGCATGTATCGAGAAAAATAGTGTTCGAGATACGCGAGGCCAAACTCGTTTCTTGCTCACCACTCGTCTGAAGGCAGCACGAAGCCGAGGCGAAGCCTCGGCTTCGTGCTGCCTTCAGACTCGCGGTCCGCAAAACGCTCGTTTGGCCTCTTGTATCGAAATATACTATTCCAATACAGTCCGTGAATACAGTTATCCCTCCAACGAATCTGACAGATTGAATTATACTTTTAATTCTGTGACTTTTAAATTTTGATTTTTAACTGTGGATTTTGTTTCATGATGCAATTCTATGGGCCGAAATTCGTATGGAAAAATAATCCTCCGAATACCACTCGAGCTTCAAAATTAATCGGGTATTTCCATCAAGGTTCCCTGCAATCAAACGAACTCGTGAAGTTTTTCAGAAAAATCACTCCCGCTTCGCGCTCGTGATCTTGTAACTGAAAAACTTGACTCCTTCATTTGTTTGCAACGAACCTATCGGGAAGTACTCGATAATTTTGAAGCTCTTGTGGTATTATATGTGACAATAGCATCCTAGCTTTTGATAATTGCATCCTACCTTCTGATAATTGCACTCTAGCTTTGAGATTGTTTTTGTAACCCAATATCTGTCAAACATCGGAATCAAAAGTGAATATATAATATAATTATACCTTATTATGCCTGCCGCTCTCTGCTTGGCAAGATCCGGAAGCGAAAAGTAATCCATCGAATACCACACGACCTTCAAAATGAATCGGTTATTTCCCTCATGTTTTGATCCTGCGTGGCAACGAACGGGCCAAGTTTCGCACAAAAATCACTCGCACTGCGCGCTCGTGATTTTTAATCTGCAAAACTTAGCCCTCTCGATGCCACGCAGCAAAACAATTGGGAAATATTCGATAATTTTGAAGGTCTTGTGGTATTACTACAGAAAACATTCATAAATTGAAATGAATAAAACACTTTTTTTCATTATTAAAAATGTGTGTACTTTATGTGGCATGCGCGTAAACCACTTGTTTTCTGGTGAGACCTATGTTTTCAGCACGCGCGAGCCATGGCCAAGGCGAGCCGAAGACCATAGGCGAGCCCAAGTTCGTAGGCTAGCCGAAGGCCGATGGTGAGCTAACGGCGTACTGAAAAAATCGGTCGAAGCGAAATAGTATGTTGTGCAACTAGGGAGGGAAAATGGCCATGCCGAGCGAGGGTGAGACGTTCAGCACGAGTTGTAGTAGAGGGCGCCGAAAGCGCCCGAGACGAAGACGGGTGCTAAAAACGTCTCACCCGAGGTAGAAATGGCCATCCCCCCTAGTTGCACACTGTATTTTTTATGATAAGGGCACGAAATGGACCTATATGAAGTTGGCCCCCCCAGTTTGGATTTTTCAACTTTTTTTTTTTTGAATCGTTTGGTGGTCGTTTGGTGGTGTTTGGTAGCTCATTTTTGAGGTTTGGTGGCAAGCGGTTTTTACACAATTTGAAAAACAAAATTTTGGCGTGAAGTTGGCCCCCCCACATTGACATTATGGATTTTTTTTTTTCAATCGATTGCTGGTCGCTGGCCGATGTTTGGTAGTCGACTTCCAAGGTTTGGTGGCGAATAGTTTTTTCGAGAAACTCGAAATACAAAAAATTACCGTGTAATTGACCCCCTTTCCTCACCACATTGACATTTTGGAAATTTTTTTCTCTCAAATCGATCGCTGGTCGTTGGCTGATGTTTGGTAGTCGACTTCCAAGGTTTGGTGCCGAATATTTTTTTTTCCGGGAAAATCAGAAGTACACATTACTCATTGGTCCTTCTAATGTTACATTAGGGCAAGCTCCGTTTTGTATGCAATTATGTGGAATATAAAATATTCACATTATAGCGTCTCTCATCAATTTCCGACTGGCATTGCAAGGTAAGTGACATTCTCTATTGAGCGATATCGCGTCCCTAATCAATACCATCAAGGCATATCGTCGTTATAGGCCTTTATGGCATACTAGTGCTAAAAACGCATATATATAGTTTTCTCAAACTTTGCCTATCGCTGTGAAAACACGAAAATCGCATAGGAAGGAAAAAAAATAGTATATTGTGTATCTAGGGGGGGAAATGGCCATCCCCCCCCCCCCCCCTAGCTGCACACTGTACTTTTCATAATAAGGGTAGGGTATGGGCCTTTTTTGATGCGCGTCGATCGGATGGGGAATGGCGCGTGGTGAGTCGTGTACCACACACTTATAGATATTTGAATTGAAAAAAATTGAAAAAATTAAAAATAAAAAATGAACAAAAAATAAAAATGACGAAAACAAATTATTAATAATTAATAATAATTTATTTATAAAAAATGAAAGATCCAAGATTTGACGTTGGAGCGAGAGGGAATGTACATTAGAGGTATTCAAAAATTTTCTATGTCCGATTTTTTCACTTCTCAGGGTCTGAAAAGTTGGTTTATAATTTGAGAATGAGTGTCTCTGAATGTGCATGTCGACATACAATTCCCCACGCGGCTCATCAATTGTTTGTATTTTCCATTTAAAAAGCACGTGAAATTTGTTTCACGTCTTATTGCACGATTGAAAAAATAAAATGAAAAACTCAGCAGAAAAGCGAGATTAAGGAAAAGAACTGTAAGCAAGGGCGATGCAGGGGAAAACTGCCCTGCCCTGATGTAACATTAGAAGGACCATTGAGTAATGTGTACTTCCGATTTTCCCGGAAAAAAAAATATTCGCCACCAAACCTTGGAAGTCGACTACCAAGCATCAGCCAACGACCAGCGATCGATTTTAGAGAAAAAAAATTCCACAATGTCACTGTAGTGAGGAAAGGGGGTCAATTACACGGTAATTTTTCGTATTTCGAGTTTCTCGAAAAAACTATTCGCCACCAAACCTTGGAAGTCGACTACCAAACATCGGCCAGCGACCAGCAATCGATTGAAAAAAAAAAAAAATCCATAATGTCAATGTGGGGGGGCCAACTTCACGTCAAAATTTTGTTTTGACCAAATTTTCGAGAAACCGTTCGCCACCAAACCTCAAAAATGAGCTACCAAACACCACCAAACGACCACCAAACGATTCAAAAAAAAAAAGTTGGAAAATCCAAACTCGGGGGGCCAACTTCACGCCAAAATTTTGTTTTTCAAATTGTGTAAAAACCGCTCGCCACCAAACCTCAAAAATGAGCTACCAAACATCACCAAACGACCACCAAACGATTAAAAAAAAAAAAGTTGAAAAATCCAAACTGTGGGGGCCAACTTCACATAGGTACGAAATGGGCCTACTTTGTTGCGCGTCGATCGGAAGGGGGATGGCGCGTGTTGAGTCGTGTATTGTAACATATCAGCTGTCTCCGAGTCAGACCGGCGTGCGCACGGCATGCGCAACGGCAGCTCGACCGAACGAACGACTACGATGACGTCATCGCAGGTATAAATTCGGCACTGTCAGGCCGCTCGCCAGCAATTGCCGCCTGTCGGGGTATATTCGCTCATTGCATATAATTTCTACAACAAATCGTATAATAGAGCACTTACTGCCTGTCGGAGTAATTGTAGCTCATTGCTTTAGTAAATTCTCTTTTGTAAAATCATATCGGAGGTCTTCTCCGAATGATTATGTCGAGTCATTTTATTAGCTTCATTTTGATGTAACGCCTGTCGGGTTACTTTATCTTTAAACTGTACCATTTAGCACACGCCAAACGCGGCTTAAAATAACGTTATAATTTCAATATCGAGTCAATAACCTATCGCCTGTCGGGATAGCAAACAAAAAAAAACAAACCTAGCATAGGAAACACTTTTGTAAATAGAAGAACGGTTAGCGTTCGAAAGAATAGCAATTTAAGATTAATTTTGTAGCCTAATTTTTGTACTTTTCTTTATTTGATTGAGTTGAATATTAAACATTACTGGATATTCATCTGATGATTTATTATTTCATGATTTTTCCTCAGCAAAATTCTAATTTAGGTGCATCGCATCGATACTGATTATCATCGTTGTAATCCGTATTCGCTGTTGGTTCACTCTATCTTAGGAATTCCCTGCAGTCCAGATTCTGGTACATTGCATTAGTGCCGTCATATTCAGTATGATCTGCATCTACTGCTAATTTACTCATAATTCTGGTCGGCTAGCTTGTTGGTTTCCGAGAGATTTTAGCGTCAACGCCCGAACAAATAAATTCAATGCAACAACCACGACCTTCTGTCTAGCCACTTAATTAATTCAATTATTAAAAAGACCCAAAACGTTGCAGTATATATATTAGGGTGGTCCTTAATCGGGCGTCAGTGGAATTTTGCCCGTTTCGCCCCCTAGATTGGTTCGAAATAAATTCAAAATAACGTAGGTAAAATTTCAGCTTTCTAGCTCAACGGAAAACCGTGGCAGTAAGCCCGTCCTTTTTCCAGTTTGAATAACACGGGATTTTTCGTCAACTCAATGCATTTTTTTTTACAAGCCTATCGTTCATCGAAAAAATCTGCCATTTCGTCACATTATAGTTCTATAGTGTGTAAGTTGATGCAAATTTTTTAGGTCAACTTGAATCATGTTCCACAGAGTAATTCCATCAACAAGACGACGATTTTAAAAAATTACAACTCCATCCATCCGAAAAGGCTTGTATCATTTTTTGATGATGATTTCCTATAGTTGGTGAAAAATTTGCACCAACGTACACACTATGATACTATGACGCGACGGAATGACAGATGTTTCCAATTAATGATGAGCTCGTAGAAAAATGTATTTAGTTGATGAAAAATCACTTGTTATTCAAACGGGAAAAAATACGGGCCTACGCACGCTTTGTCGTTGAGCTAGAAGGCCAAGGTTTCGCCCAGATTTTTTCGAATTCATTCCGAACCGAGCTAGGGGGCGTCACGAACAAAATTTTATCGACCGCAAAATAAGGGCGACCCTAAAGTACAACAGTGGTACCTTTTGGATGGATTATAATCAACACCCCATGTATTGAATTTAAAAAAAAAGATGAATTCAAAAAAATGAATAAATTCAAAAAAATCTGGGCGATACCTTGGCTCTCTAGCTCAACGAAAAAGCGTGCGTAGGCCCGTATTTGTTGCCGTTTAAATAACAAGTGATTTTTCATCAACTAAATACATTTTTTTACGAGCCGATCGTTAATTGGGAACATCTGTCATTCCGTCACGTCATAGTATCATAGTGTGTAAGTTGGTGCAAATTTTCCACTAAACATAGGAAATCATCATCAAAAAATGATACAAGCCTTTTCGGATAGATGGAGTTGTAATTTTTACTTCACTCAGTGTGATAATGGACGTTGTACGCACGCTTCGCGTGCATAAAACCCCCATTTTCACACCTAATAAAGTAAAATTTTTCACAATACTCGACCGAAAAACATCTTCTGATCTCGTGTGATTGCAATACTCGCCTTCGGCTTGTGCTGCAACCTCACACTCGTCAGAAAAAGTTTTACCGGAGTTGTATCGTAAGGTACTATTTAAAATCGTCGTTTTATTGATGCAATTACTCTGTGGAATATGATTTGAGTCGACCTAAAAAATTTGCACTAACTGACACACTATAGAACTATAATGGGACGGAATGGCAGATTTTTCCGATGAACGATAGGCTTGTAAAAAAAAAATGCATTCAGTTGACGAAATATCCCATGTTATTCAAACGGGAAAAAGTACGGGCTTAACGGCACGGTTTCCCGTTGAGCTAGAAGGCTCAAATTTTACCCACGTTTTTTTAAATTTATTTCGAACCAATCTAGGGGGCGAAACGGGCGAAATTCCACCGACCCCTAATTATGGACCACCCTCATATATATATATATATTGTAACGGAGTTTCAGAGCTCAACTCTGCACCCTACGGCGTTCCTTCAAATAAATTACTAATTAATAAAAATCTAAGATAGTGTTGGGCGCCAGACACGTAAGTGTCGTTTTCACAGAAATCAAATATAAGACAGCGGTACTCAACGAACTAATATATTGCCGGAACGACGGCCTTGAAGCTAGGTTAGCTCGGATTTGCTAAGACAGTGGTAGAGTGGGTGAATTCACCTTTTTAACTGATTAAATAAAATATAAAATACCAGATATAAATTTCCTTCAGTGAAATCTACGATTTCGTATATTGTTCTTTGGCAGTGTGATACAGAATTAGCGATAACAATTTCCTTAGCGATAACAAAAGGTTCGACTATGATCGGAAATGTAGAATAACTCAGAATTAATTATCAAATAATAGTTACGAATAATACGAGAAAATAACAATTGGAATAATGCTTAGATGAATACTGAATTTAACAAAGGAATGAATATTATATTATTGAGCCTTACCGCGACGCAGCGGTACAAAAGAACGTAAACACGCCGGTTAATTAGCTGTGCCGTAGAAGCGATATAATGCAAGCTACACTACTTTTCAGACTACGTATCACCGAGCGATACGATACTCTATGGCAACTTTTCTAATGCGGCACACTAGCGGTATTAATTAATTATCAGACGACAGAATGACTCAATAAATAATTTCAAAAGTAGCTAAGAGATGCGATCAGTTAAATTAATAACAGATTTATATTAGAATAATTAAGATATCAGATCAAAGATATTACTTAGCGATAGTAATCTTATTATAATGCCATATAGTGAAAATCGGAATATTAGATAGCACAAGTAAATCGCATAAATCACATATATCACATAGAATCAAAGAAATCAGATAGAATACAGAATAATAGAAATCAGACAGAATAATAGAATGATAAATCAAATTAATAAAGAAACAACTTAAAACTATGACTAACTACGTTCAGCCAACCTCGGGGAGTTGGAATTACAAGCGACACACCATGCGATATTATACTAATTAATTACTAATAAATTACTAAATCAGAGATAGCAAATAAATCAAAGCGTTAGATATTCTCAAAGCGAGAATTTAAGCAAGAACAAGCTCTCAAATAATCTTAACAAATCACAATCAAATGAAGCGTAGAAATCAGACTAATAAGCGGAAAATTATCAAGCCAAAGATGTTCTTAATTACTACAGCCAATTTATAAAGTGCTTTCGCTGGATTTCGTTCCTTAAAACTATCAAACGAATCGCGTGGCCCGTAGGCCGTACGCTACACAAATAAGGCGTATTAACTACCAAGATAACTAATTAAACTGCTAATAAATGGTCCGAAGAGATAGACTTTCTATCAAAAAAATTCAACGATAACTAACAATAATTGAAATCCAGCGGTAGCTTATGGTTTTTCTAGCAATTACAGATCATAAAGACCTTACCTCAGCGATGTACGGCTAATAGCACACACTTAAACTAACTTTATAAATTTGAGCGGAAAACTATGGGCGAAAGACTAGGCGAGAGAGAGCGTGTCCGGTGGCTTCAAAGCGAAACGTAGAAGTGATCAGGCTAGGCGATATTTCGGCACGTCTCGACGATCCTTCCTGATTTTGAAAATCAAGAGCCTATCAGGGTCAACTAAGGAGCTGATTGGCCCTGCGAAAAACGTTCCATGAACGAGCAGCTCGTCAGCTGCTCGGCCCAAGGCGTCATCTTGTTGCCTGACATTAGGCGGTAGGTCTCTGAGCTCCGTTGCGTTAGATCAGCCGTTCTGCGTTATTTCAGCGGCGAGATGATGGCGGGAGGGTGTGACCTTGGCGCTTACTGAGCGGTTCCGTCCAAGCGATACCAATCCTTCGGGATATACTCCGCAGCGGTAGGCCTTTTTCTAGCGTACACGACTGCAGACTCTTATCAGGCCCAGGTGTCTCACTGAGTCACCACCTGTTAGCGACCTGGTAGATCACGCGGGACGCTATCCTCGTCTATTCTCACGTAGTACGTCCTTCAGCGATACGTTACGCACTCGTCTTTATGCCAGACTTTGGATGACGTCGACTGATGATATGTGGAGCGGGTGATGTAGGCTGGAGTTGTCATGGGGGGGTGGCGGTGTCTAAACATGCCACCCTGTCCACCATGGTCGTACCTAGATGCTTCGGCAGTAAGATGCGTCGGCTGGCAGGACTGCGTAACAGCCCCATACGCCAACTAGCGATATTCGACCAAGGTCAACATCCCTCCTCGTAGGTGTTGCGATACTATCCGTTGTACTGGATCCTGTACCGGACGTCATACCGTCGTTGTCATCTCTAAAGCGGAAGTACTCGATGCGGAAGCTCGGGATAGTCGTCTTCTTTGCCTTCTTTCTCTCTCTTCCTCTCTCGCGGTACATTAACAGAAAAACACTTTGAATTAGTCTGGCTCTATTGCTTATTCCAGGTGTGTCACTTGTATCCCGAGGGTCTGGACGGCGGTAAAAACTCTCTCTCGCGATATAGCTAATAAAATATGTGATTTTCGGAACCTTAGTGACGGCAGCTAATCTGCAACGTCACAATATATACTAGGGGGGCCCCGCCCCCCTGCGCGCTTAGCGCTAACCCCCCATATTTTATCAGTTGATTTACGACCCGAATAATCCGCGAATTGTATGTTCTCCTCACATTGGCTATTAGGGGCCATTCAACAATTACGTCACGCTATTTTCGACCATTTTTGGACCCCCTCCCCCCTCATCACACTACGTCATACAGATTTTGACCACTTTAACCCAGAACGTCACGCTTTGGAGCCCCCCCCCCCCCCTAGCGGCGTGACGTAATTGTTGAATGGCCCCTTAGGTACTAAGAATTTAGAATTTATATTTCAAACTTTAGACTTTATACTTTATACTTTATACTATAAAGAGCCGTCGCCGCCGTGTCAGTATCGCAGGGAATCATGGGCAATAATAGGTACAAACTGTGACCCAATAACAATGAGTAACTATGTTCGGTTTGGTCGAAACAAAAAATAAAAATACGAACAGTAGAAGTGAAGTTTTATAATATTTCAGTTCTTCCACGTGAATCGGATTCACATAATCTATGTGACTACTATTTTTGATTTTTTCACTTTCGATACCCGAGAAACACCAAGGATACCCGAGGATAGCCGAGGATACCTGAGGATACCCGAGGATACTCGAGATACCCTTAGGTGGGTTGGGTTGGGTTAGGTTGAGTTAGGTTGGGTCAGGTTGGGTTGGGTTAGATATTTAGGATCCCCGAGGATACCCGAAGATACCAGAAGATACCCGAGGATACCCGAAGATGTACCCGAGGATACCCGAAGATACCTGAGGATACCCGAGGATACCCGAAGATACCCGAAAATACCCGAAGATACCCGAGGATACCCGAGGATACCCGAAGATACCCGAAGATACCCGAAGATACCCGAGGATATCCGAGGATATCCGAGGATATTCGAGGATACCCGAGATACTCTCAGATGGGTTGGGTTAGGTTAGGTTGGGTGAGGTTGAGTTAGGTTGAGTTAGGTTGGGTTAGGTTGGGCTAGGTTAGGTTGGGTTAGGTTGGGTTAGGTTGGGTTAGGTTGGATTAGGTTGGGTTAGGTTGGGTTAGGTTGGGTTAGGTTGGGTTAGGTTGAGTTGGGTTAGATATTGAGGATACCCGAGGTTAGCCAAGGTTAGCCGAGGTTAGCCGAGCATAGCCGAGTACAGCCGGGGATAGCCGAGGACAGGGGTCAGGTTAGGTTGGGTAAGGGTTAGGTTGGGTTGGGTTGGGTTAGGTTGGGTTAGGTTGGGTTGGGCTAGGTTGGTTAGGTTAGGTGGGATATTACCCAGAATTCCCTGGAAAACTGACACGGCAGCGGCGGCGGCGGCGAGATATCTTTATAATATAGAGAGACCGAAAAGCACCTCTGGTGCAAAAACCTTTCGCCAAGTAAAATAATGTGATCACTACCCCCAAAATAATCTACCAATGAAAATTCCTCCTTAACAAAAGTGATAATATGAAAATGTCTACTCACGAAAGGATTGAAATCAGATACAATTGCTAAGTACATGTCTTTTGTATAATATATACCAACTCGTCAAAAAAAAAGCCGAAATTAATCCGAAAAAAATAAAAATTTGGAGTACGTGGTTCTTTTCTTTTATTTTTTGGTTCTATTTTATTTTTTGTTGAACTTTGCGATTTGAGATAGAGCGATATAATATTAAAGTGAGTCTATAGTTCGCAAGGCGCTATGCCTATTGCGACTGATCTGCAAAAGTGCTATGAGTCAACCCGGTGCTATACCGTAGAATTGCTGGTGATGAGAGCTGTGTCTCGACTTATATATTGACTATGACGTCACGCGACTTGTCGCTCTCGTCGGATGTGCTAGATCATTCGATGTTCGCAACGGCTGATGTTTGAATTGCTAACGGTCAGGCCTATGTTGTCTGATCCGTTACAATATATCACATATGAAATATTTTTTTTTTATTGTACTTGGCGCGAGACTCTACCGAGTCTCTTGATATGAGGCTTTCAACGTCACATTTACCCCTTTTGTACCTCAGCCCTTTCGATTTGGATAATTTTTTACTATGTTGACTAATTTATTACTATGATGTTGCAACCGACCCAATGGGGTCCCTGGATTATTTTCAGACTTTTTCAACCACCGGCGAAATTCAAAAAAAATCGAAAAGTCGATTTCGGAAACGCCATTTTTAAAAATCTGAAAAAATTCCTTATTTAAACCGTAACTGTGCCTTGGAGGTGAACGAACGGAAAACTTTTGGATATGATTTTCGTCGAAAATTTCCTGAACTTTCCGAAAAAAAAATAAGATTTTCATAAACTGATGGGAAACATGGTAAAATCGACATTTCGAGTTTCATTTTTTGAATTACGCATTGAAGATGACAAGTGAAAGAAAAATGGTCATCATTTTTGGAAAATTCAGAAAATTTTCGATCGACAACCGTGTGTGTGATTTTGTTTTGAGGCAGTTTTCGAACCAAGAACGCCGCACGCAGACGTGGATCGGCGTGCGCGGTGACGCACGACTGAACGTTTTATTTTTTTTCTCCGGCCCAGGTAGGTTCTTGATGAATTTTTTTTTAGGGTTGAAGGGGAAGGATTCGGCTATCCGAAAAAAATTATCTGCATCGATTCCTGTAAGTCCCGCGGAAATGGCAGCCAAAATTAAAAAATAAAACGACGAAAAAAAATTGAAAGAATTTTTTTTATTGAGAACAAAATTTTTTTCATTAAAGTGCCTTCTTTTACGAACAAAATGATTCCAGGATCAGTCCGCTCCGGTAAATACTTTCGGAGATATGAATTTTTAAACATAGCGGTGCAATAGCGACTTACCAAAATTCAAATAGCTCTAACCCCGCCATTTTTGAAAAATTTTCAAAATCCCTGAAGTTGTATTTTTTTCTCCCATAGTACTAAAGATATGTCGAATAACGCAAAGATGCGTGACTTGACGGTTTTTTTTTGAGTGAAGCGACGTGGATCCGCTCATATACAGGGTGTTCCAGATTGGGCGCAACAGATTTCGTGGGCGGATTCCTCGATAAATTCTGGAACAAAAAGTCCTCTACCAGAAAATCCTGTGATCGACGGTTACCCAGCTAGAGAGCATCCAACTTGACCCACCACAGAGCGGATACAGTAGAAAGTCAGTGCCGGGTCACGAATGCTAATAATGTTGTGCCCGTAGCTAGAGTGTTTCGCTCGTTCACTGGAGTTGTTTATTCAATTTTTCGGTCCTCCAGGTATTCCCTTTCGTAGTTTTCGTCATCCGGGGTTCTTCCTCCATAGTCTCCGTCGCCCAGGTATCCCTTTACATAGTTTTCGTCGTCCAGGTATGTCTCTACGTAGTTTTCGTCGTCCATAGGTATGTCTCTTCGTAGTTTTCGCCGACCGGGTATCCCCCGTCGTAATTATCGCGCACAAAGTCTTTTCCACCATAGTTTACGTCGTCCAAGTATCGCTCTACATAGTTTTCCTCGTCCAGGTATGTCTCTTCGTAGTCTTCGTCGACTGGGCATCCCCCGGCGTAACTCTCGGGTGCGAAGTCTTCTCCACCATAGTTGACGTCGTCCAGGTATTCCTCTACATAGTTTTCCTCATCCAGGTATCCATCTTCATAGTTTCCGTCATCCAGTTATCCATTTTCATAGTTTATGTCGTCCAGGTATCCCTCTTCATAGTTTTCGTCGACCGAGTACCCCCTGTAGTAATTCTCGCGTTCGCAGTCTTTTCCTCCATGGTTTATGTCATAATTTTGAGAGGGATACCTGGATGACGAAAACTGTGTAGAGGGATACCTGGACGACGTAAACTATGGTGGAGAAGACCTTGTCCGCGAGAATCACGCCGGGGGATGCCCAGTCGACGAAAACTATGAAGAGGGATACCTGGACGACGGAAACTATGAAAATGGATACCTGGATGACGGAAACTATTAAAATGAATACCTGGATGAGGTAAACTTTGTAGAGGAATACCTAGACGACGTAAATTATGGTGGAGAAGACTACGTACGCGAAAATTACGCCGGGGGATGGCCGGTCGACGAAAACTACGAAGAGACATACCTGGACGACGAAAACTATGTAGAGGGATACTTGGACGACGTAAACTATGGTGGAGAAGACTTTTTCCGCGAGAATTACGCCGGGGGATGCCCAGTCGACGAAAACTATGAAGAGGGATACCTGGACGACGAAAACTATGTATACGGATACCTGAACGACGGGGACCATGGAGGAAATACCCCGGATGACAAAAACTACGAGGGGGAACATCTCGAGAACCGAAAAATTGAATAAACAACTCTAGTGAACGAGCGGAACACTCTAGCTACGGGCAGAGCATTAAGGGGGTATATACACCTTTAAATGGGTTGAATTTCTGAAAAACAATTTTTCTTTTTTTTTCAACTTGAAGACTCTGATAAAATTGAAAAAAATCATCATGTTTGGGGAGGGTTTGACCTTCATTATCCATATCTTACATCATGTATTACTTCCAGTCTGACAGTGGCTGCGCTGAAGACAGGTAAATACAAAATCACTCGGTTGCCGTAAAGAATCAGATCCAGCGTTGGACCAATCTTGGAATTTTTGGTTCTCAATTGTTCATAAGACATGCCTCTATCGGATGAACATAGAACTTTTTGATATTGCAAGAATTACTTGAGTTATTGAATTTTTTCGATTTTTTTTCTAAATTTGAAAAAAAAATTTGCTTATTTTTCTAATATTTCAACTAAAAATGGGTGTATCAAAAAGTTCTATGTTTATCTGATAGAGGTTTCGATTCTACAAATTTGAAGACCACAAACACCAGAATCGGTCCAGCGATGCTCCTGATTCTTTACGACAACCGTTCAAAATATTCATTCTCCAGAAATCAACTTTTAAACTTTTTTATCAAAATTTTTTTTTTTATTTCATACTTTTCCAAGAGAAGAAAATGTAGATACAGAAAATTAAGTTTCAAGATTTTGCTTGTGACTAATATGCTGGATCCGCAGCTGCTCTCGTATCTATGAGTTATGAGTCGAGTCGAGTCTAGACACATGTGCCAGGGGGAGGTTCGTAGTGAGTTTTGACCTGTTCTGGACAACAACAGTGTCCGTTAGGTGTCCGGTGAGGCTGTTAGAAAAATAATTAATTGCTTCAGAAAATATCTGATCAAAATTTTTCAACAAAAAAATTCTCTAAAATTTTTGATCTTCAATATTTTTGAGATTCAGAAGATGCTAGCACAATTTTTGTCAGTACTACGAAAATTCTTTCATCTTTCATCAATCATACCTTTTTTCTTAGAATATTTTTTAAACTCTTGCAATTAATATATGTATTGTAGAAATACTCATCTTTTTAGAAATCCAAATGTGTAGTTTCCTGGCATCGATTTCAAACGCACTTTTTGATGGATCATCTTCTTTCGATTCCGAAGTCTCATGTCAGATATATAAACACTGTGTTTATTCGATAATGGAAATTACCAGTAGTTTGAATTCGTAATGAAAGCACGATAATATTTACAAACAAGTGGACACCTAACCTCGAAAAAATGTAGATCGCAGCCATGTGTTCTGTCAATGATCACAATTCAAAAGAATATTGAGAATTAAATATGTGTAAGAATGATAATTACGAAGAATTAAAAGATCACAGAATCAAATTCAAAATCGAAATATATAAAAGCGTCATAAAATTAAGGAGTGGTGTAAGTGGTGTTGGCGGTGTTGTACAATACTTATGGCACCAATCTGAGGGCTCGCGCGCCGCGCGGCGGCGCTTTTTCGCAATCTGGCACTGTCATGGCTGTAACTTTTCAAATCCTCTAGATATTTTGACACCGATTTATTTGCAGGTAGAGTAGGTCACTAGCATTCCAAATAAATTATAAAAAAAAAACGATTTTTTGAAAATTCAAAGGTGTAGATACCCCCTTAATAGCATTCATGACCCGGCACTGACTTTCTACTGTATCCGCTCTGTGGTGGGTCAACTTGGATGCTCTCTAGCTGGGTATCCGTCAATCACAGGATTTTCTGACAGAGGACTTTTCGTTCCAGAATTTATCGAGGAATCTGCTCACGAAATCTGTTGCGCCCAATCTGGAACACTCTGTATGGGCTGGTTATCAGTGGCGCCAGCTATGATTGGTGGCGCCGCCTTGGCTTTCTCATGGGTTGTTTCCCCACCCAGCAGTGAAACATTACAAAAACCTTACAAAAACATCAGAATTTCAACGTTTGACCTTCTGTTGTAATCGGGATCCTGAGATATTTCGTACAACTATAATTTATTTGAAGGGTTCGTTGTCAAATTAAGAGTTGGAACTCAGTCGTACAAAAGTGATTCAAGTTTTATTATTATATGAAGTTTCACAAAGGCTTTACTAATATAGAACTAATCTCTATATAATGTGTCTTGCTTCTGGTCGCGATGTTCTGACGACGGGCGCGTCGTCTGCCTGCCTTTTAACGACTCTTTTAGTGCTGCATCTGCACATTGCTATATATTTCACCATACGATCGAGTCGTTGCCCTGCTATACCGGATATCAGGTGTCGCAATAGCTTGGTATTCAGATTGCAACATCCCTTTCCCCTTAGAAGAAAAGCCTGTGGATTTTCTCCTGAAGTTGAATCTGCTGGCTTGCGTCGTCGTGCGTACGCTTGCCTATTATGCTATATCTAGGTTAGTGGTTTACATTATGTATCCCGTTCACAATGTTTTATATAATCGTTCCTTAATCTGGGTTAGTATAATTGATTTTATGCAACGCAAGCATGTTTTACGCGATTTTCATGCTCGATTTCGGTACACAAAGTTGGCGTTTTAGAGACAGTTGAGCGGATCTGCGAATGCGCATGCGGACAGTTCACTTTTGGCTACTTTTGAGTCCTAGGAGTTAAAAGTGGTCTCTAACGTACGCGCCGTAGCCTTCAAATCGCGTTGTTATGCGTTGCTATGCGTGTATGTCAGTCGACTTTGTGTACCGGATCGAGCATGAACTTGTAAAACATACTTTTGTTGTATAAAATATCGTGTGTACCAAGGAGGCAAAGGTCTTTTACGCCGAGCGTATTTGCAATACTCGTCTTCGACTCGTCTACGACTCGTATTGCAAATATACGCTCGGCGTGAGAAGACCTTCTTTGCCTCCTTGGTATACAATATACTATTTTTGAAATAGTATTTAATGAGAATGCTACAAAATGATTAGCTCTTATTCTATAAAATGCTTTCAACGATTTACATGTACTCTAAGAGTTTTCTTCTTTACCTCCATGGTACAATTTACTTCTGAATTTACCTCTAAGATTGTATAAGGACCAATCCATTGAGATAATAGCTTCTTCGATCGTCCTCTGCGTACAGTCTCGTCGTACAGTAGTACCTTGTCTCCAACCTGGAACCTTTTTTCTTCGGTTCGTTGGTCGTACTCGATTTTTGACCTCACCTTGGCTTGTTGCAGATTTTCTTTGGCTATGAGATTGCTGGCTCGCAATCTCTCTCGTAATTCTCGTGCGTAGTCGTCATAGGTGTACGTTGTTTCTGGATACTTCTTCAGCGATGTTGGTAGTTCAGCTCGGTGTCCATACACCAGCTCGAATGGCGTAAATTTCGTTGCAGTGTGGTGCGTCGTGTTATATGCAAACATAGCATATGGTAACCATTCGTCCCAGTTGCTCTGTTCCTTGTTGATGTTGTGTCTAGATATTCAGCTAACGTCCAATGTGAACGTTCTAAGGCTCCATTGGATTCAGGATAATAAGCCGTCGTCTGAATCTTGTCGATCTTCAACAGTTCGCAAGTATCTTTGAAAACGTTACTCAAAAAGTTCGTACCTTGATCGGTGAGTATTCTCTGTGGTATTCCGTGTTCGCATACGATCCTGGTCGCAAATTCCTTGGCTACAGTGTTGGCTTCTTGGTTCGGAATGGGTATTGCCGTACTGAATTTGGTTAGACAATCTTGAAACGTTAGGATATACTTGTTTCCTTGCTCTGTTTCTGTCAGTGGTCCTACGATATCCAATGCACATTTCTCAAACGGTTGATCTGGAGTGTCGGTAATGACCCTTGGTGCCTTCGTCTTCTTGCTAAGTTTGTTCTTCTGGCAATTCTCGTACCTCGAGATGTGTTCTTCGACGTCCTTCCGTAATCCTGGCCAATCGTGCTTCAATCGAATTCGTTCGATCGTTCGATTAACTCCTTGATGTGCTCCTAATGGCGTATCGTGGTACTCATAGATGATCCTGTTCCGATGTTCCTCCGAATATTCTTGTTCTCGGTTGTTCAATTCTTTCTCTTCTTTCGGCTGACTTCTAGTCACTGCGTACATGCAACTCAAGGCATCTGCGTTGGTGTTAGCCTTGCCTGCCTTGTACTCGATCTCGTAGTCGTATTCTTCCAGCTTCAGTCGCCATCTCATGAGTCGTCATCCTGGATCTTTGACTCCGAATAACCATGTGAGTGGTTTGTCATCTGTAACAATCTTAAATCTGGTACCATATACATACGGTCTGAAATAATTAATTGCCCAGACTATGGCCAATAATTCTCTTTCTGTGGTGCTGTAATTTCCTTCTGCTGAATTTAGAGTTCTTCTTGCGTATGCTACTGGCAAGTCACTTCCTATTATGCCTTGCGACAGGACTGCTCCGATGGCTTTGTCGGATGCATCTGTCGTCACGATGAACGGTTGCTCGAAATCTGGATACTGTAGACTTGGTGCTGTCGTCAATGTCTTCTTCAAATTTTCAAAAGCTGCTTGTTCCCTCGAAGTTCAGCTAAATTTTATCTCTTTCTTCAGCAAATGTGTTAGCGGTTTTGCTGAACTCGAGAAATTCTGTATGAATCGTCTGTAGTATCCGGCCAAACCCAGAAATCCTTGAACATCTTTCACAGTCTTTGGAATTGGAAATTCTTCTACTGCTCGGATCTTCTCTGGATCTGCCTTCATCCCGTCTCTAGTGATGACGTGTCCCAAGAAGTTGACCGTTTTCCTCAGAAATTCGCATTTGTCGGGTTGTAGTTCCATTGAATTCTGTCGTAAGCGTTCCAGTACCTCTTCCAGTCGTTTGTTATGTTCCTGGAAACTAGGAGCATGTATGACAATATCGTCGAGATAGACATAACATCTAAGGCCTTGTATTCCTGAAAGTACAGTATTCATTAATCGTTGAAACGTAGCGGGTGCATTCTTCAATCCAAAAGGCATGCGATTATATGCGTAGTGACCGTGTTAAGGGGGTATCTAAGTCTCGAGCTCCATAAAACGTTAACACTTTTCATAATGGTATAGCATTGAGGGACATGTACGGACGCAAATATAAATGATACCGTTTCAAAGTGTACAATTTCAGCTTTAATTTGAAAATAAAACGGTCACTGTAGCATCAAAATTGTGACCGTTGCAGCCACCGAAGTACTGGTCGGCGCAAAGCTGTGCTGAAATCTGCGACCACGATCCTAGCTAAACGGAGTATCCGAAAATTGAAAACTTGGAATTGTTTTGTTGGTCAAGGTCCCATTCAGGCTTCTATGCGACAGATTTTTGATAGATTGAAATTCGGCAGGATTATGAATTTTTTTACTGAGAAAAGTCAATTTTCTTGATTTCAAATAACGTTTTCACCTGTATTTTGGAAATCAAACGACGGATCGAAAATCTGTCGCATAGAAGCCTGAAGGGTACCTTGACCAACAAAACAATCAGGAGTTTTTTATTTTCGGATACTCCGTCGAGCCAGGATCGTGGTCGCAGATTTCAGCACAGCTTTTCGCTGACCAGTACTTCAGTGGCTGCAACGGCTACAATTTCGATGCTACAGTGACCGTTTTTTTTTCAAATTGGAGCTGGAATTGTACACTTTGAAACGGTATCAGTTACATTCGTGTCCGTACATGTCCCTCAATGCTATACCGTTATGAAAAGTTTTAACGTTTTATGGTGCTCGGGACTTAGATACCCCCTTAAGTGGAAAATGCCGTCTTGCACTTATCCTCTTCTTCCATTGGAATTTGGTGAAACCCTGATGCTAGATCTAATGTAGAGAAATATTTTGCCTCACCCAACTGGTCCAATATTTCCGTAATATTAGGCAGTGGAAAGGAGTCTCCTACAGTAACCTCGTTCACCTTACGGAAGTCAACTACGACTCTCATCTTCGTTTTTCCTGATGCGTCTGCCTTCTTCGGTACCACTTGCAGTGGTGCGTTCCATTGACTTTTGCTTTGTCCGACTATCTCGTTGACAAGTATTTCATCTACCCGCTCGTTTATTTCCTGCTTGTGTTTCTCTGGAAGTCTATAAGGTCTTACATTTACAGGTGCGATATCCGGATTTGTAGTAATTCTGTGACTAGCTGCGTTCGTGTAACCCAGATAGTCTCCTTCTAAGTGAAATACATCATCAAATTTTCCACAAATATCTAACAAGCTCTCTTTTTCTTCTCGATTCAGATGACTCGTACGTAGGTTGTCTCTCAGCTGTTGCATTCGGCTCGCGTTACTTGGTGTCATCGTCCGGCATGCATAAACTTGCATCATGCCTGTGTGCTCTTGGCCCAGTGCTATGATTTGTACACACGGCTGTTCCAATTCCAGTTCTTGCGTTGGTGATGCAACTCCCTAGGTATACTCCAGGCTGTAACTCGATTTCTTCGACGATGCCTTCCGCGTCGTCGCGTGTCTTTGCACAGATTATCTTCACGTTTCTTCGTTCAAGCGATATGTGAGCTCCTGTGGCTCCTAAATTCCATGTCGTTCCGTACAATCTTGCGTGTTTCCCAGATCTAAGCTCGACGTCATGCTTCTCGAGGAAGTCGCCTCCTAAGAGACCGTCTGCTTCTAGTGGAAAATCGTCTTTAACTGCGTAAAAAGGGTGCGATATGTGCCTATCACCGACCCTTATATTCAACCTGACCTTACACAAGGTCGCAACCGGTCTTCCGCCTATTCCTATAAGCATGATCACACCGTCTTCAGCCATCACATCGCCGTCAATTTTTCCGACTTTTACTAGGCTTACCTCAGCTCCTAAATCTAATAGCATAGTTCCGTGTCTTGTCTTGAATTCATTAGCCTCGATCGTTGCGTGATTTTTTCGTCTTGATCCATTTATTAGGCAATTTGCTGAGCGACTGTCTCGTGCTAGGTGTCCTGTCTTCCCACAGTTGTGGCAATTGTTTCCTCTGTTATCTCCTCTGCTGTTGCGCGGTTGATTGTGTTTCCGATCCGATCCACGAATGGGGCCTCAATCTCGTTCTTCTTGTATCGCGAGTGATATGGCTTCTCTAAGATTTTCACACCGTCGGCTCTTGACCAATATCCTCAGCTTGTCGTTTAAACCTCTGATCAAGATATTGACAGCTTGTTTTCTGACTTGGCGTTCCAGCGTCGATTTCGAATCCTCTTCTGCGGCTTCCTTCATCGTTACTTCGATGACTTGTGCAGTTAGTTTCTCGACTCGTGCTCCATATGACTTTGCGTCCTCGTTCTGACGTTGTCTACAGCTACTGAATTCCACTTGTAACGAAGCTAATGTCCGTGTATCGATGCTCATCGAGTTCAGTACTTCCTCCAGTGCATTTCAGGTGTCAATTGATTTGTATTCTAAAGCTCGTGCCGGAGTACCTTCGATTCGGGTGCTCAGAACAGCTTTCAATAGATTTTTCGTATCTGCAGGTCGTACTATTTCACGCGCATACTTGCAAGAGCGAATAAAATCACAAACTTTTCCTCGGTCACTGCTATCGAATATCTCGATGTCCTTTAGCACTTGTCTCACGGTGGGGGTGTCTTCGGCCATATCGATTGGAGGTTGATTCGCTGCTGTGTTCTGAATCTGTTGTCGTGCTACTTGCGCTCGAGTCTTACTCTTTACAAATTCGCGTAATGCCGCACGAAGTTCGTCAACTGTATTTTCTTCGCTTACGTTTATGCCAAGATGCTCTCAGGTTTGTAGAAGATGATCTCTTCGTAATTCTTGAATCCACGCGGTTTTACCTTCTGCAATGCGTTTTTCTAGCAAGTCTTTGTTCAATGGCATTCGCTCCTTTTTCGAAGATTCTTGTGCTGCTGCAGCCAGTGATAAATGCAAGGCGTGCCTCTGGCTGGGAGGTAGTATGCCAAACAACGATGAATTATCCCCAAAGCTTACTTCTCCTTGTAACTCAGGTTTAGACGGAGAGTCTACAGATACTGATCGTTCTATTCCTTTCTTTGATATGTGACTTCACGGTAATTTCTTTAACGATGCCAGCTTCCGGTGCCACTATCACTATTCTTCTCATTCACTCACTCGATACTTGGTTCACTTGTACGATTCGACGATCTTCGCCGCTGCCACCAGTTGTTGTAATCGGGATCCTGAGATCTTTCATACAACTAGGATTCATTTCAAGGGTTCGTTGTCGAATTAAGAGTTGGAACTTAGTCGTACAAAAGTGATTCAAGTTTTATTAATATATGAAGTTTTACAAAGGCTTTTTTCATATCAAACTAATCTCTATGTAATGTGTCTTGCTTCTGGTCGCGATGTTCTGACGACGGGTGCGTTGTCTGCCTGCCTTTGAACGACTCTTTTAGTGCTGCGTCTGCACATTGCTATGTATTTCAACATACGATCGAGTCGTTGCCCTGCTATACCGCGTTTAGCGCCATTTTGTAGTTCGCTACACGATAGAGTCGTTGCCCTGCTATACCGGATATGAGGTGTCGCAATAGCTTGGTATTCGAATTGCAACACTTTTGTAACTTCGTTCGTAACATTTCTGTACTGTTTCTGTAACATTACAAAAAAGTTACATGTCCGTTTTAAAACATCAAATTTGTGATAATAATGTGATATTTTTTTCATAAGGTTTTTATAATGTTTTTGTAACTTTTCACTGATGTTTCTGTATCATTCTTAGGTAAGGTTCCTAGAATGTTTTAGTAACATG
The DNA here is from genome assembly GCA_963992785.1 of Tenthredo livida. Lineage (NCBI taxonomy): Eukaryota > Metazoa > Arthropoda > Insecta > Hymenoptera > Tenthredinidae > Tenthredo > Tenthredo livida. The sequence goes on from OZ023064.1 coordinate 29,070,537, forward strand.
CAAAAATGTAACGCATCATTTCGTCCCCACCGGAAAAACCTCCAAATTTAGCCCTGAATTTAGCCCTGAAGTAACTTTTAACTCCAAGGGGTGAATTCGTATCCCTGAATCGAGGCTTTACCTCTAAATAGGAAATTCACCCCCAAATAGAGGGTTTATCCCCAAGTTCCCACATGCTTATACAAGCATTACACAAATGTGAAAAAAAAACTTACGTACGTGTGAATATTTGATTTCTGATTATATAACTATCCATGTAGATCAACAAGCTCTATCTTTTCGTTAGGAAAAATTACATCCGATTCGTTCGACCTAACCGGGATTTGAACTCAAGTCCGCTCGCCTCGCTGTATTACTAGTCGCACGCTCTACCTATTACGCCAAACTATCTAATAATTGAAGGCCTCGATGCTAAAAGGTCCTGAGCGCTCGGCTTGACTTTTTTCAGTAGAAAATTCTCGTCAATGCGACCAATTTTCAAAAGTCACCTGAATGATTTTTCAAAAATACTATCGTATAGAGGATAAAAAAAGGCAACTTTTTTGTGTGTACAATTTTTTTTTCGAAATTTGTTATTTTTTGAGAAAAATAATAAAAACTGAAAAATCGCGAAGCTTGTATGAACCACGTTTTTTAATCTTATCTCGCTCTCACTTCGACAAATATCAACGGATCTTCTTGATTTTTGGCATGACATCGTAAAATACCCTACCGCTACCGATTAAGTCATGAAAAGTTAATAATTATATAGTTTTCATTAATAATTTAGTTGAAAACAAGCGAACAACTTTTTATACGGTTAGGTACACACATGATATCGGTATCTGTCCGTATATAGTTGGCCCCAGAGTCTTCTTTCTCTTTTTTTCTCTATGTAACCATGAAGGATAGAAGGAGACAAAAGACTTCGGTGCCAACTTCATACGGACAGATACCGATATCGTGTGTGTATGTTTGACGAGAAAAAGTGTGCTACAAAGTTTGAGCGTGGAAAAACTTTTAGTGAGACATTTGTTCATCAACATTAAAGGTTATTTTTGGGAATTCTTTCAAAGCATGCCATGAAAGATATGGAATTAAATGTCATTAGGTTTGATCAATAATGTCTTAAAATACATTAAAATTCTTTCATCCATTCATTTCATTTCATTTTTGCAAAAAAAAAAACGTTGGCCGAACGTAGCTCCTCAAAATTCGGTAGGTCATCGGTGCCGGTGATTTTTCGAGAACGGCTTGTCCAAAACGAAAAAGAGCAAAGTGATTCAGATTCAGTATGACAATCGCTACAAAGTGAACCTCCACCAATAACATTCTTCAATAATTGACAGATTGGCGGCCATTGTTCAAAAAAATATAAAAAAAAAGCTTTCTTTTTACTGTTTATTGCATAAAAAAAATAGTAAATGACAATATTTTAACGCGGTTGAGGTTCACTTTATAGATTTTCATGTGTAAAGTACGTGGTTCAAATTTCATGACGATCGGTTGAGTGGTTTTGAAGAAATCACCGTCACCGCCTTTGAAAACGTAGTTTTGAGGAAAAACGCGTTAAAAGTTTTTTTTAATGAAAAATTAAAAAAAAATCTTTCTTAAACTCAATCAGCGATGCCTGCACTGTATGAAACGCCTTCTGTTCCTTCGAAGTCTTCATTTCCTCCTTATTTAGCTGCTTCTATTGTCTACGGGGCTTAGCCGGCAGAAAGGGCAGGAAAGCGCACATACCTGGCTTAGCGCGCTTAGGTACACTGAGAAAAAAATATAGTTATGGAAACTGTATTTTGACTATACACTTGGGTTAAATATGGCATCGACCCTAGTTTTATAGTGACAGAAGCCCTCAAAAATATTTTGATCATTGCTGAAAATTATAGTAATGCTCACTAAACTAACTAACTATATTAACATAGTTGACGCAGCTATCTGGCTTTTACTATAATTGATGTGTATTAGTGACACTGTTTGAGAAAAAAATATAGTTGTGGTAACTTTTTTTCAACTATAAAAAGTAGTATACCCTTGCAACTAAAAACAAGGTGAGCCTTACCATATGACGTAAGTTGTACTGACCAATCCCAACGGTATGATGTACTATAGTGGTACTATGTAAAAAACTAAACCAAATAGTTGAATAAGGACACTGCTCTGCGGAAAAAATTAATTTAGCTCGTGACAATGAATTTATAACATTGTATGATGCGTCGAGAAACACCTACTAACTACATTCAACCGCATATTAATACAAAGTAAGGATTTCTCGATTAGAAAAACATCGCATTATTTTGGCCGGGATTCGATCCGGGACGCACGCATTCGCTCGCATTACTAGTCACACGCCATACCGACTACGCTAAACTATTTATTGAAATCATTAATAACTTTTTCCTATTTATTTTGAACTCGGCATCTGTCTCAATGATATCAATGATTTAATGCAGCTAAGATATCTGATTAACTGTACATCTGTATTCCAAATATCTTTTTGATTCAATTTCTTTCCTAGATTTCCAAAAGTTCTCAACTGTAACGCTTACAATAAATATGTAGTAATATCTATAACAATATGGTCTCTGTTACTATGTTCATAGTTTACATTTAATCTCACTATCGTCATATGGTACGGCGAACCCCTTATTAGTAAACATCACTATAAAAAGGAGTTGTCTCCACTCTGAAATATTAACTATGTTATTATAGTATCCTGAACCGAATCTTTTTTCTCAGTGTATAGTATTCCGGCAATGAAAACGAGTATTGGCTTAACTATGGTGTACATGGTATGGATTCACATTATATAAAGTTTGCAAAACTAGACGAGTTAGCACCTCCAACTATCAACACGTTTGTGGCAGCGGAAAAATAGTGTTGAATGTACTATAGAGTTTATTCGATCAGTGATTATTCTGCATGGTAACAAAGACCCAAAGATGCAGTGGGTTACGGACTATAAGTACTATTGTGGTAACTAATGAAGATATGTTTCATAACCATGACCGGTTTAGTACCCAGCTAACTGAAAATTATAGTTGATTGTACTATAGATATAGTCATTCTTCACGAACTCATCCATTTTGTTGATTGAACCAGCGTGAAATAGTTCAGCGAACTAATTTTCAGTAAGCTGCACTATAAAATTGGGTTGTCTTGACTCAAACTCGTAGACTAAAATAATATAGTACTCCCAACCAAATTATTTATAGTATCGTCATGAAGATTTATTGAACGAATATTGTGACATATTGTAGAGTTCCCGTAACCCTACCTGAATAGCAAAAAACAACTATAACATCGTTCTGATACCCATCTAGTATGATTTCCGCAACACAAATCCATCCTTACTGTGTGTTGTGATGGGAACATTCCGTTTTACTTTCAGTGTATGATGACATATAGTTAGAGTGACTAGGCTGATTACTTCCAAGAATAGTTTACTATTAGTTTGTGTATTCTCACCAAAAAATTAGTGTTCATGACCTTACAGGTTATTGATGAGATTTTATGTTCATCTGCACGGGCGAAATGAGGTCATCATTGCTATAATTTTTGGTTGATGTAGGTATGCCTCTATCGCCACAATTGCTCTCGTAAATATTGTGATGTGCGCATTAAATATGGATACTTTTTGTAGGTGGACTAGTAACTATATCGCGATGGCCAAGATCACGATATTATTGTCATGTTTATCATGATTATGGTCTCTGCAACCATAAAATTTCATCCATGATGTATCGTGATGGTGGCATGAGAATTTTTTCTCAGTGTAAGCGCGCCGAGGTAGTGATGTAAAAGTCACAGAAAAATATTGTTGCACCGCTCGAATCTTCATGAAATTTTCACACAATACTTTTAGATACATATGGGGCATTCCAGCTCAATTCAACCGGCCAACGGAAGTGACCTCTTCGATTTTGTTCTCGAAATAATATATGGTAGTTCTACATTAAACATAACATGTCTGTGAAGATCAAGCCTTAAATCAAAAATCTGCCCAAGTTATGATTTTATGAAGATTCGAGTCGCCTTACATTCAAATATTCACTGCCACTAAACGATGAGTCGACTCAAAAAGGTGTCCAATGGATTATGTCCAGTACAAAGTGTGGTTTGCATGGAAATTCAATGAAAAATTTCAGGCACTCTTTTTCTCTAAAATTTCTCGTAAATCTCAATTTTCTTGGGAGTGCCCTGATCGATTGGGATGAATTTTGCACACAAAATTTTCGGTGGAAAACTACAAATTTTGACACCCGAAACAATATGCCCGGACGTCAACTTCCGGAGTTGTGCAGTTTTTAAATAATCATATAATTACCATTTCCGAGGAAATTTTGGTTCGCACGAATAAATAATTTGCATAAATAAATTGCACTGAAAGAAATTTGGGCGACCAGCGTTACCATGGAGTGATGCAGCAGCGTTAAACAGATATGCACTGCGACCCTGGTTTTGGATCTGCTTCACGCTCTACTAGGGTGACTCAGTACACCAAGCCGGGCGAGCTACAATCCCAGTGATAGCTCACCGCGTTCGTGGGTGAGAAAGTCACCCGACGAAGTGTACCTATGATCCCGAAATCTGAGTAAGTAGCGTCTCAAGGCAAGCGAGTGCAGCGCGACTAGGCCTATATTGGCAGGTCGCCCAAATTTTTTTCAGTGTGGGTATGATGCAAAGCATAGAAAGCTTGGATACAAATATTTAGGAAGTTGCTATTAGACATCAATAAATCAATTTAGTAATTGATATTCTTTTTAGTTATCACAAACATAATTTATTCGTCAATCGTGTCGAAAAGCACTTGCTGTTTTTATGAATCACTGATTACATTCAACTGAATACGAGTTCACATGGAAGGCAGGGGCCAATGCTTGCACCCGAGTGTACAGTAATGTTCGTTCATGGGTTGGCGGTGGCTAACTGTTTTTTTCGGACTTTTTCGGAAACAAGACTCCATCCTAGTCGTGTTTGATGTGCTGATAGCCGAAATTGTAATAATAATAATTGTGACCCATTGTAAAAATAATATAATATTATTTTATTGATGGTATTCGAAAAAGTCTGAAAAAAATAGTTAGCCAGCGGCAAACCCATTCATGAACATTACTGTACACTCAGGTGCAAGAATTGGCCCCTGCCTTCCATGTGAAATCGTATCCAGTTAAATATAATCAGTGATTCATAAAAACAGAAAGTGCGATTGGACACGATTGACGGATCAATTATGTTTGTGATAATTGAAAAGATTATCAATTACTAAATTGATTTATTGATGTCTAATAGCAAGTTCCTAAATATTTGTATCCAAGCTTTCTATGCTTTGCATCATACCCAATGTTATTTATTCGTGCGAACCAAAATTTCCTCGGAAATGGTAATTATATAATTATTTAAAAACTGCACAACTCCGGAAGTTGACGTCCGGGCATATTGTTTCGCGGACCAAAATTTGGAGTTTTTCACGGAAAATTTTGTGTGAAAAATTCATCTCAATCGATTAGGGCGCTCCCGAGAAATTTGAGATTTTCGAGAAATTTTAGAGAAAAAGAGTGCTTGAAATTTTTCATTGAATTTCCATCCAAACTACACTTTGTACCGGACATAATCCATCAGACACCTTTTTGAGTTGACTCATCGTTTAGTGGCACTGAATATTTGAATGTAAGGCGACTCAAATCTTCATAAAATCATAACTTGGGCAGATTTTTGATTCAAGGCTTGATCTTCACAGACATGTTATGTTTAATATAAAACTACCATATATTATTTCGAGAACAAAATAGAAGAGGTCACTTCCGTTGGCCGGTTGAGTTGAGCTGGAATGCCCCATATACTTTCGAAAAATGTGAAAAAAAAAATTGAAAAATCGAAAGTGACAAAGTAGACTTATCCCTCAAGTTAATTATAAGCATTTATTTTTGTGATTTGTTTTTGTGTATTATTTGGTTTACGGTAAAAATAGATAAATGCCACTTCGGCTGTTACAATAACTTGCCTGACATTTTTCTATTTCTGTTCGAGAATTAAACACCTACACAAAGCCAGATAGATAAAGATTCGAAATAACAACAACAGAAGCGAACGACACCAGTTTTCGGACTTGTGTTGAAAGGCCAGTAGTCAAAATTTCGAGTCTGATACGCGGTCTCGGATCTTGGATTCCGGATCTGCAGCTGGAGAGTATTAAAATCGCAATAGCAGGACCACAGGCCTGGTGAAATACCCCGGTTCTGTAAACAAGTAGCCTAAGTCTTCGGCTTAGTGATCTAACCATAGAGCTTATAGACATGGAGAGGATACGCTCCGCCTTTTCGCTCACGCATGAGAGAGAAAATCGTCTGTCTCTTTGGAGGCAGCGCATGCGCAGAACGATTCTCGCGGACTACAGCTCCGATTGGATTGGACCGCTGCGTTGACGGCTTCACCTCTACTCATTAGTGCGCATGCGCTGCCTCCAGAGATACAGCAAATCTCTGTCCCTCCTCGTCTCTCTCACGTGTGAGCAGTCTCCCATAGTATTAGGATAGGGATGTCCTCTTTATGTCTATAAGGTCTATGGATCTAACGGCTTCCGAGATCATTGATCACGTGAGTCCGGTAGTTAGCGCTGGGATCAACACGATCATATAAAAATCTGTATATGTGGCTTTTGCATGGTAAACTGTTGAATTTACAACGATATAAAACCCAATAAGTGGCGACACCTGACAGGCTACAGACAAAACAGCACACGCACAGTACACTCACGTAAACACACTACTACCACTTGTAATACTCGACACATGCTGAATAAAAGGTTACTATAGCTGATTAATTAAGAACTTGTTGCCCGACTATTATTAACTTACCATTTCCCTGTATTAAGGAAAGGAAATTCACAACAGGTTATGGGCCCAGGGCAAATATAAAGTGCAATAATAATAATAACGATCGGGTACTTGTACAGTCACGCAAAAGTTTTGAGGTTAGAATGACGGAAAGCACGCGGTTCAGCATAACGAAACTTAATAACGAAAATTACCAAGTGTGGAAGTTTAAGGTAGAGCTTCTGTTAATCAAAGAAGAGTTATGGGAACAAGTAACTTCAAGTCGCCCTTCAGATGCAACAGCGGCAGCAGCTTGGAAAAAACGAGACGACAAAGCACGCGCTATAATAGGACTCCTCGTTGAAGATTCTCAGCTCACTCATATTCGCAAGGCAGAAACATCAAAGGAGGTATGGGATTCACTTAAGAATTACCATGAAAAGTCAACATTAACAAGTAAGGTCTATCTCCTACGACAAATTTGCAATCTCAAATTACATGAATCAGGGAATATGGACGAGCACATTATTGCAATGTCAGATCTTGTAGAAAAATTGACAGCACTCGGGGAGGAACTTATGGACCATCTCGTCGTGGCGATTCTACTGAGCAGTCTCCCAGACTCGTACAGCACTTTAATCACAGCGTTGGAAAGCAGGTCTGAGGCAGAGCTAACACTGGATCTTGTGAAAGGGAAGCTGCTAGACGAATACAGAAGACGCAAAGGATTAACAGGAATCGATAGCGACGTCAACTCAGCTCTCAAGGTAACACACAGGCACACAGAAAGTACAAATCAAGACACTGAATGTTACTTCTGCAAAAATAAGGGACACTACAAAAGGGACTGCAGGAAATACGCTCGATGGAAGTCATACAAAGAAAAGAAAGAGGGAAAGGAAAGGGCACATCAGGTAACTGAATCAACGCAACATCAAGGAAATGCGAGTCACGTATGTTTCAGTATACATAAATCAGGAAACAGCAGCGGATGGTACATTGACTCAGGGGCATCAAGCCACATGACCAGCGACGAGGACTTCTTCAAGGAACTGACACTGAAAGGCAATACAGAGGTAACGCTAGCAAATGGTAACACAGCAAAAGCATTAGGAATCGGATCAGGAGAGATCAGGTGCATCAATGAAAAGGGTAAGGAGATTATGATTACATCGAAGGACGTATTATACGTACCAGTGCTCCGAGAAAATTTAATCTCTGTAAAAAGATTAGCACAAAAGGGTTATACACTACAGTTTGAGGGCGATCACTGCGAAATAATCAAAGATGGAGCACAGATAGCAGTCGCAGCCCTATCACAGCACTTATATGAACTGAAGACCGGACAGAAAGCAATGCTAGCAACAGATAATCGGCATACCAAAAATTGCCAACACACATGGCACCGACGGTTTGGGCATCGACATCCCGATGCGATAAAGCAACTACAGGACAAGAAACTAGTCACCGAAATCAAGATAGAAAACTGTGGCATGAAGGAAACGTGCGAACAATGCATTATGGGAAAATTAACCAAAACGTCGTTCCCAAAGGAATGAAGCAGCAAGACTGACTCGGTATTGGATTTGGTACACACAGATGTTTGTGGACCGATGCAAACCCCAACACCGGGGAAGAAACGTTACTTTATGACCATCATCGATGACTACAGTAGATATACAGAAATATATTTCCTCGAGAACAAGTCGGAAGCAGCGGTCTGCATCAAAGAATACATACAGTACGTAAAAACAAAATTCGGAAGGATACCAAAAATGATCAGATCAGATAACGGAAAGGAATTCGTGAACAACCATCTCAAGCAACTATATAAGGAAGAGGGAATACAAATGCAACTCACGGCGACCTACTCACCACAACAAAACGGAATAGCAGAACGCAAAAATAGGACGCTGATGGAGGCAGCACGGTGTATGCTGTTCGATGCGAATATGGAAACAAAATATTGGGCAGAAGCTGTGAGCACAGCAAACTACTTGCAAAACATCCTGCCAACTAGAGCAACCACAAAAACTCCGTTCGAGCTCTGGAATCAAAAAAGGGCTAGAGTCGATCATTGAAAAATTTTCGGCTGCAAAGGATATATCCATATCCCCAAAGAAAAAAGGCAGAAGCTGGATCAAAAGGCCTTACCGCTCACATTTGTCGGGTACTCTACGGAATCGAAAGCCTACAGGATGCTGAATCAGGAAACAAACAAAATAACTATCAGCAGAGACGTAGCTTTCATCGAAGAAATGACCAATGCAAAAAATACAGATAAGGAACAGGTCATGAAAAGAAAAGAAACCACGGTAGCACGACAAGCAAGAAAGGAAAAACGAGAAGAAGGGAAGGCAGACGTATGGATCCAAGCAACACCAGAGGGAGAAGGGGAAGAACAACGCTATGAAATAGAGGTTGACGAGAACCTCGAACAGTTTGAAGACGCGCAAACAGGAGACCATGAATCGATATTGATATCTGACGATTCTGTACTAACCGACAGAGACAAGTCATATCAATATAGTGGAACAGATGAAGAATTTCCTATCGAACCAACAAGGAGATCGGAGAGAGAAACAAAAGGAGTTCCACCAGACAGATATCAAAACACTGCACGATTAGCGACGGAAATAGCCAGCGAACCAAGGAACAGAGAAGAAGCAATATCAGGACCAGATAAAGAAGAGTGGATAAAGGCAATGGACGAAGAAATGGAATCGCTCCGTAGGAATCAAACCTGGAAGCTAGCCGAAACTCCTATGGACAAAAGGGCGATCGGCTGCAAATGGGTCTTCAAGAAGAAAATAAATCACGAAACCGGAACTGTACGTTTCAAAGCGAGACTGGTCGCACAAGGATTTAGTCAAACGTACGGCACCGATTACGACGAAGTCTTCGCACCCGTCGTTAGACCAGTGACCTTTCGACTCCTATTAACGATCTCTGGCAAAAGAAATCTACACATATACCACTACGATGCAAAAACTGCATTCTTGAATGGTGAGCTGCAGGAAACAATCTATATGAAGCAGCCCGAAGGCTATGAAGAACCGGGCAAAGGACATATGTCCTGCAAACTCACTAAAAGCATATATGGATTAAAGCAAGCAACGAAAGTATGGAATGAGATGCTCCACACAACGCTAAGCACTCGGGGTTTCAAGCAAAGCATTGGAGATCCTTACTTGTACATCAAGAAACATGGAGAAACGACCATCTACGTAACGATCTACGTCGACGACATCTTAATTGCCTGCAAAAGTGAAGAACTCATACTGAAAGTAGCATCTGAGCTAGAAAATGAGTTTAGTCTTTCCAGCATGGGTAAATTGAGAAACTACTTGGGATTGAATATAGAACGTGACAACGATGGAATGTACAAAATAAATCAAGAACCATACATAGAAAAGATAATAGAGAAATATAACCTACACGACGCAAAACCATCAAAGATACCTCTGGACCCAGGATACATGAAGATGATTCAGCAAGGAGAAGAAATGGAGCACAACGATGGATACCAAAGCCTGATGGGAGCACTGCTCTACGTCGCAGTGAACTCTAGGCCAGATATTGCTGCAAGCGTATCGATACTGAGCCAACAAATCAAGCGACAGTGGTAAGGTTAAAGTCGTGGTGCAGTGGTAAGGTAAGGGCCTACGAAACCGAAGGTCCTGAGTTCAAGTCTTGCTACACGGGAATTTTTTTTTCTACAAACGTTTTCAGTTTTACAGGAAATCTGACAAGAGATCTGACATGAGACTCATATAGGATCTGGAATGAAAACCCAGTTCAAGTTCGTTACCAGAATCTCATGTGAGCTGCAGGTGCGATCTGAAGTGAGCTGATATCAGTTTTCATATAAGCTCACATCACATCTTATCTGAGATCTGATATCAGATCTCATTCCGCGATTTTCAGTAGGGTCGGATCCTATTGATTGAATTTTCATTTTTTTTCTTAGTTTTGTAGAAAAAAATATTCTCTACAATTTTTATCCGAAGAATTTTTCGATATCTGTAATGGAAAAAAAGTTATTCGAATGTTTATTATGGATTATATTGCCCCCTTCCGATTGTATCGAAAACTTGTTCAGATAAAACTTTTAAAACTTTTTTCCTTTCACAGATATCGAAAAATTCTTTGAATAAAAGTTTTAGACAGTATTTTTTTCTGCAAAACTAAAAAAAAATGAAAATCCAACCAGTAGAAGCCGAGATATCAACAGTTATCACCTGTTTTCCGAAATGGCGGACGAAGCACAAGGGAATTCTGTTGGACTTCGGCGAATTTAGGCATCTCTAATGACCCTTTACTCACCCTGAAAAATTTGACTTGTCCATCCATTTTGTGATTTTAAAGTCTAATTTGAGTGGCCTAGTACCTACGAATTCTGTAGAAACGGACCTCCGAGTACGTATTCTGTAGAAACGTACCTGTGGCAGATAATTCTTCTGTGGAAACGAACTCTGTAGAAACGAACCTGAGGCACTATTTTGACCGGGCATCTGTAGAAACGATCCCGAAATTCGTTCTTCAGAACCGGGCGTTCTGGAATTATTTTTCTGTAGAAATGAACCTGTGCGACATTTTACGCGAAAATCTGTAGGATCGACCTCATAATAATTCTGTTGAAACGAACCATGTAGGATAATTGCTCTGTAGAAACGAACTCTGTAGAAACGATCCTGTAGAAACGGTCCTCTGTAGAAACGATTTCTGTAGAAACAGTCCCATCCCAAAAATATTCAAGCATAATGAAATTATTTCAACTGCAAATTCGTGATTTTGTTTTCAACCATAAGTGAAAAAAAATACTACTAGGGGGGCCCCCGAAGATATTCTGGCCCAGGGCCCCCCGGTCCCTAAAGACGGCCCTGACCGGCTTACGCGATGCGTATGACCGTTATGACTTCTACTATAGCCGTGATTTGAATTGCAGAATACGGCCCCGTACTCCTCGTGGATGATCTTTCATGCCTGACAATCTGCGTTTGAATGTTCCTCCATTTTAGCCTACCAATATGGCGGTTCTTTCTCCCGGCTCTCCCCGCAGCGAGGCCGGTCCCCTCGCCCATACTGATACGTTACACTCCGTCCATAGTATTCTTAGGTCCATGGTTACCTGTTATGATTTCACCTTTCGATAACGAAGACATGTGTTTCTTTATCCAATAAATATTATCCAATCTCATTACGCGACTACTGTTTTTGATAACCCACCACAATTCTTATAAATCAAACCTCAGGATTGTGCTAGAGTGTCTGGTTTTAACCTATATTTACTCTCAACGAAATTGTTTCAGATGTCTTGGCTGAAAGAAGAAGGCTTCGGGGGAATCATGATATGGTCTGTAGATATGGACGACTTCAAAGGAACATGCGGATCTGGAAAATATCCTTTAATCAAAGCTATGAAGAAAGAGCTTTTGAATTATTCCGTCAAACTGGAATATGATGGTCCATATGAAAGTTCTTCGAAGAATGCGAAATATACAACAAAGAACCGTAAGTACTTCTCCTGTGTATTGCTATCATTAGGGTTGGTGAACAAAAATCAACCCGGTCCTGGAATCAATACAAGCTTCACATTAGCATTTTATTTGAAATCAACTTTTTTACTAGATATTATAGAAAATTAAACCAGAACATCAGCTGTGTCTTTGATCTTTTCATGGTTCCTACCAGTGTTGGCACCACTAAGCATAATTTGTGAATAGTTACAGCAAAATCACTAATTGCATTTGAGTAATTCCACGTCAAACCGGACAGCTTTCGGACCTCGATGTTACGGGTTCTATGAAACAAATAAATTCATCAAACAATTTTTATTTTTTTTGCCCCTATTTTCCAAGTTACACGGGGGTGAAATTCAGGAAGAAGCGCCAAAAATCGAAAACATACTCCCCTTCAAACGGTCATATCTTTGATTGTATTTAACCTGGAGACTTCGTCTAAAAACCATTTCAAAGCTGTTGAATGACACAATTTTTATATATTGATTTTATCCTGCGGTAACGAATAATTTTATTTGTTATAAACAAATATATTATTTAAACGTGATTTTCAAGGCAAGGGTCACGCGATAAAATTCTCAAAAAAATATGAACGTATTCCTTGATCAATTCTCTACAAAATCGTTAAGTCGAAAGGATGTAAAAACGATGGAAACTATGTGAAAATGATTTATTCATAAGTGACGACGCGCGTTGCCACCGTAAAACCCGGCTCGGGTACGTGTGACTAGCACAAGGAAGCATCGATGGGCATGTTACACGGCCATATCTTTGGTTTTTTTCATCCTAGACGGAGAAAAAATATCGCTCTCAGAACTATCTAATAGATAGATAGCTCTTTGTAGATCGCTACTGTAGCGATACGTTTTCTTATGGTAACAACACGGTATGGCTATTCCAGCTATCTGTTAGATAGCTGGAATTGCTATACCACATTTTACAACGGCTTTTATTTAAACATTGATGATCAACAAAATAAATGTATCTTCAAATTTTTGAGGTTATAAAATATGTCAACGCGCAACACGAGAGCGCAGTGTATGGCTCTTCCAACGACGTATGTATATCCCGTTTAGCAATTTTAGCTATCTAACGTATCGCTCTCAGAGCTATCTACCAGATAGCTACAGTAACGATCTAATAGACAGTCATCTGCGAACCATTTTGAAGCTAATGATTGACTATTATTATAGGGGAGACCGGGGCAAATTGAACCATGAAAAGTTTAAAGTGATAGAACAATTTATTTTCACAATCAATTCTTTTGTAAATAAGTTTGAGATGAGCTTTGATCTTTAATAAACGTAAATCGATCATAAGAATTAGTCATTTCAAGAAAATATTATCATTATAAACAATTATAATGAATGAGTCAGAAAGGTTCAATTTGCCACAGAACCGGGGTAAATTAAACTTGAGTCGGGGCAAATTGAATTTATGCAGAAAAATATTGGAAAATGGTTATTTACTAAATTTAAATTATTTTGTTTGAAATAGTACAATCTGCTATTGCAGTTAAATATTAAAATCAGTTCCAAATTTGAAAGAAATTACATCTAATTAATTAATGAAAACTTCTAACCTTTCTTGTGTCAGACAGGCAGGAATTTGAACGATGCGCATCTTTTACGCGCAACCTCCTTTCAACCATATGGCTGTGTTCCTATGTTCACTGCCAGTACCTACTGCGAGCTTGTGTCAGAAAGAGATAACTGTATTCACGAACTCACAGGTGCGAGAAAGAAGCGAGAAAAACTCGCAGTACTGGCAGTGAAAAAAGGAACATAGCCCCTATGTCTCACACATAGTCATTTTGCCCCCACCAATTTGCCCCAAACTATATTTTCCAAATAATATTTATCTCAACCGATATAACTAATACTTTCAATATTGTTAGAATTGTTGATGAATTATTCAATGATTGCAGAAGTCGATAAAATAAATCTTAATGTAAAAACTTCATGAGAAGTATATGTAAACTAACAATTAAAATCACGAAAATTATGGTTAGAGAGCACCAAAATATTAATTTCGCTTTTTTTTCTCAGGAATCCAAAATTTTTAAAACCTATCGACTTCTTTACTATCGCGATGATATGAGACTTCTTCATTTTTATTTTCATGTGTTTACATTAGGGTGTGTCATTTTTTTTTGTTTTTATTTTGTTTTGGGCTCTCACCCCCTCAGTATCTTATACTATATGCCATAATGATGTGGTATAAATTTGGGCTATATCGGATTTTTTTTAGAGGTTCCTCATCGAGTTTTTCTGTTTTCCATTCATTTAACATAGGAAATTTGGCGACCCTTGACATAATGCCATATATCTTTTGAGTTTTTCTTGTAAATTGCGACTACTATGCCGGGAATTGTTCAGATATGTCTACACAATTTTTCGCGCCATCATTTATTTGTTAATTTATTTATTTTCTTCAATTTTTGTTTGTTTCTATTCATTTTATAGTCATTTATTACAGAGCATAGGTGAAAAGAAAAAAAATGAATGATGGTGCGAAAAATCGTGGAGATATATCTGAACAATTCCTTGCATAGTGGTCGCAATTTACAAGAAAAACTTGAAAGATATATGGCATTATGTCAAAGGTCGCCAAATTTCCTATGTTAAATGAATGGAAAACAGAAAAACTCGATGAGGAACCTCTAAAAAAAATCCGACCCAGCCCAAATTTCTACCACATCATTATGGCATGTAGTATTAGATACTGAGGGGGTGAGAACCTGAAACAAACAGAAAGAAAAAAAAATGACACCCTAGTTTACATGTACCCATATCAGAATAATTACAGAAATTCAATTTACCCCAGAGTTCAATTTGCCCCGGTCTCCCCTATATTTATTGAATTTCACGATAACGAACAATTCGATTTGTTATAAATAAATACAATATTCAAACGTGGTTTTCAAGGCAAGAACCACGCGTAAAAATTCTGAAAAAAATATAAGAATATTCCTTGATCAATTCTCAACAAAATTGTTGGGTCAAAAGGATCAAGAACCGATAAAAACCATGTTCAACCGATTCATTTATAAGTGACGGCGCGTGCCGCCGCTGAAAGACCCGGCTCGTGTACGGTTTTTCGGTGGCAGCGCGCGCCGTCGCTTATAAATGAATCGTTTCCACATAGTTTCCATCGTTTCTCCATCCTTTTCACTCAACGATTTTGTAGAGAATTGATCAAGGAATACGCTCATATTTTTTTCAGAATTTTATCGCGTGACCCTTGCTTCGAAAATCACGTTTGAATAATATATTTGTTGATAACAAAAAAATGTTTTTTTACCGCAGGATAAAATGAATCTATAGAAATAGTGTTATTCAACAGCTTTGAAATGGTTTTTTGACGAAGTCTCTAGGTTGAATACAATCAAAGATATGACCGTTTGAAGGGGAGTATGTTTTCGATTCTTGGCTCTTATTCCTGAATTTCACCCCCGTGTATCCTGGAAAATAGGGGCAAAAAAAAAAGTGTTTGGTCAATTTATTTTGTCCAGTCTGACGTGGAATAGCTTACTTGCAAATTGTAATTAGGAAAAAGTGAATTACTGATTGCATTCGTAATTTCTAATCGGAAGAAATTCATGACTAATCACATTCGTAATTTGTAATTGGAATGAAAATAATTACATTAGTAATTTGTAATATTCTTATTGAGATGCGAATGAATACAAATAATTGTGGAATGTAACAAGTAGTAATTTCCCATCCAATTACGATAAGAACAAACATGAGCATGTGGGAGCATATCATGGATTTCACGCGAAGCGGACAGAAAAAGACCTAGATGTCAAGGATTTTTCTGATTTTTGTATGACCTTTAGTAGCCTCAGAATTAGCCTTTTTGTGTATATGAGTCAGTCCATGTCAAGCGGTACACCGTTTTGACCGCATATTCTTGAAAATCGTCGTCATTTTTTTTACATATTCTCTGGGGAAAATGAATGAATGAAATATATTTTTTTGTTTTTTTTTAGTCGAAGGGCTTAGACGCTGCAAGGGGTTGAATTTTCGAAAAAATCACCAAAAATCGGAATCCCGCTCTTCTTTAAAAGTTGATATCTCTGGTTTTCTTTGGTGAACAGACATCGTCAAAAACTCATTTTGAAGCTCTTGAATCGCAGTTTTATATCATGAATTTTCAATCCATGTCATAAACAATTTTCTATCCGTTAATAACAATTGAATTTTTCAAACGTGATTTTCGAGATGATTACACCCTTCGAAAATTCTGAAAAAAATACGAGCGTGTTCCTCAATTCATTTTCTACGAAATCTGTGAGTTTCAAAATAGAACTTCGATGGAAACTATATTCAAAAAGCGATTGACCCGTGCGAGACGTCGCGCGCGGCTGTCTACACGGGCGCACCGAGACCGAGGCTTGTTCGCTTTACATGTAAAGAATATAGCCATATAGGGGGGCATATTATACGATCAAATTCATCAAATCGAATAGTTTACGGAATTATTCTTTCCATTTCATGGGATAAATTCATTAATTTAGTACGTAATCGATCGAATGATATCGTGACGTATTCCGTTTGATGGAATCAAAAAGTACGTTATGTTCACCAGTTATTTTCAAGATGTTAATCGAATTTGTACCTTTATACTGATATTTTTCTAGTTTCAAGTCAAGTATTCAGCATGAAATGGAATAAATAATTCCGCAAATTGATGGATTTGATGAATTTGAACGTATAATATGCCTTCCTATATTCTTCGCATGTAAAGCAAAGGAGCCTCGGTCTCGGCGCACCCGCGTAGCCAGTGCACGCGACGTCCAGCACGGATCAATCGCTTTTTAAATATAGTTACCATCGGAGTTCCATTTTGAAACTTACAGATTTCGTAGAGAATGAATCAAGGAACACGCTCGTATTTTTTCAGAATTTTCGAAGGGTGTAATCATCTCGAAAATTACGTTTGAAAAATTCAATTGTTAATAACAAATAGAAAATTGTTTATTACATGAATTGAAAATTCCTAAAATGAAAGTGCGATTCAAGAGCTTCAAAATGAGTTTTTGATGATGTCTGTACAACAAAGGGAACCGGAGATATCAACGTTTAAAGAAGAGCGCGATTCCGATTTTTGGTGTATTTTTCGAAAGTTCAACCCCTTGCAGCTTCTAAGCCCTTCCAGTAGAAAAAAAAAAATTTGTTTCATTTATTTATTTTCTCCACAGAATACGTAAAAAAAATGACAAGGGAATCAGAAACATCGAGGAATATTTTTGGCTAAATCCGTCCCGCTTGACGTGGACCTACTCATATATGACATATGTAGCTTTTGTTACCTATGGGGTACGAGCTGTTTAAGTTGTGGATTTCTGACGCTCTTGATGTCTTCGGAGGCAAATATCTTAGAAACGGTATGTCATATGAGAAAAGTAATGGGGTCGTGATTTGTAGTATTCTTCGCCCCTCTTCGCCTCAGACTATGATCTTGCCCGTGACTATCGGGAAACATGTCGAAAAATCATTTTCCAGTCAAAAACTCTATTTGTATCCACTTATGTCATTTTTAAGATTTTTTTCGTATTTTTTCCGAATCGCTCGGGAAATTTCCCATCGAATCACGTTCGTTTCGGAATCGAACACGGCTGCGTTGTTTCTTCCACACGTCAAAAACTCATTTTCCAATCAAAAACTTTATTTTTATCCACTTACGTCATTTTTTAGATTTTACTCGTATTTTTTTTCGAAAAGCTCGGGCGATTTCCTATCGAATCACATTTGTTGTGGAATGGGACATCGAGGTTTTTTTTGGTCCGTTTCGCGTGGAATCCATCATATATGAGCATATCAAAGATCACATGAAGATGTATGGGCATGTAAGAGCTATATCTGAGTATATCTAAAATCCGAAGATATACCGGGTGTCCCATTTCGATCTTCCACTTGATTGATTTCGAAAATTACGACTCCTATCGAGTATTGACTGTTATGAAACTTTGAGAGTTCGGAGGGGGACGTTCAAATTTTTTTTTTGTTTTAGTCTAAAATAAAACATGGAGTTAAGATGGCCAACATGTTTTTCTTAAATGGAACTGTGACTTTTCTTTTCCACTGAAAAATTTGTCAAATCAAAACGAACAACTTTCGGAGGAAACATTTTTCCATTCAAGTTCATAATTTTTCCCGAGGGATGTTCTGTTACGAACGGTTGATGGGTTCGAGAGGAGAGTTCGGGCATGTTTAAACATGAATGGGGGAATATTTGAACAACTTTAGGAAGTGTACAGAGTACACTCACATGGATGGTTTGGAATCTCAAAATACTGCGGAAGGGACGAGCCGCAGACACCTAATCCTTGTGAGTATCACACGCACCCGCGTACGAAAAATTGTTCTCACCTAAAAATTATGAACTCGAATGGAAAAATGTTTCGTACGAAAGTTGTTCGTTTCAATTTGACAAAAATTTTTCGGTGCGAAGGAAAAGTCACGGTTCCATCTAAGAAAAACATTTTGGTCATCTCAACTCCGCCATTTTTTATTTTGGACTGAAACAAAAGATTTTTTGAACGTCCCCCTCCGAAACCTCGAACTTTTATTAAACTCAATACTCGATCAGAGTCGTATTTTCCGAGATAAATCAGGTGGAGGATTAAAAGGGGGCACCCGGTATATGGCATACAAGAGAAAATTCACTATAAACTTTTCTCCCTGTATCGAAGTCCGGATTCTAGTAGCTCGCAATAGGGTCCTCTCCCATATAAATCAATGGGCCTCTTGCCATCGTTATCAAGAGCTTCAATATCGGCACCATAGTCGTGCACTAATGTGCCGATCATTTTGGAACGTAACTCTGCAGCCACGTGTAGCGATGTCATTCCACGTTTGTCTTCAGCATTATCGCGGCGTCCCCAAAATCCACCAGCCATTTGAATATTTCAATTTTTCCAGCTTTCAAAGCCTTAGTCAGTGGCGTACAGCCCTCGTTGTCGATTCCGTTAGGATCAGCGTTGTTCTTACGTATCAGCTACTTTACGACGTTGATACTACCTGCTGCGATAGCACGATGTAGAAAACTGCTACCGTCAGCGAATGTTGGACCTACATGAATGCCTATATCATTCTCATTCACCAGCCATTTAATCGTGTCTTCACTATTCCTATCCACTGCGTAAAACAAAACCGTACTGCTACTTTCAGATCCGACTTCAACATCTGCGTCATACGAATCTGTTAATAGTCTTACCACGTCTTATTTTTTCACTGAGAAACTAGTATAAGCCGCTAGAAATTCTGAGCTCCGCCCCCGGCAGACTTCCCAATAAAATTATATCGATGTACTGATGCCAAAGGGGCGTAAGCGACATTTTTTGGAATTTTTGAATTCATACTGCCATACGGGCGTAAGCGCTATACCTGGTCGGTCTAAGAGGAAGGAATTTATACAGTCAAACGGGCGTAACTGCAACGGCGCTTACGCCCGTATGGCCGAGGCAGCTTCACGGAATTGGAAAATTGCTCAAATCTTACTGCCGGAGGGGCGTATCTCCTCCACAAGAAATGTAATCACTTACGCCCGTATGGCCGTAGCAACTAAACGAAATTGAGGAATCGGTTAAATCTTACTGCCAGAGGGGCGTATCTCGTCCTCAAAAAATTTGGTCACTTACGCCCACATGACCGTACACTGAGAAAAAAGTGATCGGTAATCTTAACAATATTGCATTGTCAAAACAAGTATGGTTACTTTGAACACAATTATGGTGTTTCGAATGATATTACTGTCGTACGTACTATGCTGGTATTGTCATTGTAACTGTAACTGTTGCCAAAACGTACTATATTCTTATTACGGGTCACAATATTTATAGTGAATATATTGACAATACGCAAATCGTCATGATGACCATCGACTGATGCTTACATTTACTACACTGAGAAAAAACGTGCGAGTCGAGACAACTATACCGCATTGTACATTTATCATCGTTATAAGAACGATATTTATAGGAGACGAAGAATTGCTAAAGTTTAGTGTTAAAGATGTCGGATTTATCGAATATAGAGAAGTTGCTTAGGGAACTGAAAGCCGATTTGGCAGCAGCCGACTGAAAAATCACTGATATACAGACTAATAACAAAAATTTTAAGGGAGAATGGACGCAACACAAGGTGGACTTTTCTAACCTAAAAAGTAAAGTGGACACTCTAGACGTGGCATCGTCCGACATGGAGAAGCAGCTTGAGATGTATGCACGTAAAGAAAGAGAAAAGAATATAATGATTTATAACCTACAAGAGACATCGGAAACAAACAAGGATCTAGTTGATAATGTGCTCCAAATATTTAAGGAAGCGGAAATCGATATAAAGAGTGAAAATATTGAAGCGGCACGCAGAATAGGTAAAACGATTGGTAAGAGGCCAGTGTTGGTGGAGTTTAAATCGCGTAGATATAAAAAGTTGGTGTTCGACAATATACAGAATTTCAAGGGGCATGATGTTATTATAGCGAACGACTTAACTAAGCATCAAAGGAAGGAAAGAGAGATGTTAAAAGAGCATCAAGCTAGTTTGAAACAGCTAGGAGAGGAGTCATACCTGCGAGACAACAATCTAAAATATAAGGAGAAATTTTACAGCATTTATAGAATTGAAAGTTTAGTTAAAAGAGTTAGAAAGGGGAAGTCGAAAGAGAAGGCTAAAGGGAATGACGATGTGAATATAGATGAGCAGTAGGGTGGGCCGAAAAACCCTTGATGTCGAAAATTGAAAACGGCTAGTGTCGAAAAGTTTCCTTGGGATATGAAACGAAGGCTCCATTTTTTTGGGATTTTTATCTCGACTCCTTCCGCTCGACCAAGAGGCTTGAAGTTGCCAATATTTGAAAAAAATCTCTAAACACTATCAAAAAAAACTACAACCCTTTTTATCGTGATACCCTCCTCTTTTCTCCTCATCCGGGCTTGGGACCGGCAACGGCAGAATCTTTTTTTTTTTGATTTTTTTAATTTTTTTTTTCCAATTTTTTTTTAATTTTTTTTTTTTCTTTTTGTATTGGTCATTCTTTTTAATATCATAGTAATTTAGACGTCAAATTACTTCAGAAATCTTTCTTACTATCGAAAAGGGTTGTAGTTTTTTTTAATAGTATTTAGAGATTTTTTGCAAATACTGGCAACTTCAAGCCTCTTGGTCGAGCGGAAGGAGTCGAGATAAAAATCCCAAAAAAATGAAGCCTTCGTTTCATATCCCAAGGAAACTTTTCGACACTAGCCGTTTTCAATTTTCGACATGAAGGGTTTTTCGGCCCACCCTAATGAGCAGGCAGTGGATAGTGACAGTGAGGAATCCGTTTTATCGACGGAGTCATCTACGAGTAAGAAGAGAACGAAGAAAGCACTGAAGAGCAGGAATGCTAGCAAGAGAGGTCGCGCCAATGCAGAAAGCGGCATGAGAAAGTTTCTAAAGCCCAGCGATAAGTCTGCAGGCGAGGGTGAGATAACACATCGCACGGCGACCAAGTCGGCATAGCTGAATGAACTCCCCCCCTCTTCCCCGATGAGACGCAGCTGTATTTACTTCTGGAATGTTTATGGTATTGGTAACGTGAGTGATATAGCAGACAACGTGTCCAAGCAGGATACTCTGTGTATAAACGAGACATGGTTAACATCGGAGGCGAATATCGCTGGATACAATATAGTAGTTTTCGTATCTAGGGCGTAAAGTTAAACTTCACGACCGAGTTGTGATCGTCGCGTCCGAGGGCGGCGAAGCCGGCCCGAGGACCGCGCGATCACACGAGGGTGTTAAGTTTAATTACGCCCGAGTTGCGAACAATATTTTTCGTCATAGTGGCGTAAAGTACAACGCATTTTTAGCCTTGTTTTGCAAGCGTCAAGTTCGACTTTACGCCCGGTGTATGTAAACAAGAACTATCCTAACGCGCGACGCCCATTGGGGCCCGCAAAACAGGGCGTAAAGTGCGTACTTTACGCCTTCTATGACAAAAACACAATTTCCAGCCCGGTAACTAAGAATAACCGCAAAGGAAGAGCCAGCGGCGGACTGGCAATAACTACCAATAAAAAAAGTTGCACAATAGCTATGGATGAAAATTTTATTATTATTAGATGCAAAAGAGGAACGCAGCACGTAATTATAGGAGTGGTGTATTGCTCTCCGGAGGGAGATTTTGAGGGGTTTCTGGAGAGACTTAGTGGGGCGCTGGATATGATTACAGCAAGTTACCCGGAGGATATTATCATAATAGGAGGAGACTTTAATTCAAGAGTAGGATGGCTGAATCAGATAGATGAGGATATTTTACCAGTGGGTGCAAGTGTTAGTGCGCACAGAAGTACGACGGATAGCAAGGAATCAAGCAAAGGCTCAGTTTTGTGTAAGCTATTTGAGGCAAGCGGTTATATTTTATTGAACGGAAGATCGCCAAGCGATAACCCGGCACAAGTCACGTACGAAAGTGAGGAATCCGAAGAAGAGTACAAGCGGACAGTTTTTCCGGTAGAGGACATTGAGAAAGAGGTCTCGGTAGACACGCTAGCATTATCGTTAGAGAATGTGATCGCGGAGGTGGCCTCGAAGCTTGGAATGAAAGTAAAGGTATCGGATAAGGTAATAGTAAATAAACCGTGGTATGATTTAACATGTAAAAATGTTAAGAAGGAGGTTAAAAGTAAGTTGAATGTTTGTAACGAATTTTCATTTCAAGATGTCGAGGCTAACCGGGAGTATCTCAGAGTAAAAGGCGAATACCGCTCGATATTGAGAGAAAAAAAGAGAAATTTAACTCTGACATGGTTGAAGCTCTGTATAGGGTGAAAGATTCCAAAATGTTTTGGGCGATTATAAATAAATATAAAAAGTTCCAACCATGTATGAATCCGATCGGCTTAGATGTATGGTATCAGCACTTTAAGAATGAGAATGTCGTAGTGCAAAATAATTATATATATAAGGTACCTAGATGTGTAGACTCAACCTTAGATAGACAAATTACGCGGGAGGAATTGAACGATAGTTTAAGCAAGTGTAAAATAGGAAAAGCGCCGGGCGAGGACGGTATAATAAACGAGTTCTATAAAGCAATATCGGAGACAAGGAAACAGTATTTGCTTGATCTGTTTAATAAGATTTTAGAGGAGGAATCTACTCCAGTGAACTGGTCGAATATCATTATTGAAATGCTATATAAGAATAAAGGGGATGATAATAACGTTGATAGCTATAGGCCAATTGCGCTTGCTAATCGCTGTTTAAAAATTTTTACATCAATATTGAATAATAGATTAAATGCGTGGGTAATTTTAAACAAAGCTCTGCCGGAATCGCAGTCGGGCTTCCGGGCAGGGAGGGGATGTTTAGATAATGTCTTCACGTTAAGCTCGGTGGTACAAATACAGCTAAGTAAAGCAGGCGCCAAAGTATTTGCGCTTTTCGTAGATTTTAAAGCGGCCTTTCCGTCGGTAGCACATGTGCTCCTATGGAAAAAACTCGGCAAAATTGGAGTTAGCAGTAAGCTTATAAGTATACTAATTAGCATTTATAGTAGGGCGAATATGGCGGTTAAGAAGGGGGATGAGGTATCGGAGAAAGTGAAAATAGCAAAGGGAGTTCTGCAGCGTGAAACGCTATCACCACTTCTTTTCGCGCTTTTTATTGCTGACTTAGAGGATTTTTCAAGAGATAAAGGGGTCCGTGAAATATCGATAAATAAGGTATGTGATATATTACTTTTGGCATACGCTGATGACCTGGTATTACTAGTGGAATCATACGCGATGATGAAGAGTCTACTGAAGGTATTGCATTTATATTGTAAAGAGAATGAGCTTACGGTCAACATTAGGAAGACTAAAATTATTATTTTTAGGAAAGGTGGTCATGGGCACAACAGCAGATTTAGTTTTAAGTTTAATACAGATACCGTGGATATAGTTAAGGAATATGAGTACTTAGGGATTATATTTACGCAATCCTTATCTTCTTTTAAAAGCTAGCGAAAAAATTATGTACAAGGCTAAGTTAGCAATCGGAAGCACACTTGCTCTTATAAACAGGATAAAGCCGGAGTCATGAGGGTAATAGATAAGCTGTTTCAAAGTCTAGTTAGATCGATGGTAAATTATTGTTCGCAAATTTGGGGTGTACAACACTTGGATGACATAGACAAAATACAAAACGCTTTTCATAAAAGGGTGCTGTTGCTACCACAATGTACACCTAATTATGCGGTTAGAATTGAAGTGGGGCGCGGACACATGGCTAGTCTGGTATTGAATTATATCTTAAATTTCGTAGAAAAGGTTTTAATTGTGCCGGAGGAACGTTACCCGAAGATGTGCTTGGTAAAACTTAAGAGTTTGAGTGAGCGAGAAGATGCTAACTATGAATACAACTGGATTAGCCAAGTGTAAAAAGTTTTTTTTGGGAAAGTTAATATGGAGTATTCGGACAGCTTTACGGACCTGTCCACTATCCAAAGATGTAAGGACGATATTATGCGAACGTACACAGATTTTTTATATCAAGCGGATATTCATAACTGTGGTGAGTCTAGTACGTTAGTTTTTTATCCAATAATAAGTCTGATGCCAGGTACGCAGAATTACCTTTGTTGCCAGGCCTCGCTAAGCGCGAAAAGAAGCGTATCGCAAATAAGATTGATATCGAATGTATACTCCAGAATAATGTTAGGCAAAGAAGTTTATAATTTCAGTAGAATAAATTACTGTTTCTGTTGCGCCTGCGAAGTCACAGTAAAACATATTTTGATTGAGTGCCCATCGTTTGACGGAGTAAGAAAGGATATGTGTAGGTTGATTCAACCGGATGGGAGTAATGCGAAAGAGGCAATGTATAGGATAATAAGAAATTCGGAGTATGTTGGTATGGCGAACTCAATAAGATACTCTCAGCGTTTATGAGACGATATAGCGAAGTTTTTCAGTCAGAACCTTGTAATAATTAAGGCAAAATATGTAGCTTCTGTTGTTAAGGTTAAGAGTAAGAGTAATTGTAAGGATTATTGTACTTTTTATAATGTATGCGGCAGTTAGCCGTTGTCAAACCCTTTGTATAACCAATTGGTTGAACAAATAAATGAATGAATATTTATAGGAGACGTGACGATATTGTTGTATCCCGTACTATAGAGATATAGTTATCCTTACCAATACTCAATCCAACAATAAATACAGCAACTGCAACCATATTTTTGGTAAAAAAATATGAATGATATGTATTAAATTGCCGTACCATAATTTATCGTATGGTATACTCTCGATTCATATTTAAGGGTAGGAGATACTGAAATTTGAGGATAAAATTTCAAATAAATCGATTTTGTTTTTTACGGAAAAGTGTCCTTTGAACCCTTATCTTTACGTACACAAATCCTTGAACCAAAAAAAAATTTATCAAGCGCCATTCACGCAATAAAGCGTATAATGTTCCAGCAGAAGTTTTTAATTTCCCTATATTTCGGTTATTGCTTTTTCAATTTGAGAAAAAAATTAACTTGAGATGCAGTTTTCCATCAAGCTACCACATTCAAGTGATTTACGTGAGATGAAAGAATGATAACAGAAAAACAATAATGATGAAAAATAATTCTTTTCAAATGACTGCTACACTCTGAGAAAACATTCTGGTGACTCAGTTTTTGTACAGTTGATCAGTGCTATTTTGATATATGGTTCATGATTTTTCCAGATTTCATGTCCTCCGCTGAACAAAAATTCACCTCATCGAAGAAAAAGTAGTTGTCGTAGGGTACAGGCTGCTGCGTTGCTTGAAATTTCTTCAAATTGTCAGAACATATTCTGTACGAATGTAATTTAGGGGCAAACCAATAATATTTGATGTATTCAAGTTTTAGACATAGAAATTTTTGATTGTAAAATATTTTTTCCAAAATAACGGAGAAAAAAGTCTTACAATCAAAAATTTCTATGTCTAGAACTTGACTTCATGAAATATCATTGGTTTTTTCTGAAGTTACATTGATACAGAATATCTCCTCCGAATTTTGAGACATTTCTTGAAACGCAGCAACCTGTACCCTACGACAACTACTTTTTTTTCGATGGACTAAATTTTTGTTCAGTGGAGGACATAAAATCTGGGAAAATCATGAACTATGTATCAAAATGGCACTAATCAACTGTAAAAGAACTGAGTCACTAGAATGTTTTCTCGGAGCGTAGCAGTGATTTGGAAAAAATCATTTTCAAGGTGTGTATACCCTCATAAGACAACAACTCCAAAATGTGTGTTTCTACAGTTGGAAATCATATTGAAGTTGTTGGTCACACACTTCACCAGAGATGAGCATTCAAATTTATATAGCGAATCATTATTGTTCCAAATGTTTGTATTCATTTTACAGAACTAGATTTACAAGTTATTAACCGCATGATTCGCTGCCCGCAGGACAAATTGCTTAGACTCGACAAGACCAAGTTCATATCAACCGAACTGCTAAAATATATATGTTGAATTTTCTTCAAGTTGTGATAATTTATATGTTGAATTTCTTGAATTTTGTGAATAATTTGAAAAAAAACTTCAAAGCGATTTATCTCAGAACTATGTTTTCGAAAATTGAAAACGTCCAATGCGTCTGAGTTTTAGTCGAAGACTTCTGAAATTTTCAGGGTACATTTCCATACACACTAGCTACAGATTCGCGTTAGATTTTGAAAATAGAGACGAAATTACGGATTTGAGGAAGAATAATTGAAATTGTATTTTGTTCTTTTCATAAAAAAAATTGTTAAAATCAAAGTATCGTAGCTATCTCTAAAAACTATCATGAGTTTGTGGCTTGCGCATCCCAAAATATGTGTGTGCAAGCTCAGCAAGATTCAAGAATAATTGAGACGCATGGGAGGTTTTCGATGAAAGGCTATTTCAGAAACATTATGAGTATGAGAGAAATTTTTGAAAATCATTCAAAGAGATGGTTCGAGATTCCATTTCCAAAAACCATCGTTCATGGTACTATCTTGTATCGTAAATGTCCAATAGAAGATTGTTGTTGGGAACATTCAATATTGTGGGGCATGCGATTCGATTTCTCGAACATCGTTCATGGTACTGTCTTGCACCTTCAATTTCATCTCCAAAGATTGTCGTTGAGACTATTGAACATTGCGAATGTTATTCAAATACATTGTTGTTAGGACTCTTTAACATTGTGCGGCTCACAATTCCATTTTCACACACATCTATCTTGCATAGTCAACGTCATTCGCCAAGATTGTTGTGAGGACTTTTTAATACTGTGGGACACAAGTATTCCATAGTGATGAATACTGTACCTGCTCACTTTGATGACAATAACGTCAAGTTATTCTTACGCTAATCTATGTGTGGTAGTGATGTTGAAATATACTCAACCCTGTATTGTTCAGACTACGATATACGTATTATATAGTATGTTCATTGACACAACGATAATTCATTGTTATTCACACTATGAATTGATAAGTTGTTTTGACATTAAAAACATGTTCGAGGCCTTATTCCACTCGATTATATAGTAAAAATACGGTTACGAATACTATATTTTTTTCTCAGTGTAGTAACCCGACGAAATTGAGAAATTGGTCAAATCTTACTGCCAGAGGGGCATATCTGCTCTTTAACGAATTAAGATACTAAACTCGCTAAGCCCACGAAATTAGAGTTAATTATCGATCTTTTTTATGTGAAACATAAATTTCGATTCATATTGCGTGTCTAATGGTATAAGCAGGGCCGGCGAAGTAAAATTTCCCGAAGTGTAGAGTAGTAGCATATGTTCGGGAAGGGGGGAGGGAATATCACTTCGCGTTATTTTTAATCTTATTTTACATGAACATCAGACCTGGCGAAAAAGAAATGTATTTTGATTTCGTCTCTCGCAAATCGAAACATAAGTCTTAGGTTCAATAATGACTCTGTCAAAATTTGGGCTTCGTCGGATAATTTTGAGAAGGTTCGGTGATGACCATGCTAGTAAACTTAGAGTCTATTTTGCGCCGCAATACCACTACTGTTTAGATACACCTATTGGGATCCAACATATGGCACCCTGACCTCTGGTGGCAGAAATAAGAACTGCTTTAAGACAGTCAATCCCGTCTAAATACTCACGTTTCGTTTCTATTTTATCATCACAGTGCGATAATATAGTATGGATGAATAGTGAATTATGATGGAAAGTGATGAAAATGTGCTGGAATCGCTGGAATCGGCAAAATATCAGCAAAGTGACTGTCTATTCAGCGCCATTTCAGCAAAGCCACGCCCACATGTTGGATCCCAATATGGCTAGTTTTCGAGAAACATTTTTTGAGTATTGAGTATTGAATTTCGAGTTTCTTATTACTTTCATAATATGGAAAAAAACGTATACTTGATTCAGTTCGACGCCATATCGTCGGCGTTTGGCATCGTCGCGCCTGTATTGTGCGCATGCGGGACGTTGAACGCCGCAGTCTAGAGTGGAGCGAAAAGTTGTCGCCCGAGCGTTCGTCCAAATTGAATCGAAACGCTATGATGTCAACTGTCCCTACTGAAAATCGCGGGATGAGATCTGATATCAGATCTCAGATAAGATGTGATGTGAGCTTATATGAGAACTGATATCAGCTCACTTCAGATCGCACCTGCAGCTCACATGAGATTCTGGTAACGAAATTGAACTGGGCTTTCATTCCAGATCCCATATGAGTCTCATGTCAGATCTCTGGTCAGATTGTCTGTACAACTGAAAACGTTTGTAGAAAAAAAAAAAATTCCCGTGTAGCAAGACTTGAACTCAGGACCTTCGGTTTCATAGGCTCTTACCTCACCACTGCACCACGACACTGCTTACAAGATAAGGAATTTTTCACATATATATTTATAAGTCTCGAAATCAGAGACTTGCGAATATCGAGGACACGTGGAGAAATCACGACAATGTGAAGTTGCAGTAAAGAACTGTAATTAAGATTCACATGTGATTGAACAATATTTACAATTAAATAATCTTACATTATATTACATAATAGCACCGCATCTGAATCGACACAATCGTCGGTATCTCCTATTAATCGATGTCCACCTTAACTGTGCGCTATGACGGCTAACGAGCGACTGCCCGCTCGCTGTGCGCTATGATCGAAGCTGAGTGTAATAAGCTATCATACTTACATCCCCCCCACTTCATGCTGATGGGTCTGGTGATGAGTGATAGGGAATCAGTTTACTCGCATGGAAAATCTGGGATTCATTTTTCTTTTGTCCCTTGTCTATTATACAGGGTGTCAATCAAGTAACGGGACGGCTGAATATCTTCTGAAGTAGGATATTTTTTGGAAAGGTCAACATCATTCTTGATGTGATTTTCGACGAGGAATTCAATGGTGACCTTGATTTTGACCTTGACGATGACCTTCAAGGTTATTTCAAGGTCACTTGTTTTTTTTAAAACGGATACCCCATTTTTTCACATCAGCATTCGAAAGAGCGCAAAATTTTACGTCCGAACACGTAATTAGATCATAGGGAAACCTTGACCTTGACGTTCATTCTTGGGTCAATTAAACTTAAATAAGGTGTGGATACCTCTGGGAATTGAAGCTTTTCAAATTCTCTCATGACGATCGAAGTTATCAATTCTAACGAGGCGCATTTAGTAGTGACCCTTATCATGACTTTGACGATTACCTTCAAGGCCATTTCAAGGTCACCTTTTTTCTCGATGCAAACCTGTATTTTTAAGTGCCAAAATCAATGAGACAAACAGTGACACATTTACATCAAAATATTTGGAAAAACTCAATCAATTCATACCGAATCCACACCTTATTTAAGTTTAATTGACCCAAGAATGAACGTTAAGGTCAAGATTTCCCTATGATCTAATTACGTGTTCGGACGTGAAATTTTGCGCTCTTTCGAATGCTGATGTGAAAAAAGGGGGTGTCCGAACAAAAAAAAAAGTTGACCTTGAAATAACCTTGAAGGTCATCGTCAAAGTCAAAATCGAGGTCACCATTGAATTCCTCGTCGAAAATCACATCAAGAATGATGTTGACCTTCTCAAAAAATATCCTACTTCAGAAGATATTCAGCCGTCCCGTTACTTAATTGACACCCTGTATATATTAAGTTAGATATTCTTTTTATTATTTTGTAAGGGCCTATCCTAATCGGGTCTAATTTGTTTCTGTTTAACTTATTACTATTTTGTATGTATACTAAGTCTCCTACGTTGTATTCGATCTTAACCTTCTTTTTATCGTAGTAGGTCTTATTTTGTTCGTGAATCTTTTTCGAATTTTTATACGCTATTATTCTGTTGTCCTTCAGTTTATTTTTGTTAATGTCATCAAGCTCGCTTGGTGAAATTGACTTATCTATTCCAGTTAGTAAGTAGTTTGGTGTAAAGCCTGTTGAACTGTGGATAGTGTTATTGTATTCTTCTATACATTCTTCTGCTATGGTGGACCATGGCCGACTTTTGTTTTCGAATATTTTGCACCTTATCCTTTTGACCAGTGTTGGGTTGGTTCTTTCATTGAGACCATTAGAAAACGCACAATCTACTGCGGTGAAGATTAGGTTTATCTTTCTACTTTTTAGGTGTTGTTTAAACTCTCTTGAATTAATCCCTGCGTATTGGTCTGTAAGTAGGGTCTGTATCCTGTTCTCATTTTTTATTTGGTCTACCAACTTTATGAAGTCTTTTGCGGTTTGCGTTTTTGATCTTGAGGTAAAAGCATATTGCGTGAAATGATCAATTAGCAAGTGTAGATATCTTTTCGTGCTTTTATTGCCTGCAAAGCCTCCTATTGTGTCTAATGCAACAATTTCGAATGGTTCGGACGCCGGGCCCAGTTGTGATAATGGTGCTTTGAAGTTTCCGATTCTAGTTTTATTCTTTATACATGTTTCACAGGATCGACATATCGTTTTTATATGTTTGTGCATATTTTTGAAATAGATTTTATGAGTGATTGTTGATGTTAGTTGTTTCGTTCCTATGTGTCCTTGTTTGCTATGGACATGTTTGATCAATTCAATTCCAAATACCTCAGTTAACCAAATTTTCTTTCTATTATTTAATGTTTTATGAATTATATCATTTACAATTTCATATTTATTATCAAGTTTTAATTGTTTTTGATTATCAACGATTTCATCTAGTTTTGAAAAGTTTACTATTTTTATTCTTGATATTTCATCTTCTCTAGTGTCTCCTTCTAATACTGGGTTACGTGATAAACAATCTGCCTCCAAGTTATTCTTTCCCGGGTTATATTTTATTTCAAAATCAAATTGGGATGGGTAATTTAAAATTTGTGTCAATTCCGGGTCATTAGATTTTCTTATATTGAAGTTTTCCAGAGGTTTGTGGTCTGTGAAAACTGTGAATTTTTGTCCTATTAGATAATATTGCCAATACAAAATTGCCTCTTTTATGGCACGGCACTCTATATATATATATAGCTCTATATGGGGGTTTCCAGCTCATCTCGACCACCTTCCAGACCTGACCCCCTCGGATTTGAGTGAAACTTTTTTTTTGCTTCACTCAAGGTCCAAATTGGAACCTGCATTTTTTTCAGAATTTTTCGAGCCCCCGTCCCGGAGGCATAGATAGTGGAAATTTGCCATTTTATGGAATCCCAGAATTTTTGAACAATGATATCTCCGGATTGGAGAGTCATATCAATAAAAACAGGGTGGTCAATAGATTTGTCTTGAATTCAACTTTTTGAAAAAAAATATTTCGCAATTTCGCGATACCGTCCCGGCCGCTAGAAACTCATTTGAAAGCGAAAAATGGATGTTTCGATGGTTTGGGCATTTTTTATCTTTTTCATTTTTTTTTTCTAAAATTCTATGAAGAAAGACAAAATTTTGAGGCGCATACCGAAGATGGAGACTCTAATCGTTTAAAAGTTATGATTTTTTCAGTCTTTAAAAGTGTGCGAAACTGAGGATTTCAAGCGACAAATACCCGTCTCATCGGCTGTTCTATTTTTTTTCGTTTTATTCGAATAAAATTGACTTTTCATTCAAAGAACTGTACCGCATGAATTAAAAAAAAATGAAACAGGCGATGAGACGGGTATTTGTCGCTTTAAATTCTCAGTTCCGCACACTTTTAACAACTGAAAAAAATCATAATTTCTAAACCATTAGAATCTCCATCTTCGTTATGCACCTCAAAATTTTGTCTTTCTTCATAGAATTTTAGAGAAAAAAAATGAAAAAGATAAAAAATGCCCAAACCATCGAAACATCCATTTTTCGCTTTCAAATGAGTTTCTAGCGGCCGGGACGGTATCGCTATATTGCGAGATATTTTTTTTCAAAAAGCTGAATTCAAGACGAATCTATTGACTACCCTGTTTTTATTGATATGACTCTCCAATCTTGGGACATCATCGTTAAAAAATTCTGGCATTTCATAAAATGGAAAATTTTCACTATCTATGCCTCCGGGACGGGGGCTCGAAAAATTCTGAAAAAAATGGAGGTTGAAATTTGGACCTTGAGTGAAGCAAAAAAAAAGTTTCACTCAAATCCGAGGGGGTTAGGTCTAGAAGGTGGTCGAGATGAGCTGGAAACCCCCATATATATATATATAGCTCTTTTTGTCTTTTGCGATTCTGTTAATTTGCGTGAAAAAAAAATACTGGTTTTATTTCACCATCTGCTTGGTCTTGTTTTAGTATCGCCCCGACTCCTTGTAGGCAGGCATCGGTATAAAGTTTAATTGGAATGGCTGGGTCAAACATTGCTAGAATGGGGTCTGAGCATGAGTATTCTTTTATTTTCTTGAAACTCTCCTGGCAACTCTTTGACCATTTGAATTCTATGTTTTTCCTCAATAAATTGTGGAGTGGCTACAAAAGTTTGGTTGATCTGGGAATATATTCCAGGTAAAAATTTATTTTCCCAGAAATCGTCTAATGTGTTTCCTCGTCTGAGGTGTTGGGAAATTCTTAATAGCTATTACGTTATCGTTCAACGGTCTTCCACAGTTATTGCCTATTTCATGACCCAGATATGCTATTTTGCTTTGTGCAAACATACATTTTCCTAGATTTAATTTTACTCCCTGCTCTTGTAAGGCTTTCAATGTCAGATCAAGATGTCTTATATGCTCCTTGTAGTTTTTTGAATAAATCAAAATGTCGTCAATGTAATTTACTGTAAATGCCTCTAACCGATTTTTCCTTATTATACTGAACAAAATCCGTTAAAAAATTGCCGGCGACGATTTTAGTCCGAATGGTAAACAACACCATTGCCAGTGTCCATGATGAATTACGAACGCTGTTTTATATCTATCTTTGATACGTAACGGAATCGACCAACACGCCGAGTTCACGTCTAATTTTGTGAAATATCTACAATTTCTCGCTCGTAACGTTAAATCTTCAATTCTCGGAAAAAGATGGCTTTCTGGGACCACTATTTTGTTGAGCTCTCTAGTCAATAAACGAGATTTTCTCGCTTCTTCTTTCTTATATACTAATTTAACTGGTGCAGCGTATGGGCTACATGATTCCTCTATCAATCCCGTTTTTAATAGTTGTTTGATTTGACTTTCTATTTCTACCTTATCTTGACTTAAGCATTTATATGGTTTTTTTCACACATGAACGTAAAGGCCGATTTTGCTACCTGTTTTCGGGGAGCGAAGAGCGGTTTTACCGACCGGAAAGTCTTTCCTACCAGCCTTTCAGGGAGCAAAGTCTTTCCTCCCGGCCTTTCAGGCAGCAAAGTCCTTGCTCCCAGTTTCGTTTGACTCGATCGGTACAGTCACGTCTTCAAAAGTGGGAGAAAAGGCTGGTAGGAACTTTCCGGTCGGTAAAACCGCGCTCCCCAAACCAGGTAGCAAAATCAGCCTCCGTTCATGTGTAAAAAAAAATATCGTGTGATCCACGGGAGCAAAATCGTTCCTTGCTCCCTTGATGCACAATATAATATTTTTTGCTATTTACCTATTTTCGGTTAGTTTTATCGTTGCATCGTAATTTGTTACCGTACCAATATCGAATTTCTCTTTTGCGAAAACCTTTTTATGTTTCATCTTTAAATGTTCCAAGCTATTATTCTCCGCGTTAATGCTATTTATTCCATTTTTGTTCGCTCTGGAATCTTCTTTTATTACTTCATCATTTTTTTGACATATTCTCAAGTTTTCATCTTGACACAGTTTGAAATCTTTTATACAGTATAAACCTAGCAGTACATCATCTCTGAATGAATCGCTTTTAATTATAAAAAATGTAAATTGTTTCGTAATGTTAAATATCGATACTGGTAAGATAATCACACCTTCTGCTTTTGACGTGCCTGAGATCGTCTCTATATTTCTGTCCCCACTTATTCTTTTATTCAAATTCTGTTTTTTCCAAAACTTATGGTTTATTAGAGATATATTCGCTCCCGAATCATACAGACCGATGGCTGGTTCATTATTTACCCGAATTTTTAATTTTATAAGTGGGGTCACTATTCGTTTTTCGCTTCTTCCGTACGAGCAATCGCGTCCTGAATTTATATATAATTTGCTACTTTTATTCTGTCGTTTCTATTTATTTTCTGGTGTGTTGTTTTTGTGCGGCACAATTGCTCTGGATGGTATCTATTTGGGAAACCTACACTTTCGCAGTATGAGCACGGACTGTATTTGTTTTGAATCTTATGTTTATCTTCATTTCTCTCACTCGAGTGATCATTGTATTTGCTTTTCACAGGATCTATTTGTTTGAGTGTCGACATTAAATCTTCTATTGTCGTTAAATTTTTCCTATTCAACCGTGCTTTCACAAAGTTAGGTAGCGTTATCACTATCAAGTTTATTTGCGAAGTAATAGTTAAATTCGGATCTACGTCTAGTAACATGTTTCGTTTTTTTAGTGCAAACTCCAGAAATGATCCGTTTAAGTATTTAAACGTGTACGCGTACGCGATTTCAGACAATGACTTTTGCCCAAACGTGTCTACGAATGAATTATTCCAGAGTTCCCAGGCGTGTGATAATGAGTTTGTTTTTAGAAATATTGAAAACCACTCTAAAGCTGGGCCTTCTAAGAATAGCCTCATAACTTCTGGGAATCTGTTTTCTTTTATATCGAGCCTTTTACATTCTGTTACGAACATCTCTAGCCATGATTCAGCATTAAAATTTTTCCCATTAAATTTATCTGATGCCATGTTTTTCGCAACGGAATGGATTGGTTTTTCGCGTGTCTCGTTTTGCGCTGAGGTCGAAGGGTCCTCCTGGTACTCTTCTAGGTAATACCCGCAGGAACAAACGTTTCCTTCCTCGTCTAAATAAGTATCTTTCAGTTTACCTTCCACTAAGGTTATGGCCACTTTTCGGAACTTGTTCCGTGTCTTCAAACTTTTAACAACTCCTTTCGTCACGGCATGTTCAAAAAGCTGTGGATGTCGGTCACTTGTTTGCAGTTCCCGAGGAAACGGAAAATCTCTGAGTGTCCCACAAATTGGATAGTCTCGACTTTAACCACCGTGGTTTTGGGATCCGCGGCCTCAGATGCGAAGTGGAATATTGCCTTTATCTCATCCATTGTGTCGATTTATAAGTCTCGAAATCAGAGACTTGGGAGTATCGAGGACAGGTGGAGAAATCACGACGATGTGAAGTTGCAGTAAAGAACTGTAATTAAGATTCACATGTGATTGAACAATATTTACAATTAAATAAGCTTACATTATATTACATAATAGAACCGCACCTGAATCAACACAATCGTCGGTTTCTCCTATTAATCGATGTCTACCTTAAGTGTGCGCTATGACGGCTAACGAGCGACTGCCCGCTCGCTGTGCGCTATGATCGAAGCTACGTGTGATAAGCTATCATACTTACATATTAAGTTACTACGACTATTACTTGAAAATAACCGAAGTTAATGTTACTAGTAACTCAAAATATACACGAAAAACTCATCATTAGTAAGCAGTGTCGTGGTGCAGTGGTAAGGTAAGAGCCTACGAAACCGAAGGTCCTGAGATCAAGTCTTGCTACACGGGAATTTTTTTTTTTCTACAAACATTGTCAGTTTTACAACAAATCTGACAAGAGATCTGACATGAGACTCATATGGGATCTGGAATGAAAACCCAGTTCAATTTCATTACCAGAATCTCATGTGAGCTGCAGGTGCGATCTGAAGTGAGCTGATATAAATTCTCATATAAGCTCACATCACATTTTATCTGAGATCTGATATTAGATCTCATCCCGCGATTTTCAGTAGGGTTGAGCGGATTTCCATCCTTCGTGGCGCTTTATAGTCGTCATACTGGCGCCTGTATTTGTGAGGAGAGTTGCAGCAGTACGTCGGAAACAATGGCCGGTGTACAAGTTCGCGTTGGGCGAATTTGAGTAGAAGACAATTTCTGACGGCATTTTGGCAATTTTTTTTTCACCGATCGGTTGATGAGCGCATTGACCCTATTGGTAATTTACGAGAAATTGATCAATTGGTGTGTCGGGTGCTCTCAGCGCTGTGTAACGTCGGTAAATGTCATAAAACCAATTCTCAATTATAAAAGATCGATTCAAGTAATTCTTCGTATCTCGCACTTCAATGAATGCACTTGAACCGTCATTGTCAATGTGCTGAATTTTCAGTCCGTGTAATTCACAACATCGTAGACAACCAGCAACACCTAGAACCAAGCGAACCTGTGAAAATATGAATTTACTATAAATATTCATTTTCATAACGCATGCATGAAAAAGTCGCTTGTTTGGGACTCTGTAGCGGTCATATTGTGGCACTTTTCTGACGTTTCCGTAGGCGATGCCAACATGAAACAATGTTGCCTGCCGAACGTGCGCACAACGTTCTGCGCATGTCTAGCGTTCACGACAAGATTAATGTTACGCACGGCGTGCTTAAAAGTCCAATTTATCCCATCGACGAACTAACTACAAACGTATATAAAGATGGCGCGATGTTTTTGGTACGGGTCGTACACTTCGTTCTCGGCGCTCGCCGCTTCACGTGAATCAGCCATTTCAGTTGTTGACATCGTGACACCGATCCGTGCCGCACGAGTTTTGATCGTTCTCAAATCAAATGTGCTATTTTCACTATTTAATAATTATTATTTGGATTTTTATATAAGTACCTACTCCACTATGCCTGTAGAGAGGGATAAAGGAGAAGTTTCGCGTGAATAAAATTGTAATCTTTTTTTTTCAATGAGAATTTTGGTTTTGTTTTATGTCGGGGGGGGCTTGCCCCCCCCCCTCCCCGAACCCCCCCACGGGGGCTTTGCCCCTCGACTCCGCCGGGAAGCGCAGTGGTCTATTAAAAGTCGGCTTTTCCGAGATCTTTGGCGGTTAGCTTCTGCGAAACTTTTTCATGCATTTGTTATAAAAAATAGTGTTCGATACGAGTGCAACACGCTGGGCGTTATTGGTAAGTGCGATGTTTTCAGCACGAACCGTAGTCGAGGCGAAGGCGTAGCAAGGCGCCGTAGGCTCTATGAAATGAAATGTACTATTTCATTGTGAACACTCATTTTTATTGTGATTTTTTTTCAACTTACTTTCACAGAGAGGTGAATGTGATCACAAGCAGTATCAAAATAGTTGTAATTTGTTGCCAAGTCAAAGTTTTCGACTTTTTTGGCTCGTATCCTTTGACATTGTCTCGTAAGTACACTTTTATGAGCGGACACTCATAAATGTTAATATCTTGATTAACTTTCAACATTCTTTTCAACATTGAAATTTCGTTCTACAAACTTGTCGGTGCCCATATTTTTGAAATTTCTTCGAAATAAACCAGAATTGCATTCTCGTTAATTTTTCTTATTTTTTCTTTTTGACACCATGCTAGTAATTGGTTGTATACATTATGATATCTCGATGATGATTTCTTGGATACCATAACTTCACGAATCTTGTTAGCTCGATCGTGTATGCTTGGTGTTTCATTCTCACTATGAATGAATCTTCTGAATCGATCATTTTCTTAAACTTATTCATTGCACGCGTAGAAAAATTGCACGTTGAATTAAATTGTGTGAGGGTTCCACATGCGACTGATGTAACTGAAAAGTGACAACGAAAACTGTCATGGCGTATAACGCGATCCGCGCTGCAGTTTTTTTTTTGCAAGGCATGCGATTTTATCGGCTGAGCCGGCTCTTAAAAACCCACGCCATCTGGTCTGGAAACAGATACGTGATGCCAAATTTGCGGGCAATTGGAACGAAAATATTTTATCTGGGGTGAGGATAAATTTCATTACAGTGTTCAAATGCTAGGGGAAGGTGGGGCAAAACGGACCAGGAGGGCAAAACGGACCGTAGGGCAAAACGGACCGAGAGGGCAATACGGAGCGCCTGGAAAATTTCTTTGGAATTATTATAAAAAATTCAATCATGCATTGTGAAGGTAACCCTCGAACTGAGTAACATTTTGAGGTAGGTCTTAGTCAATCTAGTCGAGTCAATTATCCTTTCTAGTCGTTTGCGATGACTTGACTGAGTCTGACTCGACGTGATTGACTAAGACCTACCTCAAAATATTTTCAAGTTCGAGGGTTAACTTTACGATGCATCATTGAATTTTTTATAATAATTCAAAATAAATTTTTCAGGCGGTCCATTTTGCCCTCTCAGTCCATTTTGCCCTACCGTCCGTTTTGCCCTCCCGGTCCGTTTTGCCCTACCTTCCCCTATTTCTACTATCTGATAAAATACAATCAATCAGTATCCGAGGGAAG
Organism: Tenthredo livida; assembly: GCA_963992785.1. Taxonomy (NCBI): domain Eukaryota; kingdom Metazoa; phylum Arthropoda; class Insecta; order Hymenoptera; family Tenthredinidae; genus Tenthredo; species Tenthredo livida. The sequence continues at coordinate 29,109,629 of OZ023064.1, forward strand.
TGCTCGCATATCTGCTTAATTCGTGAAGTTCTTCACCAGAAGTTGGTGCCATTCTGGGTCAAATGGCTAAAAGAGGTTGACATTTGAAAAATACTCGCACTGCAACGGGATTTTGCAAGTCGTTATCCATTAAGGTAAGTCGTTATGCCTGACCGATATCTATTCTTCATTGAATGGATATCGAGATTCGTTATTTATAACGAATCCACGTGAACGACTTCGCAATTCTGTAAACTAGATCGACATGTGACGATGAATTCAAATGTTCTGAGCGGACCCTACCGACGAAGGTTGCCTTAACACCCAATAGAAGCTTCACGATTCTTTCAAATATTTCAAAACAATGACGATCGGGCCGCGTTTGTCGTTGATTACTACCAAGTTGCTACCGTCGTAACGACCGACGCATATATCTCTGTTCTACAATTCATAACGATGCTGTGGGATAGTGAGGCAGTTCGGTAACAGCACTGGTAACATACAGAATCGCATTTTTTTTATTCGTTAACGCATAACAATTGGGATAACGATAGCAGAAGATTCGCCATCGTACGTAACGGAACATAACGACTCACAGAATTCCGTTGCTGAAGCGGTGTTAAAATCGGCTGACTCGTTATCAAGCTACCGCAAATCCCTTAACCGCTAATCAAAATTACCAACCTTATTCACGATTTGGCCAGGATTAGCAACAACTTGAATTGGTCAGGATGGACCTCACCAAGTATACGTACGTAATTAAATATACCCCTACCGTGTGTTTCAGCCAATGAAGTTACTTGCGAAGAGGAGGATAATCACATCTCGTATCACCCGGATAAGAATGATTGTACGATGTACTACATGTGCGAAGGTGAACGAAAACATCATATGCCGTGCCCAGTAAATCTTGTCTTCAATCCAAACGAAAATGTGTGTGATTGGCCAGAAAATGTGGAAGGTTGTCTACAGCATACGCAAGCTCCACCTGCAGCATGAAGATTTTAATATCAGCTTGTATAAATTGAATGAAAGACATCAAGTCGAAAATAAATATCTATTTCTACATTATTTCTATCGATGGGCATTCACCAGTTTTCACGGCTACCTATTTGCTGTGTCTCAATTCGACCCAGTGTACAGTAATGTTAGTAGAGAGGGTGCAGTATGGGTGCTGTTTTATTGCCCCCCATAAAACGACCCCCTGCTGGGAGGGGTCGCCGCCATTTTTCGCCGCTGCCATTTTTTTTTCAAAACTAGCCTAACCTATGGATTCTAACCGAGGTAAGTTTCAATGATTCTAACTTCAGTGAACTCTATCGATTCTAGCCTAGGTTCTAATTCAATCATAGTTCTTTTCAGTACCATAGTATACGGGCCCGCTTCTCTGGCCCGGTATATACCCGAGAAAAAAAGATCAGATATAATCATGTATGTTTGGATACAAATGGCTTGTATATACTCGGATCCGAGATTTGGCACGATCCGAGCATATATACTCGGATCTGGGTATATATACTCGGATCTGAACATTTACACCGATATCTTGGTATATGTACACGGAAAGACCCGTGGGATGGCGCATTGACTTAGCGTTGTATAACCATTCTTCCTCAGAAATTTTCATGCGAGTCTTCGATTTTGGGAGAATATTTCGCCCTCGCGCGAAGAGATCGCACTTGACCATTTGTTTTTCACTTTTTCTCGCTGGTGGCGCTTTTTTCTGTCGATAAAGTTCAACTGTCCTACGCTCAGGGAGAAAATTTCTCCCAGAGCCAGCGTAACAGTTCTGTCAATCACTCACGTCGACATTTTCTCCCGAAATGAACGAACTGTTAGATCAAAATTCGAAGATATCGATTCTCCGTGAATTTGGTGTAACTTATCGACAAAAAATTTCGCGAAGGAGAACGGTTATCCCGCGGGTCTTTCCGTGTAGCAAAAAAAAGTAGATTAGACCGGGAATCGAACCCTCGTTCGTCGAATTTGGAATCAGAGACGCTACCACCTGGGCCACTGCATGTGTTGGAGGCACCGCACAGTTTTACAGTCATAAAGCTCAGCCGCGCTATTTTCACAGTTTCGAAGTCACAAGGATCAAATATGATAATAATTATTTGTGAGGTTAATCCGAATTCGACGGACGAGGGTTCGATTCCAGGTTGTATCTACTTTTTTATTCCTTCAGAGACATTTCATCACATGAAAATTCACATAATGAATCATGTGTTTCTTACACGTTGTGATAAATTGCGTAACAAGGCACACAATAATCCAGATGATGAACCATATACCAATATCGGTCATAAAGGCGATATACAATTTATCACGTGAATTATTACATACTTTGTTACACGATTCATCACAGACTCATGTTTCAGTAGGGTATAATTATATCTGTCCAAATGAGGTAGTATTTTTATAACTATATGTAGCTGCATATAACTATATATCACGATATATAAATGTATATAATGATATCTATTCGGATATAGAAAGTATGTCTGTTTACACATACTTATATATAACTATATATTGCCATATATAATTATATATTACTGTATATAGTAGAGTGTACCAAAAAAAAAAACAATTCAAACGCGCATGAAGATTCCGGTAGAGCATTTTAAATAGAATATCTCAGCCAGATATGAGCTCCTAATATTGATATTCAGAACTGCCTAACTCAGTTTTCCCATGTTTGACTTGAATAACACATGAAAATCAATCGGAAAATTTTTTAATTGTTTTTTCTCTCAAGCGACTAGATTTAGGAACTATCTGAAAACAGATTTTTATATGAAATTTTACGCTCTATAAAAAAGTACTGAGATAGAATTTTCCTAACTGTCAGCGACTAAGAAATATTCGCCTATAAACATTGAGTCACAGCGTCATGGAGTCATATGACTCTGGGCAAAACAGTTTTTTCCTCAACCGCACATCGAAATTTCAGTAGAGCATCTTAAATAGAATATCTCAGCCAAATATGAGCTCTTAATATTGATATTGAGACCTGCCTATTTCAGTAACTAAAATTAGTAACTCAATTAGGCAGTTCTAAATATCAATATTGAGAGCTCATATTTGACTGAGATATTCTATTTGAGATGCTCTACCGGAATGTTGATGCGCGTTTGAATTTTTTATTTTTTTTGGCAGACCCTAGTCTATAGTGATATATAATCCTTTATGTTCAGATCAAACATTCGAGTCATCGTTTATATCTGTTTATATACAACTATGTATAGTCAGATATTGTTATGTATCATCAGATATAAGTACATATGCTCATATATCATCGGATCAAAAATTTGGATATCGTCAGATATAAAAAGATCTGATTATATCTAATTATATCTGATTATATCTAATTATATCTGATTATATCTGATTATATCTAATTATATCTGATTATATCTGATTATATCTGATTATTTCTGATCTTTTTTTCTCGGGCTATGCTGCAGGATCTCCAGGTTATCTACTGGCTCTCGATATGCGTATTCTTTTATGTGACTCTATGAAAAATAGTCTAGCGGGGTTGAATCCGGAGACCTAGGGGGCCAGGCGACCGGACCTCCGCGGCCGATCCACTTGTTCGGAAATTTTTCATTCAGCAGGTTTCGTACGGGTCTGTAATAATGTGGTGGCGCCCCGTCTTGCTAAAACCACATGTCACGTCGAGCTGCTAGCGGAACCTCGTCGAGTAGATCTTCAAAATCTTCAGCAAGAAAGTTTTCGTAAATTTCTCCGGTTAAGCGCGTCGGCATGATATAAGGGCCGACCTGAAAAATAGTTCAGAAATAATTGTGTAGCACTCATAAGTTCTCATAAATAGCTTAATTGTGTAGTTTTTTTTTTTTTGTATGAATATTTGAATGTTGATTGAATTATTTTCATCAATTACATTCACACTGATTAGTAATTAAGATATACACCAGTACGCCGTATGTCATTCCAGCCCACAAGTTGATACTGAATCTCACTTGGAATCCACGTGCTCTCTTCGCGTGGGGATTCTGCTCAGCCCATACGTGAGAGTTGTGGAAGTTGAACGGCCCATCTGTTCCAAAATTCGACTCATCGGTGAAAATGATTTCATGTACAAAATCTGGAGACTGTAAATTTTGCTGCAGCAGCCACTCGCAAAATTGCAGTCGCAGGATGGCGTCACCATCATGTAGATCTTGAACCTGCCTGAGGTGGAATGCGTGCTGCCATTCATCCTTCGAAATTCGCTGCGTCCTTGAATAAGTGCTTTCACACATTTGCGCCATTTGACGGATAATTTTCGTGGGGTCATCTTCAAAAATATTCAGAACGTTTTCTTCTGCGGCAACATCATTCGCCCCGGCTCTGTTTTCACTTCGATCTGGTATCAATTTTCCTGTTTCCTTTGCCCGATTCAACAGCCGCAATATCACTTTACCGTCAGGATGACGACGATTCGGATATTTCTCTGCATACACGCGGGAAGTTCTAACAGCATTACTCCCGCATTCACCATATAAAACTAACATTTGACAATATTCTTGCGGAGTATAATCCATCTTCACCGGCAATATTATAGCAGAGACGCGCAATAAAATAATTATTTATTGAAACAATAAACGTGCGTTGCTATCTCAACGTCTTAGCTGTTGCTTACGGCATCGTGTCGTTGACCAGGTGTTATGTTACCATGATCAAACTGTTTTATATCGTAGTTTAAAATGTCATTCGTTTTCATAAGAAAAAAAATGGAAACGACGATCCGGTCGACCTAGACGTTAAAAACAACAGCCTGGTCGACCTGTACGTCAAAAACGACGGCCCGGTTGACCTGCACGTCAAGAACGGCGGTCCGGTCGAACTGCACGTTAAAAACGACGGCCCGGTTGACCTGAACGCTGAAAACAACGTTTTGGTTCACCTGGATGCTTAAAACGAGGGTCCGGTCAATCTGCACATCGTAAACGACAGTCCGGTTGACCTGGACGCTAAAACCGACGGTCCGGTTGATCTGAACGCTAAAAACGACGGTCCGGTCGACCTGTACGCTGAAAACGACGGTCCGGTCGACCTAGACGTTAAAAACGACGATCCGGTTGACTTGCACGTCGAAAACGACGACCCGAATGACGTTCATGTTCAAAACGACGTTCCGGTTTACCTGGACGCTGAAAACGACGGTCCGGTCGACCTGGAAATCGAAAGCAAGGGTTCGGTCGACCTGCGATTCGAGAATGTCGGTCCGGTGAACCTGTCCACGAGTCGAAACGCCGAAGCAACAAAGTACGGGCACCAAAGTACCGGCAAGGCACAGTAGATATAATGAGGGGGTTCTGGATATGGCTTCTTTACCGGCCGAGTTGTGTTGGTAAGTTACCGACCGAGCGGGGTAAGTTACCGACAGTCGGATGGTAACGATTTGGGGGTACCGATCGTCGATCTTTGTTACCGACAATCGGATGGCTGCCATTTTGCGTCGTGCGATGGCGCCACTGCCGATTGTTACCGATATTCTGATGGTAACGATCGAGAATCCTGCATTGCCGATCTGCGCTTACCGACGATCTGATGGTTGCGATTTTTCGTCATGCGATGGCGCCACTATGGATCGTCGATCTTTAGTTATCGATAGTCTGATGGTGACGATTCTGAATCATGCGTGCCGATTTCCCGATACCGGCAATCGGTCGGCTGCAATTTACCTGCAGATCGTTGATCTTCAGTTATCGATGGTCTGATGGTAACGATTCTGAATCATGGTTGCCGATTTTCTGTTACCGACAATCGGACGGCTGCAATTTCGAATTCTTAGCTTATATACGAATTATACTAGCCGAAATGAGTGGCGGGGTGTTTAATTATGCAATCAATGACTCGAATCATCTCATAATGACATATATGTTTATTTGTTATCTCTTAAGACTAACCTATTATAAAAGTGATAATTTTCTTAAAACTAACCTAAACTATATGTCTTACGTATAACCTATTCTAAAGTGACTATTATTATTTTAAAACTAGCTTAAAACTATGCTTATTTTACAATTTTCTTACAAGAATAACTTAAACTATACATGTCCATTATTCTTAACCTAAACTCAAACTATATATATCTACAACTATGTGGCGGTGAATGTCCGCGCCGAATTTCACACACGCGGATCTGAAACATACAGGTATTTCAATAAGCGAACGATATATAATGACAATTACGGGTACTTACCAAGCATTATTTGCCTCCTCCTCCTCCTCCACCTTTTTCCTCTCCCCCACCTCATCCTTCTTTTCCGGCACCTCCTCTTCATCCAAATTTCCCTCCGCCACCGGCACCTCCTCCTCATCCCAATTTTCCTCCACGTCCGGCACCTCCTCCTCCCCCTCCTCCGCCTCCTCCTCATCCGACACCCGCTTCGGTGGTTTCACCTCGATCCACGTGGGGGTGCCGTCATCGTACCTGAACGTGATCCACCGCACCCCATATTTGTCCACCACGTCCGGCACCTCCACCTCGGCCTCCTCCTCCACCTCGGCCTCCTCCTCCTCCTCCTCCTCCTCCTCCTCCTCATCATCCGACGCCCACTTCAGTGGTTGCACCTTCATCCACGTGAGGGTGCCGTCATCATACCGGACCGTAATCCAGCGCGCCCCATCGACTACCAACTCGTTACAACTATCATATCCATCATCATCGGAGCTCCAATCCTTCACAGGTTCAAGATCATGGATTTCAAAATATCAATTACAAACTATATCTATCACGAAAAAAAAAAAAAAAAAAAAAAAACTATGATATCGAAGAATAACTATACTTACTTCTTCCATTGAATTTCAGTGGAATTTTGTTAAGTTCAGTTTTGTTTCACTTAAATTTCCTTAAATTTTGCTTTTTCGGGTTGACTGGATGCAGACTGTGTAAAACTCGAAGCAAACACGAACTTTTATACCCAACTAGAAACTCTAAATACGCCTACAATATTAGAGGGGCTAACCATTGACACACTTGGGTAATATTTTTTCTGCATAAAGGTGCAAAAGATGTAAGCCTCTCGGGTACAAAATCTTTGACCGATGATTGGAAACGTTTGAATTTTCGTGGTATTTGAATGTTGGTGTGGTGGGGGCGTGTGCATCTAAAACCCCAAAACCCACGGTGGGTGTACACATTCATACAGTGTCAGTTTGACTACCCAGTTGTAAAATTCACCTAAGAAAAAAAATGGACAGCGCCATGTATATGAATCTTGTTGAGATGATGGAAGATGCATACAAGTTACTGTGTACACTACCCTCAGAACAAGCAAATGAAGATATTTTTATTCATTGGCGGGATATCGCTCTCAAAAATATTCAATTCTTGAACAATATTTTTACGCAATCTAAACAGAGTGTGAGTGAAAAACAACGACTGCAACATATAATTTCACTCCTCCAATCGTGGGTGGTGAAATTTGAACAACATCGTGCGACTATCGTTGGAGGTAATATCGGCGATGATATTCATAAACGTGTTCGATGGGATGATATGGAGAGCGCCTTCAAGTGTCGTATACGCACCGGAGCCGTGACAAATCTCCAACATAAAGATTTGGCTAGATTTTTGACTGACGCTGGGGTGGTGACGATCGAACGTCTGAAAAATGTGCTACGCGAAGAAGGAAGTATTAAGGTGAATGTGGGGGTTTCGTGTAAATTTGAAAACGTCAAAAACGATGAGATCAGTGTGGAAGTAAAGAACTTCAATACACGCAACGGCACAATTCTTCCATCGACGGATCTGGAAACTTGGTTCACCGATAATGTAACGAATCCTCTGCTAACCATGGTGGAGGATTTCGAGCAGCGTGATTCTGGTTGGAGCATGATTGAAATCATAAATGCTGTGATCTGCATCAACCGATACGAGCCTCTTCGCGGTGGACTCTCGACATTCGCACCGCTACCCGAGGATATTCAGCGAAAGAAGGCGGTGGTCAACGTGCAAAACAATGACGATCGATGTTTGCTGTGGTCTGTTACCTCAGCCCTCCACCCCGTAGACGTCAACGCAACTAAGACATGCAGCTATCGACAGTACATATCGGAGCTAGATTGTACAGGTATCAAATTCCCCGCAACTCTGCATAGTGTAGAAAAATTCGAGAAGTTGAACAATTTGAGTATTAACGTATATGGTATCGAGTCGGAAACTTTTGAAGGCAAGAAAAACTCGAATAATAGTATAATTACCCCGCTATATTTGAGTAAAAATGTAACAGAGAACAATACAATCCACCTGCTCATGATTGAAAGTGGAAGCGAACTAGATAATGGTAATTTAGATAATTTCAAACGACGATTCCACTTTGCTTGGATCAAGAATCTTTCACGTTTGGTTAGCATGCAATTGTCAAATCATAAATGTGCACAATTTTTGTGCGATAGATGTTTGTGTCACTTTAACGTACAAAATGCCTATGAAAATCATAAACAAGATTGTCTGCGGTTGAATAAAGTGCGAATGGAATTTCCCAAGGAGAACACTTTGGGATTTTCCAATTTTAAAAATCAGAGCACTGTACCCTTCGTCGTATATGCCGATCTTGAATGCATGATGAAACCCGGGGTAAAAGAATCCCAAGAGCATATTCCGCCTAGTGCGGCGTATTATACACACTGCGTGTACGATGATACATTATCGGAATACAAGGGTCACCGCGGATCTGATTGTATTAAATGGTTGATCGAGGAGCTTCGTGAATTAGCCGTAAAAGTAGAGTCGCGTATAAAAAATGTGATTCCAATGGGGGTGTTGAATCAGGCACAACGCGATCGTCACATGCGCGCGAAAAATTGTTACATCTGTGAGAAGCCATTTTTACCTGAAGAGAACAAGTGTCGCGATCACTGTCATTTTACGGGTAAATATCGCGGGGCCGCACACAATCGATGCAATCTGAATTTTCAAGAGTCGCACACGATTCCGGTGGTTTTTCACAATTTATCGGGTTACGATTCTCACTTTATCATTAAATCTCTGGCTACAACTTTTCCCGGCGATATTACACTGCTACCAATCAATAAGGAAAAATACATATCATTCACAAAGAAAGTCGACGGTACTGTGATTAGTTTGAGGTTCATAGATTCACTTCGATTCATGGCTAGCAGTATAGAGAAATTAGCATCGTACGTCGACGATGCCGATAAACAAATAACGCGGAAATTTTACAGCGATCGAGATGAATTCAGTTTGATGATTCGTAAAGGTGTCTTTCCGTACGAGTATATTGATTCTTGGGAGAAACTTGACGAAATAAAATTACCCGATAAAAAAAATTTCTATTCGAAACTCAGTGCCGCGGGTATTACCGATGCGGATTACGAACACGCGAAAGATGTTTGGGCCAAGTTTGATTTGAAAACGTTAGGCGAGTATTCCGATTTATACCTGAAAACTGATGTACTTTTATTAGCCGATATATTTCAAAATTTTCGCGATAGCTGCTTCAAAACGTACAACTTGGATCCTCTACATTATTATACCGCGCCGGGGCTTGCTTTTGATGCAATGTTAAAACAGACGAAAATTAATCTCCAACTTTTAGACGATCCAGAAATGATATTATTCATCGAGAAAAGCCTAAGAGGTGGTGTGGCGCAGTGCTCAAATCGCTATGCTAGAGCAAATAATCGATTCATGGGTGAAGATTTTGATCCAAGCAAAGCGGAGTCATATTTAATGTATTTCGATGTAAATAATCTTTATGGTGCAGCTATGAGTGAGCATTTGCCGAGTGGGTCGTTCAAGTGGGAAAATGATGCCATTGATGTGATGTCCCATCCGGATGACGCACCAATCGGTTATATTCTAGAGGTGGATTTAGATTATCCTACAGAGCTCCATAAACAACATGCCGACTTACCTCTGTGTCCCGAGCATTTCACACCGCCGGGTAGTAAAATTAGAAAACTTACGACAACGCTTCTACCCAAGAAAAAATATGTTCTGCACTATCGTAATTTGAAGCAATGTATTAAATTTGGTTTGAAGCTGACGAAAGTGCATAGAATTCTAAGGTTCGCACAATCGCCATGGTTAAAGTCATACATCGATCTCAACACAAATATGCGAAAGCAGTCGAAAAACGAGTTTGAGAAAAATTTCTACAAGCTCATGAATAACGCTGTATTTGGCAAGACCATGGAGAATGTGCGTAACCATAGAACCGTGAAACTTATCACGAAATGGGAGGGTAGGGGTGGTGCACGAGCTCTCATTGCAAGGCCAACATTTCATAGCTGCACCATATTTGATGAAGATATGGTAATTATTGAGCTAAGTCGAACTAAAGTATATTTCAATAAACCCATCTACATTGGTGCTGCTATTCTCGATCTTTCCAAAATATTTCTATACAACTTCCACTATGATTATGTGAAAAATAATTTTTCAAGTACTGAATCGAAATTAATGTATACTGATACAGATAGCCTGATATATCAGTTTACCGTTCCAAATATCTACGAAATCATCAAGCGTGATGTTGCGGCCATGTTTGATACATCAGACTACCCGCCGAATAATACCTATGGCATTCCTCTGTTGAACAAAAAACGCATCGGTCTGATGAAAGATGAACATAATGGAAAAATTATGACTGAATTTATCGGCTTGCGAGCAAAACTCTATACATTCAGAACTCGTGGCGATACTGATAAGAAACGTGCAAAGGGTGTAAAGGGCTCGACATTAAAATCCATCACGTTTGATGATTACAAACGATGCCTTTTCGGCTACCAAAATTTGGTTGAACAACAGTGTATGATAAAAAGTAGTCGACACACGGTTAGCACTATTATACAGAATAAGTTAGCTCTAAGCTGGTGTGACGATAAGCGAAAGTTGATACCTGGTAAAACTGATACTTTACCTTGGGGATACGAAGATTCTGCAAACTCGTAAATTTCTAACATTTTCTAACATTTTCTAACATTTTCTAACATTTTCTAACATTTTCTAACATTTTCTAACATTTTCTAAAATAGAATAAAATAATTTCCCATTTACTTTACATATAAATGTTAGAAAATGTTAGAAAATGTTAGAAAATGTTAAAAAATGTTAGAAAATGTTAGAAAATGTTAGAAAATGTTAGAAAATGTTGGAAAATGTGAGAAAATGTGAGAAAATGTGAGAAAACATTTCTTTTCCTCGATGATCATGTAAGCTAGCATTAAGATTGAGGAGAGTGAAAAAAACAAATGTAAATATGTTGATAATAAATTTTATTCATGAAAATTATATTACATATCCGATTTATTTATCCAACTATTATGTGAACCATCGAATCCCAACCATTTTACATAGAGTTGATCACCACGCCTTCGCAAGACCTTTTCTACAAGATAGCCATCGGGATATTGCACCCTGCTGAGCTCCTCCTCATACAAACCGCCTTCAATGGGCTGATTCAGGTAGTCGGTGAGTTTGTAAGTTGGAGGGTTGGTATTCTTCACCTCATCAATTGTAAATATTTCTGTTGTCCAATTTGGCGTATAACCCTTTTCGAATACATTCTTATATTTACTAATTCGAACTTTATCGCCGACCTTAAATTTACGTTTTCGTTTGCTTCTTTTGATTTGACGCGGCTTATACACACTACGATACAGTTGTTTTTCATCAGTTGTAGTTACATCTTTCGGTTTCATTTTAATCGTGCTATGTTTGGTATTATTATACGATGCAATTAAATTTGGTAGAATGTTGGTCCACTTATGAGAACCTTGAAGTGTGAATTGCTTCCACATTTTATTTTTCAGTGTACGATTGAAGCGTTCGCATATCGACGCCTTCAAGTTGCTAAATGTCGAGTACATGTTGATCCCGTGATGTCTCATAAGAGTTTTGAATTCTTTGTTGTAAAATTCCTTGCCCTGATCAACGTGTAGATGTTTCGGTACGCGACCCAGAGTTAGCACAGATTCCATCGCAGCAGTCACATCTTTGGCATTTTTACTCTTGATCGGTACGGCCCACGCAAATTTTGAAAATATATCAATCACTGTGAGCAAAAATTTTGAGCCCTTGTTGATTGATGAGTATGCGGACATATCGACGAGATCGGCTTGCCAGGTCTCATCCAAGCTGCGTATATCGACATAACGTCGAGGATAATTACGCCGGGCGGGTCTATGAAGTTCGCTCGCTATTACCGACTTCATGTTCATGCGTCTTCACCCAATTATCAACGTATATGTTGTCTAAAAATTCGGGTGGGATCGGAATTCCGTGGATGTAATGCCGGCGAAGTGTTTCAGCGTTATTCTCAACTATCGCCAACCGTTTCTCCAGAGATTCATTTTCCTCCTTGAGGACCGCAATCTTTTTTTTTGCTCGGGTCCAAATACGTTGATCTTCTTCAAAACTTTCGCTATGTTCTCGTGCTATGCGAGCATCGAGTTTAGATTCAAGAGCTTCGAGCGCCTGTTGCATGGATTGTTCAAATGTCTGCTTTATAGTGCGTTCGAAAGCATCATACTTTCGTTGTGTAATATCCTCAAGACTTTTCAGAGAAACGGCATCGGTTGGTTCTTGCGGATATGCGATATTACACAATCGTTTATTGTCTATGTCGTATTGGTTATCGATGGTGATTTCAAATCCAACACCAGGAGGTCCACGACTACTCACACTTTTGATTTTTCCACTACCCAACCGACGACCGAATATGTCTATGCTCATCGTTAAACGATCTAGCTGGATTTGAAGCGAATTCCTCGTAGTAGCCCGTTGTGACTGAATTCTTCAAGATTAGATGCTATGGCTGCCAATCGAGTCTCTAGAACTTCCTTCTTTACCGTTAGAGCGTTAATCTCTTCCTCCATAAGAGTCTGAATGTGTTGATTCTCGTTGCAATTGTTGGTATGCTCTCGATCTAGACGTGCATTAAGTTGAGATTCAAACTTGTGGATTGCTTGTAGCGTAGAGTTAGCAAATGATTTTTCTATAAAATGCTCGAGAACACCCAAGGTTCGCCATGTGATATCTTCGAGACTTTTCAGAGAAACAACGTCGTTTAGCTCTTGCGGATCCGCGATATTACATAATCGTTTGCTGTCCAGATCGTACTGCTTATCAGAGGTGAATTTGAATCCATCACCCTGAGGACCTCGGGTAACACTTTTTTTTTTTCGTAGTTGTTGCTCGTCAGCGGTCGTCCAAATATGTCTATGCTCATTGTTCAACGATCTGTGGCCGAATGATTATTTTATGATCAATCTAATGCTAATAAATGATTTCCGCCTCGCGCAGCTCCTCAATGATGGAGGATATTTCATTGTTGTGGCTAGTATTACCAGCCGCTTGAGATGTCATGAGTAGTCGAAGACGGTCAACGAGCTCATTAGGATCATCCCAATAAACATAATCCGTGCTTTGTCCTCGCGCGATTTTATGGGTGGGTAATAAACCTTTACCGGATCTTTGCCTAGGGTTTTTCGCAGGTGAGTCGATGTACGGGGCAATAAAATCTTTGTACTTTGAATTTTTTCCTCTATCAGAACGCAAGCTTTTGTCAGCATTGTAATATTTTCGATGCGCATTCGTTTTTTTCACGATTCTGGCATAATTCAATCTATCGTTTTTATCCACAATCGCAGGATTAGGCAACTTTTTGAATATCAATTCGAGCAATCCCGGTGTGTTCTCATAGCTCTTATCGCCTATATATATATCTGATCATCTTCAAATACGATATCCGAATCACCAATCTTCATTCCGCCGAGTTTTAACTTTCGAACGCCATATTTCATATCCAAGTTCTTTTGCTCTTTGGTCGAGTTGAACATGTTTAAATAGCGCATCGTCTTGACTTCTTTTTTGGTCATCGGTGTACTTGTAGAGGCGATTGCAGGTGCGTCATCCTGGTTATCATCATCAAGGATATCATTCGCATCATCATCTATAGCGACGACTGTTGTGGTATTGTTGCCAATAGCAATGTTAGTTGACAAGCTTCCCTCAATCGCACTTTTGTATGCATCATTATCGTCGTCATCATCATCATCATCATCATCAACATTTTTATAATCTTCTGTTTTCACAAAAACAGGAAAAGTTTCTGTTGAACGGGGTGGAACTCAGATTGAGGCTAGTCAGATTCCGGGACGCCTTTTGCTTGATAGAGGCTAACGATCATCATAAGGTGGATATTATGGACGTGACCTTATTCGTACGGCGTGTCAAAATCAGTCCAGGTATTCTCTTAGCGCATGCAAGAACCCTAGCCAAGACAACAGCGAAATACCCTATGACGCGCGTAGAGGTCAAAACAATGACAATACATAGCGGTGTGCAGGTCGAGACCCTCGATAATGTTTTCCTTGGTCAACTACCGAAGCGGTTAATTATCGGATTTGTCGATAACAAAGCCTATAACGGTGACAAAAAACTCAATCCGTTTGATTTTTCATCATTCGGGCTTAATCACCTATCCTTGTATATCGAGGGTACTCAGATTCCCTCGAAGCCCTTACAACCCAATTTCAAGAATAAACTATTTGTGGATTCCTACAACACTCTGTTCACGGGGACCGGTATACACTTCCTCAACGAGGGAAACTCAATTCCCCGTCAGGACTATGCATATGGATACTGTCTTACCGCGTTCGACCTCACACCTGACCTCTCAACCAGTGATAACGGACATTGGAATCTCATCAAGCACGGTAGTGTCCGGATAGAGACACGCTTTAAGGAACCCCTGACCACGACTATAAACTGTATTGTGTATGCCGAATTCTCTAACGTAATAGAGATCGATTCGATGCGTGAAGTCATTACCGATTTTGGTAATTAGTTGTGAAAGTTAACCATGCGACGTCCCGAAATCCTGTCGGAATCTGTATTCCATAATCTGCAGTTGAAGCAACCCTCTCGACAAACGTGATGTGACCATCATAAAACCTGATAGAACCTGCTCACCCCCTCCAGCTCACTGTATACGGAGGGGCAGAATTGCAACCATAAAACAGTAGAGCTTAAATACCTCAGGCTGTCCAGTCTTCTCCTCAGTCTACTAGTAGTGTCTTGAACGTTTGAAAGTACCAGCTGTTCAACTCTCAAGATCATCATGAATTACATCGTCGACATACAAGGTTTCACTGGTGAAAATGGCGAATTCATACCGAAAGAGGTTGCCGTTGTTGGATACGAGTGTAAGACTCTGGCTCACTGGATCATCGCTCCGCCGTACTCCATCTCTAATCTCTATGTCGCGGCGCTTATTTTCTCGACCTCTGCGTGCGCGTCTAGTAACTGCGCTTATTTTTCCGTTACTAGACTATTGCTCCGTGGTTTATAACGACATACCGGGTACGTTAAATGTTCGCTTGCAGCGCCTCCTAAATTGCTGCGTTCGTTTTGTGAGCGGGGTGGCTAAGGACGAGCATATCACCCCCTATCGTCGTGAGTTAGGGTGGCTTTGTGCGCGGGACCGTAGGATCTTTTTCCTCTGCTCGCTATTTTTTATCATCGTTCGCTCTGGTACCCCGGACTACCTGCGGACCCTCTTTCTCGCGCGTCCACTGCATCCCGCTGCACCGTCTCGGCGGGACAGGGGCGACTTTGTTATTCCCCGTTTCAGCACCGAGGCCTATAGAAAGTCCTTCTCGGTCTCTGCCCTCTACGTTTGGAACTCGCTTCCTCCCGCCCTTCGCCAAGTCCGCGCGCACTCGACCTTCAGGCACTCGCTTCGGCAATTTTTGTTCGAGAATGAGCTCTCTTGAGCACCCCCTCCTCTTCTTAATCTTAAGCTGTTTTTCTTTTAAGTTAGTTTATTATTATTTTTTTCTTTTTTTTTTACCATTATTATCTTTGCTTTCCTTTGCTCGCTTTATACTTTACTGTTTTTTTTTGTTCACTCCTGATCACTATGTATTAACGCTTGTATTATCTATGTAACATTGTGATATTGTCCAACATTGTCATGGACATGAATAAACCTATCTATCTATCTATCTATCTATCTCTGCTCATCAGACCGCTCACGGATCAACTGGCTGACCAATAACCACCACGGGTTGGAATGGTTCGAAGGTGATGTGACACTCAAGCAGCTACACACGAATTTACGCACGATTACACTTACGGCAAAAAATATCTTCTGCCGTGGTGTGCAAAAAGCTAAATTTCTTCAAGAGGTGACGACACGTGAAATTGTAAACCTAGAACGTGGTGAATGCAGATGCCCAGCGTTCAGAGATATGTCAGCGGACGAGGTATGCTACGTACACTCAACCGTTGCAGAATCCCTCAGCTGTGCATTACGTAATGCTATGAAATTGACAACATGGTTAAAGTCCCAGGGGTTATCCGCAAAAGAGTTGTCTGCAATTCCTTTCCGGACTGAGGTGCTGTACACTCGTTGTCTATCAGAATTCAACCAGAGCCTTGAGCAGAAGGGTACCAACAGCGTCAGGGATATTAACAAGTGTGGTGATACGGTGCAGGAGCTGGAGAACAAGAGATTACGCGAGAGGACCGTGTCATCATTTTCATACGTTACTAAACCCTCAAGGTCAAATGATCAATCGGAAGGTTTCAATAGGAGATATTTGTGCTACGACGAGATAGATACCTGTACAAGTCCAACCGACATCAATAATCGTCGCAGTATCTAGTTAACCAGGATGCAGAATGGACAGTCTTCAAATCTATCAAGCGCTGGAGATGATCCCTAGCCGTTCCAAGGGGGTGTTTGCAGCCGACCAGATACCTCTGCTATGGTCGTACCCTACAACGATCGTGGCAAACACCGATGAACATACCAAGCCAGGATCCCACTGGGTGGCTTTTTATGTGTCAAACTCTGGTAATGGAGTATACTTCGATAGTATGGGTCTACCACCGATCATACCGCATTATCTACGCAGCCTACGGCGGAACTGTACGACCTACCTATGGAATGACAAACAACTCCAGAGTATTTCATCCCGCGTATGCGGTCAATTCTGCATTATGTTTCTGCAGTATATGAGTCAGGGTTTCACTCTTCAACGGTTTACAAGTATCTTCAGTGGGAATCTGGAGTCAAATGACAGACTGGCCGAATCTTTCTACAACCGAATAACCTGCGAGTATAAAGGAAAATGTGATGGAAATAACTGCATGCTCGGATGTATTCAACGCTGCTTACCATGTAAACACTAGTCTTAAATTACTATAGACTGTTCCAAGCAGAATGCATCGTTAAAGAGTGGACCGGTGGATATTCGTTTGGAATTCGAAACTAGCGTTGCATTTCCAGCAAATACTTCAGCCTATTGTATGATTATACACGATCGCATTGTTGAATACAAACCCATTAGCGGTACCGTCAAAAAATTAGCAACATTTTAAGTGATCTGCATGTTTGAGAACTATAGATTAAGCTTATTCTAAAGGAACAATAAATAAATGTGATTGCAATTTCATTGTTATTTATTCAACCCTCACCCATTCCCATTACATATATATATATACATCTGTATGTGTGTGTGTGTGTGTGTGTGTGTGTGTTTATATTTTGCCACAGAATTCAAATTTATTGTATGGTCCTCCAAGATAAAGTATCTGCAGACGTTTCTGATCCGCCTCGTTGTTCAACTGATCCAGTTGGTTGGAGTCGTTCTCCAGAGCCTTTCCGACTCTCGCAGGTAGGAAGACGATGAATTCGTCGGCAATCGTAGCGATGATTCTAGAACCGAATTTCGTTTTCACTAGTCTCAGTTTTGAGATGTCGTACTTTTGTCCAATCTTCAGCTCGGACATCTTTTTCATCTGCATATCATTATCCATACGGCTGGTGCTGTTTAGGCTGCTGAAGTCCATCTGCACAAAAATGAATAATTCGGAATTAGTTTTTTTATATATATATATACATATATTGTGACGTGGTATTTTAAATTTCCCCGCCACAAGGCGATTCTCTCGAAAATGCGACGATGCGTGGCGTAGACAGGGTCTCCAGGAAAAGAGAAAACTTAGGGAAAAATGATTAGGTCTAATTAACACTATTTTATTTTTTGTAAACTATGTAATCTCGAGCTCGATACTCCACGAGACGTCCGTCGTCGTGGGAACTACCGAAGGAAAAGCGATTCTACCGAACGTAAGAAGCCTCCAATATCGTCAAGGACGATTCTGTCGGCGTGCAAACCATGGTTGGTCCAGAAAACCCCAAGGTCAGCGCCTCCTCTCAAGTGGAAAGATCTACCACCTCCAACTATCGGATTGACGGCGTACAGGGATGTGCGAGAAGCACAACGAAATCCTCCCGTCATCCGGAGAGCTACCGCCTACAAGAAAATGCACTGCTGATGTGAGGGTGGTGAACAGGGCATGTGAAGGTGCATCTTTACCGCCTCCCACCTAAGGCACAATCGGTCAGTGCAGTTACTATCGTCAAACTGTCTCCGAATCTGTTATCGCGGCCGTGGTTGGTCATGACAACCCCCGGATCAGCGTTCCGACCTATCGAATCTTTTCGTGGGTGAAGCCCTAGTATGCCGAGACACGAAGCTACCACTAACTTTCTGGTGGATCGACCAATGGTGTAAGGCCCTAGAAGAAATATCGGGTGGCCGGGCGAGCGAGGCTTCATGTGAGTCCAGCGCCCGGGGATTCAAAAGGAAGGCGGTAATAGGAGCGGTATTAGCAGCGGCAGGGGTGAGGTAGACTTCTCCTAAATTACGTTCGTCAAAATCTGTCGCTCACCGACCAATTAGACTACCGATATGTCACGTGACTGCGCAAATCTGAAGGATGAGCTGACGGCTGGAAATAAAGACTATATAAGGAAGGTACACCTGTTAATCGGTCTACTCTTCGCTCTGGTCTACGCCACTCATCAAGCATCATAATTCATCGAGTGTCGCCTATCGTATCATATATCGCATTATCGAGTATTAATAAAATAGTGTGTTTTGTGCTACATTGAGCAACTTAATTAAGGTAAGGTCTTAATTCTTTTGTGAGGACACGAGGTCGTTCGTAATAAAGTTTTGGTTATTAATTTGGTTATTGAGCCACGAGGCTCGTCTTTGTCTTTTGAGCTAAGCAGCTCGTCTGTCGTAGTCTATCTCTTAAATTATCGAACAACCTCGAGTCTGGCTGAGTTACATAGATCTTTCATTGCTTTTTGGCTATAATTTATTGCTTATCGCTTCTCGTATGGCTTATATTTTTGATTTAGTATGTTAGAATAATACTGTGCATGAAATACTGTAGAAAATACCTTTTCCTGGAGTACCCTGAGCGAAGATAGCCGCGAGGGCTTAGGCCTCGCGTATAGTTTAGGTTATTATTGCTGATTTGTTATAGTTTAGTAAGGTTCAGTCAATTCTGGATAATTCATTATCGTTATTTTGTTAGGTTAGTAAGATATAGTCAATTTTGGATAGTTCGTTATCGTATGTAAGATCTAGTATTGTTTTTGGATAATTTAGTATCGTAATTATCGATCTCGTATCGTCGGAATTTGGTTAAAGATCAATCTATCGTTCTGAATCAATGAGTAGGGAACCTGTATCGTTTGTTACCGATTATATTGCTTAAAATCTTAGCAAATAGAGTATGAGACTCTTAATCTCAGGGTGTGTTATGAAATATAAACTTTTGCCTATTGGGTACGATGTATCGCTCTGTGATACCAAGTCTGGAGTCTAGTTTAATCGTTTTATATCGAGTCAGCTCTGACACATTCCTCTGATTTAATTGTATCATAACCGAGTAAATTCTGTCCTGAACAGTTAGGAAAACTATCGTAACAAACAATTAATAATATCGCCAATTCTGTATGATTCGTCTAAGTTATCGATTTCATTAATAAATAATTGATTGATGTGATCTCAACTATCTCAAAGAATTAATATTGTTTCACGTGGTGTACCCTGCCCCTCTATCTAAGGCTTTGTTATCTGAGCTAGTCGAGTTGTCGCTCGACGCATTTCCGTAAGTTTTTTGGTTTTAGTAAGTTGTGTTATCGTATCGAAACGACGCAGTAGCGTCTGGCGCCCAACACTTTGGTAATTAAGTAATTAACACGGAAAAGTGCCGAATTGTAACCAGATCTGTGGTTTTTCCTCTCCAAGTTAGAAAACTGCGTTACAATATATATAATTGAATATGATTATCGTGTAAAAGAGTTCTTACCTTGATCGAAAGAGTTTGCGGATTCGAATATACTGGGAAGATGTATTGGTGGTGGGATGTCGAAAGAGTTTGCTGGTTCGAATATACTAGGAGGATGTATCGACGGTGGGATGTCGAAATGCACGAATGCAGCTCCCTGCGAGCCCTTGGCTTTTAAGCCATCATCCCCCGCCCTCGAGACATGTGGGGAGGATGTTTTACGGCCCTCCTCCAAATACCAGTTTTTCAACCGCTGAACGTTCTCGAAGGCACAATGGTAGCCTCCAGGTACAACGCTATGACAGTCTTCATACGAAAGACATCGAAATACACTTGATTCCAATCGCAGTATTCGAAGATTCGGACACCCCAGCTTATCCAAATCAATCACCGATTTCGAGTCGTCATTGAGGATTTTTTCGATCCATTGTTTCTTTTCCAATCCCTTCACATAAATGCGACTCGCATCTTGTGCAAATTTCCTCACAATTTTCACTGCATCTATATACGGCATTCCTCCATCACTCCAGGGTATTCCATGATGATGCCATGTTTGCAGCGAATAAAGATTTTTTAACTCGCTTGAGAGAGTCACCCAGGAGCATGGTGCCTTGAAGAGGATGCGTGTGAGACCCTGCTGATATTCCTCATGTGTGCGAATGTTTATTACGGCCAGCTCTTTTATCACAAATTTATCACTGAATCGCCCAAAACCTTGTAGATCCAATATGAGCTCCATATTCACAGTTGTATGTGCGGTCTCAAGCAAAGCCGGAAATTGACTGAGCTGGGCATTTATTGCATGGGATCGGTACACATGCAGGTGTGCAGATGGCACCATGTGAAAAAAAAAAAAAAAATGCCGGAAAAATGTGGGAAAAATGCAGGTGTTCTAAACAATATATATGTTTAAGAAATTCTAACATTTTCGAGGTGTGAAAAAAAAAAAAAAAATGATATTTATTGCTCTATCCTTTGAGACTTGCCGATTTTCATGAGCCGAGGTGTGATCTTGTGATTATTGCAATCTTTGCGTTTCCAAAATTCTAGCGTTTTTCGAGCCGCGAATAACGTGTGAAAAAAATTCTGAATGATATTTATTGCTCGATTCTTCGAGGTTTACCAATTTTTATGAGCCCAGGTGCAATCTTTTGATTATCGCAGTCTTTTTGTTTACAAGAATTCTATAGCATTTTCAGGTGCTGGAAGGATATGAAAAACTTTTGAATCATATTTATTGCTTAATTCTTTGAGGCTTACCGATTTTTATGGGCCCAGGTGCAATCTTTTGATTATCACAGTCTTTGTGTGTTTGCAAAATTCAAGCGTTTTCGGGTGACGAAAGTATGGTGAAAAACTTCTGAATGATTTTTATTGCTGAAACCCTTGAGACTCGTCTATTTTTATGAGTCGGGGCGGAGTCTTTTGAGAGCCGTTCTCGAGTTGGTTAGGCTTGATTTTATTTTGGGTTGGGGGGGTGTGCAACCCATAGAATTGCAGCTCGATCCCCACCAGATCGGTTTGAGAAGAGAAAACAGTTTTCAGTTTGAAAAGATCGGTGAATAGTGGAAGTTCATAGAATCGAAGGAAAAGCATCAAGAAGAAGAAGAAGAAGACGAAGAAGACTGATTCCAAAACTAAACCTGAAAATAAGGTATTTTATCTGCATTGGATATTTGAATTTTAACAGATTCTAAAACATAAGGATGTGTGATTAATCCAGATGAATCCTGCTCGCGGACGCGTTGCACAGCGAGCGGCTCAGCTGCGACGGAGGGCCGAATCGAGGGAGCGATTTCTGCGAAACGCTCGGATGGTGTTGCGTATTTTGCGCGAGGAGCATGTGGATGAGCGCTTCGTAACCGAAACCGAAAATACCTATTATGAACTGATAGAAAACCTTACACGGCAGCATCAGATAAACGATTACTGGGCGATGCGTAGGGACGCTGTCGAAAATTCTACGCAGTCACCCATCCAATGTGCGGATGTGACATCTTCCGTGCAAGAAGATGCGGATGATTCGGATGCGACGACGGTGCGCGTGAGTATAGAAAGAGACCGATCGCCATCGATCAGATCAGCCTCATCGATGCGATCGGGTCCGAGCTCGCCATCGTCGTCGAGATCATCTTCTCCGGGGATACCTCCGCCGCCAAGAGTGATTCCACTCGAACCACACGTTCACATATTACCCGGTAAGTATCCGTAATTTTCATTATATATCGTTCGCTTATTGAAATACCTGTATGTTTCAGATCCGCGTGTGTGAAATTCGGCGCGGACATTCACCGCCACATAGTTGTAGATATATATAGTTTGAGTTTAGGTTAAGAATAATGGACATGTATAGTTTAAGTTATTCTTGTAAGAAAATTGTAAAATAAGCATAGTTTTAAGCTAGTTTTAAAATAATAATAGTCACTTTAGAATAGGTTATACGTAAGACATATAGTTTAGGTTAGTTTTAAGAAAATTATCACTTTTATAATAGGTTAGTCTTAAGAGATAACAAATAAACATATATGTCATTATGAGATGATTCGAGTCATTGATTGCATAATTAAACACCCCGCCACTCATTTCGGCTAGTATAATTCGTATATAAGCTAAGAATTCGAAATTGCAGCCGTCCGATTGTCGGTAACAGAAAATCGGCAACCATGATTCAGAATCGTTACCATCAGACCATCGATAACTGAAGATCAACGATCTGCAGGTAAATTGCAGCCGACCGATTGCCGGTATCGGGAAATCGGCACGCATGATTCAGAATCGTCACCATCAGACTATCGATAACTAAAGATCGACGATCCATAGTGGCGCCATCGCATGACGAAAAATCGCAACCATCAGATCGTCGGTAAGCGCAGATCGGCAATGCAGGATTCTCGATCGTTACCATCAGAATATCGGTAACAATCGGCAGTGGCGCCATCGCACGACGCAAAATGGCAGCCATCCGATTGTCGGTAACAAAGATCGACGATCGGTACCCCCAAATCGTTACCATCCGACTGTCGGTAACTTACCCCGCTCGGTCGGTAACTTACCAACACAACTCGGCCGGTAAAGAAGCCATATCCAGAACCCCCTCATTATATCTACTAGGCACTGACTGTATGACGTGTGAGCTCTACGATAGGTTAACTTGAACTTGCTCTATCTGGGAAACTATGATAGCCTCGAAGTTTCCGCTAAGGAAATTTAATTTTCATTTTTCACAAGGAATCTGACTGTGCAAGGCGGTTAATCCGAATCACTGGGTATAGTAGGGCGAATCATTTTGGGGTCATATTTTTTAATTGGCCCTCGCACCCCTCAAAATGTGAGTGTATGAGGTCAGTATTAGTACTTATAAATATGACCACGGTGCGATTTTTTTTGGCGTGGCCTATTGCAAAAGTATTTTTCCCATTTGATTAACATGGGAACATCGCTCTTTTTCAATTCAATCTCATTCGGAAGCTTGAAAAATTGCTGGATTCTTACAAGGTCTTGTGAAATATATCAAGTAGATGTCAATGAACGAGTAGCAAAAAAAAATTATTTTTTCATCGAATGCCGGTGAACGAGAATAGTGACGAAGGTTCGAAGTAGTGTTATTTTCAACAATGAATGCTTCAAATGATTAGGAAAAATCTGAGAAAATTCGTGAATAGTTGAAAAAAAAAAAAAAAAAAGAATTTTTTCATTATTTTCAAAATTTTTATAATTTTTTCATGTCTTTATTTGGGGTCTTGTCCCCTGTTTGAAATATCAGAATATCACTGAGGGATTTGTTGATGGTTAGAACAAAAGTAACTCGGTTAACGAAGTAATATTTATTATTAAGTACTGAGGTATTAAGTAGGTCGAATAGGTAAAGTAAATTTTGGAGTCCCTTGTTGTCAGTAAAGAGGATCGTTGAGAAGTGAAGAATATATGATTAAAAAGGAGAGTGGAAGTGAAGGAGATGAAGGTTGACAGGAAAGTGAGTTCGCTATTAGAATAGCATAATGAGGATTGTCAGTAAAGAGGATGATTGTAAGCAAGGTGGGGATAGAGGATTGCTGACCGATGCAGCAGGTCAGCGTGAGAAAGGTAGCGAGCTAGAAAGACAGGGTGTAAGGATATATGATAGTAAGGTTGGAGAGAGGAACGTGGAGTAGAACGTAACAATTTTCAAAATTTTCAAAAATGTCAAAATTTTGAAAAAATTCATTTATGCAACGCAAGCATGTTTTACGCGTTTTTCATGCTCGATTTCGGTACACAAAGTTGGCGTTTTAGAGACAGTTGAGCGGATCTGCGAATGCGCATGCGGACAGTTCACTTTTGACTACTTTTGAGTCCAAGGAGTTAAAAGTGGTCTCTAACGTACGCGCCGTAGCCTTCAAATCGCGTTGTTATGCGTTGCTATGCGTGTATGTCAGTCGACTTTGTGTACCGGATCGAGCATGAACTTGTAAAACATACTTTTGTTGTATAAAATATCGTGTGTACCAAGGAGGCGAAGGTCTTTCACGCCGAGCGTATTTGCAATACTCGTCTTCGACTCGTCTACGACTCGTATTGCAAATATACGCTCGGCGTTAAAAGACCTTCTTTGCCTCCTTGGTATACAATATACTATTATTCCAAATATGCACGTTTAGAGCTCGTAACGCCCTCTGAAAATTTGGATAATGTAGTCGTTTACCGACTGGATTCGAGTTGGTGGGGTTGGGGGTCTCGATTAGATAACTAGTGATGTGAACGCCCCCATTATTGTACTCGAATAGTAGATTAATAGGAATCGGGAAGAAAAACCGTCTGCTTCGCTTGGCAGCTGTTCGAATCGATGTTTTCATACAGATTCGTAGCGTAGGAACGGTGGAAAACGGTAAACGACTACATTATTCAAATTTTCAGAGGGTGTTACGAGCTCTCAACGTGCATGTTTGGAATAAAGTAACGTATGCACCTCGGATCTTACCCAAACCTTCAATCCTCGTATGCTTTTTTACAGGACTAGGAATTAAAGGTTTGGGTGAGATCCTCTGTGCATATTATACTATTCTTTTCCGTTTCTTTTTCTTCCGCTTCTTCCTACAAGTCTACTTATGTTGTGACACATTTCCAAAAAACTGCCGATTTGTCAGAATAAAAACTTTGAGCGTCTCGCAGCATGTGTTCTTGTCATTTCTTTCACAAAAAACAAATTTTCCTCATGTTTTCACAGGAAAAGAAAACTTTGATGAGGCTGTTATGAAGTTGGAGGATAAGTACTGACACCAATGTTATGAATCGGGGTTGGTGAGCTGCTACCTGAAGAATGTACCTAAGTAGAGCTATGACGTTGAGTTCGTTACTCGTTTTTATACCTTAAGGTAACCGGGATCTGGATGATGAGTGACTGATGTGAATAAGTATATTAACTGAATAACTGTTTATTGGTTTACAAGTCATAAAGCTTAAGTGGTAAGTGATTCTGAGTTAGTGATTAAGAGCGAGTCTGAGACTGACTGTCTTCTTCAATGATCTGAATGCAAGTGCTTCTAGCTCGAGTGCGAATGTATAAAAATCGCTACCGATGATCTCAGTAGTTAGATCATCCTTTTCATTGTTCTCCCGGGCATGAGCGCATTGATGCAGGTGCAGTTTTATGGTGCATAGGTAGGGATAGAGTTCTTGGGATGTAAGGGTGAGACTTCCTCTGATTAGAGGTGGCGAGACTGGATAGATGTAGGATGTTGTGTCTTGGGTATTGAGAGTGGTAGAGCATAGAGGAGTATGGAATAGGGTGAAATACGTAACACGCCCATCCTCGGGGGAAAAAAATATTGCTCCTGTGAAGCAGGGGGAAATTTTTTTTTTTTTTTTTTTGTAAAAGTAGAAGTGTGTATAATATTTTTTAGGTTTAGGGTTGTATATTTACGATAGTAAGTATACTAGGTATACTAGGTATACATTCACGTTAGTGAATGTATCTATGTGCATGGATCTACGTTAGTAGATTCATCTACGCGTATATTCGCGCTAGCGAATATACCTGGGTGTATATGTTTACATTAGTCAACATATTTGGGTGTGTATTCACGTTAGAGGATGTGTCAAGGTGTATGATTTGAGTTGAAATTAGAATATAGCTAGGATTACTTATTCGCAATAAGATCGGTTAGTTATAAATGTCTTATGCTGAGTTAGTAAATGGTTTATGTTGAATATACTTATTACAATGGTAAGGTAGGTATACAATCAAATATTTGAATAATGGTTAAGTACATGTATTATTAGCATTGTAGGTATAATAGATGATATATATGAAGTTTTTATTTAATCACAATATTACATTTTCATGAGGTATAGAAAGATGTTTGAGCTGTCTGAGCGTCTTCTATGTTTAGTGAATATGTGTATTACAGTGGTAAAGGTGTATGTTATGATATAGGTAAAATCGCTTATTGGTAATAAAATCGCTTATAAATGTCTTATTCATGTATAAAAGGATGTTTGAGCTGTCTGAGCAGCTTCTATGTTTAGTGTAGTTGGTGTAATTGGTGCACATGTGATGGCTGGAGGATTATTTTGCTCAGTAGAGTCTTGATTTCGGTTAGTGTTTCTGAATCTTTTAAATATTTCAAGTATTCGTTCAGCTGTTGCAAATTTTTGTGCTATATAAACTAGCGATACTGATCCGAATAGGGAGGAAATGTAGTAAAGCATGTTTTCGATACGGTTGTCGTTGTCTGTAGCTCTTTGATTTTGAGTTATTTCGTCTGTTTTTTTTATAATGTCGTCTAAAGTTAGTCCGTTTGAGGATAGATCTTTGGAAGTTAGGAATGGGGTTTTGTTTAGTGTAATTGTTGGAATGAACGGTAGCTCTTTAGGTTCGTCGTAGATTTCTGAAATGTTCAAGTTAAATTTTGGTATGTAGGAATGTGTTTCAATGGTTTGGTAGTATTTGGTTGTGGATAGTGAGATTGTGTGGGAATTTGCTGTGCATTTGTTATTGAGTTTCAGTATTCCAGAATTGTTTAGAGTTATTTGGATTGGTTCTTCGTCTTTGCAAACGATATGCATAATTTCTGGTTTGGTTAGGGAGTAAATCCAAGAGTTTGATGTAGTTAATTCGGTCCAATATACTCCGTCAAAACTCCCGAGTCTGACGTCGCATGTCTTTAAGTCTGTTTCAGTTGGTTGAATGAATAGTCCTACTTCGCAGATAGCGTGGTTGTTTGAATGGAATAGTGGTTGATTCTGTCTACATATGTATGTTTCCAGTGATTGCATGCATTTGTTGAATTTTAGTTCGGTTAGTTTGAAGTATAAACTTCTGTCCCTAGTCACATCCGGAAAAATGACACTGTAAACAGAAGATCTGATATTGATAATTTGAGTAATCTATATGCTCCATTATTCATGTAGTTCTTTGGGTAACGTGAATGGTTATGAACTCGAGTTCTTCTTGATTCAAAAGTTTACCGCCAGACATATCGATTTTCTATCACTCGACAGGCGACATGTTTGTTTTATCGACTGTGTGTCACCTATCGACTCGGAATCGTTAGATCACTTCCTTGCAAACTCACTTCTCCGCTGAGCGCCTACCAACTAACACCTACAAGTGCTAATAGAAGTCTGTTTCGGTAAGGAATGAAATTTCCATTCACGTTATCCAAAATTATCAATCAGCAATCCTATTACTAGGAACTAGTTTGGTTAATTCAAAGACTTTTTGTATCATAATATATTTAGTTTGTTATATATTTATGGATTATTTTCACTTAACCTCAAAAATTATCTCGTTTGACACACCATGTGCAACACGTGGTGTGTGGTTATGTAAAACAGTATAAAATGTTAGTTCTCCAGAACGTTACAGTATTCTAAGTACTTT
This sequence comes from Tenthredo livida, assembly GCA_963992785.1. Taxonomy (NCBI): domain Eukaryota; kingdom Metazoa; phylum Arthropoda; class Insecta; order Hymenoptera; family Tenthredinidae; genus Tenthredo; species Tenthredo livida. Next base: position 29,137,615 of record OZ023064.1, read on the forward strand.
TGTTAATTAATTATTAAATAAGTTTATAATTGTTATTCTGTGCATTCACAGCTCTGAAGATGGTCGACCATGTTTCGACCGAAACGTCAGAAATAAAGTTTCATTCATAAGACTGACCGTCTACACCCGAGAATTCATTACCTCTACTACAACTCCACGGTCAAGAAAAAGTTTCTCTCATGTCCCTAGTTATTGCTATATAGTCGCTATTTGGTTTTATGTATGCGAATTTGTCATCTGTGGTGTCGTAATGTTGTTTTACTGGAATAGGTATTAATCGGTATATGTTGAAGGTGTCGGTATTAAGTAATGGTATTGAGATGATGTAGATGATTTTGTCGTCGATATAAACTATTTCGAGCTTTGAGAGTCTTATTAGTTCTTGTGCATATTCGTTTTCTAGGGGGACTGGAAAATGTTTCATGGGGTTGTGACTTTGTATTTGTTTTATTGTTGACATGATTTGTTCTGGTGTCAGGATTTTAGGGTGGAGTATTCCTTGTCTTGCAAGTAGGATTGCGTCGATTAGATTGTTTAGGTCGAGTTCGTATTCGTTGGTGTATTGGTCGAGTTTTAGAATGTGGTTGAGGAAAACGATATTTCCTGCATTAGTTTTCGTACGTCTGGTCATACTATCGGCTAATTCTTGGAGTTCTATGGTTTTAATTTGTTGGATTTGTTCTGTGAGTACTTGGAGCTCTGCTCTGTGTTCTCCCAAGGTAGATTTTATAATGTGTGTTTGTTCTTTTAACAGGGAGGCTAGGTGGTTAGTGTTTGTATAGAGTTTTTCGATTTCTGCGTTATAATGTTCCGCATCTTCTGAATCTAAGGTTCCGAATAGCGACTTGCTTATTTTACTTATAAAGTCAAAAGGAGCTGACCTTTTAGGTCTGTAATTGAGATATTTTTCAAGATATTGTTTTATGTTTGTCTCGTCGTGTTGGCCTATAAGGGTGCCTATTTGGTTTTGTTGTTCTGAAATTATTGATATTCGGTTTTGAAGCATTTCTATGTGTCCATGCATTGTGCATCTGTCTGTGTAAGAATCGCATTTTTGTGTTATTATTTGTAAGTAGTCTTTGAGTTGTTCGAATTTTTTGTTTAGTGTGTCTAAGTCAATAAAGTTTATTAGTTTCCATTCGTCATTGTAAGTTTTAAGGTTCTGTACATACTCATAGTAGATGCCTGGGTTATCTTTGAATGACGTTATGTCGTATAGGGAGTCCGTTATATCCGGTGTTGCAAGTGCGGTTCTGAAAATGTATTGGTACTGTGTTAGTGTGTTGGGATGCTGACTTTAGCATATTTGTTTTATTGTTGTTGGAAGTGATTAAATATTTGGCTCTGCGATCGGTTATGAGTTCAGTAGTGGATTGTATTTGCAGCGAACAGGTTGCGGTTATACGAAATTTTATTTGTTTTTCTTTGAAATGGCTGGTGCCGCGTTTGGGGATGCTTGGTTTGGGGGTATGGCGAATCTGGAAGGAGGTGGGTGTTTTGTCATATTTTAATATTGATTATCGTGATTTTGTCGGGGTTATTTCGTTATTCTACGTTTATTGTTATAGTGTTAAAAGCGGAGCTCGAGGTAACTGGTGTGAGTCCACGCCTGTGGTCTATTGTAAAGGAGCTGAGGGTTCCATTTTACAATACATGGGATGAGCGTATGGCTCACTTAATTGAGGCTTGGAGATACAGTGGTGCATGCAGAAATTTCAAGGGGTGGTTGCAGGAGGATTCTGGAGAGAAGATTTGCGGAAGATGCTTTGTCTGGCGGACTCACATGAGTTCGGCTTATATTGAAGTACAATCTCATCGGTGGGCCGTGCATGCTGTTGTGATTGACTTTTGTGCAAAGTGTCATCGGGTTTTGGAAGATGTAATAAGGGGAGGGTGTGGGGGGTGTAGAGTGGATTTCGAATTGTACTTATTGGCAGAGCGACATGTATTTTATCCGAACGATACCATGGTCGAAATTGTTGGTTAGGGTTAATGTTACTCTATATTATTTTAGGGGGGTCGTGTTATTTAATAAATTTCCTCCTTATTACGTATATTTTTGAGTTTATGTGTTGGGTTATAGTTTTAGTTAATTATTTATGTAGCTAGTTTTATTTTATTTATGTGTACGATTTTTGTTCTGTGGTCGTTAATTTCGATTTCCGCGTTAATGTCGTTAATTATACGAATTATTTTATAAGGACCTTTATAGTGATCGTCTAATTTCTTTTTAGTTTCATTTATTAAGTAGACATATTGACCTGGTTGAAAAATGTGTGCGTTTATGTGTTTATCGTATCTTATTTTTGATTTTGATTTCGCGTTATTAAGATTTTTTGTTGCGTCTTGTCTAGTTTCTTTCAAGCGAGTTATTATTTCTTGTAAGTATTCTTCGTATTTGTTAGAAATGTGTTTGTCTGAACGTATGTTTGATAATTGACGTGCGAGTGTTCCGAATATTAGTTCGTGTGGCGTGTAACCGGTGCCTTCGTGTACCGATGTGTTATATGAGAATATCGCGTATCGGATCCACTTGTCCCAGTTATTTTTATTATTGATATAGTGCTTTAAGTACTCGATTAAGACCTGATGGCTGCGTTCGAGGGAACCGTTGGATTGAGGATGGTAAGCTGTGGTTTTTATGTGTTTAATTCGGAAGATTTTAGCTAATTGTTTCATAACAGGACTGAGGAAATTTGGGCCTTGATCTGTTAAGATTGATTCAGGCGCTCCGTAGCGGCAAATGAAATTTTCTGTGAATGCTTTAGCGATTGTTATTGCCGTCTGGTTTTTTAGCGGTATTGCCTCTAAATATTTAGTTAGATTATCTTGAATTGTAAGCAAGTATTTATTTTGTGAATTTGAGGTTGGTAAGGGACCGACAATGTCTAAGGATACTTTTTCAAAAGCGGTCGTTGGCGTATCTGTTATTACCATCGGGAGTTTAACTTTATTTCTCACGAGTTTTCGTCTTTGACAGCTTTCGCATGATTTTATAAATTTTTCTTTATCGGTTTTCATACTTGGCCAGAAGTATATTGCTCGGATTCGCTTAAAAGTTTTAGTTATTCCTTTATGGCCAGCTATTACGGATTCATGGTTTTCGCGAATTATATCTTGAATTATTTCAGGTTTAGGAACGTTGATCTCGTTTAAGCAAATGTTAACTGTGATATCTGTGTAGGTAAAGACTTTTCTGAGGGTGTTTTTTATTGCGAACCAATTTAATTTGTCAAATCCGCTTCCTAATTTGGAAATTGAAAAAGATTTTATGTGTTTTGTTTGTAGTTTGTCGCGAAGGATAATTAGTGTGTTATATATTCCATCTATTGTTGATTTTTGGTAGTATTTCTTTTGTGTTACCAGGCTGAATATAAATTTCTTATTATTTGGTGTTATGATCACGCTATTTATTTCAGGATTTTGAGATTTTAGAAAATTTATATCTAGACTTCCGATGTCGATTAATTGTTTAGCAACTCCTTTTCTTATGACGCAATCGGCTGACATGCAGTGTACGTAGTTATCTTTTCTCATGAGAATATCGTCGTTTGTTTCTTTTATATTGGTTGCTATTGGTGGCGGGTCGGTGTTACTGAAATGTGGAATTGGATTTTTAGGTGGGTTTTCTCGTAATATAGGATTTTGAAATGGTGGGTTTTGTTCTGGTATCGGATTTTGAGGTAGTAGATTTAGAGGTGGATTTTGTTGTTCTTCGTCTAGATTGGTTTCTTCGATATTATGTAACTGTTGGTTTTCGTTAAATGGGGGCACATTATTTTCGGTGATATTGTTCGTATAGTTATTCTCGAGGTTTGTCGGTACGTCTGAGTTGTCAAGTTGCATGGGATTCTCGTTATTTGAGTTTGAGTTTATAATGTTATCTTCTGGATTTTGTACAGTTATTGGGATTGGTTTGAAATCGCAAATAGTTATTTTTATATGAGAATTTTGGAAAATGAAATAAATCATTGATCGAACGGTTTTCCAGTTAAGTTTGTCTAGTCCGCAACCGATTTTTGGGATTGATATTGACTGTACGTTTTCTAATTCTAATTGTCGTCTGAGTTTACATAAAATTTCGTACATAGTTTTATACGTTGGCTTGCCGTTGAATTCAGCTTTAGTGATAAGATTATATACTTTGATATTATTGTACGGTGTTACTATGATGTCACCTACTTGGGGGCTCTTTGATTCTAACACGTCGCGATTTATAATGTTGCGTTCAATCATTTCTTGTGCTATACCTTGTCCGATTAAGCAGTCGGCTGGAATGCAATGTGCTATATTGTCGTCTTGTGTAAATAGGTCTTCAGTTGTTTCTATTATGAGTTCGTTTGTCGGGTCTGGTAAAATTTTTAGGAGTTCTCGAAATTGTTTATAGGATGGTTTATGATAGATTGATTTAGTGATTGGAGGACTATTGTATTGCGGTGGAATGGTAATTTTGGGTATTGTTACTTGTTCTCCTCTGATAGTGTCTGAGTATAGTTTTCTGGAATAAGGTTTAGGAATCTGTTGTTTACTGGAAGTCGGAAGTATTTCTTTACAAGGAGGATCTTTGGAATTCGATGTCCATGATTCGTTGGAGGTAGGAAGTTTTTGTTTGTAGTAAGGCGTTCTAGGGTTTGGGGTTCCCGATCCGTTGGAGGTAGGGAGTTTTTGTTTATAGTAAGGCATGTGGTCGTCGCCCGACGATGAGGAAGTAGGTAGTGGTGAGGGGGGTTTAGGCTTTCTTGGTCGTAGTTTGTATTTGTGTGCGTGTGTTGGGGATTGCGCGCTTTTACGTTCGCTGTACCTTGTTTGATTTTCATGTGTCTCACTTGGATCTGAATCACCGATAAGCTGGTTTGAGATATGGTTTGAATGGCGGTTTTGTTTTTGATTATTTGCAAATGAAGTTGGTGCCGAAGTGTTTATGGGTTTACGTGATTTTTTATTTACGGGTAGATTGTCTGGAGAGATATCAGTATATGTAGCGTTTCGTTTTTGGTCGATTCTTTTAGATAGTGGTAAGTCGTCGACAGACATGTCAGTAGGTGAGTCAATTGTCATTGGTCTAACAGATTTTGAAACATTGATAGGATTTTTTGGCATTGGAAAACTGTCTGTTGTATCGCCTGTGGATGGATCTTGCATCGAGTTATCTGAGGGGCTGTCCATTTCTGTATCGGTTAGTGAATTGATTTCTATATCTTCTTCTAGTGGGTCGGGGTAAATTAATTTTTTTGTAGGTATTTGATCGTCTGTAGACCTTTCGGTTAATGAATAGTTTGTCAAAGGTATATTTTGAAAATGTATTGTTTCTTTTATTGTTGGTAAGCAATCCATGGGAATTTGGTTGGGTGCGTCTTTTTCAGTTTCTGAGTCGACGTCGTCTTTGTATTTCTTTATAGGAGCGGGATTTGGTGAGTCATCTGTACTTTGTCGCGCGCAGGTTGGGAATTGATGAGCTTCTGTCTTATGTTTTGCGCTTGGTTTTGATATGCTATCTGAACTAGGGTTTCGGTTACGTTTCGCATTTATTGGTGATAATTTATCGGTTTCTACGGGTGGATTGCGCGATAATGCATCTGCGTTACAATTGATTTGACCTTTCTTGTATACGACGTTATAGTCGTATTCTTCGAGTTTAAATCTCCATCTGAGTAATCGCGAGGTTGGATCTTTTACGCTGCTGACCCAGACAAGAGGTTTGTGATCGGTAACGAGTGTGAATTTATGTCCGTATAGATAAGGTCTGAAATGATGTACTGAATATACGATTGCTAGTAGTTCTTTCTCGATTACAGAGTAATTTAGTTCTGCTTTGTTAAGTGTGCGTGAGGTATAAGCTATCGGTAGGTCTTCTCCTATTTCGCTTTGGCTGAGTACGGCGCCAATCGCGTATTTAGATGCGTCAGTTGTTAGTATGAATGGTTGATCGAATTCAGGATATTGTAGTATAGGAGATGTGCATATCGAGTCTCGTAAAGTTTCGAAAGCCATTTGGTGTTCAGATGTCCAAAGGAATTTAACGTCTTTTTTCAATAGTGTAGTTAGTGGTCTGGATATTTTTGAAAAGTTTTCGATAAAGCGTCTATAATAACCGATTAGACCGAGAAATTGTTTGATCTGTATAACTGTTTTAGCAACTGGATATGCTTTAACTGCTGTTATTTTCTTTGGGTCTGGTTTTACACCGTTTTCTGTAATGATATGACCTAAATAAGCAACTTCTTTTCTTAGGAATTCGCATTTGGCTACTTGTAAACTCAAATTTGCTGATCGTAGTCGATTAGCTAGTTTTCTGAATTTAATTTCATGTTCTTCAAGAGAGTGTGCATAGATAACGATGTCGTCTAAATATACGAATGCTATGTTTCCTTCTAAACCCGATAAAACTTGGTCCATTAATCTTTGGAATGTTGCAGGAGCGTTCGTAAGTCCGTATGGCATGTTATTGAATTCGTAATGGCCATGGGGGGTTGAAAATGCTGTTTTGTGAGAGTCAGTTGGGTCCATAGGAATTTGGTGGAAACCTGAAGCAAGGTCAAAAGTCGAGAAATATTTCGCATTGTATTAGAATAAAAAAGGCTTTGCCGATACAGGACTGTAATGTGTTGCCACCCATAGGGGTATAGTAGAAAGAGATTCAAATATGTCACTTGTCTCACCTTTCTTCTTTTGTTATTATTCGTTGCTAAGCCTGGCTTCAGTTCGTTATCGTTCACTATTATAATATCTTAATATATTATGGATAATAAAGAAGTTCTTAAGAGTTAACTTGTGTTATAATCTATCTGGTACAGTTACCAGTATTCCCCCGCTAATTTACTCCAATAGGTTGTGGGCCCAGGGCACGCTTCCACTGCGCTTAGAAGCTCTGTTAATAAATTAAAGCGGGGAGTAATAAAGAGGGCTTAGAAGAATTCAGAAGGTTAGTAAATCTCAATATTTTCTGTTGAAATGGACATAGGAAGAGGCGTAGTAAATGTCCCGATAACTACAAGAAATTAGAGGTAAAATAGAGTTGAAAATATGGAGTATTAGAGGCATATGATAAATATTGTGAATTTCTCGTCATTTATTGAAAATCGTCTGATTGTCTTGGCGATGTAAACAAAAGACTGAGGCGCTGTTTCTTTTATATGCAGAAAATGAAATATAATTTTATTTTCGGTTATAAAATTTTCTTTAAGAGTTAGAGGAATTCTGTTGAGGTTTTTCGTTTTTTTTTTTTTTTTTCGACTAAAAATGAAGATAAAAATCCCATAAGAAAACGAATAAGATTCCAGGGCAGTTCTTGGGTAAAAACTTGCAGTGCGGTATAGCCCATTAGCTGACTAGGGGAAATGAAGATCTCCGTACGCGCCGTGTACGTGTGCGTGATCAACCGATTTTGACAGATTTCATTGCCGTGCGTGAATTCATATCTCATTACATGGTGTGCACGTGCATGTGAGTGATGCGGAGGGACTCAGCTTCCTGTTTCAAGTCATTTTTAATTGCTGTGCATTAATTTTGGCTTAGAAGCACGAAACGAAATATTGTTCACAATACGTATAAACATCATTGTGATTAGAGGCATATATTACCGGGTACTAGATGTAATTTAAAGAGAATATTAGAGATCTTAAAAATTAATTCAAACAAATGTTCGTTTCAAAATCCTGGAATAGATGGCAGAAGAGAGTTCGGATGATGAATATGAGAGGAGTAATATTCCTTACATGGTGAATTACGAGAGTGATGAGGATATAATAAAGAGTTATGACGATGAATATCATGTAAAGAGTATGGAAAAAGAAAAAGATTCATCTGAAGAAATAAAAGAGGCTGGGATAACTCAGTATAAATATTTAGAGGAATTAGATTTAATTAATAAGAGTAAGAGGATTTTCTTTAATATCATTACACACATTTTCTCCGAATTCTCTCATACACATCTGCTTAGTTTGTATAGTTTTTACGAATGGGAGTATATATATATAGTGCTGTGAAATCTAGATTTTGAGGAAAAATTAGATGGTCAGGCCTGACAATATTTAAATTTTTAAAAGAGGCCCAGGTAATAATTTTGGAGTTTTATATTCACAGCAGTAATGAAGAGTCTAGATGAGGATAAAGAGAGTAAAGAGAAAAAGAAGAAACCAGTTATTGAAGAGGACACAGTATACAAGCCTATAACTGAGAATATGATGAAAAATTTGCTTCATCAAACACAATCAAAACAGCATGATAGACAGGTCGAAAAGAATGAGACAGTGTCTAAGACATTATTCAATACAGTAACTCAATTGGCTAAAATCATGGAAGGAGTTCAAAAAATGGTTACAACACTGGCTGACGTCTCGAGGAATAATGTAGAAGCAGAGAAACTTAGACTCCAATATTTAGAGGCCAACAAAAATATACAAATAACCAAAGAGTTAGAAAAGTCAAACCCTAATCATTCTTACGAACCATTGGAAGATAAGAATAAGAAAAGAAAATCGGAGAACTCTATTGAAACCATAAACACCAAAAAGAGGTCAGAAAAGATTGAACAAATCAATTTAAATAAAGATGTCGAATTGTTGAAGAAAGTTGTTGGGAATGAATTTCTCCATAACAAAATAAACATCAAGAGAGAGTATCGATTGACACAAAAATCAAACTTTGATCTTTGGATGGATTACCTAAAATCTGACTTGACAAGTAATGACTTATTAGATGTAATAGATTCCGGAATACCAGGTCCAGACAACATTTCAGAAATAATTTCAATAAAAAGAAAGAACTTAGTGAGAGATATAATAATCAATCACTTAGATGAAAATTATCACAAGAAAATTCTGAACGAATCGGATCCGAGAGATATTTTAAAGAAATTGAGAGGTCATAGAAAATGTGAAATAAATGTTACACATACGTCGGTGAGAGCAGGACTCTATCAAACCAAGATGAGAAAAGATGAAAAGGTTAATGATTTTTGTGAAAGATTCGACTCAATCATAAGAGAATATGAAGGATGTGAAGACGCAGTACCTCTGACAGATCAAGAAAAGCGATCTTCGTTCTACCAAGCTGTGACAGCTATAAATTCTGAACTGAGAAATGCAGATCTGATCAGGAGACAAACAACATCTAAAGAGATGAATTTAGAGGAAATAAAGAGTTTTATCTTACAACTAGAGGCAGAAAAGAAGAACGATATTAAAGAAGAGCCTAAGGCTCAAAGAGCATTCTCAAAACAGACATCAACTTCAGAGAATCGTTGTCACAGGTGCAACAAATCAGGACATTGGGCTAAAGAGTGTAATTTGAATGGTACAGACAAGTGGTTCTGTTATTATTGTCAAGAAATCAAAAATCATAAGGGTATTGACTGTCCACAAGCGGGTGCTAAATTCAGAGGAAGGAAATATGATAATAAACCTCGTTATAAAAGTAACTTTAATAAGAGTAATAAATACAAAAACTCAAATGATTCCAATCATAAGAGTGAAAATAAGAACAAGAATGATCAGAAAGGGTTCGAAAGAGTTGACAACAGAGGTAGAGTGAATAAATTACGAAACACAAACCAAGGAAATGCTAGAAGGACAACTGGAGGTAAAGATAAAGATCAACAGGAATCAGGTGAGTCTGACACTGATACAATAAAGTCTGTAAATTTCATAGCAGATTCAGGTGCAACTGATCATATTGTTGACAATAATATAACATTGAGACACTTTAAGAGATGTGAAAATGAGGTTATTAAGAGTGCTAATAAGAAAGACATAGCAGATATACTGATAGATGGCAAAGGGGATCTTGTATTGGTTCCAAGTTTACCCGAAAATAGAGTTATAAAATTAACAAACGTAATAGCAGCTAGAGATATCTCAGATAATTTATTATCTCTCAGAAAATTAGCAGACACAGGACTTAGCATATATTTAGATGATGAAATACTTAGAGTTTACAATAAGGTCACTGACGAGACAATTTTAAGAGGAACTTATGAAAAACCAAACTGGATAATAAACCTCAGAATTAAAGAGGACAGTGGCAACAATAAAGAAAACTTAGAGGTAACGAAACACAGTTGTAGAAGAATGATAGCATTAGAGGATGAGCTTCCAGGGCAATCACAGACAAGCATTGAAAATAATGATTTGAAAAGTTCGGAGGGAGAAGCTGAAGAGTTCGAAAATGATAATTCTGTGATTGGGAGGGAGAACAAAGAAAAGCTCATAGATTGTCTAGCCATAACAGAATGGGATAATAACTCAATGTCTAAAGAAACGATTAATATAGACAATTTAGAAACAGTTAAGAATATGGAAGAAAAATTCAAGATAAATCTATTCGAGAATAAACCACAAAAGTTTAAAAAATTAGACGAGGCTATGCTATGGCATTTTAGATTAGGACATGCATCGTTGAATTATTTAAAGAAATTACAGAAAACAGTTAAGAGCTTAGAAAAGGTAAAATTCGACGAGTTCATCTTAGAGTGTGAAGTCTGTGTGATGGCAAAAATGGAAAAACTACCATTTAGAGAGACAAGAACTAGAGCTGAGAGGTCACTCCAAGTAATACACACTGATACGATGGGTCCAATAAAACCTACCTCATATCCAGGACAGAAAAGATTTATTAATGTATTCGTAGATGACTATTCCAGACTAGCTAGAGCATACACGTTGAAGACAAAAGATGAATCAGGTAAAGCGTTAGAGGAATTCTTGATTTCAACTCGAAATCTATTAGGAAAAAATGAAAAGGTATGCTATGTGAAGTCAGATCAGGGCACTGAGTTCACAGGAAAGAAATTCATGGAAATTCTACAACAAGAAAAAATAGAGATTAAATTAACACCGCCATGTACACCTGAACACAATGGTGTAGCGGAGAGATTTAATGCAACAATCCAGAGGAAGGTTAGAGCATACATGTTCGATTCAGGATTACCGAAGAGTATGTGGGAGCTTGCTGTTGATGCTGCAGTACACGCATACAACAGGACTCCTCATAAATCCATTGATTTCGAAAGCCCATTGAAGAAATTTGCACCAAATGAGAATTGTCACTTCGATAAAATAAAGAGGTTTGGCTGTATAGGGTATATAAAAATACCAAAGCCTAATTCGAAGTTTGATGAGCGAGCAATTAAAGCAGTATTGGTGGGCTACAAAACTACTGGGTATCTACTGTGGCATCCCAGTTCACGAAAATTTCTAGAGTCTAGGCATGTCAAATTTAATGAGAAACTTGTATATAAAGATGTATACAAAAGAGAGAAAGAAGAAAACACACTAGAATCAAAAGAAGATGAAGAGGAAAACGACTGGAATTGGATGAAAGAGTTTCAAGAGGAAAGACAAGAAGAGACGAAAGAAGTCAGAGTGGAACCCCGGAAAAGAGGTAGACCACGAAAATCGAATGAAGAGAAAAATAATCGAAAGAATGTTAAAAAAGAGGAGAAGAACAATACTTTAACAAGACGAAGTCAGAGAAAACTAGAAGTTGAAAAACATAGTAAGAGTCTATACCTAGGAAAATTAATTGAAGATACCAGTTACACTAGAGAATCAGCAGACGCACAGAATGTGACGATGGAAGATAATTTAGAGAAACAAATGAGACAAAAAGAACTAATACACTGTTTCATAGCAAAATTAAATAAAGATCCGACTACGTATAAAGAGGCAATAATGAGTACTGAAAAAGAGTATTGGAAAACTGCAGTAAGGGAAGAGATTGATTCAATGAACTCTAATGCTGTATGGACGTTGGTGGATAGACCAAGAGCAATGTCTGACGGAAAAAGGGCAAACATCATCGATTCAAAATGGGTGTTTAAGAAAAAGCTAGAGGCTGATGAATCGACAAGATACAAAGCCAGATTAGTGATTAGAGGTTTTAAAGACATTAATATCTATGATTTAAGAGAAACATATGCACCAGTTTCGAGACTGCCGGTCGTTCGATCTCTACTTGCTATAATAAACAAATACGATTTGTATGCGTGTCAATTAGATGTAAAGACCGCATTTTTAAATGGCATTTTAGACGAAGACATCTACATGGAAATTCCCGATGGATTAGAAGTAGATGAGAATACAAAAAGTAGTAAGGTATGCAAATTGAAGAAAGCACTTTACGGTCTCAAAATTAGTCCAAAGAAATGGAACAAGAGGTTTTCGGAAGAAGTATCAAAAATTGGACTAGAAAATGACCTGCATGAACCCTATTTGTTTACCTGGAGGAAAGGTGGGAAGATGGCAGTTCTATTACTTTACGTAGACGACATCTTGCTGGCTGGCAACGATGAAGAAAAATTAGATGAAATTAAAACACACTTGAGTAAAGTATTCGAGATGAAAAATCTAGGGGAACCAAAGAGTTTTCTAGGGATGGAGATAGAAAGAAATAGAGAAGAAAAATATATAACAATTAGACAACCGAGATACACAGAGAGCATATTAGAGAAATTCCACATGAAAGATTGCAATCCTCAGAGTACACCTATGGTGACTAGACAAGTGAGTAACAGAAATAAGAGGAGAAAATTAGAGGATCCAGAAAATGAGAGAGATGATAAAACCAAAAAGGTACCATATAGAGAGGCTATCGGAAGCCTGATGTATTTGGCTAACGCAACGCGTCCCGATATATCGTTTGCTGTTAATTACCTAGCGAGAAAACAAGTAGAGCCATCTGAAGATGACTGGATGGATGTAAAGAGGATATTTAGATACCTGAAGAGCACTGTCAACTCAGGACTGAAATTCGAAGCAGAAACTGAGCAATTAGAGGCATTCACAGATGCAAGTTTCAGAGATCATGAAGATTCAACATCCACGTCAGGATATATAATCAGATTATTTGGTGATATTGTAGCTTGGAGGAGTCATAAGCAGACAAGTGTAACTCTCTCGACTTGTCAAGCTGAATATTTAGCCATGAGTGAAACATGTACCGAAATAATATCACTCGATGAGGCCATTAGACATGTAATCGGTAAAACACTGTATCCTGTAATAATCTGGTGCGATAATAGAGCTGCAGGCGATTGTACGAAAAGAGATGGAAGTCATAAGCTCAAGATGTTCGATGATAGTTTAGAGAAAATTCAGGAAAGTCTTAGAAAAAGAGAACAGAATGGCACTAGAAAGCATATGGCAGAGAGTCATGGGGACTATATCAAAGAATGTGTCAATCAGAATAAAATGATAATCGAATGGATAGCTACCAAAGAGAATCTAGCTGATTGTATGACAAAACCCTTACCATTAGCTGCACACAAATACCTAAGAGACAGAATGATGATTTAGAGGCTTTAAAGTAAAATCCAAGAATTATAAGCTTCAATACTTAATCATTTATCTTGATTTCAGAGAAAACTTAGAATAAAGAGACGGCAAGAAATAATCACCCAGATTCAGAGACAGCAGCCACTTTATTCCAGGACTGGGTCAAAACAGTGCTAATATTATATTTTCAATCATATTTCTGTATTGTATCAAACTAGAATTCCAAATCGACAAAGGGAGGGAGTATTAGAATAAAAAAGGCTTTGCCGATACAGGACTGTAATGTGTCGCCACCCATAGGGGTATAGTAGTAAGAGATTCAAATATGTCACTTGTCTCACCTTTCTTCTTTTGTTATTATTCGTTGCTAAGCCTGGCTTCAGTTCGTTATCGTTCACTATACTATCTTAATATATTATGGATAATAAAGAAGTTCTTAAGAGTTAACTTGTGTTATAATCTATCTGGTACAGTTACCAGTATTCCCCCGCTAATTTACTCCAATACATTGCCTAGTTGGTCGAGTATGTCGTTAATGTTTGGTAGGGGGTATGCGTCACCTATGGTCGTTTCGTTGAGTTTCCTGAAATCTATGACCATTTTCCATTTTCTTTTGCCTTCTGCGTCTGGTTTTTTGGGTACAACCCAAACGGGGGAATTATAGGGTGAGGATGATGGTTTGATGATATTTTGGTCTAATAATTCGGAAACTTGTTTCTGTATCTCGTCTTTGTGGACAGTAGGGTATCGGTATTGTTTTACGTTAATTGGATTATCGTCTGTCGTTGGGATTGAATGTTTAGCTAAGGATGTGTTTGATAGTGTATCGCCTGGTAAAAAAAATAGGTGGTTGAATTCTGTTGTGAGAGCGAGTATAGATTCTTTTTCTTCATCGTTAAGATGGTTTAGGTGCATTGAGTTTTCAAGGACCGTTAATCTTTCGGAACGATTGTTATTATTATTATCGACGGGTGTATTGGTTTCGATCGCGTCGTTTATTGTCAGCACGTTTGGATTAGTTTGTGTATTTTGATTTTGATTGTTAGATTTGATATCGTAGATTTGAATTGAGATGTTCGTGTTGTTGAAAGTTGAGGTTAATAATTGCAAGATTTTGTCCCATTTCTGGCTGCCTAGTTCATTGGATAGGTCGGGAATTGAGATTGATTTTGTGTTATTTGATTTTAGATGTTTTTTTAGAGAATTGAGCGTTTTAGTAACGATTGTATCATCTATGTCACTGGAATAAGTTTCCATGATAATTAAGTGGTATATAACTTGCGAGCTGTTAGGGAGTGTGTCTTTTATGATATATCCGATTATATCATTTTTCGCGTAAGCAATTAGCTCGTACTCATTTAAATCTAAAGCTTTTAGTAATTCAACTGAGATTCCTCGTAATATTTGAATTTTTTGTGGTATGAAATGAAGGATTGTGCCTGAACATTTTCGTATATCACCGTTAATTTTTGAAATTTGTACAGTACCAGATTGGTTTATGGAACTTTTGGGATCGAGTGTACTCAGAGGTTCGTTGACAGGTTCTAGGGTTACCGTCGGCACGCTTATTTCAACAGCTGATTCGTTTGAGTTTATCGCGAGTATACATGCTTGACCGTTACTGTTTGTAACTAATGCTTTACCGCAGTGAATATTGGGACCTAAATTAATCGTATCTACATAGCCTTCGTTGATTTCTGAATTTGAGACTTTAAGAGGAATTACTTGAGCGGTGGGGCCTGGTATTATAATGAGAGTTGGGATGTGCGGTTTGTGTTTTGGGAGTTTGAAGGGAATTACAGTATGTGTCAAAGTTAATGTATTATTTTCATAGGAGATGGTAGCTTTTTCTTTATATAACAAGGGTTGTCCAATAATACCGTCTTGAACTATTGGGAAATCTTCGCGGACGACGTGAAATGTGTGTTCTCTATTGTTAATTTTTAATTTAGTTTCCGCTAAAGTATTAGTAAATCCGTCTGTTATTCCTGTCATTTTCCGTATTTTGGTTCTGTCACATTCGGTTTCTTCTTTTAGGGAATTGATTTTAATGATGTTCAAATCCGCACCGGTGTCTATTATAAATTTAGATTTCGTTTTCAATTCTTTTGTATCGATTTCGGCAACTGGCAATAGTCCGTGTATTGCTTCTGATTCTGTTTCGAGGACGTGATTTATTGTGTTATTAAACGCGGCTGAGCTTGTGTTGGGTCCGTCGGCACGTTCTCCCGGCGGACTGAGTTCGAGTTTAAAGGACTCTGATTTTGTTGTCTCTGTGTGTTATTATAGGCGCGTTTTCGGCAATTTTCAATTGTGTGACCTTGACGTTTGCAATAGTTACAAGATATGGAAGAATATTGCGTATTTTGTTGATTTGACTGTTGTGGTTGGTTAGGTTGTTGATTTGACTGTTGGGGTTGGTTTAGTTGTTGATCTGACTGTTGGGGTTGGTTTTGGGACTGCTGTTGTTGGGTATTGTCGGCACGTTGTCTGCAATTTTCTACTGTATGTCCTTGGCGTTTGCAATAGTTACAAAATGTTGGAGGATATTGTGTGTTTGGTTGATTAGGTGGTCGTCTGTTTGGAGGTTGTGTCAGGTTATTGCGGTCGCGCTGTCTACAATTACCTATAATATGGCCCTGGCGTTTACAATAGTTACAAAAATTTGAAAGGTTTTGTTAATTAGGCTGTCGGGGTTGGTTATTGTCTTGTGTATTTCGAGCGTTGCGATTTAGAAATTCTTGCTCTTCTGTTAGAGCTGTTTCAATAGCTTCTGCTAAAGTATTTGGGTGTGAACCAGCTACTCTAAATTCAATTTCCGGAATCAAGCCTCTAACAAAGCATTTGAGTACATTGGTTTGGATTGCTGTTATCATGCCAGCAGCATCATCTGTGCTTGAGTTGTTAATAGCCTGTGTTGTGTTATGTAATATGTCTTCGACCCTCGCGCTATAATCTAAAACACGTTGGTCGCTTCTTTGTTTGACATTATTCAACTCTGCTTGCCATTCAAAAATTGATTTTTTTGGTAAGAAAGCTCGTTTTAAGACTGTTAGGATTTCGTCAATACTATTATATTCTTTGCATCCTAGGTAGGATTCAGCTGTCCCATAGATTTTAGTTCTAATCATTCGTGTTAGGACTGGACGTTGAGCTGGTTTAACGAGAGGTTTTGCATTCTCACAGCTTCTTATGAAGTTATTTATATTTAAGTTTTTCCCATTAAAGTAGGGGATTGTATCTAATATGTCTTTAAGAGACCAGTATGAGGTTTCTGTTTCGTTTTCGGGTGGAGTAGGCATTTTGCGAGTTTGTGAGTTAGATTATTTCGTTTGAGATATGTGTATGTGCTTATTATAATTATAGATAACTTACAAGCCGATGATGAGGATTATGAAAATTTTCATTCTAATACGGATCTGAGTTGATTTTGGAGATGAAGTTGTTGTATTGGACTGTGTCAGATGTCGGATGTCGAGAAGTCGTCGAGAACAGTATAGATGTCACGGTCCAGGAAACTGGATTCTGTTGTAGCGAGATTGCTAATCGTTGGATTCAGGTGAATCTTTGTGGGGCTAGGTGCCTTTGGGGATGTAGTCGAACTTCTTTTCTTGTAGCAACTTTGATTTTATTGCTGAGTTTTCTGTGATTTTGTAGAAGTAGTTGAAGAACTTTGTATCATGTTCACACTTTGATATCTTGTAGATTTGGTAGATTTAGTACATTTAGTAGATTTTGTTGATTTAGTGATTTCGTAGATTTTGTGATTTAGTAGATTTCGTTTATTTCGTTCTTTATGACTTGTCACAAAGGTTGAGAGTGTGGCGGATTTTCCACGAAGAGTTGCACGTTCAGAAATTAGTAATCACTAATATCACGTATATGTAAAGATGTAGAATTCACTTATTTTGTCACTGTATATTCCGGTAAATGAGGTAGTTCCGCTGCCACCATTGTTATGAAGTTGGAGGATAGGTACTGATACCAATGTTATGAATCGGGGTTGGTGAGCTGCTACCTGAAGAATGTACCTAAGTAGAGCTATGACGTTGAGTTCGTTACTCGTTTTTATACCTTAAGGTAACCGGGATCTGGATGATGAGTGACTGATGTGAATAAGTATATTAACTGAATAACTGTTTATTGGTTTACAAGTCATAAAGCTTAAGTGGTAAGTGATTCTGAGTTAGTGATTAAGAGCGAGTCTGAGACTGACTGTCTTCTTCAATGATCTGAATGCAAGTGCTTCTAGCTCGAGTGCGAATGTATAAAAATGGCTACCGATGATCTCAGTAGTGAGATCATCCTTTTCATTGTTCTCCCGGGCATGAGCGCATTGATGCAGGTGCAGTTTTATGGTGCATAGGTAGGGATAGAGTTCTTGGGATGTAAGGGTGAACTTCCTCTGATTAGAGGTGGCGATACTGGATAGATGTAGGATGTTGTGTCTTGGGTATTGAGAGTGGTAGAGCATAGAGGAGTATGGAATAGGGTGGAATACGTAACAAGGCGCTTGAAAAAATTTGATTTTCAACGACCACCCTGATGCATGTGGTTTACAAATTGGGTTTTTAATTATTTTTCTTAGATGAACGATCGTTTTATTCCTATTTTTCTTATTATTCATTTACATTGAAAATGAAGAACAATTCGAAGAAATAATATGTTTTTCTCGAAAAAGCTTAGGTTTATAAAAATAAATCAATCCAATCCAAATTTTCTACACGAACTAGAAATCGACAGAGAGCAATTGATACTTAAGTTAAGGGGGTATCCACACCTTTGAATGGGTTAAAATTCTGGAAAAGATATTAATGTTTTACAGCGAATTTGAGAGTCAGATCAAATCCAAAAAGATCATAAAGTTTGGGAAGGGTTTGACCCTCATTATCCATGACTAACATTCAATATTACTTCGAGTCCAATAGTAGTTACGCTCCATATAGAAAAATACCAAATTACTCGGTTGTCGTAAAGAATCAGGAGTATCGTTGGACCAATTCTGGAGTTTTTGATCTTCAAGTGTTCAGAAGAGCTGCCTCTATCAGATGAACTGACAACTTTTTGACATCGCAAAAATTGCCTGACTCGCTTAGTTTTTACTGAAATTTTTCTGATTCTTCAATTTTTTTTCTATATTGTTTCTATTATCTCAACCAAAAATAGTGATATCAGAAAGTTGTCAGTTCATCTGATAGAGGTTTGGGTTCTACAAATTTGAAAACCACAAACTCCAGAATCGGTCCAACGATGCTCCTGATTCTTTACGACAACCGTTCAAAATATTCATCCTCCAGAAATCAACTTTCAAACTTTTTTATTTCAATTTTTTTTTTATTTCCTATTTTTCCCAGAGAGGAAAATTTAGTTACAGAAAATCAAGTTTTAAGATTTTGCTTATGACTAATATGCTGGATCCACAGCTGCTCTCGTATCGATGAGTTATGAGTCGAGTCGAGTCTAGACACATGTGCCAGGCGGAGGTTTGTAGTGAGTTTTGACCCGTTCTGTATTAACAACAGTGTCGGTTAGGTGTCCGATGAGGCTGTTAGCAAAATAATGAATTGCTTTAGAAAAAATCTGATCAAAATTGTTCAAAACATAAAAATTCTGTAAAATTTTTTATCTTCAATATTTTTGAGATTCAGAAGATGCTAGCACAATTTTCGTCAATACTAAGAAAATTCTTCCATCTCTCATCACTCATACCTTTTTTCCTATAATATTCATTAATTCTTGCAATTAATATATGGGGTAGTCCACCTCAACTCGCCATGCCCGCAAGCCTCGACAATTTCAATCCGACTGAGTTTTTTTTCATGTACTATGCTATCAAAAAAAATGTACCCATATATGATGGTTTATCGTATTCTTCCACCGTTCGAATGATACAGAATTTTGAAATTTTCAAGTTTTACTCCCCAGTTATATTCCGAGCTCTGGCGGCTCAGAATTGGTTACTCCTATCGAAAAAGTGTATATACATAACTTCTTGATATTGAAGTGTTCTACTCAAAAATATTTTTTTTCCAATTGTTCCATCAACTCGAAACTGTTTTTTATGCGAATAAACATCAAAAACCCGTTTTTGAAAAAAGGCCCCAATTTATTATTTTCTCAAAAATGTAATAAATTCTACCCAGAATTACAAAACTTTTGGGACCTTGGCCATGATGAAGTCTTTTTTGGTTTGAAAGGCACAGCTATTCAAACATCTACAAGACCGAATTCAGCCGCTCACCAGAAAAAATTTGCCGACAAGCGACTGAATTCTTTTATTAGCGGTTGAATTCGGTCTTGTAGATGTTTGAATAGCTGTAACTTTTAAACCAAAAAAGACTCCATCATGGCCAAGGTCCCAAAAGTTTTGTAATTTTGGGTAGAATCTATGACATTTTTTTGAAAATAATAAATTGGGGCCTTTTTCCATAAACGGGTTTTTGATGTTTATTCGCATAAAAAACAGTTTCGAGTTGATGGAACAATTAAAAAAAAATTTTTTTTGAGTAGAACACTTTAATACCAAGAAGTTATGTATATTCACTTTTTCGATAGGAGTAACCAATTCTGAGCGACCAGAGCTCAAAATATGACTGGGGAGTAAAACTTGAAAATTTCAAAATTCTGTATCATTCGAACGCTGGAAGAATACGATAAACCAGCATATATGGGTACATTTTTTTTGATAGTATAGTACATGAAAAAAAACTCAGTCCGATTGAAATTGTCGAGGCTTGCGGGCATGGCGAGTTGAGGTGGACTACCCCATATGTATTATAGAAATACTCATCTTTTTGGAGATCCAAATGTGTAGTCTCCTGGCATCGATTTCAAACGCACTTTTTGATGGATCATCTCCTTTCGATTCCGAAGTCTCATCTCAGATATATATACCTACACTGTGTTTATCCGATAATGGAAATTACTATTGGTTTGAATTCGTACTGAGAGCACGACAATATTTACAAACAAGTGGACACCTAACCTCGAAAAAACGTAGATCGCAGCCATGTGTTCTGTCAATGATCACAATTAAGAAGAATATTGAAAATTCAATATGTGTAAGAATGATGATTACAAACAATTAAAAGATCACAAAATCAAATTCAAAATCGAAATATATCAAAACCTCATAAAAGTAAGCAGTGGTGTTGGCGGTGTTGTACAATACTTATGGCACCAATCTGAGGGTTCGCGCGCCTCGCCGCAGCGCTTTTTCGCAATTTGGCACTGCCATGGCTGTAACTTCTCAAATCCTCTAGATATCTTGACACCGATTTATTTGTAGGTAGAGTAGGTCACTAGCATTCCAAATGAATTATAAAAAAAAAAAACGATTTTTTGAAAATTCAAAGGTGTAGATACCCCCTTAATGATGACAAGTTGTCTTTGTTACAATTTGGGAATATCCTTCTGTGATCTTGAACTACTTACAAGACGTATTGCACTTGTTCTTCACTTTTCGTAAAACGCTAATCAAATTCCTCCATCAATGCGACTCCACGCTCAATATCATTGACAACTTTCAAATCTTTGAATACTCTCATAGCATGTAACGGTGCCCATGTTAATACTATTATTTAATTAATCCTGTATTCATATTAACGTTATTATTTATTTAATTCTATGTTAATGTTCTTTCTAACTCATATTATTATTCATTCAACTCCATATCAATACCTCTTTATTCAGGTTTGTTTATTTCTATAATAATTCTGTATTTATATTTTCATTTCTTCGAATCTGTAGTGATATATCTCTTTATTTCAACTTGTAATGTTTACATCGTTAAATTCAAATAATAAGTAGTCGCGCGCGCGCGCCATCTGTTGGCGTGCGAGCGCAGCTCCGACTCACGGGGCTGCCTCAAAACCTTTCTCGCAAGTGAAACGCGGCGAGTCTGGTTTAAATACCGGGCTCGATAACCCGGTGAATCAGAGAGAGAGCATAACCTTGGAAGAGGATATATAAGAGGTGTAGCTACCGGGGAGCGTTTCGACCTCCCTGCCTGTCCAATCGCTTTATATATTTTCATCCAGCTAAATTGATATAGTTGAAGAAGCTATCAGGGAATGCTTCGGCCTCCCTGCTTGTCCGACCTAACTATATCAGACCAGCTAAGATCATTATTTAAGTTCATAACCGTTAAACTCTTTCCTATGAACCATTAAATTCACTTGTCTTAAATTCCTTCCATTGAAAATAGAAAGCATTCAAAACATTTAAAGAAACCGTTAGGTTCACCTTGCTACGAAATGTAGAAGTATTATTGACCGTGTTGTATGTAGTTTAGGAAAGAAATATATCGGGTGTAGACGGTCAGGTAATCAAAAGCCTTATTTATTGACGTTTCGGTCGCAGCATGGTCGACCATCCTCAGAACTGTGAAACAGTGATTTAACATAGTAAATTCTTAATGATTACAGAAATTATAATATATAATAATTTAACAATTACAAATAATAACAGAACTGTGTTCCTGACTCTTATAAATTGGCCAAGAGCAATAACGACATAAAATGACTATTCAGTACAACGAGTCAACACGTGGTGTTAGACACCTGAGAGGTTATATAGGTTAAGTTATGTATAAGGATCTAAAAATACTTATAATCCTGGAAAAAACAGGCTAATATTACTCCAAACATTAAGTGAAACTAACTACAGAAAAAAGGATTGAATAGTAGACGTTGGATAACATGGTTAGGGGATTTCTTACCGAAAAGGACTTCTTCTCGCACCTAAGGTGTTATTTGGCAGGCGCTCCGCGGAGAAGTGAGGTAGCACGGAAGCTAGTCAATCGATCCAAAATCAATATGTCGCTGACAATCGATAATCGTTGCGTCAGACGCGGTAAGAATTTGAAAACCCAGAAGACAAACCCCCACGACCAGTTTTCCAACGTCACACAAACAAAGGAGCATAAAGATTACTTAGGTTGTCTATATCTGATCTTCGATTAACAGTCACGTTTCTCCGGATATGGATCATTTCTTTTAAAGTCCGATGGTACACATTAGATTCATTTGTAAGAATTTTGACATTATCAAAATCAAACTCATGGTTCAAGGATAAGCTATGATTAACCAGCGCTGATTTATCCACATCCTTACATTTGAGGTTATATTTATGTCCATAAAGACGTTTGTGAAGGTGTTGCGACGTTTGCCCTATATAGCTCCTGTCACAACCAAGGCATGGAATCTGGTATACGACCCCTGATTTATCCAATAGTGGTACCCGATCCTTGAGTCGAGAGAAAATGTTGCAAGTTGAGTTCCCGTTTTTATGGACTACCCTAACGTTATGCTTGCTTAAAATCTTTTGGATTTGCTCCGAGAGCCCACTCACGTAAGGCAAGGATGCGATGCCTTTTATGACTTCCTCGTTGTCTGTGCACCTCTCCTCCCACGACCCACCATTATATAATTTATCTACTCTGGAGGCAAATACCTGTTTGATCAAATCTAATGGATAACCGTTACCTTGTAAAGTGTTGGTAATTAAGGACAGGTTGTCTTGTCTAAAAATTGGTTCCGCCAACTTTAACCCTCTGTCAGTTAATCCAATGATGACACTCTTTTTATATTTGAGTGGGTGGTGTGAAGAGAAATGCAAAAACCGGCCTGACCAAGTGGGCTTCCGGAACCAATCGATAGCTAAAGTGCGATCCTTATTGTTGATGACCGTCATATCTAGAAAACTTAACTTTCCTCCCGACTCAAGTTCAAACGTGAAACTCAGATTAGGATGAAAACTATTGAAACGATCCAGCAGATCATTAATAAGGTCTGGATGTGCCGCCGTAATGATATCATCGACGTAGCGTTTGTAGAACGGCAAGTCGAACCCCAAGTTACCGATGACCGAGTTTTCTAAAGATTCCATGACCAAGTTTGCTAAGGCGGGGCTAATAGGGGAACCCATCGCAACACCTTCGACTTGTTGGTAAAACTTATCTTTAAAAGTAAAGTAGGTCGAGTCTAAGCATAGTTTGACTCCCTTGATAAACTCTTCCTTAGGTGATAGGGTGTGGGTTTGGATCTCCGCCCATCTACTATCAATGCAGTCCAAGACTAAGTCTGTCGGAATATTTGTGAACAATGACGTAACATCCAGAGAGATCAGTTTGAAGTTTGACGGGATGGTAGCGCCTCTGATCGAGTTTGCAAAAGACCAGGAATCTTTAGTATGATACTGTGTTTTACCTAGGATTTGAGTCAAGGGAGTCGCACAATACTTAGCTAATCTATACGTCGGTGCTCCGATGTTAGAGACTATAGGTCGGTAAGGAACATTTGGTTTATGTATTTTAGGTAAGAAATACATCTTCGGAGCCACTGAATTTAGGGTTTTTAAGCTCGTACCCATTCTCGTGGAGATATAATTAGATTTAACCCAATGGTTCACCAACGCATTGTTCCTACGTTCAAAAATTTTGGTCGGATCGTTAGTCAACGTTTTATAAGTAGCAGGATCTTCCAACATAGGAGTGACTTTACTTAGATAGTCTTTGGTGTCGAAAGAACGAACTCTTTTCTTTCCTTTCGAATTCACACTCTGTCATCAAGCACTTGCTCAATAAAATTTGAATACACAAATATCATATCTCTCTCTCAATTACTCGATAGTATTCATACCCTTTATAATCATAGCTCATAAGCATCTTAGGTAGTAAGATTATTTTTCTTATAAAACATTTGGTATCAACTTTAAGATTGAAATAAACCAACATATTATTCCATAAATCATCTACGTTCGATCACCTTCTTTCCTTGCACATAATTATAATAAAAGATAGGCCCGTGGAATTTATCCTAACGCCCAGAGAGAAACAGCGTCAAATACATAATTATTTCTTCTTATTTGAAATTCCAAACCGGAGTAATGATAGTTAACTTCACAAGCATCATTGTAACTTTTTTGTTTTGGCCATTCTTCAGGATGGAAATCATAAAAATCGTGAGATAATTGGAATTGTGTGAAAAGAGTCATCAATTTTCTGGGAACAAAATCGCTGAGATCTTTCGATGCGAGAGATTCACAGTCTTTCTCGTTAAAAATCAATCGTTTCGAATAACTTCTTACGCTGGGCCGTTCCACCATGGCTTGCACCATTTTCACCTTTACGTCACATGGAACTGCGTCATCGAATAGTGCCAAGCCTATCAGTTCCTCCGACATATACCACAAATGATTCACAATTTTTACTTATGCTGCCTTCGCCACAGTCTTCCCTACTGAAAAAGATCATGTGATAATCGTGATAGAAAGTTACCTAATAAATCACATGATAAATTTGATGAAGTTATGACCGATATTGGTATATGATTCATCGTGTGGATTATTGTGTGTCTTTTTACGTAATTTATTACAATGTGTGAAAACACATAATTTATCATGTCAATTTTCATGTGATGAAATCTTACTGAAGAAAAAAAAAAAAGGAGAAAAGTTCGGGATCGAACCCTCGTCCGTCGAATTCGGAATCAGAGACGCTACCACGTGAGCCACTACATGTGTTAGTAGTATCCCACAGTTTCACAGTGATAAAGCTTAGCCACGCTATTTTCACAGTTTCGAAGTCACAAGGATCAAATATGATCATAATTAACCTCACAAACAATTATGATCATATTTGATCCTTGTAACTTCGAAACTGTGAAAATAGCGCGGCTGAGCTTTATGACTGTGAAACTGTGGAATACTACCAACACATGTAGTGGTTCACGTGGTAGCGTCTCTGACTCCGAATTCGACGGACGAGGGTTCGATCCCGATCGGATCTACTTTTTTTTTTTTCTTTAGTAAGATTTCATCACATGAAAATTCACATAATAAATGATGTGATTTCACACATTGTAATAAATTACGTAAAAAGGCACACAATAATTCACACGATGAATCATATACCAATATCGGTCATAACTTCATCAAAATTATCATGTGATTTATTAGGTAACTTTCTATCACGATTATCACATGATCTTTTTCAGTAGGGTTGTTTAATTTCTCAAAGTCAATCAACTTCTTTAGTAACTCGAAATTATTCTTGGTAGCTTGAATACCTAGAGAAGAGGTGTACCATGACTTGATATAGAATTTGAGGATGAAAATGCAAACGTCTCTGAGAGCTGTAATCTCTTCTCCATGAAGATCAAATTCTTTACGAAATAAAAAAAAATTTCGAAGAGTAAATTCCTTCAGACATGAAATGCGCATGGTGCATCACCCCTGGTACTTTAAACTTTATTCCTCTAGGTGGTATGTATCCCAAGAAAATGTAAGCTAGCTCTAAGAATTCCTGATAGTCATCTCTAGGTTGATGAGTCTGGAATGCAAGATATGACAATCGAATACAAATCAATTACAATTTGCAATTAAGAAAGCATTAAGGGAAGACCCTAGTGGAACTGAAAACTTTTACATCTTTCTTATGATCGAAATTATTTATAGGTCATGTGAAACTGTATTCCAAAACTCAGAAAATCACACCTTCAGCTGTAAGATTACTTGAGAAATGTAGAAGCGACGCAACATTCAATGATCAAAATGTACTGAACTTCAAAATGCATTTTGCGTCTTAGTTTTCATCGCATCATATTCCTCTTCGTTTGAGGTCTTCAGCACACTGAGGCGGAGAAAGTGAGGGGATCGGATTTGAGATTGGATTACTCGTTTCATTGTGAGAGAATCTATTATTGTTCATTTCAAATTTTGAGCATTTTTCCTTTTATATAAGACCAAAAAAAATGTTCCTTTTGCAATAGATTGAAACCGATCCCTCATTTTGTGCATAAGGTCTGTGTGAATCTTCACTGCGAAGGAGAAGTTGATCGGAGCCAAACTCAGACGCAAGAAGCATTTAGCGTAGCTGAAAAGATAGTTCTGAGTAGATGGCATTTTAGTGAAAACTGGTTTAAGTTAATTAAATTCTCCAGAATGTATGGCACAAAATGATTGGAACAGTCATATCATTAAACTTTATGATCAACGTATCTCAGATTTTCTATTTCTGCTGCGGTGGCATCTCGGACCGCGACTGCTCTTTGCCCTGCATCTGTAGATTCACCGTCCCAAAAAAGAAAATCAAAATAGGAACTTAATTAGCTGTTGCGGTTCCCAGAAAAACTTGGTGCTGATCTATAACACTCGTTTATCTCTGGCTGTTGCCTTGGAACAGTAACGCACGCATCGCCCAACAGCGCTCACTGCTGCCGTTAAGGGGGTACATACACCTTGAAAATAATTTTATTCAAATAACTGCTACGCTCTGAGAGAACATTCTAATGACTCAGTTTTTCTACAGTTGATTAGTGCTATTTTGATACATGGTTCATGATTTTTTCAGATATTATGTCTTCCGCTGAAAATAAATTCAGTCCATCGAAGAAAAAGCAGTTCTCGTAGGATGCAGGCTGCTGCATTGGATGAAATTTCTTGCACTTTCGAGGAAATATTCTTTAAAATGTGATTTCAGACCAAACCAATGATATTTGATGAATGTCATTTTTAGACATAGAAATTTTTGGTTTCAAAATATTTTTTCCAGAATGATGTAAAAAAATTCTTACAATCAAAAATTTCTTTGTCTAAAACCTCAATTCATCAAATATTATTGGTTTGGTCCGAAACTACATTCATAAAGAATATTTCTTCAAAAGTGGAAGAAATCTCATCCAACGCAGCAACCTGCATCCTACGACAACTGCTTTTTCTTCGATGGACTGAATTTATGTTCAGCGGAAGACATAAAATCTGAAAAAATCATGAACTATGCATCAAAATAGCACTAATCAACTGTACAAAAACTGAGTTACTAGAATGTTTTCTCAGAGCATAGCAGTAATTTGAAAAAAATTATTTTAAAGGTGTATGTACCCTAGACTGACAGTTATTTTGGCTCTCGACGAAATCTTTCGCTTTGAGTACATGAATGGGTTCCAAATAAATGAAACAAAAGCCTCCCCGAATTTCAGCCCTTAATTTTAATATTAAGGGGTGCCGACAGCCCCTTGGTTTTTCGCACTTAAATAACATTGGCTTTTTGACTATTTCAATGAATTTTTTTCTACAAGGCCCAATTATTCCACAAAAAATTTGAGATTCAGCAACAATGTCGGTGATGATGATCTTTTGCAGAAGAACAAAATGTGTCCACATCCATTCGGAATTCCATGTTGGTTTCCATCCCTATCTTATTGTGAGACTTCGACCGAAGCGAAAAAATTGTTCTTTCCTACAAAGTTGTTGAATATTCTTCGTCAATGTTGTACCTCATCAATTCATCGGAATGTGTAGCTCGCATTCATGTTCATAACTCCGAACATCACCCCCATCCCCTGAAAATTGTACTACAAATGGTGGGTAAATTAAAGAAAAAATGCTTTGGCTACAAAAATGATCTGTGTTCAACAGAAGGGTTACAAAAATTTTATTTTTCATTTTTTTACATTCTTCTTCGGTACATTCTTTACCTCACCCCCACCCACAAGAATTGGAAAAATCCCGGCGGAGACTCGCTTATGCGATACGCGCCTGTGTTGCTTTGGCCGCAGAAGAGACGGCGTTTCATACTCGTCAGGAACGCTCGCTACATAGAATAACGCGTCAACCCAAATCGATAACATTGGATAGCGATTTTTACAATTCTTGTGGGAGGGGGTGAGGTAAAGAATGTACCGAAGAGGAATGTAGAAAAATAGAAAATAAAATTTTTGTAACCCTTCTGTTGAAAACAGATCATTTTTGTAGCCAAAGCATTTTTTCTTCAATTCACCCCCCAATTTTAGTACAATTTTTAGGGGATGGGGGTGATGTTCGAAATTATGAACATGAATGCGAGCTACACATTCCGATGAGTTGATGCGGTACAACCAGTGGCGTAACTAGACTTTACGGGCCCCAATGCGAAAAAAATTGAAGGACCCCCCCCCCCTGCGATTGCCTATGAAAACAAAAGTCGACCATCAACGACTTGATTTGTGTCGACTCCCGACTTGATTCATCCCGACTCATGTCAAGTCGGTGACTCCCGGTATGAATCATGAAACTTTTTTTCTGGGTAGTGTATGGCAAAGGCCTACATTTATTTCGAATGAAAATAAATTTGTCACAATAATACGGAAGCTCTCATTAATCGCCATACACAAAAATGATTTGTAAAAAAACAAGACATTGACTGACCAAATGGTTGATTGAATCCGGTTTATTCCAATATAAAATATTGTTGAATTCATATTCAATGTCAAAATTTTTACAGTTCGAGTCGCGTGGGCTCAGCTGGGGCCCCCTTGGGTCAGGGGCCCATCGCGACCGCATCGGTTGCATCGGCATAGTTACGCCACTCGGTATAACATTGACGAAGAATATTCAACAACTTTGTAGGAAAGAACAATTTTTTCGCTTCGGTCGAAGTCTCACAATAAGATGGGAATGGGAACCAACATGGAATTCCGAATGGATGTGGACACATTTTGTTTTACTGCAAGAGAGTATCATCACCGACATTGTTGCTGAATCTTAGATTTTTTGAGGAATAGTTGGGCCTTGTAGAAAAAAATTCATTAAAACAGTCAAAAAGCCCATGTTATTTAAGGGGGGACAGTACTGAAAATTAAAAAAAAAAAACATATTTTATTATTCCACTACTCAAAATGCTTCAATCAAAAATCGCCTCCAGCAGTTTTTAGATATTAGTAATATGTATATTGGAAAAAAATATAAACCTTCTGCGATGAAAGTGTATGCGCAAGGAACCTTTCGCAGAAGATTTCCTTCGAACCACTGCGAAAGGTTCCTTGCGCATACACTTTCATCGCAGAAGGTTTATATTTTTTTCAAATACACATACTACTAATATTTAAAAACTGCTGGAGGCGATTTATGATTGAATCATTTTGAGTAGTGGAAAAAATAAAAAAATGTTTTTTTAAAAATTTTCAGTACTGTCCCCCCTTAAGTGGGAAGAAGTAGGGGGCAGACGGCACTTCTTAATATTAAAATTAAGGGCTAAAATTTGAGAAGGCTTTTCTTTAATTTCTTTGGAACCCATTCATGTACTCGGAGCGAAACATTTCGTCGAAAGCCAAAATTACTGTCAGTCTAATGTACCACCTTAATTTTGAATAGAGCTTTGTTTGAGCACTTACACTAGATACGCTGCGGAAGAAAGCTTTCGTTGGCATTCTCAGCTCTTCTATGGCTGATCTCTCATGAAAAGATATTAGTTCCTCAATTAATAAGGATTTTCAATCCAGCGACTGCCAATTCTTAGCGTAGCGTTGATGGTTTCCTTCAATTCGGGGACATTACTTATCTATCGCATAATTGTTGTCCTACAGAAGTTGGATTTAGAACCCAGAAAATATGTTCACGAAGAAATTCTATATTCTGAGCGCTCCAGCTTTTCATTGCATTTCGGAGTCCTGCAGTACCTATACCCATACATGGCTATGTAGTTCATACTTTGACTTTATATCTTATGAAACTCACTTTCAATGGTATTTTCAATAGTCACATGAAATTCTGGAAGTTTATTGTGGAAAAGCAGAAATTTTTTTTTTTTTTCAATCAATTTTTTCCATAAAATTAGCTGTCTGTAAACTAAAAAAAATCAGAGGGCCTTGAATATTTGTCACAAGGTGGAGACAGGCCCCTAGAGTATATTTCCAGCAAAAACGCAAAATCGAATTTTTAGGCGATTTTGTTCAAAATCACAGTAGGGTCTTCCCTCAAGGGGGTATCCTCACGTTTAAATGGGTCAACATTCTGAAAAAGAGATTGATATTTCACAGCGAATTTGAGAATCTGATCAAATCCAAAAAAATCAGGAAGTTTAGGGAGGGTTTGACCCTCATTATCCATACTTAACATTGAATTTTACTTTGAGTCAAATAGTAGTTACGCTGAATATAGAAAAATACAAAATCACTCGGTTGTCGCAAAGAATCAGCAGTGCCGATAGACCGATTCTGGATTTTTTGGTCATTAATTGTTCAGAAGAGATACCTCTATCATATGAACATATAACTTTTCGATATCGCGAAAATTGCCTGACTCACTTAGTTTTCACTGCGATTTTTCTAATTCTTCAATTTTTGTTCTCTACTTTTTCTATTATTTCAACCAAAAATAGTCATATCAAAAAGTTCTATGTTCATATGATAGAGGCATCTCTTCTGAACAATTGCAGACCGAAAATTCCGGAATCGATCCAAAGGTACTAGTGATTCTTTGCGACAACCGAGTAATTTTGTAGTTTTATATATTCAGCGCAACTACTATTAGACTGAAAGTGATATTCAATGTTGAGTATGGATACCCAGCAAACACATAACCACCCTTACGGAAAAAAAAACCCTCAAATTTAAGGGGTAAATTCGCACCCCCAAAGTTTTGGAGGTTTACCATGAAAACTCAGGGTTTACCCTCAAATTTTACCCCTAACTCAGGGCTCGCCCCGTATTTGGGGGTAAAATTTGGGGGTAAACCCTGAGGTTTCATGGTAAACCCCTAAAACTTTGGGGGTGCTAATTTACCCCTTAAATTTGAGGGTTTTTTTTCCGTAAGGGTATCTAGTTATATAACATGAGTCCCACAAAGCAACCTAACGTCGGTGACGTTGCTGCGATGTTATTGTAATGTAACATTTGTTAGTATATCCCAACTAACGAATGCATTGTAACTGTAATGTAGTCGGAGCCTCACTAAATAACATAACATCGGTTACGTTGCATCAACAATAATGAAAAATAACATTTGCTGCTAATGCAATTCTAAGTTTATATGAGCGCAGCGGTTCGTAGCAGTTGCTCTTGGTACCGCGTCCCGGCGTGGTAGAGAGAGTTTTCGTAGTGACGAGAGTGAAATTTGTGCCGTCGTGGTCAGTCTGAAAAACAATACTCAAAAATTGTAGATTATATATTATATGTACAAATTATCAATAATAGCGTCCGAACTAGTGGTATCCGAAGTATTAGCTAATGGACGAATAATAAAATTCTAACCTTACTTTTGGTTGTGCTTATACACGTGTGCCTCACAATACAAATTATTTTCATACATCTTCACCCCCTTGTTGTAATCTTGCTCACAAGTGATTCAAAATGCCTAAAGATATTTGGTATTTATTGTAGAATAGATATAGTGGTAATAAACATATCAAATACCTAAATGGCGAAATAAAGTCGTCAGCTTCTAATAAACATGTGGAAATATTGTAACGTATTCGGCCTATAGCCGAATAGCCGAAACGTATTCATAGTATAGGCCAGTAGGCAATACACTCATACCATTACATATCATGATATAGAGTAGCGTCGCAAGCTAATTCACGCATAACCGATCACCAGTTATGACGTCACCGCAAATATAAAAGGCGACCGTCTCACGGCTCGTGAGCGGACTTATACCAAAGCGGCCAACCGACTCATTACGTTTCTTAAATTCATAAACTCTATTTCTCATAAGCATAGCAAGACCCAAAGCGGGCACATTTATAAAGTCAATTATTTTCGGACAGTCTGCTCAAGCAGCGACTATACCAAGAGATTCAAAAAGATTATTGTTACCAGCCAAAGCGGCGTTTTAATTAAATTTAAAATATCAAAACACTGATCTAGCTAAAGCAGCAGTGCAAGTGAATTCAAAATAAGATCAAAATCAGATAGAAACCAAAAATGTCAGAACACAAAGTCCGGCACATTGTGCCAGCGCGCGTTTAGATTAAGAAATTAGGTTAAGTAAAATCAATCATTCATTTCATTCATTCCATTCAATCATCATTATTATTTTATGTTCTGCATCTTCCTTTTTTATTTTTGTTTATACTAACCTTATGAATAGCAAGTTCCTTTGAAACACATCCTCTTTTTTTGTTTCAATAAAATAGGAAATGATCATCTGATCATTTAAAATATCAGAAATCTGATCTTTCTTTACTATTTCCTTATAACCTTGTGTTTCTCAAATTCTTCATTATTTCAGTCAATTTGAAATCATTTATTAGCTAACATCAGTATCGGTGCGTCGATCTCATTCAGCTAAGGTAGCTCTATAGTACCTACCTTAGTCTGGTGAGCTAGACATATCCCAGATCTGATTTAAACGGTATTGGTGCGTCAATTTCAACAGCTTGATAGTTCTATAGCATCTATCTTAGTCTGGGGAATTTGAGATATCCCAGATCCGTAGGGAAGCAGCTCTGATAGTGAAAAACCTATCATAGTCTGTATTAGGGTAAATTAAGGGTTCTTTCAACTTTTCCCAGAGGAGCTCCAAATCTAATAACCCGTGACAAACAACTCACGCGAACTAGTATAATTTCACCAGCCTTCAGCTGATGAAACTGTTGAAATTAGTTACAATATATTATGGCTATTTAATGAAATCTCAACTGGAATCTATTGGGAAGAATCCGTGTACAAAAGTTAGTAGATATAATGTGGGGGTTCTGGATCCAGCCTTCTTTACCGGCCATCAGGCAGTAGGTAAGTTACTGACCGTGCGGGTAAGTAACCGATAGTCGGATGGTCACGATTTGGGTAACGATCGTCAATCTTTGTTACCGACCATCGGATTGCTGCAATTGTCCGTCGCGCGATGGCGCGACTGCCGATTGTTACCGATATTCTGATGCTAACGATCGAGAATCCTGCATTGCCGATCCCCGCTTACCGACAATCTGATGGTTGCGATTTTTCGCAATGCGATGGCGCCACTATGGATCGCCGATCTTCAGTTATCAATAGTCTGATGGTAAAGATCCTGAATCATGGATGCCGATTTCCTGTTACCGGCGATCGGATGGCTGCAATTTATCTGCAATTATCCGTCGTGCGATGGCACCACTAGCGATTCGGTTCATGGTAACGATTACCGATCTTTTTTTCTGCTCACCCTTACCGACAATCGATCCGAGATGGCTGAAATTTCGAATTCTCAGCCTATATACGAATTATACTAGCTGAAATGTGTGACAGGGTGTTTAATTATGCAATCAATGACGCGAATCATCTGATAATGACATAGATGTGTTTATTTGATACTGCTCAAGTCTAACCTATTATAGAAGTGACTATTATCTTAAAACTAGCTTGAAACTATGTTTATTTTACAATTCTCTTAAAAAATAACTTAAACTATATATGTACATTATTTTCAACTTAAACTCAAACTATATATTTACAACTAGTTAACGGTAAACGCACCGAGGTTTACACACGTATGTGAAACATACATACAGGTATTTCAATAACCGAACGATATATAATGAAAATTACGTTTACTTACCATGGATTATTTACATCCCCATCCACCTCCTCCTCCTCCTCCTCATCCTCCTTCTTTTCATCCTCCTCATCCCAATTTTCCGGCACCTCCGGCACCTCCACTACCGCCGGCACCTCCTCCCCATCCCGTGGTGGAGCCTTAATTCACAAAGGTTCACCTGTAATGGATCGTATGATAGAGAACCCCATTGACCTCCATCTCCTCACAATGTCTTTCATATCCGCCATCGTCGGAGCTCCAATGATCGTCCACCAGCTCCAAGACATTAATTCGACGATGTTCCATTTTCTGTAATAGAAAATATCAATTACAAACTATATCCATCACGAAAAAACTATGATATCGAAGAATAATGAAACTTACTTCTTTCTTTAAATTTGAGTTTTCTCTTGAATTTCGCTGAGTTTTCTCTTGAATTTCGGTTTTGTCGAGTTGACTGGTTGCAGACTGTGTAAAATCCCGAAGCGAATTCGCAATTTTAAACACAGCTAGAAACTTGGAATACGCCTACAATATTGGAGGGGCTGACCATTGGCACACTTGGATAATATTTTTTCTGCATTAAGGTGCAAAAGATGTAAGCCTCCCAGGTACAAAATCTCTGACCGATGATTGGAAACGTTTGAATTTTCATGGTATTTGAACGTCGGTGAGGGTGGGGGCGTGTCCATCTGAAACCCCAAAGCCCACGGTCGGTGTGCACATTCGTACGGTGTCAGTTTGACTACCCAGTTGTGAAATTCACCTAACAAAAAAATGGACAACGCTATGTATATGAATCTCGTTGAGATGATGGAAGATGCATACAAGTTACTGTGTACAGAACAAGCGAATGGAGATATTTTCATTCATTGGCGTGACATCGTTATCGAAAATATTCGATTCTTGAACAATATTTTGACGCAATCTAAACCGAGTGTGAGTGAAAAACAACGGTTGCAACATATAATTTCACTCCTCCAATCGTGGGTGGTGAAATTTGAACGACACCGTGCAACTATCGTTGGAGGTAATATTGGCGATGATATTCATAAACGTGTTCGATGGGATGATATGGAGAGTGCCTTCAAGTGTCGTATATGCACCGGAGCCGTGACAAATCTCCAACATAAAGATTTGGCAAGATTTTTGATTGACGCTGGGGTGGTAACGATGGGACGTCTGAAAAATGTGCTACACAAAGAAGGAAGTATTAAGGTGAATGTGGGGGTTTCGTGTAAATTTGAGAACGTCAAAAACACTGAGATCAGTGTGGAAGTGAAGAACTTCAATACACGCAACGCCACGATTCTTCCATCGACAGATCTGGAATCCTGGTTCACCAATAATGTAACGAATCCTCTGCTAACCATGGTAGAGGATTTCGAGCAGCGTGATTCTGGTTGGGGCATGATTGAGATCATAAATGCTGTGATCTGCATCAACTGATACGAGCCTCTTCGTGGTGGACTCTCGACAGTCACACAGCTGCCTGAGGATATTCAGAAAAAGAAAGCGGTGGTCAACGTGCAAAACGACGATGATCGATGTTTGCTGTGGTCTGTTGCCGCAGCCCTCCACCCCATAGACGCCAACGCAACCAGAACACATAGTTATCGACGATACATCTCAGAGCTAGATTGTACAGGTATCAAATTCCCCGCAACCCTGCATAGTGTAGAAAAATTCGAGAAGTTGAACAATTTGAGTATTAACGTATATGGAATCGAATCGGAAACTTTCGAAAGCAAGAAAAAGTCGAATAATAGTGTAATTACCCCGCTATATTTGGGTAAAAATGTAACAGAAAACAATGTGATCCACCTGCTTATGATTAAAAATCGAAGCGAACTAGATGATAACGATGATGGTGATTTGGATAACTTCAAACCACGATTTCACTTTGCTTGGATCAAGAATCTTTCACGTTTGGTTGGCATGCAATTGTCAAATCATAAATGTGCACAATTTTTGTGCGATAGATGTTTGTGTCACTTCAGCATACAGAATGCCTATGAAAATCATAAACAAGATTGCCTGCGGTTGAATAAAGTGCGAATGGAATTTCCCAAGGAGAACACTTTGGGATTTTCCAATTTCAAAAATCAGAGCACTGTGCCCTTCGTCGTATATGCCGATCTTGAATGCATGATGAAACCCGGAGTAAAAGAATCTCAAGAGCATATTCCGCATACTACGGCGTATTATACACACTGCGTGTACGATGATACATTATCGGAATACAAGGGTCACCGTGGATCTGATTGCATTAAATGGCTGATCAAGGAGCTTCGTGAATTAGCCGTAAAAGTAGAGTCGCGTATAAAAAATGTAATTCCAATGGAGGTGTTGAATCAGACGCAACGCGACCGTCATATGCGCGCGAAAAATTGCTATATCTGTGAGAAGCCATTTTTACCTGAGGAGAAAAAATGTCGCGATCACTGTCATTTCACGGGTGAATATCGCGAAGCTGCACACAATCGATGCAATCTGAATTTTCAAGATTCGCACACGATTCCGGTGGTTTTTCACAATTTATCAGGCTACGATTCTCACTTTTTCATTAAATCTCTGGCCACAATTTTTCCCGGTGATATTACATTGCTACCCATCAATAAGGAAAGATACATATCATTCACAAAGAAAGTCGACGGCACTGTGATTAGTTTGAGGTTCATAGATTCACTTCGATTCATGGCTAGCAGTATAGAGAAATTAGCATCGTACGTCGACGATGCCGATAAGCAAATAACGCAGAAATTTTACAACGATCAGAATGAATTCAGCTTGATGATTCGTAAAGGTGTCTTTCCGTACGAGTATATTGATTCTTGGGAAAAACTCGACGAAATGAAATTACCCGATAAAAAAGATTTCTATTCGAAACTCAGTGCTGCGGGTATTACCGATGCGGATTATGAACACGCTAAAGATGTTTGGGTCAAGTTTGATTTGGAAACGTTAGGCGAGTATTCCGATTTGTATCTGAGAACCGACGTACTTTTATTAGCCGATATATTTCAAAATTTTTGCAATAGCTGCCTCAAAACATACAAGTTGGATCCTCTGCATTATTATACCGCGCCGGGGCTTGCTTTTGGTGCTATGCTGAAGCAGACGAAAATTAATCTTCAACCTTTAGACGATCCAGAAATGATATTATTTATTGAGAAAAGCATTAGGGGTGGTGTGGCACAGTGCTCAAATCGCTATGCTAGAGCAAATAATCGATTCATGGGCGAAGATTTTGATCCAAGCAAAGCGGAATCATATTTGATGTATTTCGATGTAAATAATCTTTATGGTGCAGCTATGAGTGAGCATTTGCCTAGTGGATCGTTCCAGTGGGAAAATGATGTCATTGATGTGATGTCCCATCCGGATGACTCACCAATCGGTTATATTCTAGAGGTAGATTTAGATTATCCCGCAGAGCTCCATAAACAACATGCCGACTTACTTCTCTGTCTCGAGCATTTTACACCACCAGCTAGTAAAATTAGAAAACTTGCGACAACGCTTCTACCCAAGAAAAAATATGTTCTGCACTATCGCAATTTGAAACAATGCATCAAATTTGCTTTGAAGCTGACGAAAGTGCATAGAATTCTAAGGTTCGCACAATCGCCATGGTTAAAGTCATACATCGATCTCAACACAAATGTGCGAAAGCTGTCAAAAAAACGAGTTTGAGAAAAATTTCTACAAGCTCATGAATAACGCTGTATTCGGCAAGACCATGGAGAATGTGCGAAACCATAAAACTGTGAAACTAATCACGAAATGGGAGGGTAGGGGCGGTGCACGTGCTCTCATTGCAAGGCC
Source organism: Tenthredo livida (assembly GCA_963992785.1). Taxonomy (NCBI): domain Eukaryota; kingdom Metazoa; phylum Arthropoda; class Insecta; order Hymenoptera; family Tenthredinidae; genus Tenthredo; species Tenthredo livida. The sequence continues at coordinate 29,174,985 of OZ023064.1, forward strand.
AACATTTCATAGCTGTACCATATTCGATGAAGATATGGTAATTATTCAGCTAAGTCGAACTAAAGTATATTTCAATAAACCTATCTACATTGGTGCTGCTATTCTCGATCTTTCGAAAATATTTCTATACAACTTCGACTATGATTATGTAAAAAATAATTTTCGAAGTACTGAATCGAAATTAATGTATACCGATACAGACAGTCTGATATATTAATTTACCATTCCAAATATCTATAAAATCATTAAGCGCGATGTTGCGACAATGTTTGATACATCAGACTATCCGCCGGATAATACCTATGGCATTCCTCTGTTGAATAAAAAACGCCTTGGTCTGATGAAAGATGAGAATAATGGAAAAATTATGACCGAATTTATCGGGCTGCGGGCAAAACTCTATACATTCAGAACTCGTGACGATACTGATAAGAAACGCGCAAAGGGAGTAAAAGGCTCGACATTAAAATCCATCACGTTTAAGGGGGTATGTACACCTTTGGAGGAGTTGAAATTTCCAAAGAGAAATTAATCTTTTTCTGCGACTTGTGGACTGTGACAAAATCCAAAAAAATCATGATGTCTAAGGAAGGTTCAACCCTCATAACGCATATTTAACATCATGTATTACTTTCAGTCTGAAGGTGGCTACGCTGAAGTGAAAAAAATACTGAATGACTCGATTGTCGTAAAGAATCAGGACCACCGTTGGATCAATCTTGAAATATTTGGTCCTCAATCGTTCATGAAAGATGCCTCTATGGTATGAACGTAGGGATTTTTGATATTGCAAAAATTACTTGAGTTATTCCATTTTTTTTATTTTTTTGTTGCATTTTTCAAATTCTTTTTACTTTTTTGCCAGTATCTCAATCGAAAACGGGTTTATCAAAAAATCCCACGTTCATACCATAGAGAGAAGTCTTGTGAATAATTGAAGACCAAAAATTCCAGAATCGATCCAACGGTGCTACTGATTCTTTACGACAACCGGTCAATATATTCATTCTCCAGAAATCAACTTTCAAACTTTTTTATTTAAATTTTTTTTTTTTCTTTCCTACTTTTCCCAGAGAAGAAAATGTAGGAACAGGAAATCAAGTTTTAATGTTTTGCTTATGATTGATATGCTGGATCCGCAGCTGCCCTCATATGGACGTGTTATGAGTCGAGTCGAGTCTAGACACATGTGCCAGGCGGAAGTTTGTAGTGAGTTTTGACCTGTTCTGTCCAACAACAGTGTCTGTTAGTCCAGTGAGGCTGTTAGAAAAAAAATTAATTGCTTTAGAAAAAAAACTGATCAAAATTTTTCAAAACAAAAAAATTCTTGATCTTCAATATTTTGAGGATTCAGAAAATGCTAGCACAATTTTTGTCAATATTCCGAAAATTCTTTCATCTTTCATCAATCATACCTTTTTTCTTATAATATTTACTAAACTCTCGCAATTAATATATCACAGAAATACTCATCTTTTTAGAACTCCAAATGTGTAGTCTCCTGGCATCGATCTCAAACGCACTTTTTGATGGATCATCTTCTTTCGATTCCGAAGTCTCGTTTCAGATACTGTAACGTGTTCGGCTTATAGCCAAATAGCCGGACACGTACATGGTATAGGCGATACACCTATACGATCACATATCATTGTATAGAGCGGCACCGTAGCGCGCAAGCGAACACACACATATTAGAATACCAGGTATGACGTCATCACAAGTATAAAAGGCGACCGTCTCACTGCTCGTAAGCGGACTTGTGCCAAAGCGGCCAACCGACTCATAGCGTCTATATTCTCTTTTCTTAAATTCACACTTCTCTCGAGCATAAATTATAAAAGACCCAAAGCGGGCACAAATTCATAAATTCGACTCTACAGGATAACTCGCCAAAGCGGCAGTTATACCGCTATTCAATACAAATTGTTCCGGCCAAAACGGCGTTTCATTTCATAATTTCAAATAAATAGACTTAGCCAAAGCGGCATTTCTATAAATTCAATTAAAAGAAATAAATAAGAAAAATCAAGCATAAAAGTCCGACACATAGTGTCAGCGCGCGATAATATTAAGTTAGGTTAGTTTTTCAAAAACAAGCAAATTCTTTGCACTCTGCATCATTTTATGTTCAGCATTTTCTTTTGTTATATTTTGTTTTATTATTTTGTAAAATAGAAAATTATTTTGCATTATCTCATTTTTATAGAATAAAAGAGTAAATGTTCTAACGAACATTTAAAAGTTATCAGGAATCTGACTTTTGTTCTATTTTCTTATTAACTGATTTTGTTCATTAATTTCTTTTTCTTTCAGTTAATTTAGAGTCATTGATAGCTAGATATCAGTATCGGTGCGTTGATCTCATCCAGCACGGTAGCTCTATAGCATCTACCCTAGTCTGGTGAGTGATACATATCCCAGATCTGATCAAAACGGTATCGGCGAGTCAAATTCAACAGCACGATAGCTCTATAGCACCTATCGCTGTCTGGCGAATTTGACATATCCCAGATCCGTAGGGAGGCAGCTCTGGTAGTGAAAAATCTATCCGAGTCTGTATTAGGGTAATTTAAGGGTTTTTTCAACTTTTCCCAGAGGAGCTCCAAATTTCATAACCCGTGACAAAGTACTCACGCGAACTAGCATAATTTCACCAGCCTTCTGCTGGTAAAACATATGCAATAAGTTACAATACATATACACTGTGTTTATTCAATAATGGAAATTACTATTGGTTTGAATTCGTAATGGAAGCACGACAATATTTACAAACAAGTGGACACCTAACCTCGAAAAAATGTTGATCGCAGCCATGTGTTCTGTCAAGATCACAGTTCAAAAGAATATTCAAAATTAAATATGTATAAGAAATGATAATTACAAAGAATTGAAAGATCACAAAATCAAATTCAAAATCAAAATATATGAAAACGTCATAAGTACGAAAGTAAGACAGTGGTGTTGGCGGTGTTGTACAATACTGATGGGAGGAATATGAGGGTTCGCGCGCCGCGCGGCGGCGCTTTTTCGCAATTTGGTACTGTCATGGCTGTAACTTCTTAAATCCTGTAGATATTCTGACGCCGATTCATTCGCAGGTAGAGTAGGTCACTACCATTCCAAATAAATTATAAAAAAAAACAATTTTTTTAAAATTCAAAGGTGTAGACACCCCCTTAATGATTACAAACGATGTCTTTTCGGCTATCAAAATTTGGTTGAGCAACAGTGTATGATAAAAAGTAGTCGACATACAGTTAACACTATTATACAGAATAAGTTGGCTCTAAGCTGGTGTGACGATAAGCGAAAGTTGATACCTGGTAAAACTGATACTTTACCTTGAGGTTATCAAGATTCTGCAAACTTGTAAATTTCTAACATTTTTCAAATTTTCTCACATTTTCTAACATTTTCTCACATTTTTTAACATTTTCTAACATTTTCTGAAATAAAATAAAATAATTTCCCATTTACTTTACATGTAAATGTTAGAAAATGTTAGAAAATGTTGAAAAATGTGAGAAAATGTTAGAAAATGTTGGAAAAAAATGTGAGAAAACATTTCTTTTCCTTGATGATCATGTAAGCTAGCATTAAGATTGAGAATAGTGAAGAAACAAATGTAAATATGTTGATAATAAATTTATTCATGAAAATTATACTACATATCCGATTTATTTATCCAACTATTATGTGAACCATCGACTCCCAACCATTTTACATAGAGTTGATCACCACGCCTTCGCAAAACCTTTTCTACAAGATAGCCATCGGGATATTGCACCCTGCTGAGCTCCTCCTCATAAAAACCGCCTTCAATGGGCTGATTCAGGTAGTCGGTGAGTTTGTGAGTTGGAGGATCAGTATCTTTTACCTCATCAACTGTAAATATTTCTGTTGTCCAATTCGGCGTATAACCCTTTTCCTTAAATTTACGTTTTCGTTTGCTTTTTTTGATTTGACGCGGTTTATACACACTTCGATGCAGCTGTTTTTCATTGGTCGTAGGTACATCTTTCGGTTTCATTTTAATAGTGCTATGTTTGGTATTATTATACGATGTAATTAAATCTGGTAGAATGTTAATCCACTTATGAGAACCTTGAAGTGTGAATTGCTTCCACATTTTATTTTTTAGTGTACGATTGAAGCGTTCGCATATCGACGCCTTCAAGTTGCTAAATGTCGAGTACATGTTGATTCCGTGATGTCCCATAAAAGTTTTGAATTCTTTGTTGTAAAATTCCTTGCCCTGATCGACGTGTAGATGTTTCGGTATGCGGCCCAGACTTAGCACAGATTTCATTGCAGCAGTCACATATTTGGCATTTTTACTCTTGATCGGTACGGTCCACGCAAACTTTTAAAATATATCAATCACAGTGAGCAAAAATTTTGAGCCCTTGTTGACTGATGAGTATGCAGACATATCGACAAGATCGGCTTGCCAGGTCTCATCCAGACCGCGTATATCGACATAACGTCGATGATAATTACGTCGGGCTGGTCTATGAAGTTCGCTCGCTATTACCGACTTCATGTTCATGCGTCTTCACCCAATGATCAACGTATTTGTTGTCTAAAAATTTAGACGGGATTAGAAATCCGTGGATGTAATGCCGGCTAAGTGTTTCAGCGTTATTCTCAACTATAGCCAACAGTTTCTCCAGAGATTCATTTTCCACCTTCAGGACCTTAATCTTTTCTTTCGCTCGGGCTCAAATACGTTGATCTTCTTCGAAACTTTCGCTATGTTCTCGTGCTATGCGAGAATCGAGTTCAGATTCAAGAGCTTCGAGCGCCTGTTGCATAGATTGTTCGAATGTTTGCTTTATAGTGTGTTCGAAAGCATTATACGTTCGTTGTGTAATATCCTCAAGACTTTTCAGAGAAACGGCATCGGTTGGTTCTTGCGGATATGCGATATTACACAATCGTTTATCGTCTATGTCGTATTGGTTATCGATGGTGATTTTAAATCCAACACCGGGAGGTCCACGACTACTCACACTTTTGATTTTTCCACTACCCAACCGACGACCGAATATGTCTATGCTCATCGTTGACTGATCTAGCTGGATTTGAAGCGATTTCCTCGTAGTAGTCCGTTGTGACTGAATCCTTCAAAATTAGATACTATGGCGGTCAATCGAGTCTCTAGAACTTCCTTCTTCACCGTTAGAGCGTTAATCTCTTTCTCCATAAGAGCCTGAATGTGTTGATTCTCGTTGCGATTGTTGGTATGCTCTCGATCTAGGCGTGCATTAAGTTGAGATTCAAACTTGTGGAGTTCTTGTAGTGTGGAGTTGGCAAATGATTTTTCCATAGAATGCTGGAGAACACCCAAGGCTCGCCATGTAATATCTTCGAGACTTTTCAGAGAAACAGCGTCGTTTAGCTCTTGTGGATCTGCGATATTACATAATCGTTTGCTGTCCAAATCGTACTGCTTATCGATGGTGAATCTGAATCCATCACCCTGAGGTCCTCGGATAACACTTTTTTTTTCGTAGCTGTTGCTCGTCAGCGGTCGTGCGAATATGTCTATGGGCTATTCCGCGTCAACCGTATCAGTCATCTCTCAGATATTTTTTTAATTTTGCATGTCGATTGTCCTTGGGGAGTTAAATTTTTGTGCCAAAGGATTTTTCAATTAGTGCAAAATTCGTTGAGTTATTTGCATAAACAAATTCGAGCAAGGTTTTTTTCAAGAATTCATAACTCCACCAAAAATGATGCTAGACTCAATTATTTTTTTTCAGCTTACGCGGAAAGATTCATAGAATTTAAAAAAAAATATGTACTTCGTAAAAAGTTTGTTTATCCATTGTTTATTTAACAATCAAGTTTTCAAAGATTTTTAAAACAGTGAGCAACACAACCAAAAAATGTTTTTTTAATTCTGACATGTTTCTTGAACTATACTACAACCTGTGCATTAATTCCAGAGATGTGTTTTTTTTCGTTTTCGAGTAAAAAATCATTGAAGGTGTCGATGCGCATGAAATTACGGCGCGCCGAGTCTCTACGTAATGGCGGGCGGCCGATTGCCGTCCACCGCTACTCCGTGGTGGCGTCGCAGCGTTAGTTTAGAGTCATTTTCACGATGTAGGACATGATTGAAAAATCTGAAAAAAATACTGTACCTTCACAAGGCCTGCTCGAAGCGATAAGTGAAGTTTCAAGAATGTGTTTTGCACCGTTTTTCTATTACAGAGATTCAAAATAACGGTTACATACCATGAGAGTGCACATAAATAATAATAATTACAAAACTTGCTACTTATTTTAGTACTTATGATCACCCCCGAAGATATGTGGAAGCTGCGAAATGAACGCACTTACAATTATATATTTTATACAAATAAATCGCTTATTCTATGGATGCAATCTATTAATCTTTTATCAAACTGGGCATTAAACTTAGAAATGTGAGTAATCTCTGTAATAGAGAAACGGTGAAAAACACATTCTTGAAACTTCACTTATCGCTTCGAGCAGGCCTTGTGAAGGTACAGTATTTTTTTCAGATTTTTCAATCATGTCCTACATCGTGAAAATGACTCTAAACTAACGCTGCGACGCCACCGCGGAGTAGCGGTGGACGGCAATCGGCCGCCCGCCATTACGTAGAGACTCGGCGCGCCGTAATTTCATGCACATCGACACCTTCAATGATTTTTTACTCGAAAACGAAGGAAAACACATCTCTGGAATTAATGCACAGGTTGTGGTATAGTTCAAGGAACATGTCAGAATTAAAAAAAACATTTTTTGGTCGTGTTGCTCACTGTTTTAAAAATCTTTGAAAACTTAATTGTTAAATAAACAATGAATAAACAAACTTTTTACGAAGTACATATTTTTTTTTACATTCTATGAATCTTTCCGCGTAAGCTGAAAAAAAATAATTGAGTCTAGCATCATTTTTGGTGGAGTTATGAATTCTTGAAAAAAACCTTGCTCGAATTTGTTTATGCAAATAACTCAACGAATTTTGCACTAATTGAAAAATCCTTCGGCACAAAAATTTAACTCCCCAAGGACAATCGACATGCAAAATTAAAAAAACATCTGAGAGATGACTGATCCGGTTGACGCGGAATAGCCCCTATGCTCATTGTTCAACGATCTGTGACCGAATGATTATTTTATGAATAATCTAATGCTAATAAATGATTCTCGCCTCGCGTAGCTCCTCAATAATGGAGGATAATTCCATTGTTGTGGCTAGTATAACCAGCCGCTTGAGATGCCATGAGAAGTCGAAGACGGTCAACGAGCTCATTAGGATCATCCCAATAAACATAATCCTAGCTTTGTCCTCGCGCGATTTTATGGGTGGGTGATAAACCTTTACCGGATCTTTGCCTAGGGTTTTTCACAGGTGAGTCGATGTATGGGGCAATGAAATCTTCGTACTTTGAATTTTTTCTCATATCAGAACGGAAGCTTTTGTCAGCATTGTAATATTTTCGATGTGCATTCGTTTTTTTCATGATTCTCGCATAATTCAATTTATCGTTTTTATTTACAATCGCAGGATTGGGTAAGTTTTTGAATAACAACTTGAGCAATCCTGGTGTATTCTCATAGCTCTTATCGCCTATATATTGTAACTTTACGGCAGTTTAGCGGCTACGCGAAACTGTCAGTTATCGTGAGTTCTTCATTCGTTATGAAAATTCGGGACCTCTCTATCTCATTTGTCGTTATTATGCCTAATTACGGACTTTGAACGCCGTGCGTTCGCAGCCGTCTCCCCGTTACACGGACCTTGTGCACCAAGTGCACGCAGCCGTATTCTAGCCTACCACCGGACCTTGTGCACTGAGTGCACGCAGCCGTATCCCAACCTAATCACGGACCTTGAACGCAGGGCGTTCGCAGCCGTATTCCTAGCTAAATGAAAATTAACTACGACCGGGAAATGGCGGACTAGGGAAGCAGCATCAAATCAGAGCAATAAAAAATTAACATAAGAGACTTCATTTATGTCTTAAGGGGACCAGTACAGCTTGAATTTTAGAAAAAATTGGTTTTCCGTTTTTTGCAGTTTATGTTACCTAAAGATATTCTACGTCTGTGAAAAAATCGAGTTTGACGAAATCGTCACGGTTTAGAAGTTACGGTCAAAAGTTCGTTATTTGGCTATCGCGATTTGGCGCAAGTGGCGCTGGCGCTTGATTTCGATATTGATCACATGGTGTATGATCGCCATTACTTGTGCAATACTTTTCGAGGTTGCGTGAGCGTCTTCTCGATTTCCAGTGTTTCAGAATTGAAAAAAATGAATAAAACCAGTACTTTTCGGTACTAAATAATTATAAATTTACCTAATATCCATAGCGCGTAATCGTTGTACGGGTGTTGTGACTTGGTGCTTCGGAAACTATAACCTGAAAGTAAGTATTCAATCACAATAGTAATATCTACACTAAGCTTCTGCCGAACTATGTGTGCGGTCGAAGTTTTTTTGCTTTTTGTTCACAGATTTTTTGATAAAACAGAAAGGAAATATATAAAATATATCCAATATATTCAATATGAAAAGAAGAGAGAGGAGTTCTGGTGTTGGCACAAAAGGATGCATTGGCCGGTCAAGGAAGAGGGCGAAAACATTTCCGCAGAAGCAAACAGCGGCTGATGGACAGAGCACTCATGTTTCAACAGCTTCGGATAGAAAAATCAGTGGCGACTACGAGGCTAGCGATTCTGCTGGCTATAGGCTGTTTCACGTTGAAACACTATTCCGTGCTCTGCGGGAGCATTTATCTTGCAAGACATGTGGTGGGTCGATAAGAGTTCGCTGCCAGAGGCTGTAATGAAAACGATCAAGCCTGTTTTTCATAACTTGACGTCTCCAGAACTACTTACGCGCTGCATCGGAGGTAAGACTCAAAATGCAAACGAGTCCCTCAACAACGTCATCTGGAAATTCTGCCCAAAGAGGACTTACACTGGACACAATCTGGTGCGCATCGCAGCTAACATGGGAGCTGTAACTTTTTCCGAAGGAGCCACAGGAATTTTGAAGATCATGACTGCGCTCAAAGTCACTCCAGGAACCAAAGCAAGGGCTCACTCAATTCAGGCAGATATAACACGCCTCGAGCAAGCTGAGCAACAAGCAGCTAGAAGTTCCCGCGAGACACGGATCGCCATGAGAAGGCTGCGGCTTGCGGACAATGAGTCTGCGGAGGATGCAGCAGGGCCCTCATATGCTGCTGGAGCTTTTTAAAGAAGTGAGTAAGAGAAAGAAGCATGTATGGAACAAAAAAATACATGGGAAAAAAAAGTTCTGAGAAAATAGTTTGCAGAAAAGAAAAAGGAAAAATTAAATTTCCAATAAAAAAAAAAATTCTTTTTGAAAATTGAAAATTAAAAAAAAAAAATTTCATTTAACTTTGGTACAACAAACTTTTTGATGTATGAGCCTCCGGAGGAGTATATACCAATTTTTCTGCAAAAACTTCAAACTCGTTTATCTCATAACTATGTTTTTGGCGCTGTGTCGTAAGGTTTTTGGAGCACCGATGGTCCGATCTGGGTCTTTATTGGCTCATTTTCTTCAGAAAATGAATCCTCATGATATGAATGAGGGAATTTTTGAATGTTTTTTTTTTGGCCAAGTTATTTGCAAATTAGTGGCTCAAATTTTTGAAATTTTGGATAATTGACTGTAAGTTTTCACATGTTTTTTTCTTTTCAGATCCCCGCATTCATAAGATGTAGGACCGCTGTCTGAAGAAAGTGAGACGTCGAGACGATGAATTAGATCAACGGTGTCACTAAAACCTTACGACACAGTTTTTTTAAGAAACATTTTTTTTGATGTAAAATAAGCTTTGGTTAACAAATAAAGTCATTCTGGAGTACTTGAAATATCTTAAACCAAGCTGTACTGGTCCCCTTAACTCAAATTGCTTTCCAATTAACTTATTCATCTACTATTTACAACAATTTTACTTACTGACTAATTTCGGTGTGGTTCTGTGCATGAGACCTATTGTCTCATGACTTTATGCTATCTGAATTTATAACGTTCTCTTTTATTTTATGTATGATTTATAAGTTAATCAAACTTTTAAATTTTATGTTTTCATTGAATGGATTTGAGGAAAAGGTAATTTTGTAATTCAATATAATTATTCTGAGCTTTGCTATTAATGAGAATATCTAATAAATTGGCTAGGCAGATCGCCAGGCGCTTTGCCTATAGCGTCTGATGAGAAGTGATATGGGTGAGTCAACTCAGCGCTTTGCTCGAGATTGCTGACTGTCAGTCTATCGACATGCCTTATATACTTGTTGTGACGTCACGCCGAGTACGTAGATCATCGAATATTATAGATCTAACTCGAATGTTCGCAACGGCTGATATTTGAATGCTAACGGCCAGGCCTATAAAGCCTGTAACGTTACAATATATTTTATCATCTTCAAATACGATATCCGAATCACCAATCTTCATTCCGCCGAGTTTTAACTTTCGAACGCCATATTGCATATCCAAGTTCTTTTCCTCTTTGGTCGTGTTGAACATGCTTAGATAGCGCGCCGTCTTGACTTCTTTTTTGGTCATCGTCGTGCTTGTAGAGACGATTGCAGGTGCGTCATCTTGGTTATCATCATCATGGATATCATTCGCATTATCCATAGCGGCGACTGTTGTGGTATTGTTACCAATAGCAATGTTAGTTGACAAGCTCCCCTCAATCGCACTTTTATATGCATCAGTATCGTCGTCGTCATCATCATCATCAGCATTCTTATAATTTTTTGTTTTCACAAAATCTGTTGTCTTCTCTGTTTTTTCAACCGAACTCGGCTCCGTATTTACTTCTCGCTTCATTAGTAGCCGCTGCTGCTGCTTCGATGAATCTACCAACTGATTCATCGGTGTAACCAGAGGTTTGAAGATTTCACTGATAGCCTGCTCGCTAGTGTCTTTCCCCATTTTTATCATTTCGTGTTTACGTCGAATGATATCGCTAGCCCTGGCTATTTCTTGCAACACATCGTTCTGCTTACGTATCTTGGAGCTCGCCATGCTGCTAGTTTGATCGATGTGTTGTAACTGTACGTGGTTTATTCATGATTCAGACTTATAAAGCAGTCAAAACCTCTCCTATATCGTCCAGCGTTAATCTCACTGTCTTTGTCGATGGTTACGAAACTATATCTACCGTCGTTCAAACATGCCAATCACAAATCTTCGAATTGCTGATAGGTCATATCGGTGTTCACATGATCAGCATGGATGTGTTTCAAATTCATTCCATCTTGACGAAAAAGAACCAATAAGTTTGCATTATCACGCACCAAATGTTTCGGAATTCGAGCATACGTTGGACAAAGATGAAAACTATCGACATCCCTGTGTCGCCCCATACAGAAATGAGCTCTGATATTATCTTGCTTCTCACAGGCTATATCATTGAAAATCATAATCGAGTTGGGAAGTGCATCTTTCGGTTCTATAACCTCCTTGTGCTCATCAAACGCAAAATAACCCAGCCCCTCAACCGGTTCCAAATATCTCTTCAAGAACTCATACTTTGGTTGATTGAGGGATTTTGAATAGACGTACACATTCTCAAATCGTAGACCATTCGCATGGGTCAGTAGCGTGAGGAGGGAATTAGTTTTACCGCAATTTGAAGGCCCGCAAAAGGCAGCCCTCACACTATTTGATAGTAGAGCCCCGTGTCGTTTTCCCTTCTTCTTTTTTTGCTCGACCAAATTATCGAAATTGGCGATTGGTAGTTTAATCGTTTGATCTTGAAATTTCATGATGCTTGACAAACGTCGCAATGAGAACTAATATATTTACGTATAAAATACAGGCTTTTATATAATTTGTGTCAGTTCATGATTAGTCATGGTTGGATACACACGTAGACAAAGAAGCGGTTGTGGGTTGATGAATAAAATCATCAACAATCTCCCAGTCGAATTGCATGTCCCCGGTTATCAATACTGCAGACCTGGTACAGAATTGGTAAAGAGGTTAGCTGGCGGTGATCGTGATATCAACGCTCTAGACGCTGCAGGCGAGCAGCACGATATCGCATACTCCAAAAATCACGATAATATTGCGGAGCGTCATAAGGCGGATAAAGTGCTTGCTGAGCGGGCTTGGAATCGGGTTTTGGCTAAACACGCAAGTGTAGCTGAAAAAGCTGTCGCCTGGGCAGTCACCAACACCATGAAAGCAAAATCCAAACTGGGTATGGGTATGACGGGAATTAAGATGCAGACATCACCCAAGAACAAAAAAAGAACATTGAAATTTATTATACAAGCGGCAAAGAAATCCATGAAATCTGGTCCTGAAGCTATTGAGTCGGCTTTGGCGGGTACCCGTTCGGCCGTGTCTGAAGGAAAAGTGTGCGTGCCTCGCATTTTACCTGTCCCCCAGAAAATTGGAGGTTTGTTACCGTTTCTTATCCCAATATTTGCGGCCCTTAGCGCCACAGGTGCTTTAGCGGGTGGTGCTGCAGGTATAGCAAAGGCAGTTGATGAGGCTGAAGCGAACAGACATCAATTACAAGAATCCAAGCGCCATAATGCGACAATGGAGGCGATTGCCTCGGGGAAGGGCTTATACCTGAAACCGTACAAGAAGGGTATGGGGCTGTATTTGGAGCCGGCAAAAAACTAACAAAGCTACCACACCGAGCCCTTACGGATGTCGATTTACTTAACTATGCAAGAGCTATGAAAATTCCACATTTCCGAGGTGTTTTTATGCGGAATGATTTACCCAGTTCAGGACCTAGAAAGCATGAATCTGCAATCATCAATCTTCATGATGAAAACAGTTCGGGGACGCATTCGGTTGCATACACGAAAAATGGCAATGATGCGGTGTATTTCGATAGTTTTGGTGATTTACAACCGCCTAGAGATCTAACGAAATATCTCGGTATTGGTAGCGTCAAATATAATCATAAGAGATATCAAGAATATAACACGGTGATTTGCGGTCACTTGTGTCTCAAGTTTCTCAGCGGACAACTACAAAATGTATGCGAATCGCTAATGTGATAATAATCATGGCTGATTTGTTCACGTTGACACTCTCCGGGGAATCGTCGGTATTGAGGACTCAATATTTTCCCCGAATCGAGTTATCACCAACGAAGACGTATGTTCTCGGACTCATAGAGCTCCTGACATTCAATGCAATCCCCAATATAGATGTGGGGTGTAATAAGTTTTATATAAAACCAGACACAACGATCACAATACCCACTGGGAGCTATGAAATCAAAGATATCGCAAATTATTTGAAAAGAGCAGTGCCGAAGGATATAAATATTAGTCTTAAAGCTAATAACAATGAGTTGTTCAGTGAAATTAGATGCAATAATTCTGTGGACTTCAAACCAAAAGATTCCATTGGCCAATTGCTCGGGTTTACCCCCAAAATTCTCGAAGGTGGTATTACTCATAAATCCGAGTTACCCGTTTGCATACTCAAAGTTAACGCCTTGCGAGTTGAGTGTAATATTACCACGGGTGCTTATATAAACGAGCATCGAGTACATACGATTCATCAGTTTTTCCCAAACGTACAACCCGGATATAGGATCGTGGAAGTGGCGACAAATGTCATTTATCATCCAATCACCGTACCGTCAATACACGATATACAACTGAAAATAGTCGATCAGGACGGGAAATTGATCAATTTTCGCAGTGAAACTGTAACTATACGATTACATGTGAAATCTTTGAGATAAAATAGGCATTGTATTTGAGAGGATAAGAAAATCTGGTAGTAGTTATAAAAGCTCGATAACATGTCCAAGCATCATCAGTCGTCGAGAAGCTCCGATTCGAGTGACACATCAGAACGCTCAGTTTCTCCAGAGCCTAGGACACCGACTTCGTTGTGGTGGAAAATAAGAATTCGTTGCTATTTCTGCATATGCCCATCTCGAAAATGATAAAAATCCAAACACCTGTGGTCTGCGACGAGTCGATTGCCCACTGTGAAATACATGCGCATCAACCGTACGCGGCGTCCATCTTAAAAAATAACGATGAGATCCGCATAGCTGTACAGAATCAAGATGCGTGTGTATTACCCAGCAAAAGTTTGCTCCACATCTACGGTCGGCTTACAAAGTCGGATGGCACCACTGTTAGCGAAGGCACGGAATTGGTCAATATAGCTGTGTGTCACATGTTTGGCGATATGCGTTACGAGTTGAATGGTCATGAGATAGATCAGAATAAGAATGTCGGCATCACGAGTATTATGAAGGGATACTTATCATTCACCCCTGAAGAACAGCATCTTCTCGGGAACACCGGTTGGTTGGTGAATAATCAAAATAAACTAGCCAACGCCGATGGATACTTTGATGTTGTTATACCGCTGAATTTTCTACTCGGATTTGCCGAGGATTATAATCGAGTCATCGTCAATGCGAAACATGAGCTAATATTTACAAGATCAAACAATGATTTAAATGCCATACATCAAACCGCCGTGGAGGGAATCAAAATTTCACTCGAGAAAATTGAATGGTTATTACCATACAATCAGACTGTCAGATTCTGCGAAAATCAAGATGCTCAATTATATCGCTCAAGATCCGGCTGTATCTATGAGTTTTCGCTCCTGGGAAATGTACGAGTACCCGATGCTGCCCACAACAACGAGACATGTATGGGTTGTGAAGACATCTACACAGCTAGAGAAACCAAGACACGTCATACTAGGATTCCAAACCGCGCGACGAAACGATGCGAAGAAAAATGCCAGTCAATTCGATCATTGTATGATTAGAGATGTGAAACTGTTCCTAAACTCGCAGTGCTATCCCTATGGAAATTTGAATCTTGATATTGCTCGCAATCAATATTATTATTATCCTTATTATTATTATTATCACAAGCCCAACAGGCGACCCCAGTGAGGGCGATACAAAAACAGCGAGTTGTACACAAAAGCTATGAACTAAATACAAACAGTAGAAAACATATAAGAATACAGGGGTGAAACTCATGGTGGAGAAGCTTAAGGACTGCCTTATGATACGCTAGCAGAAAAATGACCGCGCTACCACACGAAAAAAATCGTAACTCATGGAACCCGGGTCACAGGATGGGGGTAATTCGTTGAAAAGAGAGCACATCACGCCTAAGGGAGCGCGGAGCGCAGCGCTGCCCCGAGCGCGACAAATGTGAAAGGGCGAGTTATAGCGAGCCGCGAGTCTAGAAGTAAGAAATCCCACAGAGGCGAGTAGGTCAGGGAAGTCGACGAGGCCAGTCAGGATTTTAAACAGGCGCGCAACAGACGCAACCTTGCGCCTAGCAGCCAGCCGCGGGACCCCGAACCTCGCACTCAGGACAGAGGCATCACAGCCACGATCAGGGCAGGTGGAGTCAGCCCTAAACGCAAGGTACTTAAGGAACCTTTTCTGAATACCCTCAATACTCTTAATATCGCGGACGAGAAGCGGAGACCAGATAATAGACCCGTATTCCAGCTTCGAACGCACAAAAGAGTAGTAAAGCGACTTAAAAGCAAGAGGCGAGTTGAATGACCTACAGGTTCGCAAAATGAAGCCAAGCATCCTCTTAGCACTAGCCACGACAAGCGAGATATGACGCGCAAATAAAAACTGTGAATCGAACATAATGCCTGAGTCGGACGTTTCCTGGACCCTGATAAGGACCGTACCCCCAACGCAATGATCAAAGAGGATTGTGTTGCAGGAGCGGGAAAAAGACAACACTTTACATTTGCTGACATTAAGAGAGAGACAGTTATGCTCACACCAAGCAGACACCCGATCCAGGTCGACTTGAAGAGAGGTGCAAACCGCAGGGGTACTGACGACACGAAAGAGCTTAAGATCATCTGCATATAAAAGCGCGCTACAGCCTAACGACGACACGATGTCATTGACAAAAATATTAAAAAGCACAGGCCCCAGGTTGGAGCCCTGCGGTACACCCGAGGTGGGAACGTAACAATTAGACCGATGACCATTAAGCTCGACCGCATCTCGTCTATCTACAAGGTACGACCGGATAAGCGCCACAAGATCTGAGTGCAAACCGCATGCCGAGAGTTCACGCCAAAGTACCGCATGATCGATTCTGTCAAAAGCCTTCGCGAAGTCTGTATGAATGGTGGCAGCCTGCTCTCCACGGTCCAGCGCCATGCATACTGTGTGCGAAAACAGTGTCAAGTTAGTAGTGGTGGACTGGCCGGGCATACAGCCATGCTGCAGAGGGGTAATGACACACGAGACCTGGCGAAAGATGTGGCCGTACAGACATTATTCAAATACCTTTGAGAACGCGGATCATATGGCTATAGGGCGATAGTTTACGATCAGAGACTCATCACCGCTCTTAAACACGGGGCAAACCCGAGCAAATTTCCAATATGCCATTCTCTACAATATGTATACCGCGTGATTCCTCGATTGCACCTCAGTGATTTGGGTAGCAGACCGTCAGGTATAGTCGGCATGAAAAAATTATCCGTGATCGTAGCGGCCAGTTCTTGTTTGTTTTATTGAGTTTTGACGGGTACGGTGAAGTGGTGTCATATTATTACGGAGAAGAATTATTACACGCTCAAAATATTCTTTGTGCACCGAATGATCGTTATCCAGGGGATTGCGACTGATTAGCGTGTCGATAGATGAGTAAGTAAAATTATTTTTCATAATTACGAGTGCATCTGTAAGAGCGTAACCTCAAAACGGCAAGTAATCTCAAGGACAAGTGACCGTTCTCAGGTAGGCCGAGGGGCTTTACGGGCCTAGTAATTGACACTTCGAGTCCGCGGGGCTCTGCGAGCCCCGTAGACTACATGCCCGAAAGGGCGATAAGTCGAAAAAAGGACCAATCAATCAGCTCTGCGAGCCCGGGCGTGCCGACCTGGCACTACATGACCCAGGACTGGCCAAAGTCAAAAGTTAGTGCAATCTGTCGTCATGATTATGAGCATTAGGTTGAATCTGTTCTTGTGGTTACTTACGTATTTTATCAGGGTATACAAAAATGATAATAACTCAAAATTCAAGTTTTTTGACTTGTCCTAGTTTAGATCTAGGTGTGCGATATCTTTAACGAGAAGGACATCCAACTGGGACGTTGGTTGCACAATGCTGAAGAGTTGGGGCATTTTCCACCGCATACCAATTGACACGAGTAACATGCTAAACTAGCATGTTCATAATCAAAAAACAAGGCGGATTAATTAGGTATGAAGAGAAACATCAACGGGGGTATACCCACCTTGAAGATAATTTTTTCAAATCACTGCTACGCTCTGATAATAGATTTTAGTCACTCAGTTTTTTTATAGTTGATTAGCGCTGTTTTGATATAGAGTTTATGATTTTTTCAGATTTTGTGTCCTTCGCTGAACATAAATAATGAGTTTAATATTGATGCAGTCACAGTTCTCAATGCTCACAATGGTTAAGTCAACCATGACTGCGTCGGAAGGTGCAAGGATTGGGATTGGAGTTCGTAGTAGATATAATAATTGTATACTTGTATAATGGTATATATTTATCTATTTTATTCATCGAAACGATTTATCTAATCAGGTCATGCGGTGACAATACAATACAATACACTATAATCCTGTATACTGCAGAGATGCACAGCACCTGTAAGTTATGTTCAATAAAAAAAAATATATTCACCTACACACGATACAGATGGCTCCCCTAAACTTTAATTCTGATCAGCGGTGAAACTCCAAGCTGCGATTCAGGCCACCGATACAGTACAATAGAGCTAGCTTGGTCTAACAGAACTGGTCATAGTTTTAAGATTCTGCAAAAGGTCATGTATTATCTTTGTATTAATGAAGCCTCGTGTAGTCTGCAATTAAATCATATTAAAGCCATCAACAGCGGTGTTCCGAATTCTTGTTTGTTCCCCTGATATTTCCACGGAAAATCAATCGTTCCGTAGTTGCTGTAATCAGCCATAACATTCTCAACTTTCAATTTCCTGTAGATAGTATTAAATATTTGGTAAGATATTGGTTTCTTCAAATATATTTATTCGGAATAACTACATCGACGTAACATCCAATTGCAGGTTTTGTGAGTGGAATATTGCTTGAAATAGAATACATACCTAATATATTGCTTGAAATAGAATACATATCCAATAACTATCAAATACACACATACGCCCCTCGCTGGATTAAGGGATATACCCACCTTGAAAATATTTTTCCTTCAATCACTGCCATGCTCTGAGGAAACATTTTGGTGACTCAATTTTTTTACAGTTGATTAGTGCTATTTTGTCACATAGTTTTTATTCTACTCAGATTTCGTGTCCTCCGCTAAACTAAGTCAGTCCATCGAAGAACAAGTAGTTGTCGTATGGTACAGGTTGCTGCGTTGCATAACATTTCTTCAACTATGGAAGAAATATTTTGTATAAATGTAATTTGGGGGCAAACCAATAATATTTCATGAGTTTAATTTTAAGACATGGAAATTTTTGATTTTAAATCATTTTTTCCAAAACGATGGAAAAAAGTCTTACCAGCAAAAATTTCGATCTCTAAAATTCAAATTGATGAAATATTATTGGTTTGGCCCTAAATTACATTCATACGGAATATATCCTCCAAAGTTGAAGGAATTTCATGCAACGCAGCAGCCTGTACCCTACGATAACTACTTTTTCTTCGATGGACTGAATTTATGTTCAGCGAAGGACACCAAATCTGAAAAAAATCATAAACTCTGTATCAAAACAGCGCTAATCAACTATAAAAAAACTGAGTGATTAAAATTTATTATCAGAGCGTAGCAGTGATTTGAAAAAATTATCTTCAAGGTGGGTATACCCCCGTTGATGTTTCTCTTCATACCTAATTAATCCGCCTTGATTTTTGATTATGAACATGCTAGCTTAGCATGTTACTCGTGTCAATTGGTATGCGGTGGAAAATGCCCCAACTCTTCAGCATTGTGCAACCAACGTCCCAGTTGGATGTCCTTCTCGTTAAACATATCGCACACCTTGATCTAAACTAGGACAAGTCAAAAAACTTGAATTTTGAGTTATTATCATTTTTGTATACCCTGATAAAATACGTAAGTAACCACAAGAACAGATTCAACCTAATGCTCATAATCATGACGACAGATTGCACTAACTTTTGACTTTGGCCAGTTCTGGGTCATGTAATGCCAGGTCGGCACGCCCGGGCTCGCAGAGCCCCGCGGACTCTAAGTGTCAATTATTAGGACCGTAAAGCCCCTCGGCCTACCTGAGAACGGTCACTTGTCCTTGAGATTACTTGCCGTTTTGAGGTTACGCTCTTACAGATGCACTCGTAATTATGAAAAATACTTTTACTTACTCATCTATCGACACGCTAATCAGTCGCAATCCCCTGGATAACGATCATTCGGTGCACAAAGAATATTTTGAGCGTGTAATAATTCTTCTCCGTAATAATATGACACCACTTCACCGTACCCGTCAAAACTCAATAAAACAAACAAGAACTGGCCGCTACGATCACGGATAATTTTTTCATGCCGACTATACCTGACGGTCTGCTACCCAAATCACTGAGGTGCAATCGAGGAATCACGCGGTACAAACTTTCAAATTTCATACTACGATAAGGAGTCGGAACCTCTTTTGTCGAAGAGTGATTTTTTGGATGGAGCTCCACTCATTACTATAGACTGTTCCAAGCAGAATGAATCGTTGAAGAGTGGACCGGTGGATATTCGTTTGGAATTCGAAACTAGCGTTGCATTTCCAGCAAATACTTCAGCCTATTGTATGATTATACACGATCGCGTTGTTGAATACAAACCCATTGGCGGTACCGTCAAAAAATTAGCCACATTTCAAGGATTCTGCATGTTTGAGAACTTCAGATTAAGCTTATTCTAAAGGAACAATAAATAAATGAATGAATGTGATTGCAATTTCATTGTTATTTATTCAACCCTAACCCATTCCCATTACATATATATGGGCTAATCCATAAAACTTTCAACTTTGATGGATTTTTTATTTTTTTTTCCATTCTACGAGCACATATCTCAGATTTGGTGTATGTTTTCGCATGACTCACGAGACAAATAATTCACGTCCGTTAACTATTTTCAGGCAGGGGCGTGATAATTATGGTATAGTAATATTGAAAAAAACACAATTTTCACATGAAATGCATTTTCATCACACCTGCACGCAAAGTAGGACTTTCAACCCCTCGCGCAAAAGAGAAAAAAAATTCCTCCGTGAAAGATGCCGGAGATCAACGGTGTCCAAGTTATTTGATTGAAAAAAAAATAAAAATTTAATTTAAAATTTCAGCTTCTATGGGTGTCAAAAAATCTCAGACGGTGTGGGATTGACTTTCAGATCAAGGTAAATTGACACAAACATGTGGTTTATACGAGTCTATACCGATTTTTTTTTGTTACAATCTGTGTGCCATTCTAGGGTTGGTGACTTTATATTCGATTCATACATAGATTTGTGACGCCACTATTTTCTTCAGTTAACACGTATGACAAACTGTAGTTTACAATTATGAAAATGTCAAACCAAGAAAGATTTCTGACGTGCCGTTGTAAAAACTGAATTTGATACACAGTTTACGTTTCTGATTATCATTTTCGAATTGTTACTGCATGGACACTATTGATGGCACAGTTATGCGACACCTCGCAAAAGATGCCTCTTTTAATTGAAGATGTGTCAGCATTGCTCATTTATCGATACATCAGAGGGCGTACGTATGAAGGAATTAACTTTGCAGAAAAAAAAAAATTCAATTCATCCTCGCATTTTTGTAGCCGAACAATTTTTTTTGCGAGAGGAGCACATCTGAGGCAAAGCGGGTGATGTTTTGGGGTATAAAGGTGAAACTGAAACACATTGAATTGAAATGGTAATTGGAAGGGCGCTCGTAGAATATCATTAAAAGCTCAAAAAAATTTGCTAGCCTCGCATGCGATTTCGACATTTTCTTCATTTTCAAAGTTTGTTACAACTTCACTGTATATATTTCAGTAGATTTAATTGTGCAAATACGTGTCTAATACTGTGTAGAACTAGCCCAAAAACCTACAAGTGCGTAGTATTGTTATCTTACGAAATATTGTCAATTTTTTCGCTCCTCGCTGGGGGTTAAAAGTTCTGTGGATTTGCCCATATATATATCTCTCTATATTATAAAGATATATCGCCGCCGCCGCCGCCGCCGTGTCAGACTTTTTGATCCACGGCCTCCTCGACCCCGCTCGGCTCCCCCCCCCCCCCCTCTTGCCCTGGGCCTCCTCGACCCCGCTCGGCTCTTTTCGCCCCCCCCCCCCCCCCCCCCTTTCCCTGGGCTTCCTCGACCGCCCTCGAATCCCCCCTCCCTCGCCCGCGGCCTTCTCGACCCCGCTCGGCTCATTTCCCTCCCCTCCCCCTTACCCATTTCCTTCTTTGCCATTTCCCGCCGTTTCTCCCGCCGGTTTTCCTGCCGTTTCTCTCTTGCCATGGTTTCCCACAGATTTTCCGGGGATTCTCCCGAGCTAACGGATCCGCGGATTTCCAATGGGTTTTCAGGTGATTTCCCAGGATTTACGCATCCCATAGAATTCTCATGAATTCCTTATAATTTTCGCGGTTTACCCAAAATCGTCCGTGCCAGTGCCACAGAAGAGTACGGTTAATACGATGTTCACGCGATACACCTTTTTTTCACGCCGATAATCACCATCATAAATGTATATTTATAAATTTGTAATCTCATACAAACATAAAATATGAAGAATACATATATATATATATAAACCTTGGATACATATACAGCGTCACAATTATAAGGTGGACACCACTTTTTAAAGGGGTTTCCGGGGTGATATCGGGAATTTTTTTTTTTGATTTTTCAATGGTATTGGATGCCCGATCTGAAAAAAAATACGGTGTTAATGTGAGAATTATGGTTTTTGCGGTATTAAAATGGTTGATTCGAAAAAAAAACGAAAGTTAATTTTTATTTTTTTAAAATAAAGATTATTTAATTCTGAATACAGAGGACCAGTTTAAAATTCATTTCGATCCCGATGTCGTGGAGAAAAAAAATGTTGAAAATTGGTATTTTAACAATTAATCAGCTTCAAAATCCGAACGATGGAATAGAACCATGCCGCGTGAAGTTAGATCCGCGTCGCCTAACGGCCGTCGAAATGTCAGATAAGTGAGGTTCAGAGTCGCTTGGTACGATTTGACAGATGATTCGAATGACACAGAGAAACTCGAAGATATTATGATGAAATTTATAATCTTTTGAAGACTTCTAAAATATGTGGCTGTTGAATAGAGTATCATCTGAGGATGGGCGGTACTCCTTTTGGCTATAATTTTAATTACCAACTACAAACCGAATAAGAACGTTTGTCCCCTGCTTGGACCGAAAGCTTTTTCATGATATTGAGCGACACGTAGTAATAACCAATATTGAGGTGAATTTTCTAGGTCGTCTTAGTTTGAAGCAACGAGACAGAGTTTGGCATTCGTGTCATGGTGGAGATGAACCCAAAATTCAGGTTGATTTTTCTGTGTTTTTTATAAATATTCACTGCTTCGGACGAAGATATAATGAAACTACTAGTCCGAAGGAGATGAAACCGATCGCAAACATAGCGTGAAAAATAATAAAATATTTCACAAATGGTGAATACACCAAAATCAATATTGGTTTCATCTTTCCAACAATAGATATTGGGATGTTTATATTGTAACATTCACACACCTAGATCGTTAACAATTACAGCTTTTGGAGAGAGAAATAAACGGTTGATCGTGTGATGAACGATTTACTGAATGTACGGTCGGATAAACGTTCAACGTGACTTCGTTCGAGCACCAAAAATGCAAAATCGGCGTCATAAGACGGATTCTGTATGGAATTTCGAACACAACCATGCAAAAACATCTTTGTTGTCGACAACGATGAATAAACGGCATCTAATCTACGGTGATGTGCTAATTGTCGCGATGTTAGTTCTCATAACGCCCGTGAGATGTCGCCAAGTGAAAATTTTACATTTCATCCTGGTACCACGTGAGTCGGCCCGCAGTCACAGATGATTTGACAACATGGTCGAATCACGTGATATCCGGCATGAAGGAGAAGCTGCGCCGGTAGTCAAACAAAGAACAGAAGAAGAAGAAGAAGACGAAGAACGGAGAGGCTGAAAATGTGCGCGTGGTGATAAAGTGAGCAAAGTTTGGAATTCGAAAATTGAATTCGTTTTTAAACGTGAAGTGAACGGATGCCGGATAATCTCTAACTCAGATTTAGAGCAAATTCTCAACTTTGAGCGCATAATTAATCATTTCCACGCAATATTTTTTATTGTGTCGAAAATCCTATTCCGCGTCCACTGCGAATCCGATCACGACGATTGTCAAGATGGAGGATCGATGAAAGATGCAGGCGACGCTTTTTTTTCTTTACGCGTCGTCGAATAATGAAGTCTTGAGTTATGCGATCCGCATAATGTGCCGGCAACAAAACTCTGCAAGATCTACCGATCTACAGCTATCATCAGGTAAAAGTCTACATAACAGATACTTTTGAATAACATAGCAATGAAATGGTTTTATTCCTTGAGATAATGTTTGTTGATGATAACAGTCAATAAATGAGAATATTAATTATACTGTTTTCCAGGACTCGTATTTGAGGAACGATTTGCTCCACATCGCAGGTTGACTTCGCGAAAGATGGGATGAATCGTCATATTGACGTATAGGACATACCAAACGTTCAACATATGGTTACAGGATTCAGAGCAACAGCGCATGATTTGCTGTACAGCTACCTGGACAACAACAACGAGTGAGAATAGGAGAAACTGTCATCGGAGTGAGGTAATCGACTATGAGGTCTCACAGAGTACGATGCTATGAAATATTCTTCAAAAATCCAAGCAAATCTAGACAAATTGTAAAATTCTGCCGTAAGTAGACGATACTTACATGTTCAAGTAAAATAACGTTTTTTTAATATTGCACAATAGATCAATGATGAGAATCGACGTAGTTGCACAGCAAACGGAGAAAGACAATCGGAGAAAAGACTATCACTACGTGGGAGCGAGAATGGATACGAAGATGGACATCTGCGCCGAAGCAGACTCTAGATACGAAAACAACTAGATAGGCAGATTACAGAATGGTTCAAGCGAAGCACCAAGCATATGATCCCTGCGCCACCCTTTCTACTCAAAGCCATAAGAATGAGTACTTTTGATAAAAAAATCAATTATCGATTTTTTTAAAATACTTAAGAATAATTCATGACTATTTTAATTATTTTTTTTAATTTTCCATTTTTTTTTTTTCCAACAAACGATGAAGACTCAGTTAGATTAAAGTTGTGACAGTATCGAACATCTATGGAAAATAACTTAAATATTAGTTGGTTAATCTAGATATTTGATGAATGAAACATACTCCGACTGTTCATAATTACCTCTGCAATGTAGCGTTGAGTTTATCACAAGCAAACTGAGTCATGCCTTCGAATGACTTCTTAATAATTCCTATCGATTATAAGGTTTTGATTCTCAATGAATAATGAAAACTATAGTCGATACATCGAGTCGCTTAAACGCTATAAAAGTATCGAATCTCTGTGGTCGAAATCTAAACACATATTATAATCAGGTTCTTTAGCAGCGTGCCACTTGAGTACGTCAAACTGAAATATTGGTAGTTTTAACTCGTATTTCATTTATCTTTCAATATGCGAGACAACAAAATAGAGAATAACGTTAATTTATTAATTTCAAACATGGATATTTGATGAATGATACATACTCCGACTGTTCGGAATGACCTCTGCAATGTAGCGTTGAGTTTATCGCAAGCAAACTGAGTCATGCCTTCGAATCCCTTCATAATAATTCATAACATTTATAAGGTTTTTATTTTCAATGAACAATGAAAACTATAGTCGATACATCGAGTAGTTTAAACGTTGTGGAAATATCGAATCTCGGTGGTCAAAATCTAGACACATATTATAATCAGGTTCTTCAGCAACGTCACACTTGAGGATGTCGAACTGGAATAGTGGTTGGTTTCGGGCTCTCCTAGGCACTCCCATTGGGGTTCGACCTTATTTAGTTCATTATTTTCCCTACAGTCGAGGCTCTTCTTACATGTTTAGTTTTTCAATGTTTGCACCTCTCCTGGCTCTACGGTGTCAGGTGGGATCCAAACCACCGGAGCCACGGTTTAGGCATATGTCCACTTATATTGACCTCGACTAGGTTTGTTGCTTTGCTGATACTGTTATCAAGTATTATTTCTGGCTTATCCTATAAACATTTCTGACATTCACCCTGTGGATATGTACTGTAGCTTCGGTCCATCTTTGAAATATGTTTCAAAATCGGACAGGTAGTCCTAATCTTATGAAGATGGACTTTTTATCGAACACTCTGATATTTCAACCTTTTGTTTAAAATCAAGGGTATAGTGTATACCGGAATCACGTTAAACGTCTACAACTGTGCGTAGAAAATCGCGGTAGACATGTAAATCGTATATGATCGCCTCGAGTCGTACCGCATTAAATCACTGATACAGTGTATACCGGAGTCACGTTGAACGTCTACAACTGTGCGTAGAAAATCGCGGTAGACATGTCGAGCACAGGATCAGGTTCTTTAGCACCGTGCCACCTTATTCCAGGTGTTTCTGGATTTCAATGATTCTTTTGTTCTATATCGACGCTGCCAGTCAGATTTCTGTGTACTTGGTTCTTTCGCGTCAATAATTTTGAATTTCTGGATTATCGCTTTCGTCTTTCACTGGCAAAATAGTTCTAACACCAGTATTCTTTACATCCGCGTAGGCGTTGATCGAGAAACCACGAGTAGAATATTCCGCTTAATATTATATTATATCATTTTAGAAAAATGATAAAAAAAAAAAACACGAATGCATCGAAATTATATCGTGCAACGTATGGTGAACCCACCTACGCCGTCAAGGCAGGCATTTCAGCGTCTGGCGCAAAACGTATTATGTAACGGAATATGTAACCGCCGGAATGTAAGGAAGTTGACTCCGGAAAATATGCGTTGGCACGTAGAGCTACCACTGCAATATGCGTGGCAGGAATTGTTGGGGATCGCCTCGCGTGGTACCGTATCGAATCAAGGATATAGTGTATACCGGAGTCACGTTAAACGTCTACAACTGTGCGTAGAGAATATAAAATATAAAATGGATAGGCGACCACTTGTCCAAAGTGTCGCATATTACAACAGATAAGTAACGGCTGCTCCAGGCGGTCACCCCCCGGCCAATCACAGGTCAATTTTATTCGCTGTATGTCAACTTTCAAATTCACGTTAAACGTCTACAACTGTGCGTAGAAAATCGCGGTAGACATATAAATTGTAGGGGATCGCCTCGCGTCGTTAAATCACTGATATGGTGTATACCGGAGTCACGTTAAACGTATACAACTGTGCGTAGAAAATCGCGGTGGACATGTCGAACACAGGATCAGGTTCTTGATTCAGGTAAACAATGGCCTTTTCTCGATTCGGGTAATTGATATATTCGCAATATATTTATTTCTTCTACCTGCACGCACAGTGCAAGTGCATAGATAGGCGACCACTTGTCCAAAGTATTTAGGTATTTATTCCATGGCTGCTCCAGGCGGTCAACCCCCGGACAATCACAGGTCAATTTTCGTAGCTGTATGTCAACTTGCAAGTTCACATTAAACGTCTACAACTGTGCGTAGAAAATCGCGGTAGACATATAAATTGTTGGGGATCGCCTGGCGTCGTACCGTATTAAATCACGGATAACAATAATTACATGCGTGCATCCAATTTATATCGTGCAACGTATGGTGAACCTACGCCGTCAAGGCAGACATTCCAGCTTCTTGCGCAGAACATTTTTCTGTATGAAACGTTCGCGAAACCGAGGCGACCTCGCAGAAAAACGGTAGCCGATGTTCGACGAGCCGAAATATTAGCCAGAATATCAAGGATATTATCACGTAGAGCTACCACTGCAATATGCGTGGCAGGAATTGTTGGGGATCGCCTCGCGTGGTACCGTATCGAATCAAGGATATAGTGTATACCGGAGTCACGTTAAACGTCTACAACTGTGCGTAGAAAATCGCGGTAGACATGTCGAGCACAGGATCAGGTTCTTTAGCACCGTGACACCTTACTCGAGGTGCTTCTGTATTTCAATAATCTTTTTTTCTATATCAACGCTGCCAGTCAGATTTCTGTGTACTTGATTCTTTTGCGTCAATAAGTTTATATTTCTGAAGAAAAAAAGAGATATTTGGTCGAGCATCAGATTTATATCGCGCAACGTATAGAGACCCAGCCCCATCGAGGCAATCCTTCAGAAGACTTAAACGTTTACAACTGTGTGTAGAAAATCACAGTGGCCATGTCGAGCACAGAATCAGGTTCTTCAGCACCGTGCCATCTTAATCGAGGTTCTTCTTAGTTTTGATACTTTTTTTTTTTTATTCCAAGTCTGAGCTCTTGTCCAGATTAACAGTCGGATTGACAGACATTGTAGAGCATAATCAAATAGATTCGATTTGTGAATTTGTTCATGTCTGCGTCCAAACGATGAAGAGAAAGCATTATATTAGAGTCTTCGTGAGCCGCAACAGTAGATTCATCGCGAATTTCATCCTGAAGATCTCTCGTTAGATCTGGAGGGGTTGCAATCTTCTGATTAGACGAATTCCATTTTTTCGAACCTCTACAACTTCGCGTCGAGATAAAAC
Organism: Tenthredo livida; assembly: GCA_963992785.1. Classification (NCBI taxonomy): domain Eukaryota; kingdom Metazoa; phylum Arthropoda; class Insecta; order Hymenoptera; family Tenthredinidae; genus Tenthredo; species Tenthredo livida. Next base: position 29,202,820 of record OZ023064.1, read on the forward strand.
AAGTATTGGGATTTGTAATCGCAAAAATGTTAGGAAGTGGACTCCTGAAAATACACATTGGCAGATGGAGCTACCACTGCAATATGCGTGGCGAATAAATGTTGGTTATAAATGTTAATCGAGGTGTTTCTTGGTTTTAACACTCCTTTAAACCTCGTTATGACTTTTACTTCCACCAAATTATCAAGTTTATACAACACATCGGAATCGCATCCGCGAGAGACAACTCTCTTAAGATTTTCAAGCGGCTCGGGTCTCCTCATCCAGAAACGGCCTTTTCTGGATTCGGGAAATTGGCATGTCTGTAACAAACGGAATATTTTTCTTGTTTCGTTTCTAGTCTAAACTCCATTTTATCAAACGTTTACAACTGTGCGTAGAAAATCACGGTGGACACGTGTAGCACAGGATCAGGTTCTTCCCGGTTCTCTCCTTGGTCGAGGTGTTTCTTGGTTTCAATACTTCTTGAAACCTGGTTGTGACTTTCACTTCCTCTTAATCATCAAGTTTGGTCATCTTTCATGCAAAGTCGGTAATGCCGATGTTTTATTATCATCGCGCTGAATGAGAATTCCTCGTGTATGGGAAATGACTATTCGCAAGCATCAAATTTATATCGCGTGGTTTTTTTTTTTTTTTTTTGATAAATAAATAAATCGCGAAAAAAGAATCAAAGATATAGTTTACCGTAATTCACCAACGACGAGGAAGGACATGCGTCAGTGGATCATAGACGCTTTCGCGCAGATCGCCCACCAGGAGTTGGTGGGGATGCGTGAACGGAGTCACGGTACAAGTCTACAACTGTGCGTAGAAAATCGCGGTGTACAGGTCGAGCACAGGAGCAGGTTCTTTAGCGGGCTTATTGCGAGTGGGCTCTTGGTCAAATCAATCAAGGTCGGAGGTTTTCGAAAATAGTTTTATTTACTTACAAACCTCGATATATCTAACCGCCAGAATGTAGGGAAGTTGACTCCGGAAAATACGCGCTGGCACGTGGAGCTACCACTGTAATACGCGTGGCAGGAATTGTAGGGGATCGCCTCGCGTAGCACCGTATTAAACGTCTACAACTGTGCGTAGACAATCGCGGTAGACATGTCGAGCACATGATCAGGTTCTTTAGCACCGTGCCACCTTACTCGAGGTGTTTATTGGTTTCTCCGACGGGAACATGAACGCCGACATGTATGCGTAGTTTTTGGAACACGATCTACCAGGCCTGTGGAGTCACGTAAAACGTCTACAACTGTGCGTAGAAAATCGCGGTAGACATGAAAATTGTAGGGGATCGCCTCGCGTCGTACCGCATCAAATCACTGATATGGTGTATACTTCCCCTACAAGTGCAAGAAGACTCAACAGCTGCTTGAACCAGATTACGGGAGACGACTCACCTATTGCGAGTGGGCTCTGAATGAAATAAATCAGGATCCGAATTTTTAAAAAAAAAGTATTGTTCACGGACGAGGCTGAGTTCAGAAATCTTGGAATTTGCAACCGGCAGAACGTGAGGAAGTGGACGCCCCAGGATACTTACTGGCATCGAGAGCTACCATTGCAATACGCGTGGCGTATAAACGTCTGGGCCGGCATTGTTGGGGCTATTTGGGAATATTTTTTTGAGGGTAACCTAAATGCAGATATGTACGCGGAGTTTTTAGAACGCGATATACAAGTCCTGTTGGCACACAGACCGTTAGACATCATACGCGGAATTTGGTTACAACAGGGTGGAATGCCTGCTTCTTAGTTTTGATACTTTTTTTTTTTTTTATTCCAAGTCTGAGCTCTTGTCAAAAAATGATAGCTCCTATCTATTTTACTTATTATAAAATTCTCTAGAAAAAAATTCCTAAAAAATTGCGGTAGACATGTAAATTGTAGGGAATCGCCTCGCGTCGTACCGTATCAAATCAAGGATATAGTGTATACCGGATTCACGTTGAACGTCTCCAACTGTGCGTAGAAAATCGCGGTAGACATGACGAGCACAGGATCAGGTTCTTCAGCACCGTGCCACCTTACTGGAGGTGTTTCTTGGTTTCTTCTACGTTAACCTGAACGCCGATATGGATGCGTAGTTTTTTGAACGCGATCTACAAGACCTGTGGAGTCACGTGAAACGTCTACAACTATGCGTAGAAAATCGAGGTAGACATGTCGAGCCCAGGATCAGGTTCTTGATTCAGGTTCGCGCGGTAAACCACCCATACAAATGCCGGAAGACACAGCAGCTTCTACAGCTTATTGCGAGTGGGCTCTTGATAGAATCAATGGATACCGGAGATTTGTGAATAACGTACTATTCACGGATGAGGCGGGATTCACAAACCTCGGGATTTGTAACCGCCAGAAGATCAAGGATATAGTGTATACCGGAGTCACGTTAAACGTCTACAACTGTGCGTAGAAAATCGCGGTAGACATGTCGAGCACAGGATCAGGTTCTTCAGCACCGTGCCACCTTATAATACGACTATTTTCCTTTTTTTTTTTCCCCATATTCTTCACGGCAACCTCAACGCCGAGATGTATGCGCAGTTTTTGTAACACGAAACGATATGTGGTTCCAACATGATGGAATGCCTGCACATACGGCGCGTGTGTCGACGGACATTTATTTCTTGAACTTTGCACCTCGAATGGCTCCGCTTTTTCAAGTGGGATCCAAACCACCAGAGTCGCGGTTTAGGTATATGATTATTTTCTGTCGAAAATCGCATTGGTGCCAAGGTAGACTCGAAGCCATGAATTACTGATGACTCACAGTCTTCGGTAAAAATAATCGCGCTGTTCGTGTCGAGCACAGTATCAGGTTCTTCAGCACCGTGCCACCTTACGCGAGGTGTTTCTCGGTTTCTTCTACGGTAACCTGAACGCCGATATTTATGCGTAGTTTTTTGAACACGATCTACAAGGCCTGTGGAGTCACGTGAAACGTCTACAACTTTGCGTAGAAAATTGCGGTAGACATGTCGAGCCCAGGATCAGGTTCTTGATTCAGGTTCGCGCGGTAAACCACTCATACAAATGCCGGAAGACACAGCAGCTTCTACAGCTTATTGCGAGTGGGCTCTTGATAGAATCAATGAACACCGGAGATTAGTGAATAACGTACTATTCACGGATGAGGCGGGATTCACAAACCTTGGGATTTGTAACCGCCAGAATATCAAGGATATAGTGTATACCGGAGTCACGTTAAACGTCTACAACTGTGCGTAGAAAATCGCGGTAGACATGTCGAGCACAGGATCAGGTTCTTCAACACGAGAACTGAACCTCTATCTATGGGGGAAAATCAAAGATATCGCGTACCGTCCTCGAACGCGTCTGCGAATAATAGACGCTTTCGCGACGATCGCCCACCAGGAGTTTGCGGGATTGCGTTGACCGATTCACGTTGAACGTCTACAACTGTGTAGATATTTGAGAAATCACCATTCCATTTATACCACAATCCTCACACCAATTTACTTCCCATCCTTATAGGTTTTAACACTCCTTTAAAAAATTATCAAAATATCAAAATATCTGGTTCGAACAGGATGCCTGCTCATACGGCGCGAGTGGCAACGGACCTTTATTTCTCGCAACTTTGCACCTCCACTGGCTCTACGTTTCCAGGTGGGATCCAAACCACCGGAGCCGCGGTTTAGGCATATGTCCACTTATATTGACCTCGACTAGGTTTGTTGCTTTGCTGATACCGTTATCAAGTATTATTCCTGGCTTATCCCATAAACGTCTACAACTGTGCGTAGAAAATCGCGGTTGACATGTCGAACGCGGGATCAGGTTCTTCAGCACGAGAACTGCAGGAACTCAAGGATATTGTACCTCGAACGCGTCTACGAATGATGGACGCTCTCGCGACGATCGTCCACCAGGAGTTGGTCAGGATGCGTGAGCGAAGTCATATCGAAAGACTCCGATTGGGTCGAAAATAACGGCGGGTATATAGAACACATGCTTATAAATACAATAAAATATGTCCTTATAAAAACAAGAGTCCTTCACATCCCTGCCTTCTCGAGGTAGAGAGACTTTCTCGAGCATAGTTTCGTGGCGCAAATACCAGCCCATAACTTCGTTTTGATTCCACTTATCGTAGGTTTCTATTAAATTGTAGTTCAGCTCCACAGCTACTTCTAAGTCTTTTTCTAAAAGGGTATATGTAAATACAGGTATACATTTCTGTAGATGGGGTACAACTTCGTCCATTTCCATTTCCATAGCATCCGGAAGCATGTCTAAGACCATTGAATACAACATATCGGAGTCGCACTCCGCACTCGCACTCGCACTCTCTTCAGATTTTCCAGAGGCTCAGGTATTCTCATCCAATAATGGCCTTTTCTCGATTCGGGTAATATATTCGAAATAGATAGATTTCTTCTACCTGCACGCACCGTGCAAGTGCATAGATAAGCGACCTACGTTAGTCCATCGACTAGAGGCTGTTCACCTTGGAGACCTGCTTGGATTTTCAATGTCCGAGGGTAAGATCCGGAGCAACTGTGGTGCTCTTCGCGTTCCAAGCCCTATCTCCCCGCTAGAGGATTCCAGGGAGCTGGAATTCTTGTACAGGAAAGAAAACTCTTTCCGGATCTCCCGACGGCGTCTCCAGGTCTTTTTGGGTTACCCTACTTATCGTAGGTTTCTATTAAGTCTGTGTTTGATAAATGTCTAGTATCAGTCAATAAGTAGTTAATGAGTTTCACAATAGTCTCAATTATCTAGAATCTAATCTAACCCTCATACTTCATCACGTTAGTAAGTATACAAGCTTTGTCAATGTTGGGAAAGTCGATGGAATTCGAAGTATATTATCGCAGTCAGGTTCTATGTCATGTTCCAGACTCAAGTTATTGATCTGAGACTTTGGATTTTTGAGCAGGATCAGAAATATCGATGAACGTTGCGATTACTGAGCTAAATTCACCTCGTGTTTTCGCAAGTCAAGAACTATACCTTTGCATCTTCAATATTTATGGAGCACGAATAGCGTCGGCAAAATATGTCCTTATAAAAACAAGAGTCCTTTACATCCCTGCCTTCTCGAGGTGGAGAGACTTCCTCGAACGAAGTTTCGTGGCGCAAACACCAGCCCGTAACTTCATTTTGGTTCCACTTATCGTAGGTTTCTATTAAATTGTAGTTTAGCTCCTCAGCTACTCCTAAGTCTTTTTCTAAAAGGGTATATGTAAATACAGGTATACATTTCTGTAGATGGGGTACAACTTCGTCCATTCCATGGCATCTGGAAGCATGTCTAAGACCATTGGATACAACATATCGGAGTCGCACTCCGCACTCGCACTCGCACTCTCTTCAGATTTTCGAGAGGCTGAGGTATTCTCATCCAATAATGGCCTTTTCTCGATTCGGGTAATTGATATATTCGAAATAGATAGATTTCTTCTACCTGCACGCACAGTGCAAGTGCATAGATAAGCGACCTACGTTAGCCTATCGACTAGAGGCTGTTCACCTTGGAGACCTGCTTGGATTTTCAATGTCCGAGGGGAAGATCCGGAGCAACTGCGGTGCTCTTCGCGTTCCAAACCCTATCTCCCTGCTAGAGGATTCCAGGGAGCTGGAATTCTTGTACAGGAAAGAAAACTCTTTCCTGATCTTCCGACGGCATCTCCGGGTCTTTTTGGGTTACCCTACTCATCGTAGGTTTCTATTAAATTCTAGCTCCGCTCCTCAGCTACTTCTGAGTCTTTTTCTGAATTAATGAATACCGGAGATCAGTGAATAACGTACTATTCATGGATGAGGCGGGATTCACAAACCTTGAGATTTGTAACCGCCAGAATATCAAGGATATAGTGTATACCTGAGTCACGTTAAACGTCTACAACTGTGCGTAGAAAATCGCGGTAGACATGTCGAACACAGGATCAGATTCTTTAGCACCATGCCACCTTACTAGAGGTGTTTCCTGGTTTCTTCGACAGGAACCTGAACGCCGATATGTATGCGTCGTTTCTGGAACACGATCTACGAGACCTGTTGGCACACAGACCGTTAGACATCATACGCGAAATTTGGTTCCAACAGGGTGGAATGCCTGCTCATGCGGCCCGAGTGTGCATGGACATATTGAGTGAGGACTATCAAGATCGGCTGATCTCACTTAATGGTCCGGTAGAGTGGCCCCCACGGTCACCCGATCTCAACCCGTTAGACTTCTACCTATGGGGGAAGATCAAAGATATTGTGTACCGGACTCCACCGACGAAGACGGACGATATGCGTCAGCTGATCATCGGTCCAAGGGAGTTGATCACGATGCGTCGGCAGAGCCATACGAAACGACTGCAACTGTGCGTAGAAAAGCGCGGTTGACATGTCGAGCACAGGATCAGGTTCTTTAGCGGGCTTATTGCGAGTGGGCTCTTGGTCGAGTCGATCAAGATCGGAGGTTTTTGAAAAGAGTTCTGTTGACTTAAAAAAACCTCGGAATATGTAACCGCCGGAATGTAAGGAAGTTGACTCCGGAAAATATGCGTTGGCACGTAGAGCTACCACTGCAATATGCGTGGCAGGAATTGTTGGGGATCGCCTCGCGTGGTACCGTATCGAATCAAGGATATAGTGTATACCGGAGTCACGTTAAACGTCTACAACTGTGCGTAGAAAATATAAAATATAAAATGGATAGGCGACCACTTGTCCAAAGTGTCGCATATTACAACAGATAAGTATTTCAGTCTTCCAAATGGCTCGTCGAGGTATTTATTCCATGGCTGCTCCAGGCGGTCAACCCCCGGACAATCACAGGTCAATTTTCGTAGCTGTATGTCAACTTGCAAGTCCACATTAAACGTCTACAACTGTGCGTAGAAAATCGCGGTAGACATATAAATTGTTGGGGATCGCCTGGCGTCGTACCGTATTAAATCACGGATAACAATAATTACATGCGTGCATCCAATTTATATCGTGCAACGTATGGTGAACCTACGCCGTCAAGGCAGACATTCCAGCTTCTTGCGCAGAACATTTTTCTGTATGAAACGTTCGCGAAACCGAGGCGACCTCGCAGAAAAACGGTAGCCGATGTTCGACGGGCCGAAATATTAGCCAGAATATCAAGGATATAGTGTATACCGGATCCACGTTAAACGTATACAACTGTGCGTAGAATATCGCGGTTGACATGTCGTGCACAGCATCAGGTTCTTCAGCACCGGGTCACCTCAGTCGAGGTGCTCCTCGGTTTCAATACTCCTCCAAACCTCGTTACGACTCTTACTTTCTCTAAAATGATCAAGTTTGGTCATCTTCCATGCAAAATCGGTAATGCCGGGGTACTATTCTAATTATCGTGCTCGTCACTGTGAATTTCTCGTTGATGGAAGATGATTGTATAATCCATGCTGACAGTCAGATCTATGTGTACATTCGTTCTTTCACGTAAAGACTCTTCAATTCAGAATCATACTGAGAGAAAATCTTGAAAGTATACACTCGGCGCCAAACAATTCAATTTCTATGGTCCGCGGGCTCTTGACTTTTGGCCATATTTATCCGAAAGACAGTACCAACTGACTTGTAATCAACTTATCCTCGAAAACTTGTATCTCAGCGTTTGATAGCTGAAGTTCAGAGTAGTTAGCCTGCATGGGCAGATTGCAGAACTGACGCACGCACAGTCGACTGTATACTTTCAAGATTTGCTCACGGTATATTCATCGCTCTCGTTTTTTACTGACAAAATGCGTTTTTTTTTTTTTTCTCACTTGTAGTAGAAATTTCAGTTGAAATTGCAATCTCTCTGTTCTTTTGTTGAATAAAGAAATCTTATAATTTAATTCCATTTTCCGAACTCGTCTAACGAGCTGAAGCGACAAACGCGGACTCAGTTTAGCATCAGTAGAGAAATTATCAAAGAGGAAATCCCAAGTCGGAAAGAAATTCATGTGTATATATTTTTTTCTCACCTAGCAAGCAGAGTCAGCAGAGTTTCAATACTATATTTCGATATCATAATTCAATTTCCTAATATCAATATAATATTATTTTTAATTCAATTATACTATTATATTGATTTTGCGAAGAGCTGACAGAACGAGTATTAACAGTGTGTGATGTATGAATTGATAAAGTCTCATATTTTATAATCTAAGAGTGGCCCAGACATATGTGATAGTATTCGAAGTCTTAGTCTAAGAATTGTAAAAGTTCTGAATAAAATAATCGTAAATTTTGTAAAGAGGATTATAATAATTAAATAATTAGGAATTACAAAAAAATAATAAAATATAAAAATCAAGACAAAAAATATTAGAATTTTTTTTTTTTTTAGCCAGACAAGCATGAGAGAAGGCTCGTTTCATGCACATATTCTGAAAAAGAAATATTCCTACTGGTATAAAACTTATATTCTTATATTTTTCCTTTTGATTTTTGTTTTTGTTTATCATATTCTTTAATTATAAAATTATTTTTAATTCTTAGTCTAAGGATTGTAAAAGTTCAGAAAATAATTATGTGAAGGACTAGTAGTCGACGTAGAATGATTGTTGAAGTCTGGAATTTTACACTATAAGAAGCAATCAGTAATCTGCTAAAGTATATTCCAAGTCTTATTCTATAATAGAATGTAAACGAAAAAAAAAAATGTTAATCGTTAACTGTAATCACTTCTATCTCTTATAATGCCCAGGCTTTGTACGAGGCGCTTCGCATTCAATTGATAATTATTAATAAAATACGAATACATAAATTATGATGGTTTTAATCGGACAGCCTTCGAATTCGAATCATCTTCAAGATAGTCCTATTCCACGTTGATATCGATGTGACTTTTTTACGTCGTTTGATAATATTTGAATATTTCTCCCGCCATATTCGCGATTCATTTCATCTCTTACCGTTGAAAATTAGATAAAAGTGATCGTCTCATTGACTGCATAAGGAAGCAACGAGACGGCATTTCAACAGGTGGGCATGCCCCTTACCCGTTTACCAGGTAAGGTTTTTGAATGGTTTTTTATTTCCGATCTGAGACAATTGTGACAATTATAGATTTGATTAGAAAATAAAAAACGCAGGTCAATTGTTATTCAATAAAAAAAAAAAGTATTTTTCAATTATGAATGCAGAGGACTATTTTAAAATTTATTTAGTTTCCGATTTAGTATATAAAAGATATTGTAATAGGTATTGGGATTGTAACGACTATCCATGTTTAAATCTGAACGGTGGCATTGAACCATTCATGTTGGTTCATCATATTAGATTGCCATCTTTGTACTGACGAGGATGAAACCAATATCTGAATTTTTTTATTCCGTCTTTCTATAATATTTGAATATTTCTCGTCAAAGTGGTAGCCTAGTACTTCCCCGTACGGTACATCACCCACAGACTGAATCGCTCGCAATCGAAGTGCTTTAAGGTTGGATCGAAGTGAGATAAATCGAAATTTTTACCTTCGGTCATATGGGGCAAAACGGATGATGGAATGAAATTATAAAATCATGTCCTCAATGTCTATGAAATTAAATATAATAATAATAATTTCAATAACTTAAAAAATATATATAATATTATAATATTGATGAATATAATATAATGTAACATATCAAGCAGTCTCCGAATCGGATCTGCGCGCGCAACGGCAGTTCAACAGTACGAGGTTTGATTCTAAACGGTGGAATAGAACCATGCCGCATGAAGTTACATCTGCATTGTTACTATTGCATTAAAAAAAAAAAAAATTTTTACGAAGTTTCACATCCACGTAGTAACGGAGATAAAACCAATGTCTAAATTCATTTTTTGCGACATTTTAAAATATTTCACAATTTTTTCAATCATGTTCTAGATTGGTTACATCGCTTATGGTTGAAGATAAGATAAGACTACTAGTAGCGCTCTCCGAAGTTTACAGCAAGGATACGGAGTTTGCCATTATTGTACTGACAAGGATGAAACCAATATTGAAATTAATTTTTCCAGTCTTTTTATAATATTTGACTATTTTTTTTATACATTCTCACGATTGGTTTAATGTCTCTTGTAATAGTAGTTTTATCTCATCTTCCGGCGAAGGAGACGAAACGAATCACAAAGATGGCGGGAAAAATATTTAAATTGTTTGAAAATACGCCAAAAATTAGTATGAATTGGCTTTATCTACATTATAACAAGGATGTCAAACTCTGTCTCGTTGCAGACGAGCGCTGTTAGTCATCCCATTCTATCTTCAACCGAAAAAGATGAAACCAATCGCACCTAACCGGTTAAAAATAATGAAATATCATGAAATAGTCTAATCAAATAAGGTACGATCTATGATAATTCTGAACTGGCCTGCGTTGTTGGCTTTTAAGGGATTTCCGACTCGCATTAACTCGAATCTGAAGTCATTTTTGAGGATCAAGGCCACAGCTTGCGTTTGAAAAAAATTGCGTTTATTTGAGAATTTCTCAGAAACGGCTATCGACAGGTGAAAAGCGACTCAACCATCGTGTAGAGCGGAAAATTTGCGATCGTATGTCATAAACGAGATTGGATTGACAAATTTACAATAAATTTAATCGTTTTATCTAAATTCAACGAACACTGTCGATAAAGGAGGGCAGTGCCTCGTCGCAGACGATTGACAAGTCTTGCTCGACGTGCGCGGTACGATACGGCGCAGAAATTGTTTATAATTGTTGAGCGAGCCTTGTCAGCTGTCTGCTACGAGCACTGAACTCTACTAGATAAGCCAAAAAAGCAAAAAAAATAAAATAAACTGAACTCTACTATTATTGAAACGCGCTCCGGCTATGCTCTTCCATAGACAAGAGGCAAGCCGAGAGAGAGAGAGCGACTTGATGTAGTTTCCTCTCTGTCTTATTGCGTCGCGCATGCACACTTCCAACCATAGTATAAAAACTGCAAGAAGTTAGTTACTGCGTTGAATGTTTTTTTCGTTCATTGGAAATAACTTTTGGAATGGGACTGTAACTCCGTAAGCTATTATGGGTCGCATGAAACTTGTAAAAATTTCTATAAAATAATCTGCATGAATGTAATTTCCGGGCAAACCAATAATATTTCACGAATCAAGTTTTAGACATAAAAATTTTTTAGCGTAAACTATTTTTTTACAAAACAATTGAAAGAAATATAATAATAATGATTTCAAGAAATTACAAAAAAAAATATTACATATTTTCAATATTGATGAGTACAATACACTATAACCTCGGCTATTCGACGGACTCCATCCTCTGCTATTAAACCCACCGAACCCCCACCATATACCTGTGCTCTCCTCATTCTCAGGGCCGAGATATAAGGCCGCCGGTACCCTAATTTATCAAATATTATGCGTTCTTTTTCTGGACATGCTTGTGGATAGTAAACCTTTTTAAAATAATCAGTGGATTATACAAAAGTGAATATGAAAAAAGTCAAATATGTCCGTGTAATGATGGTTATGAATGGTTGGTAACATAATGACATTGATTTTTAGCCTGAATTTCATTAGGCTTACATACTTCAAATTGTTTAATGTAATAGGAATAATGTTCGAATTTGTTAGTTTCTAATGTCAGATGTTCTGGAATAAAAATACATAACAATGAAATTAAGATCGTTTATGGGTTAGTCTTTATCAGTCACTCTCAAAATTGTACATACGTATTGGTAACTCACCAATCGAGTCACGACGTCTGATTATTAAAATTTTAACTATTAACAGCTTACAAATCTATTGCGTTTGCATACGTATCTGTAGTCACTAATACTATTTCATATGTCTACATACATAAAAGTGTAAGCTACTTTCCGACATTTTTTCATAAGCCACGCCTCCGTGTGAGTTCCCAATAGGTAAGAGGAATAATTTCTTGATATATTCCACAGAAAACTTTCAGCTATTAAAACACCAATTTTCCCAGCCTATAAAGTATAGCTCTGTACACAATACTCGAGTGAAGAAATACCCCTTCTGATCTCATGTGATTGCAACACTCGTCAGAAAAAGTTTTACCGCACTCGTCTAGTAATGTATTATTGAACGCAGCATTTAAATTTGAATATTCTATCTATAATTGTCTGAGGTCTTCTTTGTAATATTCATTGGATAACTCTTGGCTGAATTGATCTCATTCTCTTATTCGGTCTATTTGTTTAGTTTTTTTATGTGTACTGTCATAAAAAATATTGAAACTGAATAAAGAACTTGCATATTAAATATTCGTCAGCCTGTGTTGTGAAACTGATTGAATGTGTACACTGGCATGGAAGAACTGGTGAGATTATCCTGTGTCGTTTCGTAGTTGGATATGAAACAAGTCTGTCTTATAAAATTACGTTTCATGAGTGTCGAAGTATATTATCTGTCTTTGTTAAGGGGAGGCGTTGGTGAAATTTCACGCTACAATTTTTCCCAGTATTGCTCACCGATATTTTTATTCCTGTTTATAGAAAAATGGCTATCGCACAAGCTGAGGCCCGCACGATTTTTTTTACTACTCCCGCATCGATGTTGAAATTTCTAAAAAAATGCAGGTTATTGGGAATTTCAAAGTTCAGATATCGAGGGGTTCTTCGAGGTTCTCGTTCATCTCAACATGTAAAGAAATTCCCTCGAAGCGGTGCCCTGGTGGATAAAATTTGTAAAATCATGAAATTAAGTTGGTTAATAATAAAGATGCTCAGCAGCTGAATCCCTTTTCATTACAATTACAACGAGGGATTCAAGGAGCCTGCTGCGCATATTAATTATTACCCAACTCAATTTCACGATTTTTCAAATGTCCATTTCAATGCGGCAGTACTAAATATCATCCACCAGATCACCGCTTCGAGGTAATTTCTTTACGTGTTGACACGAACGAGGACCTCGAAGAGCGCCTCGATTTCTGAACTTTGAAATACCCAATTACCTGCATTTTCTATAAATTTCCACATCGATGCGGCAGTATTAAAAAAAAATCGTGTCGGCCTCAGCCTGTGCGAGAGCCATTTTTCTATAAACAGGAATAAACATATCAATGAGCAATACTGTGAAAAATTGTAGCGTTTTTTTGAAAGAAAATTTCAATCCTCAGAGTTGAAAGTGTATGCCCAAGGAACCTTTTGCAGAAAATTTTAAAAATTTTTAAATTTTGATGCAAGGAATTTTTGATTTGATTTTTTTCACTAATTTAAAAAATGAAAAAATCGTTTTCATCCGAATTTCACCAAAGTATACACTTAACAATTTTTAAATAATCAAATGTTCATAGTATGATCCTGCTCGTCTAGGCTGCAGAGTCTTTGCGACATGGTCTTGTAGCATAGGGTCTCAGTGCCATGGAAGTGAATCCTACGGGATAACGCTCCGAGTCTTGAAATTCCTGTGATATTAATGGTGATTTCTGGTATAGCAGGCAGGAAAGATGTCGGATAGGAAGTAGGAGGTCGATGCCAGTGATCATGCAGGTGCTGTACCTGTGGACCGCAAAAATTTACTACTTGAGGGTGCTCACAAACGGGGTATAATTGGTATTGTAAATTAATCACGTTGGTTATCGAAATTTGATGCTGCTTGCGACATGGTCTTGTAGCATAGGGTCTCAGTACCATGGGAATGAATCCTACGGGATAGCGATGCGATTATTGGAATTCCTGTGATATTATATACTTCCCTTTCAGTTTTGGCTGCTAATGTTTTACGTGGTAAAATCCGGTTTCATCAGCGAATGCCATGCCGTGTCTTGAACTTCTTGATCCAACCATTACTGGCCTGAAAACTTCTCGGTCCGTCAAGTTTTTCGTTATAAAGCAGCGCCTTTTCACGCAGTATGGGGCCTGATAGAAATATGAAACATGAATTCACTTATGAATTTTCATTGTATTAGTCGCTGATTCTCAGTGGTACTTATAGCTATTTCAATCAGCGACTATTCGCTGACAATCAGCGAAAATTTAGCTGATTCAGATTTAGAGAGTAGTATATCTCTTGTTTTTTACCTGATATTGGTTCACCCAATGATGTTTTTTGGCAGAACCATCGGTAAATTACCAGTTCCAGAGCTGAAGTCTCTGTTGTAGGACACGCTAGAATGAGACACACCATAATCCTTGGCGATTTGACGGTTAGTTTCGCCAGCTTCGATACGTTGCAGAATTTTATATTTTTCCGCCAGCGAAATTTGCGTGTACTTTGGTGTTTTGCATTGTGCACTCGTAGCTGTAGGCAAAAAAATTCAATCAAATGTGAAGATCAATTCAGGTAGACAGATCCAACCATAACCTCACTTTGTATCACGTGACCGAATAAATACACAATAAATCAAATCTTACCTGTAGTTTGCCTTCATTCATTCTTCAAACACATATGTATATATTTTATAACTAGACAATAAACGTAATCCAAACAAAACAACACGCAATCATTTAACGAGTAGTACGCGTACCACCATGATATCGGCCTGGACCTGCGCACGAAATATCTGCGCACCCAAGGATAGGGATCGGGGGCCCCTACTTTCGTCGAATAGCGGAGGTTATACCTATAGGTATATACCTATGTTTATTTTCGTAAATTACTAACTACAAACAGAATAAGAACAACTGTCTCCTGCATTCACCTAAAGCTTTTTCAGCAGATTGTGCAACACGTATCAGATGAAACTAAATTTTACTTTCATTGCTAAAGATTATAATGTAATTCTGTAAATTGCTTATTCACTAAATATATTGACGGAAAAGAAGCGTCGTCCTCCAAGCAATCTCGTGGCTCAGTGATAAGACAACAGCCCACGATGTAGGAGGTTCTAAGTTCAAATCCTACGATTTTGTTTTTTTTGTTAATTTCTAAATAAAAAACAGCTCATCTACGATTACGTCGACAATATTTACTATAATCATGATAATAATAATAATAATCATTAAGATTAATTAAATATTTATATAATTCAGATTTATAATACTATTATAATAATTCATAGATATATCATTATTATTAATGAGAAGTATATTATTTTATAATGAATATCATATTCAATTAATTCAATTAAAAATTTATATCAATTCACTAATTTAAATAAGAATATTCGGAGCCGCGGTAGCTCGTGGGCAGCAGCGCCAACTACCATGTGGTAGGTTTCGGGTTCGAAACCCGGCAGCGCGCACTCAGATTTTCTATAGAAAATTAAATGCGCCACAACCGCGGCTCTGGTGGTTTGGAGCCCACCTTTAAACTGTAGAGCCCGGTCGAGGTGCAAAGATGGAGAAAGATGGAATTAGCACCTCGACCAAGAGGGTGGCACGGTGATCAAGAACCTGGTCCTGTGTTCACATGTCTCCCGCGATTTACTACGCACAGTTGTAAACGTTCAAGTGAGGGCATGTCACCTGTAAATTTTTTTTTTTATAAATCACTGATACGCGCTGACAAACATTTGAGTGACTCATTTTTTTTTACAGTTGATTAGTACTATTTTGATATAAAAGTAGGTGTCGTGGGGTACAGGTTGATGCGTCACATGAAGCTTATAAAAATTTGGAAAAAATATTCTGCAATAAATACACAATAAATCACATCTTACCTGTAGTTTGCCTCCGTTTATTCGTCAAAAATATATGTAAACTATGCTGTGTTCGCCTGTTTTCGTTTTTTTAACAAAAAATATAAATGCAACGCAGCGCATTACTTTTATTTGTCCAAACTAATTCTCCATTCAGGCCCGTCTGAATTGCCGTAGCATACCGTTAACCCCTTTCATTCCGTTCGGAGATAAGCCAGGTGCGCACACTTACCCACTGCGCACAGTTACCCCTAACGACTCTATCGTCGAAAAAAGGGATAAAATTAGATAAAAATCAAGACAAAAGTAACGACAACAAATAAGACAAAAATGAAAATAAAACGGTAACACAGAAATAAACGGTTGATGGTTCAGCGAACGATTTATTAACAGCAAAACTATAAATATAGAATGGAAGAAAAATAACTACGAATAAATAAATATAATCGTACATTACGATACGAGTGCGGTAAAACTTCTATGACGAGTGTGAGATTTATTTGTTCATTTTTATTCACACGAGATCAGAAGAAGTTCTTCCGTCGAGTATAGTACAAACATTTACTTCATAAGGTCTGAAGATGGGGCTTTTACCCACGCGAATCAAAAAAAAATTATCAAAAATTGTACTTTGATTATGTCTTACATTTTGAAGGAAATTAATGAATTACGTTCGGTTTAAATTCAAGGATTGAGCCTTAATGAATAAAAAAAAAGTTTAGTTTGAATGTACTCTTTTTTACAAACAAGTTCAAGAATTAGGCTTTCATATACAAATTCATTTATTGAGCTTGAATGAATAACAAAAAAAAAGGATAGTTCAAATGTACGGTTAAAAATTGTTGGACTTTACCACTTTCAGCAACCTCGCTTATCTCATAGACTAAATAGATATAATGAGTCTAGAGATCTCATGACGGTGAGCTGCACTGATACAGTTGATATAATACTGTTTGTATTAAAGTAATAAGGATAACTTTAAGGGATGCATTCTGTATACAGAATGTATACCAGAGACCCTCCTAAGAGTCAGTCCTGTTGCATGAGTAACGCTAAGTAGACGTGCTTTCCCAGTGCAATATCAAATAAGGTATATACAAACTTTATAATATAACTCATGCGTATTCTCATTTCACACCCCAAAACCAACAAAAATCCAAAATTAAAAAAATCAAAAAACAACAAATTCTTTTTTACAGAAATTCAACTAAAATTTTTTTTGATTTTTTTCAATTTTTTTTGAAACAAAAAAATAAATTTAGTTTAAATGTACGGTTAAAAATCAAATGAATAAAACAACAACAAAAATAATTTTACTACACTCAGTACTATTATATACAAATTTAAGGATTGAGCCTTAATGAATGGAAGAAAAAGTGTAGTTCAAATGTACGGCTGTACAGCAAAAATCTTTTATATACAAATTCATCTAAATTTTTTTTTTAATTTTTTTTCTAGTTTTTTTATAAAAAAATAAAAGGTTAATTTAAACAAACTATTTTCAACAAATTCAACTAATTTTTTTTTAATTTTTTTTTTTGGATTTTTTTTTTATACAAAGAGATATGCACGACGAGGGAGGATATGCGTCAGCGCATCCTATACGCTTTAGTCAGTGGAGTCATATTAAAAAAATTTAAACGAACTGTTACGAAAATACTAAAAAATTTATATGTACAAACTCAAGGATTGGCTCGTTGCCAATCCTTAAGCATATGCTCGACGTGCCCGCCTTGATTTTCAACGCACAATTGCAGTCGTTTCACGTGACTCCGCCGACGCATGGTGATCAACTCTCTTGGTTCTATCGTTGCGAAAGCGTCGATTATCCGCTGACGCATATCCTCCACCGTCGTCGGTGGTGTCCGGTAAACAATATCCTTTATTTTCCCCCATAGATAGAAATCTAAGGGGGTCAGATCGGGTGACCGTGGGGGCCACTCGACTGGAGCATTACGCGAAATTATCCGATCCTGAAATTTATGATTTAATACGTCCATGCAGACTCGTGCCGTATGAGCAGGGGCTCCGTCCTGTTGGAACCACATACCGCGTCTGACATCTAACGGTATGTGTTCCAACAGGACTTGTAAATCGCGTTCTAAAAACTCCGCATACAAATCGGAATTTAGATTACCCTCAAAAAAATAGGGTCCGACCATTCTATCGCCAACAATGCCGGCCCAGACGTTTATACGCCACGCGTACTGCAGTGGTATCTCTTGATGCCAGTGAGTATTTGCGGGCGTCCACTTCCTCGTGTTCTGCCGGTTGCAAGTTCCAAGGTTTGTGAACCCAGCCTCGTCCGTGAATAAAACTTGTTTAAAGAAATTCGGATCTTGATCTATTTCGTTCAGAGCCCACTCGCAATAGGCGAGTCGTCTATCGTAGTCTGGCTCAAGCAGCTGTTGAGTCATCTTACATTTGTAGGGGAAGTTTACCTCGCGTACAATTTTCCGTGTCGTTTCGCGATTCACGCCTATAAGGATGGGAAGGAAACTGGTGTGAGGATTGTGGTACACGGAGAGAAATGTATGGCGTTTACCACCATACTGGTATGGTATTGAGGCAGATACTGAAATACTATCCGAGATATTCCTATGCACTATCGCAACGAGTCACTTTATAATTATAAATATTAGATTATACCTATAGTTTTTTGAGACTCAACATCCCCCTTCATACGATAAAAAAATGTAGAATTGAGTAACATCTTTTTAAGCTGCCGTTTCTGAGATTTCTGTTATCGACTATTTTTTTTTTTTTTTTCTAATTGTTGTGTTTTTAATATGTCATATCTCTGTAACAGTTGCTCGCATCGATATTAGCAATATAACGTTGACTGAGTATCCTAAAGACAGCTCACCCTGAGTTATTCCGTGAGCCGACCAAGTGGGCTTGAAGTGGGCTTGGGGATTGAAGAGTGCCCGAATTTACCGACCGAACTACCATTGCAGTATATCTATATATATTCGCACACTATAGATATACTGCAATGCTATTTCGGTCGGTAACTTCGGGCACTATTCAATCCACAAGCCCACTTCAAGCCCACTTTGCCGGCTCACGAAGTACCATTATGGGAACCGTCTTAATAAGTCTATTAATCACACTAACAATCTACAAAATATCTCCGGCATATTTAAAATATTAGTATAGAATTTATTGATCATTCTTAACGCATAATGATATGCCCATTATACAGGGTGTCTTTTAATTAGTCGTACAACCCTATATAGGGCGATTCCTTTTTGAAATAGAAAACAATTTTTCGCAGCGAAATCTACGGCAATAGTAAATATGTAAGCCAATCAGTAGCCAGTTCAGCGTATATAAATGAAGATAGGCACTGTTGGTTTTTCCGTGATGAAAAGATGTTACACGATTATAAATTTTTTAGTAATAAATTAAACGAGAATACGAGAGTAGCGTTGCACTAAATGGAATGTGCAATTTCTAAATCCTTCTGAATGTGACAATATATCTTACCAATATGCCTTGACAATCCTCGCACGCTTTGAATGGGTTGTTCCACCACGGACGCTAGTATTTCAGCCCGTCGAACATCGGCGACCGTTTTCCTCCGAGGTCTCCTTGGTTTCGTGAACGTTCCATAGAGAAAAATGTTTTCCGCAAGACGCTGGAATGCCTGCCTTGACGGCGTAGGTTCACCATACGTTGCACGATATAAATTTGAAGCACGCAAATAATTGTTGTCTGCCCGAGTTAATATTTCGTGCATCCTAATACGTTTTACGTTATCAGCCATGATGATGACTCTAGCGTTGCTACAGGAGCTATCATTTTTTTTAACAACAAATATTAAGCCACGTGAATGACGCTCGATACAGGAAAGAAAAGCGTAACTCGGCGAAACAGTTGAGGGTTTCGATAGGAGACATCGGAATGAAGACGCAAATATATGAGGATTACGTTCATTGTTATAAAACAGGCATGAATATGGCTGTTTTTGATGCCTGTAGAGCGGCGCTGAAGCAACTGTTTTTTTTTTATTAATTATTATAGATATAACAAGGTAAATGTCCCTATCATTGTGTTATTTCTAGCCACCTAATAGTAGTTAGGATAGGAGAGGTTTAAATAAAGAGTACAATTTTATATGAACTACTTATATTCTTTGTATATATATATATGTATGATAGATAGTCTCTCGATACATCACTTACTTCTCTATAGCTAGGCTCAGACTGACTGACTCGAATTCGTACATGCTCGGTTGCTACCCAAGACGCGCATGCGTGCTCGTGTTTCTGTTACAGGACGCGCTAACGAACTACAACACTTCCGCCCGTTAAGCGTGCTGAAGACATTCCAAGACTAGAGCATAGATACAAAAAACGATTTCTTGGAAGTGCTTTTGTAAACAGGTCCGCTAGTTGGGATTCTGTTGGCACATACTCCACTTCGATCTCGAGACTCTCAAGTTTCTCTCGAATAAAGTGGTAGCGCACATCTATATGTTTAGTTCGCTTGTGGAACTCTGGATTGCGCGCAAGACGAATGGAACTTTGATTATCTACATGCAGCGTGGTTGCTTGCTCACACACATGTCCTATACCTGCTAATAATGTGCGCAGCCATATGGCTTCTTTCGTGGCAGTTGCTGCCGCTATATACTCTGATTCTGTCGTGCTCGTTGACACGAGTCTCTGTCGCTGCGACGACCAGGTGACAGCTCCACCTGCGATACAAAAAACATATCCGGTCGTTGATCTGCGGGTCTCGACATCACTCGCAAAGTCTGCGTCTGAGTATCCTACTAACTTGACTTTCTCACCTTCAGCCTTATACTCTATACCGTAATCTATAGTATTGACTAGATAAGACATGATACGCTTTACTGCCTGCCAGTGACTCTGATTATGGTTGTTGAGAAACTTACTGACCGTATTCACAGCATATGCGATATCAGGCCGAGCAACGATTGCCATAAACATTAGTGACCCTACGGCTTCCCGATATGGTACATTGACTTCGCTTTGTTCTGACTCTACCGGATATAGGATTGAATGGGGGTCTGCCGGTACAGATGCCCCTTTTGCCTTACTCATACCGAACTTCTCAATGACTTTCTTTACATACGTGCTCTGATGCACAAACATAGTCTTTTTTGCTCGATCGCGACAAATTTGCATACCCACAAACATGCTACAGTCCCCAGTTGTTATTTCAAATGCTTCTCTCAAAGCTCTGATTAAAGTGTCTATAATTTCTAAAGACTTTGACGCTATTATCCCATCGTCAACAAATAACGCAAGGTGAACTTCGACTCCGTCATAAGTGCCGAAGAATATGCATTTATCTGCATCAGTCTCTCTTAAATTATACTTTCTTAAAAAACTAGAGAACTTTTGATTCCAGCATCGTGGGGCCTGCTTAAGTCCATACAGGGCCTTGTTAAGCTTGCACACTACACCCACACGATCACTTTCTTCATTGGTACCACTGAGACCGACTGGTAGCTCCATCCAGACGTCTTCGTTCAGTTGTCCATGTAGGAAAGCAGTTCGTACATCGAATTGAACCGCTTCCAAATCTTCTTGCGTGATGACAGCGAGTAGTACTCGCAAGGAGTCGTACCTAACAACAGGCGAGAACGTCTCATGGTAGTCTCGTCCTTCTTGTTGTAGGAATCCTCTGGCGCACAGGCGTGCCTTGTAACGGCTCACGCTGCCATCCACATCTTGTAGAATTTTGAAGACCCACTTTGAGTCTATTGGCTTCGCACCTGGAACCCTAGGTACAATTGTCCACGTACCATTTTTTCTGTGGGCTTCAAGTTCTTCGTTAATTGCTTCGATCCAGTGAGCAGCATCCGGACCTGAGACAGCTTCTCTATACGTTGCTGGAACATTGTATTGAGCGAGATTAGCTTCATATCTCGCTGGCATCTTCAGCGTGGCTCGATTCCTCAAGCTATGCGGTGAACCGACTGCGTGGTTACCGTCTGCGTGGTTACCGACTGCGTGGTTACCGACTGCGTGGTTACCGTCTGCGTGGTTACCGACTGCTCCTTCGAGCTCTTCTTCTTGGTTATCCTCCGTTGTAGCCGGTAGGGACACTTGAGCCTCTGACGCCATCTCTCCTGTCGAATCTTCGCTCGTCGTTTTTTCGTTGAAGCTGACGTGCCTGCAAACAAACACACTTTTCGTTTCTGGGTCATACAACCTGTAATTTGAGGATTCATTGTTGTAGCCCACTAGAGTTGCCATCTTTGCTCGTGCTTGAAACTTCGTTGTGTGTTGTTTTGGTATGTGTGCGTACGCATCACTCCCGAAGACACGCATGTGGCTCAGATCTGGTTTCTTTCCCATCCATATCTCATAGGGGGTGTTGTTTCCAGCCGACCTTGACTGTCCGGTGCGGTTCAGCGTGTATATTGCAGTATTGGTGGCTTCCGCCCACAAATGTGCTGGCAACCCCTTTGCTTGCAACATTGTTCTTGCAGACTCCACGATGGTTCGATTATCCCTCTCGGATATCCCATTCTGCTCCGGCGTATAGGGTGCGGTTGTTTCCAACGTGATTCCTCGAAGCTTCATGTAGTTGCGCATCTTCTCGTTGCAATATTCTGTGCCGTTGTCAGTGCGCAGCGTTTGCATCGGACGCCCAAATTTGTTGAACACTATGCGTTCGAACTCCTTGAACCGTTCGAACACATCCGACTTGTGTCGCATGAAATACACGTACCTGAAACTGCTTGCATCGTCTTTGAATAGGACATAGAACTTTGCACCACCTAGCGACTGCACTGCTACCGGCCCGCACACATCACTGTGAAAAAACTCCCCGGGTTTTCTTGTCACTCTTCCAGTTTCCTTCTTAAACGGAAGTTTGTGTAACTTCCCTAGTTGACATGGTTCGCAGAAAAAATCTTCCATATTTTTCAGGCTCACACCGCTCACTAGTTCACGCTTTACCAGGTCGCACAATGCACGCTTGTGAATGTGACCGAGTCTCTCGTGCCATATTTTCACATCTAGCGCCGCTGCATTTAATTCATTTCGCGCCCGCGGTTCCCGGAAGAACAATCTGTATAGACAGTTTGTCTGTCTCACTCCCACGGCTTCAACGACACCTTCACGCGATATTTCGACAGTCCCGTTCTCGAAACCCACACGAAAACCTTTGGTAGTACAAACGCCGACAGAGAAGAGGTTCTTTGTTACCCGCGGTACAAGAAGTACGTCTTCGATCACTGCGCTTTGCCACACACCGTTTACGAGTTTTTCGATCCGAACTTTTCCGATGCCGATAACGTCGCACTCGCCGTCATCGCCCAGTGAGATCGTTTCCCCACTTACCGCACGAAATTCCTCCAACCAGTCTCTTCGAAACGTGATGTGAGCCGACGCTCCACTGTCGGTAATCCACACATCTTTGTTATCGGTGCTCAGTAACTGCTGAGTCTGTTCTACCGACGGATGTTGATTCCAACCGTTTATCTTTGGCTTTGTCCCGTCCTTCTCGGACGCACTCACAACAAACGCACACCCGCTTGACTGATTGTTATTGTCGTTACCTTGGTTCTTCTTTTGTTGACATTGGCTTGCGTAATGCCCTTTTTCTTGACATCGATAACACTCGATATCCTTCCTTGACCGCTGTTTCTTCTTCTTGTTGTCTCCCCTTGTTTTCGACTCGTTTTTCGAATTGGATTTCTTCGTAACCGCTAATGCACTAGCTGTAGCACCTTCTGCTTCAAGTCGACCTTCCTCTCTAATTAGTCTCTCGAGCAGATTTTCTACAGTTTGTCTTGCCGGATCTACGCTGTCCCACGCTGTTTGTAGAACACTGTACTTGCTAGTTAGACTCTCAAGAATTTTTGCTATTACAGCCATTTCGGATACCGGTTGGCCTAGATCCGAAAGCTGTCTTGCTAGATTCTGTACATGTGATACGTGCTGTATCACTGAGTCTGTAGTTCCCATCTTGTACGCGTAGACCCGCTGCGTTATTGATACTACGCTGGACGCAGACTTCTGTTCGTGCATGGCTATCAATTTGTCCCACATCTCTTTTGCGGTACTGCAGACAATCACACTTCTCAGCTGTTCATGCTCCATAGCCGATGCAATGATTGCTGTCGCTTTTGCATTGTCTTTTAACCATTGTTCTTTTAACCATTCGCTCCCTGTGCATCCCGCGGCTTGGTCCTCGTTCCATCGACTACATCGAAAATTTCATTGGCCATTAGCACTGCTGTGATTTGGAACTTCCACCCTTGAAAGTCTTTGCCATCGAAACGCTTGACCAACCTCGCAGTGATATCGTCCGGCATTTTCACCACCGAACTAAAGCACACGCGTGACTCAAAAAAACGTACCGAAAAAAAACTCACTCGCGACTGTTCTGTGAAACTTGTCCCCGAAAGTCCTCAAGAGTTTTCTTGACGTTAATAAAGAACGAAACAGCCCGCCTTCTTCCGCTAAAGTAAATCACGACTTGTTGAACGCCACGTGCCTTGCTCGCACACCCGAACAAAAAATGGCTGCTCAACTTCCACCGACCTGCTTCTACCACCACCGAGAACCGAATTTGCGAACTGCAAACTGTTGTTCTAGTTTTCTCCTATCTTTACTATCATCACGCAGTTACGGTGACTGGGCCCATAACCTGTTATTTCTAGCCACCTAATAGTAGTTAGGATAGGAGAGGTTTAAATAAAGAGTACAATTTTATATGAACTACTTATATTCTTTGTATATATATATGTATGATAGATAGTCTCTCGATACATCACTTACTTCTCTATAGCTAGGCTCAGACTGACTGACTCGAATTCGTACATGCTCGGTTGCTACCCAAGACGCGCATGCGTGCTCGTGTTTCTGTTACAGGACGCGCTAACGAACTACAACACAATGAAATAAATCAAACTACTTCTATAAGTGCCAGAAGACCCAACAACTGTCCCAAGCCAGATCATAAGAGACGGCCTCGGAGACGGCTCCGTTATTGCGAGTGGACTGTTGGTCAAATCAATAAAGCCTGAATATTTCGAAAAAAGGCTTATTCACGGATGAAGCTGGCCTCACAAATCTCGGTACACGGAAAAAAAGGGCCGGTTCGAAGTTCCGAATCGTCAAAGCTCCGATCGGTCAAATTTCCGAATTTCAATGCAATGAACTCATAGTGTTCAGAAAGGGTCTTTCACCGAAAGTCTATGTAACCGATTTAAAAAATTCCGAATCGCAGCACACCGAAGGTTCAAAATTCCGAAGGGTCAAGACTCCGAAAGCTCAATATCCGAAAGGCCAAAACTTCGAAACTATTGACACGTTAAGAACACGTTCGATCTTTCGGAATTTTGGACTTTCGGAACATCGGACTGTCGGAGACTTGAGCTATCTGCATTTAGACCATTCGAAATTTTAATCTTCTAAACCCTAGTCTTTCTGGAAATTACGAAATCGTTTATAATAAATTCGGAATTTTTACCGTACAGAGCTTTGAAGATTTTGAACTCTGAACCGGCCCCGATTCCTATTCAAACAGGAGTGAGTCATGTTTGAACACGTACTATTACTGTTCGAATAGTTAAAGCAGTGCTATGCTACACAGTATTCACTCCTGTTTTAATATAAATCAGCCACGTCTGTCGCCGATTACTGTGCAGAACAGTAACCAGTGCTGTATATTTTTTCCGTGTACCGTCCGACCTCGGGCACTGTTAACTATAAGACTATAAGACTATCATAGTCTTATCCCCTTTTAAACCGGAAAATATGAGACCAATGGCTAAAACGACGGACAAAATAGTGAAATATCATAAAAAGACGTAGGAAATGATAATGATAAAATAGTATATTGTGTAACAAGGGATGAAACAGTGTGAATGCAGGCCTGCATTCATGTTTCATCCCGTGTCACAAGAATGAATATTAAAAATGAATACAAAAATGAATACAAAAATGAATATAAAAATGAAGACAAAAATGAAGACTAAAATGAAGACTGAAATGAAAACTAAAAATAAGACAAAAATGAATACAAAAATGAAGACAAAATTGAAGACTAAAATGAAGACAAAAATGAAGATAAAAATGAAGACAAAAATGAAGACTAAACATAAGA
The DNA here is from genome assembly GCA_963992785.1 of Tenthredo livida. Lineage (NCBI taxonomy): Eukaryota > Metazoa > Arthropoda > Insecta > Hymenoptera > Tenthredinidae > Tenthredo > Tenthredo livida. The sequence continues at coordinate 29,228,451 of OZ023064.1, forward strand.
ATGAAATGAAGACTAAAAATAAGACAAAAATGAATACAAAAATGAAGACTCAAATTAATACCAAAAACACGACAAAAGATAAGACAAAAATGAAGACGAAAATGAAGACAAAAATGAAGACAAAAATGAATACTAAAAATAAGACTAAAATGAAGACAAAAATTAATATAAAAATGAAGACTAAAATGAAGAATTAAATTAAGACTAAAATGAATACAAAAATGAAGACTAAAATTAATACCAAAATCACGATAAAAAATAAGACAAAAATGAAGACGAAAATGATGACAAAAATGAAGACAAAAATGAATACTAAGAATAAGACTAAAATGAAGACAAAAATGAAGACTGAAATGAAGACTAAAAATAAAACTGAAATGAAGACTGAAATGACAGAAATGAAGACTAAAATAAACTACTCAACAAAATTAGCGGGTCAACCTGATTATACCGAGCCATTTCCAAACGCCTTGACCGATTCGATTAAAATTCATACATGAGGTAGATATAAGTGTCCCTAACATGGACCCAGACTTACAATTTTATTGGTCTAAGGGTTGCAATGAGGCACTCACAAATCCAACCCCGCGCGAGAAATCAAAGTCACAGGTTTTCGATCTGTGGTTTTGATCCCATATCCGTGCCTATAAAAGTGTTTGAACAACCACTCAACCAGACTCATACTTGCGCTTATTCAACCCTTCAATTTCACCCCGTCTGACCATATGGATCGGGTGGGAAATTTCTAGACTTTTTTGGTGACTGACTGCTCGAATGAGTTTTCGAATCGACTGTACGTTTCAGATGGGCACTCTCAATCCGTTTCTCAGAGCCCCTAGCCCCTAACAACCCCCGATTGTCCCTTAGCTCAATGTTAGTTCTGCATCTCCAGTAGACGAATTTCGAAGTGGCGATCCACTGTACCACGATAGACAGACCTCGCCGGAATCGGCGGCGAAACCCGAAGTCATAAGCCTGTGACTTTCATTTTTCGCATAGGGTTGGTTTTCAGGGTGCCACATCGAGACCCTTGGAAATACAGAGTGGCGACTTCATGCACGAGCTGGAAACACTTTGGACTAGCCCTGATATGAATTTCAAGTCAATCGGCCAAGCTGTCTGGAAATGGCAGGTAATGCTAGGGGTGACCCGCCAATTTTGTTGAGTAGTTTAATTTTTAAAAAATAATAATAATTAAATAATAATAACACTAAAATAGCGACAAAAGATACGATAAAAAATTATACAAAAAAAAAGACAGAAATGAATACCAAAAATAATACCAAAATGAAGACAAAACTGAAGACAAAAGAAAAGAGAAAAATTAATACAAAAAATCAGACTTAAATGAAGACAAAAGTCGAGTAAAAAAATAATATTATAAGTTGAATGAAATGAAATTATTCATTCAAAAATATCGTAATCAGTACAATATTGACCTCTGTGACACTTTGCTCTAGCAAATTCTCTTATGAGATTGTCAAAGTCTAGCTGTTTTTTCAGTTCATCACGCTTTATCAGTTTTTTCAAACACCGATCCGAAAATGCCCCCCCACCCATGCACCAATTATGCCGCCCTAGGCCATGGCCTTGTGGGCCTAATCGGTAATACGGCACTGACTATATCGCGTTTTTATTTTGTTTTAAATTGTACACCTCGCTTCTCCACTAATCGCTAAATTGAAAATCGATTATTTTTCAGTATAACACATGAAAAGAGCATTTTTTTATTTATTTTTTCAAAAAGTTTGTTATACATTGTTCAGAATTATTATTATTCTCTTTAAACTATTTACCCTAAGATGATCCTTATTTCGATGAATATCTAAAAAAATTCTAGACCCATGTATACTAGGGTGGTTCTAAAAAGACCTAAGTTCTCAGACGTTGCTGCTCATCCGTGAATATGTTGTTTGTGATTTTTTAAAAATATTCCATCTTTTTTCAGCTACATATAGGACAATATTTACTACTGCCTCATTGAAGTTGAAATTTAGAAATTTTGCCATTTTTGGCGATTTTAGAGTTCTCTGATCAAAGTGCTCATCCGGCTACCTCTAGATTCTCATTCAATTATCATTTTGGTTCAATACGAGACTCGTACGATAATATTTAGACATTGTAGTTGTTTCGAAATTTAGCGTTTTTCAGAGACTCGATCGCCAGGTGTTGCTCATGAGACAGTTTTTTCCTCCCATCATAAGGGAAAAATACAAGCAGTTTGCAGCCTGCGGGACCATTTTTACTACTGTCTCATTTTGCTAATTTCACTTTAAATAAAGTCACAATCAATGAGGCAGTAGTAAACATGGTCCCGTAGACTGCAAACTGCTTGTATTTCTTCCTTATGATGGTAAGAAAAAACTGTCTCACGAGCAGCACCTGGCGATAGAATCTTTTAAAAAAAACCTACATTTCGAAAAAAAGTCAAATGTCTCCAAGGCAGTGCTAAATATTATCGTACGAGTTTCGTCTTGGAACAAAATGCTAATTGAATGAGAATCTAGCGGTAGCCGGATGAGCACTTTGATCTGAGAACTTTGAAATTGCGAAAAATGGCAAAATTTCGAAATTTTAACTTCTACGAGGCAGTGGTAAATAATGTCCTATAGAGCTAAAAAAAATGAAATATTTAGAAAAAATCACAAACAACATATTTACGAATAAGCAGCAACATCTGAGAAATGAGCTCTTTTTTGAAACACCCTAATGTATAAATTTCAAATAAATAGTAACAGATCCCCTTAAAATTTTAGCTATTAATTTTAACATTAAAACCGTGCCCACAATTCTGAAAGCTTGATTCTAATTAACCAGTAACCTTTTTTCTCGTGACTCCTTTAAAAATCGATTAAATAATTTGAAATTTGGCCCAGTTTTGCTCATAAAAAACAAAGAAAAAAAATAACCAGTAACCTTTTTTCTCGTGACTCCTTTAAAAATCGATTAAATAATTTGAAATTTGGCCCAGTTGTTGCTCATAAAAAACAAAAAAAAAAAAATTAAAAAAAAAAAATAGCATGAAATTACTAAAAAAAAAAATCCATAAAAATCGGAAGTCTCTGATTTTCAAAATTCATCAATTACCTGTAAAAAAATATATGTCGATCGAACCTATATAAAATTATCATAAATTAGTTGATATTTTGAATATCTATCGAAATATTACGAAAATATTTATTGACCTGATACGTAAGGAAATAGTGAATATAATAAATGTGCAATTTTCGTGGTTTTTTTCCAACAGTATGAATAACAATCTGGCCAAATATCAAATAATTTCGTAGATTTTTATCGGAGTTACAATCAAAAAAAGGAACCGTTCCAAAAAATTACATTTATATTTTCTGAATTGAACTTTCAGAATTTTATGCACCGTGTTAATGTTAGAATGCGTTATGTTAGCTGCGTTATTTTGTGCTACCTTCTCAAATTTCCGAGTAAAAGAGTCACACATCTATTAAATTCTGGATCCGTCAGCTTCAGCCTTGCAGGAGTTTTCATCAACGTATATTCTTAAATTTTTGAGAAAAAAACGCGAATGAAAGTTGCAGATATTTGTAGTTGAATAGATTTGAAATGTAAAATAATGAGTGCATTTTTTTTATATTCATCATTTTAATAACTAACTTACTTTTAACATTTTTGATAATATTTTTCGGCACAGCCCGTCCATTTCTGCCTTTTAGAGTCATCTGTCTTAAATTATTTCGTCCAACCAATGTCATCAATAATTTTGTGACCATTTTTCTCGGATTATTATAATATTTTTCGGTGATAGTTTTGAGCGTGGCGGCTTCGATGAAAATATTGCTTCCTTGTAGGAGTTCAGTTTTATAGGAGTTTTCTTCAGTGTCATCGTCATTACTGTCATCGTCAGCATCATCGTCATCATCATTATCATCGGCATCATCATTGTCATCATTGACATCATCATGATCGGCCCTGTTGGAAGTAAATTGATAGAGGAGGATAGAGATTTTCGGATAGAAAAAGATACAGACTTCCTATCCCTGGCAACTACATACTTTGCATCCCAAAAAGTGATCAAGTTCTATCCCTGAGTCTATCCCTCACGTTTTACCGAGTTTATCTTTTTCTATCCTAAAGTAAATCATTGGAGTTAATAAATTTATATCATTTTCTATCCACATTTATCTATCCATCTCTATCCACAAAGTATCTCCGAAGGTCTATCCATCTGAATACCCACTCGAATCTTCTATTGTCGGCGGCCATTTTTTTTTCTGTTAAAAAAAATTGAATCATGACGAATATTCATAGTTGGATAGATTCAGACGGCGGAGTGTGTGGTGGGGTAGAGCTATGAAATCTTTTTCTCATTTTCATCGCTCAGTCAGGGATTCGAACCCTCGACGGTCAGATTATTAGTCGCACACCATATGCGCTGCGCTACGCTCTCGTCTTGTCATTATAGTACACTTATTCTATACAATCACTGTGATGGGGTGGGGACTTATGAAAGTCAACGGATAGAATCTTTATCCACTTGAATCACTTTGGATCCTTTGGATAGGAAGGGATGAAGATAATGAATCAACCTATCAACGGTCTATCTTTACGAATCTCTTGCTATCTTCTTTTGAGTCCAAACCAGGGCCTATCCTTTCCAATCTCTCATTTCCTTTCTAATCCTATCCACCATCCATCTACGTGAATCTTCTTCTATGCGATTTGGATCCAAACTAGGGCCTTTCCTTCTCAATCTCTAATTTCCTATCTAATCCTATCCACCGCCAATCTACGTGAATCTTCTACTATCTTATTTAGATCTAAACTAGAGCCCATCCTTTTCAATCTCTGATTTCTTATCCGATTCTATCCACAGCTTATCTATCTGAATCCCTCTGATGGTCCGCTTAAAATAAGAATCGCGCATATCTTTGCGTATCCCCAATTTCTTATCCATTCCTAACTATCTGAATCCCATTCGATGCCTATTCAAATTCAAAGTCGCGCCTATCCGTTTGTATCCCTATTTTCGGTTCCATTTCTATCCACAGTCTATCTATCTAAATCTTTCTGATGGTCTGTTCAAATTCAAAGTCCCGTCTATCATTTTGTACCCTCAATTTCGTATTCACTCCTATCCACAGCCTTTTCATTTCACTCCCATTCAATGCCTATTTGAATTCGAAGTCCCGCCAATCCGTTTGTATCCTTAATTTCGCATTTACTTTTATCCACAACCTATCTATCTAAATCCCTCTGATGGTCTGTCCAAATTCAAAGTCCCGCCAATCCGTTTGTATCCCTAATTTTGTCGGATGTCTGCGGAATAGAGAAAAGTATATTTTGATCTAGGTATGAAAAAAAAAATAAAACTGGATTTCCGAGGTAGAAACGGATTCGCATGGATAGCGGGTGGATTGATTTGGATAGGATATGGAGGATAGAAAGAGATGGACCGACTTTGGATCGAGACCCGGATAGAAACGGATTCGCACGGATAGCGGGTGGATTGATTTGGATAGGATATTGAGGATAGAAAGAGATAGACCGACTTTGGCTTGAGACTCGGATAGAAACGGATTCGAATGGATAGCGGGTGGATTGATTTGGATAGGATATTGAGGATAAAAAGAGATGGACCGACTTTGGCTTGAGACTCGGATAGAAACGGATTCGAATGGATAGCGGGTGGATTGATTTGGATAAGATATTGAGGATAGAAAGAGATAGACTGACTTTGAATCGAGATCCGGATAGAAACGGATTCGAATGGATAGCGGGTGGATTGATTTGGATAGGATATTGAGGATAGAAAGAGATAGACTGACTTTGGATCGAGATCCGGATAGAAACGGATTCGAATGGATAGCGGGTGGATTGATTTGGATAGGATATTGAGGATAGAAAGAGATAGACTGACTTTGGATCGAGATCCGGATAGAAACGGATTCGAATGGATAGCGGGTGGATTGATTTGGATAGGATATTGAGGATAGAAAGAGATAGACTGACTTTGAATCGAGATCCGGATAGAAACGGATTCGAATGGATAGCGGGTGGATTGATTTGGATAGGATATTGAGGATAGAAAGAGATAGACTGACTTTGGATCGAGATCCGGATAGAAACGGATTCGAATGGATAGCGGGTGGATTGATTTGGATGCATTTTCTGTATCCATTCGAATCTAAAAGATTCAAAAAGATTTAATTGGATAGATGTTCTATCCATTTACTTCCAACAGGGGGACTCACCGGTCTTTTGACCGCTAACACCCGCAACACAATCATCACCTTGCCGATCAACATCATGTACGATGTTATTATGATGATGATCATCACTGCTACCAGCAGCAACAACGGCATCATCATCTTCACAATCATTTTCACCAGCACCAGCAACTACATCACCATCTTCATCATCACGATCAGCGACGACGTTCTCGTTGTAGCCAGCATCAAAAACAACATCATCATTGACATTATCATCAGCGACATCATCAGCATTTCCATCACCACCAGCAATACTCTCATCGTCAGAATCAGAGGTCATTGATAACCCGGTAATTATACCGTCAGTATTGACAGTCAATTTTTTGAGAAATTCACTATCAGCTAGAAAATATATGGAGACAAAATAAATATTTACTTTTTTATTTTATGATGAATGAATAAATAATGAGAATAGCTCAATGTGAACGTTATGTATAGGATATACAAACAAAAATTACCACTTTCTGCTATGATTTTTGCAGCAAGAAATTTGCGGCCCCACCGAACGGTTACCCAATTATCCCTTAAACGCTTATTTATATTAGCTGACTTGACCACGCTCAGCGTTCTTTCCTTCTTCCAAATAATTAAATGATGCATATTTGCAAAACAGAATAGTATTAATAAATATTAATAGTATTATTAAGTATTGATGAATTTATTTTGATATAATTAATAAACGTCTAAACTGGCATAATAAGTTGACAGTTGTAGACAGATTCAAAACAGTATGAAGATATCGATAAGTAAAAAAAAAACAACGCAATCACTATTATCACATATATTATCACTCATACCACCAGAGCTTCTAAATTATCGGGTATTTCTCTATAGTCTCGGCGCGAAACTCTCTATACATCTGTATGTATTACCTAGTATAGTGTGAAAGTAGATTGGGCGATACTTTTTTATCTCTTAGCTGAGAAGCTACATACACCGATGAGTTTTCGATATGTATCACGAACATATGAGGTGGGTTTCACTCACTGGTACAAAAAGAAATGAAACCGATCGTGAATATGTCTAAAAGAATATTCAAATATTATAGAAAGACGGACAAAAAAAAATTCCGATATTGATTAATAGTACACTAATCGACATTTTAGGATTATCAACTTTGGTCTTAGATTTTCACAAGGAATCCACCGGTGTGAGGGAAGTACCGCATTCTGGATCACCCTGTATACTGCAGCGTTCCATATTTAGGGGTAGTACAGCAAAGTGACATTTTTGTCTTCATTTTTGTCTTTATTTTTGTCTTCATTTTAGTCTTCATTTTAGTCTTCATATTAGTCTTCATTCTTGTCTTCATTTTAGTCTTATTTTTAGTATTCATTTTTGTCTTCATTCTAGTCTTCATTTTTGTATTCATTTTAGTCTTATTTTTAGTATTCATTTTTGTCTTCATCTTTGTCTTCATTTTAGTATTATTTTTAGTATTCATTTTTGTCTTCATTTTTGTCTTATTTTTTGTCTTCAGTTTCGTATTATTTTTGGTATTCATTTTAGTCTTATTTTTAGTCTTCATTTTTGTCTTATTTGTTGTCGTTACTTTTGTCTTGATTTTTGTCTCATTTTTCGTCTTGATTTTTATCTAATTTTTTGTCTTATTAAAGTTGAGAATTTATTAATTACTATTCTCTTCTCTCCGCGCAGGAACACCTATGCTTTAATCGTCATTCTTTCTGTATAATTATTTTTAGTTTCATTAATTATTATAATTATTATCTCATTTGATAAACTGTTACGTTAAAAGAAAATTTTATCCCTTTTTTCGACGATAGAGTCGTTAGGGGTAACTGTGCGCAGTGGGTAAGTGTGCGCACCTGGCTTATCTCCGAACGGAATGAAAGGGGTTAACGGTATGCTACGGCAATTCAGACGGGCCTGAATGGAGAATTAGTTTGGACAAATAAAAGTAATGCGCTGCGTTGCATTTATATTTTTTGTTAAAAAAACGAAAACAGGCGAACACAGCATAGTTTACATATATTTTTGACGAATAAACGGAGGCAAACTACAGGTAAGATGTGATTTATTGTGTATTTATTGCAGAATATTTTTTCCAAATTTTTATAAGCTTCATGTGACGCATCAACCTGTACCCCACGACACCTACTTTTATATCAAAATAGTACTAATCAACTGTAAAAAAAAATGAGTCACTCAAATGTTTGTCAGCGCGTATCAGTGATTTATAAAAAAAAAAATTTACAGGTGACATGCCCTCACTTGAACGTTTACAACTGTGCGTAGTAAATCGCGGGAGACATGTGAACACAGGACCAGGTTCTTGATCACCGTGCCACCCTCTTGGTCGAGGTGCTAATTCCATCTTTCTCCATCTTTGCACCTCGACCGGGCTCTACAGTTTAAAGGTGGGCTCCAAACCACCAGAGCCGCGGTTGTGGCGCATTTAATTTTCTATAGAAAATCTGAGTGCGCGCTGCCGGGTTTCGAACCCGAAACCTACCACATGGTAGTTGGCGCTGCTGCCCACGAGCTACCGCGGCTCCGAATATTCTTATTTAAATTAGTGAATTGATATAAATTTTTAATTGAATTAATTGAATATGATATTCATTATAAAATAATATACTTCTCATTAATAATAATGATATATCTATGAATTATTATAATAGTATTATAAATCTGAATTATATAAATATTTAATTAATCTTAATGATTATTATTATTATTATCATGATTATAGTAAATATTGTCGACGTAATCGTAGATGAGCTGTTTTTTATTTAGAAATTAACAAAAAAAACAAAATCGTAGGATTTGAACTTAGAACCTCCTACATCGTGGGCTGTTGTCTTATCACTGAGCCACGAGATTGCTTGGAGGACGACGCTTCTTTTCCGTCAATATATTTAGTGAATAAGCAATTTACAGAATTACATTATAATCTTTAGCAATGAAAGTAAAATTTAGTTTCATCTGATACGTGTTGCACAATCTGCTGAAAAAGCTTTAGGTGAATGCAGGAGACAGTTGTTCTTATTCTGTTTGTAGTTAGTAATTTACGAAAATAAACATAGGTATATACCTATAGGTATAACCTCCGCTATTCGACGAAAGTAGGGGCCCCCGATCCCTATCCTTGGGTGCGCAGATATTTCGTGCGCAGGTCCAGGCCGATATCATGGTGGTACGCGTACTACTCGTTAAATGATTGCGTGTTGTTTTGTTTGGATTACGTTTATTGTCTAGTTATAAAATATATACATATGTGTTTGAAGAATGAATGAAGGCAAACTACAGGTAAGATTTGATTTATTGTGTATTTATTCGGTCACGTGATACAAAGTGAGGTTATGGTTGGATCTGTCTACCTGAATTGATCTTCACATTTGATTGAATTTTTTTGCCTACAGCTACGAGTGCACAATGCAAAACACCAAAGTACACGCAAATTTCGCTGGCGGAAAAATATAAAATTCTGCAACGTATCGAAGCTGGCGAAACTAACCGTCAAATCGCCAAGGATTATGGTGTGTCTCATTCTAGCGTGTCCTACAACAGAGACTTCAGCTCTGGAACTGGTAATTTACCGATGGTTCTGCCAAAAAACATCATTGGGTGAACCAATATCAGGTAAAAAACAAGAGATATACTACTCTCTAAATCTGAATCAGCTAAATTTTCGCTGATTGTCAGCGAATAGTCGCTGATTGAAATAGCTATAAGTACCACTGAGAATCAGCGACTAATACAATGAAAATTCATAAGTGAATTCATGTTTCATATTTCTATCAGGCCCCATACTGCGTGAAAAGGCGCTGCTTTATAACGAAAAACTTGACGGACCGAGAAGTTTTCAGGCCAGTAATGGTTGGATCAAGAAGTTCAAGACACGGCATGGCATTCGCTGATGAAACCGGATTTTACCACGTAAAACATTAGCAGCCAAAACTGAAAGGGAAGTATATAATATCACAGGAATTCCAATAATCGCATCGCTATCCCGTAGGATTCATTCCCATGGTACTGAGACCCTATGCTACAAGACCATGTCGCAAGCAGCATCAAATTTCGATAACCAACGTGATTAATTTACAATACCAATTATACCCCGTTTGTGAGCACCCTCAAGTAGTAAATTTTTGCGGTCCACAGGTACAGCACCTGCATGATCACTGGCATCGACCTCCTACTTCCTATCCGACATCTTTCCTGCCTGCTATACCAGAAATCACCATTAATATCACAGGAATTTCAAGACTCGGAGCGTTATCCCGTAGGATTCACTTCCATGGCACTGAGACCCTATGCTACAAGACCATGTCGCAAAGACTCTGCAGCCTAGACGAGCAGGATCATACTATGAACATTTGATTATTTAAAAATTGTTAAGTGTATACTTTGGTGAAATTCGGATGAAAACGATTTTTTCATTTTTTAAATTAGTGAAAAAAATCAAATCAAAAATTCCTTGCATCAAAATTTAAAAATTTTTAAAATTTTCTGCAAAAGGTTCCTTGGGCATACACTTTCAACTCTGAGGATTGAAATTTTCTTTCAAAAAAACGCTACAATTTTTCACAGTATTGCTCATTGATATGTTTATTCCTGTTTATAGAAAAATGGCTCTCGCACAGGCTGAGGTCGACACGATTTTTTTTTAATACTGCCGCATCGATGTGGAAATTTATAGAAAATGCAGGTAATTGGGTATTTCAAAGTTCAGAAATCGAGGCGCTCTTCGAGGTCCTCGTTCGTGTCAACACGTAAAGAAATTACCTCGAAGCGGTGATCTGGTGGATGATATTTAGTACTGCCGCATTGAAATGGACATTTGAAAAATCGTGAAATTGAGTTGGGTAATAATTAATATGCGCAGCAGGCTCCTTGAATCCCTCGTTGTAATTGTAATGAAAAGGGATTCAGCTGCTGAGCATCTTTATTATTAACCAACTTAATTTCATGATTTTACAAATTTTATCCACCAGGGCACCGCTTCGAGGGAATTTCTTTACATGTTGAGATGAACGAGAACCTCGAAGAACCCCTCGATATCTGAACTTTGAAATTCCCAATAACCTGCATTTTTTTAGAAATTTCAACATCGATGCGGGAGTAGTAAAAAAAATCGTGCGGGCCTCAGCTTGTGCGATAGCCATTTTTCTATAAACAGGAATAAAAATATCGGTGAGCAATACTGGGAAAAATTGTAGCGTGAAATTTCACCAACGCCTCCCCTTAACAAAGACAGATAATATACTTCGACACTCATGAAACGTAATTTTATAAGACAGACTTGTTTCATATCCAACTACGAAACGACACAGGATAATCTCACCAGTTCTTCCATGCCAGTGTACACATTCAATCAGTTTCACAACACAGGCTGACGAATATTTAATATGCAAGTTCTTTATTCAGTTTCAATATTTTTTATGACAGTACACATAAAAAAACTAAACAAATAGACCGAATAAGAGAATGAGATCAATTCAGCCAAGAGTTATCCAATGAATATTACAAAGAAGACCTCAGACAATTATAGATAGAATATTCAAATTTAAATGCTGCGTTCAATAATACATTACTAGACGAGTGCGGTAAAACTTTTTCTGACGAGTGTTGCAATCACATGAGATCAGAAGGGGTATTTCTTCACTCGAGTATTGTGTACAGAGCTATACTTTATAGGCTGGGAAAATTGGTGTTTTAATAGCTGAAAGTTTTCTGTGGAATATATCAAGAAATTATTCCTCTTACCTATTGGGAACTCACACGGAGGCGTGGCTTATGAAAAAATGTCGGAAAGTAGCTTACACTTTTATGTATGTAGACATATGAAATAGTATTAGTGACTACAGATACGTATGCAAACGCAATAGATTTGTAAGCTGTTAATAGTTAAAATTTTAATAATCAGACGTCGTGACTCGATTGGTGAGTTACCAATACGTATGTACAATTTTGAGAGTGACTGATAAAGACTAACCCATAAACGATCTTAATTTCATTGTTATGTATTTTTATTCCAGAACATCTGACATTAGAAACTAACAAATTCGAACATTATTCCTATTACATTAAACAATTTGAAGTATGTAAGCCTAATGAAATTCAGGCTAAAAATCAATGTCATTATGTTACCAACCATTCATAACCATCATTACACGGACATATTTGACTTTTTTCATATTCACTTTTGTATAATCCACTGATTATTTTAAAAAGGTTTACTATCCACAAGCATGTCCAGAAAAAGAACGCATAATATTTGATAAATTAGGGTACCGGCGGCCTTATATCTCGGCCCTGAGAATGAGGAGAGCACAGGTATATGGTGGGGGTTCGGTGGGTTTAATAGCAGAGGATGGAGTCCGTCGAATAGCCGAGGTTATAGTGTATTGTACTCATCAATATTGAAAATATGTAATATTTTTTTTTGTAATTTCTTGAAATCATTATTATTATATTTCTTTCAATTGTTTTGTAAAAAAATAGTTTACGCTAAAAAATTTTTATGTCTAAAACTTGATTCGTGAAATATTATTGGTTTGCCCGGAAATTACATTCATGCAGATTATTTTATAGAAATTTTTACAAGTTTCATGCGACCCATAATAGCTTACGGAGTTACAGTCCCATTCCAAAAGTTATTTCCAATGAACGAAAAAAACATTCAACGCAGTAACTAACTTCTTGCAGTTTTTATACTATGGTTGGAAGTGTGCATGCGCGACGCAATAAGACAGAGAGGAAACTACATCAAGTCGCTCTCTCTCTCTCGGCTTGCCTCTTGTCTATGGAAGAGCATAGCCGGAGCGCGTTTCAATAATAGTAGAGTTCAGTTTATTTTATTTTTTTTGCTTTTTTGGCTTATCTAGTAGAGTTCAGTGCTCGTAGCAGACAGCTGACAAGGCTCGCTCAACAATTATAAACAATTTCTGCGCCGTATCGTACCGCGCACGTCGAGCAAGACTTGTCAATCGTCTGCGACGAGGCACTGCCCTCCTTTATCGACAGTGTTCGTTGAATTTAGATAAAACGATTAAATTTATTGTAAATTTGTCAATCCAATCTCGTTTATGACATACGATCGCAAATTTTCCGCTCTACACGATGGTTGAGTCGCTTTTCACCTGTCGATAGCCGTTTCTGAGAAATTCTCAAATAAACGCAATTTTTTTCAAACGCAAGCTGTGGCCTTGATCCTCAAAAATGACTTCAGATTCGAGTTAATGCGAGTCGGAAATCCCTTAAAAGCCAACAACGCAGGCCAGTTCAGAATTATCATAGATCGTACCTTATTTGATTAGACTATTTCATGATATTTCATTATTTTTAACCGGTTAGGTGCGATTGGTTTCATCTTTTTCGGTTGAAGATAGAATGGGATGACTAACAGCGCTCGTCTGCAACGAGACAGAGTTTGACATCCTTGTTATAATGTAGATAAAGCCAATTCATACTAATTTTTGGCGTATTTTCAAACAATTTAAATATTTTTCCCGCCATCTTTGTGATTCGTTTCGTCTCCTTCGCCGGAAGATGAGATAAAACTACTATTACAAGAGACATTAAACCAATCGTGAGAATGTATAAAAAAAATAGTCAAATATTATAAAAAGACTGGAAAAATTAATTTCAATATTGGTTTCATCCTTGTCAGTACAATAATGGCAAACTCCGTATCCTTGCTGTAAACTTCGGAGAGCGCTACTAGTAGTCTTATCTTATCTTCAACCATAAGCGATGTAACCAATCTAGAACATGATTGAAAAAATTGTGAAATATTTTAAAATGTCGCAAAAAATGAATTTAGACATTGGTTTTATCTCCGTTACTACGTGGATGTGAAACTTCGTAAAAATTTTTTTTTTTTTTAATGCAATAGTAACAATGCAGATGTAACTTCATGCGGCATGGTTCTATTCCACCGTTTAGAATCAAACCTCGTACTGTTGAACTGCCGTTGCGCGCGCAGATCCGATTCGGAGACTGCTTGATATGTTACATTATATTATATTCATCAATATTATAATATTATATATATTTTTTAAGTTATTGAAATTATTATTATTATATTTAATTTCATAGACATTGAGGACATGATTTTATAATTTCATTCCATCATCCGTTTTGCCCCATATGACCGAAGGTAAAAATTTCGATTTATCTCACTTCGATCCAACCTTAAAGCACTTCGATTGCGAGCGATTCAGTCTGTAGGTGATGTACCGTACGGGGAAGTACTAGGCTACCACTTTGACGAGAAATATTCAAATATTATAGAAAGACGGAATAAAAAAATTCAGATATTGGTTTCATCCTCGTCAGTACAAAGATGGCAATCTAATATGATGAACCAACATGAATGGTTCAATGCCACCGTTCAGATTTAAACATGGATAGTCGTTACAATCCCAATACCTATTACAATATCTTTTATATACTAAATCGGAAACTAAATAAATTTTAAAATAGTCCTCTGCATTCATAATTGAAAAATACTTTTTTTTTTTATTGAATAACAATTGACCTGCGTTTTTTATTTTCTAATCAAATCTATAATTGTCACAATTGTCTCAGATCGGAAATAAAAAACCATTCAAAAACCTTACCTGGTAAACGGGTAAGGGGCATGCCCACCTGTTGAAATGCCGTCTCGTTGCTTCCTTATGCAGTCAATGAGACGATCACTTTTATCTAATTTTCAACGGTAAGAGATGAAATGAATCGCGAATATGGCGGGAGAAATATTCAAATATTATCAAACGACGTAAAAAAGTCACATCGATATCAACGTGGAATAGGACTATCTTGAAGATGATTCGAATTCGAAGGCTGTCCGATTAAAACCATCATAATTTATGTATTCGTATTTTATTAATAATTATCAATTGAATGCGAAGCGCCTCGTACAAAGCCTGGGCATTATAAGAGATAGAAGTGATTACAGTTAACGATTAACATTTTTTTTTTTCGTTTACATTCTATTATAGAATAAGACTTGGAATATACTTTAGCAGATTACTGATTGCTTCTTATAGTGTAAAATTCCAGACTTCAACAATCATTCTACGTCGACTACTAGTCCTTCACATAATTATTTTCTGAACTTTTACAATCCTTAGACTAAGAATTAAAAATAATTTTATAATTAAAGAATATGATAAACAAAAACAAAAATCAAAAGGAAAAATATAAGAATATAAGTTTTATACCAGTAGGAATATTTCTTTTTCAGAATATGTGCATGAAACGAGCCTTCTCTCATGCTTGTCTGGCTAAAAAAAAAAAAAATTCTAATATTTTTTGTCTTGATTTTTATATTTTATTATTTTTTTGTAATTCCTAATTATTTAATTATTATAATCCTCTTTACAAAATTTACGATTATTTTATTCAGAACTTTTACAATTCTTAGACTAAGACTTCGAATACTATCACATATGTCTGGGCCACTCTTAGATTATAAAATATGAGACTTTATCAATTCATACATCACACACTGTTAATACTCGTTCTGTCAGCTCTTCGCAAAATCAATATAATAGTATAATTGAATTAAAAATAATATTATATTGATATTAGGAAATTGAATTATGATATCGAAATATAGTATTGAAACTCTGCTGACTCTGCTTGCTAGGTGAGAAAAAAATATATACACATGAATTTCTTTCCGACTTGGGATTTCCTCTTTGATAATTTCTCTACTGATGCTAAACTGAGTCCGCGTTTGTCGCTTCAGCTCGTTAGACGAGTTCGGAAAATGGAATTAAATTATAAGATTTCTTTATTCAACAAAAGAACAGAGAGATTGCAATTTCAACTGAAATTTCTACTACAAGTGAGAAAAAAAAAAAAAACGCATTTTGTCAGTAAAAAACGAGAGCGATGAATATACCGTGAGCAAATCTTGAAAGTATACAGTCGACTGTGCGTGCGTCAGTTCTGCAATCTGCCCATGCAGGCTAACTACTCTGAACTTCAGCTATCAAACGCTGAGATACAAGTTTTCGAGGATAAGTTGATTACAAGTCAGTTGGTACTGTCTTTCGGATAAATATGGCCAAAAGTCAAGAGCCCGCGGACCATAGAAATTGAATTGTTTGGCGCCGAGTGTATACTTTCAAGATTTTCTCTCAGTATGATTCTGAATTGAAGAGTCTTTACGTGAAAGAACGAATGTACACATAGATCTGACTGTCAGCATGGATTATACAATCATCTTCCATCAACGAGAAATTCACAGTGACGAGCACGATAATTAGAATAGTACCCCGGCATTACCGATTTTGCATGGAAGATGACCAAACTTGATCATTTTAGAGAAAGTAAGAGTCGTAACGAGGTTTGGAGGAGTATTGAAACCGAGGAGCACCTCGACTGAGGTGACCCGGTGCTGAAGAACCTGATGCTGTGCACGACATGTCAACCGCGATATTCTACGCACAGTTGTATACGTTTAACGTGGATCCGGTATACACTATATCCTTGATATTCTGGCTAATATTTCGGCCCGTCGAACATCGGCTACCGTTTTTCTGCGAGGTCGCCTCGGTTTCGCGAACGTTTCATACAGAAAAATGTTCTGCGCAAGAAGCTGGAATGTCTGCCTTGACGGCGTAGGTTCACCATACGTTGCACGATATAAATTGGATGCACGCATGTAATTATTGTTATCCGTGATTTAATACGGTACGACGCCAGGCGATCCCCAACAATTTATATGTCTACCGCGATTTTCTACGCACAGTTGTAGACGTTTAATGTGGACTTGCAAGTTGACATACAGCTACGAAAATTGACCTGTGATTGTCCGGGGGTTGACCGCCTGGAGCAGCCATGGAATAAATACCTCGACGAGCCATTTGGAAGACTGAAATACTTATCTGTTGTAATATGCGACACTTTGGACAAGTGGTCGCCTATCCATTTTATATTTTATATTTTCTACGCACAGTTGTAGACGTTTAACGTGACTCCGGTATACACTATATCCTTGATTCGATACGGTACCACGCGAGGCGATCCCCAACAATTCCTGCCACGCATATTGCAGTGGTAGCTCTACGTGCCAACGCATATTTTCCGGAGTCAACTTCCTTACATTCCGGCGGTTACATATTCCGAGGTTTTTTTAAGTCAACAGAACTCTTTTCAAAAACCTCCGATCTTGATCGACTCGACCAAGAGCCCACTCGCAATAAGCCCGCTAAAGAACCTGATCCTGTGCTCGACATGTCAACCGCGCTTTTCTACGCACAGTTGCAGTCGTTTCGTATGGCTCTGCCGACGCATCGTGATCAACTCCCTTGGACCGATGATCAGCTGACGCATATCGTCCGTCTTCGTCGGTGGAGTCCGGTACACAATATCTTTGATCTTCCCCCATAGGTAGAAGTCTAACGGGTTGAGATCGGGTGACCGTGGGGGCCACTCTACCGGACCATTAAGTGAGATCAGCCGATCTTGATAGTCCTCACTCAATATGTCCATGCACACTCGGGCCGCATGAGCAGGCATTCCACCCTGTTGGAACCAAATTTCGCGTATGATGTCTAACGGTCTGTGTGCCAACAGGTCTCGTAGATCGTGTTCCAGAAACGACGCATACATATCGGCGTTCAGGTTCCTGTCGAAGAAACCAGGAAACACCTCTAGTAAGGTGGCATGGTGCTAAAGAATCTGATCCTGTGTTCGACATGTCTACCGCGATTTTCTACGCACAGTTGTAGACGTTTAACGTGACTCAGGTATACACTATATCCTTGATATTCTGGCGGTTACAAATCTCAAGGTTTGTGAATCCCGCCTCATCCATGAATAGTACGTTATTCACTGATCTCCGGTATTCATTAATTCAGAAAAAGACTCAGAAGTAGCTGAGGAGCGGAGCTAGAATTTAATAGAAACCTACGATGAGTAGGGTAACCCAAAAAGACCCGGAGATGCCGTCGGAAGATCAGGAAAGAGTTTTCTTTCCTGTACAAGAATTCCAGCTCCCTGGAATCCTCTAGCAGGGAGATAGGGTTTGGAACGCGAAGAGCACCGCAGTTGCTCCGGATCTTCCCCTCGGACATTGAAAATCCAAGCAGGTCTCCAAGGTGAACAGCCTCTAGTCGATAGGCTAACGTAGGTCGCTTATCTATGCACTTGCACTGTGCGTGCAGGTAGAAGAAATCTATCTATTTCGAATATATCAATTACCCGAATCGAGAAAAGGCCATTATTGGATGAGAATACCTCAGCCTCTCGAAAATCTGAAGAGAGTGCGAGTGCGAGTGCGGAGTGCGACTCCGATATGTTGTATCCAATGGTCTTAGACATGCTTCCAGATGCCATGGAATGGACGAAGTTGTACCCCATCTACAGAAATGTATACCTGTATTTACATATACCCTTTTAGAAAAAGACTTAGGAGTAGCTGAGGAGCTAAACTACAATTTAATAGAAACCTACGATAAGTGGAACCAAAATGAAGTTACGGGCTGGTGTTTGCGCCACGAAACTTCGTTCGAGGAAGTCTCTCCACCTCGAGAAGGCAGGGATGTAAAGGACTCTTGTTTTTATAAGGACATATTTTGCCGACGCTATTCGTGCTCCATAAATATTGAAGATGCAAAGGTATAGTTCTTGACTTGCGAAAACACGAGGTGAATTTAGCTCAGTAATCGCAACGTTCATCGATATTTCTGATCCTGCTCAAAAATCCAAAGTCTCAGATCAATAACTTGAGTCTGGAACATGACATAGAACCTGACTGCGATAATATACTTCGAATTCCATCGACTTTCCCAACATTGACAAAGCTTGTATACTTACTAACGTGATGAAGTATGAGGGTTAGATTAGATTCTAGATAATTGAGACTATTGTGAAACTCATTAACTACTTATTGACTGATACTAGACATTTATCAAACACAGACTTAATAGAAACCTACGATAAGTAGGGTAACCCAAAAAGACCTGGAGACGCCGTCGGGAGATCCGGAAAGAGTTTTCTTTCCTGTACAAGAATTCCAGCTCCCTGGAATCCTCTAGCGGGGAGATAGGGCTTGGAACGCGAAGAGCACCACAGTTGCTCCGGATCTTACCCTCGGACATTGAAAATCCAAGCAGGTCTCCAAGGTGAACAGCCTCTAGTCGATGGACTAACGTAGGTCGCTTATCTATGCACTTGCACGGTGCGTGCAGGTAGAAGAAATCTATCTATTTCGAATATATTACCCGAATCGAGAAAAGGCCATTATTGGATGAGAATACCTGAGCCTCTGGAAAATCTGAAGAGAGTGCGAGTGCGAGTGCGGAGTGCGACTCCGATATGTTGTATTCAATGGTCTTAGACATGCTTCCGGATGCTATGGAAATGGAAATGGACGAAGTTGTACCCCATCTACAGAAATGTATACCTGTATTTACATATACCCTTTTAGAAAAAGACTTAGAAGTAGCTGTGGAGCTGAACTACAATTTAATAGAAACCTACGATAAGTGGAATCAAAACGAAGTTATGGGCTGGTATTTGCGCCACGAAACTATGCTCGAGAAAGTCTCTCTACCTCGAGAAGGCAGGGATGTGAAGGACTCTTGTTTTTATAAGGACATATTTTATTGTATTTATAAGCATGTGTTCTATATACCCGCCGTTATTTTCGACCCAATCGGAGTCTTTCGATATGACTTCGCTCACGCATCCTGACCAACTCCTGGTGGACGATCGTCGCGAGAGCGTCCATCATTCGTAGACGCGTTCGAGGTACAATATCCTTGAGTTCCTGCAGTTCTCGTGCTGAAGAACCTGATCCCGCGTTCGACATGTCAACCGCGATTTTCTACGCACAGTTGTAGACGTTTATGGGATAAGCCAGGAATAATACTTGATAACGGTATCAGCAAAGCAACAAACCTAGTCGAGGTCAATATAAGTGGACATATGCCTAAACCGCGGCTCCGGTGGTTTGGATCCCACCTGGAAACGTAGAGCCAGTGGAGGTGCAAAGTTGCGAGAAATAAAGGTCCGTTGCCACTCGCGCCGTATGAGCAGGCATCCTGTTCGAACCAGATATTTTGATATTTTGATAATTTTTTAAAGGAGTGTTAAAACCTATAAGGATGGGAAGTAAATTGGTGTGAGGATTGTGGTATAAATGGAATGGTGATTTCTCAAATATCTACACAGTTGTAGACGTTCAACGTGAATCGGTCAACGCAATCCCGCAAACTCCTGGTGGGCGATCGTCGCGAAAGCGTCTATTATTCGCAGACGCGTTCGAGGACGGTACGCGATATCTTTGATTTTCCCCCATAGATAGAGGTTCAGTTCTCGTGTTGAAGAACCTGATCCTGTGCTCGACATGTCTACCGCGATTTTCTACGCACAGTTGTAGACGTTTAACGTGACTCCGGTATACACTATATCCTTGATATTCTGGCGGTTACAAATCCCAAGGTTTGTGAATCCCGCCTCATCCGTGAATAGTACGTTATTCACTAATCTCCGGTATTCATTGATTCTATCAAGAGCCCACTCGCAATAAGCTGTAGAAGCTGCTGTGTCTTCCGGCATTTGTATGAGTGGTTTACCGCGCGAACCTGAATCAAGAACCTGATCCTGGGCTCGACATGTCTACCGCAATTTTCTACGCAAAGTTGTAGACGTTTCACGTGACTCCACAGGCCTTGTAGATCGTGTTCAAAAAACTACGCATAAATATCGGCGTTCAGGTTACCGTAGAAGAAACCGAGAAACACCTCGCGTAAGGTGGCACGGTGCTGAAGAACCTGATCCTGTGCTCGACACGAACAGCGCGATTATTTTTACCGAAGACTGTGAGTCATCAGTAATTCATGGCTTCGAGTCTACCTTGGCACCAATGCGATTTTCGACAGAAAATAATCATATACCTAAACCGCGACTCTGGTGGTTTGGATCCCACTTGAAAAAGCGGAGCCATTCGAGGTGCAAAGTTCAAGAAATAAATGTCCGTCGACACACGCGCCGTATGTGCAGGCATTCCATCATGTTGGAACCACATATCGTTTCGTGTTACAAAAACTGCGCATACATCTCGGCGTTGAGGTTGCCGTGAAGAATATGGGGAAAAAAAAAAAGGAAAATAGTCGTATTATAAGGTGGCACGGTGCTGAAGAACCTGATCCTGTGCTCGACATGTCTACCGCGATTTTCTACGCACAGTTGTAGACGTTTAACGTGACTCCGGTATACACTATATCCTTGATCTTCTGGCGGTTACAAATCCCGAGGTTTGTGAATCCCGCCTCATCCGTGAATAGTACGTTATTCACAAATCTCCGGTATCCATTGATTCTATCAAGAGCCCACTCGCAATAAGCTGTAGAAGCTGCTGTGTCTTCCGGCATTTGTATGGGTGGTTTACCGCGCGAACCTGAATCAAGAACCTGATCCTGGGCTCGACATGTCTACCTCGATTTTCTACGCATAGTTGTAGACGTTTCACGTGACTCCACAGGTCTTGTAGATCGCGTTCAAAAAACTACGCATCCATATCGGCGTTCAGGTTAACGTAGAAGAAACCAAGAAACACCTCCAGTAAGGTGGCACGGTGCTGAAGAACCTGATCCTGTGCTCGTCATGTCTACCGCGATTTTCTACGCACAGTTGGAGACGTTCAACGTGAATCCGGTATACACTATATCCTTGATTTGATACGGTACGACGCGAGGCGATTCCCTACAATTTACATGTCTACCGCAATTTTTTAGGAATTTTTTTCTAGAGAATTTTATAATAAGTAAAATAGATAGGAGCTATCATTTTTTGACAAGAGCTCAGACTTGGAATAAAAAAAAAAAAAAGTATCAAAACTAAGAAGCAGGCATTCCACCCTGTTGTAACCAAATTCCGCGTATGATGTCTAACGGTCTGTGTGCCAACAGGACTTGTATATCGCGTTCTAAAAACTCCGCGTACATATCTGCATTTAGGTTACCCTCAAAAAAATATTCCCAAATAGCCCCAACAATGCCGGCCCAGACGTTTATACGCCACGCGTATTGCAATGGTAGCTCTCGATGCCAGTAAGTATCCTGGGGCGTCCACTTCCTCACGTTCTGCCGGTTGCAAATTCCAAGATTTCTGAACTCAGCCTCGTCCGTGAACAATACTTTTTTTTTAAAAATTCGGATCCTGATTTATTTCATTCAGAGCCCACTCGCAATAGGTGAGTCGTCTCCCGTAATCTGGTTCAAGCAGCTGTTGAGTCTTCTTGCACTTGTAGGGGAAGTATACACCATATCAGTGATTTGATGCGGTACGACGCGAGGCGATCCCCTACAATTTTCATGTCTACCGCGATTTTCTACGCACAGTTGTAGACGTTTTACGTGACTCCACAGGCCTGGTAGATCGTGTTCCAAAAACTACGCATACATGTCGGCGTTCATGTTCCCGTCGGAGAAACCAATAAACACCTCGAGTAAGGTGGCACGGTGCTAAAGAACCTGATCATGTGCTCGACATGTCTACCGCGATTGTCTACGCACAGTTGTAGACGTTTAATACGGTGCTACGCGAGGCGATCCCCTACAATTCCTGCCACGCGTATTACAGTGGTAGCTCCACGTGCCAGCGCGTATTTTCCGGAGTCAACTTCCCTACATTCTGGCGGTTAGATATATCGAGGTTTGTAAGTAAATAAAACTATTTTCGAAAACCTCCGACCTTGATTGATTTGACCAAGAGCCCACTCGCAATAAGCCCGCTAAAGAACCTGCTCCTGTGCTCGACCTGTACACCGCGATTTTCTACGCACAGTTGTAGACTTGTACCGTGACTCCGTTCACGCATCCCCACCAACTCCTGGTGGGCGATCTGCGCGAAAGCGTCTATGATCCACTGACGCATGTCCTTCCTCGTCGTTGGTGAATTACGGTAAACTATATCTTTGATTCTTTTTTCGCGATTTATTTATTTATCAAAAAAAAAAAAAAAAAACCACGCGATATAAATTTGATGCTTGCGAATAGTCATTTCCCATACACGAGGAATTCTCATTCAGCGCGATGATAATAAAACATCGGCATTACCGACTTTGCATGAAAGATGACCAAACTTGATGATTAAGAGGAAGTGAAAGTCACAACCAGGTTTCAAGAAGTATTGAAACCAAGAAACACCTCGACCAAGGAGAGAACCGGGAAGAACCTGATCCTGTGCTACACGTGTCCACCGTGATTTTCTACGCACAGTTGTAAACGTTTGATAAAATGGAGTTTAGACTAGAAACGAAACAAGAAAAATATTCCGTTTGTTACAGACATGCCAATTTCCCGAATCCAGAAAAGGCCGTTTCTGGATGAGGAGACCCGAGCCGCTTGAAAATCTTAAGAGAGTTGTCTCTCGCGGATGCGATTCCGATGTGTTGTATAAACTTGATAATTTGGTGGAAGTAAAAGTCATAACGAGGTTTAAAGGAGTGTTAAAACCAAGAAACACCTCGATTAACATTTATAACCAACATTTATTCGCCACGCATATTGCAGTGGTAGCTCCATCTGCCAATGTGTATTTTCAGGAGTCCACTTCCTAACATTTTTGCGATTACAAATCCCAATACTTGTTTTATCTCGACGCGAAGTTGTAGAGGTTCGAAAAAATGGAATTCGTCTAATCAGAAGATTGCAACCCCTCCAGATCTAACGAGAGATCTTCAGGATGAAATTCGCGATGAATCTACTGTTGCGGCTCACGAAGACTCTAATATAATGCTTTCTCTTCATCGTTTGGACGCAGACATGAACAAATTCACAAATCGAATCTATTTGATTATGCTCTACAATGTCTGTCAATCCGACTGTTAATCTGGACAAGAGCTCAGACTTGGAATAAAAAAAAAAAAGTATCAAAACTAAGAAGAACCTCGATTAAGATGGCACGGTGCTGAAGAACCTGATTCTGTGCTCAACATGGCCACTGTGATTTTCTACACACAGTTGTAAACGTTTAAGTCTTCTGAAGGATTGCCTCGATGGGGCTGGGTCTCTATACGTTGCGCGATATAAATCTGATGCTCGACCAAATATCTCTTTTTTTCTTCAGAAATATAAACTTATTGACGCAAAAGAATCAAGTACACAGAAATCTGACTGGCAGCGTTGATATAGAAAAAAAGATTATTGAAATACAGAAGCACCTCGAGTAAGGTGTCACGGTGCTAAAGAACCTGATCCTGTGCTCGACATGTCTACCGCGATTTTCTACGCACAGTTGTAGACGTTTAACGTGACTCCGGTATACACTATATCCTTGATTCGATACGGTACCACGCGAGGCGATCCCCAACAATTCCTGCCACGCATATTGCAGTGGTAGCTCTACGTGATAATATCCTTGATATTCTGGCTAATATTTCGGCCCGTCGAACATCGGCTACCGTTTTTCTGCGAGGTCGCCTCGGTTTCGCGAACGTTTCATACAGAAAAATGTTCTGCGCAAGAAGCTGGAATGTCTGCCTTGACGGCGTAGGTTCACCATACGTTGCACGATATAAATTGGATGCACGCATGTAATTATTGTTATCCGTGATTTAATACGGTACGACGCCAGGCGATCCCCAACAATTTATATGTCTACCGCGATTTTCTACGCACAGTTGTAGACGTTTAATGTGAACTTGCAAGTTGACATACAGCTACGAAAATTGACCTGTGATTGTCCGGGGGTTGACCGCCTGGAGCAGCCATGGAATAAATACCTAAATACTTTGGACAAGTGGTCGCCTATCTATGCACTTGCACTGTGCGTGCAGGTAGAAGAAATAAATATATTGCGAATATATCAATTACCCGAATCGAGAAAAGGCCATTGTTTACCTGAATCAAGAACCTGATCCTGTGTTCGACATGTCCACCGCGATTTTCTACGCACAGTTGTATACGTTTAACGTGACTCCGGTATACACCATATCAGTGATTTAACGACGCGAGGCGATCCCCTACAATTTATATGTCTACCGCGATTTTCTACGCACAGTTGTAGACGTTTAACGTGAATTTGAAAGTTGACATACAGCGAATAAAATTGACCTGTGATTGGCCGGGGGGTGACCGCCTGGAGCAGCCGTTACTTATCTGTTGTAATATGCGACACTTTGGACAAGTGGTCGCCTATCCATTTTATATTTTATATTCTCTACGCACAGTTGTAGACGTTTAACGTGACTCCGGTATACACTATATCCTTGATTCGATACGGTACCACGCGAGGCGATCCCCAACAATTCCTGCCACGCATATTGCAGTGGTAGCTCTACGTGCCAACGCATATTTTCCGGAGTCAACTTCCTTACATTCCGGCGGTTACATATTCCGTTACATAATACGTTTTGCGCCAGACGCTGAAATGCCTGCCTTGACGGCGTAGGTGGGTTCACCATACGTTGCACGATATAATTTCGATGCATTCGTGTTTTTTTTTTTTATCATTTTTCTAAAATGATATAATATAATATTAAGCGGAATATTCTACTCGTGGTTTCTCGATCAACGCCTACGCGGATGTAAAGAATACTGGTGTTAGAACTATTTTGCCAGTGAAAGACGAAAGCGATAATCCAGAAATTCAAAATTATTGACGCGAAAGAACCAAGTACACAGAAATCTGACTGGCAGCGTCGATATAGAACAAAAGAATCATTGAAATCCAGAAACACCTGGAATAAGGTGGCACGGTGCTAAAGAACCTGATCCTGTGCTCGACATGTCTACCGCGATTTTCTACGCACAGTTGTAGACGTTCAACGTGACTCCGGTATACACTGTATCAGTGATTTAATGCGGTACGACTCGAGGCGATCATATACGATTTACATGTCTACCGCGATTTTCTACGCACAGTTGTAGACGTTTAACGTGATTCCGGTATACACTATACCCTTGATTTTAAACAAAAGGTTGAAATATCAGAGTGTTCGATAAAAAGTCCATCTTCATAAGATTAGGACTACCTGTCCGATTTTGAAACATATTTCAAAGATGGACCGAAGCTACAGTACATATCCACAGGGTGAATGTCAGAAATGTTTATAGGATAAGCCAGAAATAATACTTGATAACAGTATCAGCAAAGCAACAAACCTAGTCGAGGTCAATATAAGTGGACATATGCCTAAACCGTGGCTCCGGTGGTTTGGATCCCACCTGACACCGTAGAGCCAGGAGAGGTGCAAACATTGAAAAACTAAAGATGTAAGAAGAGCCTCGACTGTAGGGAAAATAATGAACTAAATAAGGTCGAACCCCAATGGGAGTGCCTAGGAGAGCCCGAAACCAACCACTATTCCAGTTCGACATCCTCAAGTGTGACGTTGCTGAAGAACCTGATTATAATATGTGTCTAGATTTTGACCACCGAGATTCGATATTTCCACAACGTTCAAACTACTCGATGTATCGACTATAGTTTTCATTGTTCATTGAAAATAAAAACCTTATAAATGTTATGAATTATTATGAAGGGATTCAAAGGCATGACTCAGTTTGCTTGCGATAAACTCAACGCTACATTGCAGAGGTCATTCCGAACAGTCGGAGTATGTATCATTCATCAAATATCCATGTTTGAAATTAATAAATTAACGTTATTCTCTATTTTGTTGTCTCGCATATTGAAAGATAAATGAAATACGAGTTAAAACTACCAATATTTCAGTTTGACGTACTCAAGTGGCACGCTGCTAAAGAACCTGATTATAATATGTGTTTAGATTTCGACCACAGAGATTCGATACTTTTATAGCGTTTAAGCGACTCGATGTATCGACTATAGTTTTCATTATTCATTGAGAATCAAAACCTTATAATCGATAGGAATTATTAAGAAGTCATTCGAAGGCATGACTCAGTTTGCTTGTGATAAACTCAACGCTACATTGCAGAGGTAATTATGAACAGTCGGAGTATGTTTCATTCATCAAATATCTAGATTAACCAACTAATATTTAAGTTATTTTCCATAGATGTTCGATACTGTCACAACTTTAATCTAACTGAGTCTTCATCGTTTGTTGGAAAAAAAAAAAATGGAAAATTAAAAAAAATAATTAAAATAGTCATGAATTATTCTTAAGTATTTTAAAAAAATCGATAATTGATTTTTTTATCAAAAGTACTCATTCTTATGGCTTTGAGTAGAAAGGGTGGCGCAGGGATCATATGCTTGGTGCTTCGCTTGAACCATTCTGTAATCTGCCTATCTAGTTGTTTTCGTATCTAGAGTCTGCTTCGGCGCAGATGTCCATCTTCGTATCCATTCTCGCTCCCACGTAGTGATAGTCTTTTCTCCGATTGTCTTTCTCCGTTTGCTGTGCAACTACGTCGATTCTCATCATTGATCTATTGTGCAATATTAAAAAAACGTTATTTTTCTTGAACATGTAAGTATCGTCTACTTACGGCAGAATTTTACAATTTGTCTAGATTTGCTTGGATTTTTGAAGAATATTTCATAGCATCGTACTCTGTGAGACCTCATAGTCGATTACCTCACTCCGATGACAGTTTCTCCTATTCTCACTCGTTGTTGTTGTCCAGGTAGCTGTACAGCAAATCATGCGCTGTTGCTCTGAATCCTGTAACCATATGTTGAACGTTTGGTATGTCCTATACGTCAATATGACGATTCATCCCATCTTCAGCGAAGTCAACCTGCGATGTGGAGCAAATCGTTCCTCAAATACGAGTCCTGGAAAACAGTATAATTAATATTCTAATTTATTGACTGTTATCATCAACAAACATTATCTCAAGGAATAAAACCATTTCATTGCTATGTTATTCAAAAGTATCTGTTATGTAGACTTTTACCTGATGATAGCTGTAGATCGGTAGATCTTGCAGAGTTTTGTTGCCGGCACATTATGCGGATCGCATAACTCAAGACTTCATTATTCGACGACGCGTAAAGAAAAAAAAGCGTCGCCTGCATCTTTTATCGATCCTCCATCTTGACAATCGTCGTGATCGGATTCGCAGTGGACGCGGAATAGGATTTTCGACACAATAAAAAATATTGCGTGGAAATGATTAATTATGCGCTCAAAGTTGAGAATTTGCTCTAAATCTGAGTTAGAGATTATCCGGCATCCGTTCACTTCACGTTTAAAAACGAATTCAATTTTCGAATTCCAAACTTTGCTCACTTTATCACCACGCGCACATTTTCAGCCTCTCCGTTCTTCGTCTTCTTCTTCTTCTTCTGTTCTTTGTTTGACTACCGGCGCAGCTTCTCCTTCATGCCGGATATCACGTGATTCGACCATGTTGTCAAATCATCTGTGACTGCGGGCCGACTCACGTGGTACCAGGATGAAATGTAAAATTTTCACTTGGCGACATCTCACGGGCGTTATGAGAACTAACATCGCGACAATTAGCACATCACCGTAGATTAGATGCCGTTTATTCATCGTTGTCGACAACAAAGATGTTTTTGCATGGTTGTGTTCGAAATTCCATACAGAATCCGTCTTATGACGCCGATTTTGCATTTTTGGTGCTCGAACGAAGTCACGTTGAACGTTTATCCGACCGTACATTCAGTAAATCGTTCATCACACGATCAACCGTTTATTTCTCTCTCCAAAAGCTGTAATTGTTAACGATCTAGGTGTGTGAATGTTACAATATAAACATCCCAATATCTATTGTTGGAAAGATGAAACCAATATTGATTTTGGTGTATTCACCATTTGTGAAATATTTTATTATTTTTCACGCTATGTTTGCGATCGGTTTCATCTCCTTCGGACTAGTAGTTTCATTATATCTTCGTCCGAAGCAGTGAATATTTATAAAAAACACAGAAAAATCAACCTGAATTTTGGGTTCATCTCCACCATGACACGAATGCCAAACTCTGTCTCGTTGCTTCAAACTAAGACGACCTAGAAAATTCACCTCAATATTGGTTATTACTACGTGTCGCTCAATATCATGAAAAAGCTTTCGGTCCAAGCAGGGGACAAACGTTCTTATTCGGTTTGTAGTTGGTAATTAAAATTATAGCCAAAAGGAGTACCGCCCATCCTCAGATGATACTCTATTCAACAGCCACATATTTTAGAAGTCTTCAAAAGATTATAAATTTCATCATAATATCTTCGAGTTTCTCTGTGTCATTCGAATCATCTGTCAAATCGTACCAAGCGACTCTGAACCTCACTTATCTGACATTTCGACGGCCGTTAGGCGACGCGGATCTAACTTCACGCGGCATGGTTCTATTCCATCGTTCGGATTTTGAAGCTGATTAATTGTTAAAATACCAATTTTCAACATTTTTTTTCTCCACGACATCGGGATCGAAATGAATTTTAAACTGGTCCTCTGTATTCAGAATTAAATAATCTTTATTTTAAAAAAATAAAAATTAACTTTCGTTTTTTTTTCGAATCAACCATTTTAATACCGCAAAAACCATAATTCTCACATTAACACCGTATTTTTTTTCAGATCGGGCATCCAATACCATTGAAAAATCAAAAAAAAAATTCCCGATATCACCCCGGAAACCCCTTTAAAAAGTGGTGTCCACCTTATAATTGTCACGCTGTATATACCGTGAATATTCGTGGATGAGCGACATGCCCAGGATTCTGATTTTCTTTTTAGCGGTGACAATGGTGATAAACGTCGTTTAGGCCAATCATGAAGCCGCTTTACATGGGAAATCTCTGTTATCGCGCATGATACAAAATCAGAATAAGGCCACGGAACCAAAGATACCCGGACAGGTACCTCTTATCATATGCGTACCTGTTCGGGCATCCTCGGTTCCAGGCATGTCGCTCATCCACGCAAACTCACTGTATGTTTTTTTCGACATTTGGAGATTTGATATATCTGAAAAAATATATTGGGTAATCTTGGGGATCCCGAGAACATTTTTTGATACACGTAGGACATGAAAAGAATATGAATTGAGAATTCGGAATCGGGCCTTGATGTTAAGGGAACGAACCTGTTCCAATGGGAGCGACGGGAGACGAACCTATTTTCAAATTGACAGTTTGCGGAAAACAATAGATAGAGGAACAACGCAAGCCAACTGTTCGATGAAACTTGAGATTTTGAGTTTTGACAGATTTGAAGGGATATCGAAAAATAGATCTGATTATCTGATCCTGAATCCTCAATCCTGAAGAGATTCCGTGGATCGGATATCACGCGAAATAGTCAAGGTGAGAGTAGAATAAACATATTATTTACTGCGGTTGATTTATTTTTTCGTTGCGTATTTACTTTATGAAGTGTAGGTATTCAACTGCGGATAATAATTGAGGAGATCGTTAATTGAAAACTTAGTTAAGGAGATAGTTAATCGAAATGAATCATGACCGGGCTATTACAGTACGCATAGTTGGAGACGGTAATTGTTTATTTAGATGTTTTTCGTATTTTTTATATAATGATCAAGAAAAGTATCAAAAGATAAGGTTGCAAATTGTTTCTAATGTAGTACACAACTGGTCAGTGTATAAATCATTTATTGTGGGCGATGAATCATACAATTCAGAAATTTTAGATAAATATACATACCAATCGCATATGTCTAGAACAGGAGTTTTCGGGGGGGAAGTAGAAATAGAGTCGTTCGTCACGATTTATAATATACACGTATCGGTATATATAAATCATTTTGAGGATCCAAGAAAATATGGGGATGAAATGAATATAAATAAATTAATTCTTTTATTATCTGGCTGTTTAGACAAAGGTCACTATGACATTATAAATTCACAGAATTCAAGTTTAACAGGTAGAGATAGAATTAATCGCCTACACTACTATCGTAACAAGGAACGAATTAATAAAAAACGACGGGTAGAAAATCTTTCCGAGAATAGATTGAATGAAAAAAGGTTGAGGGATACTATTCGAGGTATGGGCGAAGAGCGAATAGAGAAAAAGCGAAAGAAAGATTTAGTTGAGGGAATGAATGAAGAGCGTTTGGATAAGAAACGAAAGAAAGATTTAGTTGAAACGATGAGTGATGAGCATTTAGATAAGAAACGAAAGAAAGATTTAGTTGAGACAATGGATGAAAAGCGTCTGGATAGAAAACGAAAGAAAGATTTAGTTACGGCAATGAATGAAAAACGTTTGGATCAAAAGCGGAAAAAAGATTTAGTTAAGACAATGAATGAAAAGCGTTTGGATCAAAAGCGGAAGAAAGATTTAGTTGAGACAATGAATGCAAAACGTTTGGATCAAAAGCGGAATAAAGATTCAGTTAAGACAATGAATGAAAAGCGTTTAGATCAAAAACGGAAGAAAGATTTAGTTGAAACAATGAATGAGGAACGTTTGGATCAAAAGCGGAATAAAGATTTAGTTAAGACAATGAATGAAAAGCGTTTGGATCAAAAGCGGAAGAAAGATTTGGTTGAGACAATGAATGAAAAACGTTTGGATCAAAAGCGGAATAAAGATTTAGTTAAGACAATGAATGAAAAGCGTTTAGATCAAAAGCGGAAGAAAGATTTAGTTGAAACAATGAATGAGAAACGTTTGGATCAAAAGCGGAATAAAGATTTAGTTAAGACAATGAATGAAAAGCGTTTGGATCAAAAGCGGAAGAAAGATTTGGTTGAGACAATGAATGAAAAACGTTTGGATCAAAAGCGGAATAAAGATTTAGTCAAGACAATGAATGAAAAGCGTTTAGATCAAAAGCGGAATAAAGATTTAGTCAAGACAATGAATGAAAAGCGTTTAGATCAAAAACGGAAGAAAGATTTAGTTGCAGCAATGAACGAAAAGCGTATAGAAAAGAAAAGAAACAAAGATAAAGTGACAAATATGGCGGAATATAGATTAAATAAGAAAAGAATAACCCAGCAAGCTGCAAAATTGAATAATCAAATAGAAGCATTACCTCGAGAAAATTGGTATCTCGATTCCGGGGATTTAAATTATACGTGCCCACATTGTTCAGCACTATTTTGGTCAGTGGAATTTTCAAAAAAAAGTTGCTGTCATTATGGGAAAATAAAACTTCCTCCGATGAGTGATTACGACGAAATATTAAAAAATTTAGTGTTAAATGACAAAAAATTTAGGGACCTAATTAGATATTATAATAATCGTTTTTCATTCGCAAGTTTCAGTGTAAATGTGCTGAGCGAGTCAAAGAAAGGTGTTTATAATTTGAAAATACAAGGTCAGGTGTGTCACACAATACCGAGCAGTATCATTTCGGCAAATGATGAAATTCCAAATTTTGGACAAATTTATATATATGACGATTATGAAGCAACACAAAAACGCCTAAAGGAGGATAATAATTTAGTACAAAGTCACATTGAGCATATACAAAATTTGTTGAATAATAATAACCCGTATGCCAAAAAATATAAATATTTGTATCAACTCAGTCAAGACGAATCATGACCAGAATATTATTTATATTTTGTCCGTGATATAAATTTAGATAAAAATAGGTACAATACTCCTACAACTGCGGAATGTGCTGCCTTAATAATATCCAAAGATGGTCAGATACCATCATCGTTTGATATGTGTGTTTATCCAAAAGATCTTCCACCTGGTGTAAATAGTTATACATCTTTGAACAAATTATCATTTCATATCGACCCTATGGTTTTCCCGTTGATGTTCCCATGTGGTGATTTAGGTTGGAGCTCAATATTCACACAAAATCCAGATGTTCAAAAACGATTAACAGCACTTCAATATTACTCATATCGTTTAGCGTACAGACCGAAAAGTAAATTTAATCCCGTTCTGTATTGTGGAAGGTTGACACAACAATATATAATTCAAGCTTATATAATAATCGAAAATAATAGATTGAATTACATCAGGTACAACCAAAAACAGTTACGAATCGAGTGTTATCAGGGATTAGTGGACCACGTTGCCGGAAGTGCTATGAATAGATCAGGTAATTTCGAAATTAAAGAAAGGTTAGGAAATATGTTTGTATTACCATCTTCGTATATAGGTAGTCCGCGACACATGTATCAATTATATCAAGATGCAGTTGCTATTTGTAGGGATATCGGTAGACCTGATTTGTTCATAACTGTTACTTGCAATCCGAATTGGCCAGAAATTAGGAGGATATTAAATAATTTTCCACCTGGAACAACTTGCAACGATATTCCAACGCTAATCGTAAGGCTATTCTATTCTAAACTTAAATCTATCATGTCTGACATTATTAGTGGAAAAATGTTTGGAAAGATATTAGCATTTGTTTATACCATTGAATTTCAAAAACGCGGTTTACCCCATTCTCATATTTTATGTGTCTTGGACTACGCTAACAAATTGTCGAATCCGGAAGCAGTAGATAAATTTATCAGTGCGGAAATTCCTTCCAATGATATCCATTTACAAAATTTAGTAATCAAACATATGTTGCATGGTCCACATACATCTTATTCAGTATGTTATGATTCCAACAAAAACATTTGTACCAAGAATTTTCCGAAAGCATTTTGTAAGCATACTGCGTTTAAAGATAATGGTTTTCCAATTTACAGACGTACCGATAATCGCGATAAAGGATATGTGTACAATAAGAAAATTAACGGTGAATTTATTAACGTAGACAATTCGATGGTAGTACCTTATAATCCTGAATTATTGAGAAAATATGAATGTCATATAAATGTAGAATATTGTGCTTCGGTTATGAGTATAAAATACATCTATCAATACCTACATAAACGACATGATAGGGCATACGTCAAGTTAAAGAAGGGTCCGCAGACAGAGGTTGATAAAAATGACGAAACTTATGACGAAATTTCTGAGTATATTGATAGTCGGTATTTAAGTCCAATGGAATCTGCCTGGCGAATAGAAGAATTACCCCTCTCTGCTAGATCTCATACCATTATTCGTTTAGCAGTCCATACCGAGAACCAACAAAGAATAATTTTTGAGGAAAATAAAGAAGAAGTTGCATTGAAAAATTATGAAACCACCTTAACAGCTTGGTTTAAATTAAATCAACAAGACGATATCGCAAAAAAAATTCTGTACATTAACATACCGAAAAGTTATCTATTTGATCTTTCCAAAAAGAAATGGATGAAACGTAAACAATTTTCAAAAGTGGTAGGACGTATCAACAGCGTGAGTCCTAAAGATTCGGAACGTTTTCATTCAAAATTAATTTTAAATAGAAAGAAAGGAGCCATGTCTTTTAACGATTTAAAGGAACATGAAAATAATATCTAACCGTCTTATAAAGAAACGGCTATCGCGATGGGATTAGTTGAAAGTGACGAACACATTTTTGAAATTTTTGAAGAAGTATGCAGTGTTGGAATGCCTAAACAATTACGTAAATTCTTCGCGTGGTTTCTTATTTCGGACAATGTGTCATTTGCCAAAGAAATTTGGAATAAGTATAAAAAATATTTTGTCGAAGATTTTAAAGACAATAACGAAGGCAGAGCTTTGAAAGAAATAAATGATATTTTAAATTCAGAAAATATGACATGCTCGGATTTTCAACTTCCAGAACCAATAATAGATAATGAAAATTTCGAAGAAAAACAAATATTTACGATGAATAATGAAAAATTATTTAAAGAAATGATTACGGAATGTAATGAAGATCAAAAACATATATTTGATTATATAACGAATACTAATAAAAATCGTCTGATATTTATTGATGGTCCTGGAGGTACCGGAAAGACGTTTTTATACAAAACGTTGATTCATTATTATATCAGTCAAGGCAAAAAAGTTGTATCTATGGCGTGGACAGGGATAGCTTCTGTATTATTACCAGGTGGCATGACAAGTCATCGAACATTTAGACTACCTTTAGACTTATCAAACATCGAAACTTCATTTTTAAAGTTAGATTCTGATAAAAAAAAAATTGAGGGAATGTGATATCATTACATGGGATGAAGCGTCAATGATCCCCAAAAAAGCATTGGAAATTAACGATAAAACATTGAAAGATTGCTGTAATATTTATAATCTTCCATTTGCAGGTAAATTAATCATTCTAGGTGGCGATTTTCGTCAAATTCTACCGGTCGTAAAAAATGGTTCGCGGTTAAGTATCATTCAAGAGACAATTAAATTAAATTAAATTAAATATTCAAACTTATGGAAAGATTTCAACATTTTAACATTAAAAAAAAATATGAGAAATAGTAACATGAAATTTTCATCATTTTTATTAAACATTGGAGAAGGAGTGATAGAATCGTTTAAAATCCCTGAAGAATGGAAAACTGATGATATTTGCGAAAAAATTTACGGTACCGTTAACGATAACATGGCGGATTTGTCCAATTATACGATTTTAGCAAGTCATAATCAGGACATTTACAGATTAAACGATAAGATATTAAAAAAGATGAAAACCTTTGAAAAAACTTATTTTAGTATTGATCGAGCAAAATATAGAGGAGTGGACCAAACTGAAACTGACGCGAATTTAAATTATCCCGTCGAATATTTAAATTCGTTGAATTTTCCCGGTTTACCAGTACATAAATTATTATTGAAAACCGGTGCTATAGTAATGCTCATCAGAAATTTAAGCATAAATGATGGTTTGTGCAATGGAACAAGACTGAAAATACTTAGATTGTTCAAATTTAATATTGAAGCAAAAATTATAACGGAAGATAATGTTGGAAATATTGTGTTTGTTCCAAGAATTGTACTGGATACAGGAGAGCATTCGAGCTCACCTTTCGTATTATATCGTAGACAATTCCCTATAGTATTGGCATTTGCGATTACAATTAATAAATCTCAAGGACAGAGTTTCGATAAAGTAGGATTATATTTTGGTAGAGATTTATTTAGTCACGGTCAATTATATGTAGCTCTTTCTAGATGTCGAGATTCGAATCAAATATACATACAAAACAATTCAAAAAATTCAGAAGAAATTAAAAATGTAGTTTGGAAAGAAATTTTGAAGTAAACATATTTACAGGATGAGCTATAATTCAAAAACAACCATGAACCCAAAGGGGAACCACGCAAAAAAAAGTGTCGACATATCATGCTTTACAAAAAAATTAAATATCAACCTATCAATTCATGTTATATGTTATAATCAAGAGACTCGAAGGAGTCTCGCGCAAAGTAGTAAATCTACATCAGTTTAATTATTTTTCATTCGTAGAGAAGTATAAAAAAACATTGCTGCTTTGCGCATGGATATATAGCTGCTGTGCGCTATAACATATGGATGCTTTGCGCCATAATATATGGATGCTTTGCGCCATAATATATAAAGTAGGGGATTACGGACTACGAGAACTACACGGAAAGATTTCCACCAGACTGGTTACGGTTCTGCACACGACTCAATCTGGTGCTAGCGAAAAATACCAAATTCTGGTGCACAAGCGTAACCAGTCTGGTGAAAATCTTTCCGTGTATAGAACGGAGGAGCGAAAGAGTTGTTTTACATTTGACAGGGCATCAACACTGCAGTTCAAGACCGCTTTCCATATGAACGAAAAGGATCCTGGAGGGAACCGTTAGAAGAAGCGATAATATCTATAATTGGCGTTAGGGTTCTGCGAAATTTGAATTAATAATATACTTGAGAACTTTATTATAATTATAAATACCTTATTTTTAAAGTAAGCACAAATGACTTATATATATATTAAGAATATATAGTGGATTAGGCTTTTTGAGGAAACCACTTTAAAAAAAACGCGCCGAGTTATCTACTGCAAAGTGGTGTGGAAACGATAACTATTGCAATGATTCTTATTATCGTTATTCATATATATATATTATTATTTGCAGATTTTTCCCTACCTACTGCATTACCTAGCCTTCGGGATTATGTAATCCAAAAATGAGCTCTTAGCCTTCGGCGTAGATAGAACTATTTATGGAATAATTACCGACCATTTTGAAGACCGAATCATAGAGCCTAAGGAGGATACCACTATGTAGAAAACGACGCGCCGGCATATCAAGAAAAGTTCCGAAAAAAGAAAAGCTTCGAAACTGGATTTGTTTTCTTTATTTTTAATATGACTTCCTACTGTTTGTTGTCTCAATTTCATTCCTTTTCCAGCGTTCTTGTGAAAAATTTCAATCGAGTAATCAAGCCCTTTTGAGCTATTCATCAACGTGTAGTTCAAGAATTGGCAAAACGAAGAAGATTCCTTCCACATATAAGATTGCAGATTGATAATATATTAATATTGATCATTATACATCATTTACAAAATCCATTACGTATTTGTATTATTCGTATTGATTTGCCACATTACCTTGGGATGTACTTTGCTATTAAATAAATAATTCTATCCGCGCTGAAGATTGAAGGTTAATATTTTGAATTGCACAACCGCTACACTTCTTAATTCGAGCCTCTAAAAGTAGACTTCAAGATGTTCAGTAACTATTCCGTAAGTACTTCCCCATGAATAAGGGGCCTGTCTTTAGATAACATATTCTCCAAGATTAGAGTAAACGGTTGATTCATTTTTCCGTTGCGTATTTACTTTATGGAGCGTAGGTATTCAACTGAATTAAATTACACTTCGTAACCTGAAGCTCTAGAAGTAGACTATATAAAATGTGCGGTAAATTTTCCGTAAGTACTTTACCAAGTTAAAGGCCTGTCTTTAGATCACGTGATGACTAGGTTTAGGGTAGCAGATCAAGCATTAAACAGATTAAAATTAAGGAGCAGGTAGCTTTTAGAGATTTGGACTTCTGTAATAAGTAAATTTACATGAACGAATTTAAAAAAAAATTGAATTTATTGGGAATCATTTGGATGATGGAAGCAATGAGGTATGTAATGCGATAAATAATTAATACGATGTATAAAACATAATTTTATTGATAATGGAAAAAAAGTACTATCCATGGTAACACAATTATGATACACATTAAAATTTATTTCGTTCGAGATAATATCAACACAATTTAGATGAAATTATTAAATATATTTTATTAACATAACATAGCATAATGAACTAATTAACATAAAACAAATTATTAACTAACAAAACTTAACTATTCTCTATAAACCGGGTGGATTCCCCCGGCCGCGGCCGCGGCCCCGGCCCAGGGGATTAACGGGATTAGCCATGGCATAAAGCATGGCCACTAAATTGGCCTGGCGGTAGAACGCCCTCCGTCGCCACCTCTGCTGCCCTGCCCGCTGATGTCTGCGAGGTCCTTGGAACGAAGATTAAGATTACAAATCAAAGAATACGAATTGAAAGTGATTTCATTTGTATCAATAGAAATATGCAACGTTAGTATCCATACCATTCGCGGGCTGCTGCTGCTGCTGTTGCTGGGGCTCGGGCTGAGGCTCATCAAGCTGCTGCTGCTGCGGCAGCTGTTGCTGTTGTTCTTCAAATGAAAATGTAGAAACGAATTCGTGTTATTATTTATGAATGTACATGAATACGTGAAGAAAAATAATTGTAGAAGATCATATAACATACCATTTTCAATAAGGTCCATATCTCTTATATACTTTTGCATCTAATGATCCAGAAATAACTAATGAGATTTCAGACATATTGATATTAAATATAATTGATAATTATCTATACTTACACGATGAGACGAGAACCTTCTTCTACGACTGTCAGAATTAAAATGAAACAAATGTTATTTATTTATTACGTGGTTACGCGAAACAAAAAGTGAGCGCGATAATAGCGCTTGAAAAAGTGACCCTTTACTTGATCGGCGGCAATGATGTTAGTGATGAGCCGGTACATAACTGTCGCGTGAATCCATCGGATTACCGACAGATGGCGGCATGCATATAATCGCAAGTCCTCAGTATTACGTAACACCTATACATGATTATTATGATACATTGCATTCATTGAATGGTTTTCACGGTTGTTACCTTGAGACGCTTACGAGTTCTTTTACATATGATGGAATGTCGGATTGCGATTGAAGACGGCTCTCCATATACACAATTGGCAATCCATAGGAATGTACGTTCAACGGAACGGCTCTCCATATCACCATGTGAAATTAGTAACTACTCTCGCAATATTAAACTCTTGATTATCTCAAACTCACGTTTATTTATGAAAAAACGATGATATGCGCTGAAGGCTAACAAATTGTGTAATACAGTAACATAGATGAAATCTAACATTTAATAGATGACCTAAGAAAGATTCATGACCATATCTGAATTTCATCGATAAAAATATATATTCCACTCATACAAATCTTCTGAATTATTCAATTTCTGAAATTAACATAAAAATACCACTCCACTTGGAGAATGTATGTCGTACGGCTTAATATTTTATTAATTTTAAACACTATACATCATTTAATGATTTTAAGATTTAAAAACGTATGACTGTATTCGTATCGAATCTATCTCTGTATTTGTATCTTTTTCACACCACCTTAGGGGGAGTGGTACTTCCATCCACCAAAGTTAATGGCCTGTCTTTGGATGAAGTAATCACTAAGGGTAAGGTAGCAGTAAGTAGGGAACAGTCTGAAAATAATAATAGATGTATGTAAATAAAGATAGTAACAATTATTGCGACAGTTATCGTTTCCACACCACTTTGCAGTAGATAACTCGGCGCGTTTTTTTAAAAGTGGTTTCCTCAGAAAGCCTAATCCACTATATATTTTTAACACATGTTTACACATAAGTACTAAAACTTAAGATTAAGATTACTAAAACATAAGAAATTAACAATAACAAAGGGATGCTATGTTGTTATATTGCTAACATTCTGGAAACGCGTAATAATTTTGCGAGGGGCATGGGGGGATCATCCAGGATTTTGATGTTTTCCAAAGTCTGCACGTGCAGAAAGAAGTGGTGATCTAAAGAAACGTATTAAAAGTACAAGGAGAACATTTAATCAATAATAATGATGCAGTCTTCTTTCGTTTTTTCGTTTTTTCAATCTTGAGAATATTTTGTATTTCGTCATTACATTAAAGACCAGATCACAGATTATTTACCGTTTCGTTGAACATCGCCGACAATTTCTATTCGTTGGCCAGCAGAAATTGGACTTAGTTTGACAACATTAGATAAAACAATTTCGATTTTGAATTCGCCGTCAGTTACTGTGCCAATGTATTCGTCGGTTCGAATTTTGGAAGGCTGAATAAATTCGTCTTTGACATAGCCTCTGATTTCTACAGTTAAGGTTGTTAAACAAGTTATTAGACAAGCTTTCGGACAATGGTTGATCGAAGATAATCTTACTTATGATTCCAGTTTTGTGAGGGATATCAGGAAAGTCACAGGAGTTAATTTGATCAGAGTTTTGGAGTACGTGGAATACTCCGAAACAACTTATTTTCGAGAAAGACTTTAATTGTAATTCGAAATTAACGTTGCCTAGGTTGTACAATGAGGCGGCACTAGCGGTAACATTCTGAAGAAGGTAAATCTAGAAACAAGGGGTACATAATTAAAAAAAAAAATGTTCGCCAAAAGTGATCTGATACAGACAAATGTAAATATGATTTTCGTTGCAGTGAGCGTGAAATCCGATTTTACATTTCTATTTGGATAAAATCGAATTTTACGCCAAATTGCATCGAACAATATCGTTCGCAACACGGGCGTGATACTTGACACCCTCGTGTGATGCCGTGACCAAGAGGGTCGGCGAAGCCGGACCCGGCGATGACACGCGGGTATAAAATTTTGTGCCCTTGATACGAAATATACTATTACCTGATTTTGTTTTATTTCGTTTGATAATTGAAGGGCCTGATCGCCCCATTTGTAACAAGATACTCTTTTACCGTCATTATTATTTAGGACAAATTTAAATAAGTCCAAATCTGATTTGGTGTTTTCTGCCTTATTTAGCGAAGTTTTCCGTTTGATTTTACTGCATTGAATAGAGTCAACATATCCAATAATAGCTCTACATGACAAAAAAGGGAAATATAATTCAGACTTTGCGTTAAGATGATAATAATATCAGTAAAGTTATTGCTTACGCAAATTTATCTCCGATCTCAATGTTTTCGATATATTCCGTCGTAGAAAGCGAAGGAATATTATCGTCAGTCTTGGGTTTTTTTGATTTTGGTCGTTCATGTGAGTGACTTCTAGATGAGTTTGCGCGTCGAGGCATTTTAAAGGATTGAATTCGAAAAGATAAAATTTGGATTCAACAAACAGAATATAATAAATAAATGTGTCAGTCACAAAAATTTATCCAAACGTAACAAGAACAATTGATTTTTCAGATGAATATAGTTACAGTTTACATTTGATGTTCATTTAATTTCAAGACATGTAATCGATATTCGGTGAATTTTCGTCATTTTTTTTTTTAGCACGAAAAGTCCTACAGAATTTGACAGAGAAGTAGCTGATATCGATGCTAAAGGAACAAAACGTGAGCGCAAATATTCGATATTTGACGAACCTTCGTCATTTTTTTAATAGATATAATTACGGTTTGTATTTCAAGGTTCCTCATTTATTTTCGTATCCTATAATAAATAAATTTACGTGGATAAATTGTGGTGATAAATTGATGGTGATTTGAATAATGGAACCAGTCGAACAGAGTATGTAATATCAATATGTATTTGATTACCAAACCGAACGACGGAAAAGCATGAAGTAACTAAAAATTGGTTAAATTATCATAATAGACCGGCTAACAGACGAAGAAATAAGCAGTCTATATGAGGAATTGGTAGAAAATATAGTAGAGATAGAAACAGAGCTGGATGAGGAATTAATCGCTTCGGCACCAGTCACACGCTCAATATATATAGGATTGGAAGAAGCGTTAGCAGTACTGGAACCAGAGCTGGAACGACGCGGGTTATTCGCATTGCCACCAGTGGAGCAAAGTATGTAATATTGATATGTATTTAATTACGTAATAGCGTGATTAATAAATTAATTGAGGCGTGATATCAGATCTGAAGATTAGTTAAATTATTGTAATAGACGACTTAGCAAATTCGGAAATCGATGAAATATTGCACGATGCAGACATGGAACGCGTGGAACAGATACAACAAATTGCGAGAGAGCAGGAGTTGTTAGCCGAGTTCGAAGCCCAACGTGACGCGGAACGGGCAGAAATATTACGCGATTTTGCAGACGACGAATGGCAAGATGGAGAGACACGAAGACGCGTCGACGAAAAAGAAATAATAGAATCGGAAGATAATCGAAATTCCTAATAATATAGCATGGAAGTTAAATATATATATAGATACGTGTCACATAATATTCACCAAAAATTACCCTGCAAATTCGGTTAATTTTTGAATTATTATCAGTGTTAAAATAATCGATTTTTTTTTAGATTATTACCTACGCGTGCAAAAACCCAAAAACAGCGAAACTGAAGAGAGAGAAGTACTTAAGAAAACTTTAAGAATTCAGGACAACTTCAGATTTCAAAATTTGATGGCGGTGTTCTAAAAAGGAATAGAAGTGGAAGGTTGAATTAATGATATATATTCGAAAATACTAGATATTTGCTAGATATGGAAGAATTATCATCTTTAGGATTCGACCCTATCAAAAACAATTTCCCGCTAAAGTTCGATTGATTACTTTTTATTCATAGAAAAATATAAAATGACCATGCTGCTTTGCGCATGAATATCTGGCTGCTTTGCGCCATATTATATAAAACAGAGGACCTGTACTACGAAAGCTTCGAGACAAGGAGCATGGAATACGAGGCCGACGGCCATGTCCAGCTGCTTTGCACATGCATATATGGCTGCTTTGCGCCTTGATAGATGGAAGCTTTGCGCCATAATCTATAGAGCAGAAGACCGGTGCTATGAGAACTACAAAGCGGAGAGTATGAAATACGTGAACCACATAGCCGAAGACCTGGACAAGGTAGCGGCAATAATTCATTACAAACCAAAATGACTTAAAAATTATTAAAAATCAGTTTTACTCTTTGTAATAAATAAATACTGTCATGATAATACAATTATAATGTTAATCATTTATAAATCATTCGTAAATATACAATATCAAAAAATTATAAGAAATAAAAAAATTTAAGGTTGTTATATTTAAAATATACCGACTATGAAATATTCAATGTTGATATCGATGAGTTATATAAGTTATATATGGGATATTAATATTAATTAGTCAATTATGTGATATAATAATATTTAAGTTGCCGAATATTTCGATGAACGCTACCGTTACCCTACCTTTTTGGCTTACGTAATCTGTTGACAGGCCCGTCAGCTTCGACGTGCCTAAAGCTATTCTTAGAATACTTGCCAAAAATTTTGAAGACCACTTCTATACTCTACATACGTACATTAACTTATTAGCATAATTAACTGATTAACATCATATCTAATTTTATAAATATTTCGAATAAAACTTGCATTCGTATTTTTCTTTTTTTTCTCATTATGATTTGTTAGTAATATATGTGCATCTTATAAAGGATGTACAATGATCGATATTAATAGGGCCGTTAGGAATTTTCGTTACTTTGGGGCCGAATGCGTAATACCCGAGGATACCATGGGGGGTTGGCGCGCGAAGCGCGCAGGGGGGCGGAGCCCCCCTAGTATATCTCTCTATATTATAAAGATATATCGCCGCCGCCGCCGCCGCCGCCGCCGCCGCCGCCGTGTCAGACTTTTCAAGGTCAAAGGTCAAAGGTCAAAGGTCAAAGGTCAAAGGTCAAAGGTCAAAGCCGGCGCCGCCGTGTCAGACATTCCATGGCCTCCTCGACTCCGCTCGGTTTCCTCCCACCCGAGCGGAGTCGAGGAGGCCATGGAACGGCGGTGAGGGGTTCACATGACTCAAAGTAAGGGCCCAAGGACTGGGCCCTCCTCGGCTCCCTTCGGCTTCTTTGGGTTGGGTTGGGTTGGGTTGGGTTGGGTCAGGTTGGGTTGGGTCAGGTTGGGTTGGGTTGTGTTGGGTCAGGTTGGGTTTGGTTGATTATAAAGATATATCGCCGCCGCCACCGCCGCCGCCGCCGC
Source organism: Tenthredo livida (assembly GCA_963992785.1). NCBI lineage: Eukaryota > Metazoa > Arthropoda > Insecta > Hymenoptera > Tenthredinidae > Tenthredo > Tenthredo livida. The sequence continues at coordinate 29,272,678 of OZ023064.1, forward strand.
CGTGTCAGACTTTTTGATCCACGGCCTCCTCGACCCCGCTCGGCTCCCCCCCCCCCCCTCTTGCCCTGGGCCTCCCCGACCCCGCTCGGCTCTTTTCGCCCCCCCCCCCTCTTTCCCTGGGCTTCCTCGACCCCCCTCGAATCCCCCCTCCCTTGCCCGCGGCCTTCTCGACCCCGCTCGGCTCATTTCCCTCCCCTCCCCTCCCTCTATATTATAAAGATATATCGCCGCCGCCGCCGCCGTGTCAGACTTTTTGATCCACGGCCTCCTCGACCCCGCTCAGCTCCCCCCCCCCCCCTCTTGCCCTGGGCCTCCTCGACCCCGCTCGGCTCTTTTCCTCCCACCCGAGCGGAGTCGAGGAGGCCATGGAATAGCAGGGAGGGGTTCACATGACTCAAAGCAAGGGCCCAAGGATCTGGGCCCTCCTCGGCTCCCTTCGGCTTCTTTGGGTTGGGTTGGGTTGTGTCAGGTTGGGTTTGATTGGGTGAGGTTCGGCTGGGTTGGGTCAGGTTGGGTTGGGTTGGGTCAGGGTGGGTTGGGTTAGGTTGGGTGGGGTCAGGTTAGGTTGGATTGGGTCAAGGTGGGTTGTCTCAGGGTGGGTTGGGTCAGGGTGGGTTGAGTTGGGTTAGGTTGGGTGGGGTCAGGTTAGGTTGGGTTAGGTTAGGTTGGGTTAGGTTAGATATATAATATAGGAGATAGGAGATATATAATATATAGATATAGGAGATATATATATATATATATCTCTCTATATTATAAAGATATATCGCCGCCGCCGTCGCCGCCGCCGCCGTGTCAGACATTCCATGGCCTCCTCGACTCCGCTCGCCCCCCACCGCTCTACTAACCTGACCCAACCTAACCTAACCTAACCCAACCTAACCTAACCCAACCCAACCTAACCCAACCTAACCTAATCTATCCCAACCAACCCAACCTCACCCAATCTAACCCGAAAGAGTTAGGTTAGGTTGGGTTATTATATAATTCCCTGCGTTACTGGCACGGCAGACGCGAGGGGAGGTCAGGGATACCTTTGGGCCCTTGAATCGAGTCATGTGAATCTCATCCCCGATAACACTCTCCTTACACTACCCCTCACCCTTTCCTCAAACATGGCAACCTTACCTGATATAAACTCACCTTACCGAAATGGTTGCCACGGTAACTAAAATGGTTGCCATGGTAACCAAAATGGTTGCCATGGTAACCAAAATGGTTGCCATGGTAACCGAAATGGTTGTCATGGTAACCAAAATGGTTGCCATGGTCACCAAAATGGTTGCCATGGTAACCAAAATGCTTGCCATAGTAACCAAAATGGTTGTCATAGTAACCAAAATGGTTGCCACGGGAAACCTAATGGTTGCCAAGGTAACCAAAATGGTTGCCATCGTAACCAAAATGGTTGTCATGGTAAGCAAAATGGTTGCCATGGGAAACCTAATGGTTGCTACAATAACCAAAATGGTTGCCATGGTAACTAGAATGGTGGCCATGGTAATCAAAATGGTTGCCATGGTAACCAAAATGTTTGCCATGGTAAACCTAATGGTTGTCATAATAACTGAAATGGTTGCCATAGTTACCAAAATGGTTGTCATGGTAAACAGAATGGTTGCCATAGTTACCAAAATGGAACCGAAAAATTCGGAAAAAATTCGGAATCGGGCGAGTTCACTATTCGTATTATATTGTAGACAATTCCCTATTCTATTAGCATTTGCTATTACAATCAATAAGTCTAAAGGGCAGAGCCCTTAGCAGCGGCAGTCCTGAGAGGAAAACATGGAAAACAGACCAAGGAAATAATAGAGTCCGATAAAAATCTGAATTCTTAGTACCTTATAGTTAATGTGAAGAGCATATATAATCGCGATCTACAAAACATTCACTGGATTTCATTAAAAATTCGGTCATTCTTCGAAGAACATAAAATCTACGGATTATTTGGGTCTCAAAACAACTGATACGAATCAAAATATGGGGGGTTGGCGCGCGAAGCGCGCAGGGGGGCGAAGCCCCCCTAGTATATATATATATTTTTCCACGCTTAAACTTTGTAACACACTTTTTCTCGTCGAACATACATAACCGTATAAAAAGTTGGTCGCTTGTTTACAACTAAATTATTAATGAAAACTATATAATTATTAACTTTTCATGACTTTATCGGCCGCGGTAGGGTATTTTACGACGTCATGCCGAAAATCAAGAAAATCCGTTGATATTTGTCGAAGTTAGAGCGAGTTAAGATTAAAAAACGTGGTCCAAACAAGCTTCGCGATTTTTCAGTTTTTATTATTTTCCTCAAAAAATAACGAATCTCGAAAAAAACTGTACATACAAAAAAGTTGCGTTCTTTTATCCTCTACACGATGGTATTTTTGAGAAATCATTTCGGTGACTTTTGAAAATTGGTCACATTGACGGGAATTTTTTACTGAAAAAAGTCGAGACGAGCGCTCAGGACCTTTTAGCATCGAGGCCTTTAATTATTGCAACAGCTATCGTTTCCACACCATTTTGCAGTAGAACGTTGCTTATATTTAGAGTACTGCATTTCGACATTAAATATATATTATAATTGTATAATATTATTTATTTATTTACAGATTCGTTGTACATCACCATGAATATATTTAAAATTTATTCAATAAATTTGTAATAAAATCAACATGAACATCTATTGTTATTGTAATACAACGTCATTCAGATTTGGATCCAGTCTTCCAGGTCTGTGGCCTCATAGTTTACGTATTTCATGTCTTCCGCTTTGTAGTGTTTGTAGTACAGGTCTTCTCCTTTATATATTAAAGCTCAGAGTATTCATATATTTAGGCGCAAAGCGGCCATATATGCATGCGCAAAGCAGCATGGTTTTGGTCGTCAGTCCTCTGCTTTATATATTATGGCGCAAAGCAGCCATATTTTCATGCGCAAAGCAGCAAGTTTTTGGTATATCTTTCTATGAATAGAAAGTAAATTATTCATACGGGATACGGGACGAATGGTGAAAATGATAATTTTCCTGTATCTAGCAAAATCTTTGGAATGAATGATTTGTATATATGGGGTATTCCAAAATATTTTTAACGGTCATTTACCCTGACCCCCATCGATTTCCGAATAAATTATTTTCAGGGTAACCCTAGACCCAGGTATGATTGCTGAATTATTTTAGAATTTTGCGATTTTTTTTTTAGAAGTTACGATTTTTTGAAAATCGCACTTTTCGGCAACAGCTCGTTTTTCATCCAATTCTAGTTGGCAACCAAGGTATCCCACGGAAAAGTGACTGGTGCACAACTGTCCAGTTTTTTGACGTACTTCGAAATGGTAATATTTGTAGATTTTTTCAGACACCGGAAGTGCCGAAATTCTCGTTTCAAAAATCAAAATCTCGGATTGCAAAAAGTCGCCGTAATCGATCTTTTTTAAATTTGTAGACAAAATTCGACATCGAAAGACGGAATTTTTAAGACCAGGCCGAAGTTGGGCCTACATCGGGTTTAGGAGGTATGGCTATTTCAATCACGCGGAAATTCATATTCCGGCGTTATTTTTGTTATTATTATCATGATTATTATTAAAATTATCAAAATTATTATTTTTTTTATTATTATTATTATTATTATCATTATCATTATTAATTGATCGAGGGCTTCCTCGACTTCCGCGAACTCGGCTAACAGCTCTTGCTCTCTAGCGGCTTGTTGTATCTGTTCCATGTGTTCTACGTATGCAATTTGTTCCAATATTTCATTGATCTCCGAATTTGTTCAATCGTCTATTATAATAATTTAATTAATCTTTAGTGATATCACGTTTCAATTAATGTATTAATCACGCTAGTACGTAATTAATACATATCGATATTACATACTCATACATATCAATTAATGTATTAATCACGCTAGTACGTAATTAATACATATCGATATTACATACTCTGCTCCACTGGTGGCAATCCGTGCCGTTCCATCTCTGTTTCCAGCATTGTTAACGCTTCTATCAACCCCACATATCGATACTGCCATTCTAATACGTCGTATCCCACAAAATTTCAGAAATTGACTTTTTTGAAAAAATTGAATGATAATAATGTTGTGCAGCTTATGTTTAAGTTTTAGCGGTCAAATCGTTGATTTACTATTTTTAAATAAATATTCCAATCCCTCAAGTCCTATCATTTCAGTGGTGATAGTGAAGCGTTTTCATGGCCTCCTGAACAATTTTACAAATGTGGGATACGACGTATTAGAATGGCAGTATCGATATATTGCGTCCAATTCTTCGTCTGTTGGTTCGTCCATTATGATAATTTAATCAATTTTTAGTTAATTTACATTATGTCACGGTTTTCTGTCGGTTGAATATTACATACTCTGCGCTACTAGTGCCGATACGATTGGCCCCCCTCCCAGCTCTGATTTCAGCTCTGTTTCTGCTTCTACCAAATCCGCACGTAGTCTGCCCATTTCCTCGTCCGTCAACCTATTTATTATGATAATTTAATCAATCTTTAGTGACCTCACGCTTTTTCGCCGCGCGGTTCGGTAACGAAATACATATTTATATCACATACCCTGTATCCATTCGACTGGTGCCATTATTCAAATCGGATTGTTTGATAAGCCTATAATATTAAGGTTTTGAAATTTATCCACGTAAATTTATTTATTATAGAATACGAAAGTATATGAGGAACCCCGAAACACAAACCGTAACTATATTTATTAAAAAAATGACGAAAATTCGTCAAATATCGAATATTCGCGCTCACGTTTTGTTCTTTTAGCATCGATCCTTAACATTCTCAACATAAAAATCCCTGTGTTTTAATGGGACTCCAAACTGGCTATTTTTTTGGAGTCCCGCATTTCGTGTTTTTTAAAAGTGGTGTTAACATATCAATTATTTAACGATAAAATACATATCAATATTTTAGACAGACACAATATGAAATTCCAAGAAATGCTTGCTGCTGGTGATGTCCTACAAAGAAATAGAAATTAATTATTATGCTAAGTTATATTTATATATTTAGTTTCTTTAATAAGCCTAATTCACTATATATTTTCGACTCGTATACAAATACAAACAAAAAAACGCGTCGAATTACTATTGCAAAGTGGCATGCATTCCGCCATCTGTTGGTTATCCTGATAGAGTTATATGACAAATATCCCCACTATATATTTTCGATTCGTATATATAAACACACAAAAAAACGCGTCGAGTTACTATTGCAAAGTGGCATGCATTTCACCATCTGTCGGTTATCCTGATAGAGTTATGTGACAGTTATTTATCGGCCGATCAATGGAGTTATACGACAGTTATCTATCGGTTGATCACTGACATTAGTATGTATAAAATAATGAAAAATTATGAAGTTATATGCTATATATCTAATAACTGTATGTTATTGTCTATTTATTTATGGATTTTTCAATTTTTCACAGAATAAACATGAACACATATTACAATTGTACCATCATCATAGTATTTATTTATTCACAAAGAATAGAACTGATTTTTGATCATTTTTAAGTCATTTGAATCCTCATAAAAATCGAAATGAAATTGTCTAAAAGCTTGACTTAACGCGGACTTCATAGATCCCGTACTATATTTATGCACGTGTATTATGTACGTGTTGCACTTTCCGTATAATATTTCTGCCCGTTCCGTTTCACCTGTAATTAATCGTCCGGATTTTTGTCTTTCGCTTCGTAGTCCCGTAGTCTAGGTCCTCTGCTTTTCAACTTTTCTTATAAAAATCGAACTAAAATTGTCTGAAAGCTTCAACGAATAGCATTCAATATCCTCAATACCTCAATATCTCCAATAGTTTACAATGATAATATAATTGGGATGAATAATCATGAATATAATCTAATCAATCTTTAGTGCCGTCATGCTTTTCCATCGTTCGGTTCGGTAATCTTTGGGGGGGAAATCCCTTTGGTAGGGAGAAATCTGCAAATAATCATCTATGGATGAATAACGATGATAGCAATTATTGCAACAGTTATCGTTTCCACACCACTTTGCAGTAGATAACTCGGTGCGTTTTTTTTAAGTGGTTTCCTCAGAAAGCCTAATTCACTATATATTCTTGATACAATACTCTACACGAATGAAGAAAGTAAGATATATCCAAATATTATTAGTATAAATAAATATTATATTAAATATTATTATTATTCGTTATAATTGTATAATATTATTCATTTATTTACAGATTTGTTGTACATCACCATGAATATATTTGAAATTTATTTAATTATCAAATATTATAATTGTATCATCAGGACAGTTTTTATTAAGAAAGAAAGGAAATAATTTTCATTCAACAGGAAATAGATTTCCTTTCTTTCTTTATTTTCTCTATTTATTTTTTTTTTCTCAGGGTAGTGCCATCTGACCTATATCGTTATGTATATCGGTAGATCGAACAATTCAAAGAGTAGAGTTTTAATGACGTTTAAGTCACTTCAGTTTGTAATCAGTCCTCCAGGTCTACGGCTTCGTAGTTCAGGTATTCTACGTCCTCCGCCTCGTAGTTCTCGTTCTTTAGGCCTAATCCACTTCATATTATTAGTTTATTAATGCATACACTATATACAGTTTAATTTATAACTTTTAGGGAAGGAGGTCAAACGTTCAGTATAGATATTACTTAAAAGTTTCAGCCCATACGATATTTTCGATTTGATTTGAGTCATTTGAGTCTGAATCAATTTGAATGAATAATTTTTTTGCATATCTACATCGCGATAAAGCCACATATAACTGTCCATGTGAAAATAGTGGTTTGACAGAATATAATCCAACCTTTTCAAAGCTTTGTCCTTGAGATTTATCAATTGTTATTGCAAACGCCAAAACGACAGGAAATTGTCTTCGATATAGAATGAACGGCAACGGCGAAAATTCTCCTGTATCTATTAATATTTTTGGAACAAAAGCGGTGCTTCCAATGTTGCTCCCAGTTATTATTGCTACTTCTAAATTAAATTTGAATACGTTAATAATTTTTAATCTGGTACCATTACATAGTCCGTCATTTATACTTAGATTTCTAATGAGCATAATAATAGCACCAACTTTCAAAACTAATCTGTGTATTGGAAGTCCTGGGAATTTCAAGGAATTCGAATAGTCAATCGGATAATTTAATTCAATGTCATCGTCTGTTTGATCTACTCCTTTATGTTTTGCATAATCAATGCTGTAATAAATGCATTCCGGATTGTCAATTTTTTTTAATATTCTGTCGTTCAGTTTATAAATTTCGTCGTTATGGCTAGATAAAATTGCTCGATTCGATAAATCATCAGTTGGCTGGATAACGTCACCATAAATTTTTGTTCAAACATCATCAGTTATCCAATTTTCTGGTATTCTGAAATATTTGATTTTTCCTATTCCTATGTTTAATAAAAATGATGAAAACTCTTCATCGCATGTACGCATATTTTGAGTTAATTCCATTTTCTTGGAATTTTTCCATAACATTGAAAATTTTATAGTTTCATTAATAATGTGTGATCTGGTACCGTTTTTCACGACTGGTAAGATTTGTCTGAAATCTCCTCCTAATATAACTAATTTTCCTGCAAATGGAACATCATCTATTTTGCAACAATCTCGAAGTGTTCTATCTACAATTTCTAATACCTTTTTAGGGATCATTGAAGCTTCATCCCAAATTACTACGTCACATTGTTGTAATTTTGTTTTATCTGACATTAATTTCAAAAACGAAGTTTCTATATTTGATAAATGCAAAGGTAGCCTGAAAGTTTTATGACTTGTCATACCACCAGGTAATAAAATTGATGCGATTCCTGTCCATGCCATTGCAATCACATTTTTACCTTCTCCCAAAAAGTAGTGAATTAAAGTTTTATAAAGGAATGTTTTTCCGGTACCTCCCGGTCCATCAATAAATATATTTCGCTGATTATTTTCGTTTATTATGTATTCGAGAATGGAATATTGATTTTTATTAAGTTTATTCATCAATTTTTTGTACATGTTTCTATTCGCTTTAATTGTGTTTTGTTTTTGATCCACAGTTTCCGATATTTCTATTGTGTTTTCGGGCAACCCAAAATCGGAGCATTTCATATTTTCTGAATTCAATATTTTGTTAATTTCCTGTAATGCGCGACATTCATTATTGTTTTTGAAACCTTCACAAAAATACTTTCCGAATTTATTCCAGATTTGGTACGCAAACGACGATTCAGCGATAATAAACCAGGCGAAGAATGTACGCAATTGCTTAGGCATCATGATGTTACATGAGTAGATAGGCAAGGGGGGTTCTGGGACAATCGAGGTCAAATATTTTGTTCCGGAACCCCCCTGTGTTCTGATTGGTCGAAGCCCCCTCCCACTCGCTGCGAGGACGTCCCCCTAACGGTAATCGATAATTTCACAATTTTAAGGACGTCCCCCTAACGGTAATCGATGATTTCGCAATAATAACGGGATCTTTCGCAATTTTGATGGGATCCATCGACATAAGGACCGCCTCCTGTACGTATTTGTCAATTTTTAACGCAAGTACCGCCCCTATAGTAACGGTAATTTCGCAAGTATTTATGCGACCTGATTTCTGAATTACTGAATTTCTGAATTTCTGAATTTCTGATTTCTGAAATGATGCGATCTGATATCTGAAATACCGCGAGCCCCCCCGATCGATGCGAGCTCGATCGATACTGGCTTCATGTTGTCTGAATCGTCGTCAAGACCTACCTTACCCACCCCGTGAGCGCGCGCGCGCTCTTACCGACCGTCGAGTGAGAACATAACCTCTCTGAAAAAAAAAAACGATACCGACGATCGTTTTTGTTATAGTTTCGAACGTTCTGTTTGCTATGTATTGGTGGCCCTGAAAAGGGCCGATTTGATGGTCCTGAAACGGACCGATTGGTTTTGTGATCACAAGATTCGCCAATTTGAACAGTAGTATCGGACTGACCCCTCCGCTGTTCTCTCAGCCCAGATAGGTTGACCGCAATAAATGGTAGGGTGCCCATCCCCCCACCGCCCCTCGGTCATCGACCGGATCCCGAAAAAATCGTCATCCTCCTCCGGGCCGACTATTGTGCACGTTTCCTCCCAGGCTCGGAGGAATTCTCTGTGTTTCTCCCGCCGGCGCCTCACCGCGGTGATCAGGGGGTGGCGTCTCGGTCGGATAAACCCTGCCTATAACAAAGATATTCAAAATTAGAATCACATTCGATCAAACAAAAACTATAACGATGAACAATATTGGAAAATAGTAATCTCGAATAAAAACCATAACGATGAACAATATTGGAAATAGTACTCTTGAATACAAAAACTACAACGATGAACAATATTCGGAAATAGTTATTAATGAATTGATAAAAAAAAGTACTCACCGCTATAGGATCGATACGATAAGCCTCGAAAAAGTGTATCCAGATCTCTAATGGAGCACCCATTTTTTCAAGCGCTAAAATCAGGAACCGACAAATGAAAAAATCATAGTAATTCGCAGAACCACTAAAAATATCGAAAGATTGACAATACGGACTTTAGAAAATTTTCAAACTGAACTCCTTGAGCTCTAAGCTACGAATGAATCCAATATGCAACCATTCGGTAGTGTGCACACACCCAAGAAGTCATACACGATAATACAAAATATATATATATGTACTGTAACTTTTCACAGGTTTGAGATATTGAAGATATCACAAACCGTGCCGTTAGTGTGAGTTCTATTGCTCGGTTAATGTTTTTCGGGACCACTCTTAATAATTAGACTATTGACGCTAATTTTACGGACCTCAAACGCACTGCGTTATCAGCCGTCTCCCTGACGAATCGGTACACGCAGACGTGCAGCTACCGTCTTCTTCCCAGTTAGTAAACAAACCTACGCTCAGAACTGTGCCTGCAAGTGCAGACAAAGTCTGTCTCAGACTTTGACAAGGTTATACCTTGCCGAAGATGCCCCTATGCTATAGTTAGTGAGTTGAATTTACAAGACCTGGAAATTGGCGAAGAAAAGAGGCTGCGACAAATAATGCTTTTTCTTAATCAAACAAAAATATCATTTATTCAATAACTTATGCTAAGGTTGCAACCAATATCCTATATTTACAATGCTGCTTTTACTTTCAAGTGAATCTAGTTTAGACTAAGTGTCTGCACAATAATCTTTTAATTATGTGACTTTTAAATGGTATAGAAAATATTTAAATAATAATTGTTTTGATTTATCTAATACTCTTTTGAAATCGAAATGAAGTTACTGGTATATTGCTGCTATAGCCAATATCCAAACAAAATAAAGACTTGAATTTAGTGATCACTCGAGCTCTATGCTACGAGTGTCAGAAGACAAAGTATGAGAATTGATATTACAGTGAGTCAATCAGGCGATCAGCCGTGTATTGCTGCTCTGCCTTGCGTCGTCGCGACTTAAATACCGTTCGTGACGTCACGCCGCAGGCGTTTGTTCTCGAACGTTCTAGATGATACTCTAGTTCGCAACGGTTGACGTTTGAATTGCTAACGGTCAGGCCTAGGTCGCCTGATACGTTACAGTACTTACTTTCGAAGTATTCATCACATATATAGTTTTCAAGTATCCATCACATATGCACTCGAGTAGAACGTTCCCTATAGCTTATAGTTAGATAATCTAGAAGAGAATAAGCGTGTGCCAAGCTGTATATATAACACTTGAGTATTCTAACCAATACGAGTTCGCGTTATCTTGAGCGAGTCACAACGATTTTTACGAGTGGCTTAACGTTGAATTCTATAGAGACATGCGAATATTAACGATACAGAACCTACATACTTTATGTATTACTAACGGTATTGAAATCCACATGAACTGAATTCCCTTCAATTACCATGGAAAGAAAGAATGTAGAGCGGGAGAAACTTTTTCAAAATAAGTCCATCGAATAGTAAGTTTTTCCAGGAATAGAGAAACACGTACGCACACACATTTGATTTCGACTCCTATAAAACGGCGTTCTCGTAACGTTTTTCAGTCATTCGAATTTTAGTCGTGCAAGAAGGTGTACACTCTTGAAAAGCTTCGTCTATCTTATCTGCAAAAATGGCTTCTGAAAATATAAACAAAGTTTGCAGTATGGATGACTTCTTACCTACGAAGAAAATATCAGAGCTGGAGGTTGGGGAAGATTATAAAGTTTCATCGTTCAAATCTGTTAACACCAAATACGGGCCTAAAACCATGGTGGAGATCGAGGATAGTTTTATGATGTTTCTGCCAAGCAGAATATCAAAGGCATTCGACGATAACAAGGATCAGTTACAAGTACATGAAACTGCTGCTGCGGAAAATCGTCTACGCTTACGGTACCTCGGTAGACAATACAACCAGTGTGAATTTCTTTACTTGTAAAAATTATTATTACATATTTTTTCACTATGCCGATTTTCTGAAAGTTGGGGTGTTCAAACAATGGGTTTAATATTACATTTAGAATAAAATTTTATTGTGCATATCAAAAAAAGTTATTCTCCCTCAACTTTTCATTTATTTACCCCGAAGTGAGATATGAGCGCAGAAATGGATGCTTAATCGTGTTTGAAGTTAATTAACATTGTAGAAAGTGCTTATAAATTGTTGGACGGTGCGTCACCTCATCAAATCGAGCGATGGAAAAATTTGTGTAATCGTAATATCAGACTGTTGAATAAAATATTGCGAACAGTTACTCTTTCTGTTGGAGAAAGACACAGAATCGTCACAACAGTTTCCATACTTCAATCGTTGGGTGAGAAATTCAAGGACAAACAACGAAGTGGTCAAGGTATCGGAACATCGAGGAGAAGGATAAAAGACAGAGTTCAGTGGAAGGACTTGGAATCAGTATTTAAAGGTCGAATACGTACTGGTGTTATAATCAATCTACGTCACAAAAATCTGAGATCTTTTTTGCAGGATTCGAAAACCTTGGCTGTCGTACGATTGAAGAATTCTCTACAGCAAGGAGGTAATCTGAAAGTGAACGGTATACTGGCTTGCAAGTTTTCCATTCTGAAAAATTCTGAAACCGTCGAAGAGATGAAATTTTTCCACACAAAAAATGAAGTTATCCTTCCGGCCACGGATATTAAGGGATGGTTCGATGAGAATTTGATCGATCGTCTCCTGGTGAAGGTTGAGGATTTTCAAAAGCAGGACTCGGGTTGGACATTAATCGAAATTGTTAATCTAATGATTAATATTAATCGCTACGAACCGCTACGTAGAGGGTTATCTACCTACGTGGATCTACCGCTGGATATACAGAAGAAGAAGGCTGTGGTGAACGTCAAGAACAGCGATGAATTCTGCTTTCTGTGGGCCATCGTTGCAGCTCTTCATCCCGCAGATCATCATGTTGATCGAACAAGTTCTTACCCCGATCACAGCACGATATTTAACTGTGAGGGTATCAAGTTTTCTATAACTTTGAAAGATATTTCTAAATTTGAACGAATCAATTGTCTAGCAATCAACGTTTACGGTGTGAAAACCGAATCGAGAAGACCTAGTGAAATAGTACCCCTCTATTTGAGTAAAAATAACACAGATAAACCTACGATTCACCTTATTGCTATAGACAGTTGTATAGAAATCAATGGTCAGCAGGTTTTTCACTTTGCTTGGATCAAAAATCTATCTAGATTGTTAAGTTCGCAACTGTCGAAGCATAAGACCGCGAAATTTCTGTGTGATAGATGCTGTAACGTGGCAAACGTTCAGACCTCCTCCGTACCAGCCTAAACGAGCGTATGTATCCCCGAGAGCCCAAAAGTCCCGTTAGCTAATTTGAATATTGCCGCCCTTCGTCCTAGCGACGCCTTATCGACCGTATATCCTCGGATTGGTCTATCGATGACGGCTGGCGCTAGCAGGACGAACGGCGATAAGCATCAATTAGCATCCCGGAAACGAAGAGCCATCCATTGTCTAGCCGTTGAGCAAATTCACGTGCCATAATTGCATTGAATCGAGAGAGAGTTTTGTAGAGAGTTTTTGAGGTGTTAGAGTCTGTTTTGTGAGGTGATTTTGTTATTTGTGACCCCTGCTACCTTTTTTGGACTGTTGATTTTGGATTTTGGACTGATTTTGCTGTGATTTGGAAATATACGACCCTCGCCTGCCCACGGACACGAGCCGAGCACGAGGCCGAGCCAACGTAGCGAATCAGGTAGGATCTATCCAGTCCAGATTTTTCCAGATAGCTTTCATTCTTCCCCTAGAGTCCCTAAATCCCCTTTCGAGTCTCGAGATATTTGTCAGGAAGCTCTTCGTTCCCTATAGTACCGCCAAGAGTACCGAGTCCCCGAGTACCGCGTGTCTGCTGAGAACCGGCAAGTTTGAACTTGTTGTTGTTCTCAGTGGCTGTCGATTCTGCGCGTAAGCGTTCCGGCTTACATCGCCGCTGCGCAGAAATTCGCCTAGGCAAAGTTGACGCCATATTGCCCGAGTCTCTGACGTCACACGTCGCAGATAGTCTGCTGCGTGTCAGAGCACTCTCGTGGCCGAGTTCCGAGTGAGTATCGATTCCCTTCCCCTCCCAGCTGTTGAGTGATCAGCTGTCAGTTAGAAACTAGAGGCAGCCGCCTCGAAATCAACTTGACAGCCAAGCCTCCAGCTGGTTGTAGGAGAAAGGCTATTCCCTACTGCCCGTGATAATTGTCAACCGTACCTTTCTAGCTTTATTATACTATTCAACTAATTTTTAAGAGTCGAGTCACTTTTGTTAGAGAGAGAATTTATATATTAGAGTAGAGTCAATTTTGAGAATTAAATAGTATAGTCGAGTCATTCAATTTTGTTCTAGTCGTTCACTTTATATAATTTAGCTTTCTTTATTCAGTCGTATTATAAAACATAAAGTAGCGGTGAGAAAAGCCGAAGCCAGGTGATAGGCTGTACAAATTAATATCACCGTTTTCTTTTTTTTTTTTTTCATTAATAAATAATATTCAAACCTATTTCTCTAGTGTCAAGTGTTTTTATTTCTCGCCCCCACGGATTATCCCTCTACCGCTAGCTAGCTGGAGCAAGATTGATTGATTGATTGATTGATATATTTATTAATGCCTTGGGAACCTTGAGGCAAATTTCGTACAGTAGCAGCATTAGCTAGAATAGAAGTAGGCACAGCAGTACTTAGCACCTTGTAAAGCATAGTAAGCCTTAAAAGCGAGTAATCAGTATGAGATGCAGTATAATAAGTTGTACATGAATAAAAAAGTAAAATAAAGCATAGCATCGTAAAGCATAGTAAGCACTTAAAAGCGAGTAATCAGTATGAGATAGATGGTTACAGTGAGCAGCAGTATATAAGTTGTACATGAATAAAAAAATAAAATAAAATAAAATAAAGTAGATTTGTAAGAAAATAAAAATAAAGTAATATATCAGTAAAATAAGTATACCAAGTAAAATACAGTAAATAACATGAATTAATATAAAATAGTATAAGATAAAAATATGGTAGAGTAATAGCTAAGATATAAACTGGGTTGGCTTAGCGGCTACCAGTGTCGATGTATAAACGGAGAAGAGGCTAATACCATGCACCACGCTACACAGCCAGCCGGGATAGCGAGTCAGCACGATTCAGTGTCGATCGAAAAGAGATAGGCATACAACCTGCTCTTAAAGGTACCTATAGATGGAGAGGAGGTAATATTTGGCGGTAAGGCAAGAGAGAGAGAGAGAGGGAGAGGACTCTGAGCCCGGAGTCTGGCGCCCAACATCATACCGAGCTAGTCGGAGGAGGTAAAAGACGTTGGTGCTAGTTTGTTAACTGATCGTGATTCCTGCGGGTAACACCCGAGCCCGCGGGAATCGCTGTTACAATGCCTATGTCATTTCCAAGTTCAAGCCTCATACGAAAGACATAAACAAGACTGTGAAAATATAAACAAGTGTAGGATGATATTACCGAAAGAAGAAGATAAGATTTTAAGTTTTGGAAACTATAGATATAAGGAGTTTGTACCGTTCGTCGTATACGCTGATATAGAGTGTATCCTCGAGCCGACGGAAAATGAAACCTTGTACGAAAAGCATATTCCACATAGTACAGCGTACTATCTACACTGTGCCTTCGACGATTCTCTATCAAAATTTGAAATTTAACGTAATCCTGATTGTATCCAATGGTTCGTTGACGAATTACAAAAATTAGCAGAATCAACAAATTTTTACCTGAAAAGAAACGTACCGATGCAACTCACTAGTGAAGAAATACAAGATATTGATAATACTAAAACATGTCATATTTGTGAAAAACCATTTACTCCAACGGATGAAAAACATCGTGATCATTGTCATTTCACAGGCAAGTACCGCGGTGTGGCGCATCCGGGTAGTAATTTGAATTATAAATCTTCGCATATTATTCCAGTAGTTTTTCACAATCTGTCCGGCTATGATTCACACTTCTTAATCAAAGCTTTAGCTACACAATTCGACGGTCAATTGAGTCTTCTTCCCGTCAATAAAGAACGGTACATTTCCTTTACAAAAAAGATTCAATATACAAATGTAAGCCTACGATTCATCGATTCGTGTCGGTTTATGGCAAGTAGTTTAGACAAACTGGCATCATATCTGAATAATAATGATAAAACAATTGTTCGAAGGTTGTGTAATAGTGCAGAGGAATTCGAGCTGCTCACGAGAAAGGGGGTATTTCCCTACGAATATATAGATAGTTGGGTAAAGCTTGATGAGAAAAAAATACCACCGATTGAAAAATTTTATTCAAAATTGAACGATACCAACGTCTCGGAAGTGAATTATCAACATGCAATAAAAGTCTGGAATACGTTTAATATTGATATGCTGGGCGAATATTCGGATTTATATTTGAAAACGGATGTTCTACTCCTAGCGGATATTTTTGAAAATTTTCGTCGTAACTGTCATTCTACGTATAGTCTGGATCCTCTGCACTATTACACCGCTCCTGGACTTGCCTTCGACGCGATGCTCAAGTCCACGCGTGTTGAGCTAGAACTCCTCACCGATGTGGAGATGCTTTTGTTTATCCAAAAGGGGATTCGAGGTGGTGTAGCTCAGTGCTCAAACCGGCACGCTCAGAGTAACAATAGATATATGGGTGAGGACTTTGACGCCAGTAAAGAGGAATCCTACCTCATGTACTTCGATGTAAACAATCTGTACGGTGGAGCGATGAGTCAGTGCCTACCTCGTGAATCTTTCCAGTGGGAATACGAGTCGATTAATGTTTGTAATATTCCCGATGATTCACATGTAGGATACATTCTTGAGGTAGACTTGGAGTATCCTTTGGAGCTTCACGAAACACACAAGGACCTACCTCTTTGCCCCGAACACTATACACCCTCGCACAGTAAAAATTCCAAATTAATGACTACTCTTTTCCCGAGAAAGAAATACGTTGTTCACTACCAGAATTTGAAACAATATTTAAGTCTGGGAATGAAATTGGCGAAAATTCATAGAATCTTGAAATTTGAACAATCTCCATGGTTGAAACCGTACATAGATCTGAACACTGACTTGAGAAAAAAGTCCAATAACGAGTTTGAGAAGAATTTCTTTAAATTGATGAATAACGCGGTATTCGGTAAGACTATGGAGAACGTAAGAAAGCAAAAAGATCTTAAATTAGTGACACAGTGGGAGGGGAGGTACGGAGCGAAAGCACTCATCGCAAAACCGAATTTTCATAGCTGTACCATATTTGATAATAACATAGTAATTATCGAGTTCAGTAGGGTTAAAATACACTTTAATAAACCTATTTACGCTGGATTTTCCATCCTCGATCTATCAAAGATTTTCATCTACGATTTTCACTACAACTACGTTAAACGTACCTTAGCTGATCGATCAAAGTTATTGTACACGGATACAGATAGTCTTCTGTATTACTTTACTGTTCCCGACATATACGAATACATCAAACGTGATTCACATAAATTTGATACATCCGATTACCCGCTCGATAATATCTATGGAATCCCATTAGCGAATAAGAAAGTGGTAGGTTTAATGAAGGATGAATGTAATGGGAAGATTATGAAAGAATTTGTAGGATTACGAGCGAAATTATATACTTTTAAAATTTTTGAGGAGGATGAAGAGCAAAAGCGAGCAAAAGGTATTAAGGCAGCGACGTTGAGAACAATCATGTTCAATGATTACAAAAAGTGTCTCATGCAACATCAGAATTTAGTTAAACCTCAGTACCTCATTGGGAGTAAGAAACATGAGGTTCATACCGTATTACAAAAGAAAATAGCACTCAGTTGGTGCGATGATAAAAGGGTTATTCTTCCCAACACTACCGATACCGTACCATAGGGTTACTGTGAATGAATAAAAACATGTATTACATATTTATGTATATCTTCATTGAATAAAAATTACATATCCGCTTTATTTATCCAGCTGTTGTGTGAATTATCAAAACCTAACCATTTTACAAACAGTTTACTTCCACGCTTTCGCAGCACTTTCTCCACCAGGTAAACATCAGGTTGTGTGACTTTGGAGAGTTCCTCTTCGTAGAAGCCACCTTCGATCGGTTGATCCTGATAGTCGACGAGTTTGTATGTGACAGGATCAGTATTCTCTATCTTACTTATGGTAAATATTTCAGTTGTCCAGTTGGGTGTGTAACCTTTGTCAAACGTATGTTTATTCCTACCAACCCGAACTTTATCACCGAGCTTAAACTTCTTCTTCCGTGTTTGATTAACTTGAAATTTCCCGTACACGCTGCGCAGGAGAGTCTTTTCGTTTTGAGCTGTAACCTCACTCGGTTTGATTCCAATTGTACGATGCTTGGTGTTGTTGTAAGTTAGCATCAGATCCGGTACAATATCTAGCCACTTGTAATTTCCTCGAGGAGAAAAGCGCTTCCACATGTTACTTTTCAGCGTACGATTGAAACGCTCGCAGATCGAGGCTTTCAGGTTGCTGAAGGTTGAATATAGCGTAATGCCGTGTCGTTGTAGCAGAGCTTTGAACTCGGTGTTGTAAAATTTTTTACCG
This sequence comes from Tenthredo livida, assembly GCA_963992785.1. Lineage (NCBI taxonomy): Eukaryota > Metazoa > Arthropoda > Insecta > Hymenoptera > Tenthredinidae > Tenthredo > Tenthredo livida. The sequence goes on from OZ023064.1 coordinate 29,290,772, forward strand.
CGATCAACGTGCAATTTTTTCGGCACGCGACCCTTCTTGAAAACAGAGTCCATAGCATTTGTCACATCCTTTCCACTCTTGGTCTTGATCGGCACTGCCCAGGCGAATTTCGAAAAAATATCTATGATCGTCAGTAGGTATTTGTAGCCATTGTTGTATTTCGCGTAAGCAATCATATCCACGAGATCAGCCTGCCAGGTCTCGTCTATTCCTCGCATGATAACGCGGCGACGCGGATAATTCCTTCGTGCAGGCTTATGAAGTTCCTCCACCAACGCTTGCTGTCTGTCTTCCATCCTCCCGTCTGGTCAAACGCTCATCCAATTGCACTATTATTCCAGAATTATGAACTGCCAAGTCTTGTCCGTTTTTGTTTTCTGCTTCGAGACGTTTCAGAGTTGCGTTCACGCTAGATTCCAGGCTTCCTATCATAAAATTGGTTTCACTATCGTTGATTTTCTCCGATGTTGTCAGCTTCTCTTCCAGTTGTGTAAATGAGTTGAGAATGGTAAGTGTTAAGGTTTTCGAGAGATTCGATCCTCCTACCGATATTTGCCACGTCGTTTCGCAAAGATGATGTGACTCGCTGTAAGAGTTGAGCTTCTTGCCGTACAGCGCTTTGCACCACTCTCATGGAGGCTGCATCATTTTCTTCCACAGGATCCGCAAGGGTACTCAATCTCTTGTTATCCATATCGTATTGCCCGTCGAGAGTCTTTTTGAAGCCATAACCGGGAGGACCGCGGTTTCCCGACAGCCTACCACCCTTCGCCGTCGTCATTTGCCTACCAAACACGTCCACGCTCATTTTAAAACTGAGCCCTTCCAATTCTTGGAGAAGTCTAATATACAATTCCAGCCTCACGCAACTCCTCAATGATGGTAATAATCTCATTGGAGTGACTCGTGTTACCGGCCGCCTGGGATGCGTAGAGCAATCAAAGTCGTTCGACTAGCTCATTGGGGTCGTCCCAATACACGTAATCCATTCGACTCTACTTACCTCCGACGATTTTGAGACGCGGTAAGGCTTCACCCTTCTTCTTCTTCTTCTTCTGTCCCACAGAGGTGGGAATTTTAGAAATAATTTTTCTGAATTTATTGCTATTCTCAGAACGAATAGCCGTATCACTGCGGTAAAACTTTCGATGCGCATTTGTGTTGACCACGATTTTATTGTAATTCTCCAAATCTGTCTGGCTCACTATAGTGTCACTGGGTGATTTTTTGAACAGTCGTTCGAGTAAGCCTGGTGTTGATTGATAACTCATGCTTCCAATATGAATGATATCCTTGTCAAAAGTCACTTTAGAATCTCCAACCCAGAGAACGTTATTCTTCAATCTACGAACACCGTACGAAGTATCCAAGTCTCTTGCTGCGTTTGTTTCGAATATTTGGAGATACGTTTGAGACAAATCGTTGCCAACGGTAGAAGATTCATGCTTCGAGGGGGTAACAGTTTCATTCTCGTCGGAGGATTCTTCGTCAGCCGTTACAAAAGAGTCCTCCTCCCCCAAACTCCCTCGCAGTCTTTTTTTTTTGCGGGAATTCCAGTTTCGTAGGTGTCTCTTCAATTTCGCTCTTGATGGTCTCCTGTTTCAGCGACTGATTCACCAGCTGCTGAAGAGGTTTTGTTATAGGTTTAAAGACTTCAATCATAGCCTTTTCGTTGGTATCCCGACCCATCTTCAACATTTTATGTCAAAGATAGAAACAGTCGACCGCGTTGTGTCTCCCCATTCGAAAGAAGGCTCTGATGTTATCCTGTTTTTCGCAGGCTACGTCATCGAAAATCATGAGAGAGTTCGGTCGCGCGTCTTTCGGTCTGATCACTTGCTCGTGTTCGCTGAACGGAAAATATCCAACACCCTTGATCGAATCGAGGAGCCTTTTGAGAAACTGGTACTTGGGCTGATTGAGCGATTTTGAATAAGCGTAGATATTCGCAAATTTTAGACCATTCGGATGTGTGATCAGAGATAAGAGGGTATTGGTCTTGCCGCAATTGGATGGTCCGCAAATAACTGCGCGCACGCTATTCGGTAGTAGCGGACCGTGACGTTTCCCCCGTTCCTTCACATTCGTTTGTGTCAGTTTATCGAAATTGATCACCGGTAACTTGGTACTTTGCTCTTTGAACTTCATGATGCTTAACCCAAGACGAGGGTGCAACCAAAGACCGCTTTCCGCTGATGTATCTTGACTGCCTCCAAAAACTATAAATACTCGCTATTTATAGGATTTTGAGTCAGTTGTGCCAGAACCATGATCGTACACAAACGTAACGGAGAACGCAAGCGACCGAGGGGAAAAGGTCTCGTCAACAGAATCATCAACAAGCTTCCCATTGAATTGCATATACCGAGCTACCAGTACTGCGGACCTGGGACCAAATTAGCGAAGAGACTCGCGCGCGGTGATCCGGGCATCGATCCTCTCGACGCTGCGTGCAAGGAACACGACATCGCTTACTCGAAATAACGGGATAATCTTGCTGCTCGACACGAGGCGGACAAAGTACTCGCGGAGAAGGCCTGGCACCGCGTGCTCGTCAAAGACGCGAGCGTTACGGAGAAGGCAGCCGCCTGGGGTGTAACCAACGCAATGAAAGTGAAACGAAAGTTAGGTATGGGGATGCGGGAGAAAAGCTCCACGAGGAAAAAATCTTGCGACAAGAAAAAAATCTCATTGAAACAAATAGTAAAGGCGGCAAGAGCTTCCATGGGATCGAACAGTACCAACCCCGTCAAGTCGGCTCTCAAAGGGGCACGCGAAGCTGTGGAAAATGCGGGTGGTAGGAACAAGGTGCAAACTCCACGCATTCTCCCTGTACCAAGAAAAATTGGAGGTTTCCTACCCTTTCTCATACCTCTATTAGCCGGTTTGAGTGCTACCGGAGCTCTAGCAGGTGGGGCAGCTGGTATCGCAAAAGCTGTGAACGAGGCAAGCGCAGCAAAACGCGAATTACATGAGCGGCAACGTCACAACGAGACAATGGAGGCGATCGCTTTGGGAAAGGGGTTGTACCTGAAACCCTACAAAAAAGGTTGGGGTCTTCAGTTGAATCCGAAAAACACGTTAGGCTACCACACCGAGCACTCACCGATTTCGATCTGCTGAAGTACGCTGAGAGTATGAAAATTCCGGGGTTTCGCGGAGTGTACATGAGAAACGGCATGCCGAAAGGTGGACCTAGAAAGTACGAAGCTGCCATAGTGAATCTTGACAATAAAGAAGGTCCTGGCACACACTGGGTTGCGTACAGAAAGAAGAACAACAAAGTCATTTACTTTGACAGCTTTGGTGATTTACAACCACCCAAAGATCTCATAACATACCTCGGTGGTGGTAGCATTGTAATGTATAGTCATAAAAAATATCAAGACTATGATACGGTGGTGTGCGGGCATCTGTGCCTCAAATTCCTCAGCGGACTGCTATAAAACGCTTTCCTCGGTCACGCAAAACATCAGTTGAGCGCGGATCATCATGGGTGATTCTTTTACGTTAACACTATCGGGCACGTCATCCGTACTAGAAGCCTACTATTTCCCACCCATCGAGCTATCACCGTTCAAAAATTACACGTTAGGACTCGTCGAGTTGCTCACCTTCAACTCGATTCCCAACATCGATGAGGGTAACAACAAGCTTCACATCGATGGGATTGAAGTTATAACCATACCCACCGGAAGCTACGAAATTGAGGACATAAAGAGTTATGTGCAAAAAGTATTAGTCGATCGTGACATCTCCATCGACCTACGAGCAAACAACAATACGCTGTGTAGCGAAATCAAGTGCAATCGTAAGATAAATTTTGAACCCTCCGACTCTATCGGCCGACCATTGGGTTTCACTCCACGCACCGTTGAAGCAGATGTCACACATGCATCTGACTTGCCTGTAGCCATTCTTAAGATCAACTCCCTACGAGTCGAGTGCAACGTCACGACAGGTGCGTACCTCAACGGACAACAAGTGCATACCATTCACGAGTTTTTCCCCGTCGTCCCTCCTGTATATAAGATCATCGAAGTACCATCGAACGTTATTCACCTTCCGATCACCGTTCAAGCAATAGATCATCTTCAGCTCAGACTAGTCGATCAAGACGGAAGATTGGTTAATTTCCAAGGTGAAGTGGTAACGATAAGACTGCACGTGAAATCGTAATGGGTATCGTTTTTGAAACTAAAGTCGGTCGGAGTTATAAAATAGAACCGGCATGTCGGGGGACGAGCAGTCGTCGCACACCTTCCGGAGAGCTCAGACGTCAAAACATCAAGTTCCTGAAGAGTCTGGGACTCAGAGTTATTCCAAGAAGATCAACCGGAAAGTAAGAGTACAATTATGCTGTCTTACAATCGTCTGCTTTGCACCATGGAGGAGATCCTAACGATACAAAAACCAATTGTGTTTGACGAGTCCATCGCACACTACGAGACTCATGCGCATCAACCCTTCGCATCAACGAGCTTCGAAAACAACGATGAAATTCGGATCGCCGTTCAACATCAAGATTCATGTCTGTTATCGAGCAGGACAGGTATCGCTGCACGTATACGGTAGATTGACCAAGGCTGATGGACGAACTCCGGTCACTGCCACAAAGTTAGTCAACAACACCATCTGTCATCTGTTTGAGGATATACGCTACGAGCTGAATGCTGTTGAGATCGACCGAAATAAGAACGTCGGTATCACAACCCTCATGAAGAATTACATATCACAAAGTCCTAGCCAAAGGTCTCTGCTAGAGAATGCCGGTTGGATCGACAACGACAATGAAATAGTTGATGAGAACGGTTATTTCGATATCTCCATACCGCTGAGTTGGTTGCTGGGTTTCGCTGAGGACCATCGCCGAATAATCGTCAATGCCAAGCACGAGTTGATTCTTACAAGGACAAACACCGACACGAATGCAATTATACAGACAACCGCCGATGGTACTGTGGAACAGTTTAAAATTTCACTACTCAAACTCGAGTGGATGATTCCGTACATCAAGGTCTCCGATCAACGAAAAATCCAGTTGCTGAACTATATTGCCAAAGACGAACCCATCCCTATCAGTTACCGCTCGTGGGAGTTATACGAGTATCCACTACTGCCCGCTACCTCGAAGCATGTCTGGGTCGTGAAAACTTCCACTCAGCTGGAAAAACCCCGATACGTTGTGGTAGGCTTTCAGACGGATCGAAAAAATAATGCCGCTAAGAACGCAAGTCATTTCGATCACTGCAGCATCCGAGATGTGAAGCTCTTTCTCAACTCGCAGAGTTATCCCTACGGAAACCTAAATCTCGATGTTGCTCGCAACCAGTACGCTCTGCTCTACGATATGTATGCAAACTTCCAGACATCGTACTACGCCAAGGATCCCGAACCATTATTGAGCAGAAACGAATTTTTAAAATACGCACCGCTCATCGTCATCGATTGTTCGAAGCAAAACGATTCCCTGAAATCCGAACCCGTGGACATTCGCCTCGAATTCGAGTCAACGTATCCCTTTCCGCCGCAAACTTCCGTCTATTGTATGATTTTACACGATCGTATTATTGAGTACAACCCAATCCGTGGTGGTGTAAAGAAATTAACTTGAGGAAAACTATGTCATCCTACGTTTTTATGATTCTATAATCTATAATTTACAAATAACTGTACTTTGCCATATTTTATGAAAACCGTACTCTACTGCGATTAAAAAAAATATTATAAAAAAGATGATTAGTTTATTGCACAATATCATTTTTTCACAGTTTCAGCTTTTTGTGTACGGTAGCCGTTAAGAGGGGATATACGATATAAAAGTAAGGTTGAAAACTTTTCGAAATTAGTTAACGCTCGATTTTTCTGAAATCCACATCGTACCAGTCTAGAGAAAATAAGTTGTTACAATGGAGATGATATTGGATGTACAAGGTTTCCAACATCCTATCAACGAATTCGTACTGAAAGAACTAGCTGCAATCACCATTCAAGCGTATGAGACAGGCGAGCAAGGCCTGACGCGCATCCTTTTCAAACCGCCGTGTGCTTGGAAAATCTTATCTACCAAATGTAGAGCTGTCAATGCTTGGTTGACGCGGAATCATCATGGAATACCATGGAGTGCCGGCATTATGTCTTACGACAAGGTGCAGGAAGTTGTACGAAGAGTTGTCGAGCATGTAAGTTATATCTACGTCAAGGGAAAGGAGAAGAAAGAGTGGATTAAGAAAATCATCAACGACGAGTCCAAGCCTGTCATCAATTTAGAAGAATTGGACTGTCCAAGTTTTTGATGGATGAGAGACTACGAGATGCTTCATTGGCACGAGGACTGGCACGGAAACCTTCCCAAATATCATTGCGCCTTCGAAAACGTACAGCGATTGAAAACTTGGTATTTGAAGGAGTGCAAACCCTCACTTTATAAATCATTGATCATGTCCATTGAAGTAGGTGGTTTGAAACGAATGAAGGCTGAAGACATTGCGTATTTGACCAAAGATTTCATTCTTATTTACGGCTCGAGTATCATCGATGAGGTGTGGGACAAACTATCGGAGGCTATGAAGAAGGATGTAGATATCGCAAACTGTCGGAGATGTCAAATACATCACGGATCGCAGAGCGGAGAATTCGATGAACCTCCTTCCATGATCGGAGACTGCTCACAATGTCAAATGATGCAATAAATTCATGCTTTCTATGATTTGTGTGTTATCTGATTTGAAGAATAAAAGAATTCACCGTAAAATTACAGTCTTCGTACATATGCATTTGTACACACATAAATTATTTCTTAATTCCTTACGTAGCTTATTCGACTCCTTAGCCGTTGTGTTGCGCTAGCTTAGTTGGACGCAAGTTTTTGATATTCAATATGTTTACAAAAAACACTGAGGTTTAGATAACAATTTCGTTTCAGCATCAGAGAACAAGCTGATGATTACTTCGAGGTATTGAATTTTATCGCTGTACGTTAGTTAATTTCTTCCGTAGCTTATTTGACTCCTTAGCCGTTATGTTGCGCTAGCTTAATTGGACGCTAGTTTTTGATATTCAATATGTTTATAAAACACTGAGGTTTACATAACAATTTCGTTTCGGCATCAGAGACTAAGCTGATGATTACTTCTAGGTATTGAATTTTATCGCTGTACGTTAGTTTTAGGAAGTCGCATACTCATGAAAGGTTACGTACCGAGTTCATTTGCGTCTTAGAGTTTGCGAGTGCAGGATCGCTGCAATTCGTTCATCAATACACTCATTCGTTGAAGTTTTTTTTTTTTTTTTTTGAAAAAATCTTGCAAATAATCGCGGAGAGAAAATGTGTACGTATCGTTGTGAATTTTGTGATTTAGTGAAAAATAGTTCTTTGGCGTTATTCAGGTCTTTGATTTTCTGGTTTATTACAGCACTTCCGAATATTTTTCTAACACCGTACACCAAGCAGGTGTTGGCGCTGATAGAGAGGTGGGCGATACCTCTCGAAAAAACGTGGGCCCTGCGAGAGGCAGCGTTGCGCGCGGTCTTCAGCACCCATGCGAGGTGCTACACAACCCTCAAGTTTAAGGCTAACACCTCGAATTCGGGGCTCTACTGTGAGGGTTGTGTGGTAAGGCTGCCTGGACCGTGGACGGTTGACAGGGAGCACATTATTCTACCAATTAATCAGACACCATCGCTATATTTCTGCGAACAATGCGGTATAGCATTGATAAGGATTAATTGGGAGAAATGTGCTTGCTGTCATCCAGCGTTCCAAGCATTCCAGACAGCTGAGCAGAGTCACCATTACGATGGAGAGGGGCAATGGAAGCTCCGAGTTCCGGTTGCTGAGACGATTCTGCAAAACCCTCTCGATTTGGCGGGAGTTATTGCCATGGTTCTCGATGACCAAGGTGAGGGCTCTCAACTAATTAGCATACACTAAACATTTACCTACTCCGTGTGATTTAAAAAGTATTTTTTTGTTCATTCTATCAATTAAATATCATTGATTCATGTTTCTAGAAGAAAGAACTGACGAACTCTCGGCCGGGCTAGCTGGGGTCATCGAGACGGTGTTGAACGACGATCAAGGTAAGAGCTCTCAACTAATTAGCAATCACTAAATTTTATACACTAAATTTTCCCACTCCGTGCAATTTTAAAAGTATTTTTTTGTTCATTCTATCAATTAAAAATATCATTAATCTATTTTTCTAGAAGCTACTGCCACTGCCGCTGAGAATCTGTCAACCTACGTGACAGAAGCTGCTGCTGCTGCTGCCACAACTGCGTTGAGAGAAAAAAAGACCTCACCAAAGAAGAGGAAGCGGCAAGCTCCTAAATAATCACAAAACCAATCGGTCCTTTTCAGGACCATCAAATCGGCCCTTTTCAGGGCCACCAATACATAGCAAACAGAACGTTCGAAACTATAACGAAAAAGATCGTCGGTATCGTTTTTTTTTTCAGAGAGGTTGTGTTCTCACTCGACGGTCGGTAAGAGCGCTCGCGCTTACGGGTAAAGTAGGTCTTGACGACGATTCAGACAACATGAAGCCAGCATCGATAGAGCTCGCATCGATCGGGGGGGCTTGCGGTGTTTCAGATATCAGATCGCATCATTTCAGAAATCAGAAATTCAGAAATTCAGAAATTCAGTAATTCAGAAATCAGGTCGCATAAATTCTTGCGAAATCACCGTTACTATAGGGGCGGTACTTGCGTTAAAAATTGACAAATACGTACAGGAGGCGGTCCTTATGTCGATAGATCCGATTAAAATTTCGAAAGATCCCGTTATAATTGCGAAATCATCGATTACCGTTAGGGGGACGTCCTTAAAATTGTGAAATTATCGATCACCGTTAGGGGGACGTCCTCGCAGCGAGTGGGAGGGAGCTTCGACCAATCAGAACACAGGGGGGTTCTAGAACAAAATATTTGACCTAGATTGTCCCAGAACCCCCCTTGCCTATCTACTTACATGCTTCCTCAAATATATTAAAAATTTGTGTATCACATTTTTCTAGTCCCATAGCAATCGCCGTTTCCCTGAATGTCTTATAACTTTTGTTTTCAAATATTTTTAAATCATCAAAACATCCCGGGTAACAATTTTAAGTGGTAGCCATACAGCCGCTTTATAGCCAACTGACCTGCCAATGAGGCCGCCATGTGGGCGTTATCATGGCAAGTACCTGGCTAGTACCTGGCAACGACGACCAAACTATGTCGCTCCTACATGGCAGCTAGCTGGTTAGACAGCATAGCTCACTTATGGTTACGACCTAGCAGCGACATGGCGGGACTTCCTTGCTGCCATGTGGATGCCAACTAGTTGCCAGGTAACAATCCGATATGGCAACCATATGGCCGCTATGTGGCCAGCCTACCTAACCATTGATAAATGTGGCGGCTTATGTGGGCCGTAGTCGGTTTTATATTGGCTTGTACCTGGCAACGACAACCAAACTATGTCGCTCCTTCATTGCAGCTAGCTGGTTAGACAGCATAGCTTACTTGTGGTTTCGACCTGGCAGCGACATGGCGGAGATCACTTGCTGCTATATAGATGCGATGAAGAAACCATCAAGAAACCATGAAGTTGCACTAGCTTACCTGATTTGTGAATGATTGCGATATGAAAAAAAAGTATGCATCGAAAAAAAAAAAGAAAAAAGTAGTAATAAAAAGTATTTGAATTTATACCACACAGCCTTAATGACAAAAGACTCTTGCGATACATACTGCCGGGTAGGCGGTATGAGTCGCTTGACTCGCAAGTTAGTTATAATTACCACTAGCCAGCAACGGGTAGGTGTAGCGAACCCAGTGTTACTTTGTTTGCGAGTGTGGCCGCTCATCTACCGGCATGGTGAGGTACTAAATAGGTGGCAACACAATGTACGGACCAGGTGGATGTCAGGCTACTTTAGGACATGGCAGTGCCAGGTTGGCCCACATAAAAGCCATATGGCATCCCGAGGTGGTGGCCAGGTAGTCGCCAGTTAACGTTAAGACCCGGCAGTGCCAGGTCGGCCCGCATGAAAGCTATATGGCATTGCGAGGTTACGGCCAGGTCAACGCTAGGTAGCCAGTGTACATTGGATAGATAGTCGAAAGCTACATGAACTAGCCTTGTGCATAAAAGCCATGTGTCATCGCGAGGTGGCGGCTAGGTAGTGGCCAGTTAATGTTAAGACAAGACAGCGCCAGTTCGGCCTACATATAAGCCATATGGCATCGCGAGGTGGCGGCCAGGTAGTCGCCAGGTAATGTTAAGACATGACAGTCCCAGGTTGGCCCACATGAAAGTCATATGGCATCGCGAGGTGGCGGCCAGGTAGTCGCCAGGTAATGTTAAGACATGACAGTCCCAGGTTGGCCCACATGAAAGTCATATGGCATCGCGAGGTGGCGGCCAGGTAGTCGCCAGGTAACGTTAAGACATGACAGTCCCATGTTGGCCCACATGAAACTCATATGGCATCGCGAGGTGGCGGCTAGGTAGTTGCCAGTTAACGTTAAGACACGGCAGTGCCAGTTCAGCCCACATAAAAGCCATATGGCATCGCGAGGTGGCGGCCAGGTAGTCGCCAGGTAACGTTAAGACATGACAGTCCCATGTTGGCCCACATGAAACTCATATGGCATCGCGAGGTGGCGGCTAGGTAGTTGCTAGTTAACGTTAAGACACGGCAGTGCCAGTTCGGCCCACATAAAACCCATATGGCATCGCGAGGTGGCGGCCAGGTAGTCGCCAGTTAACTTCAGGACATGGCAGTGCCAGCTCAGCCCGCATGAAAGCCATATGGCATTGCGAGGTGGCGGCCAGGTCAATGCTAGGTAACCAGTGTACATTGGATGGATAGTCAAAAGCTACATGAACTAGCCGTGTAGCTGCCAGGATGGCGCAACATTGGTAGCCCAGCTGAATTAGCCATACTATCGCCATATGAAAAGGCCATGTTGAAACCATAAAGCCGCCGCATGGTTATCGAACATCGACCCGCTATGTGGCCGGCTGACGGCATTGCCGTGCTAATGCCACATGGCATTAATGTGGCTGGTGGGCTGGCCATGTAAATTGTTACCCGGGATGTTGCCCCTTTCATACGATTGAGTAACAATTTCAAATGAAAACGTTCAATATCTTTTGGACTTACATTGACAACGCGACCAATTGCTTTCGAAAAAGTTCGACGTATAACCCAAATCCTTTTCGAAGAATCAAATAAATAATGTCGTGGTATATTACAATAAATAAAATTCCGAGCATTTTCATCTTGTTTATTCAATTTAAACCATGCTGTTAGGCTAGAAGACTTAAAATTTTTTGACGAGAAAAATTTATCCGGCGTCACGGGAATCGAACCCGCGGCTACTGGCTGCCAATCCGGGGGCTCACACCCACTAGACCACCTGGCCGCCTTCAAATTCAACTCGTCATTTTTCAAGTCTAGTTCGTGTGCACGATTTGTACGTTATGTATTTCGTCGCTTAAGCACATGTATTGACTTTGAGTTAGTGAGTGAGCACACGGGCTCACTAACACTTGTAAGGTAAGACTTTACGTCTTTTTATACCTTAATTTTATTGGTTACTAGGGGCTCCGCCCCTGCGCGCTTCGCGCGCCAACCCCGCCTCGTCGCTCGCTTCGCTCGCTTCCGAGGCCTCGGCGCTACGCGCCTCGGGCACTCGGCGCTGCGCGCCTCGCTGTTCGGCGCTTCGCGCCTCACTTTGTCACATAAAGGGAGAATTCCCAGACTTTCGTACCCGTTAAATTTTTAAATTCCGACGTGATGAAATCCACAGTTCACAGAGAGTAAGACCCTCGTCCTCTCTCTCACTCCGCCTCGATCGCATTGGAAATGGATTTGCTACGTTCGTTTTTTATTGAGTTTATTCTAATTGCTTTTTCAAAAGATTTATTCATTTATTTGTTGTTATAGCGATAAATAAAAACCAGTGATATCAATTACACATTCGCCGGCGTTGACTTCGTCAATATATAGTATAAAAAAATATACGTTTAAATAACTGTAAGTATTCATTTATAGTACTCGAGCTCATATAATATGATAGATCATATTCGTTAAATTCGTTTTATATTATGTATAAATTCAAATCAATGATTCGTTATTACGACTTCATCGACCGCCTTTTTTTACAGATGTCTGAATCAAACAGGACAAACCAACCAACAGGCAGTAAAGACGCAAAACAGGGCGGAGAAGAGCAGCAAGCGAAAGGTATTTTTATTTCTTCTAATTTTATTTTATTTTATGTTTCGTCTCGTAGTCAGTATCAATTATTTAATACTCATCAATTTATTTTCTAGCAGACAAGCCCAGAGAAAAGGATGAGAAGAAGGTGCCAGAAGAGAAGAAAACTAATGGTATTTCTATTTCTTTAAGTTTTATTATTTAATTATATCGTTTCTGTTGCCAGTATTAATTATTTAACACACATCATTTCTTTATTCTCCAGCATTCAGGCCCCGAGGCGTCCGAGCTGGACGGTGGGTCCAGGAGCAGCGAGCCAAGCAGCAGCGGCGCCAAGCTTGGATGGAGCGACAGGCGCGCGCTGCTGCAGATTGTCGAAATCTGGTCAAATTATTGTGGGAAATGTCCCACCCTAAATAATTTTTTTTTTTAGTTTTAAATAATTCTTTTTCAATCCTAATTTCTTTTTGTTATATTTTGTTTATTATATTTGTTATTAGTTAAAAAAAAAAAATATATATATTTAAAATGATTTTCTTGCATTATTTCTCGTATAAAAATAATAACCCATATTATTTTATGAAGTTAGCCTCACATTCGTGTACTTCTTTCCTTCATGGTTACACGGAAAGGTTATGATAAAAATGGCGCAGCCGAAATAATTTTATTCGTGTTATTATTCATTTTATTTTGTTTGGTAAAATGAATAAACAAAAATCGTTTAGTGCGTTCCGAAGTATACTGAAAGTACACACGCACGCATCAGTCTACTCATGCAATGACGTCATTGAATTCGGAAGGTAGCATACTGCGACTACTTAGAGCATATACATAGATTACTGCGGTTTGTGAGGTGACGAATTGCAGTGAAGTCAAAATAGCGGCGCCAACTCAAAGTAGAAAGGAAGCACCATGAACAGAACGCAGCAGTTGACCGTGTGACGTCACACTCAGCACCAATGGTAATCTACTTCTGAACGCACCCACAGGATACGCAATCGCTAATTTGTCCACCAGCCGGGTTTGATTCTGACCGGCATGAATTGGCTGATGAGTCTTCTGACTATTTCTTTATATATATGTAACCATGAATCGAACAGATGAACTTTACATCTATAGCTGCGTTCGGTATATACATCTCTCAGAAAATCTCCGAATCCTCGGAGATGTATGTACAGAACGCAGCTTATAGGTATTGACTACACTGACATTTCACAATTTTTTTATTTTTTTATTTTATTACATAAAACATAATAATACATGTAATTTTCCATTTGCCATTGGTCGACGAAATAAACATAATAATACATGTAATTTTCCATTTTTGCCATTGGTCGACGAAATATTCATAACTGTGTAGCCCGGGCACTGGAAAATAGAATTGATTTAATTTGATTGCTGTATACTATGAATTTGAGATAATGATTCGACTATCCCTAATAAAAACTGCAGACAGTTTCTCGTCTCATGGTGTATTTACATTTCAAATTGGACCCTATAATTTGATTCATTCAATTATGCGGTATCAAGCCGGGTAAATTTCATTTTTTTAGCAAATTGGGTCGGTAAACACCTTCAAAAATCTAATTTATAAATTATTTTTCATAGAATAGCAGATATATTTATAATTTTACAGACAAATCTAAAATTAACGCATATTTCATTACCAAATTCTTTTTTCCCGGGCTGCTTCTTCGGCCTCTGCCCTCTCCGCCGCTGCCATCAACTCGTCATCCAGCCCATCATCTGTGAAATTAATTTATCATGTTGAATTCAATTTATAAGTTTATCAACTCAACCCATCTAGGCTCAATCCGATGCCAAAAATCGTATGTTATTCAAGTGGTAATATTCGACAGTATTGCAAAGGTACTTATACTTGAGCTACGAGACTGAAACTTCGTGTACTACTTTTTTTTACGCGTTTGGAGACATTTTAGCCCGTAGCTATACAACATAAATTTGACAAAGTTAAGAAATACTATTCACCCTCAATTCGATCACCCGGTTCAGCAACGTCTGCCTCCTTATTTTTATCTACAAATTCTTGCATCTGTGAAAAATTGATATGAATTAAATTCTGCGCAGCCTGTATTTTATTTTATTTTTTATCATTCAGCATGAATACTCACGTCTTTATGTGTTGATGCCATTTCACTCAATAACTGTTTATAGTTGTTTTATCGTAGCTATGACATTGATTCTTTTGTCCTCTGAAAATCGACGTATCGATACATCACGCTATGTTTCATATTTTTATTTTAAATTATACTGTATTCAGTGTCGGCCTCAGTATGAATCGGGCCCGGATATGTTTTCTTATTTATTTTCATTATTTATTAAATTTGAATATTATGGATTTGCACCTACCCGTTCGATCGACGATAGGAATTTTATACGTAAAAATTCGACTACTACTTCACTGCTGTCCACCAGATCCCCTCATCCGTGGCTCATGTTGCTGGTTTTGTTGCCGATTTACCAGCCCCTATCTTCCGTCTCGCCAGTGGATGTTCTAGATGCTGCTAAGTATTTCAACTCGTAGTTTCGGGGTGATGACGACCTTTCGTTGCAAAATGTTCCGGATGCACTGCGTGTGAAAGGTTGAACCGCCCATCTCGTTTCAGCAGCTTCGCACAATTCTTGATCTCTCTATGCAGTCTCAGATCTTTAAAGTAGTTCTTGAGTTTTTAGTCACATCTGAGGATCGCCTGAAATTTTATTATGGTGTAGACACAATAACTTTCATGAACAGATTCCTGAATTTTTAATTTGATTCACTCTTTATTTTTCATAACTACCTTAAGCAGCTGCTTTTGACGCAGATCATGTACTTCCTTGATGATCGTAATGTTCTCGAGAGCTCAGTACGGTACTCTTCGACGGCCAGGATTTGCGTGGTCGGAGTCGGAGTGTGATGTCTCTCTTATTTATCTATTTTTTATCACTTATTTAACTTTCTACTCCTCCTTCTGCTCAGATAAATAATCTAATTCTATTTCATTCTATTCTATTCTATTTTCTACACACTTAGTTAGTTATACAATAATTTTCCTTCCAAAAATTAAAAAAAAAACACGGCTATTTTTTTATCATTGCGCGTCGTGCAGCTATATTATTGTCACGCATGATGCAGCCTCATTTCTTACTGTGGCGCACGATGCAGCCTGTTATTAATGGGTTCGTTTACTGTTGCGCTTATGATGCAGCCTTTTATGATTTTTTATCTTAGGGTAGCGCATGATGCAGCCTAAATATTTTCTGTTACGTATGATGCAGCCTAATATTATATGTCCATATACTGTACATAAGTTTCGATGTAAACTGGATCACACACGCAAAAAAATTGCTGTTGAATTCACTATTCGAGTAGTGAATATATGGACAGCACTTTTTTGAAATAGAAATTATCACAATTGTGGTAACATTCACTCATGTAGACATTGAAGGCTACTTGCTCCAATGTACCCAATACTGCAATTGTGATAATTTTTACTGCAAAAAAGTGCTGTCCATATACTTACTACTTACATAGTAAATTTGACAGCACTTTTTTTTGCGTGCAGGTATTTTTATATATGGATAATAATACATTCTCATTCACGAATTTAGAATTAATATTTGCACCTTTCCGTATTCGTCTTCTGTAGAGTACAAATGGCATGTCCATGTTATTATTTATCAATAATTGAACTTTTAATTTTCACAAATTATCTCAGCTATTTTGAATTTTTGTTAATCTAAAATCTCCTTGTATACGATATTGTTAATATTTTTCCCTCTTTTCTTTAGCTGTATTTTTATTCCCACTTTTGACTTGCACCGTGATAACGCAACATAAAGTTGTCCATGTCCGAATATTGGTCTGTCAATATATAGTCCGACGTGTCCGAAACTTTGTCCTTGCGATTTATTGATAGTCATTGCGAACGCTAATCGTACAGGAAATTGTCGTCTATGTAAGATGAATGGCATATCTGTATCCCCACGTGTGTCTAATTTTATTCGCGGTATTTCCACTATTTGTCCTCTTCTTTCTCCTGTTAAAAGCTCAGCAATCAAAATTCTAGAATGAAGTTCACGAACAATTAACCGTGTTCCATTGCATATGCCATCTGATATTGATAAATTTCGTAACATCATTACTATGGCACCGATTTTCAGTTGTAAATTGTGAGGTGGTAGACCCGTTGGTGTTAATCCATTTAAATACTCGATTGGATATCGCAGTGTAGCTTCTTCGTATGTTGTCGTATCGGCAGCATCAAGTCCTTGGAGGGTTGCATAATCCATGCTTTTTGACTCTTGTAAGTTGCCCTCCATTCTTTGTAAAATTTTTGTGTTCAACTGGTTCACTTCCACATTCAACGGAGCTAATATTGCTCTGTTTATGAGTTCCTCACTTGGTATGTTTATTGGATATAATTCTGTTATCAAATCTGTACTCATTGTTTCTCTGTCAGGTTCTAAAAAGTCGATCTCCCCGTCACCCACGCTCAGTAGCCACTTTGAGAATGAAACGATATCTTCTTTCGCCCTCATATTTGTGGTTAGGCTAAATTTCTTAAATATATTCCAGAGTGATGAATATTTGATCGTTTCTTCCAGAATTTGTCTTTTTCCGCCACGTTTGACTACTGGTAATACTTGCCGGAAGTCCCCACCAAGTAGAACCGTTTTTCCTCCGAACGGTAGTGAATTACTCATGATATCTCTGAGTGTTCTGTCAATCAATTCAAGAGCAGTCTTTGGAATCATCGAACACTCATCCCATATAATGACATCAATTGACATCATTTTCTTCTTCATACTCGGAGTTGTGAAAATTGTTCCTTCGTTGCTCATTGTCAACGGGAGACCGAACATTTTGTGAGCGGTTGTTCCGCGTGGAAGAAGAATCGCTGCTATACCTGTCCAAGCAACACATGCGACAGTTTTCTCTGTTGATCTTAGCATGTAGTATATCGCATTGTACAGAAATGTTTTTCCAGTTCCTCCAGGTCCGTCGATGAAAAAGTATTTATGCATTGTATGATTTTCTATTTCGTTGTTCTGCGTTATTGTTTTCATAACTGCATCGTATATGATCCGCTGCTCGTTATTTAATTGATTCACCAATGCTAATCCTTTTTCTGCAAATGTTTGTATTTTTTCCGCTGTTATTTCGTCTTCATCATTTTCATATATTATTTCTGGTGTCGGTAAGCCAAAATCTTCGCACGATCTACCTTCTGCTTGTAAAAGATGTTGAATGGCACATAGTGCTCGGTTTTCGTTATCATCTGCAAAGTCTTCTGAGAGTGCTGTTTTATATTTATTCCATAAATCAATTACGTCGGATGGCATTTCTCCGATCAAGTACCATACCAAAAAATGTCGTAAACGTTTGGGCATCAGTATTGAAACAGCTTCGTCAAATATCTTGAATGTTTCATCGTTACTTGCCGTTAAGCCCATCTCTACCGCCGCCTCCCTGAATGTATCGTATTGTTTTCCGTCCACGGTACGTAAGTTTTCGAAACAGGTAGCGCCTGTAGCCCGTCCAAGAATTAATTTAAGATGAAATCGTTCCGTATCCCTTGGAGAAACATTTGTCATTCTGCTTACAACTTTACAAGCAATTTTACGCCTGCCCCAAGTTTTCGTGTTTGCTTTGAATGTATAGTAGTCCGGAAGGTTTGCATAGGTGATATTTCGCGCCAGTTCATCCGTCGTATTTAGTTTAAACCATGCAGTTAGTGGAGTTTTCCATTTATTTTCGTTTCCAACAGCCTCCTCTTCTCTACCTTCCACAAATGTTGCATATTGATGACCTGGTAGGTGAACGGGTAATCGTGTCACAGCGTGACTTCGTCCATGCATAGGCAGTTCTAGTATTCTCCATGCTGCTTCCATTGGACTGACATACCGAGTATCTACATGCTCTTTGATTTCGTCGACTACTGGTCCATCATAACCTTGTATATTACAATTATCAATTTGAACCCTTGCGCGATCATGTCCTTTGTTGATATACTTGTAAATATACTTCGCTGCCATTACCGACCCACAATATTCTACGTTTAGATGACAGTCGTATTTTGCAAGTAGAAATGGGTTGTATGGCACAACCATACTGTTGTCTACCGGTATATTTCTTCCGTTTATGCGGTTATGATAGTAGTTTAAACTATTATTTTTTCTACGGCGATACTTCGGAAAACCACTTGCGCTTATATCGGTATCTTTCGCGAAGTCTTTCGGAAACTTTTTTGAACACGATTTAGTTTCTGTGTTCCAACATGGAACTTTTGAAGTATGAGGGCCGTGTAACATGTGTGTTGTCACAGATTGATGTAATCGCGGATATTTTTCTTTGTCGGGTATTTCTGCTGATATGAAATTATCAATCGCCTCTGGAGTCAATAGCTTATCTTCAATATCCATTATGAACAACATGTGTGCATGAGGTAATCCTCTTTTTTGGAACTCTATCGTATATACATATCCATTCATCTTTCCGAATACTGCACCACTTTCTATCTCCTTCAGCATACGTTGTAGACGCAAATTGAATATGCGAGAAACTATGGTTGGTATGTCGTTCGTGGTAGTACCTGGAGGAAAACTTTTCAATACTTCGCGTATTTCTTCCCATTTCGGATTACATGTCATCGTGATGAATAGATCTGGTCTGCCGACTTTCCTGGTTATCGCCATTGCATCTTGATATTGTTGTTGCATATGGCGCATGGAGCCAGAAAATGTTGACGGTAAAATCATCACGTTTCCAAGTCTGGTACGATTGGATGTATTTGCTTCGCTATTAAATACGTGATCAATCATTCCCAAGTAACACTCCACACGCAGCTGCTTCTGATTATTTCGTAAATATAATAATCTCTGCGATTCAATTGTAAGGTATGCGTGAATTACGTAGTGTTGTGTAAGTCGTCCGCTTCGTAGCAATCGATTACGCGCTTCCCCTTCACGCAAAGCCAACCGATAACCATAGTACTGTACTGGGGTTATAGTTCTGTTTGTTTCTATTTGTTTCATATTGTAATTCCATCCTAAATCTCCGCTTGGGAATAGTAACGGGAATGTCATTGGATCAACATGATGCGACGATTTTGGTACATATCCTACTTGTTGTTCATGTTTTGGATGTACTTGTACATCCACTTTGTCCGATATTGTCCCATCCCTCGATACAATCAGAGCTGCTAGTTCTCCGCAGGTTGGTGCGTTGTATCGTCGTCTGTCATCTGTGTTCAACGCAATCAAGTTCAACACAATCTGGCTCTCTCCATCACTATATCGCTCGTACAGTGTTTTGAAATTGGCCGCATAAGGATTAATGTCCAGTATTATTTTTCCAATAGTTTCTAGAATATTTGATCTGCGTACACTATTTTCTCTGAATTGTAGCTGTGTTTGTGGATCGTAGATATAAATTTGTCCGTATCTTGCACAGCTATTGTTGACGGCCTCCAAACTGGTCGAAATCATGTAGCTAACGTCCCCAACGATTTTCATGAGATGCGGCCCACTATTTCCTTGTTCTGCCACTGTACAATTAAATGATGCAAAAGCAAACGCATCATTATAAGATCGTATCATTTGCCTGTAATGTTTTGAACTTTCATCATTTCCTTCTCGCAGTTGTTCCAATACTTCTGGATAATCTGTCAGTGGCGGTAGTTTCACCTTTCCTCCGTGACAACAATTGTTTGCTACTCTTCCTCGTTCATTTTTAAATGACAAAGCATTGCAGTGCTGACATTTATCTATCATTTCACCGATGTCTAGTAGCTCCACATTCTCGAACACCTCTTTGGCAATGCATCCGTTGTACATTTTTTCTGTGGCTTCCCTTACTCTGGATTGCCTCGTTCGATCCAAAATAATAACTGCATTTCTTTCTCCATTAATCGCTGTACTTCCACAGTCATCGATTACATTTTCATCGCTTTCGTTGTTATGTTCTTCTGCCGTTTTTTTTACACCATTTTGTTTTGGTGTATTTCCTCCTTGTATTTGATTCGAGGTTTGTTCGCTACTCCTGTGCTTCCTTTTGATATTCGTCGTTTGATTCTCTTCTTCGCTTGTCTTACGTTTGCGATCCGTGCTTCTTTCAACGTCAATTACTATTTCTTCGCAATTACGTTCTTTAATTGGAACGTTGGTGCTGATCCGTGTGACTGCATCGACGTTACGTTTTTTAACAGCTTCTCTATATTTTCGTTGTTGTTCTCGTCGTAGTATAATTTTTTCTTCGTCATTCATAATGTTTTTCGGTCGTCCTTTTTTCACCTTTTTTGTTTCGTCCGCCAGAGATTTATCTATGACAACAATACTTTCATTTTGCTTTCGCTGCTCGCGATATCTACGCTGCTGTTCCCTCCGCAAAACTTGTCTTTCCTCTGGTGTTACCGAAGATACTGGCCGCCCTTTTTTCTGGTTAACTATTAATATCAATCTTTTTGAATATTTATCCGTACCTTCATTCTCTATATTTATATTATCACCTTTGATTCCATTTTCATGCGATCCCCCGATTAGTACTGTTTCTTCATTTTGGGCCTCTAATACAGGACATCCTTCCTCCCGATCACACCGTTGAACAATTTCTTCCGGCTCACTTAACTTCGATCTCGGTTGTCCACTTTCTTGCTTCATTCCTGAATAATAACTTACCTTTTGCATACTTACCTCTTGCGTTAGAACTATTTCTTCGACGACATCGAAGTGTCCACTGTCTCCATCGCCAGTGAACAGCAGTGAAAATTTTTTCTCACTTCGCACGTCGCCAATGACTCTTGGATTCGGGTCACCGCATCGGTATACCAATACACACAGCTTGTAGATTATCGCAAGAGCGCTGATCTCCACTTCTCCACCGTAGCTTCCCATATGTCCCATGTGAGATTCGTATTCGTTTGGTGACCGTATACGCGTACCGGTAGATTCATCTCCAATGATGAAATTTGCGAATGATGACCAGTTACGCGTAATAAAGTCAACGACATTCAACCGCATCTCCGCATGTCTTTCTTGAGTGTTGTACACACAATACGATATCGCGCGGAAGAGACAATTCCCGTCGGGTTTCATTTTAAAGACTTTATGCTCCATCTTAATGATTTTCCAATCGAATCAATGGTATTGATGTCAAATTAACGCAAATTAGAGTTTTTCTTATTATGCGAAAATAGTTGTCAGATACAGGAATAGCTGTCAACTATCTGTCAAAACTGAAACAATTGACGTGTTGAACATGAACTCGGCTGACGTTCAACCGCAACTTCATGCGTATACTGTTATTATTATAATCTTTTGATCTTCTTTTTTCATTTGTTTTGTGGGAAAGATTTTTTTATTAGATAGGGGGATATTTAATCAAACATAATCAATACCACCGAAGGTGGTGTAATTCGCCGAAGAAGTGATTTCGAGCTAGAAGACTTAAAATTTTTTGACGAGAAAAATTTATCCGACGTCACGGGAATCGAACCCGCGCCTACTGGCTGCCAATCCGGGGGCTTACACCCACTAGACCACCTGGCCGCCTTCAAATTCTAACTCAAAGTCAATACATGTGCTTAAGCGACGAAATACATAACGTACAAATCGTGCACACGAACTAGACTTGAAAAATGACGAGTTGAATTTGAAGGCGGCCAGGTGGTCTAGTGGGTGTAAGCCCCCGGATTGGCAGCCAATAGGCGCGGGTTCGATTCCCGTGACGCCGGATAAATTTTTCTCATCAAAAAATTTTAAGTCTTCTAGCTTGAAATCACTTCTTCGGCGAATTACACCACCTTCGGTGGTATTGGTTATATTTGATTAAATATAACCAATAAAATTAAGGTATGAAAAGACGTAAAGTCTTACCTTACAAGTGTTAGTGAGCCCGTGTGCTCACTCGCTAACTCAAAATCAATACATGTGCTTAAGCGACGACATACATAACATGCTGTTAGGGTTATAATATTATTCCTTAACGCTTCTTTTTCTTTGTTTTCCTCAAAAATTATTTGTTGTTGATTCTCGGTATGAACCGCTAAGCGAACAATAGTGTGCGATCTTCCTGAGATAGGTAATTCTTCGATACGCCAAGCTGCTTCCATGGGACTCAAATATCGGCTATCAATGTATTCCGAAATTTCATCGTAATTTTCTACTTTTTTTTTTTTCAATCCGATTAATGCTCGATCATGACCTTTGTGTAAATATTTATATATGGGGCATTCCAGCTCAATTCAACCGGCCAACGGAAGTGACCTCTTTGATTTTGTTCTCGAAATAATATATGGTAGTTCTATATTAAACATAACATGTCTGTGAAGATCAAGCCTTAAATCAAAATTCTACCCACGTTATGATTTTATGAAGATTTGAGTCGTCTTACATTCAAATATTCGGTGCCACTAAACGATGAGTCAACTCAAAAAGGTATCCAATGGATTTTGTCCGGTACAAAGTGTAGTTTGGATGGAAATTCAATGAACAATTTCAAGCACTCTTTTTCTCTAAAATTTCCCGAAAATCTCAATTTTCTCGGGAGTGCCCTAATCGATTGGGATGAATTTTGCACACAAAATTTTCAGTGAAAAACTACAAATTTTGGTACCCGAAACAATATGCCCGGACGTCAACTTCCGGAGTTGTGCGGTTTTTAAATAATTATATAATTACCATTTCCGAGGAAATTTTGGTTCGCACGAATAAATAACATTGGGTATGATGCAAAGCATAAACAGCTTGGATACAAATATTGAGGAAGTTGCTATTAGACATCAATGAATCAATTTAGTGATTGATAATCTTTTTAGTTATTACAAACATAATTTATCCGTCAATCGTGTCCAATAGCCTTTTCTGTTTTTATGAATCACTGATTATATTTCACTGGATACGAGTTCACATGGGAGGCAGGGGCCAATTCTTGCACCTGAGTGTACAGTAATGTTCATGAATGGGTTTGCGGTGGCTAACTATTTTTTTCACACTTTTTCGGATACCATCAATGAAATAATATGATATTATTTTTACAAGGGGTTACAATTATTATTATTACAATTTCGGCTATCAGCACATCAAATACGACTAGGATGGAGTCTTGTTTCCGAAAAAGTTCGAAAAAAACAGTTAGCCACCACCAACCCATGAACGAACATTACTGTACATTAGGGTGCTAGCATTGGCCCCTGCCTGTCATGTGAACTCGTATCAAGTTAAATATAATCAGTGATTCATAAAAACAGAAAGTGCTATTCGAAACGATTGACGGATAAATGATATTTGTAATAACTAAAAAGATTATCAATCACTTAATTGATTTATTGATGTCTAATAGCAACTTCCTAAATATTTGTATCCAAGCTTTCTATGCTTTGCATCATACCCAATGTTATTTATTCGTGCGAACCAAAATTTCCTCGGAAATGGGAATTATATGATTATTCAAAAACTGCACAACTCCGGAAGTTGACGTCCGGGCATATTGTTTCGGGTGTCAAAATTTGTAGTTTTCCACCGAAAATTTTGTGTGCAAAATTCATCCCAATCGATTAGGGCACTCCCGACAAAATTGAGATTCACGAGAAATTTTAGAGAAAAAGAGTGCTTGAAATTTTTCATTGAATTTCCATCCAAACTACACTTTGGACCGATAATAATCCATGAGACACCTTTCTGAGTTGACTCATCCCTTAGTGGCAGTGAATATTTGAATGTGAGGCGACTCGAATTTTCATAAAATCATAACTTGGGCAGATTTTCGATTTAAGGCTTGATCTTCACAGACATGTTATGTTTAATATAAAACTACCATATATTATTTCGAGAACAAAATCGAAGAGGTCACTTCCGTTGGCCGGCTGAGTTGAGCTGGAATGCCCCATATATATTTGGTACTCATAATAGATGCACAATATTCCACGTTGATGTGACACTTGTACTTTTTAAGTAAATCCGGATTATAAGGAACTACCATAGAATTGTCTACTTTTACAAATTTTCCATCAATTTTTCTATTATATACGAGACCTTTGTTTTCATTATTCGTACGTCGATATATCGGGAACCCGTTCTTCTCAAACTGCGTTGATTCGCAAAATGTCTTGGGGAATTTTTTTCAGCAATTATTTGTGTCTTTCTTGAAACAGGGAGAATATTCAGTATGAGGACCGTGTAACATGTGTTCCATAACTAATTCTTGCAGATCGGGATTATTCGAAGGTATTTCCGCACTATAGTACATTATACAACGTGGGGATAAAGTGAGAGATTATTCCCGTGGGCGAGTTTACTGCCCGAACGAAATTCCCGAGGGTGAGTTTACTGCCTGAGCGAAGCGAGGGCAGTAACCACCCATGGGAATTTTCGCAAGGGCAGTAAGCCCGAGGGAATGATGCACTTTATTCCCATGTTGCATACAATGTTTTATTCACTCCTCAACTGTAACCACTTTATCAATCTTTATAAATTTTGCGGGAATAATGTACATTATTCCCGTAAATCTGTATTTGCGGGAATAACGTAACATTATTTCCCGCAAAAGTATAAGAGGGAATAATATGCTACTTTATGCCCGATTTTCAGGTCAATAAAGTGGCGATTACAGTTGAGAGGTGAATAATAGTACATTATACAACGTGGGAATAAAGTGATAGATTATTCCCGAGGGCGAGTTTACTGCCCGAACGAAATTCCCGAGGGTGAGTTTACTGCCTGAGCGAAGCGAGCCCGAATTTCGTTCGGGCAGTAAACTCGCCCTCGGGAATAATCTTTCACTTTATTCCCACGTTGTATAATGTACTATTTTATTCACTCCTCAACTGTAATCGCCACTTTATTGACCTGAAAAGCGGGCGTGATGTAGCATATTATTCCCTCTCATACTTTTTTTTCCCGCAAATTAATTTTTTTCCCATTTGCGGGAAATAATGTAGATTATTTCCCGCAAATTCAGATTTGCGGGAAATAATCTACATTATTCCCGCAAATCTGGATTTTGCCGTAAATCAGATCTGAATTATTCTCGAAATAATGTACATTATTCCCGCAGATTTGCGGACATAATGTACATTATTCCCGCAAAATTTATGAAGATTAATAAAGTGGTTACAGTTGATGAGTGAATAAAACATTGTATGCAACATGGGAATAAAGTGCATCATTCCCTCGGGCTTACTGCCCTTGCGAAAATTCCCTTGGGTGATGACTGCCCTCGCTTCGCTCAGGCAGTAAACTCACCCTCGGGAATTTCGTTCGGGCAGTAAACTCGCCCTCGGGAATAATCTTTTACTCTATTCCCACGTTGTATAATGTACTATTGTAACACATGCACGATTTCTGCGTTTTTCCGACCTAAAAATAGGGCCTGAGGTAGCCGTTTATTGACCATTTGAGAAGAGCGGTACAAAAAGGATTCTTTTTGTACCGCTTAATATATATACAGTACTCGTCAATTGAAGTGGGACAAGGTATTTTTTTCGGATTTTTGCAAAAATTAAACCGATTTCGGAAAATCAAAGAATCACATTCCATGAAATTTCATAATCTTTCGAATGAGACTAGTTTTATCCCGATCGGTTGAGAATTGGCCGATTGCCAGGGGACTTCGTAAATTGGTGATAATCGGGGTTTCACGAACCCCTCGTAAAATAATAGTAAATGTTATCGTACCCTTTGGTACCTCATACGAATTGAAAGGGCAGCTCTTGACGTGCAAAAGACACCCCCACATGTCGCAATCGGATAACTCGTGGAGAAGTTATACGTCCAGGAAGTGAGAATCGGTCGTCGGTGATAACTCCGGAACGCTTCGCTCGATTCCACTGAAATTTGTTGTGGAGTCGTTTTTTATTACGCCCTCAAATCTCACTTTAGTGTTATTGCGCTAATTGTCCTCGCAGAGGAGACCCAGGTACTTCCTGAGCGCGAGGTTTCGTTTATCGACATTTTTCGCATTGAAAGACTTTGAATTCAGGGCTAGGAGTTAGTGATTGTTGAAGGGGAAGTTTCAACGATCAAAATGCGTGGTCATTCAATATCGCGAATGACCCCCATAAGAAGCGGGAAGTTGATGAAAAACGAGAACGAAATCGTGTACCCGCGAGATTTCGATGCAGAGTTGCACGCCGATGTTCACTTGTCTAAAGGGGCGCACACAACCATCCCTACTAATCTCTCTGATGATTGCGTAGACTTCAGTGAAGCTTTTGTGAGAGTTTTCAATGATAAATAATAATTAATTCATAATCAGATGGACGAATATCATACGGGCGTAAGAGCAAAAAAAAATCGTTTCTTTAAATATTCAAGGGACAAAGAAAAAAAATTCTTCTTTCACTTACTTTATTTCCTTTTCTACTTATTTTATTTTATTGTTCGATATTAAAAAATTGAAAAATTGAAAAACATAGAAAACAACGGTGAGTTCTTCTGTCTGGAAAGATAGAACTCACCGGCTAAGAGATGAAAGGCTTTCTTGGGCCATTGCTTTAATTTTTATTTCGAGCGCACCCACAGTATTTTCCAACAGACCAAGCGATTGTCTGCATGCGTGATCAAAACACCTTGCCCAGTACAAGAAAAAATCATTTTTCCGTTGGTCAATGAACCTCGCTAAACTGACTGGGCGATCGATTTATCATACTCGTGATTTTTAACATCTGCACGTAAGCGGAGGAATGAATAATTTTTACCAATGGCGGTTCTGGTTAAATTAACTGAATAATTCTCAACTATGAATGGAATATGAATTGTGATTAATTATTTACAAATGAGCGATCTTTTTTCTATATTTTTAAATTTTTTGATATCAAAAAATAAAAAAAAATGAGTAGAAAAGCAAATGAAGTAAGTGAAAGAAGAATTTTTTTTTCGCTGTCCCTTTAATATTAAAAAAAAACGATTTTTTTTTTTGCTCTTACGCCCGTATGATATTCGTCCATATAATTATGAATTAATAATTATTTATCATTGAAAACTCTCACAAAAGCGTCAATGAAGCCTACGCATTCATCAGAGAGATTACCAGGGATGGTCGCGTGCGCCCCTTTAGCGAGACAAGTGAACATTGGCGTGCAACTCTGCATCGAAATTTCGCGGGTAGACGATTTCGTTCTCGTTTTTCATCAACTTCCCGCTTCTTATGGGGGTCATTCGCGATATTGAATGACCACGCATTTTAATCGTTGAAACTTCCCCTTCAACAATCACTAACTCCTAGCCCTGAATTCAAAGTCTTTCAATGCAAAAAATGTCGATCAACGAAACCTCGCGCTTAGGAAGTACCTGGGTCTCCTCTGCGAGGACAATTAGCGTAATAACACTAAAGTGAGATTTGAGGGCGTAATAAAAAACGATTCCACAACAAATTTCAGTGAAATCGAGCGAAGCGTTCCGGAGTTATCACCGATGACTGATTCTGACTTCCTGGACGTATAATTTCTCCACGAGTTATCCGATTGCGACATGTGGGGGTGTCTTTTGCACGTCAAGAGCTGCCCTTTCAATTGGTATGAGGTACCAAAGGGTACGATAACATCCACTATTATTTTACGGGGGGTTCGCGAAACCCCAATTATCACCAATTTACGAAGTCCCCTGGCGATCGGCCAATTCTCAATCGATCGGGATAAAACTAGTCTCATTCAAAAGATTATGAAATTTCATGGAATGTGATTTTTTGTTTTTCCGAAATCGGTTCAATTTTTGCAAAAATCAGAAAAAAATACCTTGTCCCACTTCAATTGACCAGTACTGTATATATATATATATATATTGTAACGTTGCGGATTGTCTGAATCGCTAGATTTTTTAAGACAAGCCGTCCGTCGGGTTCGAAAAAGATAAAGTTTTTTATTTTTAGTTAATTAATGAATGATTTTGGACTCCTCGGTACTGTGGGTGAGGAAAAGATAGGTAATGCCACACGAAAAGCCACCTAACACAGATTTTTTTATTTGTTATTACAATGCCTACGCTAAACAATGCTAATCAGGTCTTTCAACCGCCAAAGCTTTCTATATCACAAAACCTAAGGTTTTGCCGACCTCCACTGAACCAGGTGGTATTCCAAACCAGTGGTCCCTGCTATTGCGAATTTAACTCTATCTTGCAGAACCAGGATCCTAGATCCGAGCCTGCGTGTCAGATTCAGAATCACAACAACTGGCCCTCGGATACAGGTCGCTTAGACCGCAGCCGTACGCATCTGTTGATGTTTTTCCAATCTCTAATTTGGCCTTCGTGTGGTAGCAATTCTACAGGATGGAGATACAGAAATGTCAGGCAATACTCAATAAGCTTTGTGAGAAAATTATATTTAAATGCCTAACAGAGTATAAATACTAATACAATGAATCTTATCTTTCTAATTCCCTATTTATGAGGTATCTGAATATTCGTTGGTTTAGATAGCAGTACTGCTTTAGCCAATGCTTCTAATGTGTTTTAAAGTGTGTTCTATCCGCGATCTTAGCTGGTATAGGTTTTAAATTTCAATGCAACAAAGTTATGATATCATACTATCCGTTATTTTAACAGAGATAGATTTCTATGTGAGATAAGGTATATTACCTTATTCTAAGTTTTCAAATGATTCTACTTTATTATTCTGACAAGACGTCAGATATAATAGCAAATGAGTCGTTTGGGTGCTCTACCACAAATCGCTGCTGAGCTAGCTCCGCAGCCGTTTATATACTCTACAATCGCCGCTTATGACGTCATAAGCGACGCTGCTGGACAGACCGAATTTGTCCAGTTCTCGTGTTTTCGAACTACCAATCACAGCAGGCCTAGGGTCGGCCGGCTGGATACGTTACATTGCCCCCTTCCATTAATTGGATTTTCCGATATAAATACCCTTGTCTTTACGGAAAACTCCACATTAATGGACCAGCCCTTCATCTATCGTCTGGATTTCCGTTCCTGGTCTTCACAGCCTCTTCAGCCCAAGCGGATCCGTGACGTCGAAGTTTATTATGTACTCGGGTACCTCAGGTGCAACGAACGGTGTCAACTGTGGCCTTGTCTCTCTCTCTGGTGTTGTGCAACGGGATTTCAGTGCATCTGGTCTACGTGGTGGTGCACTGTGATCCGGTTCTCCGATAGGAATCCCACCCTTGGTCGACGGTATCCGCCTACGTTTGCTCGGTATATGCGGCCTGTGTTGATTCATCCAAGCCCATACCTTTTGTTTATATTCGGCCTTCTCTGTTGGTGTTCGCTCAGATACATCATGAGAACGGAGTTCCCACGGTAAGTCATCCCCAGTTGCTTGGATTTCCTCATCTTCCAACTTCCTTTTAATGAGTGTAATCTTCTCATTTTCTTTCAGGAGATGATCGTCAATTATCCTGACATTCTTCGTTGGTGCAGCTGTCGATGCACTCAGTTCCGCATAGATAATCTCCTTGATGTCTTCGAGGTCGTCTTCAGTGAGGTAAGTGTTTATGGTTTCATTGCACTCAGGCAATGGAATGATATTCAGATTTTCATCGCGTCTTTCTTTTTCAGGCTTTGGTGTCGACTTTTTCTCCCAGTTTTTTGCGTTCGGCGTCATGGTATCACGGCCCCGTGCATACCTTCCTCTTCCGCTGCGAAATGGACCAGAGGCATACTTAATCTTCAACCTTGGATCCCTTCCTTCCAGTTCCCAGGCAGTCAAATCGGCTGTCTGCACTCCTTTGTCCTGAACACTGATGTAGCCGTACATTTCGATATTCAAATGCCAACTGATTTACGGCTTAGCGATGCTCACTTATATAACATCGCTGTGGCCGGCACGCGCACGGATTATCCTCTTCATCCTATTTTCATAATACCACTTTGTCTAATTTTGTACACGTTTCTTATGACAATAAATCTCAGCTAAACCTAATTGCTTCTATATTAAGTAGTGTTTAAACATATTTACATGAAATCTCCCACGTAACTTATTTGTTGTCGGATGCACTAATTCATACGTTGCATCTCCAACCTTTCTTTCTAGCTTATATGGCCCTTCATACAACGTGAAGAATTTTGCCATTTTCTTCTTTTGTGTGTCTGAGACATTTAAAGCCCTCAACAGTACTAAGTCACCTTCATTAAACCT
Organism: Tenthredo livida; assembly: GCA_963992785.1. Lineage (NCBI taxonomy): Eukaryota > Metazoa > Arthropoda > Insecta > Hymenoptera > Tenthredinidae > Tenthredo > Tenthredo livida. The sequence continues at coordinate 29,321,084 of OZ023064.1, forward strand.
TGTCATTATATGTGTCGCGTTGTATCTAGCGGCTCGATTCTTTCCTTTCCTAATCATGTTTTGTCTAGCTAATTTTAGTTTGTATTCGTGTGCTAAATGAAATTGATCATGCATTATCCAAGGCCCCCAAAATCTTTTCGGTTTTTGATTCAATTGCAATTCACACGGGGTGAACTCAGTCGTGTCATGATAAACTTCGTTTATGCACGATTCGATTATGCTAATCCATTTGATCCAGGCTGCATGATTACTAGTAATGAATGTCCTGAAAAATCTACCAAGCTCGCGGTTCACTCTTTCTACTAAATTTCCTTGAGGGTGTCGAATCGACGAGAAAATTGGGATTACATTTTCCTCTTGTAACTTGTTTAACCATTTAATCGAAGTAAATTGCGTGCCATGATCAAATTGGATCTTCTTAGGTTTACCATATTCATTTACATATTTACCAAAAATGCATCGGATGGTGGATTGCGCGTCCGCGACCTTCATTGGGTATAACTTTACGTATTTACTGAACGTGTCTATTACTACCAACAACCATCTGTAATTCCCTTGGCTTGCAGGTAACGGCCCAAAAAAATCTATAGAAACTAAATCCCCAACCTTGTCTGGTATAATATTCTGCATTTCCGAGTAGCTGTATCGACTCGGTACTTTGCACCGCTGGCAACGATCGCACCGGGCTATTATTTTCCGTATCGTTTTCGCAAACTTTGGATAGTAAAAGTTCTCTCTTAACATACGATGACATTTTGTCGCTCCGATATGACCGTATATTTCGTGACATTCTGTGATTAGCTCTTTTACAATTGCCTCGGGTAGATACGCTCTGATCCTGCCCCCTGTTTCACGGTGGTAGATAATCTCTTCGTTTATCTGGTATCGCAATTTATTATTCATAAATCCTTTCTCGATCAGATCCCTAATCCGCGGGTCAGCTACTTGCAACCTACTTAGATTTCCAAGATTAGCTTTCGTACTTGCACTCGAGTCGCGAGCCAATTCAAAAACATCAACCTTTTTATTTAACGCTTGGCAACTTGTTTTCTCGTCAGGTGGGTACCGACTTAAGGTATCGGCCACTACGTTATCACTTCCCTTTACATATTCAATATTGAAATCATAATTCTGGAGGTACATCACCCATCTTGCCAACCTTGAACTGGTTAATCGGCAAGAATACATGAACGTCAGAGCCCTATGATCGGTTTGGATGGTTAGTTCCGCGCCCACCACGAACGTTCTGAATTTTTCTAATGAATAAACAATTGCCAATAATTCCTTCTCGGTTGTAAAGTAGTTCAATTCAGCCCCCTTTAACGTTCTGCTTGCGAAACCGACTATTCTATGAACCCCCAAATCATCGATTTGATATAAAACGCTCCCAATAGCATAATCACTTGCGTCACTCTGCAAATAATAAGCACGTTTAGGGTCTGGATGATGAACTATCATTTTCTCGCAAAATAGCGCTTTTAATCTTTCAAAGCTGTTATGAATCTCTTCGCTCCACAACCATTTTTTATCTTTTTTAAGCAATTGTAGCAACGGGTATGTCAAATCCGAATATCGTTCCGAAAATTTACTATAGTAATTCGTCAGTCCTAAAAAACCTTTCAATTGTTTCTGGTTCTTTGGTGTTGGAAAATCTTTTATGGCTTGAATCTTTTCGACTTGTGGCCGGATGCCTTCGGCTGTGACCTTATGTCCCAAAAACTCAACCTCGGTTCTAAAGAAGCTGGACTTTTCAAAATTCAGAGTCATGTTATGACGTCTAAAAACCTCAAACAGTCTTTTCAAATGTTGTATATGCTCATCAATAGAGCTTGAAGTACATAAAATGTCATCTACAAAATTTATCGTGAAGTCATTAACTTCTCGTAATACTAGGTCCAATCCTCTAACGAGGCTGGCTAAACTAGTGTTTAACCCATAAGGGGTTACCTTAAATTGATACGTCTTTCCGTTATGCATAAATGCAGTGTATTTTCTTGATTCTATATGTAATGGTATTTGCCAGAAGCTTGCGGTCAAATCCACGCTAGACATAATTTTTGTGCTTCCACATTTCTGGAACAACACCTCAGTGGATTGGGCACAATCTCGATCCGGAATTATTAATTTGTTAATGAATCGAGCATCGAGTACTAACCGTATATCCCCTGATTTTTTAGCTACCACTACGACTGGATTAATATATTCACTGTTCGATCTTTCTATGATCCCATATTTTAACATTTTGTCAATTTCTTTATCTACTTTATCTCTATGCATTATAGGGATTGGATACGATCTGCGGACGAAAGGACGGTCCTCATAAATTTGGATTTTGTGTTCGTATACTGAAATCTTCCCTGGGAGTTTACTGAAAATATCGCGGTATTCAAATAATAATTTTTCAAACTTTCGTCGATGCTCAATGCTTAACATTTCACAACTCGCGAGTTTGTCCATGACCTCATCATCGGTGATGTCATAGTTCGATTTTTCGTTTAATTGACCTCCGCAGTTTTCTTGTGTACTGATTTCAGCTACTTCTAATATTTGACGTGAAGCGTCCGGACGTTCCGAGTCTCCCAACTCACAAGACTCATCGGACTCTTCTACCTGGATAGTCATTTTATTTGTTTTTAAATCTAAATCAATCTTCCATCGGGACATTGTGTCAATACCTATAATAGCATTATGTCGGAGGTTCGGAACCACCAAAACTGGTATTCTATCTGAAAAGTTTCCGATTTCAACTTTCATAAAAAGTTGAATTTTAACCTTAGACGGTTTTCCCCCAGTCACCCCATGGACATGTAAATTAACTACTGGCAATTTTTCACAATTCCCGAAATCATCAATGTTCTGATTATACCAATATTCAGAAATACACGTAATCTGACTACCCGTGTCTACAAGAGCTTTGACGTCTCTTGATTCAAATTTTATATTCAAAACCGGACAATGAATCGTTTCCTTACTTAATTTATTATCTTCGCTTAACAAATATTCCGCCATATCTTTGAATATTGTTTCAGCTCCCGGGTTTATTTTAGCCGCGCTGATTACTATATTGCGCTGTGCTGTGTGCAAGGTCGGCTCTATTAGCACAGCGCCTTCTCGTTTTCCGAGTTGTCGTCTTCTAATTCAACCCGGTCGGTATTACCGACTTCTCCTTCCAGACCGTTAACATGCCTATTATTTGCATAATTCGTACGCCTAACGGACTCTTGTGTTTCTGCCTTGAACTTGTTTTCAGGTATATGGTTGTTTTCGTCACGTGACGTACTAGGCCTGTTAGTGTTTGTAAGCATCCCGGTGCCATTACGCCATGATTGTGGCTTAGCGCGTTCGTCTGTGAACCGGTTGTTGCCTTGATATCGGCTTGCACTCGATTGCATCACGTGTGATTTAGGTGCATTCGACCGCCCCCCGGATTGTGTCTGATCGAGAAACCCTAGGAATTGGTCTATATCAGTGATGTTACGGCATTTCGCCGCTTCTACAACCGTGTCATTAAAGTGATGGATTAAATTCCCTACTATCTCGGCTTCGGATAACGGAGGATCAAGCCCGCGTGCGATCGCATATTTCCTGCTAGCGTACTCGGACCATGCTAACTTCGAATCCGGTAAGTAATATCCGAACACTAAGTCTCTTTTTATTTCCCTCTGAGTTTCCTCACTCCAATATCTAGCAAGGAATCGGGTTTTAAAATTTTCCCATGAGTGGATCACATCCCGACGCGCAACCCACCAGTCTTTCGCATCATTAGTTAAGCTCTGACCTATAAGTTTTAAGCCCATATTATCTCCCACATCTAGAATTTGCAAATATTCCTCTAACTCCCTGATAAAGTTTACGGGTCTTTCCCAACTTTTTCCGGAATAATTAGGCAATTTCAACTGTTTAGTGATTACATTATTATTGTTTTGAAATGTTTGACCATTTCTACTTTGTCTTAAACGTCTAATGTCCGCTTCAAACCCTATTCTTGTTCTATTATGTTGATGATTCAACTCTTGGATCATGTCTATGTTACTCTTTTGATTCTCATTGATTTGATCTTTTAATACTTCATAAGTCGCAATTTGCTCGTTTCTCAAATGATTTTCACAAGACTCGATTTTACTATCGTATTCGGACATTTCATGCGTCATTTTAGTCGTAAATTCTTTTAATTTACCGTCTATCTGACTTATTTGTTCTTCACTGGTATATTTAAAATCATCAAATTTTTTATCTAATTTTTCCTCCAACTTTACTCTATCAATCTCATTTTCAGCCTTAGTATTAAGCATTGCTTGTTCCATTCTTTCGAATTTTTTATCCATTTTTTGTTCTAGTCTTTCGATGGATTGAATTAACCTCGCTATCGGATCTAACTCTTGTGACTCTGAACTAGAACCTGGATTCATACTTGCTGAAAGTGAGGAACGATCTGGATCGCTTATACCTGAATCACGGCCTTGAGCTCCGCTTTCTTCGACAATTGGACTTAAAACCTTGTTATTTCTATTGGAGTTCTTGCCTGACATTTCTGTATCGCGTCTGTAATGTTGACGTGATTCTGAATCTGACAGCCAGAGCTACTTGGTCTATTTTGTCTACTGAAACTCTAGAACAATGACTCTACTGTATAAACTGACGCTGTAACAATTGAATTTAAATTAAAGTTGAAATGAAATTAATCTTATCAAGTGAATTTATTTTTCCCAAAAGAAAATGAATTTAACAACGAGGAGCCCCACGTTGGGCGCCAAATGTAACGTTGCGGATTGTCTGAATCGCTAGATTTTTTAAGACAAGCCGTCCGTCGGGTTCGAAAAAGATAAAGTTTTTTATTTTTAGTTAATTAATCAATGATTTTGGACTCCTCGGTACTGTGGGTGGGGAAAAGATAGGTAATGCCACACAAAAAGCCACCTAACACAGATTTTTTTATTTGTTATTACAATGCCTACGCTAAACAATGCTAATCAGGTCTTTCAACCGCCAAAGCTTTTTATATCACAAAACCTAAGGTTTTGCCGACCTCCACTGAACCAGGTGGTATTCCGAGCCAGTGGTCCCTGCTATTGCGAATTCAACTCTATCTTGCAGAACCAGGATCCTAGATCCGAGCCTGCGTGTCAGATTCAGAATCACAACAACTGGCCCTCGGATACAGGTCGCTTAGACCGCAGCCGTACGCATCTGTTGATGTTTTTCCAATCTCTAATTTGGCCTTCGTGTGGTAGCAATTCTACAGGATGGAGATACAGAAACGTCAGGCAATACTCAATAAGCTTTGTGAGAAAATTATATTTAAATGCCTAACAGAGTATAAATACTAATACAATGAATCTTATCTTTCTAATTCCCTATTTATGAGGTATCTGAATATTCGTTGGTTTAGATAGCAGTACTGCTTTAGCCAATGCTTCTAATGTGTTTTAAAGTGTGTTCTATCCGCGATCTTAACTGGTATAGGTTTTAAATTTCAATGCAACAAAGTTATGATATCATACTATCCGTTATTTTAACAGAGATAGATTTCTATGTGAGATAAGGTATTGTTACATTGGGTAAAATCACCCATATCCTATTAATTTCATACACACCATCTAGTAGACTATATGATAAATGACATCCTTTAAAATATAAGAAACTCGGTTGCTGCGTCAACAACGATTATTGTAAAACAAGTCAGTCTGTCTTTAGCTTGCCACTGAAGCAGACCTGTATTTTCTGAATACATAATCTCATTGCAAAACATATATAATTCCTCTACGATTCACTTTATTTCTCTTGGAGAACCTACATAATAAATTATTAACTCAACGTTTATCATAAAACGTTACATTGGTGTCAGAATCGGGAATTTCCGAGACCGATAGAGTGAATATTTTGTGGAATCTACTATAAACGAAAAACAAAATGTCTCGTCGACGAGCTACTGCTTCTACTGACGAACCCGCTGGAAACCAGCAAATACCACCTCAAGTCGACATGATGGAGCGACTTTTTCAAGCTTTGGCCGCTCAACAACAAGCAAGCCTTGCGGCTCAAACCGCTCAACAACAAGCAAGCCTTGCTGCACAAGCAGCACAACAAGAAGCAAATTTAGCCGCTCAAAGAGAAAGAGAAGAGCGGGAAGACAGACGCCATCGCGAAGAAAGAGAGGCCGCTTTGGCAGCTAGACGAGAAGAACGAGAAGAAACACGAGCCGAACGTGAGGCAAACTTGGCGGCTCAACGCGAGCGTGAAGAACGGGAGACTATTCGCCTTCGTGAGGAACGCGAGGCAAACCAAGCAGCCCAACAGGCTACCCTTTCCCTTCTCATGAAACGCCTTGAGCCGCAGGAGCAAACGATCTCGCAGACTTCGACTCCCAGACGTTCCCCGATGAGGATCGAGGAAGTCGTTGAGCCTGCAGTCATTCGGTCTGTACATAATTATGGGGAGGAAGAACCCTCCCCTACTATTCGTAGACCACGTACGGGTGGAGCGGCGACTTTCACGCCGCACACTCGTACCATCCCTCAAAGCGACCGAATTGAGCGATCAATTCGGGACGCAAATAATGTACACCATGCTGACCACATGGCTGGCGATAACACTTTTGAAAATAGAATTAATAACACTGTGCCTCTTAATTTGTCTTGCGCCGGGAGTAGTCGCGACAAACAATTAAACAACACGACTGTCATAAATAACGAGACTGTATCCAAATCGTCTAACCTAAAAGTGAACTTCTTTGACGGGACAATACCGTGGGCAGATTACGAAAGACAATTCCAAATAATAGCTAAAGTTAATTCGTGGTCTTCCATTACTAAAGCCGGGCAACTAGCCGGAAGTTTGAGAGGCCCTGCCTTAGCCGTCCTATCGACTCTTGCTGATTCCGATATTGAAAATTACGATAAGCTCAGCGGAGCCTTACGTCTAAGATTCGGTAATCAACTGATTTCTAAATTATCTTTAACTCAATTGGGACTTAGGAAACAAGGCAAAGAAGAAGGTCTTCCTTCGCTCGGTGTAGAAATAGAAAGACTAGCGAGAATAGCTTTGCCAAATTGTGATGAGTCCACTAGGGACATGTTAGCTTGCGACAAATTTATTAACGCCTTAACGGATCCAGACCTAAGACATACTCTGAGCTTAACAGGACCTTCTTCAGTCCATGAAGCCGTAACTAAAGGGATGGAAATCGAGGCCTTAACAAAGCATCATTTGGGGGTAGGGAAAGTTCGTCAAATCGAGACAGAAACACCTTTCACTGACCCAACTAAAACTTTCGTTACCCAGAAAACTACTCCCAGGCAGCAGACAAATAATAATAATAATAATAATAGTAGAAATAATAATAATAATAGGAGTAACAATAATAATTATAACAGGAATAATAGTTATAATAAGAATTACGGAGACAGACCCCCGCTAATATGCAAATATTGTAAAAAAATCGGGCACGACGCCAATCGTTGCTTTTCTCTAGAAAAATTAATTCAATCTAAAGACGGTAATTCTCAAAATAGTCAAACCTCTTGGAGGAAAGATAGCGAAAATAAAACTATTAATTCTCCAAAATCCTCAGAAACTCAACAAAGTACTTCTAACCAAAAAAACTAGTTTTTGATGATTTAGAAGGGCGAAAGTCATCAAGTGTTCGACCCAACGAAAGCCCTATTTTAACTCATTTTCTTTTAAGAAGTCTAAGACAAACAGGCTTATATGCGCGTGGGACTGTCAACGGAATTAACTGCCTCTGGGTCATAGACACTGGGGCAGAAGTTACAGTGGTCCGTTCAGATCTCTTAAAATCTATTGACCCTATTCAACCATTTACCTCTCTACGCACTGCTACAGGAGAAATAACTCCAGTTTTGAAAGAAGTATTAGTACAAATTAATGTGATAGGGTGTATCGATTCTTCACATAAAGTCTATGTAGCAGATATTGAGGATGAAGGGATCTTAGGGATTGACTTTCTTTCCGCGCATAATTGTGTAATTTCAACTGAAGGGAATTTATTAACATCGGGTCGACACGAGATAACTCTTCTTACTAACAGAAAAAAGACTTCTCAATTTCCTCAGGTTCAGATAATTGACCTTTCTAACGACGAAGTAGAATCATTTCCTATACACTTACAGAATCTTTTAGAAAGATCTTCTTCGTGCTTAGATTCCATTCAAAAGGAAAAATTTAAAACTTTGATTGAGGGGTATCAGGATACTTTTGCTAAAAATAGTAGCGATAAAGGGAGAAGTACCTTAACAACTCATACCATAGATGTAGGAGATAATGCTCCGATTAAACAAGCAGCTAGAAGACTGCCATTAAACGGTCGAAAAGAAGTAGAGAAGATGGTAGATGAGATGCTCGCCATCAACGTAATAGAACCATCTTCAAGTCCTTGGGCTTCACCTATCGTACTGGTTTCTAAGAAGGATGGTACCAAAAGATTTTGCATCGACTACAGGAGGCTAAACGACATAACCAAGAAAGATTCGTACCCCTTGCCGAGAATTGAAGAGACTCTCGATTTGATAGCTGGAGCAGAATGGTTCAGCACTATTGACCTACAGAGTGGGTATTGGCAAGTAGAAATGGACGAAAGAGATAAAGAAAAGACCGCTTTTGTAACCGGTTTAGGAGGATTATGGCATTTTAAGGTTATGCCTTTTGGGTTATGTAACGCCCCTGCTACTTTCGAAAGAACAATGGAAACCATTCTACGAGGAATAACAGAAAAGAAATGCCTGGTGTATTTGGACGATATAATCGTTTATGGAAAGACGTTCAATGAACAACTTGAAAACCTTAAAGAAGTCTTCTCTCGCTTACAACAAGCTGGACTCAAAATGAGTCCAAAGAAGTGTCATCTTTTACAGCGCGAGGTTCACTTCCTTGGACATATAGTCTCCGCAGAAGGGGTGAAGACGGACCCTGCAAAAATAGAAAAAGTGTCAGATTGGCCCCGTCCTGTAGATAAAGAAGGAATTCAAAGTTTTATAGGGCTCTGCACTTATTATCGTCGTTTTGTTAAAGGGTTCGCCACCATAGCTAGACCTCTTCATCATCTAACAGGTAGTAAGGTTCAATTCGAATGGTCTCAGGAATGCGAGGATGCTTTTATCCAATTAAAAAATTACTTAACATCTTCTCCTATTCTCGCTTATCCCCAAGTAGAACATCCTTTCATTCTGGATTCAGACGCTTCTCTCTCGGGAATAGGTGGAGTATTGTCTCAGATTCAGGATGGGAACGAAAGGGTAGTTAGCTATTTCAGTCGTGTTCTTAGTAAAACAGAAAGGAACTACTGTGTTACTCGTAGGGAACTTCTCGCTGTGGTAAAAACAGTAACACATTTCCATCATTATTTATACGGAAGAAAGTTTTTGATTAGGACAGATCATGCTTCTCTCAAATGGTTGCTTTCTTTCAAATCTCCAGAAGGACAGGTAGCTAGGTGGATAGAGAGACTGGGCCAATATGACTTTGACATCCAACATCGCGCAGGATTACTTCATGGAAACGCAGACGCTTTATCCAGAAGACCCTGCGAAGGACCTATAGAATGTAGGCAATGCACCAGGTTGGATAAACAACTAGACGAACCCTTTAGGATCCGTTCGATTACTTTTGAAGGAAATTTGGAGCCATGGAGAAAGGCTCAACAAGAGGATGAGATTCTATTACAAATAAAGACTTGGAAAGAGTCAGGATTACGCCCTGAGTGGCAAGATATTTCTGCCAAGAGTCAAGAATTAAAAATTTATTGGACTCAATGGGATTCCCTCTTTTTGATGAATGGGATATTGTATCGAAAATGGGAATCTCCAGATATTTATTTATTTATTTATTTATTTAATTAAGCCCAGCCCAACAGGCGAACCCAAAAGGGCAGTAGAAGAAATACATGAGTCAGCACACGGCACATTACAAAAGAAATAACAGGGAAGACCAAGTGGACCAAAAAGGTCCGTAAATACAAATATGAATACTAAGATAAATAATAAAAATAGAAATATAAAAATGAAATAAAAATATTAAAAATAAAATAAAAATAAAAAGAAACATATAACAAGAAAACTTAAACTTAACTGAGAAAGGGGCGAAACGCTATCAGGTAAAATGACTTCGAGCAACATTAATAAAAGTAGGGAGCCCCATAAGCCCAGGGTCGCACAGCACCGCAATTTCGTTAAAATTACTGCACATGGTATAGACCGGCGAACGAAGCGCAACATTGCTACGTGCACGTTCAAGATAAAAAAACATGCTCGATCGAGCGGCAATACGGGGTATATGAAACGGCAAGAGACATAGAATATCCGGGCAGTCAATCACACCCAATAGGATTTTGTAGACAAACGTGACCGCAGCAATGTCGCGCCTCGCTGCCAGATTAGCAACGCCAAACCGGCAACATAAGTCTAGACCATTGGACCCACGCGGAGGGTAGACGGAGTCAATTCTGAACGCAAGATATTTAAGAAATTTACGCTGCACACCCTCGATTAGCTTGACATCCTTAGCGTGGATAGGGTACCAGACCAGGGACCCGTACTCAAGCCTAGAACGCACGTAGGCATAATAGAGCGTCGTAAAAGCTCGGATAGTGTTAAAGGATCTACAGGTCCTGAAAAGGAAGCCAAGCATGCGAGTGGCGGATGCGACAGTACGCGCAATATGCTGGGAGAACCTGAGTCCGGAGTCAAAGATTACGCCCAGGTCCACGGTGGAGAGGACCCTGACAAGTGCATCATGGTTAACAGCATAATCGTAGATGATGGGATCGGAGGTGCGGTGAAACGATAAGATTTTGCATTTATTTATATTAAGATGTAGCCGATTGGCAGCGCACCAGACGGAAACACGATCGATGTCGAGCTGCAGCGCTAGGCAGTCAGAAGGACTCCGAACGGTGCGAAAGAGCTTGAGGTCGTCAGCATATAATAAAACGCTGCTGCACAGAGAGGACACGATGTCATTTATAAAGATGTTGAACAGTAGAGGACCAAGGTTGGACCCTTGAGGAACACCAGAGGTAGGTACGAAAGATTTAGACCGGCACCCATCCACTTCAACGACATGTCTACGGTCATGTAGGTACGATGAGAGTAGTAAGACCAGGCAGCCTTGTAGACCACCAGATATGAAAGAAATCAGATGGCAATTACTAGTACCAAAGAGCAGGACGGAAGAAATCCTCAAACAGTATCATGATACTCCTTCGGGTGGTCATTTCGCTTCTAATAAAACCTTAAATCGGATTAGAGAACGATTCTTCTGGGCTCGTAGTAGGATGGACGTGGATGATTGGTGTAGGTTATGTAAGGTCTGCATAGCGAAAAAGGGTCCACGCAACAAGGGTCGAAGTCCCCTACAAGTATACAACGTCGGAGCACCCTTCGAGAGAGTGGCTATGGATGTCCTCGGGCCGTTGCCTCTTTCTAGATCTGGAAATAAATATGCCCTAGTTATTGCTGATTATTTTACTAAATGGCCCGAGGTCATTCCCATACCTAATCAGGAGGCAAAGACTGTTGCCGAAATATTTGTGAGAGACTTTGTTTGTAGATATGGGGCTCCTCTTGAATTGCATACGGATCAGGGTCGAAACTTTGAGTCGATTTTAATGACAGAAATATCTAAGGTTCTAGGAATAAGAAAGACTCATACAACCCCCCTTCATCCTCAGTCTGATGGAATGGTAGAACGATTGAACAGAACCCTTTTGAGTTATTTAGCTTCTTTCGTAGACAAAAGTCAACGAGATTGGGACGAGTGGATTCCTCTATTTCTTCTTTCTTATAGATCAGCTGTACACGAGACGACGAAACAGTCTCCAGCTTCTATGCTTATGGGAAGAGATCTTCGTTTACCTTCAGATCTAGATAAGGGACCTATTCCTTCGCCAGATCCTCTTCAAACCGATTTCGTTTCTACTCTAAGGGACAGATTGGAACAAATACATAATTTCGCACGGGGAAGGATACAAGTTATTTCAGATAGGACAAAGGCTCATTATGATATTAGAGCTAGAGATCTTACATTTGATACAGGAGATTTAGTCTGGCTCTTTCAACCCAGAAGGGAAAAAGGACGATGTCCAAAATTACAATCAAATTGGGAGGGCCCTTACACAATAATTGATAAAATAAATAGCGTGGTTTATCGCATCCAACGCTCTACACGCACTAGCCCTAAGGTGGTTCACTTGGATCGCCTGGCCCCTTATGAATCAAAAGGACTTACCCATGATAATAAAATCAAAAACGTTCGTTCTTTAAATCTAGATGAAAGCCAACCTATTGATAATGACTTCTCTCTCCAAAGGGATGATCAAACCTTTTCATTGAATTCTTCCAGGTGGTCCAAGGAACTGCCTTACGGAATAAAAAGAAGGAATTACAGGCCCCTAACTATAATTATAGAAGGAAATATCGGATGTGGTAAAACGACTTTCACTAAAAGATTTTTAAATGATAAGAATATCCTCACTTTACTTGAACCCTTAGACGAATATCGTAATGTCGCTGGCGAGAATCTCCTGGAGATGATGTATAAAGATCCTCATAAATACGCGTACCATTTCCAACATCACGCCGCAATGACAATGAGAAATAGACATTTGATCAAAACCGCGTTACCTAATAAAATAATGGAGAGGTCCATTTATAGCTGTAATTGCTTTGTAGAGACGCGTCGGAGGATGGGAGATTTTGAGAATCTCGAAGCTCACCTATTAATGGAAAATGTTAGGGTTTTAACCAACGAGTCTCCGGCGTATGAAGTAGATCTCATTGTTTATTTGAGGTTATCTCCAGAAGAGTCGTTTTCACGAGTAAATTCACGCGCTCGTTCCGAGGAAGACGGTATTCCCTTAGATTATTTGAAAGTTCTTCATGAAGTCCACGAAGATTGGTTAGTTAAAAAGAAATTTGCGACTCTTCCAGCACCAGTCTTGATCTTAGACGCCGAAGCTTCCGCAGACGACGTGTATATGAATTTTTGTGAGGTTATGAAACCTTACGATTTCTAGTTTAGACTCAGAGGTAGCTCGGAACGATGCGGGATAACTAGGAACCGCTCGGATAAACTCGGAACGACTCGGTCAAATTAAAGATGGCTTCATTGAGCGCGGAACAATTTAGATCGAGTCAATCATATCAAAGATGGAAGGCAGAACACATCCCAAATAACGTTAAATAAATTGAACTCGATATAAGGAAATAAATTATTTATTCCAACAATAAAGCAGAATAATCATGAGCAGAACAGAGATCATGATTAAAAGCGATTCATCGATCGTTTTTCGAATACGTGTTTTAATAGATTCTTGAAGCGGAGACACGTCTCGCACTCCTCGTTGGGCAATTCGAAAATTAGTGGAGTATTGCAAGAGTCGCAGTTGGTATAGGGCCCGTTCAATTCTAATTCTCCGACGTACATCCGATGAATTTTAACAGTCCCGGATATTGCGTTCATCGGCGTTCTTTTTGTAAGGGGGAAAGAAAGTGAGAGTTAGCGATCCGATAACGGAAAATATAGATACGATGTATTAATTAAAAAAAAAAAAAAAAATATATAATAAATAAATAGATATATAATAACTCACCTCAGCGTGAAACAAGTGTGGCACACTTTAAATGGTTTGTTGAGTAGAGCCATTCCCTCTCCTCGTGCACATCTTACTCTACTCCACTCTCGTATAAATCTATTTTTAACAAATTCTTGATTTTTTCTGGAGATATCTCCAATATTGAGTTGAGATATGAGCACCCCAAGCCTGATAGCGTCTTCATTAAGGAACGACATGTTGACGAATGACGCTCTCTTTATGCTTCTTCTTCATAGCGATTGTTTATTTCTCCATTTGTTTAAACAATTTTCCTATTGGTCTAGAGATGATTTTGTTAAAAATATTCGATATATGTCGTTTAAAAGATCCTCTTTTATTTTAATATCGATTCCCGCCGAAAATGTTACAAAAAATCTCACTAGGTGTCGCTGCAGTATAATCGATTTATAATGGGGAATAGATCGAAAGGGATCCGAGCGGAAAACTTTAAATATAGGTTATGTTTTAAGTAAACAAATAATAACCTAAGTTTTTCAGCTCCCGCTATTCTGATAGTAGAATTTTCTAATAAAATAATACAAATGATGTTCTGAGACGAAACGAAGGAAGCCTGACCCATCCCATCCTGACCTGTTAATCCGGTTTCCCTACTTCCTCCCAGATAAGGCTGCTCCAATTTATATTCCTTACATTTATTCAATATAATAATTTAATTTATTCATTTCAAAACTATTCAGTTTATTTCCAAAAGGATTAATTTATTATTATAATTCAAAAAGATTCATAAAGAAATCTAGAATTCGAAAGAGTTTTGAAAAACTCTAATTTATGACCTAATATTTCGAGAGAATAATATTTGTCCTCCTGTCTAGGTCGTTTTGATTTATTTCGAAGAGGTACGGAGTTGGACCCCTTTTGGACTTCTTGGGAATCCTTGAGTCCTTCTATCCTGGTCCTTTACCCCTCCAACCACTTCTAATATGCAGGACTCTCTACGCGGTAACTAAGGAATTCTTCTTCTTATTCCGGATCATCCTTCTTGTTCCTGGTTCCTGGTTCCTGGTTCCTGATTCTCCATTTAAGATCCGAAGAATATTTCACACTTATCACATTATACACTTTTGGTTTGATTAGATTCACTATCTCCTCAAGGTTTTCTGTGGTTTACCTTGAGGCAGAGGGCGAATGCCGGATAGTATTTGGGGAAACTTTTAACTTCTTGAGCCACAGCTCCAATTCTCCCAAATAGAACACATTGATTTTACAACTTGTTGATCCTTATGATGATTTTACACACATACGAATTTTATTGTACTCACCTCGAGAGTCGGGACGACTCTTTTACTAAGGGGGGGGTAGTGTTACATTGGGTAAAATCACCCATATCCTATTAATTTCATACACACCATCTAGTAGCCTATATGATAAATGACATCCTTTAAAATATAAGAAACTCGGTTGCTGCGTCAACAACGATTATTGTAAAACAAGTCAGTCTGTCTTTAGCTTGCCACTGAAGCAGACCTGTATTTTCTGAATACATAATCTCATTGCAAAACATATATAATTCCTCTACGATTCACTTTATTTCTCTTGGAGAACCTACATAATAAATTATTAACTCAACGTTTATCTTAAAACGTTACAGTATATTACCTTATTCTAAGTTTTCAAATGATTCTACTTTATTATTCTGACAAGACGTCAGATATAATAGCAAATGAGTCGTTTGGGTGCTCTACCACAAATCGCTGCTGAGCTAGCTCCGCAGCCGTTTATATACTCTACAATCGCCGCTTATGACGTCATAAGCGACGCTGCTGGACAGACCGAATTTGTCCAGTTCTCGTGTTTTCGAACTACCAATCACAGCAGGCCTAGGGTCGGCCGGCTGGATACGTTACAATATATGTATATGTATATATGTATATATGTATGTTATTCAGCCATTTCGATGACAGTTTTGAATATAATTTGTACATTTCCGTGACTTCACGACCTTTCCGTGACGTCACGGAAATGTTTTTCGGTTAATTTGTACACTTCGATGACAGTCATCAAAATGTACAATATACATATTCATCTATACATGACATTTGTTCATTTCCGTGACACTATTCGAATTTTAATTTTTACACAATTTTACACAATATTTACTAATAACCTGATAGCTCGATCACTCTGATATCAGGAATTGAATCAGAGGTGTTAGTCTGAATGATCATGATGAGAAATAGGTCTCGCTTACATGTATCAGTGCGAATCGCATACAGTCACCAAAATGTCCAAACTATGATTTATGAATTCATTTCAGTGACTATCATATGAACATAAATTGGACATTTCGGTGACGTCACCGAAATGTTCTTTCTTCTCGAAATATGTCTACATACATTTATAACGCCTGATTATTGTTTGAGCATACGGCCGTCCGGATATGTGGTATGGATTCTGCGATTGTGAATGAACGTTGTTGCGTACAATTTTCCACTTTCACCGAAGAAAATAACTGAAATCGGATGATGTCTACGATTAGCTTAGTGATTGCATGAATTACTATCAAACACCAAAGACGGGACGTGGATACAGCGGAATAACATCGGACCCTTCAGCTGCATTTTGATCTACGATTTCAGACAGTTGAGCGTAGAGTGAGAATCTCAGGTGGTAAACGGAATTATAATAATGCTCGAGCTCTGAATCAGCACAGCTTATTGTAAGATATAGATATGTGTCACCGAAATGTACAATCACTAGTGGAGTCATTTCGGTGACCTTTTGAATAATGAATTGTACATTTTCGTGACGTCACCAAAATGTTTTTGCTCTGAAATACATACAGAGCGATTCTGAGGAAACAGGTCACGCTAATAGAGGCTCCCTTATTTATTTTCGTCAATGACAACGCTGTCAAATACCGCGAACAAGCGATCTACCGATATTTCATATGCTTATGACTGATATCTTCAGACGACGTAGCGGTAGCTGTCACGTTGATAGGTTAAACTGAACTTTCATATTACAATATTGTGTAATTAATTCTAATATTGTTCATAATACAACGGTATACGATATTATTTCATAAATAAGTAGTGATGAGGTTAAATTGATTGCAGACGTCGATTTCTGTTTATTCCAACATTATTAGGTTATGAATAATTATCTTGGTGAAATTCACAGATCTGGTAGTGATGAAGTTATTAAGTCAATAGCATACGATATTGATTCTTTATGAATTCATTCCAGGTGTGAATTTCTGTTTATTAACTACATTAGTTACAACCGAGGATTTCTTCGGTGACTGACTGACCCGTTGTATCTCTTCGATAAGTAGGGTTACGAAGAAAACGATGTGAAGATCATTCATCAAGCAATATCTCATTGATCCAGTTGAAGTTTTTCATCCTGCGAGGCATCTCCGCTGAATAAAACAATACTCTACATGTCTTCTAAGCCTAATGAGTAGGAAGACAGTCCTGATGCATGAATTCATTGATCTGCCGTAATAAGCTTTAAACATCTACGTGTTGATCTAGAGAACGAGGCGCGAAATACAATTACATGATTAAATGAACTAACTTGTAAGTGAAGTTCTATCATGATTGTATGAAGCACCTCTTCCGAATAGATCAATCCCACCCATAAATAACCCATTCTAACATCTGTTAGATATCCCAGAATAATTAGGGCAGTACTTTAAAGAAATGACCATGCAACAAACCATGGGCGACAAGCAAGTTATGAAAATTGAATGCTTTAAAAATTGTGGCGAAAACGGTGTACTCGTAGAACTTCGACGCGGATAAGTCACTCCAGTTTCCTTCTTCAATACGATATTCCGCACGGTATCCATCGCCGGACACGGACGTCCTGGATTCTTGGCTGCGAAATCATCCGCAATGGTCCGAAAGCTATGACCGGCCGCGTGTTCCAAAACCATGCTATTGAGTTATTATTAAATTGTATATTTTTTTTTTCTTCAGAAGGACAGCGTCGTTGCACATGTATCATTAATTATTCAATATGATTATGCAATATCAACTGAATAAACAAAGAATTTTATTGAATTTGTACAATTTGTTGTGATTGAGTATTTTGTACAAAAATGCAACGCTTTGTTCTACGCAGCAATCAAATACTCAATTAAATAGATTCAAAAAGGAACGATACTTTTAATTCATTTATCACTCGATGAAACTTGAACACGCATTGATAGACCAACACATCATTTATGCAGGACTGTCTTCGTACTCATTAGGCTGAGAAGACATGTAGAGTTTTATTCAGCGGAGATGCCTCGTAGGATGGAAAGCTTTCACTGGATCGATGAGATATTACTCGATGAATGATATTCACATCGATTTGTTCGTAACCCTACTTGTCGAAGAGATGCAACGGGTCAGTCAGTCACCAAAGAAATCCTCGGTTATAACTGATGTAGTAAATAAACAGAAATTCACACCTGGAATTAATTCATAAAGAATCAATATCGTATGCTATTGACTTGATAACTTTATCACTACCAGATCTGTGAATTTCACCAAGACAATTATTTATAACCTAATAATATTGGAATAAACAGAAATCGACGCCTGCAATCAATTTTACCTCATCACTACTTATTTTTGAAATAATATCGTATACCGTTGTATTATGAACAATATTGGAATTAATTACACAATATTGTGATATGACAGTTCATTTTAACCTATACAACGTGACAGCTACCGCTACGTCGTCTGAAGATATCAGTCATAAGCATATGAAATATCGGTAGATCGCTTGTTCGTGGTATTTGACAGCGTTGTCATTGACGAAAATGAATAAGGGAGCCTCTATTAGCGTGACCTGTTTCCTCAGAATCGCTCTGTATATATAGATATATTTATGACAGCTGATTGTTGTTCGACAACCGTCGTCCAAATAGGTGGTGGTTCAAATTTCCCAATTAATAATGAACGTTGTTGCGTACAATTTTCCACTTTCACCGACGAAAATAACTGAAATCGGATGATGTCTACGATTAGCTTAGTGATTGCATAAATCACTATCAAACACCCAAGACGGAACGTGGATACAGCGGAATAACATCGGTCCCTTCAGCTGCATTTTAATCTACGATTTCAGACAGTTGAGCGTAGGGTGAGAATCTCAGGTGGTTAGCGGAATTATAATAATGCTCGAGCTCTGGATCAGCACAGCTCATTGTAAGATATAGATATGTGTCACCGGAATGTACAAACAATCATTAGTAGACTCATTTCGGTGACCCTTTGGAGCATGAATTGTACATTTCCGTGACGTCACCAAAATGTTTTTGCTCTGAAATATATATATATAGATATATTCATGACGGCTGATTATTGTTCGACCATACGGCCGTCCGGAAATGTGGTATGGATTCTGCGATAGTGAATGAACGTTGTTGCGTACAATTTTCCACTTTTACTGATGAAAATAACTGGAATCGGATGATGTCAACGATTAGCTTAGTGATTGCATAAATCACTATCAAACACCCAAGACGGATTGTGAATACAGCGGAATAACACCGGTCCCTTCAGCTGCATTTCAATCTACGATTTCAGACAGTTGAGCGTAGGGTGAGAATCTCAGGTGGTAAGCGGAATTATAATAATGCTCGAGCTCTGGATCAGCACAGCTCATTGTACGATATAAATATGTGTCACCGAAATGTACAAACAATCATTAGTAGACTCATTTCGGTGACCCTTTCGAGCATGAATTGTACATTTCCGTGACGTCACCGAAATGTTTTTACTCTGAAATATATATATATAGATATATTCATGACGGATGATTATTGTTTGACCATACGGCCGTCCGGAAATGTGGTATGGATTCTGCGATAGTGAATTAACGTTGTTGCGTACAATTTTCCACTTTCACCGATGAAAATAACTGAAATCGGATGATGTCTACGATTAGCTTAGTGATTGCATAAATCACTATCAAACACCCAAGACGGATTGTGAATACAGCGGAATAACACCGGTCCCTTCAGCTGCATTTTGATCTACGATTTCAGACAGTTGAGCGTAGGGTGAGAATCTCAGGTGGTTAGCGGAATTATAATAATGCTCGAGCTCTGGATCAGCACAGCTTATTGTAAGATATAGATATGTGTCACCGAAATGTACAAACAATCATTAGTAGAATCATTTCGGTGACCCTTTGGAGCATGAATTGTACATTTCCGTGACGTCACCAAAATGTTTTTGCTCTGAAATATATATATATAGATATATTTATGACGGCTGATTATTGGTTGACCACACGGCCGTCCGGATATGTTCTGGATTCTGCGATAGTGAATAAACGTTGTTGCGGACAATTTTCCACTCTTACCGATGAAAATAACTGAAATCCGAAGATGTCTACGATTCGCTTAGTGATTGAATAAATCACTATCAAACACCCAAGACGGAAGGTGGATGAAGCGAAATAACTTCGGACCCTTGAGCTGCATTTTAATCTACGATTTCAGACAGTTGAGTGTAGGGTGAGAATCTCAGGTGGTCAGCGGAATTATAATAATGAGCAAGCTCTGGATCAGCACAGCTGATTGTATATATAGATGTGTCATCAAAATGTACAAACAATCATTAGTCGAATCATTCCGGTGACCCTTTGGAGCATGAATTGTACATTTCCGTGACGTCACCAAAATGTTTTTGCTCTGAAATATATATATATTAGGGTGGCAATATTTTTCTGCTTTTTTTTGTTTTTTCGAGCTCACATGAAAATTTGTTAGTTTGATCCATTTTGACAGCCCTCTCAAAATTTCAGCGAAATTAAAAATTTTGTAGCGGTCGCTCAAGTATTTTGAAAATGTCGAAATTCAACGAAATCGATTATTTTTCAAAAATATTTTTCACTTGCTCACTAATCCAATCTGTTCTAGGTGGATTGTAGAGAAACATACTGAAATTTCAATCAAAAATATTAATATCTAAGGGTCGCTCAAGAATTAAACAAAAAAAATTCTAATAAACTTTCAATGGTTTAGGCCTTCAAATATTATTATTTTTACTTGAAATTCCGGAATGTTCCTCTACAATCCACCTAGAAAGATTGGATTAGTTAGCAAGTGTAGAATGTAAAAAAAAAAAAAACTCAAATAAAAATGGAATTTCTGAGTATTTTTTCTTTTTTATCATACTTTTTTGATTTCCATGATGCTCAGTATCGAAATTTAATAATTTTACTACAAATGAGTAGTTGTGAAAGGATCAAGTCTTAATATTGAGATTTAGAGGTCGCTTAAGACCATTGAAAATTCATAAAAAATTTTTTGTTTAATTCTTGAGCGACCTTTAGATATTGATATTCTTGATTGGAATTTCAGTATGTTTCTATACGATCCACCCAGAACAGATTGGATTAGTGAGCAAGTGAAAAATATTAAAAAAAAAAAATCGATTTCGTTGAATTTTGACATTTTCAAAATTCTTGAGCGACCTCTACAAAATTTTTAATTAAGCTGAAATTTGGAGGGGGCTCTCAAAATGGATCAAACTAACAAATTTTCATGTGAGCTCGAAAAAACAAAAGAAGGCGGAAAAATATTGTCACCCTAATATATATAGATATATTTATGACGGCTGATTATTGTTCGACCATACGGCCGTCCGGAAATGTGGTATGGATTCTGCGATAGTGAATGAACGTTGTTGCGTACAATTTTTCACTTTCACCGATGAAAATAACTGAAATCGTATGATGTCTACGATTCGCTTCGTGATTGCATAAATCACTATCAAACACCCAAGACGGAACGTGGATACAGCGGAATAACATCGGTCCCTTCAGCTGCATTTTAATCTACGATTTCAGACAGTTGAGCGTAGGGTGAGAATCTCAGGTGGTTAGCGGAATTATAATAATGCTCGAGCTCTGGATCAGCACAGCTCATTGTAAGATATAGATATGTGTCACCGAAATGTACAAACAATCATTAGTAGAATCATTTCGGTGACCCTTTGGAGCATGAATTGTACATTTCCGTGACGTCACCAGAATGTTTTTGCTCTGAAATATATATATATAGATATATTTATGACGGCTGATTATTGTTCGACCATACGGCCGTCCGGAAATGTGGTATGGATTCTGCGATAGTGAATGAATGTTGTTGCGTACAATTTTCCACTTTCACCGATGAAATTAACTGAAATCGTATGATGTCTACGATTCGCTTAGTGATTGCATAAATCGATATCAAACACCCAAGACGGAACGTGAATACAGCGGAATAACATCGATTTCTTAAGCTGCATTTTAATCTACGATTTCAGACAGTTGAGCGTAGGGTGAGAATATCGGGTCGTTCGCGGAATTATAATAATGAGCGAGCTCTGGATCAGCACAGCTGATTGTATATATAGATACGTGTCACCGAAATGTACAAACAATGATTAGTAGAATCATTTCGGTGACCCTTTGGAGCATGAATTGTACATTTCCGTGACGTCAGCAAAATGTTTTTGCTCTGAAATATATATATATAGATATATTTATGACGGCTGATTATTGTTCGACCATACGGCCGTCCGGAACTGTGGTATGGATTCTGCGATAGTGAATGAACGTTGTTGCGTACAATTTTCCACTTCCACCGATGAAAATAACTGAAATCGTATGATGTCTACGATTCGCTTAGTGATTGCACAAATCACTATTAAACACCCAAGACGGAACGTGAATACAGCGGAATAAGATCGATTTCTTAAGCTGCATTTCAATCTATGATTTCAGACAGTTGATAGTAGGGTGAGAATCTCAGGTGATTAGCGGAATTATAATAATGCTCGAGCTCTGGATCAGCACAGCTTATTGTAAGATATAGATATGTGTCACCGAAATGTACAATCACTAGTGGAGTCATTTCGATGTCCTTTTGGATAATGGATTGTACATTTTCGTGACGTCACCGAAATGCTTCTGCTCTGAAATATGTATACATACACAGGGTGGTTCAGGTTGCACGCACCATATCAGGTGAGTGTGTTTCTCCCGAAAATCTAAGACTAAAGTTCTATTAAGGGGGTATGTACACCTTTAAATGGGTTGAATTTCTGAAAAACAATTTTCCTTTTTTTTTCAACTTGAAGACTGATGAAATTTAAAAAAATCATTATGTTTGGGAAGGGTTTGACCTTCATTATCCATATCTTACATCATGTATTACTTCCAGTCTAATAGTGGCTGCGCTGAAGACAGGAAAATACAAAATCACTCGGTTGCCGCAAAGAATCAGACCCAGCGTTGGACCGATCTTGGAATTTTTGGTTCTCAATTGTTCATAACACATGCCTCTATCAGATGAACATAGAACTTTTCGATATTGCAAGAATTACTTGGGTTATTGAATTTTTTCGATTTTTTTTCTGAATTTGAAAAAAAAATTTGCTTATTTTTTTAATATTTCAACTAAAAATTGGTTTATAAAAAAGTTCTATGTTCATCCGATGAAGGCATGTCTTATGAACAATTGAGAACCAAAAATTCCAAGATCAGTCAAACGCTGGGTCTGATTCTTTGCGGCAACCGAGTAATTTTGTATTTTCCTGTCTTCAGCGCAGCCACTATCAAACTGGAAGTAATACATGATGTAAGATATGGATAATGAAGGTCAAACCCTCCCCAAACATGATGATTTTTTCAAATTTGGTCAGAGTCTTCAAGTTGAAAAAAAAAGGAAAATTGTTTGTCAGAAATTCAACCCATCTAAAGGTGTATATACCCCCTTAACAAAACTTCCACGGTCTAAGAGTTGAGGAGCTACAGAAGATCTTAGTCTTCCGATCAAAGGGCTTATGAGTGACCAAGGCAAGGCCGGTCAAGAGTGTAAGATAAGTGGTGCCCGCGTCGAATTGATTCTCATCGATCGACGTTTCAGTCCATTTTCTGGATAAGTATGATGGCGTCGTCACTTGAAGATGTCTTCGTACGGCATACGCATCCGTTTTCGTTGTCCAGGTACTTCGATACGCATTTTCCATAGTCCAGGTCCTCGGCTCCGTGGTTCTCGTATTCCAGGTCCTCGGCTTCGTAGTTCTCGTAGTCCAGGTCCTCCACTCTTGTAGTCCAGCTTCATAAGTAATTATTCCTGAACAATTGTAGAAACGAAGCGCAGGACCTGGACTACGAGAAACGCGAATCGAAGTACCTGGACCATGAGAACTACCAAGCCCAGAACCTGGACTACGAAAGAAACGAGGCGAGGTAACTGGACTACGAGAACTACGGACCCGAGGACCTGAACTACGAGAAATACGAAGCCGAGGACCTGCACTCCAAGAAATACGTAGCGAACGACCTGGACTACGAGAACTACGAGGCCGAGGACCTGGACTACGAGAAATACTTAGCGAACGACCTGGACTACGAGAACTACGAAGCCGAGGACCTAGACTACGAGAAATACTTAGCGAACGACCTGGACTACGAGAACTACAAAGCCGAGGATCTGGACTACGAGAACTACAAAGCCGAGGATCTGGACTACGAGAAATACTTAGCGAACGACCTGGACTACGAGAACTACGAAGCTGAGGACCTGGACTACGAGAAATACTTAGCGAACGACCTGGACTACGAGAACTACAAAGCCGAGGATCTGGACTACGAGAAATACTTAGCGAACGACCTGGACTACGAGAACTACGAAGCTGAGGACCTGAACTACGAGAAATACTTAGCGAATGACCTGGACTACGAGAACTACTTGTCATATTGTTTTTCGACAAAAAAAAAACAAATGAGGAAGTTAGATTTTGCGGGGCAAAGAAACAGTATACATGTTCAGATCTATATATGATGAATTCCACGCGAACCGGACAAAAAAAAAAAAAATTTCTCTCATTTTTGCATGAGCTTTAGTACCCTCAAAATTAGAATTTTTCATGTATATGGGTGGTTCTACTCACGAGGGAATATTCTGCGGCTCACCTGCTTTTGTATATTTTTTGTACTTATATTGCATCGATTTAGGATCAAAACTCCAGATCCATATTATTTCTAGTTGGACACTGAAAATTAGCTCGATCCCAAAGATATTATTTACAAAAATTGTACTTCAAAGTGCCAAATTCTCAGTCTCCTGGCATGTCTCTTCTCCGAAATGAAAGTTTCAATGTTAAATAAAAACTGAATTTTAAGTGTAATACGTGAAATCTGAACTCAGATACAGAAATATAATCATAAGTGTTTCAATGCATCTGTCTAATTTGACGATTATTATTAAATTTTATTAAAAATACTTAATTGAACTTTGTCTCTCGACTTTTACCTCAGTCTCCTGCCACATCGAAACACCTTAAAATTAGGATGAATTAGCGGATCTAGCGCGTTGCTGCTCTATTTAGGTGAATTACCGAAGTCAAGTTGGCTTACGATCGCTGGTATTCATCTCGGCTTGTCGATGGTTTAGTCGATACGGTGAATTATGTGGGTGAGATTCTGTCGCGGCCAGTCAGATTCTCAGTATCCTGGTACGCGTTTTCGTAAAAAATATATTTTGTAGGTGTATATTATTACATTTATAGTTTATAAATACTTGGAATTCAAATGTATAATTGCATAATTTCATCGTTAAGCGTTGTATTGACGATTTATTAGCTGAAAAGTAAGAAAATCTCAGTATCCTGGCCTCAGTCTCGTGGCCCAGTAAATAGGTAATTCGCAAGTGGTGTTTGGTGAAAAAAAATAAGGAACATGGGAAATTTTCAGGGCTGGTAGGGGGGTGACTCCTGATACTAAATCCAAAATGTCGACCTCTTATATCGTTATCAGGGTCGACACCATCTTGAACAACGCGTTTTAATCTATATCTCGCGAACCGTCCACCTTACGACAAAATGTATTCAGACCTTTTTTTATAAATTATCAAATTTCCCATCTTTTTTATTTGTAACTTTTTCTTTTACCATTAATATTTTCCAAGTTATAACATTTACAAAACTATTAACGACTATAAAAATCTTGTATCTTATTTTTTTAACTGGCCCGTTTTAGATAAGCACAAGAAAGACCTCAGCTAGAACTTAGGCTACTTGTGTAACCTCAGATGCAAAGAAAAATGTTGTGCCGAAAATGATGTGATTTTCGTCCTTCCTGAGTAGAACCACCCATATAAGACATGTGTAGCTATTTTTACCTATGGTGTACGAGCTCTTCTAGTTTCCTGTTGATTACGCTCTTTGATGTCTTTGGAGGCAAATATCTCAGAAACAGTATGTCGAATGAAAAAAGTAATGGAGTGGTGATTTGTAGTATTCTTCACCCTCTTTCACCTGAGTCCATGATCTTGCCCGTGACTATCGGAAAACATGTCGAAAAATCATTTTCCAATCCAAAACTCTATTTTTATCCACTTATGTCATTTTTAGGATTTTTTTCGTATTTTTTTTCGAAAAGCTCGGGAAATTTCCCATCGAATCACGTTTGTTTCGGAATGGACCACGGCTTCGTGTGGGAGCTACAATACAATACGTACGAGTCGTTCGTTTCGCCTTCGGAAAAAAATTGTAGCTCCCAAACGAAGCCGTGGTCCATTCCGAAACAAACGTGATTCGATGGGAAATTTCCCGAGCTTTTCGAAAAAAAATACGAAAAAAATCCTAAAAATGACATAAGTGGATAAAAATAGAGTTTTGGATTGGAAAATGATTTTTCGACATGTTTTCCGATAGCCACGGGCAAGATCATGGACTCAGGTGAAAGAGGGTGAAGAAGACTACAAATCACCACTCTATCACTTTTTTCATTCGAGATACCGTTTCTGAGATATTTGCCTCCATAGACATCAAAGAGCGTAATCAACCGTAAACTAGAAGAGCTCGTACACCATAGGTCAAAATAGTTACATATGTCTTACATACATGAAAAATTCTAATTTTGAGGGTACTAAAGCTCATGCAAAAATGAGAGAGAAAGTTTTTTTTTTTGTCCGGTTCGCGTGGAATTCATCATATACGAGATTGTATATATGGGCATATCCATGGAATTTTTAACTTTTGAGGTACAAAAATAAATTTCGGAAAAATTGACGGCACACCTATAAAACCAGAATGATCTGTGTTCTTGAGTCTCAGTATACATGAAAAAAATTAGAATAATTCATTTTCAAGGTTCGGTCAAGTGCTGATGGAGCAAAAATCAAAATTCAATTTTCTTTTTCGAATAATCTTTGAAAAACTATTTTTGTGGTCGAATTCGCACTCCGGTTTGACGGAGCCTAGAGTCTTACGCGTATCATAAACGCGAAAAATAGAATAAAATGAAAAACCAAAAAAAAAATTTGAAATAAAAATAAATTGAAAGAAAATAAAATCAATAAAACTGAATAAAAATAAATAAAAAATAAATACTCGTGCTGTTTAAAACGACATTTGGGATACTGCAGGTGAAAGATATGTTTGTAAACATTTCTTTAACAAATATGAAAATTGATGATTTATGAAAATATTTACTCGTTTGTATTTATCTCTTCGAAATATTCATAAAAATAGCGACCGATTTGATAATATACTTCTTATAACGAATGTTATCGATTACTATTGCTTGGAATGGGATCGCAATCAATATACAGGTGTGCCAGCTGAAATAGTGATTTTTTTTCTTCGAATTATTCTTCAGATAGTAATTTTCAAAAGCTTGCAAATTTTTTCAGGTTGTGGGCACACTTTCCGGTCGAGTACCGTTTTATAGTTTAAGATACGTAGAATAAGATACTTCAAGGTCGCTCGTTCAAATGGCTCGGTCAAAAAGTTGTAATGAAAAAAGTAAAATCATCTTCGATTCAAGAAATTTCGTCATCGCTATTTCATTAATTTTTATTAGAGCTCACCTGGCCGGCACATATATCTGACTCGCATTTTTCTAATGTTTACGTGCTTACAATTAATGAAAAAAAAAATTAGGTTGCTATCATCATCGGTCAACAAGTTATAGTGGTTGAAAAAAAAATAAATGCTCCATCCTTACAGTGACTTGTCATTTTCTTTAGGATTTTTGTACTCATAACATGCGGAAATGAATTAAAGTATACTAGAACATCACAGTTAGCTTCAAGAAAAAGTATTTGTCAGTCGAAAACACCCTTGGGGTATCCAATTTGTACTTGGAATGGACACAACCACTATCCCTCACAAAAGTTAAAAATTCCATGGATATGCCCATATAAAATCTATATATACGAGATTGTATATACAGTGTCATCGAAATGCACAAATGATCAGAAAAAAATTATATATATAGTGTCACCAAAATGTACAATTCATATAAAATTGTTTCTCAAATCCTCGTGGTTTTGAGAAATCAAATTTGGTTTGTGGGGTTAAAAAGTTGAGGTCGTTTCGCACTATTTTCGATAAGAAAAAAATAGTGTCACGGAAATGGCTAAATAATATATATATATATATATGTATATATGTATATATGTAGATGATAATCAGGTTATCTTTATCTCAATACCATAGTTGGACACCTCAGTGCCGCAGAAATCAATACATGCGTTACAAAAAATATGGTGTGTACCAAGGGCTAAGCGGGCTTTTTGACCTCGTGTGGTTGCAGTACTCGTCTTCGGCTCGCGTATGCACTCGTCTTTGACTCGTGCACCCTCGCCTGCGACTAGTACTGCAAACTCCACACTCGGCCTAAAAAAGCCCGCTTGACGCCCTTGGTACACAATATACTATTATCAATCGCTTCTGGGGTTGTTAATTTGTTTTTGTAATTTAATACAAAGAGCATGAGTGCATGAGGCAAACCTCTTTTCTGAAATTCTACTGTATAAGCGTATGCTAAAATGTTACCAAAAATTTTCCCGCTAATTATGTCAGACAAAAGAGCTCGAAATTTAGCGTAGAATAGTCGTACGGTTATATTTGGAATATCATTACACTTTGTTCCCGCTGGAAAATGAATTAAAATTCTTTTTAACTCCGGCCGATTTGGATTGCAAGTCATCGTAATAAATGAATCTGGTCGACCTATCGTTCTAACGATAGTCATCGCATCTTGATAATTTTGTTGCTCATTTCTTGGACTACCTAGATATGTTGATGGTAATACAAAAATATTTCTTAAACGTTCGGTATTTTTTGAATTTTGTGACTCGTTTAAGGCACTACGTGCAACGTGATCAAATAATCCCTGATAACATTCAATTCGCAGTTGTTTTTGATTGTATCTCAAAAAGTTTAATCTATTATGTTCTATAATTATATAAGGTTGAATCACGTATTGCTGAGTTAATCGACCACAAAATAAAATGGGATTAAAGTTTGCCGTTTTTCTATAGGCTAAACGATGTGAATAATATTGTAAAGCTGTAAGTCGTTTACTACTATGTTGATTTTGTTTGAATGATGGACTCCAACCTAAATCTCCATACGGAAACATTATAGGAAAAATCATTGGATCGACATGAAAAGATAATTTGCTCATACACGTAAAATCATTACCTCCTTTTGAAACATATTTTGGATGAACGCATAAATCAAACGCAGTCGGAATCTCACCGTTTTTAGAAATAATTAAATCTGCGCATTCTGCAGTTGTAGGTGAATTGTAACGTCTTTCATCTAAATTGACAATGTTTCGCACAAAATATAGGTATTATTCCGTAATTGATTTATTTTTTGTTAACTCGAATAAATTCTTAAATCTATTTGCATACGGATTCACCGTGTTTAGTATTTTTGATATCGTTGATATGTGCTGTATTACCAAACTTTTGTTCTCCTTTATTCTTTCTTCGGTTGGATTGTAATCGTCATAAATATAAATTTGTCCACAATGAGGGGTGTCACCTCTTTTCGTATAAATACTATTCGGGGTGATGTGACAAACTTGGCCTTGAATTTTTGAGTTGTATACTTCTCTCTTCGATTCATTCATTACATTTGCGTTGAAAGTGTCAAATGAAAATCGACTATTATAATATCGAATTAATTCTTTAAATTTTTTGTCATGTAATATTAAATTTTTCAAATTTCCATCGTATTCACTTAAAGGTGGTCATTTTATTTTCCCGTAATGGCAACAGCTTTTTTTTGAAAATTCAACTGACCAAAACAACGCCGAGCAATGCGGACAGATATAATTCATTTCTCCGAAATCTAAATAAGCTTCTTTATTAGGAAATAATTTAAGGGGGGACAGTACTGAAAAATTCGTCCAAAATTACCGAAAAATCGATTTTTCGTTTCTGACGGAAAAATTGCTTGGAAACCTTCCTCTATCTATAAAAAATTACATGGTGGTGAAACGATTTTTTTTAAGGTGACTTTGAGCCCCATAAACAAACAAAAGCGTTTTTCGCGTCATATTTGCTATACTAGCGCCCCCATCGGGCGTGGGGGTCGTGGATAATTTGTGTAACAATCAGTTTGTGATATATGTGTTCCATCTGTAATCTGCTTTAACATAGGTCGTCGTTTGCCGCGAATTTTACGCGCCATATTGCTTTTATCGAAAGATACACGCTTGATACACGACTTCTGTCCAAGTTTGTTCTTACGATTCGAATAACTATTTCCGTGCGTTTTGAAGAGATCTGCCTCTCAAAATGGATGAAGACAGTTCTCGCTGGCGCTCTCGCAAGAGGCGCTCAAATAAAAGAATGAAATACTGTGTGAAAAATCTACGTCCCAATAACCCACCTGTACCTAACCTAATTCCCGCATTCAACCCAATTCCCGTTCCTAACCTGCCCATACCAAATCGCACCCCAACAACCGTTCAAAATAAAGGGATCGAACCAGTGGCTGGACCATCTGGAGTACAATCGAGACGTCAAATTCCTGGACCAGCGGAAATGCAAGAAGTATCGACTCGTAATCGGCATACGACTATTGAAGCAACAGAGAGCTTTGGAAAACTCAGTCTGTTCGACATAATGTGCACACCGGAAGAAGAAGGAGCTCAGAAGGAAGCCAAGGATGAGTTTTTCCTTGTACATTCCACCTGCTGGACGAAATTATTAAAGAACACCGCATGTAGTGAATGCACAGAAAATTCCCTTGTCGTACAGGTGAGAGAGCAGCATGGATTATGTTCAAAACTCATTCTGAAATGCCTAGCGTGTGGCTATAAAATGGGAGAGAGCTATACGAGCCCCCAAACCAAAGATGTCACCACAACGAGACCACCATTCGAAGTAAATAGACGAACAACTGATGCTATGATCACTTTGGGACAAGGACACTCAGGGATGGAAAAATTCTGCACTGCAATGAGTATGAGAGGCATGAGCAGTCGCACTCACAAAAAACACATGGATAAGTTAGCTGCGGAAAGTAAAAAACTGGTTGAAAGGATTCTGGAAAAAGCAAGAAAAGCTGTACGAAAAGCTCACGAAGCAATAGATCCTACTCTAAAGAATAAAGAAGTACTTGACATTGCAGTATCGTATGACGGGACTTGGCACAAACGAGGCTTTACATCCATGTATGGAGTGGGAATAGTCATTGATATCATTACTGGATTGGCTATTGACTACCAGGTCCTCTCAAAATACTGCCAAATGTATGTCGTTGCTGCAGCTGAACTAGACGCTAACTCACCTGAATTCGGGATATGGCAAGAAGGCCACAAAACAAGCAGCGAATGCAATGCCAACTACGATGGATCATCTGTTGCGATGGAGACGAAGGCAGCCGAGCATTTGTGGAAAAGATCAGTCGATAAAAACAAAATGAGATATATCACAGTATTATCCGATGGTGATGCGAAAACATCCGCTCACCTCAAGAGTATCGCTCCATATGGAGACGATATGCCTGTCTCAAAAGAAGAATGTGTAAATCACATTGCGAAACGGATGGGCACAGGACTCCGTAAGCTCGTAAAAGAGTGGAGAACGAAAGTAGTAGTACTAGGGGGCCGTGGTCAAGGTACACTGAAGGAGACGACGATTGTAACCTTGACTAGTTACTACAGAAATGCCATTGCGAAGAATATACCTGTGTGAATCTGGCATATCAAGTGTGAGCATCTCAAAAAAAAATTCCAGTTCTTATAGCATCCCGAATAGTTCTATAGTTATAAATAGGTTTTAACAATAGTTCCGCTGAATTTTCCTTAAAAAAATGATTTTCAAAAAATGAGATGCTAACTTCGCGTAGCAGCTCACAGCATCTCAACGTAATATGATAACTAGACCTACAAATTATGAATATCAGAAGAGTTCTATAGTTTCGTGCGAAATTTACAAAAGTTCTCGTCGTTTTTAATAAAAAAAATTCCACATCGTATACGAGATGCTAACTTCTCGTAGCGTCTCGTAGCATCTCAACAAATTGTGATGAATAAACCGTTGAATAACATATATCTTAAGAGTTCCACGGCCAGAAAGCATTGTATCAATAGTTCTGGAAGCAGAGAGGAGAGAAAGAGATATTAGTTTTCACTTGGGTTACGTCGTGGGATCAAATATCAGGTCTGAAACCGTGTCTGAATCAACCGAAACTATCCTGTCAAAAATTTACAAAGATCGCAACTTTCAGCTTCGAAACTTCGTCCATACGCCAGCATTTTACTCCAAAACGTCAGCATCTCACGTCTGGGAGCCAGAAATTGAAGGTGGGTGGATTAATTGATGAATTATGAATGTCTCTGATCGGAACTATGTTCGAATGGACCGAAACTATCGGGAAAAATGTCAGAACTACTCGGAACTCACTCCGAAATACCAGCATCTCACTTCGAAACACCAGCATCTCACGCCTGGGAGCCAGGAATTGAAAGTAAGTGAGTTAATTGATTAATTATGAATATGTCTGATCGGAACTATGTTCGAATGGACCGGAACTATCAAGAAAAATGTCAGAACTACTCGGAACTCACTCCGAAATACCAGCATCTCACTTCGAAACACCAGCATCTCACGCCTTGGAGCCAGGAATTGAAGGTGGGTGGATTAATTAATTAGTTATAAATATGTCTGATCGGAACTATGTTCGAATGGACCGGAACTATCAAGAAAAATGTCGGAACTACTCGGAACTCACTCCGAAATACCAGCATCTCACTTCGAAACACCAGCATCTCACGCCTGGGAGCCAAGAATTGAAAGTAAGTGAGTTAATTGATTAATTATGAAGATGTCTGATCGGAACTATGTTCGAATGAACCGGAACTATCGGGAAAAATGTCAGAACTACTCGGAACTCACTCCGAAATACCAGCATCTCACTTCGAAACACCAGCATCTCACGTCTGGAAGCCAGAAATTGAAAGTAAGTGAGTTAATTGATTATTTATGAATATCTCTGATCGGAACTATGTTCGAATGGACCGGAACTATCGAGAAAAATGTCAGAACTACTCGGAACTCATTCCGAAATACCAGCATCTCGCTTCGAAACATCAGCATTTCACGCCTGGAAGTCAGAAATGGAAAGTAAGTGAGTTAATTGATTAATTATGAATATGTCTGATCGGAACTATGTTCGAATGGACCGGAACTATCGAGAAAAATGTCAGAACTACTCGGAACTCATTCCGAAATACCAGCATCTCGCTTCGAAACACCAGCATCTCACGCCTGGAAGTCAGAAATGGAAAGTAAGTGAGTTAATTGATTAATTATGAATATGTCTGATCGGAACTATGTTCGAATGGGCCAGAACTATCGGGAAAAATGTCAGAACTACTCGGAACTCACTCCGAAATACCAGCATCTCACTGCAAACGTCAGCA
Organism: Tenthredo livida; assembly: GCA_963992785.1. Lineage (NCBI taxonomy): Eukaryota > Metazoa > Arthropoda > Insecta > Hymenoptera > Tenthredinidae > Tenthredo > Tenthredo livida. The sequence continues at coordinate 29,354,388 of OZ023064.1, forward strand.
TCTCACGTCTGGGAGCCAGAAATTGAAGGTGGGTGGAATAATTGATTAATTATGAATGTCTCTGATCGGAACTATGTTCGAATGGACCGGAACTATCGAGAAAAATGTCAGAACTACTCGGAACTCATTCCGAAATACCGGCATCTCGCTTCGAAACACCAGCATCTCACGCCTGGAAGTCAGAAATGGAAAGTAAGTGAGTTAATTGATTAATTATGAATATGTCTGATCGGAACTATGTTCGAATGGACCAGAACTATCGGGAAAAATGTCAGAACTACTCGGAACTCACTCCGAAATACCAGCATCTCACTGCAAACGTCAGCATCTCACGTCTGGGAGCCAGGAATTGAAAGTAAGTGAAGTAATTGATTAATTATGAATATGTCTGATCGGAACTATGTTCCAATGGACCGGAACTATCAAGAAAAATGTCGGAACTACTCGGAACTCACTCCGAAATACCAACATCTCACTTCGAAACACCAGCATCTCACGCCTGGGAGCCAGGAATTGGAAGTAAGTGAGTTAATTGATTAATTATGAATATGTCTGATCGGAACTATGTTCGAATGGACCGGAACTATCGGGAAAAATGTCAGAACTACTCGGAACTCACTCCGAAATATCAGCATCTCACTTCGAAACACCAGCATCTCACGTCTGGAAGCCAGAAATTGAAAGTAAGTGAGTTAATTGATTATTCATGAATATGTCTGATCGGAACTATGTTCGAATGGACCGGAACTATCGAGAAAAATGTCAGAACTACTCGGAACTCATTCCGAAATACCGGCATCTCGCTTCGAAACACCAGCATCTCACGCCTGGAAGTCAGAAATGGAAAGTAAGTGAGTTAATTGATTAATTATGAATATGTCTGATCGGAACTATGTTCGAATGGACCAGAACTATCGGGAAAAATGTCAGAACTACTCGGAACTCACTCCGAAATACCAGCATCTCACTGCAAACGTCAGCATCTCACGTCTGGGAGCCAGGAATTGAAAGTAAGTGAGTTAATTGATTAATTATGAATATGTCTGATCGGAACTATGTTCCAATGGACCGGAACTATCAAGAAAAATGTCGGAACTACTCGGAACTCACTCCGAAATACCAACATCTCACTTCGAAACACCAGCATCTCACGCCTGGGAGCCAGGAATTGGAAGTAAGTGAGTTAATTGATTAATTATGAATATGTCTGATCGGAACTATGTTCGAATGGACCGGAACTATCGGGAAAAATGTCAGAACTACTCGGAACTCACTCCGAAATACCAGCATCTCACTTCGAAACACCAGCATCTCACGTCTGGAAGCCAGAAATTGAAAGTAAGTGAGTTAATTGATTATTCATGAATATGTCTGATCGGAACTATGTTCGAATGGACCGGAACTATCGAGAAAAATGTCAGAACTACTCGGAACTCATTCCGAAATACCGGCATCTCGCTTCGAAACACCAGCATCTCACGCCTGGAAGTCAGAAATGGAAAGTAAGTGAGTTAATTGATTAATTATGAATATGTCTGATCGGAACTATGTTCGAATGGACCAGAACTATCGGGAAAAATGTCAGAACTACTCGGAACTCACTCCGAAATACCAGCATCTCACTTCGAAACACCAGCATCTCACGTCTGGAAGCCAGAAATTGAAAGTAAGTGAGTTAATCGATTATTTATGAATATGTCTGATCGGAACTATGTTCGAATGGACCGGAACTATCGAGAAAAATGTCAGAACTACTCGGAACTCATTCCGAAATACCAGCATCTCGCTTCGAAACACCAGCATCTCACGCCTGGAAGTCAGAAATGGAAAGTAAGTGAGTTAATTGATTAATTATGAATATGTCTGATCGGAACTATGTTCGAATGGACCAGAACTATCGGGAAAAATGTCAGAACTACTCGGAACTCACTCCGAAATACCAGCATCTCACTTCGAAACACCAGCATCTCACGTCTGGAAGCCAGAAATTGAAAGTAAGTGAGTTAATTGATTATTTATGAATATGTCTGATCGGAACTATGTTCGAATGGACCGGAACTATCGAGAAAAATGTCAGAACTACTCGGAACTCATTCCGAAATACCAGCATCTCGCTTCGAAACACCAGCATCTCACGCCTGGAAGTCAGAAATGGAAAGTAAGTGAGTTAATTGATTAATTATGAATATGTCTGATCGGAACTATGTTCGAATGGACCAGAACTATCGGAAAAAATGTCAGAACTACTCGGAACTCACTCCGAAATACCAGCATCTCACTTCGAAACACCAGCATCTCACGTCTGGAAGCCAGAAATTGAAAGTAAGTGAGTTAATTGATTATTTATGAATATGTCTGATCGGAACTATGTTCGAATGGACCGGAACTATCGAGAAAAATGTCAGAACTACTCGGAACTCATTCCGAAATACCAGCATCTCGCTTCGAAACACCAGCATCTCACGCCTGGAAGTCAGAAATGGAAAGTAAGTGAGTTAATTGATTAATTATGAATATGTCTGATCGGAACTATGTTCGAATGGACCAGAACTATCCGGAAAAATGTCAGAACTACTCGGAACTCACTCCGAAATACCAGCATCTCACTGCAAACGTCAGCATCTCACGTCTGGGAGCCAGAAATTGAAGGTGGGTGGAATAATTGATTAATTATGAATGTCTCTGATCGGAACTATGTTCGAATGGACCGGAACTATCGAGAAAAATGTCAGAACTACTCGGAACTCACTCCGAAATACCAGCATCTCACTTGGAAACACCAGCATCTCACGCCTTGGAGCCAGGAATTGAAGGTGGGTGGATTAATTAATTAGTTATAAATATGTCTGATCGGAACTATGTTCGAATGGACCGGAACTATCAAGAAAAATGTCAGAACTACTCGGAACTCACTCCGAAATACCAGCATCTCACTTCGAAACACCAGCATCTCACGCCTGGGAGCCAGGAATTGAAAGTAAGTGAGTTAATTGATTAATTATGAATATGTCTGATCGGAACTATGTTCGAATGGACCAGAACTATCGGGAAAAATGTCAGAACTACTCGGAACTCACTTCGAAATACCAGCATCTCACTGCAAACGTCAGCATCTCACGTCTGGGAGCCAGAAATTGAAGGTGGGTGGAATAATTGATTAATTATGAATGTCTCTGATCGGAACTATGTTCGAATGGACCGGAACTATCGAGAAAAATGTCAGAACTACTCGGAACTCACTCCGAAATACCAGCATCTCACTTGGAAACACCAGCATCTCACGCCTTGGAGCCAGGAATTGAAGGTGGGTGGATTAATTAATTAGTTATAAATATGTCTGATCGGAACTATGTTCGAATGGACCGGAACTATCAAGAAAAATGTCGAAACTACTCGGAACTCACTCCGAAATACCAGCATCTCACTTCGAAACACCAGCATCTCACGCCTGGGAGCCAGGAATTGAAAGTAAGTGAGTTAATTGATTAATTATGAATATGTCTGATCGGAACTATGTTCGAATGGACCGGAACTATCGGGAAAAATGTCAGAACTACTCGGAACTCACTCCGAAATACCAGCATCTCACTTCGAAACACCAGCATCTCACGTCTGGAAGCCAGAAATTGGAAGTAAGTGAGTTAATTGATTATTTATGAATATGTCTGATCGGAACTATGTTCGAATGGACCGGAACTATCGAGAAAAATGTCAGAACTACTCGGAACTCATTCCGAAATACCAGCATCTCGCTTCGAAACACCAGCATCTCACGCCTGGAAGTCAGAAATGGAAAGTAAGTGAGTTAATTGATTAATTATGAATATGTCTGATCGGAACTATGTTCGAATGGACCAGAACTATCGGGAAAAATGTGAGAACTATTAGGAACTCACTCCGAAATACCAGCATCTCACTGCAAACGTCAGCATCTCACGTCTGGGAGCCAGAAATTGAAGGTGGGTGGAATAATTGATTAATTATGAATGTCTCTGATCGGAACTATGTTCGAATGGACCGGAACTATCGAGAAAAATGTCAGAACTACTCGGAACTCACTCCGAAATACCAGCATCTCACTTCGAAACACCAGCATCTCACACCTTGGAGCCAGGAATTGAAGGTGGGTGGATTAATTAATTAGTTATAAATATGTCTGATCGGAACTATGTTCGAATGGACCGGAACTATCAAGAAAAATGTCAGAACTACTCGGAACTCACTCCGAAATACCAGCATCTCACTTCGAAACACCAGCATCTCACGCCTGGGAGCCAGGAATTGAAAGTAAGTGAGTTAATTGATTAATTATGAATATGTCTGATCGGAACTATGTTCGAATGGACCGGAACTATCGAGAAAAATGTCAGAACTACTCGGAACTCATTCCGAAATACCAGCATCTCGCTTCGAAACACCAGCATCTCACGCCTGGAAGTCAGAAATGGAAAGTAAGTGAGTTAATTGATTAATTATGAATATGTCTGATCGGAACTATGTTCGAATGGACCGGAACTATCGGGAAAAATGTCAGAACTACTCGGAACTCACTCCGAAATACCAGCATCTCACTGCAAACGTCAGCATCTCACGTCTGGGAGCCAGAAATTGAAGGTGGGTGGAATAATTGATTAATTATGAATGTCTCTGATCGGAACTATGTTCGAATGGACCGGAACTTTCGAGAAAAATTTCAGAACTACTCGGAACTCACTCCGAAATACCAGCATCTCACTTCGAAACACCAGCATCTCACGCCTTGGAGCCAGGAATTGAAGGTGGGTGGATTAATTAATTAGTTATAAATATGTCTGATCGGAACTATGTTCGAATGGACCGGAACTATCAAGAAAAATGTCAGAACTACTCGGAACTCACTCCGAAATACCAGCATCTCACTTCGAAACACCAGCATCTCACGCCTGGGAGCCAGGAATTGAAAGTAAGTGAGTTAATTGATTAATTATGAATATGTCTGATCGGAACTATGTTCGAATGGACCAGAACTATCGGGAAAAATGTCAGAACTATTCGGAACTCACTCCGAAATACCAGCATCTCACTGCAAACGTCAGCATCTCACGTCTGGGAGCCAGAAATTGAAGGTGGGTGGAATAATTGATTAATTATGAATGTCTCTGATCGGAACTATGTTCGAATGGACCGGAACTATCGAGAAAAATGTCAGAACTACTCGCAACTCACTCCGAAATACCAGCATCTCACTCTGAAACACTCTCTAGCATTTCACTTTCGAACGTCACTATTTCACGTCTGGGTGCCAGAAATTGAAGGTGGTAAAGGCGGCCTCGCCTTGATTTGCCAGTCTGACAATAAAAGTAAACTACTCGCTTCTACGTAGGCCGTAGAACAGCAATAACGATGAAAAGTGATAACAAACAAATAACTAGACAAATCTGTACAGTAATTTTTAATAATGCCTTTCCAGCGGCTAGCTGTTTTTCTTCGACTTTATAATAACATGATAAAATAAGTAATAAATAATAAGCAATATGATGTTATATTATTTTTATAAGGGGTTATAATTCTTATTCTAATTCCTAATAAACTAACAAACAAGCTATTCACTCTTAGCATTACCCGAAACCAACGACGGGGACGTGGTGATATATGGTTCCATCTTTTTTTTTTTTTTTTTGTATTTGTTTATTTTTTTTTTTTTGTATTTTGTATTTTTTGATTTTTTTTTTGTAATTTTTTTTCTGTATTTTGTATTTTGTATTTTTTTTTTGTTTCTAATATTCTTTATTTTTTACTTTTGTTTTTGTACTTTCGTATTTTTTTTGTATTTTTTGTTCTTTATCACTTTCATTTGTATTTTATTTCTCAATATTATTATCATTCTTCAATCCTTATTAGTTTTACTATTCAAATATTTTGCAAAAAAATTTCTATTCCGAAATTTTTGTTCACGTTTCCATATTTACCTGATATTATTACACTTATTATTACTAATCATATTCGTTATTATTATCTATCACCATCTTGTATTTTTGTTTTCATGACATCTCTCGATATTTATATTATATTAATATGCGGGATAATTGATAATCATCATCGTCATACGTACTCATTTCTTTATTCATGTTCAGTGTTCTCCTCCGCATGTGTGTACCTGTCTTATATCCTATTCATCGCTATCACATAGATATATTTTTCGTTCGTGTTATTCACCTCTTCATAATTTTTCTTCACGTTGTAATATTTTCACGAATCATTTTGTGCATAAATGAAGCTCCATCAACAATGAGTAAAATTATCATCGTAAAAGATACCTGCAGGCTGCAAAAACTCGTCGACGATCATTCGTGCTGCTGTTTTTATTTCCCTTTTCATTTTTTACTCTTCATTTCCTCCTGCTTTGTTTCTCCTAGCAACGGTCTTTAAACCCCTTTTATTTATTTTAATAGCAATCTTTCATTAATTATTCTCCCGTACAATAGTATAAATGATAAGATGTGGCTTTATTTCCTTTCGCGGGTTTGCATTCATACGTTTGGCGTACACATCATTGTAAATGTACCAGTACATTCTAGACTTCGCGTACGCGATGTAATGTTCTGAACAGTATTCAATGACACCAGCTATTATATACGTGTTATCTCCAATTTCGATCGTCGGTGCAATTGAGTCGAGATTGGGTTCAACTTTATTTTTATTTTTTGCTGTATACCTTGCGTCTGTGAAAACTGAAATATCGATCATAATATGGGGGCCGTATATACGTTTTTCCTGTACGCAGCCTTTGCATTTGAAACACGTATCTTGCATCAATTGTGCGTCATCAATAGCTCTCTGCATATGTTGGAAGCCTTCGTACAATAATATGTCAACGTTCACGTTCAACATCACGGTATTGCGTACATTTTCATGTCCACACGCACAAGAAACAATTTTCGTGTAACTGGGGTCATGTATGAACAGAATGTCGGCTAGATGTGATACGTTACACTTCCCGTCGAGCTTCTTGAGGGTCCTAGTATATACTGTAATAGCTTCCTTAAAAAGGCTCACATTCATGAGAATGTTAGCTGTTTCAATTAAATGTTTGGAATTAACGTTCTTGTCCTGCAGCATTATCATTGCTAATTTTATGATCGGACTGACACATGATTTCACCTTCTGATAGTACGTTTGACTGACGGCCATTGCGTGTATGATAATTTGACAAATTGAATCAAACGCACAAGTTCGAATCAAATTAATTTTCAATGAACCGATGTGTACGGTTCCACTCAGAAAACCATTTCTAAACATCGGTATTCTTCCAAGCTTGGCGTCTTTTACAAACTCCCACTCAGGACATTTATCTAAATAACTGGGCTCAGTACGTTTTTTTCTGGAGGGGCTGGGAGGCGCCTTTTCGTCAGGTCTCTCAGACGAGGTTATCTTGTCTGCTAAGCCTCGCCAGTCTTCACAAATATTCAAATCGCCCAATCGTTTGTCTTCATTCGAGTACTCATTACCACTGATCTGCCTCGGATTCGAGGGACTGCGGCTGTTGATATTGTCAGTCGGAATGATCTCTAGTGAAGGGGTTTCGGTCTGCATCAAATGACTATTATTGAACGTATTGAACCCGGCGGATATATCACTATCCAATGCTCACTGTCCGTCGGGTTTCACGTCAGACTCAGCTGGTGGCGTGTGGCCGAATCCAGTATCTTTTTTCGAGGTCGAATTAGGGGTGCTGTGCTGAATATTCTCTATTGAGAAACTGTCCGTTGCATTCGATTCTTTACTTTGGAAATCAACTCCAGTTGCCGGCTCTACGACCAATCCGCTGCTTTCGGTTGAAGTCAGATTAGAGACACTATGCTGGGGATTCCACTTCACGAAACTCCCTACCTCATTTGTCTCTTCGTCATTTATCGATGGGATATCGCTTGGGTTCGATGCAAGTTTGATTTTACCGTCAAGGTGTTCCAAGTGCTGGAGAATAAACTTATCGACACGCATCGGCAGTTGGCTTTTGAATGCTCGATTTTTAAGATCGCTGAATTCCGCTTCTACAGACGAAGATGTGGCTATTACTGAGCCTCTATTAAACAAGGGCCTCATAATACCTGTCCATAAGGGTAAGTATGGAAGTAATTGTTTTTGCAATTGTTTAGCGAAGCCCGGATTAAAACAAGCATTTATGACACTGCCCTCAGTTGATTTGTTACCAATTGCGCGTGCTCTATCACACAGCGATTGACTCCAAATTGTCCAACCCGAGTGAATTGGATCTTGTTTCTGATCATCATCGTTGACTTGGTCTTCATATTCGTTATCAGGATAATCATTTTTTTCGTCAACAACAACTCCTGATATCACGTTGTTTATAAATTGCAGCCGTGACTCCGCTGTCAATGTCCGCCCATCTGTCGTACATCCGACAAACTCACTCAGGGATACTGCGACAACAGATCCGAGAAAGTGAGTCAAATCATTAAAATCGTCCATTTGATATGCTTGGCCTAGGCATCTCAAATAAAATCTACGAACTGCCCATCCCTTCCCTTGCTCTTTCAAACATTTCCACCGCGCTACCATGGCGACTAAGTGCGACACATCCAGTCGAATGTAGGACGCCGGGAGCAAATCGCAATCTTTTACTACGACATCGTAGCACTTCTGCAAGTAGTCTTTCAAATCGGTGCATTTCCCGAAGATTTGTGATGCTGCAATTAATAAAGCCCATCCAAAATCACTTACTACGATAGGTGGAATCGGAGCCCGTTTAGATAAAATAAAACGCAGGAAGTTTCCGATTTGTAATGCAGACTGATCAGCAGAGACCATTTGGAATACAGGTACACTACCTTCAGCCGTGACAAGCATGCACTGGTACAAAAATACATGCGGGTCTTGTTTAGCATCACGCTTAACTATGCCACCTGTCGCATCGATTGTTAAAATTGCATTCCGAACAGCTTTGCACCTGGCAGTGTATATTTGCAATTGCTCCGGCATCCAATAAATACAGGAGAACTTGAGCGCACTAACAGTGTGGATGGAACCGGCATACTTGCCAAATTTAGATTGATGTAGCAAATTGAGCACAGGATTGGAAAATGTTAATCCGTATACTTTAAGAAGTTGTTGCTCTTTTGCCTTACGCAACACAGCGCAAGTCGGCAATGTCGGTGGTTCCTTTTGACCGAATCGTTTAAGTCGTTTGGCCTCTTCACGTCTATAAGTAATCGCATCTTTCTTCTCATCTATCAACTTATTAGCAACTCTTTCTCTTTTTACACCTCTCAAGGGCCTTTTTTTATTACCGGTATGCATTTCTGAGACTATGTCGGTAATTCGACAAGAAATAGTCACATCAGCATCCTTAGGGGGTTCTTTTAGTAATTCGCCTTTAATTAACGCGTTGCATTCCACGCAAGTACCGACAAAGCTGGCATAACACCGTGCAGTAGCTGTCGGGTTGACTGAATTGTTCCTGAAAGAAAAAACGCACTCTATGCTGTCATATTGCTGACTTATTTTTTCAGCAATAACATCAGTCCACCCTTCTTTGAATTTCCAGTACAACCGCTGACCGGATACCAATTTTCTTGGCTTCATCTCTGACCAATTCTGTGTCGATAAAATGAGCCTTATATTTTTTGAACAACTCGAGTTGGATGTGTTCAACGTCTCATTGTCAGTAGAAGCATCATGTATTGAGCTTCCGGTTTTATTAGCAATGGCAGCCGTTCCAATTCCATATTTTTTTATGAGTAAAGTTTTGTACCCTCTACGATCATTATTGACAATGGTATGTACATGGCGCGGAGTTATATGGGAACCGCGATCTGCCATTTCTGTGCTTATAGCGATATAAACATCGTGTTTCGGTGGATAAGCCTTTCCCGCATCATCTATCGTTCGATGATCTTCTCTTAATAATATTTCCTGCAAAATCATCGCGTCGTATGGCGTGTGACGGTCGGACATTTTGCTCGAAATACGCTGAGCGTCTATAAAAAATAGCGTAACTAGTGCGCATGAAAATTGTAGAGTTTGCGAGCGCCAATGTGCTGCTAGCGAAGAAATATCAGCTGCGGCAGAGTCGGGTCAACAAGCGAGATAATATTACGGCGTCTCGTAGAAGTGACGGTAGGCTCTCGCCACTGAGATTCTCCCACTGCGCATGGGCAACGCGCCACGGAGTAAGAGGGGATATGAAGCAGCGGACCCACTACTGGCGGGGTGGGGATAGCGCCGAGAAAAATTGGGAATTGAATGGTACGGGTACTGCAGCGCGGTGGCCGAGAATTGAACTACCGGAAATGAGTCGACTCGCTTGTGTTTTTAATACATGTATTAATAATTATAATAAAATATATAACTAATGATGAATAATGAGATAAATAATTAAATGAATGTATGAATGAATGACTCAATAATTAAATAAATAAATGAATGAATTATTAATTAAATGAGTAATTAAATGAATGAGTGTATAAATAAATAAATAATTAGATTTATAATTGAATAAATGAATAAATGAATATATAAATGAATTTAATTATTTATTTGTCTCATTATTCATTCATACATTGATTTAATCATTTTACGGCCTTCAACAGTTGGAAATTAAAAGGGGATGGCCAGCCTGCGAGAAACAGTCAAAAAACTTAGGTAGTCTCGAGTTGGCAGTGACTGACTGCGATGTTTCAGGGAAACCTCTGAGTATAACTAACGTTATACCGGGTGTTCCATTTTAATCTTGCACCTGATTTATCTCGGAAAATACGACACCGATCGAGTATTGAGTGTGATGAAACTTTGAGGGTTCGAAGGAGGACGTTCAAAAAAAAATTTTGTTTCAGTCCAAGATAAAAAATGGCGGAGTCAAGAAAGCCAACATGTTTTTCTTAAATGGAACCGTGACTTTTCTTTCGCACCAAAAAATTTATCAAATTAAAACGAACAACTTTTCTATTAAACATTTTTCCATTCTAAAGCTGTACATCATTGCGTTCCTTTTTCCGTAAAATAACTGAGGAACCAGCGCCGGCCTTAGGGGCGGGCGGAACGGGCAGTAGCCCGGGAGGCCGAGGTTCAAGGGCGCTTAAATGAGCTTTTTTTTAGTTAAATTTTTTCCCGTGAAAGCACGAAAATTTTCATCGCGTGAGAATATCGAGTGCATTCGACTCGAGGCGCAGCAGTCGAAGCGAGTTGGGTAAATTGTATAAAAAGACTTCGCCAATGCCAAAGCAAGGCGTGTCAATTTCGGAATTCCAGATAAATGCTAAATTATAAACCGAATTCATTTCGATAACTTCGCGATTCCGGGGGAAAATGGGTGAAGGGGGGGGGGGGGGGAAGGGGGGGGGGGGGGGGGCGATCATCCGTTCACTTGCCTGGGGCGCGAAAAACTCTAAGGCCGGCGCTGTGAGGAACCTCCTTGAGTCCAAGAATTGCTTGTTTCAATCCCGAGAAAAATTATAAATTGCATAGTGGCCGTTGTATGTTTACAACTATCCATAACATTGAACTTGATGGACGCGTCCATGACTTTGTACGGTAAATTGAAATGATGATATATTTATTTAAAAGATTCAATTTCTGGCTCACAGACGTGAGATGCTGACGTTTGCAGTGAGATGCTGGTATTTCGGAGTGAGTTCCGAGTAGTTCTGACATTTTTCCCGATAGTTCTGGTCCATTCGAACATAGTTCCGATCAGACATGTTCATAATTAATCAATTAACTCACTTACTTTCAATTCCTGGCTCCCAGGCGTGAGATGCTGGTGTTTCGAAGTGAGATGCTGGTATTTCGGAGTGAGTTCCGAGTAGTTCCGACATTTTTCTTGATAGTTCCGGTCCATTCGAACATAGTTCCGATCAGAGACAATCATAATTAATCAATTATTCCACCCACCTTCAATTTCTGGCTCCCAGACGTGAGATGCTGACGTTTGCAGTGAGATGCTGGTATTTCGGAGTGAGTTCCGAGTAGTTCTGACATTTTTCCCGATAGTTCTGGTCCATTCGAACATAGTTCCGATCAGACATATTCATAATTAATCAATTAACTCACTTACTTTCCATTTCTGACTTCCAGGCGTGAGATGCTGGTGTTTCGAAGCGAGATGCTGGTATTTCGGAATGAGTTCCGAGTAGTTCTGACATTTTTCTCGATAGTTCCGGTCCATTCGAACATAGTTCCGATCAGACATATTCATAAATAATCAATTAACTCACTTACTTTCAATTTCTGGCTTCCAGACGTGAGATGCTGGTGTTTCGAAGTGAGATGCTGGTATTTCGGAGTGAGTTCCGAGTAGTTCTGACATTTTTCCCGATAGTTCTGGTCCATTCGAACATAGTTCCGATCAGACATATTCATAATTAATCAATTAACTCACTTACTTTCCATTTCTGACTTCCAGGCGTGAGATGCTGGTGTTTCGAAGCGAGATGCTGGTATTTCGGAATGAGTTTCGAGTAGTTCTGACATTTTTCTCGATAGTTCCGGTCCATTCGAACATAGTTCCGATCAGACATATTCATAAATAATCAATTAACTCACTTACTTTCAATTCCTGGCTCCCAGACGTGAGATGCTGACGTTTGCAGTGAGATGCTGGTATTTCGGAGTGAGTTCCGAGTAGTTCTGACATTTTTCCCGATAGTTCTGGTCCATTCGAACATAGTTCCGATCAGACATATTCATAATTAATCAATTAACTCACTTACTTTCCATTTCTGACTTCCAGGCGTGAGATGCTGGTGTTTCGAAGCGAGATGCTGGTATTTCGGAATGAGTTCTGAGTAGTTCTGACATTTTTCTCGATAGTTCCGGTCCATTCGAACATAGTTCCGATCAGAGACATTCATAATTAATCAATAATTCCACCCACCTTCAATTTCCGGCTCCCAGACGTGAGATGCTGACGTTTGCAGTGAGATGCTGGTATTTCGGAGTGAGTTCCGAGTAGTTCTGACATTTTTCCCGATAGTTCTGGTCCATTCGAACATAGTTCCGATCAGACATATTCATAATTAATCAATTAACTCACTTACTTTCCATTTCTGACTTCCAGGCGTGAGATGCTGGTGTTTCGAAGCGAGATGCTGGTATTTCGGAATGAGTTCCGAGTAGTTCTGACATTTTTCTCGATAGTTCCGGTCCATTCGAACATAGTTCCGATCAGACATATTCATAAATAATCAATTAACTCACTTACTTTCAATTTCCGGCTTTCAGACGTGAGATGCTGGTGTTTCGAAGTGAGATGCTGGTATCTCGGAGTGAGTTCCGAGTAGTTCTGACATTTTTCCCGATAGTCCTGGTCCATTCGAACATAGTTCCGATCAGACATATTCATAATTAATCAATTAACTCACTTACTTTCCATTTCTGACTTCCAGGCGTGAGATGCTGGTGTTTCGAAGCGAGATGCTGGTATTTCGGAATGAGTTTCGAGTAGTTCTGACATTTTTCTCGATAGTTCCGGTCCATTCGAACATAATTCCGATCAGACATATTCATAAATAATCAATTAACTCACTTACTTTCAATTTCTGGCTCCCAGACGTGAGATGCTGGTGTTTCGAAGTGAGATGCTGGTATTTCGGAGTGAGTTCCGAGTAGTTCTGACATTTTTCCCGATAGTTCCGGTCCATTCGAACATAGTTCCGATCAGACATATTTATAACTAATTAATTAACCCACCCACCTTCAATTCCTGGCTCCAAGGCGTGAGATGCTGGTGTTTCGAAGTGAGATGCTGGTATTTCGGAGTGAGTTCCGAGTAGTTCTGACATTTTTCTTGATAGTTCCGGTCCATTCGAACATAGTTCCGATCAGACATATTCATAATTAATCAATTAACTCACTTACTTTCAATTCCTGGCTCCCAGACGTGAGATGCTGACGTTTGCAGTGAGATGCTGGTATTTCGGAGTGAGTTCCGAGTAGTTCTGACATTTTTCCCGATAGTTCTGGTCCATTCGAACATAGTTCCGATCAGACATATTCATAATTAATCAATTAACTCACTTACTTTCCATTTCTGACTTCCAGGCGTGAGATGCTGGTGTTTCGAAGCGAGATGCTAGTATTTCGGAATGAGTTCCGAGTAGTTCTGACATTTTTCTCGATAGTTCCGGTCCATTCGAACATAGTTCCGATCATAGTCATTCATAATTAATCAATTATTCCACCCACCTTCAATTTCTGGCTCCCAGACGTGAGATGCTGACGTTTGCAGTGAGATGCTGGTATTTCGGAGTGAGTTCCGAGTAGTTCTGACATTTTTCCCGATAGTTCTGGTCCATTCGAACATAGTTCCGATCAGACATATTCATAATTAATCAATTAACTCACTTACTTTCCATTTCTGACTTCCAGGCGTGAGATGCTGGTGTTTCGAAGCGAGATGCTGGTATTTCGGAATGAGTTCCGAGTAGTTCTGACATTTTTCCCGATAGTTCCGGTCCATTCGAACATAGTTCCGATCATAGACATTCATAATTAATCAATTATTCCACCCACCTTCAATTTCTGGCTCCCAGACGTGAGATGCTGACGTTTGCAGTGAGATGCTGGTATTTCGGAGTGAGTTCCGAGTAGTTCTGACATTTTTCCCGATAGTTCTGGTCCATTCGAACATAGTTCCGATCAGACATATTCATAATTAATCAATTAACTCACTTACTTTCCATTTCTGACTTCCAGGCGTGAGATGCTGGTATTTCGGAGTGAGTTTCGAGTAGTTCCGACATTTTTCTTGATAGTTCCGGTCCATTTGAACATAGTTCCGATCAGACATATTCATAACTAATTAATTAATCCACCCACCTTCAATTCCTGGCTCCAAGGCGTGAGATGCTGGTGTTTCGAAGTGAGATGCTGGTATTTCGGAGTGAGTTCCGAGTAGTTCTGACATTTTTCTTGATAGTTCCGGTCCATTCGAACATAGTTCCGATCAGACATATTCATAATTAATCAATTAACTCACTTACTTTCAATTCCTGGCTCCCAGACGTGAGATGCTGACGTTTGCAGTGAGATGCTGGTATTTCGGAGTGAGTTCCGAGTAGTTCTGACATTTTTCCCGATAGTTCTGGTCCATTCGAACATAGTTCCGATCAGACATATTCATAATTAATCAATTAACTCACTTACTTTCCATTTCTGACTTCCAGGCGTGAGATGCTGGTGTTTCGAAGCGAGATGCTGGTATTTCGGAATGAGTTCTGAGTAGTTCTGACATTTTTCTCGATAGTTCCGGTCCATTCGAACATAGTTCCGATCAGAGACATTCATAATTAATCAATAATTCCACCCACCTTCAATTTCTGGCTCCCAGACGTGAGATGCTGACGTTTGCAGTGAGATGCTGGTATTTCGGAGTGAGTTCCGAGTGGTTCTGACATTTTTCCCGATAGTTCTGGTCCATTCGAACATAGTTCCGATCAGACATATTCATAAATAATCAATTAACTCACTTACTTTCAATTTCTGGCTTCCAGACGTGAGATGCTGGTGTTTCGAAGTGAGATGCTGCTATTTCGGAGTGAGTTCCGAGTAGTTCTGACATTTTTCCCGATAGTTCTGGTCCATTCGAACATAGTTCCGATCAGACATTTTCATAATTAATCAATTAACTCACTTACTTTCCATTTCTGACTTCCAGGCGTGAGATGCTGGTGTTTCGAAGCGAGATGCTGGTATTTCGGAATGAGTTCCGAGTAGTTCTGACATTTTTCTCGATAGTTCCGGTCCATTCGAACATAGTTCCGATCAGACATATTCATAAATAATCAATTAACTCACTTACTTTTAATTTCTGGCTTCCAGACGTGAGATGCTGGTGTTTCGAAGTGAGATGCTGGTATTTCGGAGTGAGTTCCGAGTAGTTCTGACATTTTTCCCGATAGTTCCGGTCCATTCGAACATAGTTCCGATCAGACATATTCATAATTAATCAATTAACTCACTTACTTTCAATTCCTGGCTCCCAGGCGTGAGATGCTGGTGTTTCGAAGTGAGATGCTGGTATTTCGGAGTGAGTTCCGAGTAGTTCCGACATTTTTCTTGATAGTTCCGGTCCATTCGAACATAGTTCCGATCAGACATATTTATAACTAATTAATTAATCCACCCACCTTCAATTCCTGGCTCCAAGGCGTGAGATGCTGGTGTTTCGAAGTGAGATGCTGGTATTTCGGAGTGAGTTCCGAGTAGTTCTGACATTTTTCTTGATAGTTCCGGTCCATTCGAACATAGTTCCGATCAGACATATTCATAATTAATCAATTAACTCACTTACTTTCAATTCCTGGCTCCCAGGCGTGAGATGCTGGTGTTTCGAAGTGAGATGCTGGTATTTCGGAGTGAGTTCCGAGTAGTTCTGACATTTTTCCCGATAGTTTTGGTCCATTCGAACATAGTTCCGATCAGAGACATTCATAATTCATCAATTAATCCACCCACCTTCAATTTCTGGCTCCCAGACGTGAGATGCTGACGTTTTGGAGTAAAATGCTGGCGTATGGACGAAGTTTCGAAGCTGAAAGTTGCGATCTTTGTAAATTTTTGACAGGATAGTTTCGGTTGATTCAGACACGGTTTCAGACCTGATATGTGATCCCACGACGTAACCCAAGTGAAAACTAATATCTCTTTCTCTCCTCTCTGCTTTCAGAACTATTGATACAATGCTTTCTGGCCGTGGAACTCTTAAGATATATGTTATTCAACGGTTTATTCATCACAATTTGTTGAGATGCTACGAGACGCTACGAGAAGTTAGCATCTCGTATACGATGTGGAATTTTTTTTATTAAAAACGACGAGAACTTTTGTAAATTTCGCACGAAACTATAGAACTCTTCTGATATTCATAATTTGTAGGTCTAGTTATCATATTACGTTGAGATGCTGTGAGCTGCTACGCGAAGTTAGCATCTCATTTTTTGAAAATCATTTTTTTAAGGAAAATTCAGCGGAACTATTGTTAAAACCTATTTAGAACTATAGAACTATTCGGGATGCTATAAGAACTGGAATTTTTTTTTGAGATGCTCACACTTGATATGCCAGATTCACACAGGTGAAGAATATTCCGAACGTGCCTGCTATGAAACAGGCGATATATGCCACTCTCGACCACTGTATGTCCACCAACGAAAATCCACAACATTCGAAATGCCCCACTGGTCGAGACTCGTAGTGTTTTTCCAACAGAAGTGTAGCGAAGAAAGAAAAGCCAGCGGGCCACGAAAAAATGCAGTTGAGACTTAATGCAAATGTGGTCGAGAAGATGAGGCCTCTCTACGAACGTCTGGCAAATGACGAACTGTTGGCCCGGTGTGCAAGAGGAGCCACGCAGAATGCTAACAAAAGCCTCCACGCTCTGATTTGGCGAAAATGCCCAAAAGAGACCTTCGTATCCAAAAAGAGGGTAGATTTGGCGGTAGTAACTGCAGTGGCTGAGTTTAATATGGGTGAACTCCATGCCCAGAAGGCAAAACTGTTAGTCCGGTCCAGGAAACTACCAGATATTGCCAAAAAGATCACCGAACAACGAGATGCCAGGCGAAAGCGAAAGGGTGAATGGAAAGGGACACCGGAGAATAAAAGAAGTCGACGTATAGCCAAAACAAGCAAAACTAGAGCTGAGGAGGCGAAGAAGCAGGTTGAAGGAACGACATACAGCGCCGGAGGATTTTAACATTTTTCTGCAGGTGATCTCAGCGCTGAAGGAGTCTGATGGATCTGGAGCGGAGGAGACGAAGAAGCAGGTTGGAGGAACGACGTACAGCGCGGGAGAATTTTAACATTTTTCTATAGGTGATCCCAGCGCTGGAGGAATCTAATGGATCTTCTGGAGGGCCAGTCTCCGAGCCCTGAGCGCCAAAGTTGAATTCAGGTGCGTTATTTCACAGTAGACTCGTATGGGCTGGATGAATATCGCAGATCGAATTGTTTTTTCAAAATATTATCAAAATATTTATCTGGCCCTTATAATTACTCCACAAGAAAATTGATGCATTTTTGGTTTCATTTTGTTTTTATGACCGAGCACTTCCAAAACTCCAAAACTCACTATATATAATGGGTGAAAAAAGTGAACTCGGAGCTGGAACGGAGGAGCGAACTTGGAAGTGGATTGGAGCAGCGGAGGAGATCGACCAATAACTGAGAAGATCACTCACTAAATACGTTTTTACATCAAGATATTGATCTCAGATTCATGCTAAATAATTCATGTTTTGAAGTTTTCTGAGTTGTACAATTTTTCCACTTGTGATAATTCGTAATGGCCATAAATAACTTTCAATATCAACTACTTATTGTCACGAATTTTTACAAAACAAAGTTCATCCTTTCCCATTCACTTTTTGCTTATTAGGAATTATTCCAACAAAATTTTATTGAATCGCGTTTATCTCAGAACTGTATTTTTGGATATTCAAAAAATCTCTTGCGCATTGGTTTTAGTCGGATCACTTTTCCCTTTGAAACACATATTCTAGGGCACATTATCTTCAAATTGCTGGAGGGAATTTGTCGTAGTGTGAAAAGAACTCATTTTCTGGTACATAATGTACGAAAATTTATCATAAAAAAAAATACCTCTACGGTGAAAATAGTTTCAATAGGCAAAAAAGGTCTATTTGAAAATTCCCTCCAGCAATTTTTGGATTATGGTAGTATATGTGTGGAGTCCAAATTTCAACCCTCTGCGATAACACTGTATGCGCAAGGAGCGTTTCGAAGAAGTATACTTTGGAATTAGAAAAATAGCCATAACTTCTAAAGTATTTGACCTATATATCCTGAATTTTGGCTAGTTTCTAGTTAAAGAGTTTCATAAAAGTTGTCAACATTTGAGAAATATCCATACACGAACAAAGAAAATTCCAATTTCAGTACCGTCCCCCCTTAATAGCTTGTTGTATGTTTCTTCGTTTTAGAATTGTTTCATCGTTCATATTTTCTACAATATCCTTTTGCCTTTTTTTTCTTATTCTTTCGTCTTTCATGTTCGTCACCATGTCTTTTTCCCTTTTATTACTTAGTCGGTCTTGGTTCATGTTCTCCACAATATCTTTTTCTCTTTTGGTTCTCAGTCGGTCTTCATTGATATTCTCTACAATATCTTTTTCCCTTTTATTTCTTAGTCGGTCTTGGTTCATGTTCTCCACAATATCTTTTTTGCAACACCTGCTTCGAAAGTTTGATTTTCGAGGGCTGTGTAGCGAGCGCAAAATACCTTATTTCCGAGGGGTGAGGTAAAGAGAGAGTTGGCGCATGCGCACACCGCAAATACTCTACTTTGCGCACTAGTGCTTTTGTCGCGCATGCGCACATCGCGAATACTCTATTTTGCGCACTAGTGCTTTCTTCGTGCACTGTGTCATGGCGGTGGACAGTCGCGATGTGAGGTTATATTGATTAATCAATCTGTCTCTCAAATCAAACTTTCTTCGCAGGGAGTTACAAAAAATATCGTGTGATACACGTGCGGATAGGCAATATCTGTCTCGTGTCATTTACAGCACTCGCCTTCGGCTCGTGCTACAAACGACACTCGTCGGATATTGCCTACCTTCCGCACTTGTATCACAATATACTATTTCCCTTTTATTTCTTAACCGGTCTTCGTTCATATTCTCCACAATATCTTTTTCCCGTTTACGTTTCTTTCTGTCGTCGGTCATGTACTGAACATTATCCGTTGTCCTTTTTTTTTTTTAAACGGTCTTCATTCATATTTTTCACCCTGTTTTTTTTCTTTTTTTCTCCAAACGTTCGGTATTCATATTTTCTTTTCTATCTAAATCCCTTTTACTCATTATCTGCGCACTCATTAGATTCTTAATTTGTCTATTTTCATTTATCGAATCTTTATTTTGGTTATAATACGTACTATTACGAAAACTTTTGTACTCATTCCAAAAATTTGGATTTAAACATTCCATTACATAATAATGACCTCGATCCATAACACCAGATAACGAAAGTATTAATTTATGATTATCGTGAGCCAATCCATATTCTCTGGGAATTCCGAAACTGTTGATGTAAACATAAACATGAACGTTATATATTGTAACTTTACGGCAGTTTCGCGATTCGCGAAACTGACAGTTATTGTGAGTTTTTTGCTCGGATGAAAATTTAGGACCTCTCTATCTAATTTTTGTCTAATTACGGACTTTGAACACCGTGCGTTCGCAGCCGTCTCCCCTGGTTCACGGACTTTGTGCACGTAGTGCACGCAGCCGTATTATATCCCTAACACCGGACCTTGTGCACTTTGTGCACGCAGCCGTATCCCGTCTATCCACGGACCTTGAACGCCAGGCGTTCGCAGCCGTATTCCTAGCTAAAAAGAATTTAATATGACCGGGAAATGGCGGAGAAGGGAACCAGCACTAAATCTTAGCAATTATATTAAACATAAGAAAAAACATTTATTAAATAAAATAATATCAAATGGCGGCTGCAACCAAACTAAAATTATATTTACAAAGTTGCTTGACTTATTAGTTATAGGTTCCCCCATGGAAAAATATATATTAATTTATGTGTGAGGAAATATATCATGATATATGAGATATTTCTGATATAAAGCCAATGTAAAAAAAATATATAAAATATATAAAAATACAATATGTGAATGATGTATTTTTAACATTTATATATTTCATATATTCATAATATATACATGAAAATATCAATAATATATGTGAAAATATATGATTCAAATATATATATCTACTTATATCACATTTATAACACTTATATAAATTCCGGTATTTGGTATTATATAGTAAGCGTATACACGGAAGTTATATATGGCTGATGTATGATTCGTGTATGGAGAAAATAATCAATATGTAAGTGAACAAATCTCCACAGATATGAGAGGTTTATATGATGCTCAGACAAATGTTCATATATTTTGGATATTTACGTTTATATTATATTTATATGAACTATATAAAATCATTTATAATGGGCATGCATGAGATGACATTACATCATTATATATGGTCGATGTATACTGAAATGTATCTTGGATATAGGGTTCCGTATATTTAGGAATACGGAAATTTTAGGTCACAAATAAAGGCGGGCATATATGAGAAACATAAGTGTGCTTATATGAAATGTGTATAAATTATATAAAGCGTTACATGAGACATACTATTTGGTTATATATATATCGAACGCATACATGGGTGATCCATGCCAAATATATTTAACATACAAGCAAACATATATTTATTGATGTAACAGTGCGTCGCTAATATTGGGCTTCGTATACCAGAGTGGTATGTACATTTCGATGACATTTATATGAATTTTATACAACCAATTACATTGGGTACAGATCGGGTGATATATCATGTTCGCATGAGACTGATATAAGTCAAATATATTTCAGATATATATGTGACATATCTGTCATATATGTATCACATATATGACATATGTGCGATAGGTCCGTGTCACGTATATGTGTCTAATTTTTTTTTTATGGACGTAGTTCAACCCATATCCAGCTTCTTATATTTCCATCATAATTATGATATTTTTTATATAAAATAAATTTATCTGAAGATATTATACTCGTACATATGATACATATGTTCTTATACAAAATTCATATGACTAATGTACAAAATGTTAAATCTTACGTATATAGAAAAATATATGAAACCTCCATTTTACTGATATATGTATCATATGTACAAGTATATATCTTCAGATATGTTTATTTACATACCTAAAACAGATCATGATTATGATGGAAATATAAGAAGTCAGATGTGGACTGATATACACAATGTCCATATACGTGCATGATATAATATCAGCCAATACATGCCGAATATATGAGATATATACCATCGTTATAAATTACATACATCTTCGATATATGAGCGCTCATGTGAGAGGCATATAGAAACGGTACATAGCTGGTAAATATACTTTTGCTTATATCTGAAATATATTCCGTATTTATTAACACCATATGAGTTTCATATATTATCCGATAATTTGACTCATGTAATCCCGGGGGAAAAAAATTTATTCAATTATATAAAATTATATATAAATGACTATATGAAATTAGATATGAGTTTTGGCGGTATATAGTTTTATAAAATTTTATATAATTTTATATGATTTTATATAGTTTTATATAATTTTATAAAAATATATATAATCATATATAATTTTATAAAACTATTGTAACGTTACGGGCTGTATAGGCCTGGCCGTTAGCATTCAAATATCAGCCGTTGCGAACATTCGAGTAGATCTAGAACGTTCGGCGAACCACGCATTCAGCGTGACGTCATATCGGATATATAAAGGACGCCGATAGACAGACAAGCAGCAATCTCGAGCAAAGCGCTGAGTTGACTCAACCACAATACTTCTCATCAGACGCTAAAGGCATAGCGCCTAGCGATCTGCTTAGCCAAATTATCTTATTACTTTAGAAAAATCAGAACTCTTTAAAACTTCTTTTCCAAACTTCGCTACATTACGATCAAATAGATCAAAAATTCCTTATTACTCAGAAGAATATATTAAATTATTGCATAACGTCGTGAGACTGAGATCTCACGCATCAGATAGAAATATCACTCAAAGTTAGTAGATAAGTTCTTGTAAAGAGCTCATACTTGATTACAACCATTAGATTTTAAGTTATACAATAAATACTCTTATGTTTATTCTGATATGCTCTGATTTGATGCTGCTTCCCTAGTCCGCCATTTCCCGGTCATAGTTAACTATTTATTTAGCTAGGAATACGGCTGCGAGCGCCTTGCGTTCAAGGTCCGTGATCAGGTTGGGATACGGCTGCGTGCACTCAGTGCACAAGGTCCGGTGATAGACTAGGATACGGCTGCGTGCACTTTGTGCACAAGGTCCGTGCAACGGGGAGACGGCTGCGAACGCACGGCGTTCAAGGTCCGTAATCAGGCATATTAACAACAAATGAGATAGAGAGGTCCCGAAAATCATAACGAGTAAAGAACTCACGATAACTGTCAGTTTCGCGTAGCCGCTAAACTGCCGTAAAGTTACATTTGGCGCCCAACGTGGGGCTTCTCTATTCAAAATTTTGTTCAAATCTTTGCATAAATTATCTTAGAGTCATTGTTTAACTTAGCTTCTTTCGCGTTTCGATCAATTTGAGTTCTTTACCAATAGAGTCAATCTTGCTTACATGGCATCAGAGTCCAGTGTCGTGACCAGGCAAATGGCGGGCAAGGGAAACAGCATCAATATGGCGTCAGAGTCAGCTGTAGGTGAAAAAGGGCAAGGTAGACATAATAAAGATAAAGGTGGTTCACAGTTAGACATAGCTTTTATTGATAAGGAAAAAGATACAGATAAACGTAGACCAAGTAGCTTCGATCCAATGACAGCCCTAGAACAGTTAAGTAAAAAATTAGATGAAAAATTTGCAAAAATTGAACAAACGATTCTTGAATCAAAGTCAGAAAATGTTGATAATTTGTTAAATAGTGAAGATAACTTCAGAAAAAGATTGGAAGAACAATCTGCCAAATATAAAAAACAACTAGAAGCATTGAATAATCGAATAGAAAATTCGTATGATAAGTTCGATGAAAAACTAACAAAATGTCAAGATAACTTTCAACAGTTACATAAAGATATTCGCGAAGAGTTCGGTGACAGCTTGATATGTTTGGAAAACAAAATAGATAAAAACCAAAAGGGTTGTTCAGATAAAATAGCCGAATTAGAAGAAAATCAAGAAAAAATCAGAGTCAGTCTAAATTCTGAAATTAGAAAGATAAAATCTAATAATTCTAACCAAGGCTGTGAATACAGTCATATTCTTTCCAAACATGTCAGGTTGCCATCGTACTCGGGAAAAAACTGGGAAAGACCAGCTAATTACATTAAAGAATTAGAGGATTACTTTATCTTTATCGATGCTCAGCAACAAGACGATATCCGTTTAAAACTCGTAGGGCAAAGTCTCACACATGATGCCAAGGATTGGTGGATCGCGCGTCGCGAGGTTATCAGGTCCTGGGGAGAGTTTAAGAAACGATTTTTAAATAGATATTGGGGAGTTGAAATTCAAAGAGAATTGCGCAGAGATATTGAGTTTGGTTATTATATCCCCGACTCGAGAATAACGTGGTCGGAATACGCCAATAGGAAATTTGCATCGGCAGCAGGGTTAAGTCCACAAATGTCCGAAATCGAGATTGTTAGAAATCTTACACGTCACTTCGAAGATTCGATAGTAGAAGCAGCAAAATGCCGTGATATCCGCGACATCGACGCACTTCTAGGGTTCCTCGATGAGATGCAATTCGGGAGTAGATCTAACGCACCGAAACAAAAGGTCACTTACGCGAATAGGCAGGGTCCAACTGTTAATCGCGTAACTGATAACCGTGACAAGCATGTATCATGGCGACCGGATAGCTCAAGCCAGATTTCCAAAACTATAACCGATGATACAGATTCGCGTTATAAGAACAGCCAAGCAAATAATCAAAGTAATAGGTCAAATCCGAATTGGACAACGAGTCATGTAAACGCAACCATCATAAACACAGATAGTTCGTCAATAGATGAGCCGATTCAGGGTCAAACGGTTACGGGAAACTGATAGGCGCTGTACTGGACAAATCAGAAATGAGCCCAGTACAGCATGAAGTCAATATTTTCGCGGCACAATTTGAAACTGAAATTACTAATGATACATTCGAAAATCCATTTAATTATCTCGTTAAGGAAAATACAGAAAACGGTCAGCCGTTAGTGCAATGTCCGGAGGTTCTCCTTCGTATTGAAAACATCGATGCCAAAGCACTAATAGACACTGGCAGCCAAATAACGTGCGTGTCGGGTGATTGGTACGATCGGCACAAAAAATCGCTGGATAAATGCGCTAAGTTACCTGTAACTAATTTCCAAGTTTTAGGAGTAGTTAAAGGCAAGCCGACTCGGATTAAAATACAATTCCTTGCAAAAATCGATATAGGGTCGTTATCCGATGAGGTATGTTTTCTCGTCGTACAGGGTTTGAGACGCGACATAATCATAGGAATCGATACGCTACATCGATGGAAAGCGGATTTAGATCTTGAGATAAATAAATTAAGAATTAAAACTAAAATCAATAACGAAGAAGTTGAGGTGATGAAACCTGAAGGTATTAGCGACAATAGCAAAGATCTAACAGAAATATCTAATATCGATTCAGTTAGTCATAATCAGATTGGACATAATCCGGGATTAACTGATGATGAGATTAACTGCAAGTTGTCGGAATGTCAGGTACTTAAAGCTTGTGAAATCATTGCTTTTTCAAAATTATTAAAAAAGTATCGCGACATATTTTCCAAAATACCAGGTAGAGTCACAATTTATGAACATAAAATAAAAATATATGAGGATAGACCATTCGTCAGACGGTCATACCCAATCCCGATCATGCATCGAGATAAAGTTAGACTAGAAATAAACAAAATGCTAAATCTTGGTATAATTGAACGGTCGTATAGCGAATACATCAACCCGTTGGTTGTAGTTGCTAAAAAATCAGGAGACGTTAGGTTGGTATTAGACGCGAGGTATATAAACAAGCTGATAGTACCTGACCACGACTGTGCGCAATCTACTGAAGTTTTATTCCAGAAATGCGGAAACGCTTCGGTAATGTCCAGTCTCGATTTAACTGCAAGTTTTTGGCAGGTTCCGCTACACAAAGATTCCAGAAAATATACGGCGTTCATGTACGAGGGGAAGACATACCAATTCGCGGTGACACCCTACGGTTTAAATACTAGTTTAGCAAGTTTAATTAGAACATTAGATTTGGTTTTAAAAGAAACAGATGGTTTCACCATCAACTTTGTTGATGATATACTGTGTCTATCTGATTCGTTCCAGTCTCATTTAGCACATCTTGAATTACTTTTTGCGGTTTTTAGAAAGCATCATATGACTATAAATTTTAATAAGTCAAAGTTTTTTCGAGAAGAGATAGATTTTTTGGGTCACAGGATTACCAAAAACGGAATTCTACCGCAACCGGAAAAAATAGACGCTATACAGCGTTTCCCTGAACCAAAAAATGTAAAACAATTAAAAGGATTTTTGGGATTAACTAATTATTATAGTAAATTTACAAAATACTATTCAGATGCTACATCGCCGCTATTGAATCTAGTAAAGAAAGATGCTAAATGGGAGTGGAACGAAGATATGATAACACATTTCAATCATGTAAAACAATTATTCTGTAAAACGATGATTATCCATCATCCCAACCCTAAAAAACGGTATTACTTGCAGTGTGATGCAAGCAATTTCGCGATCGGTGCCGTATTGTATCAATTATCCGACACAAACGAAGAGCTAATTATCGGATTTGCTAATCGCACCCTAAAGGGAGCCGAGTTAAATTATTTTACGTCGGAAAAAGAATTATTGGCGATTGTTTTCGCGTTGGAGAAGTTCCGGACATTTATTATCGGAGCGCAGTTAACAATTCGCACAGACCATCGAGCGCTAACATTCATTTCCACTTGCAAGTTAGTAAGTTCGCGTTTGGCACGTTGGATCCTGTTTATTCAAACATACGATTTTGATATCGAATTTATTAAAGGAAAGGATAACATCGTCGCGGATACGCTGAGTAGATATCCTCCTAAAACAGAAGAAAAACAATTACAGATTAATAATTTACAAGTAATAGCACCATTAGTTAGAGACGTTACAGAAGAAGTAACAAAAGATTTAGATGCATTCGGAGTGCACCAAGCTCAGGATGAACGTATAACCGATTTAATCAGTAAGGATATCTTAAGAACAAAGAAAAGATTAAAACAGATTAAAGGGATTTGGTACCAC
Organism: Tenthredo livida; assembly: GCA_963992785.1. NCBI lineage: Eukaryota > Metazoa > Arthropoda > Insecta > Hymenoptera > Tenthredinidae > Tenthredo > Tenthredo livida. Next base: position 29,381,286 of record OZ023064.1, read on the forward strand.
CTGGAGCCAGGGGGCACCAAAAGGGCTTATCTCCCTGAGAGATTAATCAAGGGATTAGTAACAGAAACACATGAAATATACGGACATCTTGGTGCAACCAAATGCTATAAATTATTAAAAGAAAATTTCTATTACCCGAAGTTTGCACGTCGCATCAGACGAATTCTAGCAAGTTGCGATCGATGTCAACGATGCAAGGTACCAAACATGTACAGCTATGCACGAATGCAAAATATCACGCCAACCGAGGTCGGTGAATTAGTCTCGATAGATTTTCTAGGCCCGTTACCCTCGAGTCGAGGAAATTATAAATGGTTGCTAGTAACCATCGATACATTCAGTAAATTCGTACGATTATATCCACTGAAAACTGCGGACGCGCGTTCCACCATCAAATGCATCTTTGAAAAGTACATTCCAGAGCTAGGGAAACCGCGCAAAATCCAGTTCGACCATGGGACACAGTTCACGTCAGCACAATGGTTGAACAAACTCGAGGAGGAGGGTATCGTTCCGATATTCTCATCAATAAGACACCCTCAAGGGAATATGGTCGAAAGAGTTAATCGAGAATTAGGTAGATTCTTTAGAACCTTTTTAACCGACAAGCATACAGCTTGGATTAAGTGGTTGCCGGTAATCGAGTGCTGCGTGAACGAGGTGCACCATGAGTCAACTGGATTTTGCCCATGCGAAATTCAGCTTGGTGAACAACCCACCAGATTCTGGAAAAATTGGTTTGACATCGATAAAGATAACGTAACACAAGAATTAAAATTAACTTTGGTTAGAGATAATATAAGAAGAAACGGAAGTAGCAGAGCCAAGCGATTTAATTCAAGTCATAAATTAACAGAATTTAAAGTAAACGATTTGGTTTTGGTTAGAGCTTTAAATGTATCTGATTCGAAAAATAAAATAATGGCTAAATTTCTAGCGTTGTATGAAGGACCGTACAGGATCCGTAATCGTGTTGGCGAAGCTACATTCGTGTTAGAAAATATAAATACAAGAAAGGAACGTGGACGATTCCACACGAATATGTTGAAACACTATGTTATGCCTGAGCTTTAAGAAAGATAGAAAAACAATAGGCTAGGGGCGTTGACTAATTCGTTCGCGACGGTTGAGCTTGAGTGCTAACGTACCCAGGTCTAATGAGCGACATCAGGGGTATAAAAGCCGAGGTCAAGCACAAAGATCGCAAACGGTCATCATGTTCGCATACGGATACACCAGCGTCCAAGACAAGGAATGTCAAGCAAGCATAGAGGAGTTCAAGGTATCTGAAAACGATAAAATAGTTGAAGCATCTGGGAAATTCATGCCTGGATGTGGAAGGTATAAAAAAGGAAGAGGATATCAAGTGCACGCTCACCTTTTGGATCCGGCACGAGATCATCGGAGGAAAAAGGCGATGCCACGTCCTACGGAAGAACCGAAGCCAAACGAAGCACCAGTCATCCCGACGTCTAAGTGCATCAACGAGAAGGTGGGAGTGCAGCGGCCAACACCGACCGACATAAACAACAACCCATGTCTCAAGGTCAGCATCCCACTAGAACGGATATCCTACGACGTGCTAAAGGATGCATTCGTGAAAGCAAATGCAGAAAAGATAGATGCAAAAGTAAAGGTAAAGAAACCTACCGTCACGAAGATTGAGGTGGTGACTGGAGCGCTTCAGGGGATGCATAAATACAAGATCCCGCGGCTAAGAAAATGCACTGACGATCCGGAACCAACCGCCACCGCCACTACATCCGGCAACAAACGATCACGGCTCGTAGACTTCGACCGTCGAAAGGACCGTAAACCGGAGGACTTAATAACAATGCTGAGGGTTTTTGGGACGTTAGATTTATCTGAGGACGAGGACGAGATGACACAAGCTCAAAAACGACAAAAGTCAGCTGTGGTAGCCAGCAGGCCACCGGTCAATCGCCGTACCAACGTCAGCCAGCAGTCGGTAAGGGAGGTAATTGAAATACCGCGACTTATCGATCCGACTGATCCATTGGGACTGAAGAGGGGATAACTGGACCACAGCTGGAAGAAAAAAAAAAGAAGGGGGAAAGGAAGTCGAACATCGAGATCCCGAGAAGATCAAGATCATCACAACATCCGATGATCGAAGGGGGCAGATGTAACGTTACGGGCTGTATAGGCCTGGCCGTTAGCATTCAAATATCAGCCGTTGCGAACATTCGAGTAGATCTAGAACGTTCGGCGAACCACGCATTCAGCGTGACGTCATATCGGATATATAAAGGACGCCGATAGACAGACAAGCAGCAATCTCGAGCAAAGCGCTGAGTTGACTCAACCACAATACTTCTCATCAGACGCTAAAGGCATAGCGCCTAGCGATCTGCTTAGCCAAATTATCTTATTACTTTAGAAAAATCAGAACTCTTTAAAACTTCTTTTCCAAACTTCGCTACATTACGATCAAATAGATCAAAAATTCCTTATTACTCAAAAGAATATATTAAATTATTGCATAACGTCGTGAGACTGAGATCTCACGCATCAGATAGAAATATCACTCAAAGTTAGTAGATAAGTTCTTGTAAATAGCTCATACTTGATTGCAACCATTAGATTTTAAGTTATACAATAAATACTCTTATGTTTATTCTCATATGCTCTGATTTGATGCTGCTTCCCTAGTCCGCCATTTCCCGGTCATAGTTAACTATTTATTTAGCTAGGAATACGGCTGCGAGCGCCTTGCGTTCAAGGTCCGTGATCAGGTTGGGATACGGCTGCGTGCACTCAGTGCACAAGGTCCGGTGACAGACTAGGATACGGCTGCGTGCACTTTGTGCACAAGGTCCGTGCAACGGGGAGACGGCTGCGAACGCACGGCGTTCAAGGTCCGTAATTAGGCATATTAACAACAAATGAGATAGAGAGGTCCCGAAAATCATAACGAGTAAAGAACTCACGATAACTGTCAGTTTCGCGTAGCCGCTAAACTGCCGTAAAGTTACACTATATATAATCATATATACACGTCAGATGTAAAATTTTGTCTAATGAGAATTTGAATGTATCAAATTTGTATACATAATATTCATTTGAGCATCTATTGTCAAATACAGATAGTAGGCGAGTCGGTAGCGTGCCGAGTTGAGGAGCGCGAGGTTCACGGATCGATCCCCAGTCGGGACGAATTTTTTTTTTTTTTTTTCTACGGCCCGTACAAGTGTATAAAACTATATAAAACTATATAAAATCATATAAAACTATATAAAATTAATCATATATAATCGATATATAATCTATATATAATATGTATACTATATATATATATATATATATATATAATAAATAATATCATATATTCCATATATATGGAATATATAATATATATATATATTTAATATACTCGGATGGGCCAATTTGACATATGGGATATATTTATATTTATATTATTTTTTTACCAAAAATATATTTTCTTACATTCTTTTATAGTTGAGGGATATATTTTTCTTCTGTGCAGTGATATATCAAGAAATATATATTTTTGCGTGGGGGTTATGATCTCTGGTGCGTGAGATATTTTATCTCACGACTTTATGAATAATAATTTGAAATAATATTTGAGCAAAATTAAATTTACGAAATTTTCTGTGTTACTGAATTTTCTGAAGTACGAATGATAATTGGCTAGGCAGATCACCAGGCGCTTTGCCTATGGTGTCTGTAAAGAGAAAAGTGAAAGAATATGTTTGAATATCTACGGTGAGCCAACCTGGCGCTTTGCCTTAGATTGCTGATGAGCTGAGTGTCGCCACGATTTATATACAAGTCGTGACGTCACCCAAACTCATGCTGTTATGTCGAACGTTCTAGACTATCATCGAATGTTCGCAACGGCTGATGTTTGAATGCTAACGGTCAGGCCTATCTGCCTGTCACGTTACAATATATTTACAAACGATTGAATTTCTACTTCACCCCCATAAACACTGTTTCTTGACATATATAATTTGTAATGATTTTGATCCCTAATTTTTTCATCATCAGATAAATCACCTATTATGAAAGCCTTATACGATAACCAATTATCCACGACATTCGCAACGATTCGTAATCTAACTAATCTATGTTTTTCCTCGTCGTTATATAAAAAGTATGCAAATGACCTGAACAAACAGTTACCGTCACCTTTGATAGTTTTTTGAATAACCTTATTCACAATAACCTGTAGGAAATTCCGTGATTCTTTTTAAATCCTATTCACTATGGCACAAAGCAGCCGTGTATGATGGCGCAAAGCAGCCGCGTATCATGGCGCAAAGTAGCCGTGTATCATGGCACAACGCAGCCGTATATTATCGCGCAAAGTAGGATTGTCTTCCTATATTTTCTTTGATTATTTTTAAATCCTATTTACTATTTTATGCGATCTATTTGATTACTTACTGATTATATAATTTTTTCTTTTCACAATCCACAGCGACAACTTGGACCAAATTCCATTAAATTGTACAACCAAATGCCACCGAATTTATTTACGATTCTGCAAGATCCTATTCTGTGTCGTCTGAATTAAATATGAATCTTTTCAACCACCAATTGATTAAATTTAAGCTATTTTGTTACAAATGACGTTTCATCGCACTGACGTCAGTAATTTGTAACTACATTTCGTTTGTTCACAGTGAACAAATGTACAATAAAAATTAACTTTTCGAATATCTCGTTTCATTCATCCATACAGGTGATTCTGCACACAGGGACGCTTGAAATTCTGAATCATTGTTCTTGCAAAAGATCAGTGACCTTCCAGAATTGTGACGCTTATAATCACAATGTAAAGTTTTCGACGCGGCGGTGGCGGTGGCGGCGATACATCTCTGTATTGTATAGAGAGATGTTTAAGGGGACTAAACCCCTGTATGCTACGCGCGTCAACCCCCCATATCTCGATTTGTATTGGTTGTTTCAAGACCCGAATAATCCGTGGACCTGGTATATTATATATACCCGAATAATCCGTGAATTTTATGTTCTTCGAAGAACGACCGAATTTCTAATGAATTCCAGTAAATGTTTTGTAGATCGCGATTATATATTATCTTCACATTGACTATGAGGTACTGAGAATTTAGATTTTCCTCGGAATCTATTATTTCCTTGGCCTGTTTTCCATGTTTTCCTCTCAGGACCACCGCTGCTCAGGGCTCTGCCCTTCAGATTTGGTGATTGTAATAGCAAATGCTGATAGAATAGGGAATTGTCTACAATATAATACGAATAGTAAACTCGCCCGATTCCGAATTTTTTCCGAATTTTCCGGTTCCATTTTGGTAACTATGGCAACCATTTTGTTCACCATGACAACTATTTTGTTTACCGTGGTAACCATTCTGGTTACCATCACAACCATTTTGGTTACCATCACAACCATTTTGGTTACCATGGCAACCATTTTGGTTACCATGGCAATCATTTTGGTTACCATGGCAACCATTTTGGTTACCATGGCAACCATTTTGCTTACCATGGCAACCATTTTGGTTACCATTGCAACCATTTTGTTTACCATGGCAACCATTTTGGTTACCATGGCAATCATTTTGGTTACCATGGCAACCATTTCGGTTACCGTGGCAACCAAACCCAGGAATTCTGGGAAAAACAAAAGAATTCTGGGGAAAACCCAGGAATTTTGGGGAAAAAACAAAAGAATTCGGGGGGAAACAAAAGAATTCCGGGAAAACCCAGGAACTTTGGGGAAACCTTTGACCTTTGACCTTTGACCAAAAAACGAAAAAATCTGAAAAACTGACACGGCAGCGGCGGCGGCGGCGGCGGCGGCGGCGAGATATCTTCATAATATAGAGAGATATACATGTGTGTGTGTGTGTGTGTTTATATTTTGCCACAGAATTCAAATTTATTGTATGGTCCCCCAAGATAAAGTATCTGCAGACATTTCTGATCCGCCTCGTTGTTTAACTGATCCAGTTGGTTGGAGTCGTTCTCTAGAGCCTTTCCGACTCTCGCAGGTAGGAATACGATGAATTCATCGGCAATCGTAGCGATGATTCTAGAACCGAATTTTGTTTTCACTACCCTCAGTTTTGAGATGTCGTACTTTTGTCCAATCTCCAGCTCGGACATCTTTTTCATCTGCATATCATTATCCGTACGGCTGGTGTTGTTCAGGCTGCTAAAGTCCATCCTATGGAATGAATATGATTACCTTGTCAAAGGGTTCTTACCTTGATCGAAAGAGTCTGCTGATTCGAATATACTGGGAAGATGTATCGGTGGTGGGATGTCAAAAGAGTTTGCAGGTTCGAATATACTAGGAGGATGTATTGACTGTGGGATATCGAAATGTACGAATGCAGCTCCCTCCGAGCTCTTGGCTTTGAAGCCATTATCCCACGCCCTCGAGATATGTGGGGAGGATTTTTTATGGCCCTCCTCCAAATACCAGTTTTTTCACCGCTGAATGTTCTCGAAGGCACAATGGTAGCCTCCAAGTACATCACCATGACAGTCTCCATACGAAAAACAACGAAATAGCGAATGAAGATTTTTATACTCGCTTGAGAGAGTCACCCAGGAGCATGGTGCCTTGCAGAGCATGCGTGTGATACCCTGCTGATATTCCTCATGTGTGCGAATGCTCATTACGGCCAGCTCTTTTATCACAAATTTATCACTGAATCGCCCAAAACCTTGTAGATCTAATATAAGCTCCATATTAACCGTCGCGTGTGCAGTCTCAAGCAAAGCTGTGGATTGACTGAGCTGATAATTTATGGTTTGGGAGGGCAGATATGCTGGCGATACCGGAGTAAAGAATGAGAAAAATTCAAGTGCTCTTAAGACGATTGCAACCTTTATGTTGATGGATTTTATCTGATCGATTTATGGGTTGGCTATTGTGCATCGACCGCCCACTGGTTAAGAAAATTCTAGCGTTTTCGGGCGGTGAAGGGATGGAAAAACCCACTGATTGATATCGCGTTACTAATGCCAGAAGGTCGTAAGCGACATTATACGACATTTTGGTCTTCTTAAAACCAGAAGGTCGTATAATTTTTTTGTTTCATGCCATTCGCCTAAAAATTCTCTAACATGAATAAATCCGTAAAAATTTCGAAAATCGGAAATTTTGGTCGATACGACCTTCTGGCTTTAGCTCTAAGAGAAAATCGGGAAAGATGAAGCCAGAAGGTCGCATCGACCAAAATGTGAGAAATCACATAATCCATGAAAAAGACATACATTGGAAGTGATAGTAGATAAAATAGAGCATAAACATGAATTTTGGTCGATACGACCTTCTGGCTTTAGTTTTGAGAGAAAATCGGGAAACATTAATCCAGAAGGTCGTATGCGCCATTCTTTTTTTTTTTTTTTGGAATCGTCTGGAAATTGACGAAAACGCGTATTTCCATTGAAATTCCCAAAAAAACAATTTTTGGCGGATACGACCTTCTGGCTTTATTTTTCCCGATTTTGTCTCAAAACTAAAGCCAGAAGGTCGTATCGATCAGAATTTATCTCTATGCTCTATTCCATCTACCATTGCTTCCGACTGATGTTCTTCTCATGAATAGCGTGTTATTTTCAATAATTTCAGAAATACCACCTTCTGGCTTCAATATCATCCTGATTTTTACATAAAATTGAAGCTAGAAGTCGTGTCCGCCGAAATTTCTATTTTCTCTATTTTTTCTTGTTCCAATACTCTTTTTGGTGGTTTTCCATCAGCAATGGTCTTTTATAAGCCACGAAAATTGTTCTCCTAGTTCATCTATTGATTATAGGTATCTACGGTTCTCTGAGCATCTACGGGTTCTCTGAGTACAATATCACTACAGATACGGCCTAGGATACGGGTTCATGCATGTATATCCAGATCAAGGTATTTATGGAGAAAACCATTGTTTTTCATGGTTTTATTATTTGTACAAATAATTTTTGACTTCAAAACATATCGTAGTATAGAACCGAAACTGTATCTCAATTCCACGAGCTGCGCAAGCAGGGGTCCCTTTTTCCTTTCGATTGCCACGGGAATATAGCGATATACTCGAAGAACCTATAGATACTCGTAAGTATCTAGATAAACTCCGAAGAACCCATATATACCTAGATGAACTCGAAGAACCTATAGATACTCGTACACAGTTGCAAATAATTTCTATAAATGTCAAAAAAAATTGCTGTCACTAGTGTTCATGTGAAAAATAACAAGTGAGGAATGTAGTTTTAACAGAACCCGTTCCTGTCGAAGTCTTTACATCTGTCAAGCTACGAAAATGACTGTAATCTTTTGAATTTAACAATTACAAAATGTAAGATTGCGCATAACATGTTTTAAGTGTTAGAACAACATATATTTCTCGTATGTCATGGTAAGAAACTTATGTCGAATTATTTTGTGTAGTTAAATTGTATTAGTTCACTCAACCATATTGTACATTACTTCAATATTTTCTCGTAAGGCGGCGATCACCGCTTTTAATATTCTCGCGAGTGCCACTTATCGAAGTTGGTTAGTATATATAGACGTCGAAGATGTCACCTGTAAGCGCCGCTCAATACCTGTAGTGATGATGTGTTAATAATATGTATGTTGTAAATAGATGTTTCTTCCCCTGTATAACTGATTCTATGATAATTGATGTGATTTCAGAGACTTAGATACGACATTGGAAATAACTTCGCGCGGGAACCGCGAAAATCCAGACCCGACCAATTCATCGCTCACTTGCTATCAATGTTGATCAAAAGCTGCCCCCCGTCTAATATCAAAATAATTTTTGGTTTTCACTTTGAATTTGAAACAACTATATCTCTCTTTTTATCTCTCTGCAGTGTGGCTGGGATGGTATAGAGTAGCTATATGAGATCAATTGCCATACAGGCGGGGAATATTAAATGTATGATATATATAGATATAGAGATCCTAATACTTGACAGTTATTGTATGTAGACTTCAACTCATTATTCATGTACAATTAACATTATTTATCCGTTGTATTAACAGTCGAACCTGTTATTTACCTGTCAAAATATGAACAGACTTTTCCAGTAAACGGGTCACAGTAATGGGATCTGTTGAACTGACAGTAGAATTTATGTGGACTTTCTGGGACAGGTGAAAGATGTGAAAATTAACAGGTTTCTTCCAACTGTGTAGGTATTTAGGTAAACTCTGAAGAACCCATATGTATCTAAATATACTCGAAGAACCCATAGATACTCGTAAGGATCTGGATGGACTCCGAAGAACTCATACAAGCTATAGTTTATAATGTTGATAATTTTTTCGTTCTTTAGCGCGCCGCATATGTATACGTTTGAAGTTTATGGCCGATTTTCAATATCGAGTTGTCGCGCCACTTGTGTGTTCATACTTTGAGGCCGATTTTTCATATCGAGTTATCCCGCCACTTGTGTGCTCGTGGTTGAAGACCGATTTTCAATATCGAGTTGTCCCGCCACTTGTGTGTTCGTGGTTGAAGACCGATTTTAAATGTCAAGTTGTCGCGCCATTTATACGTTCGATGTCTGCGTTCGATTTAGAATAAAATCTCATCTATAAGAAAAGACGACAAAGAATAAAGCCTCATCGTGCAGTAGCTGCTTTTGTTTCTTCGTCAATTGAAATAAATAATTATCTGTAGAGGATGAAAGATGAATTTTCCAGTTGAAAATGTATCTAAGTCTTGAACGAAGAATGATAGGTCGGCAGATGTTATACCAGAATCAAATTCTGAATCATCTTCATCTGAACCTAGGACAATGTATAAGGCACATCGAAAAACAAAATTATTCGGATCGTCTGATCCCGATGCAGATAATTCACGTTGTGCGAAACAAACACGTTTTAACAACAATGATAGTCTGTTATCAGTGAGCCCCGAGGCGAGCCCTGACATGTTCGAAGATTATGCGGAAGATTTAATTCGTAGAGCATCAAGGCTTAGTATTGACGAGGATAATGTGCTATTATTGGAATCATTATCAGTATCTACAAATAATATATTGCCATCTGCATCGTCACAATCGTCTATTGAATCGGCACAACAGGCAAAGCGACACGTAATAGGATTCCACAGCCAATTAACTGGCAGAAGAATCAACGAAAAAATTCTAAAAATCGTGGTTTACCCTACCAGTCGATAAATGGTGATATGAAGCCTGGAAAAACGATACGTGAGATATATAACTGTCGGAAACGATGTTATTTGAGTATGGAAGAAGACCAACGCCAACAGCAATTCGATCATTATTGGGGATTAGGTGATTTAAATAAGCAACGGGATTTACTCGGCAAATTAGTTTTGATCCACAACGTTAAAAGGCATCGTGTTGAAGATGGTCATTCGAGAAGGAAGTAAGTTTCTGTTAAATAAAAATTATCAAAAAATTCAAAATAGACGAATAGTTAAATTTATTTATCATCGGGAAATGAGTAATCTAATTATTTTTCATTCTCCGTTCGATTTTTTTAACCTCAATTTCAATTTTTCTTTTTTTAGATACACATTGACCTATAGATTTAGAGTAAACTGAAATTATATACCGACGCGTAAATTATTCTTCATTAATACGCTCGACATAGGAGAAAAAATTCTTCGTGTCATCCTCTACAAAAATAACAGAAGCGTTACAGGAACATTGTCCCCTGACAAACGAGGTCGACATGCACCAGCAAATAGATTATCTAATGCTGATATTGCTGGTATCAGACGACATATTTCTTTGTTACCGAAAGTACCCGCCCATTGGTGCCGAAGAAATTCCTCAAAAACTTATTTAGAAGGAACTTTGAATAAGGAAACGGTATATCAGCTCTACCAATAATATGCTGGAAAACAAGGACTGCGTCTAGTCTCCAAACCAACCTATTTGGAACAATTAAAATTGTTTAATATTGGATTTCATCAACCGCGAAAGGACCAATGCTGGTGTGCGAATTTTTGTAACTTGTCGGAGGAAGAAAAAGAAGAAAAACAAGAGCAATATGATTTACATATTCGGCGTAAGAATGCAGCTAGGGAAGAAAAGAATAACCATACAGATATTGCTGCAAAGAATCCAAAAATAATTACAGCAACCGTTGATTTGGAAGCAATTCTCTACTCTCCATTTGTGGCTTCGAAGCAGTTATTTTACAAAAGGAAATTTGCTTCGCATAATTTTACCGTATTCGTAACAAAATGAGAACAAGGTAAGAAAAGTTAACTTGAGTAAAAATGAGGTAAGACTTGAAATAACCCGCTTCAAGAATTTAATTGCGATAATGGTCACGAAAATTATAAATTTTTCTGCACGCTGAACAAAATTTCCCTCTATATTTCTGAATGCTTTTCAGGTTTTCAAAACTATCTATACGTCTGAAAAAATCCAAATTAGTAGATTCAATTTCCTTCCCCACATATTTTTGGTCGACGTTTAAGTTGATTCGATTATTATTAATTTTTTCAATATTATATTTTCTTAGGATATTGTTATATGTGGCCGGAAAATTTCGACAAGATAGGCTCACAAGAAATTGCTACGTATTTGGCCAAATTCATGAATGATGAAGTACCGAACGGAGCGCAAAAAGTTAACTTTTTCGCCGATAATTGCGCGGGTTTGTAAAATACTCTGCAATTTTTTATTCAGATGAAAGTATTTTGTTATTCAAACCAAAAATCTCATTTAGGTCATAACAAGAACTCTATAATTGTGGCCATGCTGGGTGTCGCCTTACAGGCTCATTTAACTCTTCGTAACATCAATTTGAAGTTTTTGGAAGTTGGACACACATATATGGAATGTGATACGATGCACTCTACCATCGAGCGGGCATCACGAAATGAAAATATTGTTACATTGGGTAAAATCACCCGTATTCAATTCAATTCATAAACACCATCTAGTAACCTATATGATAAATGACATCCTTTAAAATATAAGAACCTCGGTTGCTGCGTCAACAACGATTATTGTAAAACAAGTCAGTCTGTCTTTAGCTTGCCACTGAAGCAGACCTGTATTTTCTGAATACATAATCTCATTGCAAATAGTAGATTTCGATACGAGAGCGAAATGAGAGGCGTTTATAGGTTTGTCCGATGTTTTCAGCACGAAACGTAGTCGAGGCGGCAGCCGAGACGAAGTGAGTGCTGAAGACATCGGACAACCCTAAACGCCTCATTTCGCGGGAGTATCGAACGCTATTCTTTATAACAAATGCATGAAAAAGTTGCTTGTGGGGCTCTGTTGTCAATGTAAACAACCATACCAAAAACATTGAGTCAGTTCACGGAGATAGCGCGTCGACTGGGATGAATGATTATAAAATGCTCTTGTTCGCACGCCGTGCGTAACAAAAATCATGTTGTGCACGCTCGATGTGCGCAAAACGCAGTGCGCACGTTTGGCATGCAATTAGTTTCATGTTGGCATCGCCTACTCAAACGTCAGAAAAGTGCCACAATATAACCGCTTCAGAGCACCAAACAAGCGACTTTTTCATGCATGCGTTATGAAAACATATATAATTTCACAAAGAGTCACTTTATTTCTCTTGGAGAACCTACGTAATAACTTATTAACTCAACGATTACTAAAATCGTTACAATATATACGTCCCCAACGATTGGGTTAAGGCTGTCCGAGGGGGTGGTATGGTGGGGGTGACGGCACATACACATGTACACACCTACGAGTAAATTTCGCACGCTAAATTCTCGGGAATAAAGAATCATTTCAAGAATCTGATGTGTACGAAATATTCCTTGATTGAAATTGTTCTGGGTGAAATAGTGCAGGTTAGCCACGAATAAGCCTGACGTCCTAATTAAACATTAATATAATTTCCTCGTGACAGCTGGCACACGGATACACACACTGACACAGTAAACATGGCCGCCGCGTAAGACGAGTGATATCAAATTTTGGCGATATAATGATTTCTTGCACTCGACGTGTACTGAGCGATATTTCACCCACAACAATATTCTAGCAGAAATAGTTCAATCACCATCCTCGGTTGTAAAGCTATCCACATTCGGAGAATTCAGCGTGCGAAAATTTCTAGTCAATAGATGGCGCCGCTATTAACTCGTCGACTCAAGTCAACTCAAGCCGTCAGGACCCATCGCCGAATAAACATTTCCGAGGGCCCCGTCTGTTTCACTCACACAATCACACACATTTCCATCTTATACAAAACGCATACTATGGCGGCTTGAAACAGTGCGCTACGTGAATGTCCTACAGATTCGCATTCATTTGACAGTAATTGTTAGCTCCGAAATCACTAAAAAATCGATTATTCGTTTTTGCCAGAAAAGTACTCGAGAGGCCTTTTCCCGCTTTGTGAGAAATATTCCAGTCCCTCAGATTTTTTTTTAGTTTATGGGCAGCAGATTTTATAAATAAAGTCAACGAATTTTTTTTTTTTTTTTCCTCACGAACTCCTAAAATCTCATAATACTATTGGGAGCACCATCGAATGTGAGTTTCATGAAATATCAAGTCAAGGTGTAAACCACATGGTCAAACGTATGGGTACTTCAGTACTCCCAGATGCAATGAAAAGCTTGAGCGCTGAAGAGATGAAATTTCTTTCTAAAGCTTCTTCCCATTTTCTCAAATTAACTTTGATGACAGATATGAGGGGAACATAAAGGTACCTGAATCAAAAAAGCCATTATTGATAGGCTAAGAACTTGTCAGTCCACCGATCAACAATCCCCAATAATTGAGTATAAATAATTTCAAATGAATCAAAATGTTGAAGTTTTTAGTTGCTGTAGGGTCTTTTTTTGATGGTAAGCACAGAAGATCAGACCAAACATTTGGGATAGGCACCAATAGTAGTAGGTATACTCGAATCGTAGGCATAATTAGCTGCCAGTTCAAAATGTATAAAACCAACATGATATAAGGTGATGATGAATAATAAATCATTCTGACTACACCTAATGATACTCGGAAATACGTTTCTAGTTCTAATTATGTTTGGTAGAGAAGAATCGTAAGATTGTTTTCGTATTTTCTAGCTTACTGCATTTCTCTTGTAGGGCAACTCATAAGATTTATCATACCTATAGGAGCATGTTTGGAAGCATTTCACGCTGAGAGACAATATTATATGAAGAAATTATTAATAAATTATTTTGGATGTTTCGAATTATGAAATTAATGGCTAAATGAGGGCGGTGAGAAATAAAAGCCATCTGAACATTACAGTTTTTTATATTCATATTATTTATTATTATTTAAAAAAAATATATATATATACATATACACATATATGTACAAGACTCATCATCTACCAATTCAGCGGAAGTATTGGTAGATGATGGGTGCTCCACCGCCACGACGTCGGCGGTTGCGACGCCGATTTCCGCCTTGGCCTTGCTGCTGCTGCTGGCCCTGCTGCTGCTGGCCCTGCAGCTGCCGGCCCTGCTGCTGCTGCTGCTGGCCCCGCTGCTGCTGGCCCCGCTGCTGCTGCTGCTGGCCGCGACGTTGTAGCTGGCCTTGCTGCGGCAGCTGACCTGCAACTGCAGCTCGCAGGGCAGCGACCTCGGCCATCAGTGCAATTAATAGGTTCTCCTGTAAATAATCACAGAAGTCATGACTGAAAATATCTATAGAACTGCATGTATACAAATAATTGAGGCTTGGAGATCACATACATTTCCACCAGGCGGTGGCTCATAATCCTGCCTGTCCGCCTCGCCGCCCACCACCCATCTTCCCTCTTCATCCGCCGCCGCCTCCCCCTCAACCCCGTTAACGATGTTATTGTCTGAAACAATAAAATGCAATAATAATTAACACTGCGCTAACTCCTTCGTGTGGCACTGATATACTCTCTAAATCTGAATCAGCGAAAACTACTGACAATCAGCGAATAGTCGCTGGTTTACAGCTATAAGTCTACCACTGATTGGATCACTGATTGAATCAGCTGGTTCACAGCTATAAGTCTACCACTGATTGAATCACTGATTGAATCAGCTGGTTTACAGCTATAAGTCAATCACTGATTGAATCAGCTGGTTCACAGCTATAAGTCTACCACTGATTGAATCACTGATTGAATCAGCTGGATTACAGCTATAAGTCTACCACTGATTGAATCGCTGATTGAATCAGCTGGTTTACAGCTATAAGTCTACCACTGATTGAATCACTGATTGAATCAGCTGGTTTACAGCTATAAGTCAATCACTGATTGAATCAGCTGGTTTACAGCTATAAGTCTACCACTGATTGAATCACTGATTGAATCAGCTGGTTTACAGCTATAAGTCTACCACTGATTGAATCACTGATTGAATCAGTTGTAGACTTATAGCTGTAAACCAGCGACTATTCGCTGATTGTCAGTAGTTTTCGCTGATTCACATTTAAAAAGTATAGTGCAGGCTGGCTAACTTAAATTAACGTTGATTTTATCCATGAATTTGATGGAAATTGTATTGTCACTTTGTGTATACTGAAACGACGAATTTCGAACAATATTCGCGATCACTGGTGAAATCATGGAAAGTTATAGGTTAGGTCGGGATCTGAAGACCTGGTGTAAAACGGTCGCGAAGTTGTATTCAAATTGTGATGATATGACATCGTATCCACGACATGTCACTCATAGAGCTCCATAACAACAATACATATCGAGGCCACCGTATAAGACAAATGAAATATATATAGGCAAAGGAATACTCACTTTCCATTCTGCGGCGACGACACGTGATGTTCTAGTTCGCAGGGCTGCCAACTCAGTTTATTCGGCGTGCGTTCAACCAATAGGAGCCTAGGGTAAGATCACTCGGCTCTCCGTGAGAAAACCAGTTGGCGGCACTGCGAGTTATTTCGAATCACTTTGCAGAATCGTCGCATTCTTCTATCGTTGCACGTGTTTGAACTCGGCACGAACTGTGGTAATCCCAGCATCGTGAGTCGCGGCAATTTTTACGGAAAACGCATAGACTACGGCCCTTTATAGGAATAAGCCAATGGTTTAAAAAAAAAAAAATAAACAAAAAAATAAACAAAAAAAAAAAAAAAACGGAAAACGCATTTTTAGTAGTTGTCACATCGTAATTCACAGTACAAGCACCAGCGTGTAATTTAGTTTTGTCGAATTTGCGGAAGTATAGAGTGTAAACGTTATAAATCCTTGGTGCAAAAATTATTCGACAATGGTAAAACGTGTCGTAAAAGGACATGGTCGATATTGGCTGTCCGCAAAACCACCAAGTCGGAAAAAAAAGTTTCGCCAGCGCAGGTGGATGATACAAGATGCACCAGAGGCCGTGGGTGAATGTGAAGTCCAACTGACACCAACGGGCATGTGCGTGACGGACCACGTGGTGCAGCAACATCCGATTTCAATGATGTTGATGTGCCCACTGCAGAAAACGTTTTAGGTCGTTCAGCACCAGAAGCTCCAGTAGCAGTGGAACAGCAGCCAACACCCACCAACATCGCTGAACAAATAGCTGTAGATTTCATGGATGACCTCGAAATCGAATCGTCGGAGAATGGATCTGACATGGACGAAGCGTCTGATGCATCAGATCTTCCCGACGATGATGAAGCATTACCGGAGCCTGCCAGTTCTGATGAAAGTCTTCCACCTTTGATCGTTGAGAGGGAACGCAAGGAGCAGACGCAGGAGTCCGAGCCTCTTGGAACTCGGCATGTCGTTGATGTTGGATATAAGTTTGCCGAGTTACAACAGCGATTCGCAGATCATAATCCACTTCTTCGCTGCACATTAGATTAAGTGCACTTGATCTCCACTGAACGTATCGGACTGCTATCAAAATTCTCGTTTCAGTGCAAGGCGTGTAAGAAGAAAGAATTCATCATGTCTGAACCTCAGAAATCTGATATCCTTTCGATCAATGAAAGTGCAGTAGCCGGAGCAGTCTCTGTAGGCCTTGGATATTCACAATCGGAAGAAATGTTCAATGCGATGAATATTCCGTTTATGTCACATGGCACGTACCAACAGTACCATGATAAAATTGCCTCCGCATTCGAGAAGGCGGCTGAGGAGGAAATGAGATTGGCTGGCGAAGAAGAAAAAAGGCTTGCGATAGAACGTGGTGATGTTAAGAATGGAATACCACACATTCCAGTAATAGCAGACGGAAGTTGGATGAAAAGGTCATATAGATCTGGCAAATATGACTCAGCGTCTGGCGTAGGCATCATCGTGGGCTTCCATACGAACAAGGTTTTGTTCGCTGCAGTACGCAATAAATACTGCACAATTTGTTCGATCGCAGAAAAAACAAACGAACCCCCAAGAGTACATACTTGCTTTAAAAACTGGGGAAGCAATCAGAGTTCTTCAAGCATGGAGAGTAGTGCCATTGCTGAAGGATTCCTCAAAAGTATCGAAATGCACGGCTTAGTCGTCTCGTCACTGATAGCAGATGGTGATAGCAGCGTGTACAAGAAGATTCTTGATTGCAACCCGTACGACGATACCTACGTGAAGAAGGTTGAGTGTACGAACCACCTGTTGCGAAACCTCCTCACAAAAACTAAGGACGTGGCAAAAACAAAACTGAAGCCAGATTCGAAAAACAAAATCAAAGAGATGTCTAAATGAAAAAAAAACGATTGGACAATGGAGAAAGGTTATCGAAGGCAGTACCCTGAGGATACGGACAGCTGTAGTGAAAGCAAGTCAATACCGCATGGCCGAAGAAGTTTCGCAATCGGAAAAAGTAGTACGCCTCACAAGAGATTTGGTCAATATTCCAAGTCATGTGTTTGGCGAACACAAGAAGTGCGCCGAACTGGGCTACTTCTGTGATGGTACTCCAAAAGATCAAGAAGAAAATGCAGTGCCAATATTGATCGAGTTGGATCTATACGACAAAATCTGCGATGCCATCACCCAACTTAGTTGGAGAGCCGAGAGCCTGTTGTTCAACGTCACAAGCAACACCGTTGAAAACTATAATGCTATCGTCAGCAAATTCATTGGCGGCAAACGTGTTCACTTCGGTAAAAGAAACTCGTACAACGCCCGAGTTGCTGGCTCCGTTGTGCAATTCAACTCACAGGAGTCCTATCAGAAGTTGAGTGCTGCAATGGGTAAGGCGCCAACTGCAATGGTCCATGCGTTGCAAAAAAACAGAAAAGAACGTAACCTCAAACGGCTGACGATAGCCAAGACCAAGAAGAATCAACCTGGACCAACATGTTCGTCTGCGGGGTCCTCTGGCGTGAAGTCCAACTCGAACCAGGACTATGGTCAAAATTGCAACAAGCCAGATCTTGACGAGGTCGAATATAAACTGCAACTAGAGTTGCACTTTCAGAAACTGGCCGAGCAGCAGGCAGAACGAGACCTCATCGAAACGCGTACGAGAGGTCAAAGTGATTGCGGAGAATGGAAATCTTTACGTAGAAAGCTGCTTACAGCTTCAAATTTTGGCAAGGTTTGCCGCATGAGGCCAAATACTCTTTCGGCGAACAACGTCAAAGCTATTGTGAATCCGCAAGAACTGTCTCTGCCTGCTCTGCAGTACGGCAAGGAGAGCGAGCCAAAAGCGCGTAAGAAATTCGAAGAAGCCGAGAAGTTGCAGGTTTCAGAGTGTGGCCTCTTCATCGATTCAGAACATGGCTACTTGGCAGCGTCTCCTGATGGATTAACAGGCGACGACGGCATTATCGAAATCAAATGCCCTTACAAAGCTAGATTCGTCACTCCGGAGCAAACGATAGAACAGAAGCTTGCAGAGGTGCATAGGATCTACGACAAGGACGACCTTGACAGGATGAATAGAAATCATCCTTACTTCTACCAGGTTCAAGGTCAACTGCATATCGCACAAAAAGAATACTGTCACTTTATCCTGTGGACGCCAGAAGGTATGAAAACAATCAAAGTCTTTAGAGATGATATCTTTTGGCAAACGAAAATGTTGCCTTACTTATCTAAATTCTATCTCTTTTGCATGCTCCCAGAAATTATCGATAGTAGAAGTTTGAGAAATATGAAACTTAGAGAACCACAGTACATACTCGATGCACAAAACAAGGCTCAATAGAGTCACGCATGTATAACTAGGCAAATAGTGAGATGAATGTGTCAATCTATAAAAAAAAGTATTGTGGAGTCGTCTTTTTTTTGTATTATATTGCAGAAAGGGAGCGTCGAACTCATAGCCGCTCTAATCCTCTTGAGAGTACAGGGTGGACTAACCTAGCAACAGTCGTATTGCAGGGAATAGCACTCATGTCATAAAACAACTTGAAACTATGAGTTTGACTGAAGTTCTCGTACGACTTCACAATATGAAAAAAGTCAGTTGAGTTAAAATTTTTCATGATCATATAATTCAAAAGTATAAAAATATAAGACGTAAACCTACACACACGAACACGCTCAGAAATAATTACAAAACTAATAAGAAAAGTCATTGATGTATATTTTTCAAGATAGTGATCCATTTGACACGATTCAAATGTGACACTGTCACCCTGTGATATGACTGTTCTGCTAGGAATAGTTCGCCCTGTATTCTCAGGAAGGGTTAGAGCATTACAATTATCAACTGACGCACATTCATCCTACACCTTTTCTGTTATCGTATATTATTGCATCAGAATTTTTTTTGATAGATCATGATATTCTGGTTCTCTAGTGGGTATCTGGCATCTTACAACCTCCTCGCACGTTTTGAACTAACAGCATTGTGCATGATAATTTTGTATAGTTTTTCAGTTATACGTTTGCAAGTCATACGCCTGTACGGCGACAGTGCGTACAATCGATACACGTTTACTTTTTGTCAGGTGATACATTTGAGATGTCTGACACAAGTAAATCTGTTTCGAATGTTGCGTGCTAGCTGCTGTCCAATAGAGCATCATAGTTATGATCATCGATTACGTATGTATACGCATGTGGCGATGGGACTATTCATGAGAGTATATGATCAAACTGCAGCAAACTATATCCAATAATTAATGAGTTATGCTTTTGTTACAGAAACAGAAAAGGTTGATCATACCACGACTCAACCGGACTACGAGAGGGATTGCGAATAAGTTAGTCCACAGCAGAGCAGAACCACAGAGAGCAACGATATGTCCATATTATTCAAAATTGCTTGTGCCGCTAAGTAAGTGTAGTGAACTTTTAAGTAGTCATGCATTTGTAAAACAATGGCAAAAGCTGTTTTACAATGATCGCACCAGTATTATTGAGAGGAACTGAGTCAATTTTATGAAATTGAAAATAAACCTATGCACCAATATATGAATTGATCGCATGGAAAGCTATACGAATTGACTTTGCCAAAACTAATTCAAAAATTTTTCTTACACAGATACCTGTCGATACCAGACGACCTGTTTTGTGCTGACGAAGGATTATGAGATCAACCCTGAAGCAATTATACTATTTATTAATCAATTCGTATGATTAGGCGTATTGAATATTAGAATCAATTGAGGTGACTATGATTATAGGCGAACTAGGAACTCAGTCGACTGATCTTCGTAAGGGGGTCTGCGACTGAGATTTTTACAAGAACTATTTCATTTTTTGCAAATTAATAAAAACTAGAGAAATGCTTTCTACAATTTTTAGATTATGGAAGTATATATGTATTGGAGCATGAATTTCAATTTTCTGCAATGCAATTGTATGCGCAGGGAACCTTTCGCAGAAGATCTTCTACGTATTTCTGCGAAGGTTCCCTGTACTGAAATTTTATCGCAGACGGTTGAATTATTTTTTCTATACAAATACACCATAAAGTAAGGATTGTAGTGAGTGTTTTCTCATTGGACCTTTTATAATCACAAACATGCCAAATAACATCAAATTATATAAAGAAATGTGCAACTCAGTTTATATATGTTGACATTATTGGAACAATCGAAAGTTTATTTGGAAATTTAGAATTGTTTGAACGATAATTTCAAGTAGAATTACTGAATTAATGTTTAATGTGTCACGTCTACTATCAATTTTTATGTACCCAGTTTATAAATGAACTCGATGTTAAGATATGAATAAATAATTTCAGTTTTGTGATGTATTGGCTGTGAAATTGTTTACAGACACGAAAGAATTCAGATTTAAGATATATTCTTGATATTTAACGAATGGTGTGAAATTTAGGGCCCTCTGATTTGCGCCCATATTTTAGCGGGGTCCTGTCGGGATCAATTCTCAAACTCAACGCGCAGCGGCGCTGCGAACGATCGAAAAAATGGCGGTCCCCCTCGGACAGCCTTAATTGGGCGGAATTTTGTTTTCTAACTTTGGATAGCAGTTGTTACTGACAATGAGTGTGAAAACTTACGGAATTAACAATTCAAAGTATGAATAAGCAGTTCTTGATCCATCGATTCACACTCCCGAAGTATGATTTCAAAACTGATCAGAAACTCAAAATAAATTCTTAGCTTAATACAGAACTTATTAAAAACTGTGCGATGCTGCTGCAAGCAACAGCAAAATTTTACAGGCAGTTCTTGATTGATTGAATTTTTGTTACATAATAATAACTATTATAATTGTTTGACACAGCTGTTGATGTGACTGGCACTTGCTCACCTGAATTAACTGAAAAAAATGGGGCGTCAAATACCAATCTGGAACACGAGCGCGGAGATGACAATTCCACATCCTCTTCTGCCACAAATAACTGTACCGAGGAAAAAGTCGTGAATTCTGCAGAAATATTGAAGGATGACCACCGGGTGCCAATGGATGTAGTGCCCATCGATGTCTCTAAATCTGTGGCTTCTGGCTCGTCGTCAAAACCTCGCGTTACAAGCATACAAGAAGTCAAATTTGAATTGGTACGAGCTAACTTTTCTCTGGACTCATCTTACGTCTTGGAAAGCTTATCATCCATAGGTAGGTACGAAATATATCAACAAGTGGCGATTAGGCTACGTTAGGCATTCAACTGCAATTTTTTTTCCAAATCTCATGATCTCATATGTCCATGCTAGCAAAAAAAATGACATCTGTTTAGATATTCTTAGGCGGCCACAGCCGGTTTGATAACATAGGTGTATTCTATTTCTGCGTAATTTGTGTCATTTTTATATTACAGACATACCTTTGCCACTGATATCCAATGGCTATCTACGTAATGGGAATAACCTAGGATATGATTAATCACTAATTTTAGAACATTTCTTTCTCTTGTTTTGGAACGGTCCAAGAAGTGAAAATACAGCTATGGTACTGATTGTAAGAGTAGTTCAGATAAAGTTTATGCCATTGTTTCACGAACAGGAATAAACGCACGTTCAATTCAAATTCTTCTTGTAAAAAGTAACTCAATCACAAAAAAAAAAAAAAATAGAATACACAAATGTCGTATCTTATGAGTCCAAACTAATAAATTTTTAAGCTATAAAAAAAATTGTAATTTCGAAAATATGACGAATCTCAGAAAACTTTTTTCTACCTAATTAATACAGGTTCCTAATGTTTTTAATAGCTGTAATAGCTTCTTAATTTTTTTCAATACGCGTCAATTTTTAGGAAATCACTTTGAACAAGACGGTTCTCATGTGCTGGATAGCTGGACTGAGAATGTGTGAGTTTTCAATTAAATATGGGTAGTCATTCAACATCCAAATTAAATATATTAAAACATGAATTCATGTAAAAACGAGTCTTTTAATTTGCAATTACATTCGGTATTTTTTTACAACTTAAGGCGCTGTCAGCCGTCAGGTAACCTGGAGGTAAGCAATAGCATTTTGGTTGATAATGCTCAAATTATCTTGGGAACATCTGAATCATTTAACATCTGCACTCCCATTATGAGCTCTACAGTGATTGACCCAAGCCTCCCACAAAATACCTCAACAAACATTACCGAAGGTAAATGACATGCACAAGGTGTCCTGTACACATATATTTTCAAAAGCGAAACCTTTATTAGGAACTGTTGGGCGATAAGCCTAGTGAACTGTAGACCAACGGCAGTGTTTCTTTTTTTAAATTACTATAAAGACTAAAAAAGCTCCGATCAAAAAATGCATCCCTCAAGTTGAGTATGTTAGAATGTTCACTGTGAAAAAAATTGTAGTCTTTTGTAATAGAACTATACCGAGAGTATTTGGTGAGACTCCCCCCTCCCCCCCCTACGGCGAAACCAACACAGGCGAGCCTCTGGCACGCGGTGCGCGCCTGTGTTGGTTTCGGCGTAGGAAGGGGGCTCTTGATGGGTTCTTCAAGAGGATAGTTGTGTCTACATTTTTATCACAGGAAATTGGAATGGTTTTTTGATATGCCTTCTACTATAAACTAAAACTTGAGAGATGCGCTCTTCGATTGAACCTCATTCACTTATCTTGATACGATGAACCGCTTCTTGTTAGAATTTCTGTATGGTTTTCACCTATCTGAGACAATAGTAGATAGGGGCAGCTATGGGGAGACATATATTCCCCCCTCTCCCCCCCGACTCATCCTGATGAGGGTATGATAAGGGTATGTGGGTCAGTGTGTTATCTTATCAGTCTGGCCCACGTCCGGTCTGGTGTGTACGGGGACCTTCTAATCAGCTCCCCCTCCCCCTCCCCCCTCACTGCGGTCACTGGCCCTGGCCATGCTACCCCTTACCCCACCTCCCCCTGGGGTCAGTTATGGGGCGAATTTATCGCTCTGTCTCTTTCTAGTCTGGGTCTGTCTCTCTCCAGTCTGGGTCAGCTATGGGGCGATGACGCGTTCTACCGCACACACACACACACACACGCTTACCTTACCGTGTCCGTGTGTTCTAGAATGTTCGAGAATGTTCTAGAAGCTTCTGGAAAGCGATGAGGCGTTATCCCTACTCTAAAATTTATGTACTTAGAAATATTTCAGCGACGCAGCATCCCTGTTTACCATATCTACGCTCAAAACTACAGGAGGTGGGGGTGGTGAAGGAAAGAGATTTGATGACGCGACAAATACATATCATACGTTTATTCAATAAATCTTAATTCTACATATTCACAATTCACAATTCACAATTCACAATTATGCGATCATTCATGAGCGATGCAAAATGAAGGGCAATATAGAAAATGACATACCATCAAAACTATAACTACGATTGGATTAAGCGAAATCAAAAATGAGAAGAACAAAATATTGTGTAGTATAATATTGTAACGTTTTAAAATAAACGTTGAGTTAATAAGTTATTATGTAGGTTCTCCAAGAGAAATAAAGTGAATCGTAGAGGAATTATATATGTTTTGCAATGAGATTATGTATTCAGAAAATACAGGTCTGCTTCAGTGGCAAGCTAAAGACAGACTGACTTGTTTTACAATAATCGTTGTTGACGCAGCTACCGAGTTTCTTATATTTTAAAGGATGTCATTTATCATATGGGCTACTAGATGGTGTATATGAAATTAATAGGATATGGGTGATTTTACCCAATGTAACACTACCCCCCCCTTAGTAAAAGAGTCGTCCCGACTCTCGAGGTGAGTATAATTAAATTCGTAAGTGTGTAAAATCATCATATGGATCAACAAGTTGTAAATCAAGTGTTCTATTTGGGAGAATTGGAGCTGTGGCTCAAGAAGTTAAAAGTTTCCCCAAATGCTATCCGGCATTCGCCCTCTGCCTCAAGGTAAACCACAGAAAACCTTGAGGAGATAGTGAATCTAATCAAACCAAAAGTGTATAATGTGATAAGTGTGAAATATTCTTCGGATCTTAAATGGAGGATCAGGAACCAGGAACCAGGAACCAGGAACAAGAAGGATGATTCCCTAGTTACTGCGTAGAGAGTCCTGCATATCGGAAGTGGTTGGAGGGGTAAAAGACCAGGATAGAAAGACTCAAGGATTTCCAAGAAGTCCAAAAGGGGTCCAACTCCATACCTCTTCGAAATAAATCAAAAACGACCTAAATAGGAGGACAAATATTATTCTCACGAAATATTAGGTCATAAATTAGAGTTCTTCAAAACTCTTTCAAATTCCAAATTTCTTTTAAAATCTTTTTCTTTTTTTTTTTGAATCGTCATAATTAATTGAACTTTTTTGATGAAATAGTAAATAGATTATCAAATATAATAAATAATTAAGTTGATAGATTCTATTAAATAAGTGGAGTAAATATAAATTGGAGCAGTCTTATCTGGGAGGTAGTTTGGAAACCGGATTAATAGGTCAGGATGGGATGGGTTAGGCTTCCTTTGTGTCATCTCAGAATTATTTTCATCATTTTAATAGAAAATCCTACTCTCAGAATATCGGGAGCTGAAAAACTTGGGTTATTATTTGTTTACTACAATATAACCTATAATTAAAGTTTTCCGCTCGGATCCCTTTTTATCTAGAGTCATTATTATTTAATTTTATTACAGTGACACCTAGCGTTATTTTGTCTAATACTTTCAACGAGATTCGATATTGAAATAAAAGAGGGTCTTTCAAACGACCTATATCGAAAAAGAAAATATCGTGTTTGCAGTTCGGAACTCCTAAACAGCTGTAATGCTGATGAAATGAAAGAAAGGTTAAACCGATTAAAAATCACAATAAACGATCGGTTACTTACTAGGGCTACTACCAAGACCTAGTTCTTAGAAGTTATGGGTTGAGTATCTGGAGAGGGATCTTTATCTCTCCAGGAATTTTGATTTGAATCATTATTTTTCTCGTCGTCTTTTCGCCAAGACGTCCGAGAGTCCGAATAATTATCATTAATTGAATTATTTCTCCTCTCTAAAGAAAAACATTTATCTGTCACGTGACCTATCTTATGACAGAATTTGCATTTCGGTCTTTCTCCGTTACTTTGTCTCCTATTATAATTATTATTATTATTTTGGTTATAATTATTATTATTTGTTTGTTGCCTGGGAATAGTTTTTTGTGTATAGCTAGTCTTAGTTGAGTCAGTAGTAGGCGTCTTTGTCTCGATTTGACGTAGTTTTCCTACCCCCAAATGGTGTTTTGTCAAGGCTTCGATTTCTAGACCCTTAATGACTGCTTCTGGAACAGAGGACGGTCCCGTCAGACTAAGAGTATGTCTCAACTCTGGATCTGTTATCGCGTTAATGAATTTATTACAAGCTAATAAATTTCTAGTTGGTTCGTCGCAACTGGGTAATGCTATCCTAGCTAGTCTTTCTATTTCGACTCCCAGTGAGGCAAGACCTTCCTCTTTATTCTGTCTTTTAAGATCTAGTTGTGTTAGGGACAGTTTCGATATTAATTGATTTCCAAATCTTAATTGTAAGGCTGTGCTGAGTTTATCATAATTCTTAATATCTGAATTCGAAAGAGATGAAAGAACAGCCAAGGCAGGACCTCTTAAACTACCAGCAAGTTGTCCGGCCTTAACTATGGGAGACCAAGAGTTTATTTCAGCAATGATTAAGAATTGTCGTTCGTAATCGGCCCATGAAATAGATCCGTCAAAGAAATTTACTTTTAGGTTAGAGGATTTTTGTGTTTGTCCCGTACAACCTTCTTTACAGGTATTCAACGTTGTATTATTTATTTGTCTGTCACGACTACTCCCGGCGCATGACAAATTAAGCGGCGCAGTATTATTAATAATCCTATTTTCTACTGTATTATCGCCAGCCATGTGGTCAGCATGGTGTACATTACTTGCGTCCCGAATTGAGTGCTCAATTCGGTCGCTTTGAGGGATGGTACGAGTGTGCGGCGTGAAAGTCGCCGCTCCACTCGTACGTGGTCTACGAATAGTTGGGGAGGGTTCTTCCTCCCCATAGTTATGTACAGACCGAATGACAGTAGGCTCAACGACTTCCTCGATCCTCATCGGAGAACGTCTGGGTGTCGAGGTCTGCGAGATCATCTCCTGAGGTTCCAGGCGTCTCACGAGAAGGGAGAGGGTAGCTTGTTGGGCTGCCAAATTTGCCTCACGATCCGCTCGTTGAGCTGCCAAATTTGCCTCTCTTTCCTCCCTCAGACGAAGAGTCTCGCGTTCCTCTCGTTCCCGTTGAGCCATCCGATTTGCTTCACGTTCTTCACGAAGATGAGTCGTCTCCCGCTCTTGGCGTTCGCGCTGAGCTGTCAAATTTGCCTCGCGTTCTGCTCGGCGCTCTTCCCTTTCTTCGCGTCGAAGTTGGGCTTCTCGCTCTTCTCTTTCTTTTTGAGCCGCGATATTGGCCTCTCGCTCTTCTCTTTTAGCGATCAAATTGGCTTCTTGTTGTGCTGCCTGAGCAGCTAGACTTGCCTGTTGTTGGGCGGTTTGAGCCGCTAGGCTTGCCTGTTGTTGGGCGGCCAGAGCTTGAAATAGTCGCTCCATCATGTCGACTTGAGGTGGTATTTGCTGGTTTCCAGCGGGTTCGTCAGTAGAAGCAGTAGTTCGTCGACGTGACATTTCGTTTTTCAGTTTTAGTTGATTCACAGTTGATTCACAAAATATTCACTTTATCGGTCTCGGAAATTCCCGATTCTGACACCAATGTAACGTTTTAAAATAAACGTTGAGTTAATAAGTTATTATGTAGGTTCTCCAAGAGAAATAAAGTGAATCGTAGAGGAATGATATATGTTTTGCAATGAGATTATGTATTCAGAAAATACAGGTCTGCTTCAGTGGCAAGCTAAAGACAGACTGACTTGTTTTACAATAATCGTTGTTGACGCCGCAACCGAGTTTCTTATATTTTAAAGGATGTCATTTATCATATGGGCTACTAGATGGTGTATATGAAATTAATAGGATATGGGTGATTTTACCCAATGTAACAATATTATAAGCAAAAAATAAAAACAAAAAATGACTTGCAATTAAAGCTAGGAATACAGTTAAAACTATTACTCCTGTTAGATTGATAGCATTTTCGACTCGGTATAGGTAGCTCAGTGTGGCCCAGTCGATAATGCTATCAGTGAAATCAAATGAGAAGAAAAAGAAAAACTTAAAATATTGTGTAATATGATTCTAAAAGCAAAGAAGAATTACAATCAATTAAAGCTAAGTATACAATCAAAACTATTACTACGTTGTTATTATTAATAATGAAAATTAAGTTATTCGTATATGATTTGAATGATTCTGGCCTTTTTTGTTTTTTTGTTACTTCGTCTATTTTTTGGAGCTCTGATGCAACCAATGACCCAAATGCATTTTCAGTGACTGAATCTGTTGCCCGATTTGCTTCGGGTTGCTTGACATGGCTTTGTGCAAAATGGTCCTGCATCGCTGACGACAGACTTGAAAACGATCTCTTCACTGGATCCACTTTTTTGCATTTACGATGGTCTTTTGTATAGCAACTTGTCGGTGGTACACTTGTTGCGGTTTGACTAACCTCGTCCGGACCAAGCGTATGTGGATCATCTGTGTACGATAAATATGGAGATACGGAGGATAGCAGTGCGCTGCGGGGTGTTGGGGTTCGTGGTGGTAGTGGCAGTGAGCTCAGTGAAGATATGTTCGGGGTATAAGATCTTTTTAAAGATGTTGCTGCACTTTGTTCTGGTGGTGGTGTCGGCACATTTGGTATCGGCGGTGGTTTCAGTTCCAGTTCAGTCTGAAAATCCATCTCATCCGGCATATTCGACACTAGCGTGTCATTTTGAGATGTCATCACCGACTCTGTAAAGCGATGCACTGGACCTAGCTGAGGGCCTGAGTGCACGTTCCGCTGTTGCACACAAGCCACGGATGCCGTTGCAACTGGCGGTGGTGGAATGTTGGTGAATGTCCTGACATGAATGGAATTTGTAATTTCATTATTGATATTTCGCCAGTATGCCAGCATGAAAAAATGTATGTTCTAATTATGCACGTTAAGGCAAGACCGTATACAGAAAGTCGATTTTTGTTTGATGAAGAAATAATCTATAATCTCCTGTAATGGAAACTGAGACATAGTAAACGACGTCTTGGCCAGGTTAAGGTAGGGTCTTCTGTCAACATATTTTGTAATGTTTTTCTGTAAGCTCCGAGCGACTGAATGAATTTATTGATAATGAGATCAAAACAGTATGATAAACAGATCCAAGAGTTAGATTGAATATCCACCGTTGCCCACTTCTTGTGAAAACGTTCAAGTCTTTCAAGGGACAACTTTTAATACTGTGAGTGTATACCTCTTTTGTACTACGTGCTTCTGAAGGAACTCCATATTATTGTAGAGGACAAACCGCTTGCGCTTGGTGGCCCCGCTGCCACTTCTCTGTTCGTTATTTCTGCGCCTCTTCTCACTTGTGAAGCCGTCCCGCAATTGGGTCCATCGCTTTTGACAGTACGGAACTGATAGAGAAGTAATGAGTATAAATGAAATTATTAGTATAGTATATTAGGGTGATCCTTATTTCCATGTAGTCGCCCTCCAAATATTTAAAAAAAAACTTCAATGAAAATTACAGCTCTGTATTTTAAGACGTGCCCCTGACGCAGTTCTTTTTATCATTCTATTTATCAAAGCCAATGGTCTACTGCGATGTGTAAGATTTTTATCATCATAGGTGATATATTTTGAGTGAGTAAAGTTTTTCATTTCTTTCCTGCGGCAAATTGATTATAATTGTTTCTAAAAAATTTAAAATTTCAATGAAAAAGCCTATTTTGTTTAGTAGAATTTTTTTTTCAACCACTTCGAATACATCCCCTGTGATAAAAAAATCCATCCCTATCACAGTAGACCTTCAGTTCAACCTGATGTATTCGTGACCGCAGCGACCATCTCTCAGCAGTTCTGTCTTATCTCCGAAACATGGTATTCTTTGATCGACTTGTCGTACAACGCGGGATAGGCAGAAACTGTCTCTACTAATAGCGTGTCATTGTCTTTAAGCACCGCAACTACGGCTGCCTGTGACAGACTGACTTGTTCCACATCATGCGCTACATTTTCAATATCGTCTTCGTTTGAATCCATGATAGTCGCTGTGATAATAATTCATATTGAATGGATTATACTCTCCTATGTATGCATTCATTTTGATTCCTCTATTCTCATTCATCCATTCTTATTTATTCAATAATCATTTTTTCTGTTCATCTGTTAATTTTTATTGATTGATTATTAAATTGATAATTTTATTTCATTGTTTTTATTTATTTATCCATTCATTAAATATTATACAGGTTATCGTTCAATAAGTCATACAAAACTACATAGGGCGATTCCTCTTTGGATCAGAAAACGATTTTTCGAGAAGAAACAAAAAGTTGAGAAAAAAGAATTAAAACTTAGTATCTATCTCGTTAAGACTAATTACTTTGAGTACCACATTAAGATTCATGTAAACGAGGCTTGGGGATTTCATAAAATGAAGATGGGAATGCGCCTTGATTGAAGACAAAGAAAGTCTTGCTGCGCAGCTACATGCGCAGAACTAATAGAACAGAAAAATAGTCAGTCAGTCAGTAAGCAGTCTAAATAGAAAACCGTCTGAAAGTAAATCCGTCTGAACCACCCTCAGTTGATACAATCCACGAGTCAGTCAAATAATAAAATAAGCAGTATTACTTTATTTAGCAGATAAAGCAAACAAACAAAAGGTATGTAAACCTGACAGATATCTAGGTGGGATTATATGGACTCCCACGTGTTAACCACGCCATGCAACATGTGCAATAAATCTTTTTGTTCCAACTAATGTTGCAGGCGCCTTTTAGTTTATAATCAAGAATTACTCTTAATAATAAAGAAGACAAATACATATCAAATTGTATTTTATTCAACCCTCGATACCCGCTCACCCCGAAAGATCAACATATCTTTATTTATTTCGTTTTCTTTGATTTTTTTTTATTGAGTTTTTATTTGATTTTTTTTATTTGATTTTTTTGTGAAGAATTGTTTTTGATTCAAAAGAGCATCGCCTTATGTAGGCTTGCATGACCAATTGAAAGACACCCTGTATATGATTAGCCTGAGAATTTTTATAGATAATTTCATAAAATTGCATGTTAAATACACAACACAATATAATGGTATTTCATTATGTACTTACCGTATTGTTCTGAGTATAAGTCGAGGTTTTTTGTAACGAACATCACCCCGAAAAAGCGCCCTCGACTTATACGCGAAGTCGACTTAAATTCGGGATAATATGGAAAATTCATCTTATCAACTGGACAAACTTCTTTATCGATCGATCGATTTCAATCGAGAGTTTGATTGTATAATTCGGCCAATGGAATTCACGTTCGGATGCGCGCGTAATGTGCGAGATATCGAAAATACAAATTTCAATTTTTTCGAACATCAATTGTTTCGCACATTGTATTGTTTTTCAGATAGCGTCGGTTATTGCAAACGAGTTTTTGTGTGATATCATTGAATATTGTGATAAAATGGATATTGATCGAAATAGTGATAGAGTGGAATCCAGGGCTTCGCAAACAGATCGGATGAAAAAAAAGATTCGAAACAGTTACGACGTGAATTTCAAATTAACTGTGGTGCGAGATGCAGAAAGAACCAACAATTGTCGAGCCGCAGATAAATATGGTGTCTTAGAAAAAAACGTTCGCGATTGGCGGCGAATTAAACAAAAATTAAGAAGCGCGTGTTCTACACGACTGAGTTTTAGAGGGCCGAAAACCGGAAGATATCCCGGAATCGACGATCTAGTATCCGCTTATATACACGAAAAACGGGATCAAGGATTTGCCATAACTCGCGAAGTGATACAAATAAAAGCACTGGAGACTGCGAGGAGCATGAATATCCCTCAGGCGCAATTCAAGGCTAGTTTGGGTTGGTGTAGGCGGATGATGCGGAGGAATGGCTTATCATTGAGGCGAAGAACAACCCTGGCTCAACGTTTGCCAAACGACTTCGAAGAAAAACTAGTCGCATATCAAAGATTCGTTTTGAACCTGCGAAGAGACAACAATTACCTGCTTGGTCAGATGGGTAACGCCGACCAAACACCGGTGTATTTTGACATGCCGTCAAATACAACCGTTAATGTTAAAGGTGCAAAAAGTGTCTTAATAAAAACTAGTGGTAATGAGAAGATGAGGATCACCGTCATGTTAGCAGTATTGGCAGATGGTACCAAGTTACCTCCATACGTCATATTGAAACGCAAGCGTTTACCGAGAGAAAAGCTACCGAATGGAATCCATGTTCGTTGCCAAGAAAACGGATGGATGTCTGAAAATTTAGTGCAAGACTGGTTGAAAACAGTATGGAATAGACGACCTGGTGCTTTGCTAAGACAGAGATCAATGCTTGTACTTGATGCATTTCGAGGTCATACAACTCAGGGTGTGAAACGTGTGATTCAGGAATTAAACACAGACCTGGTTGTTATACCAGGGGGCATGACTTCACAACTGCAAGTTTTAGATGTCGTTGTCAATAAACCATTTAAAGATAGACTAAGGTCTCACTACACCAAGTGGACTCTGGAAGCAGAACACGCCTTGACACCGACCGGAAAAATAAAGAAACCATCGGTGACCCTTTTACTGCAATGGATTCAAGCTGCCTGGCGATCCATTGAGCCTGAAACCATCGTGAAAGGATTTAGAAAATGTTGCATCAGCAATGCCATGGACGGAACTGAAGATGATATCCTCTGGGAGGATGAAGATGCTCCAGAAGGAGACGATGGCTCAAGTGAAGACAGTGAAGAGAGTACTAATGAAAACGGCACTGACCAAGACTCGGATGATGCTTAGACCACGTACCTGAATATAAGATCTCGATATATTTGTCATTAATAAAATTCACCGATAAGTCCTACTAAAATGTATGTTAGAAAAATGAAGAAAAATAAAAAAATATAAATTTATATATAAATGATAATTTCTTTGTAAAAGTCGACTTATATTAGGTCTCTAAAAAAATGTCTCCCAATCAGACCTTAAAATTGGAGCTCGACTTATAATCAGGGTCGACCTATGCTCGGAACAATACGGTACTTGCTGCTTAATTATCGCGCAATTTGTATTCTTGTAACTTAAACCTGTTGAGAACCTGATGCACCTGATGAACACGAACCGGGACGTAATAGATATCTATATTGAAATAATAGTTTTGCTTTTTTTTTCACTTGCATTTTTTTATAACAAACCCTATACTTTCCTTTTTTTATAACAAAAGACTACCAATCGACTCATATACTTCTATACCACCTGCAGTTGGTACAGAAAAAATAAATTAAAAAAAAACCCTGTACAGCGAGTTCAAAATACACTATTTGTGGGTACTCGCTATTAAAATAAATGAAATAGTATGAAAATGATGATAAAAAGGAGTTCGGAGCAGTCCACATGGAGCCTGGATTGAATCTACTCATCATCATTGTACTAGTTTTATGTAGTTCAACTAGCTTTTAAGCCTCCGACAACCCTGCAAATGGTCCAGTGAACCAAAACCGTTATGGCACCCAATGAGATTTTGTTAATCTTTTCCAAGAGCTCAAGCGTTACCAAACCATGTTGCATCGCATGAGGATGGATGTGGAAACGTTTTCTGATCTACTACATTTGGTTAGACCTGAACAACGACCATCACAGACCGTATGGTACGTATAATGCGAACAATAAATATGATATGAAATTATCAAGCCCTTCCTAACAGATAATAAAAAGAGAAGTGATTTTCATGTTATTTTGTCATTTGTGCATGTTGAAAGAAGTTTCTGTTACTTATACTATGTATTCTAGTCATAAGCTGCACGCGCACTCAGCAAGCGGTGACTACCGCAAGTACTGTGAGGCAGTAGATCTCAATCGATTAAGCAAGTCAGACGTATATGTATCAACACTGTTATTCTTGAGTTAAATAAAACTATCTTTATATATGAAATATATACCGTTAATATATAAACGTCCCAGATAACTTTCAGATCGCTCAACAGGTTATGAGCCCAGAACCCTCATCTGCGCAGAGTTGCCTGGAAATAAAGTTTATCGCGTGTCGGTTGAAAGAGTTCGTCGAAGAACTTTGTGCGGAACACGAGGTGAAACGGCCATCTTAGTGAGTCAGAATACGTTGTTTGAAGTGATCGTTCAAATCCTTGGACATGGCAGAGGAAATATCCTCTAAACACATAACGAAATTGAATGGGACCAACTATCAGACGTGGAAGTTCCAGGTTAATCAGATTCTCATCGCGTTTGGAATCTATGATATAGTAGTCGGTGAACGGCTCATGCTGGTTGATCCCGCTACACCGGCAGCTAAGCTATGGGTTGAAGAAAATGCAAAGGCGATGTTTGTGATTTCATCGTCGGTGGAATCTTCCCAGTTGGACTGTCTACTAACCTGCACGACAGCAGGGGAAATGTGGACGAAATTGAGCGCTATTCCCGAACAAAAATCTGAATCAAATAGGCTACTTTTGACTCAGAAATTTCATGAATACAAGATGGCGACTTGTGATTCGGTCGTTCAACATGTGGCCAGGATTCAAAATATGGCGCGGCAACTACGGGACGTAGGCGAAGTCATCTCGGACGTCGCCATAATGGCAAAAGTACGAGCAAGCCTGCCAGCTAAGTACAATGCTCTCAAGACCGCGTGGGATAGTGTGGAACCAAGGAACCAGACTATCAGCAATCTACAAGAGAGGCTTATAAAAGAACAGAGACGCCATAATGTTGAAGACGAAGTCACAAACGCGTTGGCTGCCGTATCTACAGGCGCGAACGCAAGACCCAGGAAAACTGATGCTAAAGAAAAGCAC
This sequence comes from Tenthredo livida, assembly GCA_963992785.1. Lineage (NCBI taxonomy): Eukaryota > Metazoa > Arthropoda > Insecta > Hymenoptera > Tenthredinidae > Tenthredo > Tenthredo livida. The sequence goes on from OZ023064.1 coordinate 29,415,942, forward strand.
AATCAGGTCGTGCAACGGGGAAGAAAAGGGAATGTAGAGTGTTACTACTGTCACAAGAGAGGACATTTCGCGGGTGAGTGCAGGAAGAAAAAACGAGATACAAGAAATGAAACGGCTGGAAGTGGTTCCGGAGACACGCGCACCAAAAACCACGCCGGTAACTGTGCTTTCGTTGTAACATCGGTACAAGATGGCAGCGCGCGACCTAGCAGTGAAATCGTGCAGATAATGCGCATGGACATTACCGACAGTTGGATTACCGATAGCGGGGCGTCACGCCATATTACCCACCGTCGGGAATGGCTCAGTGATTGTCACGCCTCAAGTGGCGAGTCGGTTGCCACTCGGCGATGACGGCATATGCGAAGTAATCGGCTCGAGAACAGTTATTATCGAGAAACTAGTGGTCAACAAATGGTGTGAATCGCGAATTGAAAATGTTTTGTACGTGCCAAAATTGCGGAGAAATTTATTCTCAGTCGGAGTGTGCACTTCCAAAGGCTACGGAGTTGTTTTCAAAGGACAATATGTCACACTGATACGTGAGAACGAAGTGTATGGACAAGGAGTGAAACAGAAGTACGGCATTTATAGAATGCTGTTTCCCATTGAAATCAAACCAAACGTTGAGGAAGCAAATGTTGCCATGACTAACCTAAAACTGTGGCACGAGCGACTAGGCCACATCAACAAGTCTGCGTCGAAGCAGATGTTAATGAAAGGATTTGTGCAAGGTGCGAAAGCAACAGATATGGATGATTTTTTCTGCGTAGCGTGTCAGATGGGTAAGTCACACCGGCTAAAGTTCAAAATGAATGAAAATGTGGGAGCAAAGCGAGTAGGCGAATACTTTCACTCAGACGTCGTGGGACCCATGTCCGTGGAATCTTTAAGAGAGGCTAGGTATTATGTCGCCTTCAAAGATGATTTCTCAGGTTTCCGGCACATCTTTTTCCTGAAGCACAAATCGGATGTCGTCGAGAAATTCAAACAATTTGAGAATATGGTAGCTCACAAATTCAATCAGTCTATGAAAGTACTTCGCACTGACAACGGGCGGGAGTACTGCAACAACCGGATGCAGAAACTGCTCACTACCCGAGGAATCCGTCTGGAAACTACCGCTCCGTACACGCCGGAGCAAAATGGACGAGCAGAGAGAGACAACAGAACTGTCGTGGAAAGCGCTAAAACAATGCTGCAGGCGAGAAGTCTGTCAAAGTTCCTTTGGGCGGAAGCGATAAGTACGGCAGTACATATTCTAAACTGGACTACGTCGAGTAGAGAAAACAACACTACGCCATATGAACTTTGGACGGGTAAGAAACCTAATATTTCCTACCTAAGAGTATTTGGATCTGAAGCATATGCGTATGTAGACAAACAGTTTCGGACAAAACTAGATGCGAAAGCGAAGAGGGTACTGCTAGTGGGGTACCAGCCACAGGGCTGCCAGCGAGTCACTTTTTTCACTTTTAGTCACTTTTTTTAAATTTAGTCACTTTTTCCCCTTTTTTCATCCTGTTGGCCCTTTTTTTTCTTGAAATTCAAATCCTCAATCAAGTATACCTATTTTTCGGGACTTCATTTTTTTTTAAAGATATTGATAATTTCGAATAACGATGTGATATTTCTAACGTACGAAATAATTGCGACCAAAAAATATATGTATATTATTCGAGTACAAAAAATGATATGACTTGTTTTGCATGAGTATTAAATATACTACATGTATGGACTTGGGGCATTCCACGTCAAAACGAAAACGGTTCAACCGATGGGTCCCCGATTCTCTCCCAAATTTTTTTTCTTGTCCTATTTCAGGACCAAAACCTACTACTAAAGCAGTTTTCAATTTGAACTTGGGTTTTTTATCGTCGGATTTTCGAAAATTTATTTTTTCAATCACTCCAAAGCCATTGACGCAAAAAGTTCGATACAAATTTTTATGAAAAGTACAGTTCAAATTGAACATTTCCTGTCTCATAAATTTTCTTCTTATAATGAGCTAACACTGAATGAAAAAATATTGAAATTTTCAGATTCAAAAAAATACCAAATTTGTGAAAATCCGGCAATAAAAAACCAAAGTTCAAATTGAAAAATGCTTCACTATGTAGGTTTTGGTCCTAAAATAGGACAAGAAAAAAAATTTGGAATAAAATCAGAGACCCATCGGTTGAACCGTTTTTTGTTTTGACGTGAAATGTCCGATTTATATAACAATAAAGGACCCCGCACATTTCTTATGGGAAATGGCTTTCAGTCGAAATATTCAAAATTGAAGTATGTTCTAGTTGACGACCTACTGATGAAATGTTCTCATGTGCGCAACTCAAAATAATGGACCAATTTTGAGATATAGACCCCTGAAGTTAAGGATTTTCGGGAGTGGCTGGGGGGGGGGGGGGGGGCGGCGAGTGTGTCCGCGCCCGCGTGTGTGTCTGTCTCGTATGTACGTATAATTATTTTTCTCAATTTTTGAATCACTCAAGATCAACGACAAGGAAGTTTTGGGATGATTACCGCATTGGGATACTTTATTGAAAAATGATCATCATTCATTGTTTAAAGATTTCAGGAAAATCATTCATTTTTATGGTAATGGCCTCATACCAGCTTAACTTCAGGGGCCTATATCTCAAAATTGGTCCATTATTTTGAGTTGCGCCCATGAGAACATTTGATCAGTAGGTCGTGAACTAAAACATACTTCAATTTTGGATAAATCGACTGAAAGCCATTTCCAATAAGAAATGTGCGGGGTCCTTTATGTCGTCTTATGTATACTATGTACCATGCTCTTCGATTATTATAAACCACTTTTTATGCAATGATTCTAAACTTATTGAGCTCAATTATGTTTTGTGAATGCAATAAAAGCATAATTTTCAAGGTATTTCGGTCACTTTTAGGTCACTTTTTGGTCACTTTTTTTTCCAAATGGTCACTTTTTCCACTTTTTTTGACCCGGAGTATGGCTGGCAGCCCTGCAGGCAGAGTCGTCTAACTACCGGCTCTATGACCCTCTGACCAAACGTGTATCAGTCTCTCGTAATGTTCGTCAATGGGTCAGCAACGTCAAAGATCCAACCTCGCGATTACTCAGATCGAGATTTAAACTCGAAGAATATGACTATAACGTTGTATACAAGAGAGGCCAAATTAACTGTAACGCAGACGCACTATCACGCAACCCACCACTAGAAGCTGACGTACTATTACCAATAAACGCAAAACGTAACCGAAATTCTAGTTCAGACATCACATCAAAACCTGACGTAAAACGAAGAAAAGAAACTCATCAATTCCCAACCCGTGCACGACAAAGTACAGATGACTCACCAAACCCCGCTCCTATAAAGAAATATAAAGGCAATGTCGACCCACATACTGAAAAAGACGAACCCAACCAAACTCCTATGGATCGCTTACCAACAGAAAAAAAAACAATACATTTTCAAAACAAACCTTTAACAAACTATTCATCAACAAACAGCTCTGTAGACGACCCAATACCTACAAAAAAATTAATTCACCCAGACCCGATGGAAGAAGATATAGAAATTAATTCATTTACCGATACTGAAATGGACAGTCTCTCAGACAACTCAACCCAAGATCTAGACACAGGCGACTCAACAGACAGTTTTCCAATGCCCAAAAATCCTAACAACTTACCAAAACCTGCTGGATGCCCAAAAATCCTAACAACGTACCAAAATCTGCTGAATCAATAAAAATTGACTCATCCACCGACACTTCCAACGACGACTTATCACTATCCAAACGAATTGATCAAAAACGAAACGCCACATACACCGACATCTGTCCAGATAAATTACCTATAAATAAAAAATTACGTAAACTCGTAAACATTTCTGCACCAACTCCATTCGAAATTAATCAAGAACGAAACCAAGATTCGAACCCTATCGCAAATCAGCCTAGCGATAATCCAGACTCAAGTGGCGTACACAAAAATAAAACAGAGTACATTAAACGTAAAAGCGCGCAATCTCCAACACACGAATACAAATACAAACTACGACCACGAAAGCGCAAACACCCTCCACCACCACCTACTTTCTCATCGTCCGACGATGACAACTTGCCGTACTATAAACAAAAACTCCCCACCTTCAGTGGATCGGGAATCCCAAGCTCTAAAACACCTTACTATAAACAAAAACTCCCTACCTCCAGCGGATCATGGACCTCGAATCCTAAGGACCTTACTCACAAAGAAACACTTCCGACTTCCAGTGAACAACAGATTCCTAAACCTAATTCCAGAAAACTACACTCAGACTTTGTCAAAGGAAAACAAGTGACAATACCCAAAACCACCACCCCACCACAACACAATATACCTCCAATGACAAAATCAACCTATCATAAACCATCCTATAAACAATTCCGAGAACTCCTAAAAATCTTACCAGACCCGACAAACGAACTTATAATAGAAACTACTGAAGACCTATTCATACAAAATTACAGTATAGCACATTGCATCCTAGCCGACTGTTTAATCGGACAAGGCATAGCACAAGAAATGATCGACCGAAACATTATAAATCGTAACGCGTTAGAATCAGAGAGCCCCCAAATAGGTGACATCATAGTAACACCATACGACAATAACAACGTATATAACCTAATTACCAAAGCTCAATTCGAAGGCAAGCCAACGTACGAAACTATGTACCAAATTCTATGTAAACTCTGACGAAAACTAGAATCAAATAGCGTACAATCAATATCCATACAAAAAATTGGTTGCGGACTTGACAAACTAAACTGGAAAACCGTTCGATCAATGACTTATTTCATTTTCCAAAATTCCAACGTGAAAATAACAATTTGCGAATTTAAACCGACCCCAATGACTGTACAAAATCAAGACGATAGCGTTGTAAACCCTAACTCAAATAACGAGAATCCCATACAACCTGACTACTCAGACGTACCGGGAAACCTTGAGAACAACCATACAGACATTATCCCCGTAAATAATGTGCCCCTCCTTAACCAAAACCAAGAATTACACAATATCGAAGATACTAATTTTGACCAAGAACAACAAGATTCACCTCAAAATCTACCTATAAACCCACTTCCAAATCCACCACTTCTAAATCCAACATTACAACAAAAACCACCTCTAAATCCAACATTACAACAAAACCCACCTCAAAATGCACCTATAAATCCACTACCTGAAGATCCGATTCCACATTACAGTCACACAGACCCAACACCAATAGCAACTAATATCAGAGAAACGAATGACTATATCCTCATGAAAAAAGATAACTACGTACACTGCATGTCAGCCGACTGCGTTATAAAGAAAGGAGTTGCTAAACAATTAATTGACATCGAAAGTCTAGATATAAATTTTCTAAACTCTCAAAATCCTGAAATAAATAGCGTGATCATAACACCAAATGATAAGAAGTTTATATTCAGCCTGGTAACACAAAAGAAATACTACCAAAAATCAACAATAGATGGAATATATAACACACTAATCATCCTTCGCGACATACTACAAACATAACACATAAAATCTTTTTCAATTTCCAAATCAGGAAGCGGATTTGACAAATTGAATTGGTTCGCAATGAAAAACGCCCTCAGAAAAGTCTTCAACTGCACAGATATCACAGTGAACATTTGCTTAAACGAGATCAACGTTCCCAAACCTGAACTAATTCAGGATATAATTCGCGAAAACCATGAATCCGTAATAGCTGGCCATGAAAGAATAACTAAAACTTTTAACCGAATCCGAGCAATATACTTCTGGCCAAGTATGAAAATCAATATAGAAAAATTCATAAAATCATGCAAAAGCTGTCAAAGACGAAAACTGGTGAGAAATAAAGTTAAACTCCCGATGGTAATAACAGATACGCCGACGACCGCTTTTGAAAAAGTATCCTTAGGCATTGTCGGACCCTTACCAACCTCAAATTCACAAAATAAATACTTGTTTACAATTCAAGATAATCTAACTAAATATTTAGAGGCAATACCGCTAAAAAACCAGACGACAATAACAATCGCTAAAGCATTCGCAGAAAATTTTATTTGCCGCTACGGAGCGCCTGAATCAATCTTGACAGATTAAGGCCCAATTTTCCACAGTCCTGTTATGAAACAATTAGCTAAAATCTTCCGAATTAAAGAAATAAGAATCACAGCTTACCATCCTTAATCCAACGGTTCCCTCGAACGCAGCCATCAGGTCGTAATCGAATACTTAAAGCACTATATCAATAATAAAAATAACTGTGACAAGTGGATCCGATACGCGATATTCTCATATAACACATCGGTACACGAAGTCACCGGTTCCACGCCACACGAACTAATATTCGGAACACTCGCGCGTCAATTATCAAAGATAATAATCCGTCTTAAAGAAACTGGACAAGATGCGATAAAAAATCTTAACAACGCGAAATCAAAATCAAAATTAAGATACGATAAACATATAAACGTACACATCTTTCAACCAGGTCAATATGTATACTTGATTAACGAAACCAAGAAGAAATTAGACGATCACTACAAAGGTCCTTATAAAATAATTCGTATCATTAACGACATCAACGCGGAAATCGAAATAAATGACTACAGAATAAAAATAGTTCATATAAACAAAATTGAATCGTCAAAATAAAAACACCAAAATGAATCAAAAATCAAGAAAACTCTATTAAAATTCAACTTGAACATCTCAAACATCCACGACAAACTCAAAAACTTATTGTTCATACCAACATCAATACTAAACAAAACCCCATTCTCAAATTCCAAAGACCTAACCTCAAACGGACTAACCCTACACGACATTATCAAAAGAACAGACGAAATAACACAAAACCAAAGAGCCACAGACACCGACAACCGTATCGAAAGCATACTTTATTACATTCCCTCCCAATTCGGATCAGTACCGCTGGTCTATATAGCACAAAATTCGCAACAGCAGAAAGAATACTCAAAATAGTCAGAAGATTCAGAAGCCCTAACCGAAATCAAGACCCTACCTAACAAAATAATCCTCCAGCCATCACATGTGCACCAATTACACCATCTACACCAATTACACCAATTACACCAATTATACCAACTACACTCAACATAGAAGCCGCTCAGACAGCTCAAACATCCTTTTACACCTGAATAAGACATTTATAACCGATTTTATTGCCAATAAGTAATTTTACCTATATCATAAGATATACCTTTACCATTGTAATACACATATTCAATATATCATACATTCACTAACTCAGTATAAGACATTTATAACTAACCGATCTTATTGCAAATAAGTAATCCTAATAATATCTTCATTTCAATCAAAATCATACCTTATAGCTAAAATATATTATATTCATTTTTACTTTTACAAACAAAAAAAAAAAAAAGTTTTCTCCTGCTTCACAGGAGCAAAATTTTTTTTTTCCCCCCGAGGACGGGCGGGTTACGTATTCCACCCTATTCCATACTCCTCTATGCTCTCTCACTCTCAATACCCAAGACACAACATCCTGCATCCATCCAGTCTCGCCACCTCTAATCAGAGAAAGTCTGACCCTCACATTCCAAGAACTCCATCCCTACCTATGCACCCATAAAACTGCACCTGCATGAACGCGCCCATGCCCAGGACAATGGAAAAGATGATCTCATTATTCAGCTCATCAGTAGCGATTATTGTCATTATACTTGCAATACGCACTTACTCCTAAATCATCGAACAGAGCAGACGTTCTTAAACTTGCATCCAAAACGTCAAAGAGAATACTGACTCTCAACTGACTCTCGAAATCATAAGCTCAAATCACTCATCGCTTATATTTAATAACGTATAACACTCACAACGATGGTTCTACCATCCTTGTTATGATTACCAATAAACGATTATTTGGTTATATTTATATATATTCACGTCAATCACCTACCATCTGAAATCCGGTTACCTTAAGGTGTAAAACGAGGGAAGAACTCAACGACAGCTCTATCCTTAATGATAACAATGGGGGCAGCGACTTTATAACAATGGTGGCAGCTCTCTTACTCATTTCATATTCATAACACCGCTGTTAGTGCAGGCACGGAATTGGTCAATATGGCTGTGTGTCACATGTTTGGCGATATGCGTTACGAGTTGAATGGTCACGAGATTGATCAGAATAAGAATGTCGGTATCACGAGTATTATGAAGGGATATTTATCATTCACCCCTGGAGAACAGCATCTTCTCGGGAACACTGGTTGGCTGGTGAATAATAATAATAGACTAGCCAACGCCGATGGATACTTTGATGTTGTTATACCGCTGAATTTTCTACTCGGATTCGCCGAGGACTATAATCGAATCATCGTCAATGCGAAACATGAGCTAATATTTACGAGATCAAACAATGATTTGAATGCCATACATCAAACCGCCGTGTAGGGAATCGAAATTTCACTCGAGAAAATTGAATGGTTATTACCATACATCAGACTGTCAGATTCTGAAAAAATCAAGATGCTCAATTATATCGCCCAAGATCCGGCTGTATCTATAAGTTTTTGCTCGTGGGAAATGTACGAGTACCCGATGCTGCCTACAACAACGAGACATGTATGGGTTGTGAAGACATCTACACAGCTAGAGAAGCCAAGACACGTCATACTAGGATTTCGAACCGCACGACGAAACGATGCGAAGAAAAATGCCAGTCAATTCGATCATTGTATGATTAGAGATGTGAAACTTTTTCTAAACTCACAGTACTATCCCTATGGAAATTTGAATCTTGATATTGCTCACAATCAATATGCCATTCTCTACAATATGTATAAAAACTTTCAAATTTCATACCACGATAAGGAGTCCGAACCTCTTTTATCAAAGAGTGATTTTTTGGATAGAGCTCCACTCATTACTATAGACTGTTCCAAGCAGATTGAATCGTTAAAGAGTGGACCGGTGGATATTCGTTTGGAATTCGAATCTAGCGTTGCATTTCCAGCAAATACTTCAGCCTATTGTATGATTATACACGATCGCATTGTTAAATACAAACCCATTAGCGGTACCGTCAAAAAATTAACCACGTTTTAAGGATTCTGCATGTTTGAGAACTATAGATTGAGCTTGTTCTGAAGGAACAATGAATAAATGAATAAATGTGATTGCAATTTCATTGTTATTCATTCAACCCTAACCCATTCCCATTACATATATACTGTAACGTATCAGGCGACATAGGCCCAGTACGTTTACATACAAGTCAGCCGTTATGAACAAACTCGAACGATCGAGAACGTTCGACGAACAGCGTTGAGTTTGGGTGACGTCACGACAAGTATAAATGTCGTGACGCCGCTCGACTCGACAGCAATCTCTGGCAAATTGACCGAGTTGTCTCACCGCGTACATCATACACTCTCTTCTCAGAGCAATATTAGGCAAAGCACCAAATTGACTCACATAACTCTTGTATCGGACGCTAAAGACAAAGTGCCTAGCGATCTGCCTAGCCACTCTATCGTATAGTCTTGTTAACCATGAATTCAGAACATTGTATTACTTCATAAACTTCTTCCTACATTCAGATTCTCTGATATGTCAACGCAAATTTCAAATGAGATTATGAAAATTATTGTATCCATTTTCATTATACAGCATGATTCCCAAGTCGCGGAAAAGATTTCACATGCAGATTCCTTGTCGAAATCTAAGAATAAAGTTCCTTATCAAAAACTTCCAGGGTGCGGTCGTTGCTGAGTTATAGAAGGTTTAGTCTAACCAATAATACGGCCGTAAAGTGACGTGCTCAGTCTCGTAGCAATTCTGTCAAACTGATAGTGCCCGCGTCGTATGAACTTTGTCCGAAATTCCGGTTTATTATTTCGTAATTTTTAGTCTTTACGTCTCCCGGTCGGTCATTCTCGTGCCCTACGTCGTTCACCCCGTAGTTGACGTTGTCCAGGTAGTCGAACTGGTGATTGACATTCCCCAGGTCTTTTGCTTCGTAGCGTTCGTTATCCAGGTCGTCGGGCTAGGGATTTTCTTACTCCAGGATTTTCCCCCCGTAGTTTACGTTGTCCAGGTGGTCAAACTGGTGACTTACGTTGCCCAGGTCATCCGCTTCGTAGTTTTCACTCTTTGTTGTCATCGGGTTGTTGATTTCCGTCCTCCAGGACTTTTCTTCCGTAGTTTACGTTGTCCAGGTGGTCAAACTGATGACTTACGTTCCCCAGGTCGTCCGCTTCGTAGCGTTCGTTATCCAGGTCGTCAGGCTAGAGATTTTCTCACTCCAGGATTTTCCCCCCGTAGTTTACGTTGTCCAGGTGGTCAAACTGGTGACTTACGTTGCCCAGGTCATCGGCTTCGTAGTTTTCACTCGTTGTTGTCATCGAGTTGTTGATTTTCGTCCTCCGGGACTTTCCCCCCGTAGTTTACGTTGTCCAGGTGGTCAAACTGATGACTTACGTTCCCCAGGTCGTCCGCTTCGTAGCGTTCGTTATCCAGGTCGTCAGGCTAGAGATTTTCTCACTCCAGGATTTTCCCCCCGTAGTTTACGTTGTCCAGGTGGTCAAACTGGTGACTTACGTTGCCCAGGTCATCGGCTTCGTAGTTTTCACTCGTTGTTGTCATCGAGTTGTTGATTTTCGTCCTCCGGGACTTTCCCCCCGTAGTTTACGTTGTCCAGGTGGTCAAACTGATGACTTACGTTCCCCAGGTCGTCCGCTTCGTAGCGTTCGTTTTCCAGGTCGTCAGGCTAGAGATTTTCTTACTCCAGGATTTTCCCCCCGTAGTTTACGTTGTCCAGGTGATCAAACTGGTGACTTACGTTGCCCAGGTCATCCGCTTCGTAGTTTTCACTCGTTGTTGTCATCTAGTTGTTGATTTCCGTCCTCCAGGACTTTCCCCCCGTAGTTTACGTTGTCCAGGTGGTTAAACTGATGACTTACGTTGCCCAGGTCATCCGCTTCGTAGTTTTCACTCGCTGTTGTCATCTAGTTGTTGATTTCCGTCCTCCAGGACTTTCCCCCCGTAGTTTACTTTGTCCAGGTGGTCAAACTGGTGACTTACGTTGCCCAGGTCATCTGCTTCGTAGTTTTCACTCGTTGTCATCGAGTTGTTGATTTTCGTCCTCCGGGACTTTCCCCCCGTAGTTTACGTTGTCCAGGTGGTCAAACTGATGACTTACGTTCCCCAGGTCGTCCGCTTCGTAGCGTTCGTTTTCCAGGTCGTCAGGCTAGAGATTTTCTTACTCCAGGATTTTCCCCCCGTAGTTTACGTTGTCCAGGTGATCGAACTGGTGACTTACGTTGCCCAGGTCATCCGCTTCGTAGTTTTCACTCGTTGTTGTCATCTAGTTGTTGATTTCCGTCCTCCAGGACTTTCCCCCCGTAGTTTACGTTGTCCAGGTTGTCAAACTGGTGACTTACGTTGCCCAGGTCATCCGCTTCGTAGTTTGCACTCTTTGTTGTCATCGGGTTGTTGATTTCCGTCCTCCAGGACTTTTCTTCCGTAGTTTACGTTGTCCAGGTGGTCAAACTGATGACTTACGTTCCCCAGGTCGTCCGCTTCGTAGCGTTCGTTATCCAGGTCGTCAGGCTAGAGATTTTCTCACTCCAGGATTTTCCCCCCGTAGTTTACGTTGTCCAGGTGGTCAAACTGGTGACTTACGTTGCCCAGGTCATCGGCTTCGTAGTTTTCACTCGTTGTTGTCATCGAGTTGTTGATTTTCGTCCTCCGGGACTTTCCCCCCGTAGTTTACGTTGTCCAGGTGGTCAAACTGATGACTTACGTTCCCCAGGTCGTCCGCTTCGTAGCGTTCGTTATCCAGGTCGTCAGGCTAGAGATTTTCTCACTCCAGGATTTTCCCCCCGTAGTTCACGTTGTCCAGGTGGTCAAACTGGTGACTTACGTTGCCCAGGTCATCGGCTTCGTAGTTTTCACTCGTTGTTGTCATCGAGTTGTTGATTTTCGTCCTCCGGGACTTTCCCCCCGTAGTTTACGTTGTCCAGGTGGTCAAACTGATGACTCACGTTCCCCAGGTCGTCCGCTTCGTAGCGTTCGTTTTCCAGGTCGTCAGGCTAGAGATTTTCTTACTCCAGGATTTTCCCCCCGTAGTTTACGTTGTCCAGGTGATCAAACTAGTGACTTACGTTGCCCAGGTCATCCGCTTCGTAGTTTTCACTCGTTGTTGTCATCTAGTTGTTGATTTTCGTCCTCCGGGACTTTCCCCCCGTAGTTTACGTTGTCCAGGTGGTCAAACTGATGACTTACGTTGCCCAGGTCATCCGCTTCGTAGTTTTCACTCGCTGTTGTCATCTAGTTGTTGATTTCCGTCCTCCAGGACTTTCCCCCCGTAGTTTACTTTGTCCAGGTGGTCAAACTGGTGACTTACGTTGCCCAGGTCATCTGCTTCGTAGTTTTCACTCGTCGTCATCGAGTTGTTGATTTTCGTCCTCCGGGACTTTCCCCCCGTAGTTTACGTTGTCCAGGTGGTCAAACTGATGACTTACGTTCCCCAGGTCGTCCGCTTCGTAGCGTTCGTTATCCAGGTCGTCAGGCTAGAGATTTTCTCACTCCAGCATTTTCCCCCCGTAGTTTACGTTGTCCAGGTGGTCAAACTGGTGACTTACGTTGCCCAGGTCATCGGCTTCGTAGTTTTCACTCGTTGTTGTCATCGAGTTGTTGATTTTCGTCCTCCGGGACTTTCCCCCCGTAGTTTACGTTGTCCAGGTGGTCAAACTGATGACTTACGTTCCCCAGGTCGTCCGCTTCGTAGCGTTCGTTATCCAGGTCGTCAGGCTAGAGATTTTCTCACTCCAGGATTTTCCTTCCGTAGTTTACGTTGTCCAGGTGGTCAAACTGGTGACTTACGTTGCCCAGGTCATCGGCTTCGTAGTTTTCACTCGTTGTTGTCATCGAGTTGTTGATTTTCGTCCTCCGGGACTTTCCCCCCGTAGTTTACGTTGTCCAGGTGGTCAAACTGATGACTTACGTTCCCCAGGTCGTCCGCTTCGTAGCGTTCGTTTTCCAGGTCGTCAGGCTAGAGATTTTCTTACTCCAGGATTTTCCCCCCGTAGTTTACGTTGTCCAGGTGATCAAACTGGTGACTTACGTTGCCCAGGTCATCCGCTTCGTAGTTTTCACTCGTTGTTGTCATCTAGTTGTTGATTTCCGTCCTCCAGGACTTTCCCCCCGTAGTTTACGTTGTCCAGGTGGTTAAACTGATGACTTACGTTGCCCAGGTCATCCGCTTCGTAGTTTTCACTCGCTGTTGTCATCTAGTTGTTGATTTCCGTCCTCCAGGACTTTCCCCCCGTAGTTTACTTTGTCCAGGTGGTCAAACTGGTGACTTACGTTGCCCAGGTCATCTGCTTCGTAGTTTTCACTCGTTGTCATCGAGTTGTTGATTTTCGTCCTCCGGGACTTTCCCCCCGTAGTTTACGTTGTCCAGGTGGTCAAACTGATGACTTACGTTCCCCAGGTCGTCCGCTTCGTAGCGTTCGTTTTCCAGGTCGTCAGGCTAGAGATTTTCTTACTCCAGGATTTTCCCCCCGTAGTTTACGTTGTCCAGGTGATCGAACTGGTGACTTACGTTGCCCAGGTCATCCGCTTCGTAGTTTTCACTCGTTGTTGTCATCTAGTTGTTGATTTCCGTCCTCCAGGACTTTCCCCCCGTAGTTTACGTTGTCCAGGTTGTCAAACTGGTGACTTACGTTGCCCAGGTCATCCGCTTCGTAGTTTGCACTCTTTGTTGTCATCGGGTTGTTGATTTCCGTCCTCCAGGACTTTTCTTCCGTAGTTTACGTTGTCCAGGTGGTCAAACTGATGACTTACGTTCCCCAGGTCGTCCGCTTCGTAGCGTTCGTTATCCAGGTCGTCAGGCTAGAGATTTTCTCACTCCAGGATTTTCCCCCCGTAGTTTACGTTGTCCAGGTGGTCAAACTGGTGACTTACGTTGCCCAGGTCATCGGCTTCGTAGTTTTCACTCGTTGTTGTCATCGAGTTGTTGATTTTCGTCCTCCGGGACTTTCCCCCCGTAGTTTACGTTGTCCAGGTGGTCAAACTGATGACTTACGTTCCCCAGGTCGTCCGCTTCGTAGCGTTCGTTATCCAGGTCGTCAGGCTAGAGATTTTCTCACTCCAGGATTTTTCCCCCGTAGTTCACGTTGTCCAGGTGGTCAAACTGGTGACTTACGTTGCCCAGGTCATCGGCTTCGTAGTTTTCACTCGTTGTTGTCATCGAGTTGTTGATTTTCGTCCTCCGGGACTTTCCCCCCGTAGTTTACGTTGTCCAGGTGGTCAAACTGATGACTTACGTTCCCCAGGTCGTCCGCTTCGTAGCGTTCGTTTTCCAGGTCGTCAGGCTAGAGATTTTCTTACTCCAGGATTTTCCCCCCGTAGTTTACGTTGTCCAGGTGATCAAACTGGTGACTTACGTTGCCCAGGTCATCCGCTTTGTAGTTTTCACTCGTTGTTGTCATCTAGTTGTTGATTTTCGTCCTCCGGGACTTTCCCCCCGTAGTTTACGTTGTCCAGGTGGTCAAACTGATGACTTACGTTGCCCAGGTCATCCGCTTCGTAGTTTTCACTCGCTGTTGTCATCTAGTTGTTGATTTCCGTCCTCCAGGACTTTCCCCCCGTAGTTTACTTTGTCCAGGTGGTCAAACTGGTGACTTACGTTGCCCAGGTCATCTGCTTCGTAGTTTTCACTCGTCGTCATCGAGTTGTTGATTTTCGTCCTCCGGGACTTTCCCCCCGTAGTTTACGTTGTCCAGGTGGTCAAACTGATGACTTACGTTCCCCAGGTCGTCCGCTTCGTAGCGTTCGTTTTCCAGGTCGTCAGGCTAGAGATTTTCTTACTCCAGGATTTTCCCCCCGTAGTTTACGTTGTCCAGGTGATCAAACTGGTGACTTACGTTGCCCAGGTCATCCGCTTCGTAGTTTTCACTCGTTGTTGTCATCTAGTTGTTGATTTCCGTCCTCCAGGACTTTCCCCCCGTAGTTTACGTTGTCCAGGTGGTCAAACTGATGACTTACGTTCTCAGGTCGTCCGCTTCGTAGCGTTCGTTATCCAGGTCATCAGGCTAGAGATTTTCTTACTCCAGGACTTTCTCGAAATTCGAAATTTCAAGAAACTCGCTTTCTAAAAACTGAGTTCATCGATTGACAAGCAAATCTCAACTGCGATGTCAAAAAAAGGCGTGATTAATATTCGAATGCAATACAATTATGTAAAGTTATGATTTATTACATTACAGATTTCAAATTCCTTCATAAATTTTATTCCGTAATTCGAACTGAAATGTGTTGGTAAGTAACGTCATAATAATGAAATATTATTCAAATTAATAATCACACGTACGCCTCATATCAACCTCAATTAGGCAACGCATTTAAGCAGTGCCGGCGAGCCAGTGACATTGAGAACACATCACATTAATTTGAGATGATAACGTGTGCATAAAAGCAAACAATCATTCTTCCGGATCGCCACCGTGAACATTAGCCATTTACTCATAAGAGTTGTTAGAAGTGCCCTCGTCGCTTATGGACGCAGTACTACGCGCGACCTATCAAGCTTTGAAATGTGATTCAAAACTTCATGTGCCACTCCTGAAACATTGGCAGGGGCGTCGCCGTGCTGAAACCTAGATCCGTACACGAACACGTAATGGCATGTCATCAACGAGATCCGGTAGCTCATTTCAGAGAAATTCAGCGTCATTTTGGCCGTTCAGCCTACGCGGTAAAACGAACGGGCACACCTGTCTCAACGCTTTTATAGGTATTCATTTTGAATAAATGGCTCTTTTTCACCCATCAATTCCGACGTCCATTAAGCTACAGAATTCCTTCACTTACCGTGCTATTTTTGATACGAATAAATTTACGTGATTAAATACATTTGATTTAGGATGAATAATAATGTTTCTGCAGTTTTCCAAAACGTTATCGGCTACGCCAACCGACAGACTTACTCCAAATCTCACTTGATATCCGCGAAGTGCAGTTGCGTGCGGGTCTTCGTACTCTAAACTGTGGTTATCATGTACCGTTCAATAGCTTGTTTCACATATTTGTGCAACATTTCGAATGCTCATTGTGCTTCGATTATAAACAGTAGCCAATATTTGGTCTTCCATCACTGAATGCCGTGCATTCTGTTTTGGTCCTACTGCGTCGCCGTAGTTCGGGTTGGGAACAACCGATCCGGTCGTACCAACACCATTTATCAATCTTATAATCACATTGACACTTGGTTGATGCCGAGCGGGATATCGAATCACATATTCTCTAAGGGTTGCAAGTGCATCAAGACCACAGGCGCCTTGAAGCGATAAAATATCACAATATTCTTAGTTAGAATCGATTATTGTTAACACATTGATGATAATGCATGGCAATGCGCCGTAGCACGGATTTTCATGTTTACTGTTTTTTTAATAATCTTTTGTTCTGCCGTGTTTTTTTCAAACAATTCTTCACGTGAAGCTTGTCCACGTCTAAATAGTATCAATATTTACGAACGATGATTTTTTCTACGGAAGAATATTGTGATATGTTATTGCTCTACGGCGCGTGTGGCCACAATGCACTTGCAACCGTCCGAGAATATGCGATTGAATATGAAGAACGGCGTCAACCAAGTGTAAATGTGATCCTAAGATTGATAAATCGTGTCCGTAGAACTGGATCGGTTGTTCCGAACCCGAACCACGGAAATGCAGTAGGGCCTAACCCGGATGGTCGTAATCCAGTCCTTGAAAATCAAATATTGGCTACCGTTGATAATGAGAACACCATAAGCATAAGAAATGTTGCCCGAATATGCAGAACAAGTTATTCAACGGTACAACGGGTATTGGCTGATGATGAAAGACATGCATTCCATTATACCCGTGTGCAAAACCTTCAACCTGCGGACTATCCACGTCGTCTTGAATTTTGCCAGTGGCTTTTGGCCGCAAATCAGGTCGATCCCAATTTTTCGAGGAACATCTTATTTACGGATGAGTCAAGCTTCGGCCGAGAAGGCTCCTTTAATTATCATAATAACCACGTTTGGGCACACGAAAATCCGCACGTGACTGCACTTCGGGGGTTCCAAGTCAGATTCGGGGTGAACTTGTGGGCTGGGATCTATGGAAACGTTTTGGTAAATCGCAGAAACATCATTTATTTAAAATCAAATGTACTTATTCACATGAATTTACTCGTATAAAAAATAGTATGGTGGAAAAATGAATTATAAACTTAATGAACGTACAAATTGATAGGTGAAATAGAGCCATTTATTCGAAACAAATAACTATGGAAGCGTTGTTACAGGTGGGCCCGGCGCAGCTACCACGTCGGCTGAACGGCCGAAATTACACCGATTTCCTGACGGATGAGCTTCCCGATCTTTTGGAAGACATGCCATTAGATCAACGTCTAAATTTATGGTTCCAGCATGATGGTGCCCCTGCCCACAATGCGAGGGTGGCGCGGGAGGTGTTGAATAGAAAATTTAACGATGCGTGGATTGGTCGCGGTGGGACGGTAGCGTGGCCGCCAAGATCCCCTGACCTCACAATGCTTGACTTTTTTCTGTGGGGACACGTAAAAGCATACGTATACAGAGATACTCTCGTAAATCTCGAAGATCTCGATGCGAAAATCCACGAGGCGATTGCGACTGTTACCCCGGAAATGATCGAGCGAGCGCAACGTAGCTTAATACGTCGCGCCGAGCTCTGCGTCCAAATGCAAGGAGGACATTTTGAACACCTCTTATAGGTAAATGGCTTATGTTCATGGTGGCTGATCTGGAAGAATCGTTGTTTTCCTGACGTGATCATTTATGCGCACATTTTCACCTCAAATCAATGTAATGTGTTTTCAATGTTACAGGCTGGCCGGAATTACTGCTCCGGACTGAAATCGGATGCACAATTCAATTTGCAAATGATTTTGCGCTTCGTTTGGAAATTTGGCTAATCATAGTTGCGTTCTCGGCCAAATTTTTCCTTATTTCGTTTAGTTTTAGTTTTTACTTCATCCAATGTGATAATTGACGTTATACGCACGTTTTGCGTGATGAAGTAAAATTTTGTACAATACTCGACAGAAAACCTTCTTCTGATCTTTTTTGATTTCAACTCGTTGTTATTGCTTCATGATAATTACCATTAAAAATATTTTTAATTTCGGTAGAGTTTTTGGGATATAGGGGGTCAAGTCAGTAAAGTGTGACGGAGGTGTGTAACGGAAATGACGTAATTAATAGATAAATGTGTCAACCAGTAAATGTCTTATTTAGAATATGGTGAGAACGGATGACGTTTCAGTTCGAATTATTTCATACCCAGATCTATGTTATGATTGCTTCAGCAGTTTTATTCCTGTTGCTAATGATATTCACCATTGTAAATTATACACTTACTGAATAAAATTGATAAATGAATTTGAAATCTGTAATGTAATAAATCATAACTTTACACAATTTTTTTGAATATGTGTACAATTGATTCTAAATAACTTATAGTGATAATCATTATCGTAAGGATACTTGAATTGAATTGAAATATTAACTAAAAAGTAGATAACTACAAATCTGATCAAATTCAACCATATCATCCAACGTTTACTCGTTCGATTCTATTTCATTCAAAATCCTTTTGAATTTTGACTCAAACTTTATTTGAACTATGTATTATGAGAAAAAATTAAATTATCTTATACGATTATGATGACTCTTGATTTTTGACTCAACCGATGATTATTTCCTCCATTGGTGATTATTGGTGACATCGCAGTTGGGATTTGCTTGTCAATCAATGAACTCAGTTTTTAGAAATCGAGTTTCTTCATCTTTCCGTTTAGCGGAATACCTGCACGTCATAAATCATTGATCTGACGACCTGGATAACAAATGCTACGAAGCCGATGACCTGGGCAACGTAAGTCACCAGTTTGACCACCTGCACAACGTAAACTACGGGGGGAAAATCCTGGAGTGAGAAAATCTCTAGCCTGACGACCTGGATAACGAACGCTACGAAGCGG
This sequence comes from Tenthredo livida, assembly GCA_963992785.1. Lineage (NCBI taxonomy): Eukaryota > Metazoa > Arthropoda > Insecta > Hymenoptera > Tenthredinidae > Tenthredo > Tenthredo livida. The sequence goes on from OZ023064.1 coordinate 29,435,035, forward strand.
ACGACCTGGGGAACGTAAGTCATCAGTTTGACCACCTGGACAACGTAAACTACGCACAGTGGAAGAAAATGAAAAAAAAGTGGAAATAATTATTTTGTGCAATGAAATGCGAGATTTTGTTATAGTTTACAAATATAGTTTAATCACTAAATAATTAAATACATATAACTCACTTATCATATACAGGGTGTCCCATTCTAACTCATCCACTCGATTATCTCCTCAGGAAAGCATTGAAAGTGAAAACTTTTCAGATGAAAGTTGTTTAGTTTGGAGGGAAACATCTGATTATGACCTTTATTTTGACCTTCACCTTCACCTTCAAGGTCAACTGAGGGTCAACTTCATTTTTTTACACGGAAACCCGTACTTTTGACTCCAGAAATGGAAAGAGCGAAAAACTAAAGTGTATCAAATTGTTTGGCGTTTATTCCGAGTCAGAATCACTGTCAGTAGACATGTTCTGGTCATCTATAAATTCGCTAGGCGTCGGGACTTTTAGAAGTGACAAGACTTCATTGCTCAGTGATGAAGATTTTTTTTTAGAAAGTGGCCTTAATGATGATATCAATGGATCTGATGAAATCAAGAGTATATTCATCAAGTCTGAATTTGTATTCACCCTCGATGACTTGCGAGTGTTGTGCTCTCTAAATCGTCTTATTTCTTTGTGCCTAGCCTCTTGTACTTCCTCGCTAAGTTGACCAATCGGGAGTATCGACCATTTTATTATTGTCGCACCGTGAATTAGAATTTTATGAACAGTAACTGGCATAAAATACCAATCATACAATTCTACATAGAGTTCCGCAGTCTCAATGGTGTACTTTTCAAACGCATCTTCATCGATACTATACCCTGACGACATAACATTCAAAATCACAGAGAATCGTCTGATTAGTCGTTCGTCTACACCTGTTATCTGAGATGATAGTGCGGGATTATCGAAGAACCTTCGCGCAGTATTTCCGTCATTCGTTGTTCCAGATCCTTGTTTGGGCATATCTACGAGTAGGACCATTTTTCGACGAAAATCCTGAATAATTGTTTTTTTTTTCGTTTCCATTTTCTTTTTATCTTCCGATCCACGAACTTTCCAACGCTGAATGTCCAGTCTATATGCAATATGCAACAAGCATTCAAAGAAACGGATATAGGCATGTAAAGGTGATAATCCGAACGAATATGTATCAATATCGCATGATTTATCCGTTATCGTCGATAACTGGTTCATTTCCTTGGGCGCTGCTTTACATATGTAACAGGACTGAGTGCTTGTGTGTGATGTAGCGGAATTGCACGCTTTTCCATCTACCATAGTTTTCAACAGTTGATGTTCAACAGGAATTTCGTTATCGTCAATAACAATCACCGTTGGTTGCAGAAGCATTATTTGTTGTTCAATGTGGAAGATTTCCGATCTTGTAATATCCGCAGTTTCTTTTACGTGCTGGAATCGAATGGGCCTGCAAAACCTTGTCGATGATGTACGAGGATTCTGCCAGATGATTAATTTCTTTCTGTCTTTCACAGAATATAACTGAAGAGGGACCAGTGACGTAATGAGCATATCAGAATCATTTGAAACTGCGTTGTCGTTTTCATCGATAAATTTTTGTTTGTAACGGCTATGGGACCCACAGCCATCAAGTCCCCACTTATATATGATTTGTAAGGATTTTATGCCTCCACTTGATGATCTATTTACAGTCTCCAGAACATCCTTTTGTACCTCTGCCAATCGTTGAACGGTGTGATCGAGCAAAGGCTGAAGCTTTACTTCAGCCATAGTATCCTTTACAATAAAGGACTCTTTTTCCGGGTAACATCTTAATTTAGCCACTTGAATTTTATCGTACGAGGGGTACAATGATTTGAGGTTCCTATCTTTTGCCCCTGCTCTCAGACTCATATACTGATGTTTGGTCAATTTGAGGTCTATCATGAGAGCTAATGATTCGTCAGGTGTATATGCTACGGGCTGGTTCTCCTTGGATGAATTGTAGGCTTGCCTGATTTTTGACGCTCGGTGTGGTGATTGCGCTGCTTCATGCAGAAGTTTGGCAGCATCATTCTTTCCATCTGCACGCAAACTCATTTCTGCTGCTAGTTGAAGCTCTCGCGGTTCACGCGATTGCACCAACTCTTGAACTTTATTCTGTTGCGATTTTAATCCAGAATTCGCAAAATATTTTACCGGACGACCAGCATTCTGCGATATCACAATTTTCTCTTTTAGCCACTGTGAATTATCCTGCTCAAACTTCTTCGAATAATTACGACCTTCTTTCCAACGCTTCAATATGGTCTGCATGAAGTTAAACACGACCTTAGATAATTTATCATCTAACGATGTTGAACACTGGACGATTTTGAATTTTTTCCGAATATACTGCTCCAAAAGTTCTCTCGACCTCTTACTATTCGTGCCCAAAGGCCCATTCTCGCGGAGTTCGTCGTATAATTCGCGTCGGGAGACAGCGATATGTCGACCTAATATAAAAATGGAAAAAACATTGGAAAAGGACAAAAGTGGTCGCTAAATCAAAAAGATATTTCAAGTAAGAAGACAAGACTACAAGATCGTGGAAAAAGTTATGGAAAATGACGAAAAATGATAGATTAATTCTCAGATTTAATACTATCAGACAATAACTATTACATTATCGGCCATAACAATTCTTAAAAACCATCGTATCCCATGAATATAATGATCAAACTTAAGAATATACCTTGTAACTTATTTTCCATGTCGTAGTTTTCGAATTATCGTTTCATAATACTTGATACAAGCCCGGCATCTGCAACTACTCTAGCTCAGTCGATAACAGCGGCTACGCTTACAACGTTGTCAACCGTCCACTGTGCGAAAACCGGGTACTACGATTTGTGTACCCAAAACTACAGAGTGTTATAGTAAATACAAAATACATGAAACTTCCATTTGAGAAAAAATTCTGAAAGCACTTATTTCCACTTTTTTCTCATTTTCTTCCACTGTGCTACGGGGGGAAAGTCGCGGAGGACGAAAATCAACAACTCGATGACAACAACGAGTGAAAACTACGAAGCCGATGACCTGGGCAACGTAAGTCACCAGTTTGACCACCTGGACAACGTAAACTACGGGGGGAAAATCCTGGAGTGAGAAAATCTCTAGCCTGACGACCTGGATAACGAACGCTACGAAGCGGACGACCTGGGGAACGTAAGTCATCAGTTTGACCACCTGGACAACGTAAACTACGGGGGGAAAGTCGCGGAGGACGAAAATCAACAACTCGATGACAACAACGAGTGAAAACTACGAAGCCGATGACCTGGGCAACGTAAGTCACCAGTTTGACCACCTGGACAACGTAAACTACGGTGGGAAAGTCCTGGAGGACGGAAATCAACAACTAGATGACAACAACGAGTGAAAACTACGAAGCGGATGACCTGGGCAACGTAAGTCATCAGTTTGACCACCTGGACAACGTAAACTACGGGGGAAAAGTCCTGGAGGACGGAAATCAACAACTAGATGACAACAATGAGTGAAAACTACGAAGCGGATGACCTGGGCAACGTAAGTCACCAGTTTGACCACCTGGACAACGTAAACTACGGGGGGAAAATCCTGGAGTAAGAAAATCTCTAGCCTGACGACCTGGAAAACGAACGCTACGAAGCGGACGACCTGGGGAACGTAAGTCATCAGTTTGACCACCTGGACAACGTAAACTACGGGGGGAAAGTCCCGGAGGACGAAAATCAACAACTCGATGACAACAACGAGTGAAAACTACGAAGCCGATGACCTGGGCAACGTAAGTCACCAGTTTGACCACCTGGACAACGTAAACTACGGGGGGAAAATCCTGGAGTGAGAAAATCTCTAGCCTGACGACCTGGATAACGAACGCTACGAAGCGGATGACCTGGGGAACGTAAGTCATCAGTTTGACCACCTGGACAACGTAAACTACGGAAGAAAAGTCCTGGAGGACGGAAATCAACAACCCGATGACAACAAAGAGTGAAAACTACGAAGCGGATGACCTGGGCAACGTAAGTCACCAGTTTGACCACCTGGACAACGTAAACTACGGGGGGAAAATCCTGGAGTAAGAAAATCCCTAGCCCGACGACCTGGATAACGAACGCTACGAAGCAAAAGACCTGGGGAATGTCAATCACCAGTTCGACTACCTGGACAACGTCAACTACGGGGTGAACGACGTAGGGCACGAGAATGACCGACCGGGAGACGTAAAGACTAAAAATTACGAAATAAAAAACCGGAATTTCGGACAAAGTTCATACGACGCGGGCACTATCAGTTTGACAGAATTGCTACGAGACTGAGCACGTCACTTCACGGCCGTATTATTGGTTAGACTAAACCTTCTATAACTCAGCAACGACCGCACCCTGGAAGTTTTTGATAAGGAACTTTATTCTTAGATTTCGACAAGGAATCTGCATGTGAAATCTTTTCCGCGACTTGGGAATCATGCTGTATAAATTCTTGTATAAAGTCATGAGACAAAAGGTCTCATGCGCCTAGACATTCAAATCAAATAGTAAGTAAGTAACCGTGTAAATATTAGTTTAGTTGGGTTGCAACCGTTTTTAGTATTTAAATTGATGAATAAATTCTCTAATGTTAAAAGATAACAATCAAGATTGATGCTGGTTCCCTAGTCCGCTATTTCCCGGTCCTAATAAATTCTTATTCTCATAAAATTCAGCTTAGGAATACGGCTGCGAACGCCTTGCGGTCAAGGTCCGTGATTGGGCTGAATTAGACAAATTAGATAGAGAGGTCCCGAAATTATATACAGAGCAAAAGACTCACGATAACTGACAGTTCCGCGGTCCCGCGAAACTGCCATAAAGTTACAATACCTCTGTGTGTGTGTGTGTGTGTGTGTGTGTGTGTGTGTGTGTGTTTAGATTTCGCGACAGAATTCAAATTTATTGTATAGTTTTCCAAGATGAAGTATCTGTTTCTGACGTTTCTGATCCGCCTCGTTGTTTAACTGATCCAGTTGGTTAGAGTCGTTCTCTAGAGCCTTTCCGACTCTCGCAGGTAGGAATACGATGAATTCGTCGGCAATCGTAGCGATGATTCTAGAACCGAATTTCGTTTTCACTAGCCTCAGTTTTGTGATGTCGTACTTTTGTCCGATCTCCAGCTCAGACATCATTTTCATCTGCATATCATTATCCATACGGCTGGTGCTGTTTAGGCTGCTGAAGTCCATCTGCACAAAATGAATAATTCGAAATTGGTTTTTATATTATAATTGAATATGATTATCGTGTGAAAGGGTTCTCACCTTGTTCGAAAGAGTTTGCAGGTTTGAATATACTAGGAAGATGTATTGACGATGGGAAGTTGAAATGCGCGAATTCGAAAGAGTTTGCGGGTTCGAATATAGTAGGAAGATGTATTGGTGGTGGGATGTCGAAAGAGTTTGCGGGTTCGAATATACTAGGAAGATGTATTGACGATGGGATGTCGAAATGTACGAATCCAGCTCCCTGCGAGCTCTTGGCTTTTAAACCATCATCCCCCGCCCTCGAGACATGTGGGGAGGATTTTTTATGGCCCTCCTCCAAATACCAGTTTTTCAATCGCTGAACGTTCTCGAAGGCACAATGGTAGCCTCCAGGTACATCGCCATGACAGTCTCCATGCCAACGAAATACACGTGATTCCAATCGCGGTATTCGAAGATTCGGACACCCCAGCTTGTCCAAATCAATCACCGACTTCGAATTGTGATTGAGGATTTTTTCGGTCTATCGTTTCTTCTTCAATCCGTTCACATAAATGCATCTCGCATCTTGTGCAACTATTCTCACAGTTTTCACTACATCTGTATACAGTGTTTCTCCAGCAATCCAGGGTATTCCATGATGATGCCATGTCTGCCATGAATGAAGATTTTTATACACGCTTGAGAGAGTCACCCAGGAGCACGGTGCCTTGAAGAGGATGCGTGTGATACCCTGCTGATATTCCTCATGTGCCCGAATGCTTATTGCAACCAGCTCTTTTATCACGAATTTATCACTGAATCGCCTAAAACCTTGTAGATCCAATATTAGCTCCATATTGACGGTTGCATGTGCGGTCTCAAGCAAGACCGGAAATCGACTGAGCTGGTGATTTATTGCATGAGATCGGTACGCATGCAGGTATGCAGATGGCACCATGTGAAAAAAATGTCGAAACAAAAAAAATGTGGGAAAAATGCAGCTGTTCTGAACGATATGTGTGTTTACAAAATTCTAACATTTTCGAGCTGTGAAAGGGTATGAAAAACTTCTGAATGATATTTATTGCCCGACCCTTGAGACTCCTCGATTTCCATGAGCCCAGGTGGGATCTTCTGATTATTGCAATCTTCGTGTTCACATGAATTCTATAGTAATCTCGGGTGGCGGAATGGAATGAAAAACTTCTGAACAATATTTATTGCTTAATCCTTTGAGGTTTACCGATTTTTATGGGCCCAGGTGGAATCTTTCGATCATCGCAGTCTTTGTGTTTGCAAAATTCAAACGTTTTCGAGTGACGAAAGTATAGTGAAAAACTTCTGAACAATTTTTATTGCTGAAACCCTTGAGACTCACCTATTTTTATGAGTCGAGGTGGAGTCTTTTGAGAGCTGTTTTCGGGTTGGTTAGGCTTGACTTTATTCTGAGTTGGGGGTGGTGTGCAACCCACAGAATTACAGCCAGACCCCCACCAGATCGGTTTGAGAAGAGGAAACAGTTTTCAGTTTGAAAAGATCGGCGAATAGTGGAAGTTCATAGAATCGAAGGAAAAGCATCAAGAAGAAGAAGAAGACGAAGAAGACTGATTTCAAAACTCAACGTGAAAATAAGGTATGTTATTAGCATTGGATATTCGAATTTAACAGATTCCAAAACACAAGGATGTGTGATTAATTCAGATGAATCCTGCTCATGGGCGAGTTGCACAGCGAGCGGCTCAGCTGCGCCGAAGGGCCGAGTCGAGGGCACGATTTCTGCGAAACGCTCGGATGGTGTTGCGTCTTTCGCGCGACAATAATGTGGATGGGGGCTTCGTCAACGAAACCGCCAACATCCACTATGAAATCATTGAAAACATCACCAGGCAGCATTAGATAAATGATCATTGGGCGATGCGTGCGGCCGCCGCAGAAAATTCCACACAGTCGGCCATCCAATGCACTGATGTAACATCTTCCGTGCAAGAAGATGCGGAGGATTCAGATGCGACGACGGTGCGCGTGAATATAGGAAGAGGTCGATCACCATCAATCGAATCAGCCTCATCGATGCGATCCAGTCCGAGCTCGCCATCGTCGTCGAGATCATCATCTCCAGGCGTACCTCTACCGCCAAGAGTGATTTCACTCGAACGACAATATGTTCGTGGATATGACTCTGAGTGACACGTTAACCTATTGCTCGGTAAGCACACGTAATTTTCATCATATATCGTTCGGTTATTGAAATACCTGTATGTTCCAGATACGTGTGTGCGATTACCACCTATAGTTGTAAATATAGTTCGAGCTTAAGTTGAAAATAATGTACATATAGTTTAAGTTATTTCTAAGAAAATTGTAAAATAAACATAGTTTCAAGTTAGTTTTAATATAATAGTCACTTTAGAATAGGTTATACTTGAGACATATAGTTTAGGTTATTTTAAGAAAATTATTACTTTTATGATAGGTTAGACTCAACCGGGCGGTCAAGACACAACGAATGAACATATGAGGCATTCCATGCCAACTTTACCAGCCCGTGACCTCGACGTCTCCGATTTGGTCCGCGATTTTTCATATGGTAATGGCGTCACGCGTGTGGCTGTTTGTCTAGACACGTCATCGGTTTTTAATTATTTGACATCAGTTTTATTCGGGTCTGGCCTGTGTGTGTATTCTATTTCTACCCTTTTCTCGACGGTACACCACCCGGGCGATATTGGTAGACTTTTTGGTGGCTGCATGTGTCGTGATTATCCAGTGAAATTGTAACGGTTGGTTTCTCATATCACTCACGTATAGTTTCACTTGGCCTTAGTATGAGTAGCAAGAGGACTGTTGATATCGACTTGGTACTCAAGAGCATTTGTCCAAGCTGTAACACTGCTCCGAAACGCAATCCAGTATTATGTCTGTGTGGACGGTCCTATCACCGTAGTTGCGCGGGTGTTATTGTTGATGGTCGTGTGAGTAAGTGTGGTTCCCTTTCTACATCATCGGACACATGTGTTGGTGATAACTCGGCTGTTATGACAGCTGTGTCGAGTCACACGTCATCGGAACTTAAGGCCTACATTGATAAATCTATGGAGTCTCTTTGGACCAGGATCAGGGACAATCTAACCGGAAATACGAATAAGCTCGAAAAATCATTCAATGACTCCGTGAGGAATATTGAGGTTGAACTGGGCGCTCTGTCAGCTGAGGTCCGCAAACAGGATGAGAGAACCACGTCGGTTATTGAGAGGCTCGACTCATCGGAATCCGGAGTTAAGTGCGCCAATGCTAAAGTCAGCGGTCGGCTCCAAGATATAGCGGCAAATTTGAACTCGCAGGATCTCAGGGTTGCTTCTCTCGAGGCTAAATCTGCCGATTCGGAGCAGGCTGTCACTGCTGTGCGTGCTGATGTGGTGGCGGAACTTCATGACAGGGAGAATAAGAGATGCAAGATTCTTTTACATAACCTGCCTGAATCGGATACCGCTGAGCTTGATCTCCAAGCAATGCGCAATCTGCTGAAAGATGCTCCCGTCGATTTGGCTAATATGAGTGTGCGACGGCTAGGAAAAAAGAAAATTCCAGGAAAGATGCGTCCTCTCTTGGCTCGTCTACCGTCCACTGAACGCGTTTCGTGGGTCTTTACATCGAAGAAACTGATTTGTACCAACGGTGTGCAACTCTCCAACGACTTGACTGAGCTCCAAAGAAAAGAGTTAGCAGGCCTGAAGCGGGAGCTGGCGGATAGGCGTAAGAAGGGAGAAAACAATTTCGTAATCAGATACTTGGAGGATACACACAAGATAGTGCCCAAGTCTTCCTCAAAAAACTAGTGGCCTCAATGCATCGCTGTCTGGACCTCGCCATCTACTACCAGATCGTCAGGGGTCTCAAATCTAAGCTTTGTTTGCTGTCTCGTAACCTGACTTTGTCGGGTGGTGCCTATGATATCATTGTCCTAACTGAAACGTGGCTAAACGTTTCGGTGTTAAACCCTGAGCTTCGATTGAAGGCCTACTGCATCTACAGGAAAGACAGGTCATCGGCAACGAGCTCAAAGTCACATGGTGGGGGAGTCCTCATCGCTGTTAAGAACTCGCTTGTTAGCTGTGAATGCGTTTGTTTACACGATACTGTGGAACATCTTTCTATCAAAATTAAGACTAGGTTAGGTGATATTTTAATAAGTTCTGTCTATCTTCCCCCATTGTCTGATCCTGATCACTACCGGAAGTATGCGATGAGCCTGGAAAATGCCGTCAGTGGAAACTCCGTCAGCTCTGTTGTTGCTGTTGGATATGTGTACATTTAGATGTATTCTACTGTGTCGCGCATCATCACATCACACAGACAATTATATCTGAGAGACGGAACGCAATGTGAGTGCGCACAAGGCTAGGATTTAGTCTAAGCAAGAGAGGCTCAATGTAAGGACAAGCACCAGCCTCGTGAAGAGAGATACTGTTAAATATGTATAATTAAGATATATAATCAATAAAGTTCATTAAACGAATAATAAGAGACTTCATGCATCTATTTAACATGGTAGCAGAGGTCCGTGGTTTATAAAACTGTCGAAAAGTGTCTTCGTAAAGTGGATTTGAAAAGTGTCTTCTCGTACACAAAGGAAAGTTCGAGAAGGACGTGCAAAAGATGGCGAAGTATAACGATATCATAATACCAATATTCGATGAAGAGGATTACAGTATGTGAAAAAAACGTATAACGTTATTTTTGAAACTGAAGAAATGTGAAGAAGTAATGAAAAGAGAAAAAACGGCACAAGACGGCGATTCGTGGGACGAAAATGACTTAAAGGCAATGAACTATATATACAGTGCCATAACGAATAAACAAGTGGAATATGTGAGTGATAAAACGACGACATTTGCAATAATGAAAAAGTTCGATGAAATGTATTTAAAAGAGTCTACGGCGTTACAAATTATATGCCGAAATAAATTAGAAAAATTGAGACTTAAAGACTATAGTGAAACAACGAAATTTTTCAGTGACTTTGAAAAATCCGTTAATGAATTAAAAAACGCGGGTGCAAGTGTGTCGGAAAAGGAAAAGTTAAACTACATGTTGAATACATTACCCGAATCGTATAGCTATATAGGCGATTTGATAGATACACTAAAATTGGAAGATCAAACTGTGGACTATGTTAAAAGCAAGATCCAAATGGCTGAGTTGAAGCAGCAAAAGGAAGAGTACCCTGAAAAAAATTCAAATGCATTCGTGGCTGAAAAAAGCCGACAAACACAAGCATGTTTTACGTGTGTAAAGAATGGTCACTTCAGCAGAGATTGCAGATATGGCGACGGCCATGTGACGCATAACAGCGAATTCTCGAGAGGAGCAACACGTGGTCGAAGACGAACCGGAAGAGGCCATTACGCCAGAGGACGTGGAAATTTCAGGGGACAACGGGGTGCAAGCGCACATCAAGCAAGGTAGCAGGATCAAAGGAATATAGATGCCAGCGCATGGGTGACGAAGGTGGATTATCATGCGGCACATAATAATAAGGTAGATAAGGTATGCGATTATGAGATAAATTGGCTGTTGGACAGTGGATGCACAGACCATATAGTAAATAAAGAAGAATATTTTGATAAATGCGTAGAATTAAAAGACCCAGTTAATGTTTATCTAGGTGATAATAGAGTAGTTAAGGCAACAAAAATTGGCAATGTAATAAGCATCTTCGAGGCGTTTGGCAAGAAAAATAAGGTAGAAATGAAAAATGTGTTCTATGCCAAGGATATGCACTCAAATTTGATAAGCTATGGTAAAATAGCAGAAAACAATACAATCGTCTCTAAAGGTAAAATGACAAAAATTATTGACTGTAATGGTAAACTCACAGCAGTAGCCTGGAAGGAAAATGGTCTATATGTTATGAAAAGTGAACTAATAAATAAAGAACCTTCAGTAAATGTTGCAAGTAAGGAAGAAAACAATATGAGTCAAAAGGAAAAATGGCATCGTATGCTAGGCCATGTTAACTTCAATTATTTGAATACGTTGAGTAAAAATCAATTATTAAATGGTATACCAAATGAATTAGAAAAGGAACTCATGAAATGCAAGACGTGCATAGAGAACAAAATGCACAATATCCCATTTGAAAATAATAGGAGTAGGGCTAAAGACATCTTGGAAATCATACACACTGACGTTTGCGGACCCTTCAACACAATAGGTCTAAATGGGGAAAAATATTTTGTCTCTTTCATTGACGATTATAGTAAAATAGCTAGAATATACTGCATAAAATTCAAATCAGAAGTTTTTGATTGTTTGGTTCGATTTGTTAACGAATGTGAAAATTTAGAAGGAAAAAGAATTAAGTTTTTGAGATGCGATAATGGAACAGAATATCTAAATGGTCGGATTTATAATTTTGCGAAAGAAAAGGGTATTAGAATTGATCCCTGTCCGACATATGTACACGAATTAAATGGGACAGCGGAACGTTTTAATAGGACAATAATGAATATATCACGTTGTCTGTTAGCCGAAGCGAAGGTACATAAAAGATACTGGCCAGAAATAGTTTGTGCGGCCACCTACTTGAAAAATCGCACTCTAGCCAACACTATCGAACGGAAAACTCCTTATGAAATATTTTTTGGAAGATAACCGAATGTTTCAAATTTACATTTATATGGGAGTAAGGTGTTTGTCAGAAAACCTGAACAAAAAAGAGCCTCCAAATGGGATAAGAAGGCTGAAATGGGGACTTTATTAGGATATAGTGAAGTAGGTTACAGAGTACTTTTGAATAGCAGAATAATCGTTGCGAGGCATGTAGAGATTGTCGAAGAAAATGTAAAGTGCATAGGGTTGAACGGAAATGAATCCGAATGTGAGGATAACGATCATGAATATACCGATGATGAATTATCTGACGAAAGCTCCCAAAGTACAGATGAGAACCAAAATATTGAGGATGAAAACAAAAGTGAAGAGTCTGAGCGTGAAACGGAAGTAGTTAGGTCTCGGCGTGAAAGAAAACCTCCAACGCATTATCCAAACTGTCAGGCCAATAACAATATCACTAACACTATCTATGCAAATACGTGTAGAGCAGATACTCCCAATACCTTTGAGGAGGCGCTCAAAAGTAGAGAAAGTAAACACTGGGTAAAAGCAATGGATAAAGAAATAGACTGTTTAAACAAAAATAGAACTTGGAGATTAGAGGAATATGTAGAAGGTACAGAAGTTTTAGAGGTAAAATGGGTATATACAAAAAAGTCGGATGATAGTTTTAAAGCTAGGCTAGTTGTAAGAGGGTATCAACAATCCGATGAAATCGATGACGCGTATTCTCCTGTAGCTAAGATGCAAACTTTGAAAATATTATTATCGTATTGTTGTCAAATGGGCCTAAACATCGAGCAGATGGATGTCGAGACTGCCTTCCTAAATGGAAAGGTAACCTCTGAGGTTTATGTTTATCAGCCCAAAGGTTATGAGGATGGAACGAGCAGAGTATGCAAATTAATAAAAGCCTTATCTGGACTAAAAGAGAGCCCTAGAGCTTGGTATGAATGCCTTGACACGTTCCTGATAAGTTTAGGTTTTAAGAAAAGTGAGGTTGATTATTGCTTGTATACTTGTGGAAAAGAAAAAGAGAAAATTTACTTGTTAATATTTGTTGACGATTTACTAATTTGTGGCTTACATAAAGATAGGGTACAGACTGTTAAAAATCTCCTATCACAAAAATTTAGAATGAAAGATCTTGGAAAAGTAAAAGAATACCTCGGTATTAACATAGAATATAATAACCAAGGTCATGAAATGAAATTAAGTCAGACAAAATATATTGAGCTACTAACAAGAAAATATAAACTGGAAGATAGTAAGGCGTATGATACTCCAATGGAGGTAAACTTAAAGATCGAAAGGTCCGATGTATGTGACAGTAACCTTCAATATAGAAATTTGATCGGCGCATTATTATATATAAGCTCCGGCACAAGACCGGATATAAGTTACTCGGTAAATTACTTAAGCAGATTTCAAAACTGCTATAGCATAACACACTTCAGATATGCACTTAGGATACTAAAATACCTGTACTCGACAAAAAATTTGAAATTAAAATACAATAGAAGCGAAAATTCAGAAATCATTGATTGCTATGTAGATGCGGACTGGGCAGGCGACAATCTAGATAGAAAATCCACTTCTGGATATGTAATTCGAGTATTCGGAAACACAGTATACTGGAAGTCAAAAAAACAAAAATGCGTAACAAAAGCCTCAACCTATGCTGAATATGTGGCCCTATCAGAGGCCGTAACAGAGTTGAAATTTGTGAAAGAATTGTTGAAAACATTTGATGCAGATTTAACTAGGCAAATAAATGTATATGAAGACAATTCAGGCGCAATAAGCATAGCAAAGTTTGGGAATTTCACTAAAAATTCGAAGCACATTGAGGTGCATCATCACTACGTGCATGAGTACGTGAAAGAAAAGGTCATCAATATAATTAAGGTAAACTCAGGTGATAACATAGCTGATGTCTTCACCAAAGCATTAGGCGAAGATAAATTTGTTAAGTTCAGAAATATGTTAAACCTGATGTAAGAGTGTCCAATATAAATGTAAGGAGGCGTGTTGGATATGTGTACATTTATATGTATTCTACTGTGTCGCGCATCATCACATCACACAGACAATTATATCTGAGAGACGGAACGCAATGTAAGTGCGCACAAGGCTAGGATTTAGTCTAAGCAAGAGAGGCTTAATGTAAGGACAAGCACCTGCCTCGTGAAGAGAGATACTGTTAAATATGTATAATTAAGATATATAATCAATAAAGTTCATTAAACGAATAATAAGAGACTTCATGCATTTATTTAACAGTTGCCTTGGGTGATTTTAATCTACCGGGTTTCACTTAAGAGACTACTGACGATGTTCTCATGGCTAGGGGCAATAATGCGAATAGCAGGCTCGATTGCTCTGCCGCGAACTTAACTTTTTAACTAAACCTGCTCGATCTTAAACAATTCGATACTATCCCTGATCCCGCGGGTAATATTCTCGACCTTGTGTTTTCTAACGCAGAGGTATCGAACATAGCGGTCTGCGATTGTCCACTAGTGAATATTGATTCATATCACGAGCCTCTTGAAATCTCTCTCAATGTTAACGTGTCTGCCAGTGGTCTGCAGTACAGCGGACCTATAGTTAACTTCAAGGCAGCTGATTTTAGTGCAATCGACGCTGCTCTCATGGAGCTTAATTGGGCCGAGCTTTTTTCATCGTGCGAAGTAGACGACATGGTGAGAGTCTTCTACGATAGGTTGTATTCGATAATCTCGCCTCACATTCCTAGAGCAACGGGGTCATCTCATTCTTTCCCTGCTTGGTTCAGCCGTGAGCTGCGCCAAATCACGCTGGAGAAAAAACGACTCCATCGGGCGTCCAAGACATACAATATGGAGAAGAATAGACAGAAGTTTAGGGAATGCAGGCGGCAGGTCAAGGTCTTGTGGGAGAGAGACTATAGTTGTTTTATCGAAAGAACCGAAGAGGATATTGTAGCTAACGTCAGCAGATTCTGGGGCTTCGTGAATGGCAAGCGGAATAGTATATTGTGTAACAAGGGATGAAACAGTGTGAATGCAGGCACGGGTGATGTCAGCCCTCGCCTTCGGCTTCGGGCTGACAACTTCACCCTGGCCTGCATTCATGTTTCATCCCGTGTCACACACTATGTTTTTCATAACATCTGCAAAAAACTTCAGGTTTGAAATGAGGGACGAAAGCAGTTGCTTTCTGCCCACAGGGACGAAAGCAACGCAGCTTTCGGACCGCTAAAACATTGAAGTTGCGATTGCAGCGTACGTCACAGCTTTTCACGGCATTTGCATGAAATTAGCTTGTTTCGACTCGCTAAACAGGCACTGAAAGCTGACGTTTCAGAGCAGATGTTATGAAAAGATAATGGTATGCCTTCTCGGATGTCGCTTGCAGACTACCATGCTGAGGATGGCGTCGGGATTGTCAACCTGTTTGCTCGTAATTTTAGCAAGTGCTACTCGGTGAAGCCGGGGCAGGCTTACTCATTTGTGGCGGCCAGGCATGCATTCCTGGGCTCTGCAACGTTGTCCGCGGCTGATGTTTTAAAAATTTTGAAATCTCTTGACCCTTCTGGTGGCCCGGGGCCGGATGGCCTGCATCCCCTTCTTTTTGTGAATTGTGCGTCGTCTCTTACGTTGCCGTTATTATCAATTATGAACTCTTCGTTATGCTCAGGGGCCTTCCCGCGGCTGTGGAAGGAGAGCTTCATTAGCCCTATCTTTAAGTCTGGACTGAGATCAGATGTTGTCAACTATAGGCCTATTACTAAACTAAATGTTGCTGAGAAGATTTTTGATAAGTTAGTATATGATAAATTGTCACCACAGCTGCTGAAATTGGTTATCAATGAACAGCACGGGTTCATGCCCAAACGCTCTACCATAACCAATCTCGCACTCTTTGAGCAATTCATTACGTTGAACCTAAAATGTGGGTCCCAGGTCGACGAGGTGTATACTGACTTTTCCAAGGCTTTTGATTCGGTTGACCACGCCTTGCTGATTCATAAGTTGTCAAATTATGGTATTTCTGGCAGTCTCCTTTCTTGGTTTGAGTCTCACTTAGCTGGAAGGAATCAGTTCGTTGAAGTGGAAAACTATATCTCTAATTCTTCGTCTGTGAGCTCTGGTGTCCCTCAGGGTTCGCACCTGGGTCCCGTTCTGTTTAATTTATTTGTTAACGATTGCCTCAGTTATATGTCACTCTCAGTTCCTTCTCTACGCCGATGACTTGAAAATCTTCCGTTCTATTTCGTCTCCGGAAAACAATTTGCTTATGCAGGCTGACGTAGATTGAGTTGCCAGTTGGGCGGAAGCCAACGGGTTGAGACTGAACCCGAGTGAATACCTTTACATCACTTTCTCTAGGGCTAGGTCCTGTCTCGTCCCTGATTATAGTCTTGGCGGCCACAGGCTCTACAAGGCTGACACGGTCAAGGACCTGGGGGTCACATTTGATAGGTGCTTAAGCATCATTCCTCATATGAGGCGGTCGCTCGAAGTACGACCTAAGTGCAATTTGGTCGTTTCGAGAAAACGCGATTTGAAAATTCAACATTGTACTGCTCATCGTTAAATATAACTAATCTATTTTTTTTTATTTATTGCAAACATTATACTGTCAAATAATGGATTTAAAGCATAAAATCTTCAATAAACATTTTTTAACAATATTTTTAGCGACAGTTTATGCAAGAGCACTAAGGTCGGTTTTCGGGAGAGCTACTAAAAATATGTTTTGTAGCTATAAAAACACGAAAAAAATGTAATATTAGGAGATATTCGTTAAATAATTTAATTCGAGGATATAAAAAAAAAAAAAAAATGTTATTATTTATTGTTAATTTTTTTTTATTCATTTTTTTTTCTTTATTTATTTTTTAAGTAATCGACACGGCTACACTGCTTGACGCTCACGGCTGACGCACAGGCGCCGAGTCTATATATGGTAGGCGCGTGGTTTCAAACACTCAGGTTGCTCAAAAATTGATTGAATCCTATGAAGTTTGGTATATAAATACTTTGTGACCTTGTCTACCTATTAATACGTTCGCCCGAAAAATGACCTAAGTCGCTTCAGGTCGTTCTCCGAGCGACCGCCTCATATACACTTTGTATCCAACGAGGCCTTGCGGTCCTTGGGCTTTATCATTCGGTCCTCGAAGGACTTCAAATCTGGAAGAACGGTGGTGTCCCTATACAATAGCTTAGTAAGATCAATCCTCATGTACGCGTCTCCAATCTGGTCCCCGCATGCAGCTTCACACTGTCACACTATCGAAATGGTACAGCACCGTTTCTTCAGATTCCCAGCATTTAAGTTAGGTGCTCCAATGTGCCCAATTGATCATGATTAGAGCCACATCGCCTCGGTGGCCAAACTCTGTAGCCTTTGATCTATGAGGACATACAATGACTTGCTGTTCCTCTTCAAGCTCCTGATCGGCATCATCGACTTACCCGACCTCCTTATGCATTTGAGTTTTCGTGTGCCGAATCCCTGCTTAAGACCGTCCGATCGTCTCTTCAAAGTACCCAGGCTATCTGGGGACCTAGTGAAGAGGTCTTTGGTCGCCAGGCTCAGCTCTCTGGCCAACTCCCAGGGAGATTGGTTGGACCTTTTCAGCTCATCCGTCTCGTCATTTATTAGGCTGGCCCGCGTGGCGATTTTGGAGTATGTTTAAGGGGGGGGGTATACCGGATGTGTTACCGACACCGCCTATATCTCCGAAACGGGGCTATCAATCGACTTGTCCTTTCGGCAGCCGATGTTTGACGAGTAATGAGTTCGAACTGGTACATTTGATCGAATGAAACCGGCAGTTTTTTTCATTTCAATCGAAAAGGATTGGCGTGCTATTTATGTCGACTTATATCAAAGCCTACGCATAAAAAATGAAAAATCGAACGAGAGAGCCCGATTCTGTGAGGATTTCCGAACGCAACCATCCCAAAACATCTTTGTTTTCGACAACGATGAAGGGGCTAGTTGTATTCCACGTTTTTGTTGTAATTTTCGCGATTGTCAAGGGCTGTAAGCGGAAATGGCCGCTCACAGCTGTTGATATGGTGCGGTGGTTCCCAGAACGCCCGTGAGATGTCGCCGCGCGCTGATTTTTGAGCTTCTCCTTTTACCGTCGCTGTTACGTTGGTACACCTGGTACCACGTGACTCGACCCGCAGTCAGAGATGATTCGAACACTAACTATACGTGTATTTACAATATAATACTTTTCAACGATTTCTCCAACGTCTCGGTAAGTAAAAATATTAAATAATCAAGCATTTTGTTTATTTATTTCCGTTATTACATCATTTTGCATGGTTTTTCAATACAATTATATATAAAATAACCTGTGAATAATTGTACTGCGTATCATATATAATTTTAGACTATACTTTCCCCGCATTATACAACTATCCATTATATACAATTATATAAAAATACATAAAATATATGGTTTATACATATTACATGACGATGGTTAGTGGAATATTACTATCTATGAAAAACAATCTGTTACAAAAGTCAGCTCTCCTTTTCAACCATGAATTACCCATGCCCGATTCGCCAGTAACATTGGTTTTCATTTGAATAAATACTTGTTATTTGTTTGCAAGTCTTCTGGACACTTTAAAAATCTGAAATGCAGCATAATCATTCAGGGTGTACACGAAATTTCCATTCCCAGATACCAGGCATTTTTCATCAGTTCCCGCAGGCCAACATTCTATAATATTATCAATGATGTCTAAAATCCTATTGATAAACCTAAACTAAACCGAAGCACGTATGTCTTTCGATAGATTGTTCGAAGCCCAACGAATTTTTTTTTCTGCTGAATTTGATGCATGGGTGAAATGAGATAAAAAATCAAACTAGGCGGCTCGTTGATGAAAAAAACATTTGAATTTTGTAAAGCTTTGAAAAAACTTGAAGGCTCTGAATCAAATTTCAGGATATATCTGGGATTTCAGGGCTGTAAAAAATGTCAAGCCCAATTCCATCTTTGCCGGGATTTCCAGATCCTGTGATCCTCATGTCGACTGAAAATTTATCGAAGCTAGTAGTCGTCGTTTCTCAGAGATTGGTTGCCGCAGATGCTCTACAGGAGATGCCGTCTCTTGCTCCAATGGAGATAACGTACAATCGAGGACTATCAATGGTCTCTGCGTCATCGTTCTCACTCTTGCATTTTTCTTTGGTAGATTCATTGTCGCTGTCTCGTTAAATGTTGTTGATAAATCTCCTGCGACCTCCGAAGGCCCTTTGGTCGAGGTTCAGAATCATCATCTGTATAGGATGAAAATAATATTTATTTCAATTTCTTCATAGTTTATACGTTGCAGGTAAAGTACATACTGAAATAACGTAAACTCATATGCGTTCTGCAAACACCGTCGTTGATTTTACAGTTACTCTCTGGCCTCTACTGTGATTATTCGACGAGACTTCCTCGGCGTCACAGCTGTTACTTGACGTCTGATATTTCCCTGTCGTTGCGACTGCCGTCGAAATTCTTCTCCGACAGCTTCTGCGTCATCTGTCAAATAAGTAGATTTACAGTTTCGGAATAGACAGATGGAGTCGAATCAAACTTATTACATGGAATTATCGAGAAGGGTGATTCGGCTCTTTGAATAAATAAGCTAAATATTCATTTCCAATAATAAAAAAAGAATCACAGACATGAATATTTAGCGACATAATCGAACATGATTGTCTCCTCTTTTCTCTGCTGACCCAACCCAACCTCGTGACTCGATATATGAGATATGCATATAAGCGCTCTCTTCTTACTCTCTGGCCTCTACGGTGATTATTCGACGAAACTTCCTCGGCGTCACAGCTGTTACTTGACGTCCGATCTTTTCCTGTCGTTGCGGCTGTAGACATTCTTCTCCGACAGCTTCTGCGCCATCTGTCAAATAAGTAGATTTACAGTTTCAGAATAGACAGATGAAGTCGAATCGAACTCATTACATGGAATTATCGAGAAGGGTGATTCGGCTCTTTGAATAAATTAGATAAATATTCATTTTAGGAACAGTACGAAATGCGCATGCGCGTGAAAAAAACCAACGGGATACGTCACTGTGACATCGTAATATAGAAACGTATACTATCTGACGTGTAACTGGTCACTATCTGGATGGTACTCAGTGCCATCTGACGCTGTATAATCTCAGATGTCACTGAGTAACATCTGAGATGGTACTGAGTACTATCTGGATAGTAGTGTAAGCTGAAATTTTTATTTACTTCAGATAGCACTGAGTACTATCCGGCTTGGTAACCAGTGCTATATTTTGCTTTCCGTGTAGACATAGGTTATGAGATTTACATCGCGAGGCTTCTCTCACAGCTTTGGTAGAAAATACAAGAACAAAATATTACCTCACCTGAATGTTTATGAACTTTTTCCTTTTCTTGATTAAACGCACAACAGTACGACCTCGGCTCCAGCATCCGTATTTTGTACCAAGCAACAGAGTTTGTTGCCTTCACAGTAAATGGAGTCGAAACAATTTTATTACGAACTGAATACGTCCACGAGACGTCTTCTGGAAATCCTGTCAACGCCGGCAGCACGACAGGCGTTCATTGCTGGCAGAGCCATAGAACTTATATTTTCTATGGGCAGAGCACATGGGTGAACAGATCCAACCTCACCCGACGATCAACAAGAGCGCGGCTCTCTCTCCGAGCGCTACCACGTGACACCACGATGCGAGTCGTTCTCTCCGGCACGATCGGCTTTCTATAGAATTCGATTTCACGGCGTGTTGTTTGCAGGGTCGAATGTACTACAGCTGCCGCCCTGGGGCACCGTGAAAAATGCCGCCCCATTACCTAAAGCCTATATAAAATGGGTAAAGGTTCGGCATACAATTTTCAAATGAATAAAAATAAATTTCGCAGGTACCAAATTTTACCGCCCATGAAAATTAGCCGCCCTGGGCACTAGCCCCCAGTGCCCCTCGTCTAAAGTCAGCGCTGGTTCTTTGGGCATCATTGAATGCGCTCCGATTCTCAGTTGTTTTCTAATTTTTCCTCGCGTATTTTCTTTCGCTCACTATAAATAACAATTACAATCGACTTTACGAAAAGTTGGTTCCCGAATGTTTTCGTTCATTCGCTATCCTTTCTGCACTACAACTCCTTCAATCAATCGATATTTTCTATTATCGAATACTTCTGTGAAAACAAAAATAAATAGTACATTATGCTGTTAGGGAGAGGTGAGCGATTTTGATGAGGGTGAAGTTTGCTGCGCTAGCGAAGCAAACTATGTTACATTACTCCGATCTCTAGATGTGCTCTCACAGTTATGTATCAGTTATGTATTGGTTTGCTGGGGATATACGATTGCTGCAAATTTCGTTTGAAAATTCCAAAAAATTGGGTCTTTCAGAGCGAGTTGAAGTGAATAAATCAATAAATAATATATAAATAAACAATATAATATAATAATTATATAATATTCATAATATAAATTATTACCTATATAATATAAATGAATAATTTATTTTTTCTCACTGCGGAACGAAATATGATGTCTCTGGCCACAAACCGCTCAGCAACGTGGTTTACGGCCGCGCGCGTATCGTAGTTGGCCGGTGGCGCGATCAGTTACATGAGCGTTTGCTTTCTGCGTGACTGATATTAGTGTAGTTCTAAGCAACACTGTGTCGCAAAAACAAAGCTCCGCTAGCACTGAACAAGTAACTACGAAAAATATTCCGAATCGATCTCGCACTGTGTGTCACTGGATTTCTAGAGTACAAAACTTGCTATTGTTCGCACTTCGTGGATCGTTCGTGTTTTGTTCATACGTATATAATCGAGTGCTATTGTGATTGTGTCTTTCTGCTAACAAAAATGGGTCGGAAATTGTCCCGAGGGAAACAACGTCGTCTATTTGCGAAGCGACTGTCCATGACCGATCGGTAAGTACATATTTGCAATTTTAGCATTGTTTTTCTACGATGCATGACATCCCGAGTCGAAATTTAGCGCCTACTTTCACTCTACGTAGGAGTTAAAGGTAGTAAAGTAGGTTCTATTTCAATGCAATAGTAGACCCTACTTTGACGCTGAAAGTGTCCGAAATTTCCCGATCTACCAAGTTTAGGCTCAAAGTAGGGTCTGTTTAAAACCTCCTTCAATGCTCCCCGTAGTAGGGTGTAGAAATATTTCAACCGGGTGCTAGCGCGAGCGCCAGGCTATAGCTATAAACTCATAATCGGGCCAGCCGAATGAAATTAAAAAGCAATAATAGTAAAAGAAAAAAACAACACGAAATGTGACACATTTTATCGTCAGTTGATCCAGCCTACGCATCCTATCGATGAAATTGCATCATGTACCTACTGAACAAACCGCCGCATTTTTCGTCCCCGCCGGGACTTGAACCCACGTCCGCTCGGTTACCAGTCGCACGCCCTAACCACTACGCTAAACTATCGCATGACATATGACCCAACACTCTCCTACTTGTTCAGGGCCTATCGAAGTGTCAAGTTATTACTTGAAATATTTCAATGTCATGAAAATTTTGCGTTTGCTGGACTAGATTTAAGTCCTTGCATATATTATTATCATTAATTACTGAATATTATATCATTATTTGTCGCTGACGCGATCATATGTCTTTCCGAATGAAATATGGCGTTTTGTTAGAAAAAAAAATGTTCCAGGAGGTTCACTAAAATTTTCATGTTTATTCCGACACTTTTTTTGTTAGTTATTACAACACGAATTTACTTCAAGTGGCGAATTCTTCTATCGTATGAACTGAAAACAGTGTTGAAATGACCGCAAAAATTTTAGTGGATCTCCTGGAACTTTTTTTTTCTCTAACAGTGTACCTGGGACATTCCAAATGAAATCAGGGTGATCTTCCTCACCCCCTACGATTTTGAGCTGTCATTTTTATTTCACTTCTATGTGACCCTAAATGAGCCCTGATTTTCTTTCGGATTTTTCCTCTCCTTCCTTGTCATCCTGCCATGCGTCTTTATTCGTTGATGTAAGAGAAAACAGAAACACCAGTTCTAGATGAATGATTTTTTTTTCATAAATTCGTCATCTGAAAAAATTAATTTTTTTCATGATCAGAATATGAGCTGAAGCCTGCTGATATCCTTTTTCAATGATTTTCATTTTTGAAAAATCCAAAATTCGCAAAATTTCGAATACATAAAATTGATCATACTTCTAATAAAAAAAGAAAAGAAAAACAAACATATCCTGCTAAAATTTGATATCTTGCTTAGTTAATAAGTCAATCAAGGTGATTTTTTTTCAAGTCATTATCTGACATTATCATGATATTCTAATCATGAAAAAAATTAATATTTACAAATGACGAATTTGTGAAAAAAAATCATTCCTTCAGAACTGGTGTTTCTGTCTTCTCTTGTATCAACGAATAAAGACGGATGGCAGGATGACAAGGAGAGGGAGGAAAAATCTGAAAAAAAAATGTGAGGGCTCATGTGGGGTCACATAGAAGTTAAAAGAAAATGACAGCTCAAATTCGTAGGGGGTGAGGGAGATCACTCCCTGATTTCACTTGGAATAAGCCCCACCTATATATTTCATATTTTACAAATCGGGTCAAGCGATTGAGATATGGGGATCCATTATTGTGAAATCCACAACTGATCCTGATATGGGCCTTTGTGTTATCAAGGCCTTACCGAACAAATTTCTACTCGGGTTCCCTCATCGCATTCGGAATAGCTCGAGATTTTTTCATTCGCAATCGCGCAAGTTCGGTCTTCGCTGACTTACGCTGGCGATCCATGTCACTTATGAAAACATACGCGTGCAAGATAATCCGAATTTGATTAACCAGTCTGTAAATTCACGTTTCCGTTGAAAATAGTAAGTGCAGATTATAATTTATAGGTATTAGGAATCGTACGATTTAACACTTGAATGTCGCCGTAATAATATATATGGGGGAGGAGTTATACATAGGTAGGTTGTGTAGCGTTAAAATAGGTTCAATCTAAATTTTTAGGTGTTGGAGGTTCAATGTAGGGTTTGTTCCCAAGTTTTTAGGAGTTGAAGGTTCAATGTAGGCTTGAGTTTAACATTTTTAGGAGTTGGAGGGTCAATGTAGGATTTCTAGGTTCAGTTTCCTTCAAAGTGGGTTTAAATAAACCTAGGTAGGGTGAAAGTAGGCGCTAAATTTCGACTCGGGATTGCTCTAGCGTGGTCTCTCATCGTGTGGAATGCCTCACATTTTTTGTATAATTCAACTTTCTCGATACAAGTACAGTTCGATGAATAATCCCTTTGAGCCATAGTTTTCTCTATATGCTGAAATTTTTCGAAAAGATAACTTGTTTTCTACCGTGTTCTTCCAAGGTTTTCATACGAAGCATTCTTTCTCAACATTGTAACGGTTCTCCCTGGGTTCGGGTACCCAAGAATTAAGCCGAATACAAACCAAGGCCCAACGGATAGGTAGGGTATTTTGCTGGGCGCCAGACTTCGTCAGAAGTCCTCTCTCTCTCTCTCTCTGGGACCCTCCGACTAGCTACAGCGATAGAGGGATTTTGTATGGGCGAAGAATAAAGACACAAACCGAATATTAGTTACTATTATTTATTAAAAAGAAAAAAGGAAAAGGTGGCGAATTGTTGACACGCCCGCTACCTGGCGTAGGTTACAAACAAGATAAATTATAATATTGACTCTACTATTCTAATGACTCGACTAATAATTAATGACTCTACGTTACTCTAAATTATACTCAAATATCAAATGAAGAAAATATCAAAATCACAAAAGAAAAATAAACGTCTCTCTCTCTCTCTCTATGAAGAATATTATTAAATTATTGTTTCTGCACTCGCAGGTGCTCTAGATTTAGTTAGACGGTAGGGAGGACTAAGTCTACTCAACCTACGGTCCAACTCGCTCTCTTTCTGGGGAAAAGGCGACAGACTCTGACTCGCAGCAGCTGAGTGCGACGCGTGACGTCAGAAGTCTGTGGCGATATGGCGTCGGCTAGCTTTCTGCTGCGATCGACGCAGCGGTGACCAAGATTGATACGGCTACGCGCAACGAAAACAACTAACCGGTGCCGGCTTTGAATCCAACGGTTCGCGGGGAACGATTGAGATTCAGGCACGGGGTTTCTCGAGGCTCAGGGTTGATACGGGGGCGGGTTGGTACTAAGGGGGAGTGGATTGTAATGAGAATTAGATGGATCCTACCTGATCTGGAGACTTTTACAGGCCCGGGTGCGACGGTATTCGTTTGTGACACGGTCGGAGAGCCGGGGTAATGCGTGGGTCGTCTTAGGTCAAATCGGTATTCCAGTAATCCACAATCCAAATCAATGTCCAGGTAAAGCACGGGTCGTTATATAAAGGCACAAGGCACACAAAACTCTCAAAAAGGAACTCCTCACACAACAAAACTCTCTCTCTCTCTCTCTCTCTCGGTTATACTTTTCGGCAACTTGTCAATACACGAGGTTTACTCAAAAGCTCCCGAAAATGGATTGAGCTCCTCTTCCGCTATCTCTAGTACCAACCGGCGTCGCCCGGTCTGCGAGCGCTGGCGGCGACCTGCTCACCACGTGCGAGTTGCAGCGGCCATTAGGACTCGGCAGAACGATGGCGGCACGATTTGAATCGTGCAGCCGGGCTTAGGTACGTCCGTAGGCCGGT
Source organism: Tenthredo livida (assembly GCA_963992785.1). NCBI lineage: Eukaryota > Metazoa > Arthropoda > Insecta > Hymenoptera > Tenthredinidae > Tenthredo > Tenthredo livida. The sequence goes on from OZ023064.1 coordinate 29,460,602, forward strand.
TTAGGTAGAGGTCTGAACGTCTACCACGTTACAACACCCCCCGGCCAAACGGAACATACGGGTTCCACTCGGACGCTTCCGCAACCTCGGACTCAACGGGCCTCTAGGTCTTAGAACTAATCAGTCTTGTCCTCTCGGACGGATTTGAGGCGGGGAGGCAGGTGCGGGGTCTCAAGGGTGAGGGAGGGGAGTCTCTCTCTACATGAAGCGCTCGAGCACCTCTACAATCGCGGCTACTAAGGCCGGATTAGGTGCTCGAGGCGTCACGGCGCCTCTCCCGCGTCCACCGCGTCCACCGTGGTGTGTGCGGCGCGACTGCGATGCCGGAGCATCAACAGCGGCGACCGGCACGCTGGTGGAGGCTGTAGGGTGGGACGACCCAGCCGTAGCCGAGGTCTCCGCATTTCTGTGCGCGGGGCAGGTACGGGTCGTGTACCCGCGCCAGCCACACTCCCCACAGTGCTGGTAGACGGGGTGCGGGCAGGCGGACGGCAGGTGACCTGGCTGGTCACAAGACCAGCACAGGGTGCTAGTCCGGCGTGGTGGCCGGGTAGCACGCACCACCGGGGCCGTACCGGATGCCGGCGGGGCCTGGGTGATAACCGCGATCGGCGAGGCTCGCGGCACCTGGGCAGCCGTGTTGGCGCGCGGCAGGTGCGGCACGCCTCGTCCCCGGGTCGACGGTCTTGGATAAGGCCGGTCCATCAGGCCGGCCAATCGAGTTGGCGGGCGTTGAGGACCGGGGCTATCTCGGGAGGTCGAGGGGGCACGTAGGAACGCCTGTTCCGTCGCGCATCCCCTCTGGGCTGTCGTGGCCGACCGCAGCGGGGGGTCCGGCCAGCGAGTCGAGCGAACTCGACTGGCTGGTGTCCGTCGACCTCTCCGGACGGGTGGTGCGGCGGCGATTTCGCGGCCTGTTGCGGCGGCGTTTCTTAGGCCCTTGGCCGGAGGTAGTAGTGACGGGGGGTGGTGGGGGAGGAGGTTCCAGCGCTCGTTGAGGGCTGGGGGTTGAGGAAGGGATCGGGGGGGTTTGGCGGCTGGTGCTGGGTCGCGCCGCGGCCCGTTCTACTAACTCCTCTGGGTCCAGGAGGTCGTCCTCGGCGTCTTCGATGCCCTCCATGGGCTGGGGCGTCGAGTGGAGGACCTCCGGCTGCAGGGGCTCCGGCAGATTCGCCAGAGTCTCCGGCGGGTCTGCCGTGGAGAGGGATAGGACGGCGATCTCCTCGTTCAAGTCCGTCAGCGTCCCGCTGCAGAGGATCTCCTCCGGGGAAGGCCGGGTTGCCGGGTCGCTCGTCCCTGCCTCGTTCGCTGGCATCAGGGAGTCCGGGTGGATGGACCTGCGGCCACGGAAGCTCCCTCTCATCGTCTCTCTGCGGAATATCGGGTATTAATACATCATTCATCGGCAGAGAGGGGTTGGGGGGGTCTGAGGAAGTAGGAAGGGGGTGGTCTATGAGCCTCGAGTCTTCGGGGATATCAGACAGGTCGGCTGAGGCTGGGCGGTACGGTTTCAAGTCCTTCACATGAACTTGACCGGCGGACTTACCATCTAGCTCCGTAAGGCTATATACGGTCGTACTTCTCCGCCGTTTTATAACATACGGACCGTTGAATTTCGCCGAAAGCTTCGAGGCGATATAGTTAGCGGCGGAAGACAGCACTCGTTGACGGCGTAGAACCAGGTCGCCGGGTTGGAACTCAGGGTCGCGGCGTCCGCGATTGTAATAACGCGCCTGGCGCGCGTTAGCATCTTCCAAGTTCTGGGTGACCAGGTCCCTCAGCGCGTCAAGCCTTCGTACGCGGCTTTCCCACTCCTCTGGGGTTTGCAGGTGGATTATCGGCAGGCCCTCCTCCTCTCGGCGTACCGTCTTCGGGGGCCTGAGCTCTCTCCTGAAGTTTAGGAAGGCTGGCGAAACCTTAGTGGAGCTGTGAACGGCGGAATTAATAGCGAACCGAAACTCGGGTAGATGCCGGTCCCATTCGCGATGATCACCTTCTAGGAAGGTGGTTATCATAGTTTTAATCACGCGGTTCACGCGCTCGACCGGGTTGGCCTGGGCGTGGTAGGGGGGGATGGTGGTGTGGTATACGCCAAGGTCGGCACACGCAGAAGTTATAACTTTGTTGACGAACTCAGTGCCATTGTCGGTCAACAAAACCTCTGGGATTCCCCAGCGATAGAAGACCAGTTCTTCCAGCGCCTTGAGAATCGTAGGACCGTTAGCCTTGCGTAGAGGTACGCACTCTACCCATTTGGTAAAGAGGTCTTGGATGACCAGGACGTATGCGAAGCCTTGCCGGCTCGGCGGGAATGGCCCCATAATATCGGCAGCCACTGCGACGAAGGGTGCCTCGGTGACGCGGCGACCCATCAGACCTCGCGGTCCGGCTAGGTCTACCTTGCAGCGTTGGCATGCTTCGCAGGTGCGAATATATTGAGCCACGTCTCGGTACATCCCTGGCCAATAATAGAGGAGAGCGATGCGAGCATACGTCTTCTCAACTCCAAGATGGCCAGCTGTAGGGAGTGCGTGAGCCTCAGTTAGGGCTGCGGGGCGCTTCGCACTCGGCAGGACTAACTTCCAGGGGTGTAGGTCGGGTAACAAGGGGTCGGCTAGGGGATCTACGCGGTGGTGGTACAGCCTGCCTTCTTCTACTTTCCAGTTTGGATACTGAACGGGCATGGTCTGTACGGCCTGTACGCGTTGGTGGTACCAGCGGTCCAGGGTTTCCTCCACAGTGGCGACGGGGATCGGGGTCGGTTCTGGGATTCGGGATAATGCGTCGGGAACGTGGTGTAGAGCGCCCTTTCGATATCGGATCCTAAAATCGTACTCTAGGAGCTCTAACGCCCACGTCGCGAGGCGACCCGAGGGGTTGTGTAGATTGTGTAGCCACTGGAGGCTACTGTGATCAGTAATCACCGTGAAGCGATAACCCTCTACGTACGGCCGGAATTTGCGGACGGCCCAAAGTACTGCGAGACATTCGCGTTCTGACACCGTGTATTTTCGCTCAGCTTCCGTGAGGGACCGACTAGCATAGGCTATCACGTGCTCGAGGCCATCCAGGTTCACCTGGGTGAGGACCGCACCGATGCCGCAGTCGCTCGCGTCGGTCTGGACGGTAAAGGGCATCTCGAAGTCGGGACAAGCAAGGGTGGGAGGCGACACAAGAGCCTGCTGCAGGGCTTCGAAGGCCTGCTGCTGCTCCGTGTCCCACTGCCAGCGGCGGCTTTTCTTGAGCAGACGGTTCAAAGGCTCGGCTTTCGTGGCGAAGTCATCAATGAAGCGTCGATACCAAGAAGCCATACCGAGAAAGCGGCGAACTTGTTTTACCGTGCGAGGCACCGGGTATTGGGTAATCGCCTCTACCTTCTCGGGATCCGCCTGCAGTCCATCACGGTTTACTCGGAAGCCCAGGTATTTTACCTCCGAACGGCAAAACTCGCACTTATCGGGGTTGATAGTGAGGTTAGCGTCGGTGATCTTGTGTAGAACCCGTTCGAGCCACTGTAGGTGGTCTTCGAACGTCTGGTTCACGATGATAACGTCATCTAGATACACAAACACGTGGGGTTCCATGTCGGGTCCAATCAAGCGATCCATCAGGCGTTGGAAAGTGGCTGGGGCGCCAGATAGGCCGTACGGCATCCGCGTGAATTGGAACAGACCGCGTCCCGGGACGGTAAACGCGGTTATTTCCCGACTCTCTCTCTCTAGGGGGACTTGAAAATACGCTTGGCTTAAGTCGAGAGTTGTGATGTATTTCGCCTCGCGCAACTTATCGAGAATGCTGTTCATGTGCGGGAGGGGACAGGCATCTCTCTTCGCGGCCGCGTTGACTTTCCGAAAGTCAAGGCAAGAGCGGTATTTCCCGGAGGGCTTTCGAATCATCACTATCGGACTCGACCATTCGCTAAACGACGGCTCGATGATGCCGCCAGCCAGCATGGTATCTACTTTCTCGTACATGTACTCGCGTACTTTCGGGGAAACTTGGTAGTACCGTTGCTTGATTGGGGGGTGGCCCTGCACATCGATGCGGTGGGTTGCTAGGTCGGTGGTACCGGGGTGAGGATTGTGAGGGGGTAGAATTCTTTTAATCAAGACTTCCAGGCGGGACTGTTCGGAGCCGTTTAGCTCGGAAAGTCCGGCACAGGCTCTCTCAGCAGGGGATGGGAGGGGGGACTCACTCTCAGGGGGGTGTGAGGACTCTTCCGGGCGGTTGGCGTGCTCCTCAGCCCGTATGGTCCATGTACCGCGGCCGAATTCGACGCGGAACCCGAAGGTCGTTATCGCATCCATACCGAGGATACACTCATACTCGAACGAGGGCGCGACGCGAACTACTAGTAGGCAGGTTCGCTGGCCGAGGCGCACTGGCATCTTCATCTCCCCGGATACCGAGTCTAGGGCGCCGTTGGGATAGATAATGCCGCCTTCGGGCAGCGGGGTTAACAGGGAAGGCAAATCGCGATATCGTTTCAACGCCGGTCCTCCGATGTAAGTTCGGCTGGAACCGGGGTCGAATAGCGCGGTGAGAATCTGTCCGGCTAACTCTACGGCGACGTAGTAGCGGGGATCCTGTCGATTTTCGCGAGCTGAGGGTTCCGTTGCCAGGACGGCTCGGGGGGAATAGGGTCCTCGCACCACGGAGGAATAGGTAGGGACCCGACCTACCGATTCCCGTTGGCGTTTCCCGACGCGGTGCCTAGGCATCTACCGCAGTTCGCGTTTACTACACCGGGGGTTCCACAACGCGAGCAGGCGATATAGCTAGGGGGGTGGGAACATTCGCGGACGAAATGTCCCGGCGAATAGCATCGGAAACAGCTAGTCGGCGGACCTGGGGGCGCTACGCTCGTAGGCGCGACCGCAGGTTGGCCACGAGCGGTATTTCCTGATGCCTAGGAATAGTGAATGGGCTGGGTAGGATTCAGGGCCATCAGAGCTGGGATCTGGCTCGTCTGGTTCCCATTACGGGGGTTGGGGTTTCATCTACCACCCCGATTTCGCGTTCGCGGCTGTTGTGCTGGCTTATCTAAGGCAGCAGTGGCCGCGGGAAGGTTGGCGGACGCCGGCACTATCCTAGGCATCGGAGCCCGCGGTAGGCTCGGGGTCGGCACCCTCGCCGGGGAGGTAGGGTCCGAGCACGCGATTTCGGGCATGAACGTGTGGTAATCGAGTGGGGGTGGGGGCGCATAAAACGGTCCACTTGGATTCCGCTCGCTTACCGGCCTGTTCAAGGTCCTTAAACGACCTTACTTGGTCTCGGTGGATAGCGGCTCGATATCGGGGGTGTAGATTTGTGTACGCCAAATCTAACTGTTCGCGGAGCGGCCACGGGTGGGGGAGGCTCGACATGATGCCGATCATGCAAACGATGTAGTCGGCTATCTTTTCATACGGCCCTTGTGTACGGCGGCGGGCTTCCTCGCGAACTCGAATTTCCTAATTCTCACCGCCGAATCGGTCTCTAAACGCGTCAGCGAACTCAGCCCAGTCAGTCCACGTGTCGCGGTTCTGTCGCAGCCATTGCCGCGCGATCCCGGTTAGCAGGGAGGACAGGGCACCGAGCACCTGGCGGTCAGTGAGGTCGACGCCTATCCGGCTTTCCTCGATTCTACGGAGGAATTCCTCGGCACTTACGTCTCCATGACCCGAGAACGACAGGTTCCACTTCCTGACCGTCTCGTGGGGGTCGCGGGGGCGTTCAGATGCTGGCGGGGCCGTCGGGGTCGCGGGGGTGGCTGTAGAGGGTTCTGGGGTGAGGTTGGAAGCGGGGGGGGGGGTAGTTGCAGGGGATTCCTGGGAAATAGTAGGGGTGGGGCTTGAATCTAGGGGGGTAGGGGTGGCTGTAAGGGTAACATTTGGGGTAGGGTTCGGAATTGGGACTGTAGGGGGTTCTAGGGGAAGCTGGGGCAACGGTTTTGGGGAAGAGGGGGTGGAAGTAGGGGTTGGTTCGGGGTGTTAAGGGGGTGTAGGGTGACTCAGATAGGGGTTAGCTGAGTAGTAGGGGTGATTTGGATAGAAGGGGGCTGGGTGGTATGGGTTTTCGGAGTAGGGGGTGGCAGGATAGGGGGTGTGCTCCGAATACGGGGTAGCGGGGTGGTGGGGGGTAGTTAGAATGAGGGGTTGGTGGGTGGTGGGGGTGACCAGGGTAACCTGGGTACCAGGAAGAAGTCTGGGGGTAGTAGGGGTTCGGATGGGGGTACCAGTGGGCGGAATTAGGCGGCGGCACGGGGTGGCTCGGCACAGAGGAACACCATGGCGCTACCGGCACTCTCGCAAACGGGTCGGGGGAATTACCCGGGGGATTCTGGGGTTCTGGGGCCCTAGAGGTAGCTGGAGTCGCCTGGGGGTACCCGTGACTTGCAGGGGTAGCCTCGGCGCGGCTCAGCTCCTCCGCGAAGTGGACACGGGACCGGGTACTAGGAAGTACGCGGCCTGTCGACTCATACTGCGGCCGTGGTGCGGCAGTCGTACCCAGAGGCGTGCTGTTGCAGGCGTCTGGTATTACTAGCGGGCCTGGGGGTGGGGTGTCAGGACGGGGGTTCACGGTCGTGGTCGTTGGAGGTGGGGGAGGGTCAGGTGACTGGATCTCTGTGATCGTCGCGGTCGAAGGGGGTGGGCCCGAGAGTTCATCACCCTCTGGGTCCCAGGTGATGTTTTGACCGCGTGTCAACATCTGGAACCGGAGTAGCCTCCAACGGCGTTCGATGTCGGTGCCGTGACACCGCAGGTGGTTACGGATCAGTAACATCCGCAGGTCGAGGTCTGACAGGCTGCAGACCCATTCTAAAACGGCCGGCGTGTCGTCCGGGTGGAAACCCAGACCCGGAACGGTCTCCGACTCGGGTTGCGGCTCTGGCGTAGCTGTGGGGGCGACTAGGAGATTCCCCATAGTCTTAAGGTTCGTACACACAGCTGCGAGCGATCTAAGAGACTCGTAGGAAGTGCAAAAACAATCAGAACTCACGCAAAACAAAAAAAAATGGAAAACAATTAGCCTAAGTAGCAGGGGTGAATTCGGCCAAAGCCCGAAGTGTCTTTATTCGGGCCCCACGTTGGGCGCCAATTTCGTAACGGTTCTCCCTGGGTTCGGGTACCCAAGAATTAAGCCGAATACACACCAAGGCCCAACGGATAGGTAGGGGATTTTGCTGGGCGCCAGACTTCGTTAGAAGTCCTCTCTCTCTCTCTCTGGGACCCTCCGACTAGCTATACGATAGAGGGATTTCGTAGGGGCGAAGAATAAAGACACAAACCGAATACTATTGACTATTATTTATTAAAAAGAAAAAAAGAAAAGGTGGCGAATTATTTACACGCCCGCTACCTGGCGTAAGGTACAAGCAAAAATATAAATTATAATACTGACTCTACTATTCTACTGACTCTACTGATAATTAATGACTCTACGTTACTTTAAATTAAACTAAATCATCAAACAAATTAAATATGAAAAATCAAGAAGAAATAACAAAATTCAAAATATAACAGCCTCACTCTCTCTCTCAACTATAATATGGTTAGAGAAATACTGTTCTCGCACTAACTCGTGCTCTCGATCTAGTTAGACGGCAGGGAGGTCTAAGTCTACTCGACCTACGGTCTAACTCACTCTCTCTCTAGGGGAAAAGGCGACAGACTCTGACTCGCAGCAGCTGAGTGCGACGCGTGACGTCAGAAGTCTGTGGCGATGTGGCGTCGGCTAGCTTTCTGCTGCGATCGACGCAGCGGTGACCAAGATTGACACGGCTACGCGCAACGAAAACAACTAACCGGTGCCGACTTTGAATCCAACGGTTCGCGGGGAACGATTTAGATTCAGGCACGGGGTTTCTCGAGGCTCAGGATTAATTACGGGGGCGGGTTGGTACTAGGGGTGGATATTTAGGTGAATTGGATTGATCCTACCTTGGCTGGATGCTTTTACTAGCCTCGGGTGCGACGGTATTAATCGGTGGTACGGTCGAAGAGCCGGGATATGCCAGTGTCGTCTAAAGCCAAATCGGTATCCAATGTCTCACAATCACAATCAAAATCCAGGGAAAAGCACGGGTCGTTATATATGGCACAAAACTCTCACAACAGGACTACTCCCACAACAAAAACTCTCTCTCTCTCTCTTAATTTTTGGAAAATTTTATCTCGGCACGAGGCACACTCTAAAGTTCCCAAAAATGGAATGAGCTCCTCTTCCGTTATCTTTAGTACCAACCGGCGTCGCCCGGTCTGCGAGCGCTGGCGGCGACCTGCTCGCCATGTGCGAGGTGTAGCGGCCATTAGGACTCGGCAGAACGAGGGCGGCACGATTTGAATCGTGCGGCCGGGCTTAGGTACGTCCGTAGGCCGGTTTAGGTAGAGGTCTGAACGTCTACCACGTTACAATGGGCATATCCATGGAATTTTTAACTTTAGAGGTACAAAAATAAATTTCAGTGAAATTGACGGCACACCTATAAAACTAGAATGATCTGTGTTCTTGAGTCTCAGTATACACGAAAAAAATTCGAATTATTCATCTTCAAGGCTCGGTCAAGTGCTGATGAGGAAAAATCGAAATTCAATTTCGTTTTTCAAATAATCTTTGAAAAACTATTTTTGTGGTCGAATTCGCACTCCGGTTCGACGGCGCCTAGAGTCTTACGCGTATAATAAACGCAAAAAATGAAATAATATGAAAAAAAAAAAAAGTTGAAAAAAAAATGAATTGGAAAAAAATAAAATGAATGAAAATAAATAGAAATGAATAAAAAATGAATACTCGTGCTGTTTAAAACGACATTTGGGATACTGCACGTGAAAGATATGTTCGTAAACATTTTTTTAACGAATATGAAAATTGAAGATTTATGAAAATATTCACTCGTTTGTATTGTAACGCAGTTTTCTAACTTGGAGAGGAAAAACCACAGATCTGGTTACAATTCGGCACTTTTCCGTGTTAATTACTTAATTACCAAAGTGTTGGGCGCCAGACGCTACTGCGTCGTTTCGATACGATAACACAACTTACTAAAACCAGAAAAACTTACGGAAATGCGTCGAGCGACAACTCGACTAGCTCAGATAACAAAGCCTTAGATAGAGGGGCAGGGTACACCACGTAAAACAATATTAACTCTTTGAGATAGTTGAGATCACATCAATCAATAATTTATTAATTAAACTAGATAATTCAGACGAATGATACAGAATTGGCGATAGTATTAATCATTTGTTACGATAGTTTTCCTAACTGTTCAGGACAGAATTTACTCGTTTATGATACAATTAAATCAGAGGAATGTGTCAGAGCTGACTCGATATAAAACGAATAGACTAGACTCCAGACTTGGTATCACAGAGCGATACTTCGTACCCAAATGCAAATTATATCATAACACATCCTGAGATTAACGTACTAGAGTTTTGAGATATTATAAAAGAAAAATCGATAACAAACGATACAGATCCCTACTAATTAATTAGCCACGCTTGGCCATTCCATTTACAATACTCCGAAATCTACTGCTAAATAGAGACCACGCGGTCATTCGAGAGACGCGAATTACAGGTTCAACGTTAACAAATTAAATTAGAACGATAGAGATTGTTCTTTAACCAAATTCTGACGATCTATATTGATCGAAACGATACTAAATCATCCAAAATTAACTATAACTTACTAGATTTTACATACGAATAATAATTTATCCAAAACGGATTATATCTTACTAAACTATAACAAATTAACGATAACAAACTAAACTATACGCGAGGTCTAAGCCGTCGCGGCTATCTTCGCTCAGGGTACTCCAGGAAAAGGTATTTTTCTACAGTATTTCATGCACAATATTATTCTAACATACTAAATCAAAAATATAAGCCATACGAGAAGCGATAAGCAATAAATTATAGCCAAAAAGCAATGAAAGATCTATGTAACTCAGCCAGACTCGAGGTTGTTCGATAATTTAAGAGATAGACTACGACAGACGAGCTGCTTAGCTCAAAAGACAAAGACGAGCCTCGTGGCTCAATAACCAAATTAATAACCAAAACTTTATTACGAACGACCTCGTGCCTTCACAAAAGAATTGAGACCTTACCTTAATCAAGTTGATCAACGTAACACAAAACTCACTATTTAACTCGATAATACGATAGAATTGTTTTAGAGAACTCGATACGATACGATGAATGCTGGAGATGCGTAGCGCAGACTAGAGCGAAGAAGTAGGCTGTGTAACAGGTGTACCGGCCTTATATAGTCGGTGTTTTCTTCCACTAGTTCATCCTTCAGGCTGAGCGTACTCACGTGACATATCGATGATCTAATTGGTCGGTGAGCGACAGATTTTGACGAACGTAATTTAGGCGAAGTCTACCTCACCCCTGCCGCTGCTAATACCGCTCCTATTCCCGCCTTCCTTTTGAATCCCCGGGCGCTGGACTCACATGGAGCCTCGCTCGCCCGGCCACCCGATATTTCTTCTAGGGCCTTACACCATTGGTCGATCCACCAGAAAGTTAGTGGTAGCTTCGTGTCTCGGCATACTAGGGCTTCACCCACGAAAAGATTCGGTAGGTTGGAACGCTGATCCGGGGGTTGTCATGACCAACCACGGCCGCGATAACAGATTCGGAGACAGTTTGACGATAGTAGCTGCACTGACCGATACTCATCAGGTGGGAGGCTGTGAGGATGCACCTGCACATGACCCTGTACACCACCCTCGTACCGGAAATGCATTTTCTTGTAGGCGGTAGCTCTTCGGATGACGGGAGGATTTCGTTGTGCTTCTCGCACATCTCTGTACGCCGCCAATCCGATAGTTGGAGGTGGTAGATCTTTCCACTTGAGAGGAGGCGCTGACCTTGGGGTTTTCTGGACCAACCATGGTTTGCACGCCGACAGAATCGTCTTTGACGATATTCGAGGCTTCTTACGTTCGGTAGAATCGCTTTTCCTTCGGTAGTTCCCACGACGACAGACGTCTCGTGGAGTATCGAGCTCGAGATTACATAGTTTACAAAAAATAAAATAGTGTTAATTAGACCTAATCATTTTTCCCTAAGTTTTCTCTTTTCCTGAAGACCCTGTCTACGCCACGCATCGTCGCATTTTCGAGAGAATCGCCTTGTGGCGGGGAAATTTAAAATACCACGTCACAACTCTTCCCTCCCAGGAAAAGGCTGACAAGGCCGTAATGCTTTAAGTGAGACACGAGTTTTTAATATCAACTACTAGAGACGATAGTAAACTCGGAACTGGCGAGTACGATAGATTTCATTGAACTGAACTTCAAATACGAGAATTTCTCTGGAGGTATCCTAAGCGATAGCCTGACCATTTTTGTCGAGAACAAATTCCTTAACTGAAACTAAACTAAACTAACGAAAGGTTGTGCTGAGCACGCGAAACGAAAAGAAAAGAGTGTTTTGTCGATAGCGCACGTGAAGTTTTTCCGCGAACGGACGATAGCGCGCGCGGATAGAACGAAGATTAAAGGATCGTGGTACTTTTGAATACTATTAGATAGGTCAATATCTTTGGTAGTCTATGCTAGGTGTCGATTCGAGATCGTAGGTGAGTGGGGTAATCAGGTTATTTGAAACAGACATATAGGTTATATCAATTATTGCTTTATTCAGGAATTAGTTAAACAGAGTAAAGTAGTGTGTTTGGTTTATAATAAGTGAGTAAGGGAAAGAGAAAAAAAAATTAAAAAGAATAGTAAGTTACGATAGGTAACGTCGTGTCAAAGATGTTCCATGGTAGGAATATGAATCCTCAATTAAATAAAGAAATACGATAAATAAGTGAAACAAAGTAGTAGTTGGAGTTATTCAATGGTTTCTTGAATAAAAAAAAAATAAAAGATTATGTGAACTTAAATAATTATGTTATGTGGTACGATAGGTGGCGAGTAGTTGTCCGACCCGCTCTTTTTTTTTTTTTTTTTTTTTTTTTTATGGGCGAGATCTCTTAGGGCAGCATTTGCGACTCGGTGAAGAGGGTGCACGGCAGGATTTAGTCGGCAGTCTCTTGGCTAGACGGTCGGTGACGGTGTGTGCCCAACTACGGCAGCACGTGGGACAGGCGGCCTTAGTGACCCCTCGTTTGCCACATTGGAAACAATGTTTCTCGATTGGGTGAGGGCAGGCGGCTGATTGATGCCCGATGGTGCCACAATTCCAGCAAGTGGCTATGGGTGCAGGGATGTATGACGACGGGCGGTACTCAGTATGGCGTGGAGGTCTCGATAGGGGTGTATTGGTTACACGAGACGTGCTTGGATAAGCGGTGATCGGAGCGGCGGTGCACGTCGGGAATGGCCCGTTCTTGGGCTTTACGGAAAAAGTTGGGGATCGGCGAGAGGGCCCTGGTTGTGGTGAGGTCGGTCTGTTAGCGGTCGTCGCTGAGGTGTCAGGGAACCGCGGCAACCGTGGTTGAAACGGCATCAGATCCGTCTGTGTGGATTTATCACACATAATTGGAGGAGGCCTCGTTTGTGTTTCTACCTCGAGGGTTTCCGGGGGATCGCGGACGCACGCTGGGTTGGCGTATTGGCCCCGATAGTGTTCGCGGTCTTCGGCGACTTCCGCGCAAGCGGCGGCGATATCTGCTTCGAGTCGTGGGTGAGCAGCGCACATTAAATCTAGTAAGTGTGCGTGTCTTTGGAGACGCTCCCAACCCCGGACGAATTCTCCCTCACGGGGTGTGGACTCCTCATCTGAAGACCCCACTTCCATTATTTCTTCCCCTGAAGAGATCACTACTTCTTCCTCTGAAGAAACCATTGTTTCGTAGTGTGGTTGTCGGGTGTTGGTCGAGATGATTTTTGGTTGGTTCCGGAGTCGATACAGCGATACAGCGATACAGGTTCTGTGGGTCAAGGTACAGGGTTACGATACAGTTTTAAGTCTTTGATGTGCATTTTTCCTATTATTCGAGTACCCTCTACTTCTGATAATTCATAGACGACAGGAGAAAGGATTCGGGAGATACGATAAGGACCAGCGAATTTCGGTGCGAGTTTCGCGGCGATATGTTGTGCGGCTGAGGATAAGACGTGGTGTCGTTTTAACACAAGATCACCTACCGCAAATCGTTGTTCGCGTCGTCGTAAATTATAATGTCGAGATTGTTTACTGAAAGCTTCCTCGAGGCTTGTGGTCACCCACTCACGTAAGTGATGCAATTGTTGCATTCGCTTTGACCATGCCTCGGTAGGCTGAACGTCTAAATCGGGAGAAACAGCTGTTCGATCCCGTAAAAAATTCGTAGGTTTTGGTATGCGACCAAAATTCAAAAAGGCGGGGCTACTTTCAACGGAGGTATGATAAGCAGTGTTATAGGCGAATCTAAAGTCCGATAAATGTAAATCCCATTCTCTGTGGTCTCTTTCTAAGAACGATACAATCATGGTCTTTAAAACCCTATTTACTCTTTCTACTGGATTGGCTTGTGGATGGTATGGGGGTGTTGTAGTGTGAACGATACCGTATTTATTTGCAAGCTCTTTTATTGCGCGGTTATTAAAGTCGGTACCATTGTCGGTAAGTAACACTTGGGGTGCTCCCCATCGCGATAGAACGAGTTCTTCGAAAGCGTCACTAATTTTCTGTCCGGTAGCTTTTTTAAGTGCGCAACACTCTACCCATTTGGTAAAAAGATCTTGCATTACTAGAATATACGCGAATCCAGATTTGCTAGGGGGAAAAGGTCCCATGATATCGGTAGCGACTACGATCCAGGGTTGTTCAACTACTCGGTGTCCCATTAAACCGGCGGGAGCGACTTGATTGACTTTGCAGCGTTGACAAGTAGGACAGTTTCGGACATAGTTCGCGACATAGTAATACATTCCGGGCCAATAGTAATCGGTAGTGAGTCGTCGATAGGTTTTTTCGATACCTAGATGACCGGCTTGTGGTGCATCATGCGCTTCTTGAAGTGCATTAGCTTGCTGGTCTTCCGGCAAAACAAGTTTCCAGGCATTTAAATCGGTCATTACGGTATCAGCGACGGGGTCGGTCCGTCGAAAATACAGATTGTCATCTTCTATTTTCCAATCACGAAATCTTTTTGGGAAATTAACGATATCGCGCTTTCTTCGTTCATACCAAGAATCGGGAACAGGAGCGGGAGCGATAGCTGCCACTACTTCTATCTCCGAATCGGTAGCTGTTTCCGGAATTCGAGAGAGAGCGTCAGGGACGTAGTTTAACGCACCTTTTCGATAAACGATAGTATAGTCGTATCCTAACAACTCAAGGGCCCATCGGGCTAATCTTCCGGTAGGGTTTTTGCGTTTATGGAGCCATTGTAAACTACTATGATCGGTAATAACCGTGAAGTGATATCCTTCGATATATGCGCGAAATTTAGCGATAGCCCAAACTACAGCGAGACATTCTTGTTCCGTTACCGAGTAACGTCGTTCCGTTTCTGATAAGGTTCTACTCGCGTACGCGATTACACTTTCTACCTCGTCTTTTGTCTGTGTAAGGACAGCGCCAATGCCTACGGCACTTGCATCTGTCTGAAGGACGAATGGAAGACTAAAATCGGGACAAGTTAGAGTCGGCGCGGTCGTTAGATAATGTTTTACTTGTTCGAACGCGCGGATTTGTTCTACTTCCCATATCCAAGATTGAGTTTTCTTTAATAATCGAGTTAAAGGTTCGGTAATACTAGCGAAATTCGGAAGGAACCGACGATACCAGGAGGCCATTCCTAAAAAACGGCGTAACTGTTTAATAGTTCGCGGTGCAGGATATTCGATAACAGGCGTAATTTTATCGGGGTCTACTTGTAGACCGTTTTCATTTACGATAAAACCGAGGTATTTAACCTGAGAACAACAAAATTCACTTTTCTCGGGATTGATAGTTAATCCAGCGTTATGGATAGTTTTTAAAACGCGTTTTAGCCATTCAAGATGCTCTTCGAAAGTCTTTGTCGCAATAATAATATCGTCTAGATATGCGAAGGCGTAAGGGTCCATTTCTGGGCCGATCAGCTGATCTAACAATCGCTGAAAGGTCGCGGGAGCGCCTGTTAATCCGAAGGGCATGCGGGTAAAATGAAAAAGTCCTTTACCAGGTACGATAAAAGCGGTAACTTCGCGGCTTTCGGGAGTTAACGGAATTTGAAAATATGCTTGGCTTAAATCGATAGTCGATATGAAACGGGCCGATCGAAGTTTATCTAAAATACTATCCATACGCGGTAGAGGATAGGCATCCTTTTTTGATATACTATTGACTTGTCTAAAATCGATACACAGGCGATAAGATCCGTTAGGTTTTTTAACCATGACGATAGGGCTCGCCCATTCGCTATGAGATGGTTCAATTACTCCGGATGATAATAATTTGTCAACTTCAGCATCGATAGCTTCCTGTATTTTAGGAGATACGCGATAAGATCTTTGCCGAATCGCGGGATGATTTCCTACGTCGATACGATGGGATGTTAGATTAGTAATTCCGATCTGATCCGAAGTTGGCGGTATTTCGATATCTAGTAGGGTTTTTAATTGAACCGATTGTTCTTCCGAGAGCAATACTAGACCATTGCACATAGTTAAGCTGGCGCGAGTGTCACCAACGAAGTCAAATAGTTGATTCGGATTATCTTTAAAACACCACGTTAATTCCTCAAAGTCCGCCATTATTTTACAAGTGTGGATGAAATCTAAGCCGAGGATGCAGGTAAAGTGCAGGCCAGGTATTAAATGCGCGTAAATTTCGAAAGTTCGACCACCTAATTCGATAGGTAACGCGACTCTGTGTGTTACACTAGCCGACTTACCGGCAGCGGTAATGACGTAGCTAGCTTGCGCTTCTGATAGTGGTAAATTTAAAGATTCGATTAAAGGGGTCAATTTAGGACCTACGAAAGTACGAGAGGATCCGCTGTCAAATAGAGCTTTTATTTTATGTCCGACTACGGTAAATTCGATAAACAATAACGGTAGTTCTTCTGAGTCTCGATTTAGATTATTAAGCGATAATTCGGGGTTTTGGCTTGCGGGCTGCGTTTGGGATTCCGCGTTCGCCCTTACTGACGGCTCCCTTGCTGGTTTCCCGAGCATCTAGGACACGTCATTTTAGTTACATCCGGTTTACCGCATTTAAAGCAAAATCTCTTTTTATTCTCGGTACATTGGGGAAATCTGTGGCCAGCCTGACCACAATTCCAACACTTTCCTAACCAAGGGGTGGATTCTGGATTTCTTCCGGTAGGAGTGATAACGTTAGTGAGGTTGAGGGGGTCGATAGTCGACGTAGATGCAATTGGTTCCGGTCTCGGAGCAGCTGGTCTCTGATTATTATTATTTCTTTGGTTCTGCGGTTTTTTATTGGTATTGCTGTTAGATGGGATAGCAGCGTTTACGAAATCGGGGTTATCGATATCTAAGCTACACGCGGTGAGAGCGTTTCGATTTTGTTTAGCTGGGGTACGCACTCCGCGATACGATAGGCCGGGTAACCTTGAACCGGCTGAGGTTGGGGGTGCTTGAAAGCGACTCGCATTATTATAGGTCTGTTCCAATCGCCGAGCCAGGTCCTCTAATTCGTCTAGATCATACACTTCACCACGGCGGATTAGAATTTGATAGCGCGGTAATAAGTTACGATGAGTGTACTCGAGTTGTTCCTCGTTACTCCATGGGGGATATAGTCTATCAAAATATGCCCGCATATACGTTATATAATCTGCGACAGATTCTTGTTCACCCTGAGTTCGTCGACGTATTTCTTCCCTGAGGGCGTGTTGAAGGTCGGGGTCTCCGAAACGAACACGCCACGCATACTCAAATTGTTGCCAATTCCGCCAAGTATGACGTTTAGCTCTAAACCAATACATCGCGACACCGGATGAAAAAAACGGAATGCTATGTAGGATAGATTCATCGCGAAGATTAAATAACTCTCGTCCCTCCTGAATTCTCGCTAAAAATGCTTCGGCATCTTCGCCGTGTTCTCCCGAAAAAGTGAGGTTCCACTTACGCATAACGTCGTAAGTAGCCGCAGCGGTCGGTATCTGATTAGTAGGTGACCTCGGGTTAAAATTCTGATTATTCTGATGCGTAGCATTGAATTGAGGGCGGAAGTTATCTTGATTAGATCTCGGAGTAAATTGACGTATTGTTGCCGGGTTATTCGGAAAGGTAGGTTGCCCTAAAACGATAGGTCGGCTAGTCGGTATTTGTTGGAATGTGTGCGATACATGTGCGTGATTCGGATTGTTCTCGGGGAAATAATGATTCTCAGGAAAATCATCTTCAGGGATGTTATTTCCGGGAACGATAGTTCGGAGTTGGTTATTTCCAGGAACGATAGTTTGGAGCTGATTATTTCCAGGAACGATAGTTTGGAAATTGTTATTTCCAGGAACGATAGTTTGGAAGTTGTTATTTCCAGGAACGATAGTTTGGAAATTGTTATTTCCAGGATCGATAGTTTGGAGATTGTTATTTCCAGGATCGATAGTTTGGAAATCGTGATTTCCGGGGTCGATATTTTGTGGATTGTTAAGTCTAGGGGGTGTGTGACTTCCTCCCGGTCTAGTATCGTGAGCAGTATCCGACCTATTATCTAACATGTGTCCGGGCGAATGCGGGGATTGATGGCTTTCCTCTGCTGCATTCGGATGCAACTGATCTCCGGGTGTTAAAGGGTTCGACATATCTCCGCGCTTGTTCTGACAGGCGCGAAGTAACCGATCACGTAAGGTGGGAAGGGTTCCGACAGTTGATAAAGATAGCCGATATAATTCGAATCTTAATTCGTCAGCTGATAGCACGTAAACCCACGCGTCAACAGACGACGGTTGTGACATAGAGGTTGTAAATATGCGAACGCTGGGAATTAGCGCAGCGGTCGTAGGTCGATACGGGTAGATTTGAAAAATATGTAAGAAAGGTAAATACGATACAGGTCTTAAGGGTACTACGCAGTCGATAGTTTTTGTTTAATGGATTATTATAATCTTTCTATTATAGTTAACGACAATATGGTTAATAACAACCTTTGTCTAACGGATTATTGTAATCTTTCTGTTAGAGTTAACAATAATGCATTTGAATAACAATCTTCGTCTAACGGATTATTTTAATCCTTCTGTTAGAGTTAACAATAATATGGTTGAATAACAACCTTTGTCGAACGGATTATTTTAATCCTTCGGTTATAGTTAACAATAGTATGGTACACGATTAATCCTTTAATGTTCGTTTTTCTCCTTTCTTTTGTTCGATTTTATATCTAACGGTTTTGATTTTGAATTTTTCCTAATTTTTACGCGAGCTTTTCGCGATTTTTCCGAAATTTCCAAAATTTGATTGATGTAACCTCAGAATTTAATTTCCTCTTTGGCGTGGCCCCACGTTGGGCGCCAATTTGTATAACGAATGATACAGAATTGGCGATAGTATTAATCATTTGTTACGATAGTTTTCCTAACTGTTCAGGACAGAATTTACTCGTTTATGATACAATTAAATCAGAGGAATGTGTCAGAGCTGACTCGATATAAAACGAATAGACTAGACTCCAGACTTGGTATCACAGAGCGATACTTCGTACCCAAATGCAAATTATATCATAACACATCCTGAGATTAACGTACTAGAGTTTTGAGATATTATAAAAGAAAAATCGATAACAAACGATACAGATCCCTACTAATTAATTAGCCACGCTTGGCCATTCCATTTACAATACTCCGAAATCTACTGCTAAATAGAGACCACGCGGTCATTCGAGAGACGCGAATTACAGGTTCAACGTTAACAAATTAAATTAGAACGATAGAGATTGTTCTTTAACCAAATTCTGACGATCTATATTGATCGAAACGATACTAAATCATCCAAAATTAACTATAACTTACTAGATTTTACATACGAATAATAATTTATCCAAAACGGATTATATCTTACTAAACTATAACAAATTAACGATAACAAACTAAACTATACGCGAGGTCTAAGCCGTCGCGGCTATCTTCGCTCAGGGTACTCCAGGAAAAGGTATTTTTCTACAGTATTTCATGCACAATATTATTCTAACATACTAAATCAAAAATATAAGCCATACGAGAAGCGATAAGCAATAAATTATAGCCAAAAAGCAATGAAAGATCTATGTAACTCAGCCAGACTCGAGGTTGTTCGATAATTTAAGAGATAGACTACGACAGACGAGCTGCTTAGCTCAAAAGACAAAGACGAGCCTCGTGGCTCAATAACCAAATTAATAACCAAAACTTTATTACGAACGACCTCGTGCCTTCACAAAAGAATTGAGACCTTACCTTAATCAAGTTGATCAACGTAACACAAAACTCACTATTTAACTCGATAATACGATAGAATTGTTTTAGAGAACTCGATACGATACGATGAATGCTGGAGATGCGTAGCGCAGACTAGAGCGAAGAAGTAGGCTGTGTAACAGGTGTACCGGCCTTATATAGTCGGTGTTTTCTTCCACTAGTTCATCCTTCAGGCTGAGCGTACTCACGTGACATATCGATGATCTAATTGGTCGGTGAGCGACAGATTTTGACGAACGTAATTTAGGCGAAGTCTACCTCACCCCTGCCGCTGCTAATACCGCTCCTATTCCCGCCTTCCTTTTGAATCCCCGGGCGCTGGACTCACATGGAGCCTCGCTCGCCCGGCCACCCGATATTTCTTCTAGGGCCTTACACCATTGGTCGATCCACCAGAAAGTTAGTGGTAGCTTCGTGTCTCGGCATACTAGGGCTTCACCCACGAAAAGATTCGGTAGGTTGGAACGCTGATCCGGGGGTTGTCATGACCAACCACGGCCGCGATAACAGATTCGGAGACAGTTTGACGATAGTAGCTGCACTGACCGATACTCATCAGGTGGGAGGCTGTGAGGATGCACCTGCACATGACCCTGTACACCACCCTCGTACCGGAAATGCATTTTCTTGTAGGCGGTAGCTCTTCGGATGACGGGAGGATTTCGTTGTGCTTCTCGCACATCTCTGTACGCCGCCAATCCGATAGTTGGAGGTGGTAGATCTTTCCACTTGAGAGGAGGCGCTGACCTTGGGGTTTTCTGGACCAACCATGGTTTGCACGCCGACAGAATCGTCTTTGACGATATTCGAGGCTTCTTACGTTCGGTAGAATCGCTTTTCCTTCGGTAGTTCCCACGACGACAGACGTCTCGTGGAGTATCGAGCTCGAGATTACATAGTTTACAAAAAATAAAATAGTGTTAATTAGACCTAATCATTTTTCCCTAAGTTTTCTCTTTTCCTGAAGACCCTGTCTACGCCACGCATCGTCGCATTTTCGAGAGAATCGCCTTGTGGCGGGGAAATTTAAAATACCACGTCACAGTATTTATCTTTCCGAAATATGCATGAAAATAGCGACCGATTTGATAATATACTTCTTATAAAGAATGTTATCGATTACTATTGCTTGGAATGGGATCGCAATCAATATACAGGTGTGCCAGCTGAAATAGTGATTTTTTTTTCGCATTATTCTTCAGATAGTAATTTTCAAAAGCTTGCAACTTTTCTCAGGTTGCGGGCACACTTTCCGGTCGAGTACCGTTTTATAGCTCAAGATACGTAGAATAAGATAATTTGAGGTCGCTCGTTCAAATGGATCGTTCAAAAAGTTGTCATGAAAAAAGTAAAATCATCTTCGATTCAAAAAATGTCGTCGTCGCTATTTGATTAATTCTTAATAGAGCTTACCTGGCCGGCACATATATCTAGCTCGCATTTTTCTAATGTTCACGTGCTCACAATTAATGAAAGAAAAAATTAGGTTGCTATCATCATCGGTCAACAAGTTATAGTGGTTGCAAAAAAAATAAATGCTCCATCCTCACAGTGACTTGTCATTTTCTCTAGGATTTGTGTACTCATAACATGCGGAAATGAATTAGAATATACTAGAACATGACAGTTAGCTTCAAGAAAAAGTATTTGTCGGTCGAAAACACCCTTGGGGTATCCAATTTGTACTTGGAATGGACACAACCACTATTCCTCACAAAAGTTGGAAATTCTATGGATATGCTCTGTCATGTTGCACTTTGTGCAAGCGTCCCAGGGGCTACTGAACGAGATAACGGGTGTGCACGGTCGGCAGGCTACCTAGGATGAGCCAAGACAGAATTAGGCAGGGTATCATATTTCTAATCCTTTTTTGCTTGCATCACTTCTCTTTTTATGAAAATTGTTCAACGCGCTTCGGCGCACAACGGAGTCAACATCCACCGAGGGAACAACCTCCCTAGACTCGCCAGAGTTGCATCGACGATGGCCTTATCGTATTGAAACTGGATGCCGCGATGACAGCGTATAGGGCTGAGCGAATCAAGTAGCTCACTACAGCCTCCTTCATTGACGACTATTCAGCCTGGAGCTGAACCAGAGGAACAATATCTACCCTCCTGATTATCGTACCATCGACGTGTTGGCCAAGAAAGCTCACGAATATCGTCTCGACAAAGGGCAGCTACCTCGTGTGAGGTGGTTCTGGTAACCTTTCGCGACGCAAATGGTGCAGCCGAGGCGAAGACCCGGTTCAGGATCGCCCTGACTGCAGCCAGATCCTTCAGTTATGAAAGCTTTTGGATGAGTGGACGACTGGAGAGCTCCTCCGAGTCAACGAAAATCAGGGAGTAAGAAAACTACGATAGCAGTAATGCCGGCTTTCACTACGATTGTTACAGCTCCGTTGCGACACGATTTCGATCTTGAAATTAGCGCGCCTTAGTCCGTCCGACCTACAGAAGTCAGCTGAGATCGCTGCCAGGACCCGGACGAGTTACGATCCAGATCTAGAAGAAATGATAATTCCGTCAGCAGAATCCTAGCGTGACACCCGAAAACTGTCCGTTAGACCCACCCCACTTACGTCGCTTGATTAGGCCAATCACAGGAGCACGTGAGAAAGTTCGCAACTCATCACCTAGCGAGCCAAAGGGAGCACCAAGGATCCGTCTCTTCTACGTTCGACTGCCGACTGTGCCGCACCTACCCGTGTGAAAATTTGTGAGGGAAGGCCTGATCAACGTTAGGGCCCTGATTGAAATAAGTTGTGGCATCCAGAGCAACATATCCTCACTACTGCCTGACTAGGGCCCGACCCGGTGTTGATCAGTTATCCCGAAAAACATATTTCCAAGATTCTGATCAGGTCAGCTGAATCGGGACCTGCTCAGGAATTATTCGAATGTCCTCAACAATAAATCTCAAAGTTTCAATGGGGACTGGTAGATGAGGACCTGATCTGGAAACGATCAGCCTTTCCTGATATTCAATCCCGAGGTTTTGATGGGGGAACGGTGGATGAGGACCTGATCAGCAATCAATCAGCCTTCCTTGACATCCAATCCCGAGGTTTCGATCAGGGAACGGTAGATCAGGGCCTGCTCAGGAATTATTTGGGTGTCCTCAACAATAAATCTCAAAGTTTCAATGGAGACTGGTAGATAAGGACCTGATCTGGAAACGATCAGCTTTTCCTGATATTTAATCCCGAGGTTTTGATAGGGGAACGGTGGATCAGGACCTGATCAGGAATCAATCAGCCTTCCCTGACATCTGATCCCGAGGTTTTGATCAGGGAACGGTAGATCAGGGCCTGCTCAGGAATTGCGTGAGTGTCCTCAATAATGAATCTTAAAGTTCCAATAGGGACTGGTAGATAAGGACCTGATCTGAAATTGATCAGCCTTTCCTGATTGATTAAAAGAAATGAAATAACTGTGACTACATTTATATTGGCTCAATCGTATGATCTTTTGAAAATTCATACTCTTCATTCATAATTTTGTACGAATCTTAAGTTTATAATATCAATTGAGTCAGAATAGTTAGAACAGAATCAGAACACAGTCAGTGTTCATGCATTTTAGGATTCATCCATTTATTATAATGATTCTGTTATTTGAATAAAATATAAATAAATTTTAACTGTATAGAAGCGATACGCTATGAAATTGGGTCAATTCAAGTTTTTTTTTTCATATATTTGATATTTTGGTAATTTACAAAAAAACAAAAAAAAATAATGAAGTCATATATTCTCTATATTTAATTAAAGCAATATTAAAGGCAGTACAACGGATTGAAAATCATTATGGCGTGACCCATGCTAAGGTATATTTATAAATAGCTAAAACGCTGAAATTCAATTGCCTATAACTCATGTATATAATTATCATTCATCGCGAAAAAAAAACATAACCTCATTATACCAAGTAACTTTACATTATATACGCCTATAAAAGTTGAAAGAAATAAATTTCGACGAATAACCTAGCTGTAATTGCAGAAAATGATAATTTTTCATTTATCGTTGGCCTAATTCTCAAATGTCGTAAGCCACGAAAATTCGCAAATTGATTTTTTCGTCTCTTTGGACTTCTTTTTGACGTTTTTGACTTATTTTCACTCTCTCAAAAAATTTTTCATTTGTGGGTCACGACATCTGAGAATGAGGCCATCGTTATATAATTATATGCAAGTATACAAAAGTGATAAAATTTCAAACTATTTTTATCATTTTTCATTATATTATGTATTTGATATTATTACCGTGATGTAGAATTTATATTCGTGTTTTATTGAAATTGTGCCTAAATTCATCAAATTCATCAAACCTAAAGTACCAGACCTGAACCGGATTTCCGTAAGGCTAACTGTCGCCTCATTAATTTTTGCTTCACCTCAGTTAAAGAATAAGACACTGAAATGCCAGAAGGCTCATTCAATTCCCAGAGTCCAAAAGAACTTGAGTTTTTAGGGTAGTCGTACACCAACTTTTTGACCTTCCAAATTTTCCCTCGAATCATCAATGATGAGATTGTTGTTGTACCTTCATTCCATATCTTATCGAGCTGCATCACAGTTCCATTTTTCAACAGCACCATATTGTTAGGAATCGCGCAAGTCAAAAACATAGAATGAAATTCAAGAGAACGTACAATTGTGATCGTACTATTTTCTTTGAAGCTTTTACATATTTTTAAAACAGGCGGAAGAGATGGTGGTTGTTGTCCAAGTGAATTTTGCTCTGCATATCGACGACATAATTGAGCTAAGGGTCTGTTAGGCGTTCTAAGTTTTTTTTTTAACGCTCTGAGAGCATTCTCAAATGGAAAACAGTTGATTCTGCTCAAACTGCATCCCATATTCATCGCGTCGTCAGCTATATGAACTAGATTGTGCACCCTGCATAAAATGCCGGATCAGAATCCGGAGTCCAAATTCTATACGGCCCGATACGGCAAAGTGTCGTATTTTGAATGCCAATTCCTTACGGTTTTATGCCAATCTATTCGGACGCCCCTTCGGTGTCCCTATCCGGGTCTATGCGTGACAGAACCGCGATTTTTTAAAATATCGGTACGCCTCTTATACGGTTTTATACGGAGTGTAGGATGCCCCCTGCGTATGCGGTTCTATACGGAGCGTATTCGGTTCAATCTGTAATGTACGCGCCCATGAAAGTATGTTCGGGATACTGTCCTATCCGGAACGTACAAAAATTACATCAATTAACATAGCATGGAGCATCATCGCAGTCCTTTTTTTTTTTTTTTTTTTTCTATCTTCAAGCATCAGCGCTTTAGGGGGGAGCCCATATATCGACAACATACATACTGATAACACATGACCAATACAGAAATTAGACGACGCTTGTAGATGATATTCTCCGCCTCTATATATACTCACCAACTCCTATAAGTGGCACTCGCGAGAATATCGAAAGCGGTGGTCGCCACCTTACGAGAAAATATTGAAGTAATGTACATTACATGGAAACCGGATAGGTACGGATAGAACCCCGATCCCAACTTAGAAAATTTTGTGTGAATAATCACATCATGAATCGCGGGATAGAACCCGGATAGGTACGGACAGAGCCCCGATTGGGACTTAGAAATAATGACACAAACAGCAAATATTTCTAGGGTCTTGCAATGCGCAGCATCCAAGCCCGACGGTAACGGATATAGCCCCGTGACGTACTTTAAAATATTATAGACGTGATTTTGATGACGAACGCTGACCGGATGGAGTCGAATACATCACTGAGCTCGAGTTTTCGGTCCCGAATATATTCCTGATAGGGACGGATAGAGCGCCGCGTGGGACTTTGATGTTAGAAAATGCGCGAACGAAACCAGATAGGGATGGGTATAGCCCCGTGACGTACTTTAAAATATTTTAGACGCAATTTTGATGATGAACGCTGACCGTATAGAATCGTATACATCACCGGACTTGGGTTTTCGGTCCCGAATATATTCCTGATAGGGACGGACAGAGCGCCGCGTCGGACTCTGATGTTAGAAAATGCGCAACCGAAACCAGATAGGGACGGATATAGCCCCGTGACGTACGTCAAAATATTTCAGGCGCGATTTTAATGATGAACGCTGACCGTATAGAATCGTATACATCACCGAGCTTGCGTTTTCGGTCCCGAACATAATCCGGATAGGTCCTCCAGCGGCCCGAGTACATTCTGTCGATGCGATAGGATGCGGATAGAACCGCATGAACTGGTGTCGGACATAAATACTGAATTCTATACGAAATTCTATACGTTCCTATAAAATCCTATACGGCATTTTAACCAGGGCATATTTATCACTAGTGATGCTGGACTATACAGCAATGGTAAAGCAAGTACAAACTTCTGTAAACATTTTTTAGCCAGAGCATTATGAGTCAGTGCAAGTTCGTCACTACATAATATCCGAAATGCCACGTGCAATAACAAAAAATGCTTGTAGATATTTGTCGGAAGAATAGATTTCAGTACAATGGGACCAGAGTACAGTGAAAAGAACCGAAATTCGGTTGCTTTCCACTTCGGAACGTCAAAAACAGACCTAGGTTTCCGTTGAAATTCACAGGAAACTTGTCTTTGCAAATATAATAGTATACGATCAAGTTCATGTTTTTGACTTGGACTGAGTCGCACTTCACTTGAACCCCGGCGTAAACCTTTCATCCAAGATAGGATCATTTTTTTAACTACACCAGATAATAAATGCATCACGTCCAACAGACATATTGAAATCATATTTGGTTCAGGTTTTATAGCCAACAGTGGTGTGGTACCAGTGTGATGTTCTGGATCTTTCTGTTGTCGAAACGACTCATCTGTACGCTGTTCATGATCAATCCCTTGGTACGCTACAGTTGATCCTTTTCCTGTACTTTCTGACCTACCGCGAACAACACACCTTTCACAGGCACTAAATCCCCCATGACACTTGCAGCATTTTAAATATGCGCGAGCTGGTGTATCTGCTACAAAACATTTAAGTCTCACTTCATAACTTTTTCCAGATATAATTACACCAATTTTCTGCAAATCATTGATTTCTTGGATGAATTGCTGCAAATAATTGTCCAAGTTTTTTGGTTTACTCATACCTAAATAAATCGCAACTGTAAAGGACTATAAATGTCTGGTCTGTAATGTGGTTTGCATAGTATGGGCCAAACACATTTTCCAGAGGAATTTGAAAACGGCAGTCCATCAACGTTGAATATCAGTTCAATAATATCATTATGAATTTTATGATTTATACACCGCTGGAGGCCTTCTTCTATTCCAAAATAAACAAACTGCCCAGGAGTATTCATTATTCCATCGTCTTCCATCACTCTCATATGATATGAAGCTATCGAGGAAGTTTCTAAGAATGTCTTTGATGATTTTGGTAAAGTGGAAATCAATTCTTTACGCAGTATTTTAAGCAACTTATCTAAATGATTTTGCTGAATATTTGATTGGATCGCCCAATGACGCAATTCCTGAACAGCATCTTCTTTTATCCCTACTGAATCGATGGAGTCGTTGTCATGTTCGGCTGGATGTTTAGCAATTTGAAAGTCAATATTTTCTGCTGGTGTTAGTCCAGTCAAATTGTCAAATGAATAAACATTGAATTGAGTAGTTTGGAGACTGTTAGGGATCGAAAGGGGGGTACATTCTGAGCTTAAGTCTTAATTTGCGGGGTTCTCAGAGTGTCAGCTGACCCCCTTTTCGATAAAAACGCGTTTAATTCGATATTTCGAGAATGGTTAGTTTTAGGCAAAAAATTGTGAAGACCTTTTCTCTTCTAAATTAAATTTACTAACTTTTTTATTCAAAACTTTTTTTTGTATCATCAAGATTTTTCAAGTTATTATCTCCGAAACGCAAAAAAAATTTTTTTTCTTTTCCCTATTTTTCATTTTTCGGCATTTCCTCCGCAACCGTTCACTTTTATAAAATTTTCTCAAACATCAAAGTTGTAGATCTTCTAATTACGAACAACTTCTGTCTGAAACTTTTTTCACTACTACCAATACCTTCAGAGTTATAGCTTACTTTACCGAGCGAAATCCGCGTCATTGTCGCAACGCGTATTTACGGACGCGCTGTTACGTGTACTATAGTGCGGGGCCTCAAGAACATCTGCTCCTCGAATCCCCAACAACCTTCGTACCTGGGGTTGCCATTTGTCTATGCAATCTATTTTTAGCCTAAGAAGAAAATAAAAAAAAAATAAAAAACAAAAATAAAAAATAAAAAATAAAAATAAAAAATACCCCAATTTGAAGAAATACAAAATTTAACCCTTTGAGGGGCACATTTTAGATACTAGAAACGACTTAGAAGTATAAAGGTATTGGAAAATAGAACGGCAATAATGAAAAAACTTCAGGAAAAAAGGTGGTACATATGTGTACCACTGCCCCTCAAAGGGTTAAATGATTGCGAAGAAAACATGGCTGTTTCAGATCGAGTTGTTTAATCGATCCACCTTTCTATACAGGTAAGTTGGCTGATAAATGATCATAGAATACTTTAATATTTCTTTCGAATACTGAATACCCACTAGTGTCGATGATATGGCGACAATGACGCGGATTTCGCTCGGTAAAGTAAGCTATAACTCCGAAGGTATTGGTAGTAGAGAAAAAAGTTTTGGACAGAAGTTGTTCGTAATTAGAAGATCTACAACTTTGATGATCGAGAAAATTTCATAAAAGTGAACGGTTGCGGAGGAAATGCCAAGAAATGAAAAATGGGGAGAAAAAAAAATTTTTTTTTTGCGTTTCGGAGATAATAATTCGAAAAATCTTGATAATACAAAAAAAAGTTTCGGAAAAAAAGTTAGTAAATTTAATTTAGAAGAGACAAGGTCTGTACAATTTTTCGCCTAAAACTAACCGTTCTCGAGATATCGAATTAAACGCGTTTTTATCAAAAAGGGGGTCAGCTGACATTCTGAGAACCCCGCAAATTGAGACTTCAGCTCAGAATGTACCCCTCTTTCGATCCCTAACAGTCTCCAAACTACATAATTTAATGTTTATTCAACCCATTTTGAGCGACGATTTGACTGGACTATGTACACTTGGGGTCATTAATAATGAGACGGCTAGTTTGCTGGACAAAACATTTATGTTGGCAACACGAAATAAACACACAGCGCCACGTAGTGGGCCGATCGCGAAGCTTGGTCAATCTCACTAAATATCATGTAACTCGTGACAGTCCCGATAGCCAAAAAAGGAGAGGAAGAACTTATGACAGTCGAATCTAACCTAATGCCTACTAACCTAATAACCGTTGGATTGACGTGTAAATCAGTTGTAAAATAATTGTAATTCATAACTTCCCCCTCGCAGGATACAAACGGGCGAAAGTTTATGTTTTCAATCTTTTCAAGTGATTACGAAAGAAATTGTAACCTGAAAATTTACGGTAAGTTGATTTGATAAGAAATACATTGAAATTAGGTAATGCAAGTTACGCTGTGCCTGAAAAACAAGATTTTTTGTTGATTTTGCGTGTGAAAGCATGTCCAGGACTAGATTCTAGATCATTGAGACTATCGTAAAACTCATTATTACTTCTTGACTGATACAAGACATTTATCAAACACAGACTGAACTCCGCAAGAACCACACGTTGAAACAGGCAACGAAAGTAACCATTCAGCTTCAGAGAAACGTAAGGAGTCAGCTCGTACTAATCCAGGGTTAACAGGAGCTGGTTTCGGTAAAGTCGTAGTGGGGACTTTGAATGCCTTCTTCGGCGACTACTCGTCTTTCACATTCTAAACTGTGACCATTCTTAGACCGAGACTTAAAATACTATCGGAGACTACTGCTTGCTTCTTTTAATGTAAAATTCTCAACTTTAAGCTTAATAAATAAAAAGGGCTGCATGAAAATCGTATATTCAAGCTGATTATTTATTCACATTTCAATACTATCACTTCATTATCACATATACTATTCACAATCATTAATTTCGAAAATTGAAATATTTACATGGATGATTCTTCTCATTGCAATTCGTTTCAATAGAAATGGATTATTGGTGAATATATTTGGAATTTCACTCAAGTGTGAGGGACATCTACTACCAGTCCATCTTATTCAGTAATTATTCAGAGATTAAAACTATCAAAATTATAATCTAGATAATATTAGAAAATTAAATTAGTTAGTCATTTTAATTTTATATTCGATTAATTGAATATTATATTCAATATCGAATCATATCTTTCCCGTCAATGAAAATGATAGATCTATATTACAATACATTCATGAATTATTATTACAAGTATTATGAATATTGAATATTTCAACATATTATTAATAAGGATGAAAGTTAAAAAATTTTGGTGCACGTGACAACACACTGGTCATAAATAACAATGACAAGATATGGATCATTGGATATTTTTCATACGTTTCTGAAATTTCAACAATTTGTAAAATTCAGGACCTTGACAAGTCTTTGTACGCCTGCGTAGAATGCCTTCTCCGGTACCCACTCGTCTATCACAGAATTACATTTTAAAATCTAACAATTCTCAGACTAAGACTTAGAATACCATCACAGACGACTGGTCGCTTATTATAATGTAAAATTCGCGACTTTGACAAGTCTTTGGACGCCTGCGTAGAATGAATTCTCAAGCACCCACTCGTCTATCACAGAATTACATTTTGAAATCTAACAATTCTTAGACTAGGACTTGGAATACCATCACAGACGACTGGTCGGTTATTATAATATAAAATTCAGGACTCTAATAATTCTTTGGACGCTGACTTGAAATACCTCCTACGACGACCACTCGTCTATCACAGAATTACATTTTGAAATCTAATAATTCTCAGACTAAGACTTGGAATACCATCACAGACGACTGGTCGCTTGTTATAATGTAAAATTCAGGACTCTAATAATTCTTTTGACGCTGACTTGAAATACCTCCTACGATGACCACTCGTCTATCACAGAATTACATTTTGAAATCTAATAATTCTCACACTAAGACTTGGAATACCATCACAAACGACTGGTCGCTTATTATAATGTAAAATTTGCGACTTTCACAAGTCTTTGGACGCCTGCGTAGAATGAATTCTCAGGCACCCACTCGTCTATCACAGAATTACATTTTGAAATCTAACAATTCGTAGACTAAGACTTGGACACCATCACAGACGACTGGTCGCTTGTTATAATGTAAAATTGAGGACTCTAATAATTCCTTGGTCGCTGACTTGAAATACCTCCTACGACGACCACTCGTCTATCACAGAATTACGTTTTAAAATCTAATAAGTCTTAGACTAAAACTTGGAATACCATCACAGACGACTGGTCGCTTATTATAATGTAAAATTCGCGACTTTCGCAAGTCTTTGGACGCCTGCGTAGAATGCCTTCTCCGGTACCCACTCGTCTATCACAGAATTACGTTTTGAAATCTGATAATTCTTAGACTAAGACTTGGAATACCATCACAGACGACTGGTCGCTTATTACAATGTAAAATTCGCGACTTTGACAAGTCTTTGGACGCCTGCGTAGAATGAATTCTCAGGCACCCACTCGTCTATCACAGAATTACATTTTGAAATCTAACAATTCTTAGACTGAGGCTTGGACACCATCACAGACGACTGGTCGCTTGTTATAATGTGGAATTCAGGACTCTAATAATTCCTTGGACGCTGACTTGAAATACCTCCTACGACGAGCACTCGTCTATCACAGAATTACGTTTTGAAATCTAATAATTCTTAGACTAAGACTTGGAATACCATCACAGACGACTGGTCGCTTGTCATAATGTAAAATTCAGGACTCTAATAATTCCTTGGACGCTGACTTGAAATACCTCCTACGACGACCACTCGTCTATCACCGAATTACGTTTTAAAATCTGATAATTCTCAGACTAAGACTTGGAATACCATCACAGCCGACTGGTCGCTTATTATAATGTAAAATTCGCGACTTTCACAAGTCTTTGGACGCCTGCGTAGAATGAATTCTCAGGCACCCACTCGTCTATCACAGAATTACATTTTGAAAACTAACAATTCTTAGACTAAGACTTGGAATACCATCACAGACGACTGGTCGCTTGTTATAATGTAAAATTGAGGACTCTAATAATTCCTTGGACGCTGACTTGAAATTCCTCCTACGACGACCACTCGTCTATCACAGAATTACATTTTAAAATCTCATAATTCTTAGACTAAGACTTGGAATACCATCACAGATGTCTGGGCACCTCTTAGATTATTAAATTTTAGAACTTATCAATATCTACATCACCGACTTCGAATAGTCACACAGGCCGCTTTTAGCCTAAAACAATATGATAATATAATATGCCAATACATACTGTCACACAGTATACCGCGTCGCTCTCCCTGTAGTCCAAAACTTTTAGCGTAAACTCTCTCACTAACACAAATAGGTCTGCGGCCACTACAAGCATACGGAGTACAAAACTAAAATAGTCGATTCTAAGCCCTAGGAGAAATCCGATGTCGATGACAGTGTAAAAAAAATACTAAAAAATACTAAAAATCACTCGTGTGAAAAAAAAAATTACCTTAAAGAGCCATTACATATATACCATTCAAGAAGGAGACTCAGAAGTAGCTGAGGAGCTGAGCTACAATTTAATAGAAACCTAAGATAAGTAGGGTAACCCAAAAAGACCTGGACACGCCGTCGAGACATCTGGAAAGAGTTTTCTTTTCTGTACAAGAGTTCGAGCTGCCTGGAATCCTCTAGCAGGGAGATAGGGTTTGGAATGCGAAGAGTACCACAGTTGCGGCGGTGTCCGGATCTTAGCCTTGGACATTGAAAATCCAAGCAGGTCACCGAGGTGAAGAGCCTCCAGTCGATCGACTGATATAGGTCGCTTATCCATGCACTTTGGATAAGCACATTTAATATGCAGTCTGGAATATGACATAGAACCTGACTGCGATGATATACTTCGAATCGCATCGACTTTCTCAACATTGACAAAGCTTGTATACTTACTAACGTGATGAAGTACAAGAAATCCAGCAGCCTGGAATCCTCTAGCAGGGAGATAGGGTTTGGAACACGAAGAGCACCGCAGTTGCGGCGGTGTCCGGATCTTAGCCTTGGACATTGAAAATCCAAGCAGGTCACCGAGGTGAAGAGCCTCTAGTCGATCGACTAATATAGGTCACTTATCCATGCACTTTGGATAAGCACATTCAATATGCAGTCTGGAATATGACATAGAACCTGACTGCGATAATATACTTCGAATCGCATCGACTTTCACGATATTGACAAAGCTTGTATACTTACTAACGTGATGAAGTATGAGGGTAAGATTAGATTCTAGATAATTGAGACTATCGTTAAACTCATTAACTACTTATTGACTGATACTGGACATTTATCAAACACAGACTTAACTCTGGGAGATACACCTATAGAAACAAGCAAAAGTAAGAAAACTTCGTCATCTTTCACCAATCCAACGTTCAGAAGCTTCAATGACAAAACACCTCTGATGGAAGAGCTGAATCTACTCGTGTTAAAAAAATAGACCTTACAGAGCCATTACATATATACCGTTTTAGAAAAAGACTCAGAAGTAGCTGAGGAGCGGAGCTACAATTTAATAGGAACCTACGATAAGTAGGGTAGCCCAAAAAGACCTGGAGACGCCGTCGGGAGATCCGAAAAGAGTTTTCTTTTCTGTACAAGAGTTCGAGCTGCCTGGAATCCTCTAGCAGGGAGATAGGGTTTGGAATGCGAAGAGCACCACAGTTGCGGCGATGTACGGATATTCCCCTCGTGCGGCGCTTCCAGGCAACAGGAAGTGTCGACGGCTGGACATTTAAGTTTTCACAACCAAACCGGAAATTGAGTTGGGAAACAAGGGTCTTTTTTTTTTTTTTTTTTGTTAGATTTCAAAATGTAATTCTGTGATAGACGAGTGGGTGCCTGAGAATTGATTCTACGCAGGCGTCCAAAGACTTGTGAAAGTCGCGAATTTTACATTATAATAAGCGACCAGTCGTCTGTGATGGTATTCCAAGTCTTAGTCTAAGAATTATTAGATTTTAAAACGTAATTCTGTGATAGACGAGTGGTCGTCGTAGGAGGTATTTCAAGTCAGCGTTCAAGGAATTGTGAGAGTCCTGAATTTTACATTATAACAAGCGACCAGTCGTCTGTGATGGTGTCCAAGTCTCAGTCTAAGAATTGTTAGATTTCAAAACGTAATTCTGTGATAGACGAGTGGGTGCCTGAGAATTCATTCTACGCAGGCGTCCAAAGACTTGCGAAAGTCGCGAATTTTACATTATAATAAGCGACCAGTCGTCTGTGATGGTATTCCAAGTTTTAGTCTAAGACTTATTAGATTTTAAAACGTAATTCTGTGATAGACGAGTGGTCGTCGTAGGAGGTATTTCAAGTCAGCGACCAAGGAATTATTAGAGTCCTCAATTTTACATTATAACAAGCGACCAGTCGTCTGTGATGGTGTCCAAGTCTTAGTCTACGAATTGTTAGATTTCAAAATGTAATTCTGTGATAGACGAGTGGGTGCCTGAGAATTCATTCTACGCAGGCGTCCAAAGACTTGTGAAAGTCGCAAATTTTACATTATAATAAGCGACCAGTCGTTTGTGATGGTATTCCAAGTCTTAGTGTGAGAATTATTAGATTTCAAAATGTAATTCTGTGATAGACGAGTGGTCATCGTAGGAGGTATTTCAAGTCAGCGTCAAAAGAATTATTAGAGTCCTGAATTTTACATTATAACAAGCGACCAGTCGTCTGTGATGGTATTCCAAGTCTTAGTCTGAGAATTATTAGATTTCAAAATGTAATTCTGTGATAGACGAGTGGTCGTCGTAGGAGGTATTTCAAGTCAGCGTCCAAAGAATTATTAGAGTGCTGAATTTTATATTATAATAACCGACCAGTCGTCTGTGATGGTATTCCAAGTCCTAGTCTAAGAATTGTTAGATTTCAAAATGTAATTCTGTGATAGACGAGTGGGTGCTTGAGAATTCATTCTACGCAGGCGGCCAAAGACTTGTCAAAGTCGCGAATTTTACATTATAATAAGCGACCAGTCGTCTGTGATGGTATTCTAAGTCTTAGTCTGAGAATTGTTAGATTTTAAAATGTAATTCTGTGATAGACGAGTGGGTACCGGAGAAGGCATTCTACGCAGGCGTACAAAGACTTGTCAAGGTCCTGAATTTTACAAATTGTTGAAATTTCAGAAACGTATGAAAAATATCCAATGATCCATATCTTGTCATTGTTATTTATGACCAGTGTGTTGTCACGTGCACCAAAATTTTTTAACTTTCATCCTTATTAATAATATGTTGAAATATTCAATATTTATAATACTTGTAATAATAATTCATGAATGTATTGTAATATAGATCTATCATTTTCATTGACGGGAAAGATATGATTCGATATTGAATATAATATTCAATTAATCGAATATAAAATTAAAATGACTAACTAATTTAATTTTCTAATATTATCTAGATTATAATTTTGATAGTTTTAATCTCTGAATAATTACTGAATAAGATGGACTGGTAGTAGATGTCCCTCACACTTGAGTGAAATTCCAAATATATTCACCAATAATCCATTTCTATTGAAACGAATTGCAATGAGAAGAATCATCCATGTAAATATTTCAATTTTCGAAATTAATGATTGTGAATAGTATATGTGATAATGAAGTGATAGTATTGAAATGTGAATAAATAATCAGCTTGAATATACGATTTTCATGCAGCCCTTTTTATTTATTAAGCTTAAAGTTGAGAATTTTACATTAAAAGAAGCAAGCAGTAGTCTCCGATAGTATTTTAAGTCTCGGTCTAAGAATGGTCACAGTTTAGAATGTGAAAGACGAGTAGTCGCCGAAGAAGGCATTCAAAGTCCCCACTACGACTTTACCGAAACCAGCTCCTGTTAACCCTGGATTAGTACGAGCTGACTCCTTACGTTTCTCTGAAGCTGAATGGTTACTTTCGTTGCCTGTTTCAACGGGTGGTTCTTGCGGAGTTCAGTCTGTGTTTGATAAATGTCTTGTATCAGTCAAGAAGTAATAATGAGTTTTACGATAGTCTCAATGATCTAGAATCTAGTCCTGGACATGCTTTCACACGCAAAATCAACAAAAAATCTTGTTTTTCAGGCACAGCGTAACTTGCATTACCTAATTTCAATGTATTTCTTATCAAATCAACTTACCGTAAATTTTCAGGTTACAATTTCTTTCGTAATCACTTGAAAAGATTGAAAACATAAACTTTCGCCCGTTTGTATCCTGCGAGGGGGAAGTTATGAATTACAATTATTTTACAACTGATTTACACGTCAATCCAACGGTTATTAGGTTAGTAGGCATTAGGTTAGATTCGACTGCCATAAGTTCTTCCTCTCCTTTTTTGGCTATCGGGACTGTCACGAGTTACATGATATTTAGTGAGATTGACCAAGCTTCGCGATCGGCCCACTACGTGGCGCTGTGTGTTTATTTTGTGTTGCCAACATAAATGTTTTGTCCAGCAAACTAGCCGTCTCATTATTAATGACCCCAAATGTACCTAGTGTCATCTCCGGATCTATTGACCCGTCAACACTGATATCAGATCCCAATTGGGCATCTAGCTGCTGTATATTTTTCACCATCTCTTGATCCATATCAATGTCTACAGCGATATCAAGTCCATCCAGAGCATCTGCTGGACGCAAACTCCTCGTTATTTCCTGTCCATCACACACAACGACACCTTCTTCATTATCTGAATTTTCTAAAAATTGGAAACAAATGTTCACATCATTTTTGAACATTTTAGTTCAATTTAGTGTATTTTTTCGATGAAGGCTTTATTTCAACGTCGAAAACCCAACGGATCGAGTTCATCAATGATTAAAAAGTTATTTGTAGGTGGTGAAGCTAGTCCTCAATATTTTTGCATTATTTTGTATTGTAGCATAAGTATTAAGGTTGTTGGCCCGCGACAGTCCGACCCAAAACCTAAAACCCACATATCCGTACTACTTAGTCAGCGACAATGTATGGCTCTGTGGGAGTGAGAGCCAGGAGGTATCCACTCGAGAGGAAGAGAGATACGCTCCGCTTTATGTTTCAGTTTTAACTATAAAATCCAAACGAGACGGTCGAAAATACTGATTGATGAATGAAACGATTCAGAAGATTACAATTTACCATATGATATTTTTTTATTCACAAATGTCGAGTTGTTCGTTTATTAATTAATTAAAACCGGTGAATCTGCATTGAAACACATGTTAAATTCGAAAAAAACTCAAAACTTTTTATCTCGAGTTTGAGACGGTCAATTGCGATCATTCTGGGCTTATTTTGTAGCTAATTATTTGAGCTATTTACGATAACAAATTCAAAAAAATTTGTGGAAAAAAAAGTCACGCGACAACAACCTTAAAGCAATAGGATGTGATAAAGCCACCCGTGTTCGAAGTTGTAGAAGCAGTTACTCCAGTGACATTGCGAAGTTATGCCTGCATTTCAGCTTCAATCTTACGCCGAGATCTGTGTCTTTTTACACGATCCCGTGAACAAGAATTTCTGTTTCCTTTCTCCATACTTATTCGTGTATTGTTTGCAGAATCGTTGATAAATTATTACTTTATTCGCTGATTGGTGATTATGACAAAGGATTGTCGGTTATTTACCGTATTGGTACGTGCGCATAACTTCTGCGCGCCAGAAGTCATATGGCCTTTATTGTTGTGCCTTTTATTCATTCAAGATTCATTTGTTGACTATAACGTATACAATTGACTAATGACAGTCATCTAAATTACTAGAATTAATTTTATTTCATTTTTCTTATGCTGGTTATTAGTCGTCAGCTCGCTGTAAAGACGGAATACCTCCCGAGCCAGCTGAACTCGGCGGACAGCTGAATAATCATGGCCACCGAGAAAATTGAATTTTAATAATCTAAAAATCATATTTCCATTCTATTCTGGCATGAAACGAACATGTTTTTCAATATATGTGTTCGCAATTAAATTTCGATTCATACACGGCATCCGGTTTTCGCGTTTTCGACGCCTGGGCTCGGATATTAATCGAAATGTGTCAGCCGCGCGGCTTTTTCGACCGGAAGGGAGGTGCTATTTAGGACGCCGGTTCATTGGTGAGCTACACACAGTCACGGACTACTGTAGTATTGTCTCACCAATATATAAAAGCATTAAAGTTTTGCCCGCCAGGTAGCGCGACCATCGAAAGAAGCGATAGGCAACAACAAGCGTATAACACGCGGCTTCCATTGTGAATCGTGCAACTGCCGAATGTGCGTCTTGTCTTCTCGCCGGTCGTTACGTACATTTAAAATGTCGAGAGGAACAAAGGAAAGCACGGTAAGTGTCTATAAACTTCTGTAGAACTTAGTGAAATATGTGTTCGAACTATGTGGAATACAGTCTTCCGTCTAGACGTAGAATTTAACCTCACTATCCTTCCGACGCGGCAAGGGACCGACCGCGTGGCTAATTTCGTCAGCTCAGACACTTCTCACTTCGTTGATTTGGTCCCGGATCTTTCTGTCGACTGATTTTATATATACTACGAATTCTTCGACATTCTTTCATCACATAAAAAAAGATCGATTTATTCCAACGAAATTTTGGTAAAAAAAAAACACTGTCTAACCGCACGTAACCCATGACTCTTATGCTAGGTGGCCACTACAAACAGTCATAAAAATTCCCTGACTTTCCCTGACCAAATTATAATTTTTCCCTGACTGAATTTCGGGCCAATTACTGGTTATTCAAGTATATAATAAATAACGCTCTGATCAATGCTGATAAAGAATAATTTTTTTGGATTATTTTTTAGCCTCTATAAGTTTTACAACTATTTCCATTGATTGGTGAAAAGAATGAAAATCACAGGGGACCTTTTATTCTGTCTTGTTCTGTGTCACTATAAAATTCCCTGACTCGCTTAAAAATTCCCTGACCTCCCTGACCATTTTTCGAATTCCCTGACTTTTCCCTGACTTCCCGGTTTTACCTGACTAGTGGCCACCATGTGAAGTCTAGCATGCAACCCATGCCTACAACACGGGAATAAATTTTCATGATTAATTTCCATGGCGCGAAGAATTCCTGATTGGTCAGATCCAACGGGAAGTATCAATAGTATATTTCGATACAAGTCTGCGAAGGCGGCAATGCCTGTACAAGTGTGACGGAGCGACCAGAGCCCCAAGGTGAGTCGAATGCGAGCCATAGACTAATTGAAAGGCGTGTGCTACGCATTCACATGAGTTGGGCATTGCAGCTTTTGGCACGTGTAGTGAACACTGTTTTTTGTCAATCCTGCATGAAAGTCCATTTTGTGCATGCATATCTTTGCACGCCGCTAGCAGTGCGTAATCGTCTGCTTCAGGTAGGGGAGACCGGGTACAAAAGTAACACTTTTTTTTAAACTCTGATTTCTAGCTATCAATGATATTTTCGATAAAATGAATATAGCCCTCTGAAACTTTTGTCTTTACTCTACAAATGTACATCATAGTTTTATTTAATATATCTTGGCTTCTAACAATTACAAGGCTGCAAAAAAAAGTGTCGATTGTTACTATCGATCTGAGCGTCAGGGCGAAAGTAACACACTATGGGGACGAAAGTAGCATCGGGATTTTTTGAACAAATCAGTACGGATACTTCACCTAATCTTACAGGATTCCACAGAATTGATTATAATGAGGTAAAAAATATTATGATATCATCAGATAAACTCCATTTATAGTAAATCAACTAATTATTGAATATTTATGAAAGAATAAAACTCAAATATTCATTTTCTTCACTATTATTGAAATAACAAGTTAATAACAAAAACACAAGAATATTTTGATTGTAAGTAACTTCGAGGCATTCTAAAAATCAATGAAAAAATTACAATAGGTACCTAATGCCTGGTTAACATAACCCCGTGGTGTTGTGTTACTTTCGTCCCCAACCTCATTTTCCAGAATAAAAAAATTATAACTTCCAAAAAACAAACAGAACATAGAACTTCTACACCGCCACTAATAAAGCGACTTTTCAAGAATAATCTAGCAAAAACTCATTGTAGGATTTACATATTTACTACAGGTTTTCATAAGAATTCCAAGAATCGAAAAACTTACTTGAGGCGGCAAGAAACACAAAATCTCCAATAAAACGTGTAAATTTCACGCACGGGCACAATCAATGGCTCAAACTGTATCAGTATCGAACACGCTTACTACTATATAAAACACAACTTCTAGATTTGATTGTGTGCGTTGTAGGAAGCTTTGTTACTTTCGACCCGCTGTTACTTTTGTACCCGGTCTCCCCTACTTCTAGATGCTGAGCAAAAGAGGACTTTCCGAAACGCAAGTATGACAAGAGACAGAGTTCGTCACACGTGCTTAAGGTGGAATAATGCCTACCTCAAGTGAATGTGCCACTCGCAGTTCCGCTTGTTTTCGGTTTGCCTTCAACTCGGGTACGGCTCACCTTTGAATCTCTTTTGGCTTGTTCTGCGCCTTTACTCTCATGTGGGAATCGCTACCTTTGGATACTTTTATCGAAATAATAAATTGTTTGGGGTCATTTGTTCAATAAAATAAGTTGAAGGCCTATCACTAGACACAGTGTAAATAGTAACATTACCCTTTCGACCATTCTGAAGACCATAGACCTATGGAGCTTGTGCCAAAATGTGCTTTCAACCATAAATTTGTTCAAAATTCCAGGTCTCTTCAGAAGACATCATCCGTTATCAGGTGGTTGAATTTATCGAGGAGCGATGTGGAGCAAAAAAATCTTTTGATTTCGTACCAGCGAAATGGATTAAATTCGATCACAAAATTGGCAAATGTGTTGCGAAATTCATGGACTCGATCGACACTCCGGACTCAAGCGAACTGATGGACGACCTACGAAGAACCGAAGCTGATGCTCCGGAGAGTTGGGCATGGTATCCTGTCGTTCTAAGAGGAGAAGCAGGTCAGTAGAACGATTCACAACTGACAGATGATTCAATTTAGGGCTGAGAAAATTTTTAAACGAAACTTCCAAAAAGTTTGAGATTTTTATGCAGGTTTAATTTTCTTCCCGGGAATTAAATATTCATTTCAGATCCAAAATGAATCATGAATTGAGGGGTCAGTCGTCATTATCCATATTCCTGGAGTAATGTATTTCTTTCTGGTAGTTATACTGAATATACAAGAACATGTAACCTATCCAACGTTGTGTTGCATGAGGTCCGTTGATGTTTGTACGTTGTATCTTTTACCTCTAATTATTCACAAGTAAAGCACACATCAGATAAACATAGGAATTCTATGTTTGGGAAACTCAGCAGACTGTAATTATTTATCCCTTCTTTCATATTGTCAATCAGAGACTAATAAACTGTGAATTTTTGAAGAAGTAGAATGGTCCCTAGATTCAGGTACGCCTAACACAGGTGCACATTCCTCGTCCGTGAAAAGGAAAAAATCAAGTATAAATTGGAAAGAATTAACGTTTTGCTAAGCGAAATTATTATATTCACATTATTTTACATTAATCAATTCTAAAATTCATAAACTGGATTTTTTTTAAAGCGCATAGTAACGTGACCCAAAAATGTTTCACTCAACTGAATCTGAAAGACTCCTGAATTTATTCAAAAAGACCTGGGCTAGGATTCTGATTCTTTCATTGCAACGTAACACCAGGCATTAGCCAGTTGACGACTTACCGCCGCCAATGACTAACCATGGGTTACGTCGCTAATTGGTCAATGCTCTAGGCACTACGTCATAACAAAAGAAACAGAAACCTAGCCGTGGATCGCTTGAATAATCTAGCAATTGAAAATATAGCCGTACAAGTGGAAAAGTAGATGTTTGAGAATAGTTTAATATCCAAATTTTAGCAGATAGCTTGCGCAGGGGTGGTAGCGAGTCACTTTTCTCACTATCAGTCACTTTGTGGCAGTCTAAAACACACTTTTGTCACTTATTTTGAGGGCCTCGGCTGCTACCAGCTCTGCTCGCGGTACATTATTTGATAATACATGCACTTTTTTCTCCCTCTCCCTCTGTCCACAACAAATAAAATTACCAGAACTGATTATTATGTGTATCAATATAACGTAACTATTAACTAGCTTTTGATTTCTTTCTTCCAATTATCAGACAACTTTGCCAATGCAATGAAGAAAGCAGAAATGCTTGACGAAGCAGACTATGTATATTCCACTGATAACGAAAATCATGCTAAAGCAAAGTCGATTGCCGTAACGAAGATCTACGAATTTAAAAGCAAAAAAAATAAGAGCAAGCAGTTGGAAAACATTCTGAACTTCGATGATACTAACAGCGACTCCCTGGATTCCAAGCTAGATCGAACTAACAGTACATCTAATGAGTGTAAGTTCGACTGGTTCAAAAAAATCAACTATAATTTTTTTTCAATATCCTCACTAAAATACTTTCAAGGGGGGGGGGGGGGGGGGGGGTTGCCTGTTGCAAGTGGAGCTCTTAATATGAATACTTAGAGGTCGCGCACCGCGGATTTCTATTTTCCATTTAAACAGCGTAGGAAATTTTCATTTTTTTTTTTTAGAATTTTCTAGCTCACGAACCAATCAACAAATCCAAATGACTCGTACATATTTTTATACAAAATTGAACACTCTACAAAAAGTGTCTCTTATGATGTTTTGACAAATTGACTCCTTCCAAAGTTATTCAAGCTCAAAGTTCAATTTATAGTTAAGAATAACTTTGGAAGGAGTCAATTTATCAAAAAATGAATGCAAGGAT
This sequence comes from Tenthredo livida, assembly GCA_963992785.1. Lineage (NCBI taxonomy): Eukaryota > Metazoa > Arthropoda > Insecta > Hymenoptera > Tenthredinidae > Tenthredo > Tenthredo livida. Next base: position 29,502,854 of record OZ023064.1, read on the forward strand.
TCTAGAGAGGATTTTGAAACGAAAAAAAAGCTGATTTTTTTTTAACCAGTCTAGTGTAAGTCGTTCGATAATCTCGTGTCGTTTCGTGATTATTTACACATAGATACAATACATTCATTGTTGTAAATTTGTTCAGCCGATAGGGAGGATTTTAGCGATGTGAACGTTTTAATACAAAAATACAAAAAAAGAAATCACCTCTGCGACGCAAACCATCTGTGGGATCTTCGCTAGTAAAGTCTGCTGCCACTCAAAGTAACTAAAAAGGGCACAAAATCTTCTTTGCCAGAGAAGTCTGCTGCTACTCAAAATAACAAAAAAGGAGCAGCATTTTCTTTGCCAGTGAAGTCTGCTGCTACCAAAGGCACAGCATCTTCTTTGCCGGTAAAGTCTGCTGCCAGTAATGAAAAAGGTCGAAAAACAAATGTAGAACCTGACATTCGCCAAAAGACCGAGAAAAAAAACGGTAATTAATTAAGTAATAATATGAGATCGCTTGGATCACCGAATTCATCTCCGGAAAGCTATTCATTTTACCTATACCAAAAATTGCTAATATTTTGCTTTATATTTTTTAATATATTGAGAATATTTTCAACACTGCTGCAAAGGAATTCGAGGAGTTGAGGATTACACACTGATTAGTGTAATGTATTTCATGATTGTACTAATTTATAATCTGTCAAATTTCTCTACATTTGCTAAAATACTCTAATCTACTCTATTCTGATTTTATGTTTTTCCCTTATCTTCCGATATAAAATTAATCAATTGCATAAATTGTAGATGATAAACCGCAGTCACCACAGGTGGTAGAGAGACTCGATAGATTGAGTGACGGTTCAGACAAATCAGTACGCCAGCCAAATAACGATGTTTCGAAAAAAAAGTTTTTGTGCAATAGCAGACAAACTACCTGATGGTAAGCATACACTTCTGTGTAATATGTAGATTATAGAATAGCAGGGTAGAATGAGGTACTTCTCAGAAATTGAATAGTAGATCTGTTTGTTAAGAAAAAAGTGACCCCTTGGCCTCAGCTTCACCTGCATAGAGGGTTACACATGTCACAGGGACTCTGTGACCAGATATGAATGTGATTGATTTCAAATAATATTAATTGTGAGATCAGTTAATAACACAAGACCTCTTCAGGTGTGCTGAAACTGTTATACATTGCGACCAAAGAGTTGATTAACGAGGTGAAAAAAAAATTCGGATGACATAAGAATGCTACGTACTACGATCGGAGGCGTTGTTAACAAAAAAAATGACTACAGTCAGGCTGGACACAGTTGTGGAGAAATTTGGTCTATCGTTACCTTTAGTATCACAAACTCAAATAAAAGATCTCAATGAAAAATTGAGCGAAGATGAACAATTCTGCATCGAATTTGTAAGTCGACAAATCAGCCAATTTCGTTTATAACCTCATAATATATGAGGTACGAATAACACCCATTTCCGGTTACAGGTGGACGTTTTACGACACTTCGTAGAAAGTGATGTATGCAAAACCATTGGTTCGATTTTAAAGAAGTTACTTAGCAGAGAACTTGCAATGAAATGTACGGCTGTGAAGCTTACTGGGGAGAAATACCTCCTCAAAAACACTAAAATATATGTCATCCTTTTTGGTACGTATGATAGATGTAAAATTGTACTATTCACTCGAAAATGTGTTGCAAACGGTACACAAAGAAAGCTTTACTCCGAAAACTTTATACAACATCAGTTTTTAGTTGATTGCATAGATGTTTTGTCTCATTTCAGAGCTAGTTTCTACTTATCATAAGGGATCAAAAGAAGAAGAGGTTTCTGAGAAACAATTCAATCATGCCTTATCGAGCGTAATTAATAATGCAAAAGATTGGCATGGTCATAGAAACCGGCGCAGGAAAGAAAATGCAGCTCTTCCAGAAGGTCCTACTGCAGCAAAGGGAGCTGCGGCAGCAGAAGGAGCTGCAGCCGAGGTTTATGCGCAAATGATGCCAGGAAACGTACTCATAGAAGGGGAAGTTACGGAGGACTAAAAGTAACCAAGAACAGTAAAAAAGTTGATGTGATTCGTAAAGTACAAAAACTAGTCATTAATGGTGTCTTACACACTATAACGTTTAGTTTGTCTATTTTCATTACTACACAGAAGAAAAAAATCTTGAAAATATTCCAGTTGAAAAAAAGTAGCAGTATTGTAAGATAAAAGTAAAGAATGAGTAACAAGAAAAAACTTCGTTCTCTACCATAACGACGTGACGTTTAGTTTGTTTATTTTTTACTACTATACAAAAGAAAAAGATTATATGTATTCCAGTTTGGGAGAAATATATGACTGTTGTAAGATTGAAGTTTAGAATAAGTAACAAGAAAGGCCTTCCTTGTCTACCATAACTATTACGTTTATAGATTGTCTATTTTTTGTTACTATATAGAAGAAAAAACTTGAATATATTCCAGTTCAGGAGAAATATATGTGACTATTATAAGATGGAAGTATAGAATAAGTAACAAGAAAAGCCCTCCGTTTGTGCTATAAATATAACTTTTTTTTGTGATATTTCGTGACCGTGGTGTGTAATAGAAAAAAATTCGTCAGAGACAGTTGAGTAGAAAATTCTTTTTTTAAGAGCACATTTATTCGTGACGTTTCGGCTGGTGATGGCCGGCCATCCTCAGACTATACAGAAAATATACATATACATAAAGATAAATGTATAGAGAAATACCAATTTTTGTAGTGATTTTTATCTTCAAGTATATGTATATTTTTTGTACAGTCTGACGATGGCCTGCCGTCGCCAGCCGAAACGTCACAAATAAATGTGCTCTTAAAGAAAGAATTTTCTACTTCTCCAACGAATTTTTTTCTATAAATATAACTTTTTATGATGATTTGTGACCGTAGGTACTAGTAAAAAAGTTAGTCGGAGACGGTCAGTTATCCTCAAGTTTTATAAGTTTATTGCTTGTGACGTTTCGGCTGGCGACGGCCGGCCATCCTCAGACAAAATGGACATTCCTCAACGCTTGGGATGTTATCAGTGCGACATGGTGACGGGAAGTGACCACTTCGTCGCCAGCCGAAACGTCACAAGCAATAAACTTATAAAACTTGAGGATAACTGACCGTCTCCGACTAACTTTTTTACTATAAATATAACCTTAGGATTGTCACGATCTAGAGAAAGGAAAACTTTGAATATTATATTTCGGTTCGAGAGAAATATAACGAATCAGAAAAAATACAAGAAAAAAGCATCAGTTTCATCAGATATAAGTAAAAAATAAGGAACAGAAAGGCATCACCTGTTTGCCATACCTGGTCATATTTAGTTTTCCACTTAATTATATTACAGAAAAGCTTTCAGTTTGAGAAGAATAATACAAGATTATTCTCAAATCTTATGTTGCCTTTATAAATAAATATAAAAATAAATGAATATTTTCCGCAGGCGAACATGTCTTCGTTGTGAAAAAAATTATTGAATTCACCCTAAGGACGCTCAGTACAATTTCAGGAATTGCTTGGATTACTTGAAGAGGGCCTGATAAATTAGTATGTTCAGGGTCCGTGCTGGAAAATATTGAATACCCAATGCGGCCCTTATAAGTTTTACGGGTTGGGACCTGATGAAACTGACTCCATCAGGGCCTGATGGAACTGGCTCCATCAGGGCCTGTCGTGTGAAATTTTATGTATGGTTGGAACCTGGTGAATTTTCCTGACCAGGGCCTGATAAATTAGTCCAATCAGGGCCTGTCGTGCGAAATGTTACACTTCTAGTCGGAGCCTGATAAACGAACTAGATCGGGGCCTGTCATGGCATTTTTAGTCGGATCCCGATAGATTTTTCTGATCAGGGCCCCACAAATTAACCCGATCAGGGCACGGCAAGCGAAATGTTACATTTCAGATTGGGCCCTGATAATTTCAATTTGATCAGGGCCCTAATTGCCATCAGGCCAAATAATCAGGGCCTGATTGTAGCCCTAACTGAATTTCTACACGGGTATTATCGTATCGTCTCGAGTATCATTTCTATTAGCATCCAACCTTTTGTATAACTCAGAGTCCTTTTTCCAAATTAGTAATTTAGCTTCATATTTAATTTAACTAGTGTAGTTCAGTGCCTTGAGGCCAGAAACAACTGTAAGGTAACTTTTGTGGAATTTTTTGGAAATCGATCCAATTGACCTGAAATTTTTTACTTGCGGGATCTCTAGGATCTCTCTCTCTCTCTCTTTCCTTGGATTGAGGTGTCTTCAGAGAGTGGGGTCCTATTTTGGTGTGTTTTCTGGTGCTAGAGAAGTGAAAATCTTCGGCGAACAATCGGGTCAGGATCCACTTAGCTGCAGTTCTTCGCAGACATGAAGGTAGGTGTCTACCTGCCTTAATTTTCCTGTGATTCTGGTCTTTTCTTTTCACTTTCGTGTCTAACCTCAAAATACGGTGACTGGTCAGAAATCGCAAAACGCTAGTTTCGTTGCAGTTTGACGCCAGCTGGTGTCATCTGTCGTTTTCCTTTAATCATCGATCGATTGATCGATAAGTGTCCTGTTGTATCGACGTGTTTATGAGTTATTGGCATCTGCTGACAGCTCGGTATTTGCATACCCTTCGGGGTCGATAAGGTGACAGAAGGATGTCGGACAAACGGGCAACGCGCTCTAACACTGCCAGTAATGCCAGTAGTGCGGGTTGCCCGTCCTCCAGGGGCTCACCGCGGCGCGGCAGGCTAGAATCAGGACCCGATCTAGATAATTCCGTATTTTCCAGTCCTCTTAGATCGGATGGCGAACAACCTGTCTCCTATAATAGGCTCAGGGAAATGCGTTCACAATTGAGTGTACATGACGGTACTCTTGCACGGCTAGTCAAGACATCTAAATTAACATCAGACGAGAAGCAGGCTCTCAATCAGATAGCTCTTGACTATCAAACTTTCTTCAACATTGTTTCTTCGGCCTATGCCAAACTAGCCGCGGCGTCCGGGACAGCAGACGAGGTTAAGCGCGCCGTTCTCAAAGCATGCGAAGCTGTAACTAAATCTTGTGTCGAATCCGTGAATACTAGCATCAAGCGAAGCATGCCGGCAATAATAGAAAAGAATCTTCCAGATATTACAGCCATCGTAAAGGAACATTTACCCGAGACAACTGTTGGCAAAGCGGGAGAAGCTAAGTCTTTTGCAGAGGTTGCCAAATCATCAGGCTCTGAAATCCAAGTACCGAAAGGGCCTACAGTCAGAGTCCAAAATACCCAAACATTCGTCTTAGCGCCTAAAATCGGGTCCGTGGATAAATATCCTAATTTTGAAAAAACTAAGGAAGCGGCAATAGGAGCTCTCAGAGCATCGCAAATGCGGCTGAAAATAGAAAACATTCGCAGTGCAGGGAAAAGTAGCGTCAGGATAGAGGCAAGGTCGGTAGACCTGGATAAGGTGAAGGCCCTTCCGGCCCTCGCTGAAGCCGGGTTGGAGGTAAAAGAGGACGCCAAGTACAATCCCAGGCTAATTCTTCATGGCATTCCAGTCGCTTTGAGCACGGACGATATTAGGTCGGACTTCATAGCGCTAAACTTAGACGGCGTAAACGATGAGGCTCTTAGAGTTGTGTACGTCTATCCCCCGAAAGGAAATAAGGCCTACACCAGCTGTGTAGAAGAGGTATCTCACGAGACTTGGGCTTCTCTCAAGGGTGAGGACCGAATCTACATAGGTCACACGGCGTGCAGATTTGATAATCATGTCAAAATACTCCAATGTTTCAAGTGCCTAGCTTTTGGGCACTTTGCAAAAGATTGTAAGTCAGAGACTAGCTGTGGCCATTGTGCTGGACCGCATGAATCAAGAACCTGCCCTGTCATAGGGAATACCACTGGGTACTCTAAATGCCATAACTGTATCAAAGCAAAACTCGGCGATGACAAGCACTCTGCTCTCGACGGCAAGAAGTGCCCCCTACTAATCAATGAATTAAAAGACAAGATTAGTAGAACAAACTATGGCTAGCAACACAGCATCCAGCTTTAATGTCAAACATCTTGAAATCTGTCATGTAAACTGCCAAAACCTTCTAGCAGCTAACCACTTTGTGGAATTTAAGCAATTCTTTACCGGTTCTGATTATCACATAATCTGCATGTCCGAGACCTGGCTCACTTCTGACATTTCGGATAGTTTCGTCGATCTGGAGGGATACAATCTATACAGATGCGATAGAACAGGCAAAAAGGGCGGAGGCGTAGGATTCTATGTTAAATGCAATCTTCGGACGCGAATACTCCAGGACTCTGGGGGAGAATACTGTCGCAAGCCAGAGTTCATCATCGCGGAGCTCGAGGTCTCTCGGACAGAGAAGCTAATGCTGAGCGTAGTGTACCGGCCCCCGGATACGGCGTACTTGGGTGATTTCGAGAACTCCTTTCTGCAATTCTTCGTGCATTATTCCTGCCATGTTGTAATCGGCGACCTCAACCTTGACCTTAGACCACAGGCATATGATAGTGACAAAATGCGCGATCGGTTATGGAATTTCGTGAATGGTTCTAATCTGTATCTTGTCCCGTTCGAGCCTACGCATAATCTCAAGAATAGTGCGGCGTGGATAGACCACTGCATTGTTGACGGTCCTGACGAATTAGTTTCATCTGGGCAATTGGACGTATCATTTCTTTCAGCGCATGACCTCATCTATATCGTGCTGGATGTAGGAGTAGAGAAGGAAGCGAGAGAAATCTCCTATAGAGACTTCAAAAACTTCTCGATAGACAACTTCCTAGGAGATTTGAGTAACGTTGATTGGAAACCTTTCTTCTGTAGTGATGACATTGACTCGAAGGTAGATTATATGAATACCACCGTGACTGTCTGCCTGGATAGGCATGCACCTCTAGTTAAAGCAAAGACAAAACCAAATAGGGCTCCTGCGCCTTGGCTGACAACAGAAATTAGAGCTCTCATGAACGAGCGTAACCAGGCACGTAGAGCCTGGAGAAGAAAGAGATGTCCGACACTACACGACAGGTTCAAACATCTTCGTAACCTGGTCAGGACCAAAATAGATAGTGCTAGGAATGAATTTTACACCACGACTCTCAGCACCTCGAAATCTCCATCACAGGTATGGGCTAAACTCAGGAGGCTAGGACTCGTCAAATCGAAGTCGTCGGCGCGTAACTTACATTTCTCGATCTCTGATTTGAACAAACACTTCGCGTCTTCCGATTCTGTACAGGTGGGCTACGGTCGACAACTGGCGCCTGAAACCCTCAATCAAGCAGGAGAGGAAGCATTCGATGATAATAAGTTCCATTTCTGCAACTTCGTAACAGAAAAGGTCCTCAAAGGCGTCTTCCACTCAAAATCGAACGCAATTGGAATAGACGGAATTCCAATTGATGTGTTTAGGAAAAGTCTTCCCGTTCTCCTGCCCATCATAGAGCACCTGTTCCATTTCTCGCTTCCACACGGGGTGTTCCCCTCCTTATGGAAAGATTCTGTCATCGTGCCTCTTCCCAAAAAGAAATCTCCGATGTCGTGCAACGACTACAGACCCATTTCTATTCTATGCGCACTTTCTAAGTGTCTCGAGAGGCTGGTAGCCGACCAAATCTCTGACTACCTTGAGGAACGAAACCTCTATGACCCATTCCAATCGGCCTACAGGAAGGGACATAGCACTCATACTGCGCTCATTAGGGTCGTAGACTACTGCCGCCAGGCGATAGACAAAAGAAAGGTCGTTATTATGGTCTCATTTGATTTTTCCAAAGCCTTCGACAAGGTTAATCATTCCATACTTCTCACAAAGCTGAGGAAGCTGAACTTCTCACCTCTTGTCCTTAAATTTCTTCATTCGTATCTCACCAAGAGGCGGCAGGCTGTCAGGGGAACTAACGGGGCCTTATCTGAATGGGTCAATAAGACGCTGGGCGTGCCCCAGGGATCGGTTCTGGGACCCTTGCTCTTTATCATTTATGTTTCAGATCTCCGCAATATATTATGTAACTGTAGCTACAACTTCTACGCCGATGACCTCCAGCTGATGATCGAGTGCGAACCAGCAAACATCCTCAGTGGGATTGCGAGGGTCAACAGAGACGTCGACGCGGTCTGCGGATGGGCAGATGACAACGGGCTACAATTGAACCGTGGTAAAACTAGAGTGATATTGGTTGGGACGACCAGGTACATAAATTCTTTCGATTTTAGAACTATGCCGCGTATTCAAGTACGGGAAACAGGGATTGAATATTCATCCAATCTATACATATTGGGAGTCACGCTGACGAGCGATCTCACTTGGAGGCCTCATATAAATAACGTTACTAAAAGAATATACAGCACCGCGTGTCAATTACGCCTTTGTCGCAAACTATTGCCCGAACAGTTACGCATACAGCTGATATCAACTCTGGTTTTTCCTCTGATCGATTACTGCTGTATCATACACCTCGACCTGACTGACGAACTCACGCTTTCGCTACAAAGAGCCTTAAATTCATGTGTTAGATTCATCTATAATATCCGTAGGGACGAACATATCACCCCCTACTTTACAATGATGGGGTGGTTGAAAGTCAACGCTAGAAAAGAATATCTACTAGGCTGCATGATGTACAATGTATTGAAGACTCAGATACCACAGTACCTGAAAAGCAAGTTTAAGTATAAAACAGAAGTAGGTATTAGAAGCACGAGAGCACCATCCGAAAATCTAGCTATCAAACCGTGTAGGACTCAATATTTCCAAAGCTCATTCACACACGGAGGTGCTGCATATTGGAACAATATACCTTTGGACGTCCGTAACTGTGGAACTCTAGTCACTTTTAAATATCACCTGTTCAATCACCTACTCTCTAGTCAGACACAAGCTAATGCTGTCCTTTAATCTAGTCACCTAGACTGAGTCCTTCCTTAGGTTATTTGGGCCATGGTTTTCCCTGTGGACTAAGGGCAAATGCCGGGACTCGCTGAGTGGGCCTCCATGGCATATCTAACCCACCTCACTCAGCCTCGAACATGCACGATCTTATAGGTATAGGCCGTTAGCCACGATACACACACACACACATACACTCTTGTACTTACACACACGAAAACACACAAATAATTAAATAAATTCGAACTAGTCAGCTTAGATTTAACGCTGTGAATAGGACTAGCCAAAGTCAAAATCAAAATCATGTCATACCACATCTTAGTATATATTAAAATCGTAGTATATAGTATATTATATTAGATTAATCACTTAGTTATATATAAAGCCAGCAGGTATATGATACCTTAAGTACAATGTATCACAGGCAAATGTAAAACTTCTGCTATAATGTAATCTAAAGTGCCAGCGCTTGAGGGGATCCGTCCCAGAGCGCTTAATAAATACTCTATCTATCTATCTATCTATCTATCTAGGTCGCTGATTACGAATCCGATGTTAGTTTTTCGAAATTCAAAATGGCGGATCCAATATGGCGGACGAAAATTTAATAAGTTCACTTGGGCTCCAGAAAATGACTACTCAAACTTTTACGGGGTCAAAATGGCTTATTCAGGATGGCGGGCGAGAGATTCAAAAGTTGACTTTCTGTACCTGTTTCTCGATTCTGCATTTGTATTATTTCGATAATTACTAAGAGCGTGAGTCATTCACTCATGAGCCTGATATTGCATTGGGCATTTGTTTTCTTTCAATTATCAGTAGTGACGTAAGTTATTACTGATCCTGGATCCGCCATTTCGTATTTTGAAAAACTGACATCAGATTCGTAACCAGCGACCCCGAAAACCCCCGAGTAACAAATTTCAGGCCAATGGGATCGATTTTCAAAAAAGTTGTCCACCATATTGGATCCGCCATTTCGGATTTTAAAAAACTGACATCGGATTCGTAATCAGCGACCCCGAAAACCCCTGAGTGACAAATTTCAGGCCAATTGAATCGATTTTCAGAAAAGTCGTCCACCATATTGGATCCGCCATATTGAATTTTGAAAATCTGACATCGGATTCGTAATCAGCGACCCTGAAAACCCCCGACCAACAAGTTTCAGGCCAATCGGATATATTTTTAAAACAGTCGTCCACCATATTGAATCCGCCATTTTGAATTTTGGAAATCTGCCATTGGATTCGTCATCAGCGACCCTGAAAATCCCCGAGTAACAAGTTCCAGGCCAATTGGATCGATTTTCGAAAACGTCGTCCGCCATATCAGATCCGTCATTTTAAATTTTGAAAATTTTTCAAATTTGACATCGGATTCATAATCAGCGACCTCAAAAACCCCCGAGTGATCATTTTTGTGAGCCTAGCCCCACGTAATTTGATAATTTGCAATTTTTTTTCAATTCTTATCACGAACATTCATTTGTTTATATTGTTATAATTACAAAATTGTTATTAATTTATTGCACCATAAATTTTTTTGACAAAGTAGTATAAATTTGTGGGTCGTTGGCGTTTAGAAATCAAAAATATTGTAACGATTTTTATAATCGTGGATATAGTAAATTATTATGTAGGTTCTCCAAGAGAAATAAAGTGATACTTTGAGGAAATTATATGAGTTTGCAATAAGTTTGTGTATTCAGAAAATACAGGTCTGCTTCAGTAGTGAGCTTAAGACAGACTGATTTGTTCTACAATAATCGTTGTTGACGCAGCAACCGAGTTTCTTATATTTTAAAGGATGTCGTTTATCATATAGGCTACTAGATGGTGTTTATGAAATTAATAGGATATGGGTGATTTTACCCAATGTAACACTACCCCCCCCCCCCCCCTTCCTTAGTAAAATAGTCGTCCCGACTCTCGAGGTGAGTATAATTAAATTTGTAAGTGTGTTAAATCATCATATGGATCAACAAGTTGTAGATCAAAGTGTTCTATTTGGGAGAATTGGAGCTGTGGCTCAAGAAGTTAAAAGTTTCCCCAAATACTATCCGGCATTCGCCCTCTGCCTCAAGGTAAGCCACAGAAAACCTTGAGAAGATAGTGAATCTAATCAAACCAAAAGTGTACGGTGTAATATGTATAAAATGTTCTTCGGATCTTGAATCGGAGGATCAGGAAACAGGTACAGAAAGGATGATCCGGAACAAGAAGAAGAATTCCTTAGTTGCCGTGTAGAAAGTCCTGTGTATTGGAAGCGGTTGGAGGGGTAAAGGACCAGGATGGGAGGACTCGAGGATTTCCAAGAAGTCCGAATCTAAACTCCAGTGAGGGTCCAACTCCAAGCCTCTTCGAAATAAATCAAAAACGACCTAGACAGGAGGACAAATATTATTCTCTTGAAATAATAAGTCATAAATTAGAATTTTTCCAAAACTCCTTCAAATTCTGAATCTCTTTTAAAATCTTTTTTTGAATTCTATTGATAAATTTAATCCTTTTCGATATAAAATGAATAGTTTTCAAAATTAGTAAATTAATAAATTGGATTATTCTATTGAATAAATGTAATAAATATAAATTGGATCAGTCTTATCTGGGAGAAAGTTGGGAAACCGGATTAATAGGTCAGGATGGAATGGGTTAGGCTTCCTTCGTTTCGTCTCAGAATATTATTTGTATCGTTTTAATAGAAAATCCTACTATCAGAATAGCCTGAGCTGAAAAACTTGGGTTATTATTTGTTGACTAGAACATAACCTATATTTAAAGTTTTCAGCTCGGATCTCTTTTATCTATACTCATTATTATTTAATTTTATTACAGTGACACCTAGCGTTATTTTACCTAATACTTTCAGTGAGATTCGATATTGAAATGAAAGAGGATCTTTCAAACGACCTATATCGACTATTTTAATAAAAGTATCTCTAGACAAATAAAAAGAAATAAATGTTATAAAGGGAAAGCTTGAAGAAGCGTTAATCGTATCATGTTCGGATCTCATACCTATCATGTTGATCAAATGAACGGAAGGTTAAGCCGATTAAAATTGAACGAGAAATGGGGCAATAAACGATCGGTTACTAACTAGGACTACTACCAAGACCTAGTTTTTAGAAGTTACGGGTTGTGAATCTAGGGAGGAATCTCTATCCCTCCAGGATTTCCGATTCGAATTGTTATTTTTGTCATCGCCTTTTCGCCAAGACATTTGACTATTTTGAGCATTTGCTGCCTTATTTGATTGAATTAATTTCTCTAAAGAGTAACAACGATTCGCGTCGTGTCCAATCTTTTTACAAAATTTGCATTTTCACGGGGGTCTGTCTCCGTAAATTTGTCCCCTATTATTATTATTATTTCGGTCATAATTATTGTTATTATTGCTATTATTATTATTAGAAGAAGACCGGAAGGGACCAGTCGTCTTAGTTTCATCGATTCAAGTGGAAGTAGCGGTTGTTTTGTCTATTTCGATTTGACGAATTTTTCCTACCCCTAAATGATGCTTAGTCAAAGCTTCGATTTCTAGACCTTTAATGATGGCCTCATGCAAAGAAGAAGGTCCTGCCAAACTGAGAGCGAGTTTTAACTCTGGATCGGAAATCGCGTTAATGAATCTATTGCAAGTTAATTCATCTCTTGTTAATTTGTCGCAAAGGGGCAAAGCGACTCTTGCGAGTCTTGCAATGTCGAAACCGAGGGAGGCAAGACCCTCGTCTTTGGCCTGCTCTCTATTCCAAAATTGAGTTAAAGAAAGTTTTGACAAATGTTGGTCTCCGAAGCGAAGTCTTAAGGCTGCACTGAGCTTGTCATAGTCTTTAATGTCTGAATCGGCCAGAACCATCAGAACTGATAAAGCAGGACCTCTGAGATTACCGGCGAGTTGTCCGGCTTTGGTGGTGAAAGACCATAGATTAACTTCAGCAATTATTTGAAATTGGCGTTCGTATTCCGCCCACGGTGTAGAGCCGTCAAAGAAATTAACTTTTAGGTGACTCGCTATTTCTTGTACATTCTCAGTGTGAACCTCTTGACAAGAGTTTACTACTCTTTGAGTCGCGTTTAATTGTTTTTCGCGACTGCTCCCGGCGCGAAATATATTGAGTGGAATATTATTAATAGTGTTATTTTCTAAGTTTTGATCGCCACTCATCAAATTAATATTTTCTACCCTCTGTGCGTCCCGAATCGTATTTCCGATTCGGTCGTCTTGAGTAATGGTATGGGTGTGCGGCGTCAAAGTAGCCGCTCCACCCGTACGAGGTCTACGGACAGTTGGGGAAGGTTTTTTTTCCCCATAATTTTGTAAAGACCTCAAAGTTTGTGGTTCAATTACTTGCTCAACTCTTCCAATGACAGGGGATTTCATAGGAGTTGAAGTATGGGAAATGACTTCTTGAGGTTCCAAGCTTCTAAGAAGGTGGGAGAGGGTGGCCTGTTGAGCTGTCAAATAGGCCTCTCTTTGCTCACGTTGTGCCGCCAAATAAGCTTGTTGTTGTGCTGCTAATGCACCTAGGTTGGCTTGCTGTTGTGAGGCCAAGGCTTGAAAAAGGCGTTCCATCATCTCGACCTGGGGTTGACGTAGTGGAGCCAAAAGCTGGTTACCAGCTGATTGAGATTCGTCAATAGGCGCGGTAGCCGGGCGACGAGACATTTCGTTTTTTCAATAATTATTCTTGATTCACAAAATATTCACTTTATCGGTCTCGGAAATTCCCGATTCTGACAACAATGTAACGATTTTTATAATCGTTGAGATAGTAAATTATTTTTTTTTTTTTTAACCGATGGCTTATCCCCTAAAAAGGGCCGTAGCCTGCTATAGTAAATTATTATGTAGGTTCTCCAAGAGAAATGAAGTGATACTTTGAGGAAATTATATGAGTTTGCAATAAGTTTGTGTATTCAGAAAATACAGGTCTGCTTCAGTAGTGGGCTAAAGACAGACTGATTTGTTTTACAATAATCGTTGTTGACGCAGCAACCGAGTTTCTTATATTTTAAAGGATGTCATTTATCATATAGGCTACTAGATGGTGTTTATGAAATTAATAGGATATGGGTGATTTTACCCAATGTAACAATATATTGATTTTTGACAAAGTTATGAACGTTCGAATACAAAAGTGGCTTCGATCGGAACCGCTGGGCCTTGAAGGGTTAAGCATGTTTTGAGGCAGAGTCCTCGTGCAACCTAGCACCAAATTCGCTATTCATCAGTCATTGCGGATCTTAGTGTCCTATTCTTTGTAGTTGAGCTACTATCTTTCTTGATTTCCTATCGGTGAAATATCAGTAATTAATTCTATAATCTGTCTTGGCTATCCTGGGTATTGCGAACGTAGTTGTAGCCGTGGAGAGCATTATTATCGTCCCGTCTTCCTTTCTTATATTATATAATTTTGTTTTGGGAAAAATCCACGTTAGGATTAAGTTAGTTAATAAAATTTGATGGTCCTGGGTTAATGCCCGATTTACATCGCTATTTGTGGTTTGGTAAAATATTTATTAGCTCGTACTGAGCTCATCCTTCATTAAATTAGAGATTTGTTAATTATTGTGTTGAATCTATTATTCTCTGAATTAAAGAACTCTTGTTATTATTATCGTATCGAAATTGATATTCTCTAGATTAAAGACTATTGTTCATTATCGTATCGAGCTAATGTGAATCTAATTTATGAAAAGTTTCGATTAGTAAACGCAAATACCGTACCGATTCAAATCTGTGTTATTTCATTGCATAATTCTTTTATCCATCTGGTAACCTACCCCCCTGTGATGTTTATTAAGGTATTGGGTTTTAATTATAACTCCTAGATGTCTTTGGATTCCTAACTCTCTTTATTAGCTCGCAATTGTACACTGCTCGAAGCCGCGTCTGCGCATGCGTGATGCGCATACATCTATATGTTACATCTCCTTTTTTTTTTTTTTTTTTTTTTTTTATACAGAATTTCTTTTCCTTAAGTGATACGTGTTTCGTCTTATGATAGTGCCGTTTAGCTTTTTTATCATATATGATCTGGGGTTGTCATGTTTGTCTATTATTGTGGCAAAGTCCCACCTATTGTCGCTTCTTACTAGTACTTTTTCACCTATTTCGAATGTAGTTCCCATCCTAGCGTTTTTGTCGTAATAATATTTTTGATTGACTTGTCTCTGTTGAATTATTTTTGTTGGATTAGTTATATGTGGCTTTAACAGTGCTTTTGTTATCGGTAATCTAGTTCTTAGCTTCCTTGCCATGAGTAGTTCTGCAGGAGATATGCTTGTTCCGGATATTGGTAGATTCCGATACTCTAACAAAGCTGATTCTAACTCTACATCATCTTCGCCTGACTTCTTTAGGATTCCTTTTGCTATCCCTACTGCTTTTTCTGCTAGCCCGTTTGACTTAGGGTACCTGGGACTTGAATTGACAATTTCGAACGCCCACTCATCTGCGAATTTTTTAAAGTTATAACTACCAAATGGCATATTATCACAGACTACTACCTTCGGTACTCCGTGTATGCTGAACACTGTTTTAAGTTTTGTGGAAACTTGTTTTGCCGTTTTACTGGTTAGCTTAATTAATTCTAGCCACTTCGACAGGTAGTCCATTATTACTAAGTAACTTATGCCCTTATATTCTAAGATATCCATGCCCACTTTTTCAAATGGCAATTCCGGTATTTTATGTGGTATTAACATTTCTTTGGTATTCGCTCTGCTGAAGATCTCACACGTGTTGCACTGACTTATGTACTTCTCAATTTCTTGGCTCATTTTTGGCCAATAGAAGATTTGTCGCAATCGTTTCTTTGTTTTTTCTATTCCGCAGTGCGGTTCGTGTGCGATCTTGAGCATTTCTGTTCTTAGACTACTAGGTACAATTATTCTTTCTTTATAAAATAGGATTCCTTTATGATATGTGATATCATCTCTTATGTTCCAATATTGCTTAACTTTAACGTTTTTGATTGCACTTTTATTTTCTGGCCATCCGTTTAGGAATAAAGCTGTTACCTCTTTTAACTCTGTGTCTTCTGCTGTGGTTTTTCCAAATTCTTCAATTCTTTCCTGACTCATCGAGACCTCTGTGTTCAGGCTGTGTATTATTTCAGTATGAGTTTTGTCTAACTCTTTATTCTCTATAGCGCTATTATTTAAGTATGATCTAGACAATAGATCTGCTATAACCATTAATCTACCTGGCAAGTACTCAACTAGTAGCTTATATTTAATTAATCTTAATTGTAACCTTTGAAGCCTTGGTGTCGTCTTATGTATGTCTTTGTTAATTATGGACACTATCGGCTTGTGGTCTGTTTGAATTGTTACTTGTCGACCGTATAGGAATTGATGAAACTTCTCATACGCAAATGTTATGGCAAGAAATTCCTTCTCTATTTGGGGGTATTTCTTTTCAGTTTCGGTGAGGCTTCGTGATACGAATGAGACTGGTTGCTTATTTTGCATCAAACATGCGCCTAACCCATTTTGCGAAGCGTCCGCCTGTACTGTGATTGGCAGACTACCATCAAATAGTTTTAGTGTCGGTGCCTTGCTAATTTGAATTTTAAGTACTTTTAACGCCTGTGACTGATCTGGACCCCACTGCCATGCGTTGTTCTTTTTAGTTAATTCTCTTAGTGGGTTTGTTAGTTCTGACGCATTAGGTATAAATTTAGCAACGAAGTTAATCATCCCTAGTATTTTTAACAGTTCTTTCTTATTTGTTGGCTCTTTGAGTTTCACTATTGACTCTACGTGTGTCGGGTCAGGCACCACACCCTTTTCACTAAAGAGCAATCCTAGGTATTTTACTTGTCTTACTTTGTACTGCAGTTTATTTTCGTTAAATTTTACCTTATTTTGTCTGGCTTTCTCTAGGACTTCGTTAACTATTTCGTCATGTTCTTTTTCATCGTTTGCAGCTATTATTATATCATCAAAGTATATGCCTACGTTTTTTATGCTTCCAAAAATTTTTGTGTTTTCCCTTTGAAAGACTTCTGGGGCTGTCGAAAGTCCAAAGGGTAGTCTATTAAACTTATATTTACCAAAGGGAGTAATGAACGTGCAAAGATCAGAGCTTTCTCTATCTAATTTTATTTGATGGAATCCATCTTTCATGTCTATTACTGTGAAGATTTTCTTATTTGCTAATTTTGTAGACAGTTCTTCAACAGTTGGAATAGGAAATCTTTCTAGTTTGATATTTTTATTCAGGTGATGTGGGTCTAAACAAATTCTTAAGGACTTGTTTGGCTTTTCGACTATCACTATGTTATTTACCCAGTCCGTTACCTGGTTTACTTTTTCAATCGTTCCTTTTATTTCCAGACTTTCAAGTGTTTGTCTTAGAGCCTTTCTTATTGTCTCCGGGACTCGCCTACACGGATTTACGACTGGTTCGGCATCTTTTTTAAGTTGAATTTTATATTCATTTGGATAAGTTCCTATTCCTGTAAATACATCTTTGTTACTCTCAATGAATTCCGATTTTGCCCTGCTATATTCTTTAACTTGCTTCATGGTTTCTGTAGTCAAGTCATCGATTTCAACACTGGTTCTTTTTATTAAATTGAGATCAACGCATGATTTTAGGCCTAGTATTGGCACGCTTCGGACGTCTACCAGTACAAACTCGATTCTTGCATGTTCATTCCCCACCTTACAATCTATTTTTACTAATCCTTGAGCTTTAATTTTATTATTAGTATAGCTAATTACTGTCAGCTCTGTCTGTTTTATCACTGGTTTATTCTCAAATGTTATCGTTTCAAAGACTCTATATGGCATTACGTTACAGTCTGCACCTGTGTCTAATTTGAAATTTATTATTTTGTTTCCTACTTTAATAGGTTCGTGCCAGACCTTTGATTTCTTACCTCTGATTATTGAGTCTACGTACAAATCTGAGTCGCTGTCGTTACTGTCTCTTCTAATCTCTTTAATGTTAACGGTTTTATTACTATAGTTACTGTTTTTTTCTCTTTCTCGTACATCAACCTTGTTCTTACAGCCTACCTCAAAATGATTTTGTTTACCGCAGTTATTACATGTTTTCCCATATGCAAAGCAATGGCCTCTTGCGTGTCTATATCCGCACTTCATACAGTTGTAGGTCTCTTCTGGTTTCCTACTTCTGGCCTTTGTGAACGGACTCTGGTATTCCTTTCCTGTCTGTCGTTTTACTGCGTCAACTTCGTAGGATGCTGGTGAGGTTTCTTCTTTCCTCAGTGACTTCTGCTGGATCTTACTGACTTCTGACGCTTGACATTTTTCGACTGCGGTCTTATAGGTTAGGTTTGGATCTTGAAGAAGTCGTTGTTGCAGCGCCTGATCTGTTATGCCGGTTATTATTTTATCTCTCATTAACGATTTTTCTTGTGTATCAAAATTACAACTCTTTACTAGTTTTTTTAGGTCTTGAAGAAATCTATCAAACGATTCACCAACCTCTTGTTTCCGTGTGAAAAATTTGTGTCTCTCGATTACCTCATTTATTCTGGGCTTCAAATATTCTTCGAATGTTTCGAATAATCCATCCAGTGACTGTATATCGGCTGCGTCGTCAAACGTGTTGTACAGCTCCAGTGCCTCTTCGCCTATGCAATTCAGGCACATGGCTAGTTTCCTTTTTTCAGCCACATTCGTCTTACCTAGCGCCTCCAAATATATGTAAAACTTTTGTTTGAATATTTTAAGATTGTTCACTGCGTTTTCGTTAATAATTAGTTCCGAAGGAATTTTAGCTAAATCCGTCATCGTGGGTTTCTTTCTCGACGCCACGCGTTTCTTAGAGGTTATGTTGCGTTAGGCACCGGTGTTTTACTACTTTGGCGTATTATCGCCGCACTTTTCGAAAAACTATGTTATTCGCTAGTTTTCTACCACTTCTGACACCATGTGATGTTTATTAAGGTATTGGGTTTTAATTATAACTCCTAGATGTCTTTGGATTCCTAACTCTCTTTATTAGCTCGCAATTGTACACTGCTCGAAGCCGCGTCTGCGCATGCGTGATGCGCATACATCTATATGTTACACCCCCTTTACCCTCCGATTTATCAACTGAACTAGCCGAAGCACATCCGTCGTAAGTCTCTGGTAAAATTAGTATTTAATTAATAACTGACGCTGTCCGCGTCTAGCGCCCAACAAAAGTCTGATTATTATTGATATTCCTAATTTTGATGATTTTGTTATTATTTGAGTAAAACTAGAGATAAGCGCCGTAGGGTAACGCGAGGAGTTTTCTTCTTCCTCCCCTCTCGGAAGAAAATCGCGGTTACGGCCCATATAAGCTAGGAATTCGAAATTTCAGCCGTCTTGGATCGATTGTCGGTGAGGGTGAAAAAAAAAAGATCGGTAATCGTTACCATGATCCGAATCGCTAGTGGTGCTATCGCACGACGGATAATTGCAGGTAAATCGCAGCCATCCGATTGCCGGTAACAGGAAATCGGCATTAATGATTCAGAATCGTTGCCATCAGACTATCGATAACTCAAGATCAGCGATCCATAGTGGCGCCATCGCATGACGAAAAATCGCAACCGTCAGATTGTCGGTAAGCGGAGATCGGCAATGCAGGATTCTTAATCGTTACCAGCAGAATATCGGCAACAATCGGCAGTGGCGCCATCGCACGACGGAAAATTGCAGCCATCCGATTGTCGGTAACAAAGATCGACGATCGTTACCCAAATCGTTACCATCTGACTATCGGTAACTTACCCGCACGGTCGGTAACTTACCAGCACAACTCGGCCGGTAAAGAAGTTTGATCCAGAACTCTCATATATATACACTACTTGCGTGCAAAAACATGTTCGTTTCGTGCAAAAACCCCTACGGAAAAAACCCTAAAATTTCAAGGGTAAATTCGTTACCCTCAAGTTTTGGGGATCCACGAAAACTCAGGGTTTACCTTTAAATTTCGATTTTTTCATTAAATGAAGATACCCGCAAATACAGGGTAAATCCTGAGTTACCATGGTGAACTCCGAAAACTTGAGGGTAACGAATTTACGGGGCCGTTCCAGAGTTCCGAATCTTTAAAGCTTCGAAGGGTCAAAATTTCGAATTTATTATGAACGATTCCGAAATTTCCAGAAAGATTAAGGTTAGGAAAATTAGAATTTCGAATGGTCGAAATGCAGATAGCTCAAGGCTCCGACAGTCCGATGTTCCGAAAGTCCAAAACTCCGAAAGTTTGAAATTCCGAAAGATAGAACGTGTTCTTAACGTGTTGATTAAACGACGCGCGACGGTTTGATTTTCAATAGTTTCGAAGTTTTGGCCTTTCGGATATTGAGCTTTCGGAGTCTTGACCTTCCAGAATTCTGAACATTCGGTGTGCTGCGATTCGGAATTTTTTAATTCGGTTACATAGACTTTCGGTGAAATACCCTTTCTGAAAACTGTGAGTTCGTTGCACTAAAATTCCAAAATTCGACCGTTCGGAGCTTTGAAGATTCGGAACTTCGAACCGGCCCCAAATCTACACCTCGAATTTAAGGGTTTTTTCACGTGAGGGAATAGAGTCTACAAATTGTTCTTGCGTAATTCTAATGTCAATTTCTTTGGCGAATTACGTAAGAACAATCCGTAGACTCTATTTCCGAATGAAACTAACATGGTTCGAACGTATGTGTTCGAAATTGGATTTAAATTAGCGCTGTGCATTGTGATTTTGCGTTTTCAATGTCTGCGCTCGGATAATAATCGGAATGTGACACATTTCGACCAAACAGAGGTGGGCGACTATAGGAATGGGTCTTAAGAAACACAATGGGACTATAACGTCTGAATGACCTCCTTTTAATGATCATAGAAAATGATTCACTTAGAAATATTGATTTGACTAGTGTAATCTCTAAATTTGCCCACATTAAATCACGAAAGGTTTTTTTTTTTTCGTAAATACACTATTTTATTTTATATCCTAAACTTTAGTACCTAAAGCAAACCAATGGCCTCTTGTTCGCATTTGCGACAGGCCCCGCGCTGTCCTAATCCGGCACTGATGCGATGGAATCTGATATTATGAGATTTTTCCACGGACTTATGGACGGAGCGCAAGTTGTGGTTAGAGGCGCGGGGTATAAATCATGGGGGGTGTGAGTGAGATAGCGCGTCGGCCATATTAACTTGCCCCAAACAAACTGTCACCGTGGTCACAAACAATTGAGTATGTAATGTATACAAGTTACGGGTACACGCGGTAGTATACTTATATATCTATAACAATAGAGCCAGTCACGATGGCCGACCATGATTCCCCTTCCGTATTTTGCTTCACCCCCGCAAGGGAAGGTTCCGTCCATAAGTCCGTGGATTTTTCACACTCGCTTACCGTAATCTCCAATGTTAATCCACGTGAAGCGATAATGAGCATTGCAAGGCGCTAGGAGTTTAAAGCTGAACAATTTCTTATAGTTGTAGTACAGACTGCCAGATTTCGGGGGCTTTTTTATTCTAATTTCTTTTCCATCAATTGCACCGATGCAGTTTGGGAAATCTCGTATAACCCGAAAACCCTCTGCGATAATTCGCCAGTCGTGAGCATTTTTTCTCCGCAGATATAGAAGGGACAACATTTCCCAGATAATCGGACACACCTCAGCTTTTATCTGATAGATGGTCGATCGACCCAGTCGAAAGAAATTGGCAGTGGTACGACTACTGTCACCGTTTGCAAGATTGCTGTCAAGGAAGAAGAGTCTGTTGTGTTAGAGGGGTATGGATGATATACAAGAGGAACTGTACGAATTCAAAGTTATAATGAAGGGGATGCTGTACTCGATGTTTACCGACACTCAGATATTTCTCCGATCCGAATATCTCAGTCCACGGAACTCAATCAAAAAACAGATACATAGCGAAATTCTACATACGATTCCAAACCAATCCATATACGGTCATATTTTCGATTCACGCAGAAATGAAGAAATTATATGAAATGTACGAAATTAATATCTTCATCTTCATATCTTCTAATTTTCATGGCATTTCTGCAGTTTTGCGTAAAACCAAAATATTACCGACGAAATTTTGCAATTCGGTGTTCGGAGGGAAGGGGGGGGGGGGGGGGGGGGTAAAAGTGGCCTCATGTAATATGTGGATGGTCTAAAAAAATTGAGTATAATGATTTATAAATCTTAATAATCGAATTTTTGTGTCATCTGAATATGGGGGAAAGGTGGGCAAAATGCCCCCCCATTCCACCCTGCCCCAAATTTTTCGTATGTTTCCTAAATTGAAAAACGTTTCAAATTTCATTATTGACATTATTGCTCTAGCAAACTTTGAACTGCGATAACTTAGAGAAAAACGGGCAAAATGAGGAGAAAAACAACGGCATTTCACGCGGCTCTGAATTTTACGCCCGTGATACAAAATATGGTATAATTCGCTTTGTTATTTCCTACGATTGCTTTTACTTATTGTTCGATTATTGTTTTATCAGGGTGTCTAGTAAAATCAAACGGCGGATTTTCCTGACCTTTCTGGGTCGGAAATCCCAATTTACCGTAACTATATTTTTTACCGAACGTCCATGTCCACAACGGGATTATAGTCGAAGAATAATCGAAGAGTGACTTGTTAGTAAAATAGAGATAATTGAATCATAATACACTCCATAATGCAGGAAAAAATTATTTTATTTGCCAGACAATTATGACTGCTTGGATGCGTCAGAAAGCGGTAAAGTGCTACTATGTTTTTTTTTTCTAGGATTGTCTGAAATTCCACAAAGTCACATAATCCCCTGACCAATCCATGACTTTTCCAGAGAACGCAAATTCCCTGACATTTCCAGGTTTGTCAGGTTTCCATGATTACTAGACACCCTGTTTATGATTACAATACATTTTCCCATGGTATATTGCATAGTAAAATGATAACGAAAATTCAAAATTCTCATAATTTCAATTACATATTTTGATAAATTCACTTACTTCAAGGTCAAAGCCAATCGTAGTCTGGATGGCAATGGCCGTCTTGGACTAATTTTTTGAAGTCGACTTCCTATGATATCGTGCAATAAGTCAAACTGATCTGGAGTCATGCGCGTCATTTTATGGAACTCCTAGTGATCAGAATGGATGAAGTACGAAAACAGTGTTTGGTGGGCACCAAACAAATCGCGCATATCATTCATGATCTGCGGCTTGACCCACCACCGCTGAAAACGATTAGCCCTCTGACGCCATCGCATGTACAAACGGACTAGATTAAACCACTGAAATACTACAAGAAATATTGGCACATAGTCGAGGATTTTGATGACCGCCCCTTTCACTACAGTGTCCGAAAACGCACGTTGCGAAACAACGGCCCACGAGGTTCTCTGCTGCCACAAGAATCAACAAGTTGTTGTTTCGTGTTTACACGTTGTTTGGCGGCAGCAGTATAGAAAGCGGTTGGCACAGTACTGGGTTAGCTTGAAAATGCTGGTTCTGCGCCAATGGGAACGGGGCGCTGTAGACGCGACGATGGGTGGGAGGAATGCACACGTGCGCAGTTCGCACGCGTGGCTCCCGCGCCTTTCTTCTGTCTCGCGAAAAGTGAGGGTAACGAAATATTAAGCCACGTTCCTAGTTCCGTTATTACTATTGTAAGCCTGTGGATAGTATCTCGAAATGGCAGCTTCTCAGAATACCGATACCATCGACGAAGATAAGGTGCTCATTCTTTTGGTGCAAAGCAAAGATTTCTTGTACGACAAGTCTTCCTACGACTACAAAAATTTGCAGAAAAAGAAAGAGGCATGGAACGACATAGCCAGCGAAATGTACCATCTCACAGAGAGGTCGATGGAGGGTATAATGTTTATATGTTCTTAAAATGTTAAATTTATTGTCATAATATTATAACCTGATATATGTGACACATAGAACTATAGGGATCGAACGTTTCATGACAAATGCAATCGATTTTCGTCCATAAAGTCACGAGAAAAATTTTAATAAAAAATTCCTTCCAGTGATTAATCACCTACGTTAGTATGTATCGCGGAAAAAAATAATTACCCGTCTACGCAGGAGGATGATTTTTTTTTTAAAAACCACGTCCACTAATATAATTGATAAATTACTGCAACGAATTTTATATTCGACTTTGTTCATGATTTCAGGGATGAAAAATCGATTTGTTTCATAAAACCTGCGGAGTCTCCCCCTTTATGCAAAACTTCAAATTGACGATTGGAAATTTTCCTGATCCAGCGAAAATAATGATCAACAAATGGAAAAGCCTTAAAAGAAAATATACAGAGGAACGACGAAAAGTGACGGAGTATATTCCCTCGGGGTCAGCTGCTCCTGCGAACACGTCTCAGTGGAAGTATTACCAGATAATTGATTTTCTGAAGAGACACGTTCAGCATCGGCAGTAAGCATCAATGTCTTGATTATAAATATTATAAGTAGAACATTAGTAGAGTGAAAAAGGTTTTTCAAATCTTCCAAACCCGATTCAAATATCAACTTGTTCTTTCTTAATCAAGGACGTCCAGCAATTTCCGATCGCTGCCACGACCGGACCCCGACATAACTTCTGACGAGGACGACGGAGACGATAAGTTGTTGTGGACGAAGAGGCCCAGGACTCTGTAGAAAGCCTGAAAGGTGAGTTTTTAAGGAAAATAATTTCAGCAGGATAGATGTCCCGATTCCTGACCATCAATATTTGAATATAATAATAAATATGAAATTATTCCACATCTTTCATTGAAGAATTTATTGAGCTTAAGACTTATCGAATTCAAATTCGCAGGTCTAGCTTGAAAACAGTTTTGTTGAGCACTGCATTGACACCGTCGACTTCCAATTCAGAACAATTCGTAAAATCTGAATGGAAACTGGAAAAAAAAAATCCCAACTCGTTTTGCCTTGAAAAGCCCTTCGATTTGTCCAAGTGACAGGATTTGGGATTAGTTCAATAATTTGTCATAACGCGTGGCATAAGTTTCGTACACTCATTTGCATAATATACTCATATTTTCAGATGAAAATACCGATGACCCAATGAGAGATTCAACTGCGGCACGTACGACGAGAACTACTGAAGTTAATGATTATCTTCTAGTATTGAGAGATGCGTTGAGCGAAATACCTGAAAAAAACAGCAAAAAGTGTTCCTTCAAACTCAGGGAAGTCGTCAGGAATAAGAAAAAGAAACAGTTGTCGTCAAATCCTTGGTCCCTCAATACTGAAAGATAATTATTATTATTATATGGTTATTAAGGGAAGGTTCGTCGGATACAGTCGAATGAAAGTTGCTTTTTTAACAGTCTTTATTTATTTGTTTGTGACGTTTCGGCTGGCGACGGCCGGCCATCCTCAGACTGAAAGATACATTTGTATAAGTATAAGTATCCATATCTAACGCGAACATATTCTGTGTTCGTAACAATTATGATTATAAGATCTCAGATTTAACAGAAAAATAAACATTTACTTATAGAAAATTAGTTTGAACTATTAATGGGTCTTTTATAAACGAAGAGATTAAGAATAGATAAAGACAACATGTGGTTAAGATTAAGATAGATTACAATTTCTCAGAATAACGAGAAAAAAAAAATATACATTTGTCGTTGTTGAAGTTAAGGTAGGCTAGAATTTGATATCGAAGAGATTATTAAAGTGTTTAAGATTAGGAAAGAAGGGATAGATTACCAAATTGTGACATTCCTCATCGCCTGCGATGTTGTTGATTTGGCAGTTGGTCGGGAAGTGAAGTATACAATTTCGGTTCCAAGATGGTGGAATGCAAACATGGAGTCCGGAGGATAACAAGTTAGTGATAGTAGATAGTCAAAGTAGTTAGCCAGTGTTGGCAATTAGTTAGATTTGAGGATGTCAAAGTAAAGATGACTAAGATTTTGAATATCCATCCTTTTGTTGACAGCTGTGTTGTTAAATTTGGTAATCTGTATCATCTGCTTAATTAGTCTTTTTTGAGTGTTATTCTTGGTGCATAAAACTGTGGTGTTGTCAAAATCAAAGTTGTGATGTTGAGTGACCGAGTGTGCAACTAAGGCTGATTTGTCAGGGTCTCTGGACTTAAGGTCAGCTATGTGGCCTCTGATGCGGTTCTTAAGGTGTTGCGAGGATTGTCCAATGAAGCAGCCGTCGCAATCCGCGCATGGAATTCTATATACCGAGTGAGTTTTGTCAGCTAATTCAGTTGTTGATTTGCGACTAGTGAATGAGTTAGAGATTTTATCGACAATTTTGTACGAGGTGTGAATTTCTTCTTTATGAAGAATGGCTTTAATCTTTTCTGACAGTCCTTTGATATATGGAATGTTGTTGATAAACTTGTCGTTATTTACGTCTTAGTTGCACACTCGCTCACTCAACATCACAACTTTGATTTTAACAAAACCACAGTTTTATGCACCGAGAATAACACTAAAAAAAAACTGATTAAGGAGATGATACAGATTACCAAATTTAACAACACAGCTGTCAACAAAAGGATGGATATTCAAAATCTTAGTCATCTTTACTTTGACATCCTCAAATCTAACTAATTGCCAACACTGGCTAACTACTTTGACTATCTACTATCACTAACTTGTTATCTTCCGGTTTCCATGTTTGCACTCCACCATCTTGCAACCGAAATTGCATACTTCACTTCCCGACCAACTGCCAAATCAACAACATCGCAGGCGATGAGGAATGTCACAATTTGGTAATCCATCCCTTATTTCCTAATCTTAAACACTTTAATAATCTCTTCGATATCAAATTCTAGCCTACCTTAACTTCAACAACACCAAACGTATATATTTTTTTTTCTCATTATTCTGAGAAATCGTAATCTATCTTAATCTTAACCACATGTTGTCTTCATCTGGTTTTAATCTCTTCGTTCATAAAAGACCTATTAATAGTTTAAACTAATTTTCTATAAGTAAATGTTTATTTTTCTGTTAAATCTGAGATCTTATAATCATAATTGTTACGAACACAGAATATGTTCGCGTTAGATATATACAGGACGACCCAGGTTGAGCGCACCATATTTGGTGGGTGTACTCCTCCCGAAAATCTAAGACTAAAGTTCCTTTACCAAAACTCCCAGGGTCTAATAATTCAGGAGCTACAGGAGATCTTAGTCGACCAATCAGAGGGCTTATGATGGACCAAGACAGGGCCGGTTCAAGAGTGTAAGGCGAGCAGTGCCCGCGTCGGATCAATTTAGGTGGTTCGCCAAGTATTTCTGGTAGTCCAGGTTGTTCGCTAAGTATTTTTCGTAGTCCAGGTCCTCGGCTTCGTAGTTCTCGTAGTCCAGGTCGTTCGCTGAGTATTTCTCCTAGTCCAGGTGGTTCGCTAGGTATTTCTCGTATTCCAGGTGGTTCGCTGAGTATTTCTCGTAGTCCAGGTCGTTCGCTAAGTATTTCTCGTAGTCCAGGTCCGCGGCTTCGTGGTTCTCCGTAGCCGAGGACCTGGACTACGAGAAATACTTAGCAAACGACCTGGACTACGAGAACTACGAAGCCGAGGACCTGGACTACAAGAACTACGAAGCCGAGGACCTGGACAGCGAGAACTACGAAGCCAAGGACCTGGACAGCGAGAACTACGAAGCCGAGGACCTGGACTACGAGAAATACTTAGCGAACGACCTGGACTACGAGAACTACGAAGCCGAGGACCTGGACTACGGTAAATACTTAGCGAACGACCTGGACTACGAGAAATACTTAGCGATCGACCTGGACTACGAGAACTACGAAGCCGAGGACCTGGACTACGAGAAATACTCAGCGAACCACCTAAATTGATCCGACGCGGGCACTGCTCGCGTTACACTCTTGAACCGGCCTTGTCTTGGTCCATCATAAGCCCTCTGATTGGTTGACTAAGATCTCCTGTAGCTCCTGAATTATTAGACCCTGGGAGTTTTGGTGAAGGAACTTTAGTCTTAGATTTTCGGGAGGAGTACACCCACCAAATATGGTGCGCTCAACCTGGGTCGCCCTGTATACTTATACTTATACAAATGTATCTTTTAGTCTGAGGATGGCCGGCCGTCGCCAGCCGAAACGTCACAAACAAATAAACAAAGACTGTTAAAAAAGCAACTTCCATTTGACTGTATCCGACGAACCGTCCCTTTATAATTCATGGTCACGAATTCTACAATATATGGTTATTCGAATCTCTCATGAAAAAAGTTTTCACAAAATCAGATGGAATTCTATAATATCATTTCTCGAATTCGCCTGGATAAGAGTATGAAATTATGTGCACATAATTTTATAGAACTTTCACTTTTATACGTATGATCCCATAAAAATTTGAAAATAGTACATTACGTAACGAGTGCGCAAAATAGGTGATTCCCGCACGAGTCGGGTTTGTCGCCCGAGCGAAGCGAGGGTGACAAAAAAGACGAGTGCGGGAGACACCTATGCGCACGTGTTGCGTATACTATTTTCCCTGACGAGTTGTGCAAAATTCGACAACACCGGCAATCTGACGGGGGGTCCAGGGGCGCAGCCCCTGGTGGGGGTGCGGGGGGCGAAGCCCCCGCCGGGGGGTTGGGGGGGCGGAGCCCCCCCACTATATAAAATCGAATTAAAAATTCATAATTGAATAAAAAGACTTTCATTAAAAATAAGATTTCAGAGATTTATTCAGGAGTGCAATAGTAAGAAGTATATACCTATATATACCTATATATACCTATATATACCTGTATATACCTGTATGTACCTATATGTACCTATATATATACCTATATATACCTATATACACACATATATACCTATATATACCTATATATACCTATATACACCTAAATATACCTATATGTACCTATATTTACCTATATATATCTATATGTACCTATATATACCTATATATACCTATATATACCTGTATATACACATATATACCTATATATACACATATATACCTATATATACCTATATATACCTATATATACCTATATATACCTATATGTACCTATATATACCTATAAATACCTATATATACCTATATGTACCTATATATACCTATATATACCTAAATATACCTATATATACCTATATATACCTATATATACCTATATATACCTATATATACCTTTATATACCTGTATATACCTATATATACCTAATGTACCTATATGTACCTATATATACCTATATATATATAGATATATAAATATATAAAATATTTGTATTTTGCGCACGCGAAATTCATTTTGCGCACGCGAATTTCATTTTGCACCCGCGAACCTATTTTGCACCCGCGAATTCTATTTTGCACACGCGAACCGCATTTTGCGCACGCTAACGGAATGAGTGAGGGAATCTGGCATTTTGCGCACGCAAACGAGTACACAAAATCGAATTTTGCACACGGCGTTAGGGAAACTATACATATCTTCGAAAATGAATCGGACAACATTTTGTAAGATTATGTAAGAGTTCAAATAATCGTGTATTAGTGTATGAAATCATGAATGTAATTACATACATTGTGACGTTCTTACCAGCTACCAACGACCGACAATAGATTTCCTTTCTTTACCCTTTATAATAATTAATAACGAATACATATAATAAGCATACATATATAATTATATGCCTATAATACATATACGCATGAGATTATATCCGTTAAAATAAAATCTATATTATAATATATTATATTAAAAAAACTCTCTGTTTGCTCCAATATCAGTTCGCTAAAACAAACCCATCCGGTCGAAACTTGCCTAAATTTATTTACCGAAGGTATCAGCTCACCACTGATACCAAGAACTGGAGTCTGCACCTGACCCAAACAATATGGAACAAACAGACGAGTCATACGCACCCGGTCAAGCCTACCGTGGGATCGCTATGTCTTAACTAATAATACTCCCACTACCTAATTCAAGTTCACAAGCACTAAGACCATGCCCACCACCCCTCTCTCGTAGATTCGGGTCAGTAAGTAAGTCAGTCAGTCAGTAGACGCGAAACCCTGAAGCAATACTCATTGCACTAATTGATTGCAGTTCAAACTCCAATTTCACGAGTCCTTCGACTTCAAGTCTAACTCCATAAATCGTTCAAGTTCAAATCTAATTCCATAAATCGTTGAAGTTCAACTCTAATTCCATGAATCGTTCAAGTTCAAATCTAATTCCATAAATCGTTGAAGTTCAACTCTAATTCCATAAATCGTTCAAGTTCAAATCTAATTTCATAAATCGTTGAAGTTCAACTCTAATTCCATAAATCAATTCAAGCACATTGAATCTAATTCCATAAACCAATTCAAGCACATTGAATCTAATTCCATAAATCAATTCAAGTTGATTAACTTTCATTCCATAAATCGTTGAAGTTTAACTCTAATTCCATAAATCATGGTCTTGGTGCTTCAAAGCGAACAGTTATAACATTGTTTAATCATATATTAACCTGGAACAGTTATAAAATTGTTTAATCATATATTAACCTGGAACAGTTATAAAATTGTTCAATCATATATTAACCTGGAACAGTTATAAAATTGTTCAATCATATATTAACTTGACATACGTTATAAAATTGTCAAACCTTACCTAAAACCTGACGTTCTTTATAATAAACCGCACTACACGAAATAAGTGTCAATCATTCCAATTAGATAACCTCAAATCTATCCAACCCTCTACGCCTGAAAATCTGGAGATCAGCGAGTTCATTCAAAGGTAAGAAGAACTTTGTTATAATAATTACAAATTTATTGAGTAACTTTCCCCCAAAGAGCCTCTTGAGATCCCCGTCCACGTGGACAATAAAGGAGGCATACGCTGAACCTGAACCTTTGGGCCGTTCTCTTGGGACAGCCCAACGGTCAGGCTGTAACAGCGTGAATTTTCCGGTGACAGCGGTGGGATACTCGATTAGGAGAAAGTTATTCAGTTAAATCAAAAAAAAAAAAAAAATTCAAATAAAAACATGCCTATGGAAACGAGGAGTCAAGTCTTAAGTGCCGACGAACTGGCACGGCTCGACTTGGAACTGACAGAAAAAGAAAAGCGAATAGAACTAAGAGAAACAGACTTCCTGAATATGCGAAAAACGGTAGCTTCGAAGGAACAAGCGTACAGAACTAAAGAAATAGAACTTACCGAAAGGAACCGTAACTTACAAGAACAACTCGATTTATTACAAGCTCGAGCAAGAAGCCAAGAACAAGTAGAATTTGAAGCACAAAGACTCAGGGACGAAATTTCGCACCTTCGGGTGAATCCCCAACCTAGTATATCGATTAACCCAGAATCAAGGATCCAAGACAACTCAGACTCAGCTACAGGATCGACCCAAAACCCGCAGGTTAACCCGAACAACGCGACTGGACGAAATTCTATTGACTCGTCGACTAGAGACCCTGTGCAAACATTATCCGAGGAGTTAACTTTACTCAGACGCGAGATAGAATCAATTAGGGGAACTTAAACGCGACGCGAATATCGAAATATCCAATATACAACTACAAGCTCAGAACCAGCTCTCACTATGAAGCAAGCAATAGCTATGATACCAGATTTTAATGGAGACACATCAGCCCTTATGGCATTTTCTAGGGCATGTAGAAGAGCAAAAGGTATGATTGCCGCCAGTAACGAATCAACTTTCGTTAAACTCCTAAAAGGCAAACTCACAGCACGACCCGCGATAGCTCTAGAAGACGACGAATTCAACTCTATCCAGGAATTCTTAGATCAGTTATTCGAAGTTTTCAGTCCAAACCGATCTACAAGCTTCTACCGCGGAGAATTAGCCAATATCTATAAGAAACCGAATGAACATATCATCGAATACATCAGCCGAGTTAAAGATTTAAAGACAGCTATCCTAGAAGTAGAGAGACGAACTAACGGGTACGTAGATATAGAAGCAGTAGAAATAGAGGCGCTTGACAGCTTTTTGGACGGACTTCCCGCTGACTACAGGAATGCTCTCCAAATCGCAGGAGTAAGTACGTTCAGGGAAGCCACTACTAAAGCAATCGAAATAGGGAAAAGATTCGATGAAGATAAGGAGAGGTTCAAGAATGACCAAAGTAATAAAGCAGGTTCATTTTCACGTAAAACGGAGCCACCCACCTGCACCAATTGTAAACGGGTAGGTCATGAAACACAGAAATGTAGATTCCTTAAACAAGAACCCGATCCAACAAATCAAACTCCTACTGCACAAAACAGGAACCAGCCGACATATACTCAGGGACGAACACAGAACGACCCGCGACAAAACGATTACGATAATAATAGACCCCGACCCAACTACAGACCGCAACAAAGTAATTACGACGCATCCAAATCTTGCAAATACTGTAAATATACGGGTCACACAATAGAAGAATGTAGGAAGAAGAAGTGGGCAGACGACCGTAGACAAAACGAACAGAATCCGGGAAACGGTGCGGGCCCCTCGGAAAGCGCGAGACCCCGAGAGACAGGGCAAGCGCAAGCAGTGAACCCCTTGACAACATTAGAAGAAATATTATCGCAACCATCAACCTCAGCATAGGCGCAGTTACCAATATAGAAATAGCCTCTAGGGACCTCCTAGATGACACAAGGTTCATGATAGACACAGGGGCAGAGCCGAATATAATCAAAGCAAAAAAATTAAAGGACTGGCAGAAGGTAAATACTTCTGAAATAATCGAGATGAAGGGTATAACAGAAAATTTAATCAGATCTTTAGGCAGCACAGAAATAAACATAGCAGGCAAACCTGTACCTTTTCACGTAGTGAACAACGATTTCAAAATAAAACAGGACGGAATCCTAGGATCAGCTTTTTTTTGCGGAACTAAAGCCACCATAGATTATGAGAAGGAATGCCTTACTATCAATGATTAAACTTTACCATTTACACCCAAAGACACGTTCATCATAAAAGCAAGAACCACACAAATCGCCCGCATAAAAATAGAGGAGACCGATTTAAAGGAAGGATATTTGCCGCGTATAGATAATATAGCCGGAGTATACATGGGAGAGGCAATAGTCACGGTCCAAAACCGCGAGATAGCTATACCCATTACAAACACTACAGAAAATGACATGACGTTCGAAAACCCCGAACTAGAAATTCTTCCGTTTACTGAAGTTCCCAAAAACCCAGAACCAACCACCCAAATAGCCCCTACGTACGTGATAACCAGCGAACAGGTAGAACGATACGATGAAGTAAAAAACTTGCTTAGATTAGAACATTTAAACAAAGAAGAAACCGAACACGTAGAAACCTTAATACACGAGAACACAGACAGATTCCATTTACCCGACGAACCCTTAGAAGCAACTAACGCTATAAAACACGGCATCACCACTACGGACGACGCTCCTGTAAATACACGACAGTACAGATTCCCACTAGTCCACAAGGACGAGATAAATAAGCAGGTTGCAGAACTAGAAAAGAATAACTTCCCTGGTGAAAATGATTACTACGTCAAATTACGACAAAGTGCAGGTTTTAGAAAATTGTAGAAAATTTTAGAAAACTGTAGAAAATCGTAGGAAATCGTAAAACGAAGTTATTAATTATGAAAAATTGTAGAAATTCGTAATTTTCCACGCCAATAACTACGAATTTTCACGTAAAATCATTCTAGAAATTCAAAAATTCATCAAATAATAAATTTGGAATCTTTTTTCGTAAAAGTTTTTAGAATTCTAAGAATTACTAGGAACCGCTACGCAGAAATACGAGAAAAGTAGGATTTTCTACAACTTTCTAAGAAAAAAGAGGTGTCACCGCTCGAAAAAAGCCAGTATAGTATTTCATCGAAGTTCGTAGAATCCTACGAATAACTAATAATTTTTACGTCGTCGTTGCAGAACCTCGTAGTTTTTCATGAAAAGTAATGAAAATCGTGGAATGTGAAAATCACGGAGTAATATTACATAAAATTTCGTGAAAGCCCTTACATTTTACAACTACCAGTCGCTACTCCAACAAACCAAAATTTTTCAGCGTAAAGATTCGTAGAATTCCAAGCATTTCTACAAATTTTTATGCCTCACTTTAACAAAAAATATGAAAATCTACGACAGTTTTCAACTCGAGAAATGATGGAAGACAAATTCATAAATTTCCATAAAAAATCTGAGTTTTCGCTGAAAGAAGTACAATACAAAACAATTTTCCAAGAAGAATAACTATCAGTAATCACACCCTAACAGACCGAAGTTCTTTATCGTAAAAAGTCGTACAATTCCGAGAATAACTACGAATTTATACGCCTTGCTTTCAAAATAATAAAAAATGTACGGCAGTCTTCAACTCGAGAAATGAGGGAAGACAAATTCATAAATTTCCATAAAAAATCAGAGTTTTCGCTGAAAGAAGTACAATACAAAACAATTTTCCAAGAAGAATAACTATCAGTAATCACACCCTAACAGACCGAAGTTCTTTATCGTAAAAAGTCGTACAATT
The DNA here is from genome assembly GCA_963992785.1 of Tenthredo livida. NCBI lineage: Eukaryota > Metazoa > Arthropoda > Insecta > Hymenoptera > Tenthredinidae > Tenthredo > Tenthredo livida. The sequence continues at coordinate 29,537,219 of OZ023064.1, forward strand.
CCGAGAATAACTACGAATTTATACGCCTTGCTTTCAAAATAATAAAAAATGTACGGCAGTCTTCAACTCGAGAAATGAGGGAAGACAAATTCATAAATTTCCATAAAAAATCAGAGTTTTCGCTGAAAGAAGTACAATACAAAACAATTTTCCAAGAAGAATAACTATCAGTAATCACACCCTAACAGACCGAAGTTCTTTATCGTAAAAAGTCGTACAATTCCGAGAATAACTACGAATTTATACGCCTTGCTTTCAAAATAATAAAAAATGTACGGCAGTCTTCAACTCGAGAAATGAGGGAAGACAAATTCATAAATTTCCATAAAAAATCAGAGTTTTCGCTGAAAGAAGTACAATAGAAAACAAATTTGTAGTACATGAATTTTCATCAGTGCAGATACTATGATGGCCTAAAACATTCTACGCTGAACTAAGAAAGTTGGTTTTTCGTGAACGATGTTAAGAAATTCACTAGGGGCAATCGCAGAATCGCATCGAATAAAGTTTAATAGAAATGTGCAATATAAAGAACGCATTTGTAAAGGAAAGTATAATAACTAGTCATATATCGATGTATTTGCATCATACTTTATTTCATAATCATACTATATAAACTAGGGTGTGCAAAAAAAAAAAAAAAATCAAACCCGCATGAAGATTCCGGTAGAGCATTTTAAACAGAATATCTCAGCCAAATATGAGCTCTTAATAATGATATTTAGAACTGCCTATTTCAGTAACTAAAATTCGCAACTAAAATAGGCAGTTCTAAATATCAATATTAAGAGCTTATATTTGGCTGAGATATTTTATTTGAGATGCTCTACCAGAATATTGATGCGCGTTCGAAATTGTTTGTTTTTTGGCACACTATACACTCACATAAATGTGATACAGAGATGTCTGGAAACTCGTGCATACATAAAATGCATGAGGTAAGTGGTCTAATTACCGATTATTTTGCAACATATTGTTGTTGTTTTACAAAATACAAGTCGACAGCTTAATAACATAGTCGCGTAAGCGCCAAAAATTTTTTTTTCCCCGTTCAGACAGACGTATCTCCAAAAATTTGTGCTCTGCATTAGAAATTATTTGGTAAATAGGCCATTTTTGGCGCTTACGCGACTATGTCATTAAGCTGTCGAAGTATAAGCAACATTTCTGTCTATTCTGTACATTTAGAGTTGATGAAGTTTGTTATTGATAAATTGGTTACCTTCAATCTAGTATTAATAATTTTTAATAAATAACATGATCGTTAATCGGAACATTTACGTTTTTGATACACAGGGTGTATTTGAAAGATTGCACTGCACTGGTAGTGCTGCATTCCTTGCAAAATACAATTTTGTACAAGAAAGGACAATTTCTTGAGGAAAAACCGCAACCCTCGTGAAAATTTTTTGGAAAATTGGAACATATCTTAGTTACTTGAAAAAAAAAAATTGTTGTCCTTTGCAGGTTTTCATAAAAAATCGTAGATTTCCATTGTTGATCATAAAAAGTTGTAGATTTTTATCATTTACGATTAAGAATTGTAGATTCTAGTAGTTTTTCATGAAAAAACGTTGTTTTTCAGGGTAAAACTATTAAAAAATTACAATTTTTCATGCAAATTCACGAAAAGTTCAAATTTCGTTAAAATTTAATGAAACTCAGTAGAATTAGTTTCACCAGGGAAATCTCCATATCCCTCTCAAAACCCTCGTTAAAATAATGTTACGAATTTTCGCGAATTTTCAGGCAAATTGAGACTTTTCGTAGTCGTTTTTATCTTAAATCGTAGTTTTCCTGGTTCGATCGACAAGAATAACGCATTTTTTGGGGAAATTAAGAAAATCTACAACTTTACACAAAAGCTTACGAGAATCTGCATTTACGAAAAACTTAAATTTTTTATGAATTCTCCAAAGTTGTAGAAATTTGGATAAATATCCATTTACAACAGGGTCAACAACGTAATATGTGCGTTTAATCACCCAGGCAACCTCTAGGTATACTCATCACGAAAGTTCCATAATTTGTCTTGATTAAATTGCATGGAACCTTCAACATTTCAGGGCTGTAAGCCCGTAATATAGCACTATTCATATCACCACATCTTTTAATGTGGTTCACGCTAACGTCGTCAGTTGTCAAGAAGGACTCATCTACTACTTGGAGTTCACGACAGAACACAATTACTCTCGGTGTCTCATTCACTTTTAATATTTTACAAATCTTTTCTATTATAACAAACGTACCGATCACTGTCATCGCTACGGTATTGTTGGTTTTAGTTGCCTGTTTGTCAAGTGTGCTGTCATATCGAAAATTATTACCTGCAATCAGTGTGTGATATGACTCACAGACATCAAATTCCCTAACTGGCGAACATGCAAGCTCTTCCGCATCAAGAGAACAAGATTTACTACGCCCTATCAATGTACAATCTTCAGTTTTCAAAGCTGATCGAAGTCGATTGTGTGACAGTGCTTCACAAAACTGTTTCATTCGATTGGAAGCGTTACATCTGTAGCCAAAATTGTTCACTGCTTTGTACATGACAAATCGTTGACAAATCTGCAAGGCAAGGTGAGTTGGGCTCTTTTTATGTTGTAAAATATATCTATTTTCATTTTCAAATGAGTATGTATTATGGGTCCATAACGGCCCATAATTTTCAACTCCACGACAAACGTGCAATAGGAGATGAACATTGTAGTTCATCGAATTCTTGCCAAAATACGTTTGAAACAGTACTACGAATTTAATTAACAATGTGTGTGCGTTGTGCAGCTGTTCGCGTGAAATTTTTTCGTCCAGTAAAATGCGAATAGCGGTAACGAGCATAGAAAGGTGTACTATATACTTCTGCGGCAGTATTCCACGTAAACAGATGAGGGCATAGAATATTAGCCAAGAACGCCACTCTGAAGCTTTCCAAAGCGCTCTGTCTTTTAGACTTCGTGGGGTTCGGGTAATGCATATTGGAGGTGTAAAATCACGAAGACGTTCGTCGATTACTTTTAAAACATTCGGAGCGCCAACATAATAGTCTTCACCGACATCCGTAACGATCATATTGGTGTATTGCTTCATTAAACCCGCAATCAAATGTAAACTGTCAGGTGGAAGTCCTTGACTCAAATCAAAGTGCATCAGGTTCATCAGTGGGGAAGGTCCAAATACACCTTTCACACTCGTTGTTTGTTTGTTCGCTTTTGTGATGTCGTATGCAAGTTTCATGTTGTTCACGATCGACTCGTGAGTACGGTCAGGCGGTACGTGTGCGGATACAGCATATTTGACCGATTTTCTCCCAGTCTTATCATGCTGCACTAATTCACCGGGATGCTCGCACATGGTACACCCATAATAGCCATTAAATTGTTTCATATTTAACATGGCTGAGCGGGCAACAGAGTCCACCGAAGAACATATGGCAAAGACTTTACTAGTGACAACTCCTGTACCATCCATTTCCCAAATTATTCCCTTGTTTGACAATTCTCTAGCATCTTCTACAAACGGTTGTAAGAAACTTGTCATCTCAGGTTTGCGTTGACATGCCCAGATACCCACGAGGATCATATGCTTGCTCCTCAAGAGAGGTGGTAGTTCGTTAATTGTTGCATATATAGGCCACAGTGAGGTGGCACTGGAATTACTAACCTGACATCCATCAGTATTGAAAGTATATGACAAATTGTACGCAAAGCTCAATGGTTGCCCCTCTGCACTTAGAGATTTGTAAATTTTCCCATCGTAAATATCTGTCAAATCACCTTCGTTAGGGATGTGCCGAGTATGTCTGTAATTGAGATTTTGCGACACCCCTGGGGTTTGGAGAACGGTTCTCAGTTGTTTGTCAAAACCAGCGCTAAGAAAGAACGATTCCATGTCCGCTGCCTTCACTTCATGGCCACACTTACACAATTTACTTTCCCTTTCTGATAATTGAGACTGTTCGCCTAACAGTGCTTCGCATTTTGGACAAATAATATGATAGCGGAAGTAGTCAGATTGTATGGCAAAGTATTTGAATAATTTATACTTTGTAGCCGGTACTACATCGTTTCCAAACAGCGCGTTAATGGTTTTCAACATGTCTACAATCCCAACCCACGTCCAAGAATGCCTGATGGCTAACGTTAATACAGCCATGATGGCTTCCCCACGATTAGTTGAAGTGCATTGACAAAGACGTTCTGAAAAATAATCATCTTGTGGGTCGTCGGCAGGACCACCATTCTGTAGATCGTCGGCAGGATCATTATCCTGGAATAGAATAATTCTTCGTATAGTATAGTCGTTCGTTGTTTGTTTTGAATATACCTTGAATTACTTTTCTAAGCTTCTATACCCTGGTGAAAATTCATCTTGCTACGAACTTTTACAAAGTTCTGCGAAAATTTGGACTCATTCATAGTTATTATTACAAATTTTCAGCTGTTTCCAATTTGTAACGAAAAATTATTGATCCTCGTGGCTTTTGTATCAAATTTTAGAATTTCGTACTCTTACCGATTCAACTAACGAAAAGTACCGTTTTTTACAGGATTTCTCAGGATATTTTTACTTGTACTTTTTTATACCATACTTCTGGTTGTTTATTGTACTGCTTCGTTGTTTGATCGGTACAATTACGAAAATATAGGGGTCGGAGGGGCAAAACGGGGTAGGGGGGGGCAGAATGGGGTACCCTAAAAATTTAGTAAAATTTTTTTTCTTTTTTTTTCAATTGGAAGAATATCAATAATATAATTTGATGTGGTAAAAATTATCAAAACAAAATATTTTTTCATCTTTGGATCCAATAATTATGTCAAAAATAATGTATCTCACATATAAATTATTCATAAAAAAAAAATTTCTCATGGCAGCTGAAAATTTTATTTATTTACTTTGATGACAATTAAAAAAAAGGAAGATCCAGCATATTTCAACTCCTGAAAACTTTATATTTTCTCAAGTACCCCGTTTTGCCCCTCCCTCCCCTACTATTTCTTGCAAAACAATACTACAAGTTCGAACCACCTAAAAAAACTCCGCAATATTCTTAACATTATTCTCACCAGGATGTACAGTTTTCAGTCTTATTTCAGAGATAGTATCCCTGGTGAAAATGATTCTACGAATATTTAAGATCAATTAGGGAAATTCGGACATTTCATAGCATTTCATGAGAAATTGTAGTTTTTTCTTAATGTGAATGACAAAAACGACGAATTTTTCTGAAAAGGTACGAGAATCTACAATTTTTTATGAAAAACTATGAAATGTCCGAATTTCCCTAAAAATTCGTAGAAGTGGAGATTTTCACCAGGGATGAAATGCAGTTACAACTCAAGTCATACTGTTGCAGTTTATGTGATTAATTCTAGGACTCACGTTGATCTCTTCGTCATGATTGTCATCGGCAATAGTGCCTCTCTCGGAACTGGTACATGGACATTGATTCTGTGTAACCAAAACATCAAACGTATTATTGGTGATTATTTCTTTTGTATCGATCTTCACTTTTCGTCACAGTGAAAAGAAAAGTATTGTATTCGGTCGAAATAGTACTTTTCCATACTAGTGCGAAAGTGTTGATTCTCGGACGAGTGTGAATTTTTTCGCCCGAGCGAAGCGAGGGTGATAATCACACGAGTCGAGAATCATTTTTCGCACGTGTATCGAACTTCATTTTTCAACACAGCGCGCGTTAAGTTGAATTTTATGCACGCGAAGCGTGCGCAAAATCGAACTTTGCGCACGCCGTGTGGAAAAATGACTTTGCGCACGGCTGATGGAATCGGAGTTTTGATAATTGGATAATCCGAATCTCATCTTTGCGAAAACATGTATAGACATACATGTCTGTCTGTCTGTCTGTCTGTCGGTGGAATTTAAACTAGACGTAAACCTTCGAAACGCATTTATTAGTCGATTGTGTACAAAACTTTTAAAACTTCGAATCCAAATATTTAATTTCAAATTGAATAAATAATTTATTAATAATAAAAATCAGATCTAGAAAATGAAATGAGAAATCGAAATCATAACGAAAAGTGGTGGGGCAATTTACTCGACCGATTTTTATCATTAGTTTCGAACGGTAATATTTCATATGAAATTCATATTCACCTCGAATACGCTGTATGTTTCGATTTCTTCAACGTCTAGTTCGCTTCTGAACGTCGTGGTCAGCTGTAAGAGAACAAGCCTTGAATACCGTCCAGCATTTTTCATACAGGGCAAAAGTATTTTAGCGAATTTCTACTATTAGGTCTTGTCTTCATGTTAAACATGTATATGAGGTATTCCACGCCAAGTGGGCACAGCTCTGAACCTCACCCTCGTCGATTTTTCTGATAATTTTTTTTTATTGCCAGTGTATTGAAAGGAACTCGTGTGAATTATTTCAAATGTATGTTACAAAAACTTTTTGAGGTATGAATTTAGAATTTTTTCAATTAAATAATTTTTAAAGACCACCCCAATGTCCTATATGCATCTTATTAACTGGATTGATACTGATGCATGCTATGATAATTAATATATTGAAACACATATTCTCAAGCGTTTCAACTCGTGAGATTGTTCAAATTTCACGTATGCGAGTATAAAATTTATGTAGACATCAGCTCGTAGAAAGCTTTAACATGACACACATAAATACGCATTCATATTAAACTTACGTTCAATCGTTGATCGATGAACGAGCTTTGTCCAAAATTATTTCCCACGATATAATCATTGTCATTATCTGTTCCGTCGACTGACTCCTGGTCTGTGATATTATCTGCCTGATCGTGGTGTGATTCCTGATCAGTAGACTCTTCTGCTTCGACCTGCTCCAAATTAGTATTCACAGAATCATCGATACAGCTACTACTGTCAGCTGCATGTGTAATGTTTTCAGCCTGATAGTGTGAAGCTTGGTGTATTGCGGGGTTCTCGATGTAGCAGCTGCTATTATTGGTTACATGTAGAATATCTTGTCCTACCGCACCGTCTATTTCCTGATATATGCAGAATATCAAAGTTAGATTAGTCACTATATGCAGATAAGTTTCTCAGTGATGGAGCTTACGAATGGAAATTTGAGAATCACGTAGTATTTCATGAAAAATCGTTATTTTCGTAGGTAAAAAATAGACAAAATTTGAATTTAGAAGAAACTACGAAAAGTTGACATTTCACTAAGAATTCGTAGAACTTCGTAGAATTATTGTCACCAATGATATCGAATTTTAGACGCGGTTATTCGGTTATATTTTAGGTGGATATGTATATATATATAATTGCTCACCTGCACCATATCAGAATATGCTTGAGAAAATCGCTTTTTTTTGTCGAATGATGTGGTCCTTGGTATTTGGTCATCATTCTGCATAGACTTACTGCAGCGATCAAGGTACTTCCTATAGGGCCCTCGCTGTCTTTTTACACTTACGCGAGGTCTGTTTGACATCTTTATATTTTTGCAGCTTTATATCATTATACTATAATACGTTGAGGTCACGTTATGACAAAAGGAACACGTTTACTAGCGTCAAGCGTCAAATGAAAAGGCACTTTCAATTGGCATGCAAGTTATGGCAGGCATCCACAGCTCTCACGCACGCTAGTAGCTGTGGTCAGGCGCGCGCATGCGCGACCCGGCTGCTGTGTGGCGCTGTGCTACGCACGTGAACGCGTCGCGATAGTACGAACTACGGCGTGGCTGGGCATGGTACGGCGTACATGCCACGAGACAACGTGTTATTATTTCAATAAATTGTGGAGAATTATTTCAATAAAGTGTGTGCCATAATCAGGTAAGAACATTATTCATTACTAATTATATTAGAATTACAATTTGGCAATAGGAAGTCCGAGGGTTGTTGCGATATTCATGCGAATAAGAATATATTGTAGTTTGATTTTCACGTGTAATATGCGAAAGAGCGCGGCCACGTGGGTGCATTACCGGCGATTTTTGGAACAAACATTTCAGTTGTAATCTTCTAGGTCAGGCAAACTACGATTGTTCATGTGAGATAGTTATACACGTCAATCAACTGATTTATGGCCGGTTTGACCAACGTCGAATAACTTTATTTATAGGTTAAACTCTTATTCATCGAAAACACAGGACTATTTTACATTGTATTGCGACTTTAATGGCCGGTTTCACCAACGTCGAATACTTTATTCATAGATTAAACTCTTATTCATTGAAAACGAAATACTATTTTACATTGTATTTGCGACTTTTATTCGATAAATAGCGTTATTCTATATGAATAATAAGTTATTCGACGTTGTTGAAACCGGCCATTATACGCCCATTGCGTAACATACAGGCAAAGTAAACTAAGCTTGTGTGGCGTATACATGCATGAAATTGGCATCCAAGTTATGACACAGCTCTCACGCACACTATAGTAGCGTGTCCGTTGTTACGCAAGGGGCCTATACCTGTCGATAATTTCTACTACAAAATTTTAGGGAAACTGGACCATTTCATAGTTTGCTAGTGAAACATTGTTTCTTTTAGTATTTTTTTCATGAAAAATCGTAGATTTTCAGAGTTGATCATCAAAACTTGTAGATTTTCGTACTCTACGATTAAAAATTGTAGATTCTTGCTGGTTTTCACGGAAAATCGTTGAAAAACTACGAATATGTAGTTCCAAGTTTTTTTCAAGATTATTAGACAAGTAGTAATAAACGTAATTGTGCGTGCAGGATAGAAGCGAGTAGAAAATTCACGAAAATGCCGTATGCCAGGATATACCTTACTCGCGAAAAAAAACAAGAGGATGTGGACGTCCAAGAAATCAAGGATTTCTGGAACATTTATTCTAGTGGCGGTGACCCAACCAAAAAAGCTTTCAAGGTGAAGAAAGATGAAAAATTCGTTAACTGTCAAGTTCTTCGAGTGGCAGGTTGGTTGAATATACATATTAATATTTTTCCGGTCAAAATTTCTATCCCTATACGAATTTTTATGGAAATTGGATCATTTCCTTGTGTTGTATATAAAAAATTGTAGTTTTTCGTAGTTTTTCATAAAAAAAACTATACTATCGTGGTTTGTCACCAAAAATTGTACATTTTCGTAGTTTTTCATAAAACAACCGTTTTTTTTTAATGAAATCCTAGAAAAAATTACATTTCCTATTGAAGAATGACGAAAATTCCGAATTCCACTAAAACTGCGGAGAAATCCACGAAATTATTTCCACCGTCCTGGTGAAAATGTCTATTCCGCTGAATTTTTATAGGCACATTGGAACATATCATAGTCTGAATACAAAAGTATTTTTCTGTAGTCTTTGATGAAAACGTCGTAGATTTTCATAGTTTATCGTCAAATGTTGTGAATTTTCATAGTTTATCGTCAAATGTTGTAGATTTTCATAGTTCATCGTCAAATGTTGTAGATTTTCATAGTTTATCGTCAAATGCTGTGGATTTTCATAGTTCAGGAATAAAAATCAGGGATTCTCGTTGTTTTTCCCGGAAACATAGTTATTTTCGTCAGTAAAACTGAAAACATTAAAATTGTAGTTTTCCGTAGTTTGATCGTAAAGACCAATGAATTTGTAACAGAAGACTTAGGAAAATCGACAATTGTATACAAAACACTTCAATAGAGTCTACAATTTTGTATGATCAGCCAATCATTGACAAAGCAATGTATCCGACTCTCCTGAATTTTGTAAATGTGTAGATTCTGCAGTTTTAATGACCGGTTTCACCAACGTCGAATAACTTTATTCATGGATTAAACTCTTATTCATTGAAAACAAAAGACTATTTTCCATTGTATTTGCGAATTTTATTCGATCAATAGCGTTATTCAATGAATAAGAAGTTATTCGACGTTGGTGAAACCGGCCATAAGAGACATATAAATGTGTGCCGTTTACTATACCTATAATGAACGCGATTTTGTTTATTCGCTGCGGAAATGATTCAATAATCAAGGAAATTTGTAGATCTGTTTATTTTAGGTTTTAATTATTGTAAACACTTATGTATGTATGCTATCCCAGAAACAATGGAAATCTTAGCCAAAGAAGTTTTGTCAAAAAGAGCCCACGTGCCAAAATTGAACGCCTCTCTGTTTGAGGATGAAATGAACCAAAGGGATGTACAACAAACTGTGAAAAAAAATAAAAATAAAAAGGTAACCGAAGTATAATACGTCTACTCTTCAGATGGCAATAAATTAGTGACTAAATCACCGAAAATATAGTGGTTCACTTCATATGCAATAGAAAACAGTAGTGTGACTATCAAAGTATGCTATTCTTTCGGTTCGATGCAATTCCATTTGTGTCGATTGTTGGTGATTCGCTCTAGTTCGTCCAATGGAAATTGTCATCTAGTGCAAACAGATCTTCCAAAGAATACCCAATCACTATAGTTTTCACAATTTTGAGTATCTTCACCCCATAATCTGAATAATATTTTCTCATGCATGCATTATCGTTGACCTGATGCTTGAAATTGTTGTGTATGAAAATCAATGATTATTATTGTCTAACCATTTAGGCTGAAGGAATCACTCGTAAGGCTTCTGCAAAAACCGATACCGTTGGTGAAATTCTGGATGCATATATGAAAGTTTTACCCGATCCTACACCTACACCTGCACCTGCACCGAAGCGAGATATACGCACACCGCGGAATGAGGTCTTGTCTTCAATTATTAATTTAGAAACAATTGCAATACATTTATGTATCAATGTCTCATTTTCAGACTACCAAAAAAGTGGACAATTGCCAAAATAAAGTGTGTGAAGTCTCCTCAAAAAGTTTCATCGAGCATCTTGAAGAAACCAGCAGTAATGGTGATGGTGAGTCTGAGTCCGTAAAAAGCATCGATGAACGTTCGACCACAAGTGCCGAAGAGATGATGAATCCTGAAATGGACAGGTACACTAAATGTAATGGATTCTGAGCCGGATGTGTAATCTAGATAGGTGAAACAGCCAATCAGCGCTCTGGACTACAAAAATCCAGAGCGCCGATTGGCTGTATCTTCGATTGTCGAACACCATCCGGCTCAGAATCCATTACGTTTAGTGTACCTTGAAGATTTCGACGCACACACCCAATGGAGAAATATGTACTTTGAACTCAAAGACTCAAAACAATTTCCGCTCACTGAAGCCACAGGCCAACTGATATTAGGAATTCTGCGGAGAGAGAAAGGATCGGCAGCATCACTAAGTAAGTTGGTGTGAATTTTATATGGGTCAACTCTCGTGTGCGAAAGAAATTTCATGATTTCAATGCCATCTACTTCTTTCATGATCACAATGTAAAATTATACGTTCTTCTGATGTTATGAAGAATGTGCTTCTTGGGTTTACTCACTATAATATAATCAGTGCATGGTCATTGACAGAAAATGTAGATATACGAACCTATTCGTAATGTATGCGTATTGCATATAACTTTTGGTGATCATTTTATCGTACCGCAACAACGAAAGTTGTTGAAAATTGAAAGTTAAAAATGAATTATTGTTTAACAAATAATACACATGTGTTGCAGATACAGTTCGAAATCAGGATTACGTTCCGTATGTGGATCCTGAGATGATTGATTTGGGAGGTGGCTTTAAAATCAAACAATGTATATACGAGACGATAAGCAAATGCAACGAACCTGGCCGATTTATTTCGAGTCTAGCCCAGTACGTCTGGGGCGTTGAAACCCTCGCCAAACGGTGCGTTAGAGTACAGGCAAACGTCAAGGAATTACAGCTCGAAGATGATAAAAAGGGGATTATCTTGAAACAATTCAAAATATGGCTACGAAACCTGGAATACCCGTCTCCTGCCATTGACCGCGAAATGAACAAGATTAATAAGTACTTAAACTCCGCCATCACAGCTGCACGAAAAAAATTAAAAAGAAACGCAGATGCTGGTGACAAGTGTGCTGACAGCGAAAATGAAGACGACAATAACAACCAACAGAAATTCAGCAAATCAAGGCAACATACGGTTTTACCTGCAGCTGCGAAATCACCTACATCAAAAAGTTCTTCAGAGATCGGTTCGAAAAAACTTACAACAAACTCAGATGCTGGCGACAAGTGTGCTGAGAAAGAAAATCACGACGACAATAACGACCAACAGACATCTAGCAAATCAAAGCAACGTCTGGTCGTACCCGAACATAAAAAAAGACCTGCAGCTTCGAAATCACCTACATCAGAAAGTTCTTCAGAGATTGCTTCAAAAAACTAAAAAGGCAGAGTAAGTAAAAAAGAAATATTTAATGTAACAATTTACTTTCGATCGCCAGTATATCTATATCATATTGATAATAGTGTATATGTTTTAGTTACGCAGTATCAGTTGGAGCTGGATGTAGAACATCTGGCTGGGGATGATCCCAAAAATGACTCCCATTATATCAGCACAGATTCTGTGTCTGCAGATCCCGCGCAATGATGATATGTGCTTTGAGCACTTATAGTCGACCAATAAGGACTCAGGTACCAAGCCTGATATATTTCGCGACATTTTGAGGAACTGATTTCGTTCTTAACATTTCAATAGTATGCCTAATGTGTTGTACAACAATCCTTTTTCTCATTGCAGGAAAGGCGGCTGCAGTACATCTAGACGAGATTATGAGACTAGTATATACCAAAAATATGGTATAGAATATACCGAGATATATGTATTTTTTTACTTCCCTTTTTGAATATACATACACATTAGGGTGGGCCAAAAAAAAAGACTAATTTTTTTTTTCTTAGCTACCATGAAAATATCGTTCAGGAAGACGAAAAATAAATCCTGTAAAAGTTTAAGCTCTTAATATTAATATTAAGAGGTGGCGTTTAGTGATTATCGATTTCCCATTTAAATAACACAGGAAATTTTTTTTTTTCATTTGGAATGTTATTCCTTTTCAACGAATCAGCGTGTGATAAAAACCAATACATATTCTTGTAGGAAATTGAACGATCTCCAAAAAAGGTCTGATATGATTTTTCGCTAAGTCGAAAAAAAAAGGAAGTCAAAGTCATCATATACCGTTTGAGGTTGAACTTTAACCTTGAATAACTTTCAAACGAGTGGACTTAGCGAAAAATAATATCAGACCTTTTTGGAGATCGTTCAATTTCCTACAAGAATATGTATTGGTTTTTATCACACGCTGATTCGTTGAAACGGAATAAAATTCCAAATGAGAAAAAAAAAAATTTCCTGTGTTATTTGATTGGGAAATCGAAAATCACTAAACGCCACCTCTTAATATTAATATTAGGAGCTTCAACTTTTACAGGATTTATTTTTCGTCATCCTGAACAATATTTTCATGGTAGCTAAGAAAAAAAAAATTATTCTTTTTTTTTGGCCCACCCTAATACACATACAGGTAAATTAGACTGTCCGTTGAAAAATAGTCTTTGAAAATATTAAGTTGGAAATTCTTAAGTTAACCTTGAGACAAGAAGATCCTGCAAGTTTCAATGCTCTATCTCACTATTGAGGGGTGCCGGCAATATTTGTGTATTTTTTTTTTTCCTCCAAAAGAAGACTATTCGTTTTTAGACCTTGATCTTTCCAAATTTTATAACGATTCAAAATGATCAAGGTCTGAATAAAACAAATGAAATCTCATTTTATATGGAAAAGAAAAATACAAAAAATGTTGCTGGCACCCACAATAGTGAGATAGAGCATAGAAACCTTCAGGATCTTCTATTCTCAAGGCTAACTTGAGGTCTTTCAACTTGGCACAACAAAAATTGTTTTTACGGCCAGTCTAAGGTATATATACATTTTTTGTTTCGTTTTCTTTGTAATATGCATTATTAATATATACACTAGAGTGGTCCTTAGATGGGGTAAAAAAAAATAAATCATGTTGGATCCTCGTAAATCAGCTCCAAATAATTAAAAAAAAATTCCCTAATTTTTACAGATTGTTATTTTATTCCCTTAGCCTCTCTTTTTTGATTCAAAATTTATTATAAGTTAATCCATGATACTTAAAGTTAAAATTTTCGCAGAAGTCTATTTTTTTGCAAAAAAAAAAAAAAAAAATGATAAAGCACACGATTCCCCTGGGATGAGGTATGGGGTGTCCCAGGGGAATCGTGTGCTTTATCATTATTTTTTTTTTTTTTTTCCAAAAAAAGAGACACTTCTGCGAAAATTTTAACTTCGAGTATCGTGGATTAACTTATAAGCTTTGAATCAAAAAAGAGAGGCTGGGGGAATAAAATAAGAATCTGGAAAATTAGTGTATTTTTTTGTAATTCTTTGGAGCTGATTTGGGGGGGATCCAAAATGAATTTTTTTTGGACCCCATCTAAGGAGCACCCTAATATACACATTATAAGTAGACTGTAATCAGAGCCTTAGCTTCATGGCTCTGAATGTGCAATTCGGAAGGGAACTTTTATTTTCTTTTTTAAAACAAAATGAGTTGTGATAGCTCACCCTGCCGGTGAAGATTATTATTTTTTTATTTTTCATTTTTTGCCTGAAATTATAGATTTCTGAATTTTTTTTCGATTATGTCGATTTGCCTTATTATTTGGAATTAATCCTTGTTTTTGTCGATCATACCACGGAAAGTCCGAATTTGCATAACAATTCGTTGTTATTCGTAAAGCTATTCTCACGGCCAGGGTTTGTACGGTTTTAGTTATTTTTAATATAAAATATACTTTTCAATTCAAAAATCATCCCTATTGAAGACAGAATTAGAACTGATGGGGACGATTGAAACTCATAGATGCTGGGACAAAAACATTGCACTAGAACTGGATCAATCATGTTATCAGGTCTTTGTCTCATTATCTATCAGTTTCTATGATTTCTTTGCAATATGGCTAACGTTCAATCAATATATGTATATGTTTAAGATGTTATCAGAAACATAATATGTAAGCTCCAAGTCATGCGATCCCTTTTTTAAATATAAAATTTTTTGTGCAGTTTTCTTTGTTTTATTTTGATATAAAGACACGAGTATGTTGATCACTTAATTGTCTCGTATACATCCTATAATCCTGTGTAATGCTTGATTCGTCGATGAAGATTAACTAAAGTTTTACGGGGTAGCTTGTTCGAATACATGCGAGGCTATATGTATAATGTTACTATTGCGAGTCCGTATCAAAGTCTTGTACTTGTCCATCTTTGCAACCGTCTTTGCTATTGTGCATTTAATAAACAAAAAACTACTTTAAGGGAGTACATTAGGGTGTGCCAAAAAAAAAAAAATTCAAACGCGCATCAACATTCCGGTGGAGCATCTCAAATAGAATATCTCAGCCAAATATGAGCTCTTAATATTGATATTTAGAACTGCCTAATTTAGTTACTAATTTTAGTTACTAATTTTAGTCACTAATTTTAGTTACTAATTTTAGTTACTAAAATAGGCAGGTCTTAATATCAATATTAAGAGCTCATATTTGGCTGAGATATTCTATTTGAGATGCTCTACTGAAATTTCGATGCGCGGTTGAAGAAAACAGTTTTTTGCCCAGAATCATATGACTCCATGACGGTATGACTCAATGTTTATAGGCGAATATCTCTTAATCGGTGAGAGTTAGGAAAATTCTATCTCAGTACTTTTTTATAGAGCGTAAAATTTCCTATAAGAATCTGTATTTACATAGTTTCTAAATCTAGTCGCTTATATATTCTACACAAAAAGTAGTGAATGAGCAATTATTACACGGAATCACGAGAAACTACAGTCATCTACGAAATACTACAACAATCAACGTGAAAGTGCTACGAAAAGCGACGACAATCAACGTAAAAGTACGATTCACTACGAAAAGCGACCGCCCAAATATTAGACGGAATTACGAAAAACTACAGTCATCGATGAAAAACTACGACAATCAATGCGAAAGTACGATTCACTACGAAAAGCGACCGAGCGAGGATTACGCAAAACTAAGAAAATCTACCGTAATCTACGAAAGACTACAATATTCTACCAAAAAAATTAAGAAAAGTTCTACGTCATGTTCGAATCGGCCTAATTATTCGTAGAAATTTTCGTAGAAACTTTTCGTAGAAATTCGTAGAAATTATTTTCACTGAATTAGGAAAAACCACGACAATCAATGCGAAAGTACGATTCACTACGACAATCAACGCAACAGTACGATTCACTACGAAAAGCGACCGCCCAAATATTAGACGGAATTACGAAAAACTACAGTCATCGATGAAAAACTACGACAATCAATGCGAAAGTACGATTCACTACGAAAAGCGACCGAGCGAGGATTACGCAAAACTAAGAAAATCTACCGTAATCTACGAAAGACTACAATATTCTACCAAAAAAATTAAGAAAAGTTCTACGTCATGTTCGAATCGGCCTAATTATTCGTAGAAATTTTCGTAGAAACTTTTCGTAGAAATTCGTAGAAATTATTTTCACCAGGGTTGATTAAAACTTCACTATCCCCATATAATTCGCCGGTGTGGATAGTACCTAAGAAGGCCGATTCACAAGGAAACAAGAGATGGCGTATGGTTATAGATTACAGATCTCTGAACGAAAAAACAATCGGAGACGCCTATCCCCTACCCAACATTAACGAAATCCTCGATCAATTAGGTAGCGCAAAATACTTTTCAGTTTTCGATTTGGCTTCGGGTTTTCACCAAATAAAAATGAAAGAAACAGACGGTCCTAAAACTGCGTTCTCTACCCCTTACGGACACTATGAATTTACACGAATGCCGTTCGGGTTAAAGAATGCGCCGGCCACTCTTCAACGTTTAATGGATAATGTATTAACAGGCCTACAAGGTAACGAACTATTCGTATATTTAGATGACATTGTCCTCTACGCTAGTTCTCTCCAAGAACACGAACAAAAATTTAACCTCTTAATGAACAGACTTCGAGGGGCTAACCTTCAGTTACAACCCGACAAATGCGAGTTCCTTAAACGAGAAGTAATGTATCTAGGTCATATAATAAGTGAAGACGGAGTAAAACCGGACCCTCAAAAGATAGAATCGGTAAAGAAATTCCCCGTACCCAAAACCGCGAAAAACATCAAACAGTTTCTTGGTCTGGCAGGTTACTATCGCAGATTTATTCCAAATTTCTCTAAAATTGCAAAACCTATGACGGAACTCTTAAGGGGGTATATACACCTTTAAATGGGTTGAATTTCTGAAAAACAATTTTCCTTTTTTTTTTCAACTTGAAGACTCTGATAAAATTTAAAAAAATCATCATGTTTGGGGAGGGTTTGACCTTCATTATCCATATCTTACATCATGTATTACTTCCAGTCTATGAGGGGCTGCGCTGAAGACAGGAAAATACAAAATCACTCGGTTGCCGTAAAGAATCAGACCCAGCGTTGGACCAATCTTGGAATTTTTGGTTCTCAATTGTTCAAAAGACATGCCTCTATCAGATGAACATAGAACTTTTTGATATTGCAAGAATTACTTGAGTTATTGAATTTTTTCGATTTTTTTTCTGGATTTGAAAAAAAATTTTGCTTATTTCTCTAATATTTCAACTAAAAATGGGTTCATCAAAAAGTTCTATGTTCATCTGATAGAGGTTTCAATTCTACAAATTTGAAGACCACAAACGCCAGAATCGGTCCAACGATGCTCCTGATTCTTTACGACAACCGGTCAAAATATTCATTCTCCAGAAATCAACTTTTAAACTTTTTGATTAAATTTTTTTTTTATTTCCTACTTTTCCCAGAGAGGAAAATGTAGTTACAGGAAATCAAGTTTTGAGATTTTGCTTATGACTAATATGCTGGATCCGCAGCTGCTCTCGTATCGATGAGTTATGAGTCGAGTCGAGTCTAGACACATGTGCCAGGCGGAGGTTTGTAGTGAGTTTTGACCTGTTCTGTACAACAACTGTGTCCGTTAGGTGTCTGGTGAGGCTGTTAGAAAAATAATGAATTGCTTTAGAAAAAATCTGATCAAAATTTTTCAAAACATGAAGTTCTCTAAAATTTTTGATCTTCAATATTTTTGAGATTCAGAAGATGCTAGCACAATTTTTGTCAATACTACGAAAATTCTTGCATCTTCCATCAATCATACCTTTTTTCTTATATCATTTATGAAACTCTTGCAATTAATATATGTATTATAGAAATACTCATCTGTTTAGAAATCCAAATGTGTAGTCTCCTGGCATCGATTTCAAACGCACTTTTTAATGGATCATCTTTTTTCGATTCCGAAGTCTCATCTCAGATATATATATACACTGTGTTTATCCGATAATGGCAATTACTATTGGTTTGAATTCGTAATAAAAGCACGATAATATTTACAAACAAGTGGACACCTAACCTCGAAAAAATGTAGATCGCAGCCATGTGTTCTGTCAATGATCACAATTCAAAAGAATATTGAAAATTAAATATGTGTAAGAATGATAATCACAAAGAATTAAAAGATCACAAAATCAAATTCAAAATCGAGGTATATGAAAACGTCATAAAAGTAAGCAGTGGTGTTGGCGGTATTTTACAATACTTATGGCACCAATCTGAGGGCTCGCGCGCCGCGCCGCGGCGCTTTTTCGCAATGTGGGACTGTCATGGCTGTAACTTTTCAAATCCTCTAGATATTTTGACACCGATTTATTTGCAGGTAGAGTAGGTCACTAGCATTCCAAATAAATTATAAAAAAAAAACGATTTTTTGAAAATTCAAAGGTGTATATACCCCCTTAAAGAAAACGAAAACTTTTGTTCGGAAAGAAAAACAACAAGAGGCATTTGAAACGCTCAGAGATAAATTATGCGACCGCCCGATTTCACAGTACCCAGACTATACTCAACCATTTATAATAACAACCGACGCTTCACGGTACGTAATAGGAGGCGTATTAAGCCAGGGAGAAATAGGAAAAGATTTACCAATCGCTTACACCTCTAGGCTTTTACAAGCAGCGGAACAAAATTATTCTACTATAGAGAAAGAACTCCTTGCTATAGTCTATTGTGTCGCACATTTCCGATCATATGTGTATGGAACCAAGTTTACCTTAGTCACGGATCACAGACCCTTGGTATGGTTGAATTCAGTCGAAGACCCTACATCGCGTTTAGTCAGATGGCGATTGAAACTTGCCGAATACGAATATAGGCTGATTTATAAACCAGGTAGCATAAATGCTAATGCCGAAGCACTTTCAAGAAATCCTATAGAAACGGAGCCGGTAGAAATACATAGGCTGATACGGGCGAAAGAAGATATCTTCAACGCACCTGAAGGATACGCAATAGTACACGTAGCTTCACAAGACTTCGAATTTAAAAGGGGACTCGGACCCCAATTTCTAAATACCTTCGGACAAGTAGGAAGACTAAAAACATTTAATACACCCATAGGAGGAATAACCGCCCTCAGTCACAAGAATAGGCTAGTATTATACTTAGTCATCAAAGAAAAAGATACGGACCAAGCAAAGATTGACGATGTGGAAAAAGCTCTCAGATTACTCCACCAAATGACTAAGGAAAGTAAAATTTATTATTTGGCACTTACAAATTTAGATCTCGAAGTAAATAACTTACACTGGAACCAGGTAGAACCAACTCTTTTCGAACTATTCGAAACAATGCCGTACAAGGTGAGAGTATACATCGAAGGTCCACCTTACCCTATCGTTTTCGCTATACGACTACCGCGTGATTCCTCGCTTGCACCTCAGTGATTTGGGTAGCAGACCGTCAGGTATAGTCAGCATGAAAAAATTATCCGTGATCGTAGCGGCCAGTTCTTGTTTGTTTCATTGAGTTTTGACGGGTACGGTGAAGTGGTGTCATATTATTACGGAGAAGAATTATTACACGCTCAAAATATTCTTTGTGCACCGAATGATCGTTATCCAGGGGATTGCGACTGATTAGCGTGTCGATAGATGAGTAAGTAAAACTATTTTTCATAATTACGAGTGCATCTGTAAGAGCGTAACCTCAAAACGGCAAGTAACCTCGAAGACAAGTGACCGTTTTCAGGTAGGCCGAGGGGCTTTACGGTCCTAGTAATTGACACTTATCAGTTCATACTTTGTGCCTTATAATTATTAGTAGTTATTATTTCAGAGAGCATGCAGCAGCCTCAGAATTTCTTTGACCTGGCATCTTCATAGCTAGACTCGTACTAACACAGGGTGTGAAGGTGTTTAATACTGCCAAATCATTCTACGAAAAACTGAAACACTGATTCGCACACCTAGATCTAAACTAGGACAAGTCATAAAATCTCATTTTTCAGTATGAGGAAAAAACGTTTTGCCAATTATGCCTTCGGATAATTAATTAATTAAATAATTATTATTCATAATAAATATAATTATATAGGATTACTAATGATAATTATCATTAATCATCATTATCAATATTATAATAATTATATTATTATATTATTATTATTGATTATTTATTAATTCAGCAAAACCAAGTTAGTGCAATCTGTCGGCATGATTATGAGCATTAGGTTGAATCTGTTCTTGTGGTTATTTGCGTATTTTATCAGGGTATACAAAAATGATAATAACTCAAAATTCAAGTTTTTTGACTTGTCCTAGTTTAGATCTAGGTGTGCGATATGTTTAACGAGAAGGACATCCAACTGGGACGTTGGTTGCACAATGCTGAAGAGTTGGGGCATTTTCCACCGCATACCAATTGACACGAGTAACATGCTAAGCTAGCATGTTCATAATCAAAAAACAAGGCGGATTAATTAGGTATGAAGAGAAACATCAACGGGGGTATACCCACGTTGAAGATAATTTTTTCAAATCACTGCTACGCTCTGATAATAAATTTTAGTCACTCAGTTTTTTTATAGTTGATTAGTGCTGTTTTGATACAGAGTTTATGATTTTTTTCAGATTTGGTGTCCTTCGTTGAACATAAATTCAGTCCATCGAAGAAAAAGTAGTTATCGTAGGGTACAGGCTGCTGCGTTGCATGAAATTTCTTCAACTTTGGAGGATATATTCCGTATGAATGTAATTTAGGGCCAAACCAATAATATTTCATGAATTTGAATTTTAGACATCGAAATTTTTGCTGGTAAGACTTTTTTCCATCGTTTTGGAAAAAATGATTTAAAATCAAAAATTTCCATGTCTTAAAATTAAACTCATGAAATATTATTGGTTTGCCCCCAAATCACATTTATACAGAATATTTCTTCCATAGTTGAAGAAATTTTATGCAACGCAGCAACCTGTACCATACGACAACTACTTGTTCTTCGATGGACTGACTTAGTTTAGCGGAGGACACAAAATCTAAGTAGAATAAAAACTATGTGACAAAATAGCACTAATCAACTGTAAAAAAATTGAGTCACCAAAATGTTTCCTCAGAGCATGGCAGTGATTTAAGGAAAAGTATTTTCAAGGTGGGTATATCCCTTAATCCAGCGAGGGGCATATGTGTGTATTTGATAGTTATTGGATATGTATACTATTTCAAGCAATATATTAGGTATGTATTCTATTTCAAGCAATATTCCACTCACAAAACCTGTAATTGGATGTTACGTCGATGTAGTTATTCCGAATAAATATATTTGAAGAAACCCATATCCTACCAAATATTTAATACTATATACAGGAAATTGAAAATTGAGAATGTTATGGCTGATTACAGCAACTACGGAACGATTGATTTTTCGTGGAAATATCAGGGGAACAAACAAGAATTCGGAACACAGCTGTTGATGGCTTTAATATGATTTAATTGCAGACTGCACGAGGCTTCATTAATACGAAGATAATACATGACTTTTTGCAGAATCTTAAAACTATGACCAGTTCTGTTAGACCAAGCTAGCTCTATTGTACTGTATCGGTGGCCTGAATCGCAGCTTGGAGTTTCACCGCTGATCAGAATTAAAGTTTAGGGGAGCCATCTGTATCGTGTGTAGGTGAATATATTTTTTTTTATTGAACATAACTTACAGGTGCTGTGCATCTCTGCAGTATACAGGATTATAGTGTATTGTATTGTATTGTCACCGCATGACCTGATTAGATAAATCGTTTCGATGAATAAAATAGATAAATATATACCATTATACAAGTATACAATTATTATATCTACTACGAACTCCAATCCCAATCCTTGCACCTTCCGACGCAGTCATGGTTGACTTAACCATTGTGAGCATTGAGAACTGTGACTGCATCAATATTAAACTCATTATTTATGTTCAGCGAAGGACACAAAATCTGAAAAAATCATAAACTCTGTATCAAAACAGCGCTAATCAACTATAAAAAAACTGAGTGACTAAAATCTATTATCAGAGCGTAGCAGTGATTTGAAAAAATTATCTTCAAGGTGGGTGTACCCCCGTTGATGTTTCTCTTCATGCCTAATTAATCCGCCTTGTTTTTTGATTATGAACATGCTAGCTTAGCATGTTACTCGTGTCAATTGGTATGCAGTGGAAAATGCCCCTACTCTTCAGCATTGTGTAACCGACGTCCCAGTTTGATGTCCTTCTCGTTAAACATAGTGTTCCAGCTGTTCCTGCACACGCTCCGTAGAATGATTTGGCAGCAGTAAACACCTTCACACCCTGTGTTAGTACGAGTCAAGCTATGAAGATGCCAGGTCAAAGGAAATCCGAGGCTGATGCATGCTCTCTGAAATAATAACTACTAAAGATGCAAAAGCTTGTACGGCACAAAGTATGAACTGATACAGGAATGCGAATTGATGTGCGACACTAAACCCTGCGTGTGTTCACAGGTTAAACTTTTGACTCTGGCCAGTTCTGGGTCATGTAGTGCCAGGTCGGCACGCCCGGGCTCGCAGAGCCCCGCGGACTCTAAGTGTCAATTACTAGGACCGTAAAGCCCCTCGGCCTACCTGAGAACGGTCACTTGTCCTTGAGATTACTTGCCGTTTTGAGGTTACGCTCTTACAGATGCACTCGTAATTATGAAAAATAGTTTTACTTACTCATCTATCGACACGCTAATCAGTCGCAATCCCCTGGATAACGATCATTCGGTACACAAAGAATATTTTGAGCGTGTAATAATTCTTCTCCGTAATAATATGACACCACTTCACCGTACCCGTCAAAACTCAATAAAACAAACAAGAACTGGCCGCTACGATCACGGATAATTTTTTCATGCCGACTATACCTGACGGTCTGCTACCCAAATCACTGAGGTGCAATCGAGGAATCACGCGGTAGATGACTCTAACGACACTCAAGACGAACACAAACCTGAAAACATAATATACGACACGGACTTACTATCCCAGAACCCTATGATCAGTGTTGGGCAAATTTGTAATTAGAAAAAATATAATTACTAATTACATTTGTAATTTGTAATGAGGAAAAATTCAATTACTAATTACATTTGTAATTTGTAATTCGAAAAAATTCAATTACTAATTACATTTGTAATTTGTAATTAGAAAAAATTCAATTACTAATTACATTTGTAATTTGTAATTAGGAAAATTTTGGTTACTAATTACATTTGTAATTTGTAATTAGAAAAAAATCAATTACTAATTACATTTGTAATTTGTAATTAGGAAAAAATCAATTACTAATTACATTTGTAATTTGTAATTAGTAAAATTTTAGTTACTAATTACATTTGTAATTTGTAATTGGGATAAGTTCAATTACTAATTACATTTGTAATTTGTAATTAAAAAAATTTTAGTTACTAATTACATTTGTAATTTGTAATTAGAAAAAGTGTGGTTACTAATTACATTTGTAATTTGTAATTAGAAAAAAATCAATCCCCAATTACAATTGCGGAAAGTAATTGGCAGCTATTTTTCTTCTAATTACAATTTTTCAAAGTAATTAGAAGAATTATTCGATCCATTTACAGTTTTCAGATCTAATTATATCTCGGTGTATACTCTTATATCCGGGTACATACAACCATATAGCGACATATTCAGGTATATCTCGGTATATACCGACATATCTAGGTATATATGGCTGTATATCAACAAAATCAGGTATATCCGGTATATACCCCTATATCTGGGTATATACAACTATATAGCGACATATTCAGGTATATATCGGTATATACCCCTATGTCTGGGTATATACAACTATATAGCGACATATTCAGGTATATATCGGTATATACCCCTATGTCTGGGTATATACAACTATATAGCGACATATTCGGGTGTATATCGGTATATAGCGACATATTCGGGTATATATCGGTATATACCGACATATCTAGGTATATATGACTATACATCAACGAAATCAGGTATATCTCGGTATATACCCCTATATCTGGATATATACAACTATACAGCGACATATTCAGGTATATATCGGTATATACCCCTATATCTGGGTATATACAACTATATAGCGACATATTCGGGTATATATCGGTATATAGCAACATATCCGGGTATATATCGGTATATACCGATATATACCTGAATATGTCGCTATATAGTTGTATATACCCAGATATAGGGGTATATACTAAGATATACCTGATTTCGTTGATATATAGTCATATATACCTAGATATGTCGGTATATACCGATATATACCCGAATATGTCGCTATATAGTTGTATATACCCAGATATAGGGGTATATACCGATATATACCTAAATATGTCGCTATATAGTTGTATATACCCAGATATAGGGGTGTATACCGATATATACCTGATTTCGTTGATATATAGTCATATATACCTAGATATGTCGGTATATACCGATATATACCCGAATATGTCGCTATATAGTTGTATATACCCAGATATGAGTCAGTCCACGTCAAGCGGGACGGATTTGGCCAAAAATATTCCTCGATGTTTCCGATTCTCTTGTAATTTTTTTTACATATTCTCTGGGTAAAATGAATGCATGAAACATTTTTTTTTTTTTTTTTAACTCGAAGGGCTTAGAAGCTACAAGGGGTTGAATTTTCGAAAAAAACACCAAAAATCGGAATCGCGCTCTTCGTTAGACGTTAATATCTCCGGTTCCCTTGGTCGTACAGACATCGGCAAAAACTCATTTTAAAGCTCTTGAATCGCACTTTCACGCTATTAATTTTAAGTTCATCGAATTAATAATTTTCTATTTGTTATAAACAATTATATTTTTCAAACGTGATTTTCGAGATGATTACACCTTTTGAAAATTCTAAAAAAAATACGAGCGTGTTCCTTGATTCATTCTCTACGAAATCTGTAAGTTTCAAAATGGAACTCCGATGGAAACTATATTTAAAAAGCGATTGATTCGAGCGTGACATCGCACGCTGGCGCGGCCACGAGCATTGGCGCGGCAAGACTCTGTTCGCGCGCCGTTACATACTTGGAATTGAACTTAGGTATGAATTCCGCGTAATGCAATAAAAATACTAATTGTCTGAACACCTGTGTGCCGACCCTTAGGTATTGAAAATCCCCTCTTTTCACCCTTCCGTGGCCTCCCTAGAATATATAAATGTATTTTAGTATTTGACTATTTCAGTACAGTCTTGACGTTTACTAAAGCCACATCAATTCTCTGTTCACGTAGTTTCAAACGACTGAAGGGTATTTTGGGTTTTTGAAGTGTATCAAAATCGAATTATTAATAATTATTATGGCACCAAAACAGAATAGGTTTGACTATTGCTTCAATCCGTTCAATTTAGAAAAGCACGGAAAGAACCACCCTAAAAATTTGACACGTGTACTTCCGATGATGCTACGGAAGTTGAATATCAAAAATGTACAGATGTCCAGGAATATGAAAATTTGTGACTACTGTCGGTTGAAACTTGCAAGAATGCCCGAAAACGCTGAAACCAGTGACAGTTCGTCTGTGAGAAGTGAGGATCCAGGACCCAGTACCAGTGCAGTACTCGAATCGTCGAGCGAGGGGAATTCATCGCCAAGTAAAAAATCTGTGGATATTTTGAAATTGAATGAGAGTTTGATTAGACTCGGATCCTCACCCATCATACAAAAAAAGTTAAAGCAGAGGAAGTATCCTCGTGAAAAGTTGGAACAATTGCGCAGAACACTAGCTTCGACGGTCTTTCATAATGAAGGGGAAATTGAAGCAGAATCAGAAGGTACAACAAAATGTGAAATACTTGCCAAGTTAAAGGAAGAGTTTCATCATACAAATGACCGAAATAAGAAGATTCAAATCTTGACAATATTTCAAAATTGGTCGTTCCTCAAAATTCATGAAAACTTCGATGTTTCGAATCGGATGATTGCCGTAGCCAAAAAAACAGCAGAGGAACACGGAATTTTATCCACCCCTAACGCAAAGACTGGTAAAAACTTGAGCCAAGATACAGTGAACTGTGTAGTTGATTTTTATACATCTGACCTCATGAGTCGTGTGATGGCGGGTAAAAAATAGTATATTTCGATACAAGAGGCCAAACGAGCGTTTTGCGGACCGCGAGTCTGAAGGCAGCACGAAGCCGAGGCTTCGCCTCGCCTTCGTGCTGCCTTCAGACGAGTGGTGAGCAAGAAACGAGTTTGGCCTCGCGTATCTCGAACACTATTTTTCTCGATACATGCAACGCAAGGTTCTCGTTTGTGTGCCGTCTGCGTGCACCCAAGCCGGTTTTAGCGTACTAGTGTGCAAAATCCCTTTGCGCACCGCATAGCGGTGCGCAAAATATTTTGCACACCGGTACGCTAAAAGTCTGCTTTGGGTGCGCGTAGACGATGCGCAAAGGAGGACTTTGGGTGCATGTGTCAAGAAAAATTATGTTACAGTTAGAGAAAATGATCAGAAAACACAGAAACAAAAGCGACTGATACTGACTAATTTGAAAGAGACATACCGCACCTTCAAGGAAAAGTACCCTGATTTGAAGATTGGCTTTTCGAAGTTTTGTGAGCTAAGACCAAAACACTGTGTACTTCCTGGAGCCAGTGGGACTCATTCAGTTTGTGTATGCGCGATTCACGAAAATGTCAAATTATTATTAGATGGTGCAAAAATAGCACGATTGACAGCAGAAACACCGCAGCCATTGAATAATTACAAAGATTGTTTGAAACGAATGATGTGTGACCCACCCGAAGACAAATGTCATTTAAGGCAGTGTATAAGTTGTCCAGGCACCGAAAATATAGTGAACCAGTTAGAAGAATTATTCGAGGAAGAATTAATTGATGTCGTGATGTTCCGACAATGGGTATCGGTGGATAGAACAAATCTCGAAACTAACCAGGCATCCGTGGAAGATTTCTTGGGAAAACTTCGAACACAACTAGAATCGCTGGTGACCCATGCATTCATTGCTCAGCAGCAATCTGCTTATTTTTCGGAAAAAAAAGAACAATTGGAACCGGGAGAATGTTTAAGTAGTCTGCGATTTTGCAGAAAACTATGCGTTTGTTATTCAAGACGCGATTCAGGGTGTACACTGGAACAACGATCAAGTGACGATACATCCTTTCGTTGCCTACTATACTGAAGACGGAATACTTAAGCACAAGAATTATATTGCAGTTTCCGAATGCCTCAAGCACGATACTATCGCGGTCCATCTTTTTCAACGAAAATTTGTGGAGTTTCTAGAGCGTGAAATACGTGAAGTTAATAAAATCATCTACTTTTCTGATGGAGCCAGCGCACAGTATAAAAATAAAAAAAAATTTCTGAACGTATGTCTTCACGAAGAAGACTTTGGAGTTAGTGCAGAATGGAACTTCTTTGCTACTTCGCACGGGAAAGGGCCTTGTGATGGCATTGGGGGTGCCCTCAAAAGATTGGCCGCGAAAAGCAGTCTGGAACCATCACAAGAACCGATAAATACTCCTCGAAAATTTTTTTTATGGGCAAAGAATAATGAGAATATCAAAAATATCCACGTGGATTTTTTCACAAATGAGGATTATAAAAAAGAAGCTGTTGCATTACAAGCTCGATTTGAGAAAGCGAAATTAGTACGTGGAACATTGACATTCCATTGTATAAAGCCTATTTCAAAAAAAAAAATTGTTGCCAAAAGATATTCGAATGCACAGAAGTCAGTAGAAGCATTGGTTTCCAAGTAAATTAACTATTAGTAGAAATTAAAATTTGCGGCTCACTTTAAGATTTTATTTATGTCTATAATATAGTTCTAAAATTTGTAATATAGTAGTTTTTAGTTGATTAAGTCAGTACGTAATTAATTGAATGATGATGTGACGTATTCCATTTGATGGAATCAAAAAGTACTTTATATTTACCATTTATTTTTCGAAGTTTCGAATTTGTGATATGTTTCAAGATTTTAGTTAAGCGTTTTATTTCTATATTTGTATTTTTGTTGTTTCAAGTCGAATAAACAGTATGAAATAGAATAAATAATTCCGTGAATTAATGGATTTGATGAATATAGTTTCCATCGGAGTTCCATTTTGAAACTTACAGATTTCGTAGAGAATGAATCAAGGAACACGCTCGTATTTTTTTTAGAATTTTCAAAAGGTGTAATCATCTCGAAAATCACGTTTGAAAAATATAATTGTTTATAACAAATGGAAAATTATTAATTCGATGAACTTAAAATTGATAGCGTGAAAGTGCGATTCAAGAGCTTTAAAATGAGTTTTTGCCGATGTCTGTACGACTAAGGGAACCGGAGATATTATTGTCTAACGAAGAGCGCGATTCCGATTTTTGGTGTTTTTTTCGAAAATTCAACCCCTTGTAGCTTCTAAGCCCTTCGAGTTAAAAAAAAAAAAAAAAATGTTTCATCCATTCATTTTACCCAGAGAATATGTAAAAAAAATTACGACGATTTTCAAGAACATGAGGTCAAAAAGGTGTCCCGCTTGACGTGGACTGACTCATATAGGGGTTTATACCGAGATATACCTGAATTTGTCGCTATATAGTTGTATATACCCAGATATAGGGGTATATACCGATATATACCTGAATATGTCGCTATATAGTTGTACATATCGAGATATAGGGGTATATACCGAGATATACCTGAATATGTCGCTATATGGTTGTATATACCCAGATATAAGAGTATATACCGAGATGTAATTACATCTAAAAACTGTAAATGGATTGAATAATTCTTTTAATTACTTTGAAAAATTGTAATTAGAAGAAAAATAGCTGCTAATTACTTTCCGCAATTGTAATTAGGGATTGATTTTTTTCCAATTACAAATTACAAATGTAATTAGTAACCAAACTTTTTCTAATTACAAATTACAAATGTAATTAGTAATTGATTTTTTTCTAATTACAAATTACAAATGTAATTAGTAACTAAAATTTTCCTAATTATAAATTACAAATGTAATTAGTAATTGAATTTTTTCTAATTACAAATTACAAATGTAATTAGTAACTAAAATTTTCCTAATTACAAATTACAAATGTAATTAGTAATTGATTTTTTTCTAATTACAAATTACAAATGTAATTAGTAATCGAATTTTTTCTAATTACAAATTACAAATGTAATTAGTAATTGATTTTTTTCTAATTACAAATTACAAATGTAATTAGTAATCGAATTTTTTCTAATTACAAATTACAAATGTAATTAGTAATTGAATTTTTTCTAATTACAAATTACAAATGTAATTAGTAATTGAATTTTTTCTAATTACAAATTACGAATGGAATTAGTAATTTCAATGTCATTAATTACAATTTGTAATTAGTGGTGCCCAACTCTGCCTATGATACAGATCGTGACATTGACGCAAACAGAGGATACATCCAACGACGATATCCTTCCTACAAAGGAAGTAATAAAAGAAATAAAACAAGACCTCTTTACGGTAGATCAAAGCTATTCACTAGCCCATTGCGTTGCTGAGGACTTTAGGATGGGAGCCGGAATTGCCCTTCAATTTAAGAAACGTTTCAACTAGGTCCGAAAATTGAAAAGCCAACAGAAATCAGTAGGAGAAATAGCTTATATCGAGAATAATCAACGTTACCTATTCTACTTAGTAACAAAAAAGGAAAGCAATGAAAAACCAGAATTTGAGGACTTTAGATCTAGCCTGATTAGCCTACGAAACCTCTGTATGGAACTAGGCGTAACCAAAATAGCCATACCACAAATCGGGTGCGGACCAGACCACCTCTTTCGGCCCCACGTAAAATACGCACTAAAGGAGACATTCAAAGAACCTTTTGACATATTAATTTGCAATTTCACACCTCCCATAGCACCAACTACAGAATTACCACCAGGAACTCTAAGAAATAGAGAAACTCTGAAAAAACCTAAAAGATATCTAGACGACGTACCAGCAGCAGCTGTTAATGAAGAACATATTGACCAAATTGCAAACGACGAACCACCTGATGAAAATTTGAACTCACTTGACGATTATAACATAATACCTTCCAGCACCGAAGACGAAGAATACGAAACGGACAGTGACTCAGACAGCGAATCGATTGAAGACATACCCGAGTTAGCTTTTAGAAACTATGAAATTGAACCTCAAGGCTTAATAAAAATCACTGAAACGCGTGACAAACTTTCAATGCAAAAAGGGACCATAGTTTGCTTCATAACTTGTAAGGGTGAACCATGTGACGACGGGTCACGAGAACTCTCAGATTCCAAAACGTTACCAACGTTTAAAGATCTTACCTTAGCTAGAGCAAACGTCCATCGGATAAAATCTAAAATTTATATCGGTCTACCTATCAAAGAAAACCAAAGAATTCAACTAGACCACGAAATCTTTTCGGAAACTACGAACTTACTCACGGACGTTTTCACAGAACTGAACCTAAACTCATTTTCAATCGCAAAAACGTTACGAATAGATTCACTAGGTTGGAAACAAATCGAAAAAACTTTGAAAAGCATAAGCCAAGAATACAATATTCAAATTCAAGTATGTGCCAATCTCGTACGCATTCCTCGGGAAGACGAACGCGATGACATAATACAGGAATACCATGGCTCCGCTTTAGGAGGCCATAAGGGCATGACTAAAACTTACAACAAAATCAGACAAAATTACTACTGGGATGGCATGAAAAAACAAATCCAAGATCTTATATCTACCTGCATAAACTGCCAAACAAAAAAATTAACTAGAGTCAAAACGAAACAGCCAATGACACTAACGGACACACCGAATTCCGCATTTGATAAAATTTCTATGGATATTGTGGGCCCTCTGCCCATAACTCCAGCGGGCAGTGAATACATCCTTACGATACAAGACCAATTATCCAAATATTCATTAGCCATACCCTTGATTGAGACGAACTATATAGCTATAGCGGATGCTCTGATAACTAACCTAATATGTAAATTTGGAGCCCCTAAACAAATCCTCACCGACCAGGGTGCTAACCTCACCAGCTCACTAATCAGGGAAATTGCAAAAAAATTTTAAATTAAACAGGTCCGGACAACAGCCTTTCATCCTCAATCAAATGGCTCTATTGAGAGATCTCACCATGTACTTACTGAATATCTAAAACAATTCGTAGACAAAAACAATAATTGGGATCAGTGGCTGGCCCAGGCTATGTTTTCATACAATACCAGTACCCACGAGGGAACAAAATATACACCCCACGAGTTAGTTTTTGGTAAGGTTGCACGCCTACCGTCCGAACACGAAATAATAGACCCTGTAACGGACCGTACATACGAGGATTATTTGATAGAATTATACACGAAAATAAGGGAAATCCAAAATCTAGCAAGGGATAATCTCAATCAAGCGAAGGCACGTTTAAAACAATATTATGACAGAAAAATAAACCCTATACACCTCAGTATAGACGATGAAGTCTTCCTACTAAAGGAACCCAGGAGGGGGAAATTGGTTGACCAATATACAGGACCTCACAGAGTCATTGATATATTGGACAATCAAAACATTAAAATAAGAGCTAACAATGAGGATAGAATAGTTCATAGGAATAAGTTAAAAATAGCCAGAATTAAATAAAGCATTTCATTCAAAGTTAAAACCAAATAAAGGTCCCAAAGTATTTTTGTAAAATAATTATAAGAAATATGTAAAAATCGTAATATTAAGGGGACCAGTACAGCTTGAATTTTCGAAAAAATTGGTTTTTCGTTTTTTGCAGTTTATGTTACCTAAAGATCTTCTACGTCTGTGAAAAAATAGAGTTTGACGAAATCGTCACGGTTTAGAAGTCACGGTCAAAAGTTCGTTATTTGGCTATCGCGATTTGGCGCAAGTGGCGCTGGCGCTTGATTTCGATATTGATCACATGGTGTATGATCGCCATTACTTGTGCAATACTTTTCGAGGTTACGTGAGCGTCTGCTCGATTTCCAGTGTTTCAGAATTGAAATAAATAAATAAAAACAGTACTTTTCAGTACTAAATAATTATAAATTTACCTAATATCTATAGCGCGTAATCGTTGTACGGGTGTTGTGACTTGGTGCTTCGAAAACTATAACCTAAAAGTAAGTATTCAATCAAAATAGTAATATCTACACTAAGCTTTTGCCGAACTGTGTGTGCGGTCGAAGTTTTTTTGCTTTTTGTTCACAGATTTTTTGATAGAACAGAAAGGAAATATATAAAATATATCCAATATATTTAATATGAAAAGAAGAGAGAGGAGTTCTGGTGTTGGCACAAAAGGATGCATTGGCCGGTCAAAGAAGAGGGTGAAAACATTTCCGCAGAAGCAAACAGCGGCTGATGGACAGAGCACTCATGTTTCAACAGCTTCGGATAGAAAAATCAGTGGCGACTACGAGGCTAGCGATTCTGCTGGCTATAGGCTGTTTCACGTTGAAACACTATTCCGTGCTCTGCGGGAGCATTTATCTTGCAAGACATGTGGTGGGTCGATAGTTATGACTGAAGTTAGCTTGAGAGGACTGGGTGGAACATACGGTATCTCTTGTGAAAATTGTGTCCAGCTAAAAACCTTCAAAAGTAGCCCTATGATTGATGATACACGAAGCGCGTATGAAATCAATAGGCGATCCATACTAGCGATGCGTTGTATTGGGCAATGCAATGAGTCTGCGGAGGATGCAGCAGGGCCCTCATATGCTGCTGGAGCTTTTTAAAGAAGTGAGTAAGAGAAAGAAGCATGTATGGAACAAAAAAATACATGGGAAAAAAAAGTTCTGAGAAAATAGTTTGCAGAAAAGAAAAAGGAAAAATTAAATTTCCAATAAAAAAAAAAATTCTTTTTGAAAATTGAAAATTAAAAAAAAAAAATTTCATTCAACTTTGGTACAACAAACTTTTTGATGTATGAGCCTCCGGAGGAGTATATACCAATTTTTCTGGAAAAACTTCAAACTCGTTTATCTCATAACTATGTTTTTGGCGCTGTGTCGTAAGGTTTTTGGAGCACCGATGGTCCGATCTGGGTCTTTAATGGCTCATTTTCTTCAGAAAATGAATCCTCATGATATGAATGAGGGAATTTTTGAATGTTTTTTTTTTGGCCAAGTTATTTGCAAATTAGTGGCTCAAATTTTTGAAATTTTGGATAATTGACTGTAAGTTTTCACATGTTTTTTTCTTTTCAGATCCCCGCATTCATAAGATGTAGGACCGCTGTCTGAAGAAAGTGAGACGTCGAGACGATGAATTAGATCAACGGTGTGACTAAAACCTTACGACACAGTTTTTTTAAGAAACATTTTTTTTGATGTAAAATAAACTTTGGTTAACAAATAAAGTCATTCTGGAGTACTTGAAATATCTTAAACCAAGCTGTACTGGTCCCCTTAAATAGAACAAAGGGTAAAGAAAACTGGAACCTTCTGTTCAAGATACAGACCGACAACAATGAATTACGCATACATGTGCCTATTGATGACAACCTCGACATACGCCCTGATCGGGTATGACTGTGGGGGCGGCAGTCTTAACATCACCACCCTCAGCTTACTTGAAACATCTGACTGTGACTTCCCGGACACCCAACTTGAAGTCCAAGAGACGTACATTCAACTCTTCCAACTTCCAAAATTTAAAAAGACAAGAATTATCCAATGTAGAGTGGAAATCGACAGGACGGTTTATCACTGCGGCATGCATTCCCACCTGTCAGCCACCGAAGGAGGACGACAGGCTTACATAAGAGAAATAAGCGAAAAGGAATGTAATGACCTACACGAAAAAGGGGTACTCAATATCGGACATAACAAATATCTAACTAATGTAAAAAGGAACACAACCACTAGAATGACTGCTACCCTAGCCGGAAGTCTCACGAAGGAGGGAGACTGCGAGGGGGAGTTCTTCGACGACGGATACGGACAATGGTCTAAGGTGACTGTTCAAGCTATAATCAAGATAACCCTAACCATCCAAATGGGAACAGTAAGGACAGATGACAACAAAATCACCCTACAAAATGGCGTCACCTGTGATTTAAACAAAAGAAGTTGCTTTGACGAAGAAGGAGGTTACTCGTTCTGGCAGGACACCCCCGAAGACAACTGCAGATTCAGCGAATACGACGTACTCTACGAGGGACTGGTATCCCGAATCACAGAAAACCCAGACAAACACCGTACCACGCCTATGACAATCTATTCAATAACCACAGACGATATAACATTCGCCTTAGTAAAAACAACAGAGAAACGATCATGTGGCTACACCATACTGCGAACGGAACACCCTAAACTATTTATCTTTGAAACGATAAGAGGAAACACGTTCATACAAAAGACAGCAGTGAAGGTAGAAAACGTTGACATTTTTTCTTATATTAATTCTAAATTCATATACGTGGAAAGACATATACGAAATCAACTGACTTCTCTATACAGAGACATTATAACACAAAAATGCGAATTAGAGAAACAAGTGATCCGGAACGCTCTAACTTTGGCCACCTTATCACCCGACGAGTTTGCACACAACGTAATGCAGGAACCAGGGTATATGGCCACCACGGCTGGAGAGGTAGTCCATATTGTAAAATGCATACCTGTAGAGTGCACCCTCAGACAGACAGAATACTGCTATTCAGAATTACCTATAACCATCAGAAACATTTATCTATTTCTCACACCCAAATCCAAAATAATAATAAAAGCAGCTACCCAGAAGGAATGCAATTCTATTCTGGCCACCATGTACAAAATCGATAACACCTGGTACAAATTTACCCCGTCACCAGTAGACGTAATGCCGCCCAAATCCATGAACCCCAAGACAAGAATGACGTGGAAATACGTGAGTGCAGGACCCTTGGGAACCAGTGGCATATATAGACAAAAGGACCTAGACAACTTAAGGGATCATCTCTTATTCTCGGCAGAGCGACCAGCTGTATTAAATACCATAGCACGAGGCGCTACAGGTCATACGATAACCAAAGACGGAATATCAATGTACACTCGGACCTCCGCTATTTGAACACCCGCTATTTGACGGACTCCGCTATTTGACCACATTCGTCCTCCGCTATTTGACGGGCGTTACCCCCACTATTCGGCAGTGTTTCCCTTAACATCGGGGCCGTCAGTGACGCGGAGTGGCGCGAACTGGCTGGGCAGAAAACCGTCCACAAGGAGAAGGAGGCCCCTACTTTCGTCAAATAGCAGAAACGCTCGGTCCCGACTCGGTCAAATAGCGGAGGTCCAGGTGTACAATCTTTTGGATGAAGAATCATTAGATAAAATTGCCGAATCCACGGGAAAGAGGATCTGGTCTGGATTCATGTCATTCGGGTCAATCTCTGCTGGATTCCTGGGAATCTTCATCACCATCCGAATAATAAAATTTATCATCGACACCATCATACACGGGTATACGATCCACGACATCTATGGCTGGAGCATGTGTGTGAACCTAGCATCTCAAATGTTGGCATTTCACGAATTAACTTCATATTCACTTGCATCCAGTATAGTTCTATAGTTCTAAATAGGTTTTAACAATAGTTCCGTTGAATTTTCCTGAAAAAAATGATTTAAAAAAAATAAGATGCTAACTTCGCGTAGCAGCTCTCAGCATCTCAACGTAATATGATAACTAGACCTGCGAATTATGGATATCAAAAAAGTTCTATAGTTTCGTGCGAAATTTACAGGAGTTCTCGTCGTTTTAATGAAATAAAATTCCACTTCATATACGAGATGCTAACTTCTCGCAGCGTCTCGTAGCATCTCAACAAATTGTGATGTATGAACCCTTGAATAACATATATCTGAAGAGGTCCATAGCCAAAAAGCATTCTATCAATAGTTCTGAAGGCGAAGAGGAGAGAAAGAGAATTTAGTTTTTACTTGAATTACGTCGTGGAATCGAATACCGGGTCTGAAACCATGTCCGAATCAACCGAAACTATCCTGTCAAAAATTTACGATGATCGAAACTTCCGTCCATACGCCAGCATTTTACTCCAAAACGTCAGCATCTCACGTCTGGAAGCCAGAAATTAAAAGTGAGTGAGTTAATTAATTAATTATAAATATCTATGATCGGAACTATGTTCGAATGGACCGGAACTATCGAGAAAAAGGTCGAAGCAATTCGGAACTCACTCCAAAAAGCCAACATCTCACGTCTGGGAGGCAGATATTGAAGGTAAGTGGATTAATTGATTGATTATGAATATCCCTGATCGGAACTATGTTCGAATGGACCGGAACTATCGAGAAAAAGGTCGAAGCAATTCGGAACTCACTCCAAAAAGCCAGAATCTCACTTCGAAATACCAGCATCTCACTCCAAACGTCAGCATCTCACGTCTGGGAGCCAGATATTGAAGGTGAGTGGATTAATTAGTTAATTATGAATATCTCTGATCAGAACTATGTTCGAATGGACCGAAACTATTGAGGAAAAAGTCAGAACTACTCGGAACTCACTCTCAAACACCAGCATCTCACTCCAAACGTCAGCATCTCACGTCTGGGAGCGAGATATTAAAGGTGAGTGGATTAATTGATTAATTATGACTATCTCTGATCGAAACTATGTTCGAATGAACCGAAACTATTGAGAAAAAGGTCAGACCTACTCGGAACTCACTCTGAAACACCAGCATCTCACTCCAAACGTCAGCATCTCACGTCTGGGAGCCAGATATTGAAGGTAAGTGGATTAATTGATTAATTATGAATATCCCTGATCGGAACTCTGTTCGAATGAACCGAAACTATTGAGAAAAAGGTCAGACCTACTCGGAACTCACTCTGAAACACCAGCATCTCACTCCAAACGTCAGCATCTCACGTCTGGGAGCCAGATATTGAAGGTAAGTGGATTAATTGATTAATTATGAATATCCCTGATCGGAACTCTGTTCGAATGGACCGGAACTATCGAGAAAAAGGTCGAAGCGATTCAGAACTCACTCCAAGAAGCCAGCAACTCACTCCGAAAAGCCAGCATCTCACTCCAAACGACAGCATCTCACGTCTGGGAGCCAGATATTGAAGGTGAGTGGATTAATTAGTTGATTATGAATATCTCTGATCAGAACTATGTTCGAATGGACCGAAACTATTGAGAAAAAAGTCAGAACTACTCGGAACTCACTCTGAAACACCAGCATCTCACTCCAAACGTCAGCATCTCACGTCTGGGAGCGAGATATTAAAGGTGAGTGGATTAATTGATTAATTATGACTATCTTTGATCGGAACTATGTTCGAATGGACCGAAACTATGAAGAAAAAGGTCAGACCTACTCGGAACTCACTCTGAAATACCAGCATCTCACTCCAAACGTCAGTATCTCACGTCTGGGAGCCAGATATTGAAGGTAAGTGGATTAATTGATTAATTATGAATATCCCTGATCGGAACTATGTTCGAATGGACCGAAACTGTTGAGAAAGAGGTCAGACCTACTCGTAACTCACTCTGAAACACCAGCATCTCACTCCAAACGTCAGCATCTCACGTCTGGGAGCCAGATATTGAAGGTAAGTGGATTAATTGATTAATTATGAATATCCCTGATCAAAACTATGTTCAAATGGACCGGAACTATCGAGATAAAGGTCGACGCGATTCGGAACTCACTCCAAAAAGCCAGCAACTCACTCCGAAAAGCCAGCATCTCACTCCAAACGACAGCATCTCACGTCTGGGAGCCAGATATTGAAGGTGAGTGGATTCATTAGTTAAATATGAATATCTCTGATCAGAACTATGTTCGAATGGACCGGAACTATCGAGAAAAATATCGAAGCAATTCGGAACTCACTCCGAAAAGCCAGCATATCACTCCAAACGTCAGCATCTCACGTCTGGGAGCCAGATATTGAAGGTAAGTGGATTAATTGATTAATTATGAATATCCCTGATCGGAACTATGTTCGAATGGACCGGAACCATCGAGGAAAAGTTCAAAGCGATTCGGAACTCGGTCCAAAAAGCCAGCATCTCAGTCCAAACGACAGCATCTCACGTCTGGGAGCCAGATATTGAAGGTGAGTGGATTAATTAGTTAATTATGAATATCTCTGATCAGAACTATGTTCGAATGGACCGGAACTATCGAGAAAAAGGTCGAAGCAATTCGGAACTCACTCCGAAAAGCCAGCATCTTACTCCAAACGTCAGCATCTCACGTCTGGGAGCCAGATATTGAAGGTAAGTGGATTAATTGATTAATTATGAATATACCTGATCGAAACTATGTTCGAATACACCGGAACTATCGAGAAATAGGTCGAAGCGATTCGAAACTCACTTCAAAAAGCCAGCATCTCACTCCAAACGACAGCATCTCACGTCTGGGAGCCAGATATTGAAGGTGAGTGGATTAATTAGTTAATTATGAATATCCCTGATCAGAACTATGTTCGAATGGACCGGAACTATCGAGAAAAAGGTCGAAGCAATTCGGAACTCACTCCGAGAAGCCAGCATCTCACTCCAAACGTCAGCATCTCACGTCTGGGAGCCCATATTGAAGGTAAGTGGATTAATAGATTAATTATGAATATCCCTGATCGGAACTATGTTCGAATGGATCGAAACTATGGATAAAAAGGTCAGACCTACTCGGAACTCACTCTGAAACACCAGCATCTCACTCCAAACGTCAGCATCTCAAGTCTGGGAGCAAGATATTGAAGGTGAGTGGATTAATTAGTTAATTATGAATATCTCTGATCAGAACTATGTTCGAATGGACCGAAACTATTGAGGAAAAAGTCAGAACTACTCGGAACTCACTCTCAAACACCAGCATCTCACTCCAAACGTCAGCATCTCACGTCTGGGAGCGAGATATTAAAGGTGAGTGGATTAATTGATTAATTATGACTATCTCTGATCGGAACTATGTTCGAATGAACCGAAACTATTGAGAAAAAGGTCAGACCTACTCGGAACTCACTCTGAAACACCAGCATCTCACTCCAAACGTCAGCATCTCACGTCTGGGAGCCAGATATTGAAGGTAAGTGGATTAATTGATTAATTATGAATATCCCTGATCGGAACTCTGTTCGAATGGACCGGAACTATCGAGAAAAAGGTCGAAGCGATTCAGAACTCACTCCAAGAAGCCAGCAACTCACTCCGAAAAGCCAGCATCTCACTCCAAACGACAGCATCTCACGTCTGGGAGCCAGATATTGAAGGTGAGTGGATTAATTAGTTGATTATGAATATCTCTGATCAGAACTATGTTCGAATGGACCGAAACTATTGAGAAAAAAGTCAGAACTACTCGGAACTCACTCTGAAACACCAGCATCTCACTCCAAACGTCAGCATCTCACGTCTGGGAGCGAGATATTAAAGGTGAGTGGATTAATTGATTAATTATGACTATCTTTGATCGGAACTATGTTCGAATGGACCGAAACTATGAAGAAAAAGGTCAGACCTACTCGGAACTCACTCTGAAATACCAGCATCTCACTCCAAACGTCAGCATCTCACGTCTGGGAGCCAGATATTGAAGGTAAGTGGATTAATTGATTAATTATGAATATCCCTGATCGGAACTATGTTCGAATGGACCGAAACTGTTGAGAAAGAGGTCAGACCTACTCGTAACTCACTCTGAAACACCAGCATCTCACTCCAAACGTCAGCATCTCACGTCTGGGAGCCAGATATTGAAGGTAAGTGGATTAATTGATTAATTATGAATATCCCTGATCAAAACTATGTTCAAATGGACCGGAACTATCGAGATAAAGGTCGACGCGATTCGGAACTCACTCCAAAAAGCCAGCAACTCACTCCGAAAAGCCAGCATCTCACTCCAAACGACAGCATCTCACGTCTGGGAGCCAGATATTGAAGGTGAGTGGATTCATTAGTTAAATATAAATATCTCTGATCAGAACTATGTTCGAATGGACCGGAACTATCGAGAAAAAGGTCGAAGCAATTCGGAACTCACTCCGAAAAGCCAGCATATCACTCCAAACGTCAGCATCTCACGTCTGGGAGCCAGATATTGAAGGTAAGTGGATTAATTGATTAATTATGAATATCCCTGATCGGAACTATGTTCGAATGGACCGGAACTATCAAGAAAAAGGTCGAAGCGATTCGGAACTCACTCCAAAAAAGCCAGCATCTTACTCCAAACGACAGCATCTCACGTCTGGGAGCCAGATATTGAAGGTGAGTGGATTAATTAGTTAATTATGAATATCTCTGATCAGAACTATGTTCGAATGGACCGGAACTATCGAGAAAAAGGTCGGAGCAATTCAGAACTCACTCCGAAAAGCCAGCATCTCACTCCAAACGTCAGCATCTCACGTCTGGGAGCCAGATATTGAAGGTAAGTGGATTAATTGATTAATTATGAAGATCCCTGATCGGAACCATGTTCGAATGGACCGGAACTATCGAGAAAAAGGTCGAAGCGATTCGGAACTCACTCCAAAAAGCCAGCATCTCACTCCAAACGACAGCATCTCACGTCTGGGAGCCAGATATTGAAGGTGAGTGGATTAATTAGTTAATTATGAATATCTCTGATCAGAACTATGTTCGAATGGACCGGAACTATCGAGAAAACGGTTGAAGCAATCCGGAACTCACTCCGAAAAGCCAGCATCTCACTCCAAACGTCAGCATCTCACGTCTGGGAGCCGGATATTGAAGGTAAGTGAATTAATTAGTTAATTATCAATATCTTTGATCAGAACTATGTTTGAATGGACCGGAACTATCGAGAAAAAGGTCGAAGCAATTCGGAACTCACTCCGAAAAGCCAGCATCTCACTCCAAACGACAGCATCTCACGTCTGGGAGGCAGATATTGAAGGTAAGTGGATTAATTGATTGATTATGAATATCCCTGATCGGAACTATGTTCGAGTGGACCGGAACTATCGAGAAAAGGTCGAAGCAATTCGGAACTCACTCCAAAAAGCCAGAATCTCACTTCGAAATACCAGCATCTCACTCCAAACGTCAGCATCTCACGTCTGGGAGCGAGATATCAAAGGTGAGTGGATTAATTGATTAATTATGACTATCGTTGATCGGAACTATGTTCGAATGGATCGAAACTATGGAAAAAAAGGTCAGACCTACTCGGAACTCACTCTGAAACACCAGCATCTCACTCCAAACGTCAGCATCTCACGTCTGGGAGCCAGATATTGAAGGTGAGTGGATCAATTAGTTAATTATGAATATCTCTGATCAGAACTATGTTCGAATGGACCGAAACTATTGAGAAAAAAGTCAGAACTACTCGGAACTCACTCTCAAACACCAGCATCTTACTCCAAACGTCAGCATCTCACGTCTGGGAGCGAGATATTAAAGGTGAGTGGATTAATTGATTAATTATGACTATCTCTGATCGGAACTATGTTCGAATGGACCGGAACCATCGAGGAAAAGGTCAAAGCGATTCGGAACTCGGTCCAAAAAGCCAGCATCTCAGTCCAAACGACAGCATCTCACGTCTGGGAGCCAGATATTGAAGGTGAGTGGATTAATTAGTTAATTATGAATATCTCTGATCAGAACTATGTTCGAATGGACCGGAACTATCGAGAAAAAGGTCGAAGCAATTCGGAACTCACTCCGAAAAGCCAGCATCTTACTCCAAACGTCAGCATCTCACGTCTGGGAGCCAGATATTGAAGGTAAGTGGATTAATTGATTAATTATTTATTTATTTATTTATTTATTTCGTAAAGCCCAACAGGCGAACCCAGCAAGGGCAACAGTGAGTAGAGCTACATAAAAGCAGCGACAGTAAAAAATATACAGCAAAATAAAATTAACAATGCAAATACCAACAGGAATATACATACACTAGACAGTGTTCTAAGAACTACAAATTAAATTAAATTAAATTAAATTAAATTAGATTAAATTAAATTAAAAGAAGTACTCGCGCGCTATGCTTAAAAAGGAGTAAAACGACAGGGTGTCAGGGTCACATGCTACAGGTAGGTGATTAAAATTATTGCACATGAGATATAGAGGAGAGCGAAGCGCAACGTTGCTATGTGCACGCGGGAGCTGAAAAACAGCACCATCACGGGACGAAGGCCGCGGCACGCGGAAGGCCAAAAGAGCTAACAAGCCCGGGCAGTCCACGGAGCCAGTAAGTAATTTAAACATGAACGCAACGGAGGCAACATTGCGCCGCGCTTCCAGAGCAGGGATACCGAACCTGGAACACAGCGCCGCACCATCCACGCCACGAGGCGGGTAGACGGAGTCTTCCCTAAGTGCTAAATATTTTAAAAATCTCCTCTGCACGCCCTCAACTAGTTTGATGTCACGCACAAGTAAGGGACACCAGACGAGAGAGCCATACTCAAGCTTGGATCGAACAAACGCGAAGTACAACGTTTTAAAAACAAGAGGCGATTTAAAAGTACTACAGGTCCTGAACAAAAATCCAAGCATTCTAGTGGCACTGGCAACGACGGCCTCGATATGACTAGAAAACAATAACTTAGAGTCAAACGTGATACCCAAATCAGAGGCGGTAGTGACCCTCGGTAAGATAGCGTTACCAATACGGTAATCATAGGAAGTGATGCTACCGGCCCGAGAGAAAGAGAGAACTTTACATTTACCTACGTTCAGAGTCAGCAGGTTACGCTCACACCAGGCCATGATCAGATCCAGGTCGTTTTGGAGTTGAGCGCAGTCGGGAGGACAACGTATAACGCGGAAAAGCTTAAGATCGTCGGCGTACAAAAGTGCGGAGCAGCGCAGTGATAGCACAATGTCATTAATAAAGATAATAAAAAGTAAGGGGCCAAGATTGGAACCCTGTGGTACACCGGACGTAGGAGTGAAGACCTTGGATCGGTAGCCATCAAGCTCGACTACGTGACGCCGATCCACAAGATATGTGATGTGATTATGAATATACCTGATCGAAACTATGTTCGAATACACCGGAACTATCGAGAAATAGGTCGAAGCGATTCGAAACTCACTTCAAAAAGCCAGCATCTCACTCCAAACGACAGCATCTCACGTCTGGGAGCCAGATATTGAAGGTGAGTGGATTAATTAGTTAATTATGAATATCCCTGATCAGAACTATGTTCGAATGGACCGGAACTATCGAGAAAAAGGTCGAAGCAATTCGGAACTCACTCCGAGAAGCCAGCATCTCACTCCAAACGTCAGCATCTCACGTCTGGGAGCCGGATATTGAAGGTAAGTGGATTAATTGATTAATTATGAATATCCCTGATCGGAACTATGTTCGAATGGATCGAAACTATGGATAAAAAGGTCAGACCTACTCGGAACTCACTCTGAAACACCAGCATCTCACTCCAAACGTCAGCATCTCAAGTCTGGGAGCCAGATATTGAAGGTGAGTGGATTAATTAGTTAATTATGAATATCTCTGATCAGAACTATGTTCGAATGGACCGAAACTATTGAGGAAAAAGTCAGAACTACTCGGAACTCACTCTCAAACACCAGCATCTCACTCCAAACGTCAGCATCTCACGTCTGGGAGCGAGATATTAAAGGTGAGTGGATTAATTGATTAATTATGACTATC
This sequence comes from Tenthredo livida, assembly GCA_963992785.1. Classification (NCBI taxonomy): domain Eukaryota; kingdom Metazoa; phylum Arthropoda; class Insecta; order Hymenoptera; family Tenthredinidae; genus Tenthredo; species Tenthredo livida. The sequence goes on from OZ023064.1 coordinate 29,581,179, forward strand.
TCTGATCGGAACTATGTTCGAATGAACCGAAACTATTGAGAAAAAGGTCAGACCAACTCGGAACTCACTCTGAAACACCAGCATCTCACTCCAAACGTCAGCATCTCACGTCTGGGAGCCAGATATTGAAGGTAAGTGGATTAATTGATTAATTATGAATATCCCTGATCGGAACTCTGTTCGAATGGACCGGAACTATCGAGAAAAAGGTCGAAGCGATTCAGAACTCACTCCAAGAAGCCAGCAACTCACTCCGAAAAGCCATCATCTCACTCCAAACGACAGCATCTCACGTCTGGGAGCCAGATATTGAAGGTGAGTGGATTAATTAGTTGATTATGAATATCTCTGATCAGAACTATGTTCGAATGGACCGAAACTATTGAGAAAAAAGTCAGAACTACTCGGAACTCACTCTGAAACACCAGCATCTCACTCCAAACGTCAGCATCTCACGTCTGGGAGCGAGATATCAAAGGTGAGTGGATTAATTGATTAATTATGACTATCTTTGATCGGAACTATGTTCGAATGGACCGAAACTATGAAGAAAAAGGTCAGACCTACTCGGAACTCACTCTGAAATACCAGCATCTCACTCCAAACGTCAGCATCTCACGTCTGGGAGCCAGATATTGAAGGTAAGTGGATTAATTGATTAATTATGAATATCCCTGATCGGAACTATGTTCGAATGGACCGAAACTGTTGAGAAAGAGGTCAGACCTACTCGTAACTCACTCTGAAACACCAGCATCTCACTCCAAACGTCAGCATCTCACGTCTGGGAGCCAGATATTGAAGGTAAGTGGATTAATTGATTAATTATGAATATCCCTGATCAAAACTATGTTCAAATGGACCGGAACTATCGAGATAAAGGTCGACGCGATTCGGAACTCACTCCAAAAAGCCAGCAACTCACTCCGAAAAGCCAGCATCTCACTCCAAACGACAGCATCTCACGTCTGGGAGCCAGATATTGAAGGTGAGTGGATTCATTAGTTAAATATAAATATCTCTGATCAGAACTATGTTCGAATGGACCGGAACTATCGAGAAAAAGGTCGAAGCAATTCGGAACTCACTCCGAAAAGCCAGCATATCACTCCAAACGTCAGCATCTCACGTCTGGGAGCCAGATATTGAAGGTAAGTGGATTAATTGATTAATTATGCATATCCCTGATCGGAACTATGTTCGAATGGACCGGAACTATCAAGAAAAAGGTCGAAGCGATTCGGAACTCACTCCAAAAAAGCCAGCATCTTACTGCAAACGACAGCATCTCACGTCTGGGAGCCAGATATTGAAGGTGAGTGGATTAATTAGTTAATTATGAATATCTCTGATCAGAACTATGTTCGAATGGACCGGAACTATCGAGAAAAAGGTCGGAGCAATTCAGAACTCACTCCGAAAAGCCAGCATCTCACTCCAAACGTCAGCATCTCACGTCTGGGAGCCAGATATTGAAGGTAAGTGGATTAATTGATTAATTATGAAGATCCCTGATCGGAACCATGTTCGAATGGACCGGAACTATCGAGAAAAAGGTCGAAGCGATTCGGAACTCACTCCAAAAAGCCAGCATCTCACTCCAAACGACAGCATCTCACGTCTGGGAGCCAGATATTGAAGGTGAGTGGATTAATTAGTTAATTATGAATATCTCTGATCAGAACTATGTTCGAATGGACCGGAACTATCGAGAAAACGGTTGAAGCAATCCGGAACTCACTCCGAAAAGCCAGCATCTCACTCCAAACGTCAGCATCTCACGTCTGGGAGCCAGATATTGAAGGTAAGTGAATTAATTAGTTAATTATCAATATCTTTGATCAGAACTATGTTTGAATGGACCGGAACTATCGAGAAAAAGGTCGAAGCAATTCGGAACTCACTCCGAAAAGCCAGCATCTCACTCCAAACGACAGCATCTCACGTCTGGGAGGCAGATATTGAAGGTAAGTGGATTAATTGATTGATTATGAATATCCCTGATCGGAACTATGTTCGAATGGACCGGAACTATCGAGAAAAAGGTCGAAGCAATTCGGAACTCACTCCAAAAAGCCAGAATCTCACTTCGAAATACCAGCATCTCACTCCAAACGTCAGCATCTCACGTCTGGGAGCGAGATATCAAAGGTGAGTGGATTAATTGATTAATTATGACTATCGTTGATCGGAACTATGTTCGAATGGATCGAAACTATGGAAAAAAAGGTCAGACCTACTCGGAACTCACTCTGAAACACCAGCATCTCACTCCAAACGTCAGCATCTCACGTCTGGGAGCCAGATATTGAAGGTGAGTGGATCAATTAGTTAATTATGAATATCTCTGATCAGAACTATGTTCGAATGGACCGAAACTATTGAGAAAAAAGTCAGAACTACTCGGAACTCACTCTCAAACACCAGCATCTTACTCCAAACGTCAGCATCTCACGTCTGGGAGCGAGATATTAAAGGTGAGTGGATTAATTGATTAATTATGACTATCTCTGATCGGAACTATGTTCGAATGGACCGAAACTATTGAGAAAAAGGTCAGACCTACTCGGAACTCACTCTGAAATACCAGCATCTCACTTCAAACGTCAGCATCTCACGTCTGGGAGCCAGATATTGAAGGTAAGTGGATTAATTGATTAATTATGAATATCCCTGATCGGAACTATGTTCGAATGGACCGAAACTGTTGAGAAAAAGGTCAGACCCACTCGGAACTCACTCTGAAACACCAGCATCTCACTCCAAACGTCAGCATCTCACGTCTGGGAGCCAGATATCGAAGGTAAGTGGATTAATTGATTAATCATGAATATCCCTGATCAAAACTATGTTCGAATGGACCGGAACTATCGAGAAAAAGGTCGAAGCGATTCGGAACTCACTCCGAAAAGCCAGCAACTCACTCCGAAAAGCCAGCATCTCACTCCAAACGACAGCATCTCACGTCTGGGAGCCAGATATTAAAGGTGAGTGAAGTCATTAGTTAATTATGAATATCTCTGATCAGAACTATGTTCGAATGGACCGGAACTATCGAGAAAAAGGTCGAAGCAATTCGGAACTCACTCCGAAAAGCCAGCATCTCACTCCAAACGTCAGCATCTCACGTCTGGGAGCCAGATATTGAAGGTAAGTGGATTAATTGATTAATTATGAATATCCCTGATCGGAACTATGTTCGAATGGACCGGAACTATCAAGAAAAAGGTCGAAGCGATTCGGAACTCACTCCAAAAAAGCCAGCATCTCACTCCAAACGACAGCATCTCACGTCTGGGAGCCAGATATTGAAGGTGAGTGGATTAATTAGTTAATTATGAATATCTCTGATCAGAACTATGTTCGAATGGACCGGAACTATCGAGAAAAAGGTCGGAGCAATTCAGAACTCACTCCGAAAAGCCAGCATCTCACTCCAAACGTCAGCATCTCACGTCTGGGAGCCAGATATTGAAGGTAAGTGGATTAATTGATTAATTATGAATATCCCTGATCGGAACTATGTTCGAATAGACCGGAACTATCGAGAAATAGGTCGAAGCGATTCGAAACTCACTTCGAAAAGCCAGCATCTCACTCCAAACGACAGCATCTCACGTCTGGGAGCCACATATTGAAGGTGAGTGGATTAATTAGTTAATTATGAATATCCCTGATCAGAACTATGTTCGAATGGACCGGAACTATCGAGAAAAAGGTCGAAGCAATTCGGAACTCACTCCGAAAAGCCAGCATCTCACTCCAAACGTCAGCATCTCACGTCTGGGAGCCGGATATTGAAGGTGAGTGGATTCATTAGTTAATTATGAATATCTCTGATCAGAACTATGTTCGAATGGACCGGAACTATCGAGAAAAAGGTCGGAGCAATTCAGAACTCACTCCGAAAAGCCAGCATCTCACTTCAAACGTCAGCATCTCACGTCTGGGAGCCAGATATTGAAGGTAAGTGGATTAATTGATTAATTATGAAGATCCCTGATCGGAACTATGTTCGAATGGACCGGAACTATTGAGAAAAAGGTCGAAGCGATTCGGAACTCACTCCAAAAAGCCAGCATTTCACTCCAAACGACAGCATCTCACGTCTGGGAGCCAGATATTGAAGGTGAGTGGATTAATTAGTTAATTATGAATATCTCTGATCAGAACTATGTTCGAATGGACCGGAACTATCGAGAAAAAGGTCGAAGCAATTCGGAACTCACTCCGAAAAGCCAGCATCTCACTCCAAACGTCAGCATCTCACGTCTGGGAGCCAGATATTGAAGGTAAGGGGATTAATTGATTAATTATGAATATCCCTGATCGGAACTATGTTCGAATAGACCGGAACTATCAAGAAATAGGTCGAAGCGATTCGGAACTCACTTAAAAAAGCCAGCATCTCACTCCAAACGACAGCATCTCACGTCTGGAAGCCACAAATTGAAGGTGAGTGGATTAATTAGTCAATTATGAATATCCCTGATCAGAACTATGTTCGAATGGACCGGAACTATCGAGGAAAAGGTCGAAGCAATTCGGAACTCACTCCGAGAAGCCAGCATCTCACTCCAAACGTCAGCATCTCACGTCTGGGAGCCGGATATTGAAGGTAAGTGGATTAATTGATTAATTATGAATATGCCTGATCGGAACGATGTTCGAATGGACCGGAACCAGCGAGAAAAAGGTCGAAGCGATTCGGAACTCACTCCAAAAAGCCAGCAAATCACTCCAAACGACAGCATCTCACGTCTGGGAGCCAGATATTAAAGGTGAGTGGATTCATTAGTTAATTATGAATATCTCTGATCAGAACTATGTTCGAATGGACCGTAACTATCGAGAAAAAGTTCGAAGCAATTCGGAACTCACTCCGAAAAGCCAGCATCTCACTCCAAACGACAGCATCTCACGTCTGGGAGCCAGATATTGAAGGTGAGTGGATTAATTAGTTAATTATGAATATCTCTGATCAGAACTATGTTCGAATGGACCGGAACTATCGAGAGAAAGGTCGAAGCAATTCGGAACTCACTCCGAAAAGCCAGCATCTCACTCCAAACGTCAGCATCTCACGTCTGGGAGCCAGATATTGAAGGTAAGTGGATTAATTGATTAATTATGAAGATCCCTGATCGGAACTATGTTCGAATGGACCGGAACTATCGAGAAAAAGGTCGAAGCGATTCGGAACTCACTCCAAAAAGCCAGCATCTCACTCCAAACGACAGCATCTCACGTCTGGGAGCCAGATATTGAAGGTGAGTGGATTAATTAGTTAATTATGAATATCTCTGATCAGAACTATGTTCGAATGGACCGGAACTATCGAGAAAAAGGTCGAAGCAATTCGGAACTCACTCCGAAAAGCCAGCAGCTCACTTCAAACGTCAGCATCTCACGTCTGGGAGCCAGATATTGAAGGTAAGTGGATTAATTGAATAATTATGAATATCCCTGATCGGAACTATGTTCGAATAGACCGGAACTATCGAGAAATAGGTCGAAGCGATTCGAAACTCACTTCGAAAAGCCAGCATCTCACTCCAAACGACAGCATCTCACGTCTGGGAGCCACATATTGAAGGTGAGTGGATTAATTAGTTAATTATGAATATCCCTGATCAGAACTATGTTCGAATGGACCGGAACTATCGAGAAAAAGGTCGAAGCAATTCGGAACTCACTCCGAAAAGCCAGCATCTCACTCCAAACGTCAGCATCTCACGTCTGGGAGCCGGATATTGAAGGTAAGTGGATTAATTGATTAATTATGAATAAACCCGATCGGAACTATGTTCGAATGGACCGGAACCATCGAGAAGAAGGTCGAAGCGATTCGGAACTCACTCCAAAAAGCCAGCGTCTCACTCCAAACGACAGCATCTCACGTCTGGGAGCCAGATATTGAAGGTGAGTGGATTCATTAGTTAATTATGAATATCTCTGATCAGAACTATGTTCGAATGGACCGTAACTATCGAGAAAAAGTTCGAAGCAATTCGGAACTCACTCCGAAAAGCCAGCATCTCACTCCAAACGACAGCATCTCACGTCTGGGAGCCAGATATTGAAGGTGAGTGGATTAATTAGTTAATTATGAATATCTCTGATCAGAACTATGTTCGAATGGACCGGAACTATCGAGAAAAAGGTCGAAGCAATTCGGAACTCACTCCAAAATGCCAGCATCTCACTCCAAACGTCAGCATCTCACGTCTGGGAGCCAGATATTGAAGGTAAGTGAATTAATTAGTTAATTATGAATATCTTTGATCAGAACTATGTTTGAATGGACCGGAACTATCGAGAAAAAGGTCGAAGCAATTCGAAACTCACTCCGACAAGCCAGCATCTCACTCCAAACGACAGCATCTCACGTCTGGGAGCCAGATATTGAAGGTGAGTGGATTAATTAGTTAATTATGAATATCTCTGATCAGAACTATGTTCGAATGGACCGGAACTATCGAGAAAAAGGTCGAAGCAATTCGGAACTCACTCCGAAAAGCCAGCATCTCACTCCAAACGTCAGCATCTCACGTCTGGGAGCCAGATATTGAAGGTAAGTGGATTAATTGATCAATTATGAATATCCCTGATCGGAACTATGTTCGAATGGACCGGAACTATCGAGAAAAAGTTCGAAGCGATTCGGAACTCACTCCAAAAAGCCAGCATCTTACTCCAAACGACAGCATCTCACGTCTGGGAGCCAGATATTGAAGGTGAGTGGATTAATTAGGTAATTATGAATATCCCTGATCAGAACTATGTTCGAATGGACCGGAACTATCAAGAAAAAGGTCGAAGCAATTCGGGACTCACTCCGAAAAGCCAGCATCTCACTCCAAACGTCAGCATCTCACGTCTGGGAGCCAGATATTGAAGGTGAGTGGATCAATTAGTTAATTATGAATATCTCTGATCAGAACTATGTTCAAATGAACCAGAACTATCGAGGAAAAGGTCGGAGCAATCCGGAACTCACTCCGAAAAGCCAGCATCTCACTCCAAACGTCAGCATCTGACGTCTGGGAGCCAGATATTAAAGGTAAGTGGATTAATTAGTTAATTATGAATATCTCTGATCGGAACTATGTTCGAATGGACCGGAACTATCGAGAAAAAGGTCGAAGCAATTCGGAACTCACTCCGAAAAGCCAGCATCTCACTCCGAACGTCAGCATCTCACGTCTGGGAGCCAGATATAAGGTAAGTGGATTAAATGATTAATCATGAATATCCCTGATCGGAACTATGTTCGAATGGACCGAAACCATCGAGAAGAAGGTCGAAGCGATTCGGAACTCACTCCGAAAAGCCAGCATCTCACTCCAAACGACAGCATCTCACGTCTGGGAGCCAGATATTGAAGGTGAGTGGATTAATTAGTTAATTATGAATATCCCTGATCAGAACTATGTTCGAATGGACCGGAACTATCGAGAAAAAGGTCGAAGCAATTCGGAACTCACTCCGAAAAGCCAGCATTTCACTCCAACCGTCAGCATCTCACGTCTGGGAGCCAGATATTGAAGATAAGTGGATTAATTAGTTAATTATGAATATCCCTGATCAGAACTATGTTCGAATGTACCGGAACTATTAAGAAAAAGTCCAGACCTACTCGGAACTCACTCTGAAACTCCAGCATCTCACTCCAAACGTCAGCATCTCACGTCTGGGAGCCAGATATTGAAGGTAAGTGGATTAATTAGTTAATTATGAATATCTCTGATCGGAACTATGTTCGAATGGACCGGAACTATCGAGAAAAAGGTCGAAGCAATTCGGAACTCACTCCGAAAAGCCAGCATCTCACGTCTGGGACCCAGATATTGGAGGTAAGTGGATTAATTGATTAATTATGAATATCCCTGATCGGAACTATGTTCGAATGGACCGGAACTATCGAGAAAAAGGTCAGACCTACTCGGAACTCACTCTGAAACACCAGCATCTCACTCCAAACGTCAGCATCTCACGTCTGGGAGCCAGATATTGAAGGTGAGTGGATCAATTAGTTAATTATGAATATCCCTGATCAGAACTATGTTCGAATGGACCGAAACTATTGAGAAAAAAGTCAGAACTACTCGGAACTCACTCTCAAACACCAGCATCTTACTCCAAACGTCAGCATCTCACGTCTGGGAGCGAGATATTAAAGGTGAGTGGATTAATTGATTAATTATGACTATCTCTGATCGGAACTATGTTCGAATGGACCGAAACTATTGAGAAAAAGGTCAGACCTACTCGGAACTCACTCTGAAATACCAGCATCTCACTCCAAACGTCAGCATCTCACGTCTGGGAGCCAGATATTGAAGGTAAGTGGATTAATTGATTAATTATGAATATCCCTGATCGGAACTATGTTCGAATGGACCGAAACTGTTGAGAAAAAGGTCAGACCTACTCGGAACTCACTCTGAAACACCAGCATCTCACTCCAAACGTCAGCATCTCACGTCTGGGAGCCAGATATCGAAGGTAAGTGGATTAATTGATTAATCATGAATATCCCTGATCAAAACTATGTTCGAATGGACCGGAACTATCGAGAAAAAGGTCGTAGCGATTCGGAACTCACTCCAAAAAGCCAGCAACTCACTCCGAAAAGCCAGCATCTCACTCCAAACGACAGCATCTCACGTCTGGGAGCCAGATATTGAAGGTGAGTGAAGTCATTAGTTAATTATGAATATTTTTGATCAGAACTATGTTCGAATGGACCGGAACTATCGAGAAAAAGGTCGAAGCAATTCGGAACTCACTCCGAAAAGCCAGCATCTCACTCCAAACGTCAGCATCTCACGTCTGGGAGCCAGATATTGAAGGTAAGTGGATTAATTGATTAATTATGAATATCCCTGATCGGAACTATGTTCGAATGGACCGGAACTATCAAGAAAAAGGTCGAAGCGATTCGGAACTCACTCCAAAAAAGCCAGCATCTCACTCCAAACGACAGCATCTCACGTCTGGGAGCCAGATATTGAAGGTGAGTGGATTAATTAGTTAATTATGAATATCTCTGATCAGAACTATGTTCGAATGGACCGGAACTATCGAGGAAAAGGTCGGAGCAATTCAGAACTCACTCCGAAAAGCCAGCATCTCACTCCAAACGTCAGCATCTCACGTCTGGGAGCCAGATATTGAAGGTAAGTGGATTAATTGATCAATTATGAATATCCCTGATCGGAACTATGTTCGAATGGACCGGAACTATCGAGAAAAAGTTCGAAGCGATTCGGAACTCACTCCAAAAAGCCAGCATCTCACTCCAAACGACAGCATCTCACGTCTGGGAGCCAGATATTGAAGGTGAGTGGATTAATTAGGTAATTATGAATATCCCTGATCAGAACTATGTTCGAATGGACCGGAACTATCAAGAAAAAGGTCGAAGCAATTCGGAACTCACTCCGAAAAGCCAGCATCTCACTCCAAACGTCAGCATCTCAGGTCTGGGAGCCAGATATTGAAGGTGAGTGGATCAATTAGTTAATTATGAATATCTCTGATCAGAACTATGTTCAAATGAACCAGAACTATCGAGAAAAAGGTCGGAGCAATTCGGAACTCACTCCGAAAAGCCAGCATCTCACTCCAAACGTCAGCATCTCACGTCTGGGAGCCAGATATTAAAGGTAAGTGGATTAATTAGTTAATTATGAATATCTCTGATCGGAACTATGTTCGAATGGACCGGAACTATCGAGAAAAAGGTCGAAGCAATTCGGAACTCACTCCGAAAAGCCAGCATCTCACTCCAAACGTCAGCATCTCACGTCTGGGAGCCAGATATAAGGTAAGTGGATTCAATGATTAATTATGAATATCCCTGATCGGAACTATGTTCGAATGGACCGAAACCATCGAGAAGAAGGTCGAAGCGATTCGGAACTCACTCCGAAAAGCCAGCATCTCACTCCAAACGACAGCATCTCACGTCTGGGAGCCAGATATTGAAGGTGAGTGGATTAATTAGTTAATTATAAATATCCCTGATCAGAACTATGTTCGAATGGACCGGAACTATCGAGAAAAAGGTCGAAGCAATTCGGAACTCACTCCGAAAAGCCAGCATTTCACTCCAAACGTCAGCATCTCACGTCTGGGAGCCAGATATTGAAGATAAGTGGATTAATTGATTAATTATGGATATCCCTGATCGGAACTATGTTCGAATGTACCGGAACTATTAAGAAAAAGTTCAGACCTACTCGGTACTCACTCTGAAACACCAGCATCTCACTCCAAACGTCAGCATCTCACGTCTGGGAGCCAGATATTGCAGGTAAGTGGATTAATTAGTTAATTATGAATATCTCTGATCGAAACTATGTTCGAATGGACCGGAACTATCGAAAAAAAGGTCGAAGCAATTCGGAACTCACTCCGAAAAGCCAGCATCTCACGTCTGGGAGCCAGATATTGGAGGTAAGTGGATTAATTGATTAATTATGAATATCCCTGATCGGAACTATGTTCGAATGGACCGGAACTATCGAGAAGAAGGTCAGACCTACTCGGAACTTACTCTGAAACACCAGCATCTCACTCCAAACGTCAGCATCTCACGTCTGGGAGCCAGATATTAAAGGTAAGTGGATTAATCAGTCAATTATGAATATCTCTGATCAGAACTATGTTCAAATGGACCGTAACTATCGAGAAAAAGGTCAAAGCAATTCGGAACTCACTCCGAAAAGCCAGCATCTCACTCCAAACGTCAGCATCTTACGTCTGGGAGCCAGATATTGAAGGTAAGTGGATTAATTGATTAATTATGAATATCCCTGATCGGAACTATGTTCGAATGGACCAGAACTATCGAGAAAAAGGTCGAAGCGATTCGGAACTCACTCCAAAAAGCCAGCAACTTACTCCGAAAACCAGCATCTCACTCCAAACGACAGCATCTCACGTCTGGGAGCCAGATATTGAAGGTAAGTGGAATAATTAGTTAATTATGAATATCTCTGATCGGAACTATGTTCGAATGGACCGGAACTATCGAGAAAAAGGTCGAAGCAATTCGGAACTCACTCCGAAAAGCCAGCATCTCACTCCAAACGTCAGCATCTCACGTCTGGGAGCCAGATATTGAAGGTAAGTGGATTAATTGATTAATTATGAATATCCCTGATCGGAACTATGTTCGAATGGACCGGAACCATCGAGGAAAAGGTCGAAGCGATTCGGAACTCGGTCCAAAAAGCCAGCATCTCAGTCCAAACGACAGCATCTCACGTCTGGGAGCCAGATATTGAAGGTGAGTGGATTAATTAGTTAATTATGAATATCCCTGATCAGAACTATGTTCGAATGGACCGGAACTATCGAGAAAAAGGTCAGAGCAATTCGGAACTCACTCCGAAAAGCCAGCATCTCACTCCAAACGTCAGCATCTCACGTCTGGGAGCCAGATATTGAAGGTAAGTGGATTAATTGATTAATTATGAAGATCCCTGATCGGAACTATGTTCGAATGGACCGGAACTATCGAGAAAAAGGTCGAAGCGATTCGGAACTCACTCCAAAAAGCCAGCATCTCACTCCAAACGACAGCATCTCACGTCTGGGAGCCAGATATTGAAGGTGAGTGGATTAATTAGTTAATTATGAATATCTCTGATCAGAACTATGTTCGAATGGACCGGAACTATCGAGAAAAAGGTCGAAGCAATTCGGAACTCACTCCGAAAAGCCAGCAGCTCACTTCAAACGTCAGCATCTCACGTCTGGGAGCCAGATATTGAAGGTAAGTGGATTAATTGATTAATTATGAATATCCCTGATCGGAACTATGTTTGAATAGACCGGAACTATCGAGAAATAGGTCGAAGCGATTCGAAACTAACTTCGAAAAGCCAGCATCTCACTCCAAACGACAGCATCTCACGTCTGGGAGCCACATATTGAAGGTGAGTGGATTAATTAGTTAATTATAAATATCCCTGATCAGAACTATGTTCGAATGGACCGGAACTATCGAGAAAAAGGTCGAAGCAATTCGGAACTCACTCCGAGAAGCCAGCATCTCACTCCAAACGTCAGCATCTCACGTCTGGGAGCCGGATATTGAAGGTAAGTGGATTAATTGATTAATTATGAATATCCCTGATCGGAACTATGTTCGAATGGACCGGAACCATCAAGAAGAAGGTCGAAGCGATTCGGAACTCACTCCAAAAAGCCAGCATCTCACTCCAAACGACAGCATCTCACGTCTGGGAGCCAGATATTGAAGGTGAGTGGATTCATTAGTTAATTATGAATATCTCTGATCAGAACTATGTTCGAATGGACCGTAACTATCGAGAAAAAGTTCGAAGCAATTCGGAACTCACTCCGAAAAGCCAGCATCTCACTCCAAACGACAGCATCTCACGTCTGGGAGCCAGATATTGAAGGTAAGTGGATTAATTGATTAATCATGAATATCCCTGATCGGAACTATGTTCGAATGTACCGGAACTATTAAGAAAAAGGTCAGACCTACTCGGAACTCACTCTGAAACACCAGCATCTCACTCCAAACGTCAGCATCTCACGTCTGGGAGCCAGATATTGAAGGTAAGTGGATTAATTAGTCAATTATGAATATCTCTGATCAGAACTATGTTCAAATGGACCGTAACTATCGAGAAAAAGGTCAAAGCAATTCGGAACTCACTCCGAAAAGCCAGCATCTCACTCCAAACGTCAGCATCTCACGTCTGGGAGCCAGATATTGAAGGTAAGTGGATTAATTGATTAATTATGAATATCCCTGATCGGAACTATGTTCGAATGGACCGGAACTATCGAGAAAAAGGTCGGACCTACTCGGAACTTACTCTGAAACACCAGCATCTCACTCCAAACGTCAGCATCTCACGTCTGGGAGCCACATATTGAAGGTGAGTGGATTAATTAGTTAATTATGAATATCCCTGATCAGAACTATGTTCGAATGGACCGGAACTATCGAGAAAAAGGTCGAAGCAATTCGGAACTCACTCCGAGAAGCCAGCATCTCACTCCAAACGTCAGCATCTCACGTCTGGGAGCCGGATATTGAAGGTAAGTGGATTAATTGATTAATTATGAATATCTCTGATCAGAACTATGTTCGAATGGACCGTAACTATCGAGAAAAAGTTCGAAGCAATTCGGAACTCACTCCGAAAAGCCAGCATCTCACTCCAAACGACAGCATCTCACGTCTGGGAGCCAGATATTGAAGGTAAGTGGATTAATTGATTAATCATGAATATCCCTGATCGGAACTATGTTCGAATGTACCGGAACTATTAAGAAAAAGGTCAGACCTACTCGGAACTCACTCTGAAACACCAGCATCTCACTCCAAACGTCAGCATCTCACGTCTGGGAGCCAGATATTGAAGGTAAGCGGATTAATTAGTTAATTATGGATATCTCTAATCGGAACTATGTTCGAGAGGACCGGAACTATCGAGAAAAAGGTCGAAGCAATTCGAAACTCACTCCGAAAAGCCAGCATCTCACTCCAAACGTCAGCATCTCACGTCTGGGAGCCAGATATTGAAGGTAAGTGGATTAATTGATTAATTATGAATATCCCTGATCGGAACTATGTTCGAATGGACCGGAACTATCGAGAAAAAGGTCGGACCTACTCGGAACTTACTCTGAAACACCAGCATCTCACTCCAAACGTCAGCATCTCACGTCTGGGAGCCAGATATTAAAGGTAAGTGGATTAATTAGTCAATTATGAATATCTCTGATCAGAACTATGTTCAAATGGACCGTAACTATCGAGAAAAAGGTCAAAGCAATTCGGAACTCACTCCGAAAAGCCAGCATCTCACTCCAAACGTCAGCATCTTACGTCTGGGAGCCAGATATTGAAGGTAAGTGGATTAATTGATTAATTATGAATATCCCTGATCGGAACTATGTTCGAATGGACCAGAACTATCGAGAAAAAGGTCGAAGCGATTCGGAACTCACTTCAAAAAGCCAGCAACTTACTCCGAAAACCAGCATCTCACTCCAAACGACAGCATCTCACGTCTGGGAGCCAGATATTGAAAGTGAGTGGATTAATTGATTAATTATGAAGATCCCTGATCGGAACTATGTTCGAATGGACCGGAACTATCGAGAAAAAGGTCGAAGCGATTCGGAACTCACTCCAAAAAGCCAGCATCTCACTCCAAACGACAGCATCTCACGTCTGGGAGCCAGATATTGAAGGTGAGTGGATTAATTAGTTAATTATGAATATCTCTGATCAGAACTATGTTCGAATGGACCGGAACTATCGAGAAAAAGGTCGAAGCAATTCGGAACTCACTCCGAAAAGCCAGCAGCTCACTTCAAACGTCAGCATCTCACGTCTGGGAGCCAGATATTGAAGGTAAGTGGATTAATTGATTAATTATGAATATCCCTGATCGGAACTATGTTTGAATAGACCGGAACTATCGAGAAATAGGTCGAAGCGATTCGAAACTCACTTCGAAAAGCCAGCATCTCACTCCAAACGACAGCATCTCACGTCTGGGAGCCACATATTGAAGGTGAGTGGATTAATTAGTTAATTATGAATATCCCTGATCAGAACTATATTCGAATGGACCGGAACTATCGAGAAAAAGGTCGAAGCAATTCGGAACTCACTCCGAGAAGCCAGCATCTCACTCCAAACGTCAGCATCTCACGTCTGGGAGCCGGATATTGAAGGTAAGTGGATTAATTGATTAATCATGAATATCCCTGATCGGAACTATGTTCGAATGTACCGGAACTATTAAGAAAAAGGTCAGACCTACTCGGAACTCACTCTGAAACACCAGCATCTCACTCCAAACGTCAGCATCTCACGTCTGGGAGCCAGATATTGAAGGTAAGTGGATTAATTAGTTAATTATGGATATCTCTAATCGGAACTATGTTCGAGAGGACCGGAACTATCGAGAAAAAGGTCGAAGCAATTCGAAACTCACTCCGAAAAGCCAGCATCTCACTCCAAACGTCAGCATCTCACGTCTGGGAGCCAGATATTGAAGGTAAGTGGATTAATTGATTAATTATGAATATCCCTGATCGGAACTATGTTCGAATGGACCGGAACTATCGAGAAAAAGGTCGGACCTACTCGGAACTTACTCTGAAACACCAGCATCTCACTCCAAACGTCAGCATCTCACGTCTGGGAGCCAGATATTGAAGGTAAGTGGATTAATTAGTTAATTATGAATATCTCTGATCGGAACTATGTTCGAATGGACCGGAACTATCGAGAAAAAGGTCGAAGCAATTCGGAACTCACTCCGAAAAGCCAGCATCTCACTCCAAACGTCAGCATCTCATGTCTGGGAGCCAGATATTGAAGGTAAGTGGATTAATTGATTAATTATGAATATCCCTGATCGGAACTATGTTCGAATGGACCGGAACCATCGAGGAAAAGGTCGAAGCGATTCGGAACTCGGTCCAAAAAGCCAGCATCTCAGTCCAAACGACAGCATCTCACGTCTGGGAGCCAGATATTGAAGGTGAGTGGATTAATTAGTTAATTATGAATATCCCTGATCAGAACTATGTTCGAATGGACCGGAACTATCGAGAAAAAGGTCAGAGCAATTCGGAACTCACTCCGAAAAGCCACCATCTCACTCCAAACGTCAGCATCTCACGTCTGGGAGCCAGATATTGAAGGTAAGTGGATTAATTGATTAATTATGAAGATCCCTGATCGGAACTATGTTCGAATGGACCGGAACTATCGAGAAAAAGGTCGAAGCGATTCGGAACTCACTCCAAAAAGCCAGCATCTCACTCCAAACGACAGCATCTCACGTCTGGGAGCCAGATATTGAAGGTGAGTGGATTAATTAGTTAATTATGAATATCTCTGATCAGAACTATGTTCGAATGGACCGGAACTATCGAGAAAAAGGTCGAAGCAATTCGGAACTCACTCCGAAAAGCCAGCAGCTCACTTCAAACGTCAGCATCTCACGTCTGGGAGCCAGATATTGAAGGTAAGTGGATTAATTGATTAATTATGAATATCCCTGATCGGAACTATGTTTGAATAGACCGGAACTATCAAGAAATAGGTCGAAGCGATTCGAAACTAACTTCGGAAAGCCAGCATCTCACTCCAAACGACAGCATCTCACGTCTGGGAGCCACATATTGAAGGTGAGTGGATTAATTAGTTAATTATGAATATCCCTGATCAGAACTATGTTCGAATGGACCGGAACTATCGAGAAAAAGGTCGAAGCAATTCGGAACTCACTCCGAGAAGCCAGCATCTCACTCCAAACGTCAGCATCTCACGTCTGGGAGCCGGATATTGAAGGTAAGTGGATTAATTGATTAATTATGAATATCCCTGATCGGAACTATGTTCGAATGGACCGGAACCATCAAGAAGAAGGTCGAAGCGATTCGGAACTCACTCCAAAAAGCCAGCATCTCACTCCAAACGACAGCATCTCACGTCTGGGAGCCAGATATTGAAGGTGAGTGGATTCATTAGTTAATTATGAATATCTCTGATCAGAACTATGTTCGAATGGACCGTAACTATCGAGAAAAAGTTCGAAGCAATTCGGAACTCACTCCGAAAAGCCAGCATCTCACTCCAAACGACAGCATCTCACGTCTGGGATCCAGATATTGAAGGTAAGTGGATTAATTGATTAATCATGAATATCCCTGATCGGAACTATGTTCGAATGTACCGGAACTATTAAGAAAAAGGTCAGACCTACTCGGAACTCACTCTGAAACACCAGCATCTCACTCCAAACGTCAGCATCTCACGTCTGGGAGCCAGATATTGAAGGTAAGCGGATTAATTAGTTAATTATGGATATCTCTAATCGGAACTATGTTCGAGAGGACCGGAACTATCGAGAAAAAGGTCGAAGCAATTCGAAACTCACTCCGAAAAGCCAGCATCTCACTCCAAACGTCAGCATCTCACGTCTGGGAGCCAGATATTGAAGGTAAGTGGATTAATTGATTAATTATGAATATCCCTGATCGGAACTATGTTCGAATGGACCGGAACTATCGAGAAAAAGGTCGGACCTACTCGGAACTTACTCTGAAACACCAGCATCTCACTCCAAACGTCAGCATCTCACGTCTGGGAGCCAGATATTAAAGGTAAGTGGATTAATTAGTCAATTATAAATATCTCTGATCAGAACTATGTTCAAATGGACCGTAACTATCGAGAAAAAGGTCGAAGCAATTCGAAACTCACTCCGAAAAGCCAGCATCTCACTCCAAACGTCAGCATCTCACGTCTGGGAGCCAGATATTGAAGGTAAGTGGATTAATTGATTAATTATGAATATCCCTGATCGGAACTATGTTCGAATGGACCGGAACTATCGAGAAAAAGGTCGGACCTACTCGGAACTTACTCTGAAACACCAGCATCTCACTCCAAACGTCAGCATCTCACGTCTGGGAGCCAGATATTGAAGGTAAGTGGATTAATTAGTTAATTATGAATATCTCTGATCGGAACTATGTTCGAATGGACCGGAACTATCGAGAAAAAGGTCGAAGCAATTCGGAACTCACTCCGAAAAGCCAGCATCTCACTCCAAACGTCAGCATCTCATGTCTGGGAGCCAGATATTGAAGGTAAGTGGATTAATTGATTAATTATGAATATCCCTGATCGGAACTATGTTCGAATGGACCGGAACCATCGAGGAAAAGGTCGAAGCGATTCGGAACTCGGTCCAAAAAGCCAGCATCTCAGTCCAAACGACAGCATCTCACGTCTGGGAGCCAGATATTGAAGGTGAGTGGATTAATTAGTTAATTATGAATATCCCTGATCAGAACTATGTTCGAATGGACCGGAACTATCGAGAAAAAGGTCAGAGCAATTCGGAACTCACTCCGAAAAGCCACCATCTCACTCCAAACGTCAGCATCTCACGTCTGGGAGCCAGATATTGAAGGTAAGTGGATTAATTGATTAATTATGAAGATCCCTGATCGGAACTATGTTCGAATGGACCGGAACTATCGAGAAAAAGGTCGAAGCGATTCGGAACTCACTCCAAAAAGCCAGCATCTCACTCCAAACGACAGCATCTCACGTCTGGGAGCCAGATATTGAAGGTGAGTGGATTAATTAGTTAATTATGAATATCTCTGATCAGAACTATGTTCGAATGGACCGGAACTATCGAGAAAAAGGTCGAAGCAATTCGGAACTCACTCCGAAAAGCCAGCAGCTCACTTCAAACGTCAGCATCTCACGTCTGGGAGCCAGATATTGAAGGTAAGTGGATTAATTGATTAATTATGAATATCCCTGATCGGAACTATGTTTGAATAGACCGGAACTATCAAGAAATAGGTCGAAGCGATTCGAAACTAACTTCGGAAAGCCAGCATCTCACTCCAAACGACAGCATCTCACGTCTGGGAGCCACATATTGAAGGTGAGTGGATTAATTAGTTAATTATGAATATCCCTGATCAGAACTATGTTCGAATGGACCGGAACTATCGAGAAAAAGGTCGAAGCAATTCGGAACTCACTCCGAGAAGCCAGCATCTCACTCCAAACGTCAGCATCTCACGTCTGGGAGCCGGATATTGAAGGTAAGTGGATTAATTGATTAATTATGAATATCCCTGATCGGAACTATGTTCGAATGGACCGGAACCATCAAGAAGAAGGTCGAAGCGATTCGGAACTCACTCCAAAAAGCCAGCATCTCACTCCAAACGACAGCATCTCACGTCTGGGAGCCAGATATTGAAGGTGAGTGGATTCATTAGTTAATTATGAATATCTCTGATCAGAACTATGTTCGAATGGACCGTAACTATCGAGAAAAAGTTCGAAGCAATTCGGAACTCACTCCGAAAAGCCAGCATCTCACTCCAAACGACAGCATCTCACGTCTGGGATCCAGATATTGAAGGTAAGTGGATTAATTGATTAATCATGAATATCCCTGATCGGAACTATGTTCGAATGTACCGGAACTATTAAGAAAAAGGTCAGACCTACTCGGAACTCACTCTGAAACACCAGCATCTCACTCCAAACGTCAGCATCTCACGTCTGGGAGCCAGATATTGAAGGTAAGCGGATTAATTAGTTAATTATGGATATCTCTAATCGGAACTATGTTCGAGAGGACCGGAACTATCGAGAAAAAGGTCGAAGCAATTCGAAACTCACTCCGAAAAGCCAGCATCTCACTCCAAACGTCAGCATCTCACGTCTGGGAGCCAGATATTGAAGGTAAGTGGATTAATTGATTAATTATGAATATCCCTGATCGGAACTATGTTCGAATGGACCGGAACTATCGAGAAAAAGGTCGGACCTACTCGGAACTTACTCTGAAACACCAGCATCTCACTCCAAACGTCAGCATCTCACGTCTGGGAGCCAGATATTAAAGGTAAGTGGATTAATTAGTCAATTATAAATATCTCTGATCAGAACTATGTTCAAATGGACCGTAACTATCGAGAAAAAGGTCAAAGCAATTCGGAACTCACTCCGAAAAGCCAGCATCTCACTCCAAACGTCAGCATCTCACGTCTGGGAGCCAGATATTGAAGGTAAGTGGATTAATTGATTAATTATGAATATCCCTGATCGGAACTATGTTCGAATGGACCGGAACTATCGAGAAAAAGGTCGGACCTACTCGGAACTTACTCTGAAACACCAGCATCTCACTCCAAACGTCAGCATCTCACGTCTGGGAGCCACATATTGAAGGTTAGTGGATTAATTAGTTAATTATGAATATCCCTGATCAGAACTATGTTCGAATGGACCGGAACTATCGAGAAAAAGGTCGAAGCAATTCGGAACTCACTCCGAGAAGCCAGCATCTCACTCCAAACGTCAGCATCTCACGTCTGGGAGCCGGATATTGAAGGTAAGTGGATTAATTGATTAATTATGAATATCCCTGATCGGAACTATGTTCGAATGGACCGGAACCATCAAGAAGAAGGTCGAAGCGATTCGGAACTCACTCCAAAAAGCCAGCATCTCACTCCAAACGACAGCATCTCACGTCTGGGAGCCAGATATTGAAGGTGAGTGGATTTATTAGTTAATTATGAATATCTCTGATCAGAACTATGTTCGAATGGACCGTAACTATCGAGAAAAAGTTCGAAGCAATTCGGAACTCACTCCGAAAAGCCAGCATCTCACTCCAAACGACAGCATCTCACGTCTGGGAGCCAGATATTGAAGGTAAGTGGATTAATTGATTAATCATGAATATCCCTGATCGGAACTATGTTCGAATGTACCGGAACTATTAAGAAAAAGGTCAGACCTACTCGGAACTCACTCTGAAACACCAGCATCTCACTCCAAACGTCAGCATCTCACGTCTGGGAGCCAGATATTGAAGGTAAGCGGATTAATTAGTTAATTATGGATATCTCTAATCGGAACTATGTTCGAGAGGACCGGAACTATCGAGAAAAAGGTCGAAGCAATTCGAAACTCACTCCGAAAAACCAGCATCTCACTCCAAACGTCAGCATCTCACGTCTGGGAGCCAGATATTGAAGGTAAGTGGATTAATTGATTAATTATGAATATCCCTGATCGGAACTATGTTCGAATGGACCGGAACTATCGAGAAAAAGGTCGGACCTACTCGGAACTTACTCTGAAACACCAGCATCTCACTCCAAACGTCAGCATCTCACGTCTGGGAGCCAGATATTAAAGGTAAGTGGATTAATTAGTCAATTATGAATATCTCTGATCAGAACTATGTTCAAATGGACCGTAACTATCGAGAAAAAGGTCAAAGCAATTCGGAACTCACTCCGAAAAGCCAGCATCTCACTCCAAACGTCAGCATCTTACGTCTGGGAGCCAGATATTGAAGGTAAGTGGATTAATTGATTAATTATGAATATCCCTGATCGGAACTATGTTCGAATGGACCAGAACTATCGAGAAAAAGGTCGAAGCGATTCGGAACTCACTCCAAAAAGCCAGCAACTTACTCCGAAAACCAGCATCTCACTCCAAACGACAGCATCTCACGTCTGGGAGCCAGATATTGAAAGTGAGTGGATTAATTGATTAATTATGAAGATCCCTGATCGGAACTATGTTCGAATGGACCGGAACTATCGAGAAAAAGGTCGAAGCGATTCGGAACTCACTCCAAAAAGCCAGCATCTCACTCCAAACGACAGCATCTCACGTCTGGGAGCCAGATATTGAAGGTGAGTGGATTAATTAGTTAATTATGAATATCTCTGATCAGAACTATGTTCGAATGGACCGGAACTATCGAGAAAAAGGTCGAAGCAATTCGGAACTCACTCCGAAAAGCCAGCAGCTCACTTCAAACGTCAGCATCTCACGTCTGGGAGCCAGATATTGAAGGTAAGTGGATTAATTGATTAATTATGAATATCCCTGATCGGAACTATGTTTGAATAGACCGAAACTATCGAGAAATAGGTCGAAGCGATTCGAAACTCACTTCGAAAAGCCAGCATCTCACTCCAAACGACAGCATCTCACGTCTGGGAGCCACATATTGAAGGTGAGTGGATTAATTAGTTAATTATGAATATCCCTGATCAGAACTATGTTCGAATGGACCGGAACTATCGAGAAAAAGGTCGAAGCAATTCGGAACTCACTCCGAGAAGCCAGCATCTCACTCCAAACGTCAGCATCTCACGTCTGGGAGCCGGATATTGAAGGTAAGTGGATTAATTGATTAATCATGAATATCCCTGATCGGAACTATGTTCGAATGTACCGGAACTATTAAGAAAAAGGTCAGACCTACTCGGAACTCACTCTGAAACACCAGCATCTCACTCCAAACGTCAGCATCTCACGTCTGGGAGCCAGATATTGAAGGTAAGTGGATTAATTAGTTAATTATGGATATCTCTAATCGGAACTATGTTCGAGAGGACCGGAACTATCGAGAAAAAGGTCGAAGCAATTCGAAACTCACTCCGAAAAGCCAGCATCTCACTCCAAACGTCAGCATCTCACGTCTGGGAGCCAGATATTGAAGGTAAGTGGATTAATTGATTAATTATGAATATCCCTGATCGGAACTATGTTCGAATGGACCGGAACTATCGAGAAAAAGGTCGGACCTACTCGGAACTTACTCTGAAACACCAGCATCTCACTCCAAACGTCAGCATCTCACGTCTGGGAGCCAGATATTAAAGGTAAGTGGATTAATTAGTCAATTATGAATATCTCTGATCAGAACTATGTTCAAATGGACCGTAACTATCGAGAAAAAGGTCAAAGCAATTCGGAACTCACTCCGAAAAGCCAGCATCTCACTCCAAACGTCAGCATCTTACGTCTGGGAGACAGATATTGAAGGTAAGTGGATTAATTGATTAATTATGAATATCCCTGATCGGAACTATGTTCGAATGGACCGGAACTATCGAGAAAA
Source organism: Tenthredo livida (assembly GCA_963992785.1). Classification (NCBI taxonomy): domain Eukaryota; kingdom Metazoa; phylum Arthropoda; class Insecta; order Hymenoptera; family Tenthredinidae; genus Tenthredo; species Tenthredo livida. Next base: position 29,603,678 of record OZ023064.1, read on the forward strand.
AGGTCAAAGCAATTCGGAACTCACTCCGAAAAGCCAGCATCTCACTCCAACCGACAGCATCTCACGTCTTGCAGCCAGATATTGAAGGTGAGTGGATTAATTAGTTAATTATGAATATCTGTGATCAGAACTATGTTCGAATGTACCGGAACTATTAAGAAAAAGGTCAGACCTACTCGGAACTCACTCTGAAACACCAGCATCTCACTCCAAACGTCAGCATCTCACGTCTGGGAGCCAGATATTGAAGGTAAGTGGATTAATTAGTTAATTATGAATATCTCTGATCGGAACTATGTTCGAATGGACCGGAACTATCAAGAAAAAGGTCGAAGCAATTCGGAACTCACTCCGAAAAGCCAGCATCTCACTCCAAACGTCAGCATCTCACGTCTGGGAGCCAGATATTGAAGGTAAGTGGATTAATTGATTAATTATGAATATCCCTGATCGGAACTATGTTCGAATGGACCGGAACCATCGAGGAAAAGGTCGAAGCGATTCGGAACTCGGTCCAAAAAGCCAGCATCTCAGTCCAAACGACAGCATCTCACGTCTGGGAGCCAGATATTGAAGGTAAGTGGATTAATTGATTAATTATGAATATCCCTGATCGGAACTATGTTCGAATGGACCGGAACTATCGAGAAAAAGGTCAGACCTATTCGGAACTTACTCTGAAACACCAGCATCTCACTCCAAACGTCGGCATCTCACGTCTGGGAGCCAGATATTAAAGGTAAGTGGATTAATTAGTCAATTATGAATATCTCTGATCAGAACTATGTTCAAATGGACCGTAACTATCGAGAAAAAGGTCAAAGCAATTCGGAACTCACTCCGAAAAGCCAGCATCTTACTCCAAACGTCAGCATCTTACGTCTGGGAGCCAGATATTGAAGGTAAGTGGATTAATTGATTAATTATGAATATCCCTGATCGGAACTATGTTCGAATGGACCAGAACTATCGAGAAAAAGGTCGAAGCGATTCGGAACTCACTTCAAAAAGCCAGCAACTTACTCCGAAAACCAGCATCTCACTCCAAACGACAGCATCTCACGTCTATGAGCCAGATATTGAAAGTGAGTGGATTAATTAGTTAATTACGAATATCCCTGATCAGAACTATGTTCGAATGGACCGGAACTATCGAGAAAAAGGTCAAAGCAATTCGGAACTCACTCCGAAAAGCCAGCATCTCACTCCAAACGACAGCATCTCACGTCTTGCAGCCAGATATTGAAGGTGAGTGGATTAATTAGTTAATTATGAATATCTGTGATCAGAACTATGTTCGAATGTACCGGAACTATTAAGAAAAAGGTCAGACCTACTCGGAACTCACTCTGATACACCAGCATCTCACTCCAAACGTCAGCATCTCACGTCTGGGAGCCAGATATTGAAGGTAAGTGGATTAATTAGTTAATTATGAATATCTCTGATCGGAACTATGTTCGAATGGACCGGAACTATCGAGAAAAAGGTCGAAGCAGTTCGGAACTCACTCCGAAAAGCCAGCATCTCACTCCAAACGTCAGCATCTCACGTCTGGGAGCCAGATATTGAAGGTAAGTGGATTAATTGATTAATTATGAATATCCCTGATCGGAACTATGTTCGAATGGACCGGAACCATCGAGGAAAAGGTCGAAGCGATTCGGAGCTCGGTCCAAAAAGCCAGCATCTCAGTCCAAACGACAGCATCTCACGTCTGGGAGCCAGATATTGAAGGTGAGTGGATTAATTAGTTAATTATGAATATCCCTGATCAGAACTATGTTCGAATGGACCGGAACTATCGAGAAAAAGGTCAGAGCAATTCGGAACTCACTCCGAAAAGCCAGCATCTCACTCCAAACGTCAGCATCTCACGTCTGGGAGCCAGATATTGAAGGTAAGTGGATTAATTGATTAATTATGAAGATCCCTGATCGGAACTATGTTCGAATGGACCGGAACTATCGAGAAAAAGGTCGAAGCGATTCGGAACTCACTCCAAAAAGCCAGCATCTCACTCCAAACGACAGCATCTCACGTCTGGGAGCCAGATATTGAAGGTGAGTGGATTAATTAGTTAATTATGAATATCTCTGATCAGAACTATGTTCGAATGGACCGGAACTATCGAGAAAAAGGTCGGAGCAATTCAGAACTCACTCCGAAAAGCCAGCATCTCACTCCAAACGTCAGCATCTCACGTCTGGGAGCCAGATATTGAAGGTAAGTGGATTAATTGATCAATTATGAATATCCCTGATCGGAACTATGTTCGAATGGACCGGAACTATCGAGAAAAAGTTCGAAGCGATTCGGAACTCACTCCAAAAAGCCAGCATCTCACTCCAAACGACAGCATCTCACGTCTAGGAGCCAGATATTGAACGTGAGTGGATTAATTAGGTAATTATGAATATCCCTGATCAGAACTATGTTCGAATGGACCGGAACTATCAAGAAAAAGGTCGAAGCAATTCGGAACTCACTCCGAAAAGCCAGCATCTCACTCCAAACGTCAGCATCTCAGGTCTGGGAGCCAGATATTGAAGGTGAGTGGATCAATTAGTTAATTATGAATATCTCTGATCAGAACTATGTTCAAATGAACCAGAACTATCGAGAAAAAGGTCGGAGCAATTCGGAACTCACTCCGAAAAGCCAGCATCTCACTCCAAACGTCAGCATCTCACGTCTGGGAGCCAGATATTAAAGGTAAGTGGATTAATTAGTTAATTATGAATATCTCTGATCGGAACTATGTTCGAATGGACCGGAACTATCGAGAAAAAGGTCGAAGCAATTCGGAACTCACTCCGAAAAGCCAGCATCTCACTCCAAACGTCAGCATCTCACGTCTGGGAGCCAGATATAAGGTAAGTGGATTAAATGATTAATTATGAATATCCCTGATCGGAACTATGTTCGAATGGACCGAAACCATCGAGAAGAAGGTCGAAGCGATTCGGAACTCACTCCGAAAAGCCAGCATCTCACTCCAAACGACAGCATCTCACGTCTGGGAGCCAGATATTGAAGGTGAGTGGATTAATTAGTTAATTATAAATATCCCTGATCAGAACTATGTTCGAATGGACCGGAACTATCGAGAAAAAGGTCGAAGCAATTCGGAACTCACTCCGAAAAGCCAGCATTTCACTCCAAACGTCAGCATCTCACGTCTGGGAGCCAGATATTGAAGATAAGTGGATTAATTGATTAATTATGGATATCCCTGATCGGAACTATGTTCGAATGTACCGGAACTATTAAGAAAAAGTTCAGACCTACTCGGTACTCACTCTGAAACACCAGCATCTCACTCCAAACGTCAGCATCTCACGTCTGGGAGCCAGATATTGAAGGTAAGTGGATTAATTAGTTAATTATGAATATCTCTGATCGGAACTATGTTCGAATGGACCGGAACTATCGAGAAAAAGGTCGAAGCAATTCGGAACTCACTCCGAAAAGCCAGCATCTCACGTCTGGGAGCCAGATATTGGAGGTAAGTGGATTAATTGATTAATTATGAATATCCCTGATCGGAACTATGTTCGAATGGACCGGAACTATCGAGAAAAAGGTCAGACCTACTCGGAACTTACTCTGAAACACCAGCATCTCACTCCAAACGTCAGCATCTCACGTCTGGGAGCCAGATATTAAAGGTAAGTGGATTAATTAGTCAATTATGAATATCTCTGATCAGAACTATGTTCAAATGGACCGTAACTATCGAGAAAAAGGTCAAAGCAATTCGGAACTCACTCCGAAAAGCCAGCATCTCACTCCAAACGTCAGCATCTTACGTCTGGGAGACAGATATTGAAGGTAAGTGGATTAATTGATTAATTATGAATATCCCTGATCGGAACTATGTTCGAATGGACCAGAACTATCGAGAAAAAGGTCGAAGCGATTCGGAACTCACTCCAAAAAGCCAGCAACTTACTCCGAAAACCAGCATCTCACTCCAAACGACAGCATCTCACGTCTGGGAGCCAGATATTGAAAGTGAGTGGATTAATTAGTTAATTACGAATATCCCTGATCAGAACTATGTTCGAATGGACCGGAACTATTGAGAAAAAGGTCAAAGCAATTCGGAACTCACTCCGAAAAGCCAGCATCTCACTCCAAACGACAGCATCTCACGTCTTGCAGCCAGATATTGAAGGTGAGTGGATTAATTAGTTAATTATGAATATCTGTGATCAGAACTATGTTAGAATGTACCGGAACTATTAAGAAAAAGGTCAGACCTACTCGGAACTCACTCTGAAACACCAGCATCTCACTCCAAACGTCAGCATCTCACGTCTGGGAGCCAGATATTGAAGGTAAGTGGATTAATTAGTTAATCATGAATATCTCTGATCGGAACTATGTTCGAATGGACCGGAACTATCGAGAAAAAGGTCGAAGCAATTCGGAACTCACTCCGAAAAGCCAGCATCTCACTCCAAACGTCAGCATCTCACGTCTGGGAGCCAGATATTGAAGGTAAGTGGATTAATTGATTAATTATGAATATCCCTGATCGGAACTATGTTCGAATGGACCGGAACCATCGAGGAAAAGGTCGAAGCGATTCGGAACTCGGTCCAAAAAGCCAGCATCTCAGTCCAAACGACAGCATCTCACGTCTGGGAGCCAGATATTGAAGGTGAGTGGATTAATTAGTTAATTATGAATATCCCTGATCAGAACTATGTTCGAATGGACCGGAACTATCGAGAAAAAGGTCAGAGCAATTCGGAACTCACTCCGAAAAGCCAGCATCTCACTCCAAACGTCAGCATCTCACGTCTGGGAGCCAGATATTGAAGGTAAGTGGATTAATTGATTAATTATGAAGATCCCTAATCGGAACTATGTTCGAATGGACCGGAACTATCGAGAAAAAGGTCGAAGCGATTCGGAACTCACTCCAAAAAGCCAGCATCTCACTCCAAACGACAGCATCTCACGTCTGGGAGCCAGATATTGAAGGTGAGTGGATTAATTAGTTAATTATGAATATCTCTGATCAGAACTATGTTCGAATGGACCGGAACTATCGAGAAAAAGGTCGAAGCAATTCGGAACTCACTCCGAAAAGCCAGCAGCTCACTTCAAACGTCAGCATCTCACGTCTGGGAGCCAGATATTGAAGGTAAGTGGATTAATTGATTAATTATGAATATCCCTGATCGGAACTATGTTTGAATAGACCGGAACTATCGAGAAATAGGTCGAAGCGATTCGAAACTCACTTCGAAAAGCCAGCATCTCACTCCAAACGACAGCATCTCACGTCTGGGAGCCACATATTGAAGGTGAGTGGATTAATTAGTTAATTATGAATATCCCTGATCAGAACTATGTTCGAATGGACCGGAACTATCGAGAAAAAGGTCGAAGCAATTCGGAACTCACTCCGAGAAGCCAGCATCTCACTCCAAACGTCAGCATCTCACGTCTGGGAGCCGGATATTGAAGGTAAGTGGATTGATTGATTAATTATGAATATCCCTGATCGGAACTATGTTCGAATGGACCGGAACCATCAAGAAGAAGGTCGAAGCGATTCGGAACTCACTCCAAAAAGCCAGCATCTCACTCCAAACGACAGCATCTCACATCTGGGAGCCAGATATTGAAGGTGAGTGGATTCATTAGTTAATTATGAATATCTCTGATCAGAACTATGTTCGAATGGACCGTAACTATCGAGAAAAAGTTCGAAGCAATTCGGAACTCACTCCGAAAAGCCAGCATCTCACTCCAAACGACAGCATCTCACGTCTGGGAGCCAGATATTGAAGGTAAGTGGATTAATTGATTAATCATGAATATCCCTGATCGGAACTATGTTCGAATGTACCGGAACTATTAAGAAAAAGGTCAGACCTACTCGGAACTCACTCTGAAACACCAGCATCTCACTCCAAACGTCAGCATCTCACGTCTGGGAGCCAGATATTGAAGGTAAGCGGATTAATTAGTTAATTATGGATATCTCTAATCGGAACTATGTTCGAGAGGACCGGAACTATCGAGAAAAAGGTCGAAGCAATTCGAAACTCACTCCGAAAAGCCAGCATCTCACTCCAAACGTCAGCATCTCACGTCTGGGAGCCAGATATTGAAGGTAAGTGGATTAATTGATTAATTATGAATATCCCTGATCGGAACTATGTTTGAATAGACCGGAACTATCGAGAAATAGGTCGAAGCGATTCGAAACTCACTTCGAAAAGCCAGCATCTCACTCCGAACGACAGCATCTCACGTCTGGGAGCCACATATTGAAGGTGAGTGGATTAATTAGTTAATTATGAATATCCCTGATCAGAACTATGTTCGAATGGACCGGAACTATCGAGAAAAAGGTCGAAGCAATTCGGAACTCACTCCGAGAAGCCAGCATCTCACTCCAAACGTCAGCATCTCACGTCTGGGAGCCAGATATTGAAGGTAAGTGGATTAATTGATTAATTATGAATATCCCTGATCGGAACTATGTTCGAATGGACCGGAACCATCGAGGAAAAGGTCGAAGCGATTCGGAGCTCGGTCCAAAAAGCCAGCATCTCAGTCCAAACGACAGCATCTCACGTCTGGGAGCCAGATATTGAAGGTGAGTGGATTAATTAGTTAATTATGAATATCCCTGATCAGAACTATGTTCGAATGGACCGGAACTATCGACAAAAAGGTCAGAGCAATTCGGAACTCACTCCGAAAAGCCAGCATCTCACTCCAAACGTCAGCATCTCACGTCTGGGAGCCAGATATTGAAGGTAAGTGGATTAATTGATTAATTATGAAGATCCCTGATCGGAACTATGTTCGAATGGACCGGAACTATCGAGAAAAAGGTCGAAGCGATTCGGAACTCACTCCAAAAAGCCAGCATCTCACTCCAAACGACAGCATCTCACGTCTGGGAGCCAGATATTGAAGGTGAGTGGATTAATTAGTTAATTATGAATATCTCTGATCATAACTATGTTCGAATGGACCGGAACTATCGAGAAAAAGGTCGGAGCAATTCAGAACTCACTCCGAAAAGCCAGCATCTCACTCCAAACGTCAGCATCTCACGTCTGGGAGCCAGATATTGAAGGTAAGTGGATTAATTGATCAATTATGAATATCCCTGATCGGAACTATGTTCGAATGGACCGGAACTATCGAGAAAAAGTTCGAAGCGATTCGGAACTCACTCCAAAAAGCCAGCATCTCACTCCAAACGACAGCATCTCACGTCTGGGAGCCAGATATTGAAGGTGAGTGGATTAATTAGGTAATTATGAATATCCCTGATCAGAACTATGTTCGAATGGACCGGAACTATCAAGAAAAAGGTCGAAGCAATTCGGAACTCACTCCGAAAAGCCAGCATCTCACTCCAAACGTCAGCATCTCAGGTCTGGGAGCCAGATATTGAAGGTGAGTGGATCAATTAGTTAATTATGAATATCTCTGATCAGAACTATGTTCAAATGAACCAGAACTATCGAGAAAAAGGTCGGAGCAATTCGGAACTCACTCCGAAAAGCCAGCATCTCACTCCAAACGTCAGCATCTCACGTCTGGGAGCCAGATATTAAAGGTAAGTGGATTAATTAGTTAATTATGAATATCTCTGATCGGAACTATGTTCGAATGGACCGGAACTATCGAGAAAAAGGTCGAAGCAATTCGGAACTCACTCCGAAAAGCCAGCATCTCACTCCAAACGTCAGCATCTCACGTCTGGGAGCCAGATATAAGGTAAGTGGATTAAATGATTAATTATGAATATCCCTGATCGGAACTATGTTCGAATGGACCGAAACCATCGAGAAGAAGGTCGAAGCGATTCGGAACTCACTCCGAAAAGCCAGCATCTCACTCCAAACGACAGCATCTCACGTCTGGGAGCCAGATATTGAAGGTGAGTGGATTAATTAGTTAATTATAAATATCCCTGATCAGAACTATGTTCGAATGGACCGGAACTATCGAGAAAAAGGTCGAAGCAATTCGGAACTCACTCCGAAAAGCCAGCATTTCACTCCAAACGTCAGCATCTCACGTCTGGGAGCCAGATATTGAAGATAAGTGGATTAATTGATTAATTATGGATATCCCTGATCGGAACTATGTTCGAATGTACCGGAACCATTAAGAAAAAGTTCAGACCTACTCGGTACTCACTCTGAAACACCAGCATCTCACTCCAAACGTCAGCATCTCACGTCTGGGAGCCAGATATTGAAGGTAAGTGGATTAATTAGTTAATTATGAATATCTCTGATCGGAACTATGTTCGAATGGACCGGAACTATCGAGAAAAAGGTCGAAGCAATTCGGAACTCACTCCGAAAAGCCAGCATCTCACGTCTGGGAGCCAGATATTGGAGGTAAGTGGATTAATTGATTAATTATGAATATCCCTGATCGGAACTATGTTCGAATGGACCGGAACTATCGAGAAAAAGGTCAGACCTACTCGGAACTTACTCTGAAACACCAGCATCTCACTCCAAACGTCAGCATCTCACGTCTGGGAGCCAGATATTAAAGGTAAGTGGATTAATTAGTCAATTATGAATATCTCTGATCAGAACTATGTTCAAATGGACCGTAACTATCGAGAAAAAGGTCAAAGCAATTCGGAACTCACTCCGAAAAGCCAGCATCTCACTCCAAACGTCAGCATCTTACGTCTGGGAGCCAGATATTGAAGGTAAGTGGATTAATTGATTAATTATGAATATCCCTGATCGGAACTATGTTCGAATGGACCAGAACTATCGAGAAAAAGGTCGAAGCGATTCGGAACTCACTCCAAAAAGCCAGCAACTTACTCCGAAAACCAGCATCTCACTCCAAACGACAGCATCTCACGTCTGGGAGCCAGATATTGAAAGTGAGTGGATTAATTAGTTAATTACGAATATCCCTGATCAGAACTATGTTCGAATGGACCGGAACTATTGAGAAAAAGGTCAAAGCAATTCGGAACTCACTCCGAAAAGCCAGCATCTCACTCCAAACGACAGCATCTCACGTCTTGCAGCCAGATATTGAAGGTGAGTGGATTAATTAGTTAATTATGAATATCTGTGATCAGAACTATGTTCGAATGTACCGGAACTATTAAGAAAAAGGTCAGACCTACTCGGAACTCACTCTGAAACACCAGCATCTCACTCCAAACGTCAGCATCTCACGTCTGGCAGCCAGATATTGAAGGTAAGTGGATTAATTAGTTAATCATGAATATCTCTGATCGGAACTATGTTCGAATGGACCGGAACTATCGAGAAAAAGGTCGAAGCAATTCGGAACTCACTCCGAAAAGCCAGCATCTCACTCCAAACGTCAGCATCTCACGTCTGGGAGCCAGATATTGAAGGTAAGTGGATTAATTGATTAATTATGAATATCCCTGATCGGAACTATGTTCGAATGGACCGGAACCATCGAGGAAAAGGTCGAAGCGATTCGGAACTCGGTCCAAAAAGCCAGCATCTCAGTCCAAACGACAGCATCTCACGTCTGGGAGCCAGATATTGAAGGTGAGTGGATTAATTAGTTAATTATGAATATCCCTGATCAGAACTATGTTCGAATGGACCGGAACTATCGAGAAAAAGGTCAGAGCAATTCGGAACTCACTCCGAAAAGCCAGCATCTCACTCCAAACGTCAGCATCTCACGTCTGGGAGCCAGATATTGAAGGTAAGTGGAGTAATTGATTAATTATGAAGATCCCTAATCGGAACTATGTTCGAATGGACCGGAACTATCGAGAAAAAGGTCGAAGCGATTCGGAACTCACTCCAAAAAGCCAGCATCTCACTCCAAACGACAGCATCTCACGTCTGGGAGCCAGATATTGAAGGTGAGTGGATTAATTAGTTAATTATGAATATCTCTGATCAGAACTATGTTCGAATGGACCGGAACTATCGAGAAAAAGGTCGAAGCAATTCGGAACTCACTCCGAAAAGCCAGCAGCTCACTTCAAACGTCAGCATCTCACGTCTGGGAGCCAGATATTGAAGGTAAGTGGATTAATTGATTAATTATGAATATCACTGATCGGAACTATGTTTGAATAGACCGGAACTATCGAGAAATAGGTCGAAGCGATTCGAAACTCACTTCGAAAAGCCAGCATCTCACTCCAAACGACAGCATCTCACGTCTGGGAGCCACATATTGAAGGTGAGTGGATTAATTAGTTAATTATGAATATCCCTGATCAGAACTATGTTCGAATGGACCGGAACTATCGAGAAAAAGGTCGAAGCAATTCGGAACTCACTCCGAGAAGCCAGCATCTCACTCCAAACGTCAGCATCTCACGTCTGGGAGCCGGATATTGAAGGTAAGTGGATTAATTGATTAATTATGAATATCCCTGATCGGAACTATGTTCGAATGGACCGGAACCATCAAGAAGAAGGTCGAAGCGATTCGGAACTCACTCCAAAAAGCCAGCATCTCACTCCAAACGACAGCATCTCACATCTGGGAGCCAGATATTGAAGGTGAGTGGATTCATTAGTTAATTATGAATATCTCTGATCAGAACTATGTTCGAATGGACCGTAACTATCGAGAAAAAGTTCGAAGCAATTCGGAACTCACTCCGAAAAGCCAGCATCTCACTCCAAACGACAGCATCTCACGTCTGGGAGCCAGATATTGAAGGTAAGTGGATTAATTGATTAATCATGAATATCCCTGATCGGAACTATGTTCGAATGTACCGGAACTATTAAAAAAAAGGTCAGACCTACTCGGAACTCACTCTGAAACACCAGCATCTCACTCCAAACGTCAGCATCTCACGTCTGGGAGCCAGATATTGAAGGTAAGCGGATTAATTAGTTAATTATGGATATCTCTAATCGGAACTATGTTCGAGAGGACCGGAACTATCGAGAAAAAGGTCGAAGCAATTCGAAACTCACTCCGAAAAGCCAGCATCTCACTCCAAACGTCAGCATCTCACGTCTGGGAGCCAGATATTGAAGGTAAGTGGATTAATTGATTAATTATGAATATCCCTGATCGGAACTATGTTCGAATGGACCGGAACTATCGAGAAAAAGGTCGGACCTACTCGGAACTTACTCTGAAACACCAGCATCTCACTCCAAACGTCAGCATCTCACGTCTGGGAGCCAGATATTAAAGGTAAGTGGATTAATTAGTCAATTATGAATATCTCTGATCAGAACTATGTTCAAATGGACCGTAACTATCGAGAAAAAGGTCAAAGCAATTCGGAACTCACTCCGAAAAGCCAGCATCTCACTCCAAACGTCAGCATCTTACGTCTGGGAGCCAGATATTGAAAGTAAGTGGATTAATTGATTAATTATGAATATCCCTGATCGGAACTATGTTCGAATGGACCAGAACTATCGAGAAAAAGGTCGAAGCGATTCGGAACTCACTCCAAAAAGCCAGCAACTTACTCCGAAAACCAGCATCTCACTCCAAACGACAGCATCTCACGTCTGGGAGCCAGATATTGAAAGTGAGTGGATTAATTGATTAATTATGAAGATCCCTGATCGGAACTATGTTCGAATGGACCGGAACTATCGAGAAAAAGGTCGAAGCGATTCGGAACTCACTCCAAAAAGCCAGCATCTCACTCCAAACGACAGCATCTCACGTCTGGGAGCCAGATATTGAAGGTGAGTGGATTAATTAGTTAATTATGAATATCTCTGATCAGAACTATGTTCGAATGGACCGGAACTATCGAGAAAAAGGTCGAAGCAATTCGGAACTCACTCCGAAAAGCCAGCAGCTCACTTCAAACGTCAGCATCTCACGTCTGGGAGCCAGATATTGAAGGTGAGTGGATTCATTAGTTAATTATGAATATCTCTGATCAGAACTATGTTCGAATGGACCGTAACTATCGAGAAAAAGTTCGAAGCAATTCGGAACTCACTCCGAAAAGCCAGCATCTCACTCCAAACGACAGCATCTCACGTCTGGGAGCCAGATATTGAAGGTAAGTGGATTAATTGATTAATCATGAATATCCCTGATCGGAACTATGTTCGAATGTACCGGAACTATTAAGAAAAAGGTCAGACCTACTCGGAACTCACTCTGAAACACCAGCATCTCACTCCAAACGTCAGCATCTCACGTCTGGGAGCCAGATATTGAAGGTAAGCGGATTAATTAGTTAATTATGGATATCTCTAATCGGAACTATGTTCGAGAGGACCGGAACTATCGAGAAAAAGGTCGAAGCAATTCGGAACTCACTCCGAAAAGCCAGCATCTCACTCCAAACGTCAGCATCTTACGTCTGGGAGCCAGATATTGAAGGTAAGTGGATTAATTGATTAATTATGAATATCCCTGATCGGAACTATGTTCGAATGGACCGGAACCATCGAGGAAAAGGTCGAAGCGATTCGGAACTCGGTCCAAAAAGCCAGCATCTCAGTCCAAACGACAGCATCTCACGTCTGGGAGCCAGATATTGAAGGTAAGTGGATTAATTGATTAATTATGAATATCCCTGATCGGAACTATGTTCGAATGGACCGGAACTATCGAGAAAAAGGTCAGACCTATTCGGAACTTACTCTGAAACACCAGCATCTCACTCCAAACGTCAGCATCTCACGTCTGGGAGCCAGATATTAAAGGTAAGTGGATTAATTAGTCAATTATGAATATCTCTGATCAGAACTATGTTCAAATGGACCGTAACTATCGAGAAAAAGGTCAAAGCAATTCGGAACTCACTCCGAAAAGCCAGCATCTTACTCCAAACGTCAGCATCTTACGTCTGGGAGCCAGATATTGAAGGTAAGTGGATTAATTGATTAATTATGAATATCCCTGATCGGAACTATGTTCGAATGGACCAGAACTATCGAGAAAAAGGTCGAAGCGATTCGGAACTCACTTCAAAAAGCCAGCAACTTACTCCGAAAATCAGCATCTCACTCCAAACGACAGCATCTCACGTCTGTGAGCCAGATATTGAAAGTGAGTGGATTAATTAGTTAATTACGAATATCCCTGATCAGAACTATGTTCGAATGGACCGGAACTATCGAGAAAAAGGTCGAAGCAATTCGGAACTCACTCCGAAAAGCCAGCATCTCACTCCAAACGACAGCATCTCACGTCTTGCAGCCAGATATTGAAGGTGAGTGGATTAATTAGTTAATTATGAATATCTGTGATCAGAACTATGTTCGAATGTACCGGAACTATTAAGAAAAAGGTCAGACCTACTCGGAACTCACTCTGAAACACCAGCATCTCACTCCAAACGTCAGCATCTCACGTCTGGGAGCCAGATATTGAAGGTAAGTGGATTAATTAGTTAATTATGAATATCCCTGATCAGAACTATGTTTGAATGAACTGTGACTATCAAGAAAAAGGTCGAAGCAATTCGGAACTCACTCCGAAAAGCCAGCATCTCACTCCAAACGTCAGCATCTTACTTCTGGGAGCCAGATATTGAAGGTAAGTGGATTAATTGATTAATTATGAATATCCCTGATCGGAACTATGTTCGAATGGACCAGAACTATCGAGAAAAAGGTCGAAGCGATTCGGAACTCACTCCAAAAAGCCAGCAACTTACTCCGAAAAGCCAGCATCTCACTCCAAACGACAGCACCTCACGTCTGGGAGCCAGATATTGAAGGTGAGTAGATTAATTAGTTAATTATGAATATCCCTGATCAGAACTATGTTTAAATGGACCGTAACTATCGAGAAAAAGGTCAAAGCAATTCGGAACTCACTCCGAAAAGCCAGCATCTCACTCCAAACGTCAGCATCTTACGTCTGGGAGCCAGATATTGAAGGTAAGTGGATTAATTGATTAATTATGAATATCCCTGATCGGAACTATGTTCGAATGGACCAGAACTATCGAGAAAAAGGTCGAAGCGATTCGGAACTCACTCCAAAAAGCCAGCAACTTACTCCGAAAACCAGCATCTCACTCCAAACGACAGCATCTCACGTCTGGGAGCCAGATATTGAAAGTGAGTGGATTAATTAGTTAATTACGAATATCCCTGATCAGAACTATGTTCGAATGGACCGGAACTATCGAGAAAAAGGTCAAAGCAATTCGGAACTCACTCCGAAAAGCCAGCATCTCACTCCAAACGACAGCATCTCACGTCTTGCAGCCAGATATTGAAGGTGAGTGGATTAATTAGTTAATTATGAATATCTGTGATCAGAACTATGTTCGAATGTACCGGAACTATTAAGAAAAAGGTCAGACCTACTCGGAACTCACTCTGAAACACCAGCATCTCACTCCAAACGTCAGCATCTCACGTCTGGGAGCCAGATATTGAAGGTAAGTGGATTAATTGGTTAATTATAAATATCTCTGATCGGAACTATGTTCGAATGGACCGGAACTATCGAGAAAAAGGTCGAAGCAATTCGGAACTCACTCCGAAAAGCCAGCATCTCACTCCAAACGTCAGCATCTCACGTCTGGGAGCCAGATATTGAAGGTAAGTGGATTAATTGATTAATTATGAATATCCCTGATCGGAACTATGTTCGAATGGACCGGAACCATCGAGGAAAAGGTCGAAGCGATTCGGAACTCGGTCCAAAAAGCCAGCATCTCAGTCCAAACGACAGCATCTCACGTCTGGGAGCCAGATATTGAAGGTGAGTGGATTAATTAGTTAATTATGAATATCTCTGATCAGAACTATGTTCGAATGGACCGGAACTATCGAGAAAAAGGTCGGAGCAATTCAGAACTCACTCCGAAAAGCCAGCATCTCACTCCAAACGTCAGCATCTCACGTCTGGGAGCCAGATATTGAAGGTAAGTGGATTAATTGATTAATTATGAAGATCCCTGATCGGAACTATGTTCGAATGGACCGGAACTATCGGGAAAAAGGTCGAAGCGATTCGGAACTCACTCCAAAAAGCCAGCATCTCACTCCAAACGACAGCATCTCACGTCTGGGAGCCAGATATTGAAGGTGAGTGGATTAATTAGTTAATTATGAATATCTCTGATCAGAACTATGTTCGAATGGACCGGAACTATCAAGAAAAAGGTCGAAGCAATTCGGAACTCACTCCGAAAAGCCAGCATCTTACTCCAAACGTCAGCATCTCACGTCTGGGAGCCAGATATTGAAGGTAAGTGGATTAATTGATTAATTATGAATATACCTGATCGAAACTATGTTCGAATACACCGGAACTATCGAGAAATAGGTCGAAGCGATTCGAAACTCACTTCAAAAAGCCAGCATCTCACTCCAAACGACAGCATCTCACGTCTGGGAGCCAGATATTGAAGGTGAGTGGATTAATTAGTTAATTATGAATATCCCTGATCAGAACTATGTTCGAATGGACCGGAACTATCGAGAAAAAGGTCGAAGCAATTCGGAACTCACTCCGAGAAGCCAGCATCTCACTCCAAACGTCAGCATCTCACGTCTGGGAGCCGGATATTGAAGGTAAGTGGATTAATTGATTAATTATGAATATCCCTGATCGGAACTATGTTCGAATGGATCGAAACTATGGATAAAAAGGTCAGACCTACTCGGAACTCACTCTGAAACACCAGCATCTCACTCCAAACGTCAGCATCTCAAGTCTGGGAGCCAGATATTGAAGGTGAGTGGATTAATTAGTTAATTATGAATATCTCTGATCAGAACTATGTTCGAATGGACCGAAACTATTGAGGAAAAAGTCAGAACTACTCGGAACTCACTCTCAAACACCAGCATCTCACTCCAAACGTCAGCATCTCACGTCTGGGAGCGAGATATTAAAGGTGAGTGCATTAATTGATTAATTATGACTATCTCTGATCGGAACTATGTTCGAATGAACCGAAACTATTGAGAAAAAGGTCAGACCTACTCGGAACTCACTCTGAAACACCAGCATCTCACTCCAAACGTCAGCATCTCACGTCTGGGAGCCAGATATTGAAGGTAAGTGGATTAATTGATTAATTATGAATATCCCTGATCGGAACTCTGTTCGAATGGACCGGAACTATCGAGAAAAAGGTCGAAGCGATTCAGAACTCACTCCAAGAAGCCAGCAACTCACTCCGAAAAGCCAGCATCTCACTCCAAACGACAGCATCTCACGTCTGGGAGCCAGATATTGAAGGTGAGTGGATTAATTAGTTGATTATGAATATCTCTGATCAGAACTATGTTCGAATGGACCGAAACTATTGAGAAAAAAGTCAGAACTACTCGGAACTCACTCTGAAACACCAGCATCTCACTCCAAACGTCAGCATCTCACGTCTGGGAGCGAGATATTAAAGGTGAGTGGATTAATTGATTAATTATGACTATCTTTGATCGGAACTATGTTCGAATGGACCGAAACTATCAAGAAAAAGGTCAGACCTACTCGGAACTCACTCTGAAATACCAGCATCTCACTCCAAACGTCAGCATCTCACGTCTGGGAGCCAGATATTGAAGGTAAGTGGATTAATTGATTAATTATGAATATCCCTGATCGGAACTATGTTCGAATGGACCGAAACTGTTGAGAAAGAGGTCAGACCTACTCGTAACTCACTCTGAAACACCAGCATCTCACTCCAAACGTCAGCATCTCACGTCTGGGAGCCAGATATTGAAGGTAAGTGGATTAATTGATTAATTATGAATATCCCTGATCAAAACTATGTTCAAATGGACCGGAACTATCGAGATAAAGGTCGACGCGATTCGGAACTCACTCCAAAAAGCCAGCAACTCACTCCGAAAAGCCAGCATCTCACTCCAAACGACAGCATCTCACGTCTGGGAGCCAGATATTGAAGGTGAGTGGATTCATTAGTTAAATATAAATATCTCTGATCGGAACTATGTTCGAATGGACCGGAACTATCGAGAAAAAGGTCGAAGCAATTCGGAACTCACTCCGAAAAGCCAGCATATCACTCCAAACGTCAGCATCTCACGTCTGGGAGCCAGATATTGAAGGTAAGTGGATTAATTGATTAATTATGAATATCCCTGATCGGAACTATGTTCGAATGGACCGGAACTATCAAGAAAAAGGTCGAAGCGATTCGGAACTCACTCCAAAAAAGCCAGCATCTTACTCCAAACGACAGCATCTCACGTCTGGGAGCCAGATATTGAAGGTGAGTGGATTAATTAGTTAATTATGAATATCTCTGATCAGAACTATGTTCGAATGGACCGGAACTATCGAGAAAAAGGTCGGAGCAATTCAGAACTCACTCCGAAAAGCCAGCATCTCACTCCAAACGTCAGCATCTCACGTCTGGGAGCCAGATATTGAAGGTAAGTGGATTAATTGATTAATTATGAAGATTCCTGATCGGAACCATGTTCGAATGGACCGGAACTATCGAGAAAAAGGTCGAAGCGATTCGGAACTCACTCCAAAAAGCCAGCTTCTCACTCCAAACGACAGCATCTCACGTCTGGGAGCCAGATATTGAAGGTGAGTGGATTAATTAGTTAATTATGAATATCTCTGATCAGAACTATGTTCGAATGGACCGGAACTATCGAGAAAAAGGTCGAAGCAATTCGGAACTCACTCCGAGAAGCCAGCATCTCACTCCAAACGTCAGCATCTCACGTTTGGGAGCCGGATATTGAAGGTAAGTGGATTAATTGATTAATTATGAATATCCCTGATCGGAATTATGTTCGAATGGACCGGAACCATCGAGAAAAAGGTCGAAGCGATTCGGAACTCACTCCAAAAAGCCAGCATCTCACTCCAAACGACAGCATCTCACGTCTGGGAGCCAGATATTGAAGGTGAGTGGATTCATTAGTTAATTATGAATATCTCTGATCAGAACTATGTTCGAATGGACCGTAACTATCGAGAGAAAGTTCGAAGCAATTCGGAACTCACTCCGAAAAGCCAGCATCTCACTCCAAACGACAGCATCTCACGTCTGGGAGCCAGATATTGAAGGTGAGTGGATTAATTAGTTAATTATGAATATCTCTGATCAGAACTATGTTCGAATGGACCGGAACTATCGAGAAAACGGTTGAAGCAATCCGGAACTCACTCCGAAAAGCCAGCATCTCACTCCAAACGTCAGCATCTCACGTCTGGGAGCCAGATATTGAAGGTAAGTGAATTAATTAGTTAATTATCAATATCTTTGATCAGAACTATGTTTGAATGGACCGGAACTATCGAGAAAAAGGTCGAAGCAATTCGGAACTCACTCCGAAAAGCCAGCATCTCACTCCAAACGACAGCATCTCACGTCTGGGAGGCAGATATTGAAGGTAATTGGATTAATTGATTGATTATGAATATCCCTGATCGGAACTATGTTCGAATGGACCGGAACTATCGAGAAAAAGGTCGAAGCAATTCGGAACTCACTCCAAAAAGCCAGAATCTCACTTCGAAATACCAGCATCTCACTCCAAACGTCAGCATCTCACGTCTGGGAGCGAGATATCAAAGGTGAGTGGATTAATTGATTAATTATGACTATCGTTGATCGGAACTATGTTCGAATGGATCGAAACTATGGAAAAAAAGGTCAGACCTACTCGGAACTCACTCTGGAACACCAGCATCTCACTCCAAACGTCAGCATCTCACGTCTGGGAGCCAGATATTGAAGGTAAGTGGATTAATTGATTAATTATGAATATCCCTGATCGGAACTCTGTTCGAATGGACCGGAACTATCGAGAAAAAGGTCGAAGCGATTCAGAACTCACTCCAAGGAGCCAGCAACTCACTCCGAAAAGCCAGCATCTCACTCCAAACGACAGCATCTCACGTCTGGGAGCCAGATATTGAAGGTGAGTGGATTAATTAGTTGATTATGAATATCTCTGATCAGAACTATGTTCGAATGGACCGAAACTATTGAGAAAAAAGTCAGAACTACTCGGAACTCACTCTGAAACACCAGCATCTCACTCCAAACGTCAGCATCTCACGTCTGGGAGCGAGATATTAAAGGTGAGTGGATTAATTGATTAATTATGACTATCTTTGATCGGAACTATGTTCGAATGGACCGAAACTATGAAGAAAAAGGTCAGACCTACTCGGAACTCACTCTGAAATACCAGCATCTCACTCCAAACGTCAGCATCTCACGTCTGGGAGCCAGATATTGAAGGTAAGTGGATTAATTGATTAATTATGAATATCCCTGATCGGAACTATGTTCGAATGGACCGAAACTGTTGAGAAAGAGGTCAGACCTACTCGTAACTCACTCTGAAACACCAGCATCTCACTCCAAACGTCAGCATCTCACGTCTGGGAGCCAGATATTGAAGGTAAGTGGATTAATTGATTAATTATGAATATCCCTGATCAAAACTATGTTCAAATGGACCGGAACTATCGAGATAAAGGTCGACGCGATTCGGAACTCACTCCAAAAAGCCAGCAACTCACTCCGAAAAGCCAGCATCTCACTCCAAACGACAGCATCTCACGTCTGGGAGCCAGATATTGAAGGTGAGTGGATTCATTAGTTAAATATAAATATCTCTGATTGGAACTATGTTCGAATGGACCGGAACTATCGAGAAAAAGGTCGAAGCAATTCGGAACTCACTCCGAAAAGCCAGCATATCACTCCAAACGTCAGCATCTCACGTCTGGGAGCCAGATATTGAAGGTAAGTGGATTAATTGATTAATTATGAATATCCCTGATCGGAACTATGTTCGAATGGACCGGAACTATCAAGAAAAAGGTCGAAGCGATTCGGAACTCACTCCAAAAAAGCCAGCATCTTACTCCA
Organism: Tenthredo livida; assembly: GCA_963992785.1. Taxonomy (NCBI): domain Eukaryota; kingdom Metazoa; phylum Arthropoda; class Insecta; order Hymenoptera; family Tenthredinidae; genus Tenthredo; species Tenthredo livida. The sequence goes on from OZ023064.1 coordinate 29,623,491, forward strand.
AACGACAGCATCTCACGTCTGGGAGCCAGATATTGAAGGTGAGTGGATTAATTAGTTAATTATGAATATCTCTGATCAGAACTATGTTCGAATGGACCGGAACTATCGAGAAAAAGGTCGGAGCAATTCAGAACTCACTCCGAAAAGCCAGCATCTCACTCCAAACGTCAGCATCTCACGTCTGGGAGCCAGATATTGAAGGTAAGTGCATTAATTGATTAATTATGAAGATCCCTGATCGGAACCATGTTCGAATGGACCGGAACTATCGAGAAAAAGGTCGAAGCGATTCGGAACTCACTCCAAAAAGCCAGCATCTCACTCCAAACGACAGCATCTCACGTCTGGGAGCCAGATATTGAAGGTGAGTGGATTAATTAGTTAATTATGAATATCTCTGATCAGAACTATGTTCGAATGGACCGGAACTATCGAGAAAAAGGTCGAAGCAATTCGGAACTCACTCCGAGAAGCCAGCATCTCACTCCAAACGTCAGCATCTCACGTTTGGGAGCCGGATATTGAAGGTAAGTGGATTAATTGATTAATTATGAATATCCCTGATCGGAACTATGTTCGAATGGACCGGAACCATCGAGAAAAAGGTCGAAGCGATTCGGAACTCACTCCAAAAAGCCAGCATCTCACTCCAAACGACAGCATCTCACGTCTGGGAGCCAGATATTGAAGGTGAGTGGATTCATTAGTTAATTATGAATATCTCTGATCAGAACTATGTTCGAATGGACCGTAACTATCGAGAGAAAGTTCGAAGCAATTCGGAACTCACTCCGAAAAGCCAGCATCTCACTCCAAACGACAGCATCTCACGTCTGGGAGCCAGATATTGAAGGTGAGTGGATTAATTAGTTAATTATGAATATCTCTGATCAGAACTATGTTCGAATGGACCGGAACTATCGAGAAAACGGTTGAAGCAATCCGGAACTCACTCCGAAAAGCCAGCATCTCACTCCAAACGTCAGCATCTCACGTCTGGGAGCCAGATATTGAAGGTAAGTGAATTAATTAGTTAATTATCAATATCTTTGATCAGAACTATGTTTGAATGGACCGGAACTATCGAGAAAAAGGTCGAAGCAATTCGGAACTCACTCCGAAAAGCCAGCATCTCACTCCAAACGACAGCATCTCACGTCTGGGAGGCAGATATTGAAGGTAATTGGATTAATTGATTGATTATGAATATCCCTGATCGGAACTATGTTCGAATGGACCGGAACTATCGAGAAAAAGGTCGAAGCAATTCGGAACTCACTCCAAAAAGCCAGAATCTCACTTCGAAATACCAGCATCTCACTCCAAACGTCAGCATCTCACGTCTGGGAGCGAGATATCAAAGGTGAGTGGATTAATTGATTAATTATGACTATCGTTGATCGGAACTATGTTCGAATGGATCGAAACTATGGAAAAAAAGGTCAGACCTACTCGGAACTCACTCTGGAACACCAGCATCTCACTCCAAACGTCAGCATCTCACGTCTGGGAGCCAGATATTGAAGGTAAGTGGATTAATTGATTAATTATGAATATCCCTGATCGGAACTCTGTTCGAATGGACCGGAACTATCGAGAAAAAGGTCGAAGCGATTCAGAACTCACTCCAAGAAGCCAGCAACTCACTCCGAAAAGCCAGCATCTCACTCCAAACGACAGCATCTCACGTCTGGGAGCCAGATATTGAAGGTGAGTGGATTAATTAGTTGATTATGAATATCTCTGATCAGAACTATGTTCGAATGGACCGAAACTATTGAGAAAAAAGTCAGAACTACTCGGAACTCACTCTGAAACACCAGCATCTCACTCCAAACGTCAGCATCTCACGTCTGGGAGCGAGATATTAAAGGTGAGTGGATTAATTGATTAATTATGACTATCTTTGATCGGAACTATGTTCGAATGGACCGAAACTATGAAGAAAAAGGTCAGACCTACTCGGAACTCACTCTGAAATACCAGCATCTCACTCCAAACGTCAGCATCTCACGTCTGGGAGCCAGATATTGAAGGTAAGTGGATTAATTGATTAATTATGAATATCCCTGATCGGAACTATGTTCGAATGGACCGAAACTGTTGAGAAAGAGGTCAGACCTACTCGTAACTCACTCTGAAACACCAGCATCTCACTCCAAACGTCAGCATTTCACGTCTGGGAGCCAGATATTGAAGGTAAGTGGATTAATTGATTAATTATGAATATCCCTGATCAAAACTATGTTCAAATGGACCGGAACTATCGAGATAAAGGTCGACGCGATTCGGAACTCACTCCAAAAAGCCAGCAACTCACTCCGAAAAGCCAGCATCTCACTCCAAACGACAGCATCTCACGTCTGGGAGCCAGATATTGAAGGTGAGTGGATTCATTAGTTAAATATAAATATCTCTGATTGGAACTATGTTCGAATGGACCGGAACTATCGAGAAAAAGGTCGAAGCAATTCGGAACTCACTCCGAAAAGCCAGCATATCACTCCAAACGTCAGCATCTCACGTCTGGGAGCCAGATATTGAAGGTAAGTGGATTAATTGATTAATTATGAATATCCCTGATCGGAACTATGTTCGAATGGACCGGAACTATCAAGAAAAAGGTCGAAGCGATTCGGAACTCACTGCAAAAAAGCCAGCATCTTACTCCAAACGACAGCATCTCACGTCTGGGAGCCAGATATTGAAGGTGAGTGGATTAATTAGTTAATTATGAATATCTCTGATCAGAACTATGTTCGAATGGACCGGAACTATCGAGAAAAAGGTCGGAGCAATTCAGAACTCACTCCGAAAAGCCAGCATCTCACTCCAAACGTCAGCATCTCACGTCTGGGAGCCAGATATTGAAGGTAAGTGGATTAATTGATTAATTATGAAGATCCCTGATCGGAACCATGTTCGAATGGACCGGAACTATCGAGAAAAAGGTCGAAGCGATTCGGAACTCACTCCAAAAAGCCAGCATCTCACTCCAAACGACAGCATCTCACGTCTGGGAGCCAGATATTGAAGGTGAGTGGATTAATTAGTTAATTATGAATATCTCTGATCAGAACTATGTTCGAATGGACCGGAACTATCGAGAAAAAGGTCGAAGCAATTCGGAACTCACTCCGAGAAGCCAGCATCTCACTCCAAACGTCAGCATCTCACGTTTGGGAGCCGGATATTGAAGGTAAGTGGATTAATTGATTAATTATGAATATCCCTGATCGGAACTATGTTCGAATGGACCGGAACCATCGAGAAAAAGGTCGAAGCGATTCGGAACTCACTCCAAAAAGCCAGCATCTCACTCCAAACGACAGCATCTCACGTCTGGGAGCCAGATATTGAAGGTGAGTGGATTCATTAGTTAATTATGAATATCTCTGATCAGAACTATGTTCGAATGGACCGTAACTATCGAGAGAAAGTTCGAAGCAATTCGGAACTCACTCCGAAAAGCCAGCATCTCACTCCAAACGACAGCATCTCACGTCTGGGAGCCAGATATTGAAGGTGAGTGGATTAATTAGTTAATTATGAATATCTCTGATCAGAACTATGTTCGAATGGACCGGAACTATCGAGAAAACGGTTGAAGCAATCCGGAACTCACTCCGAAAAGCCAGCATCTCACTCCAAACGTCAGCATCTCACGTCTGGGAGCCAGATATTGAAGGTAAGTGAATTAATTAGTTAATTATCAATATCTTTGATCAGAACTATGTTTGAATGGACCGGAACTATCGAGAAAAAGGTCGAAGCAATTCGGAACTCACTCCGAAAAGCCAGCATCTCACTCCAAACGACAGCATCTCACGTCTGGGAGGCAGATATTGAAGGTAAGTGGATTAATTGATTGATTATAAATATCCCTGATCGGAACTATGTTCGAATGGACCGGAACTATCGAGAAAAAGGTCGAAGCAATTCGGAACTCACTCCAAAAAGCCAGAATCTCACTTCGAAATACCAGCATCTCACTCCAAACGTCAGCATCTCACGTCTGGGAGCGAGATATCAAAGGTGAGTGGATTAATTGATTAATTATGACTATCGTTGATCGGAACTATGTTCGAATGGATCGAAACTATGGAAAAAAAGGTCAGACCTACTCGGAACTCACTCTGGAACACCAGCATCTCACTCCAAACGTCAGCATCTCACGTCTGGGAGCCAGATATTGAAGGTGAGTGGATCAATTAGTTAATTATGAATATCTCTGATCAGAACTATGTTCGAATGGACCGAAACTATTGAGAAAAAAGTCAGAACTACTCGGAACTCACTCTCAAACACCAGCATCTTACTCCAAACGTCAGCATCTCACGTCTGGGAGCGAGATATTAAAGGTGAGTGGATTAATTGATTAATTATGACTATCTCTGATCGGAACTATGTTCGAATGGACCGAAACTATTGAGAAAAAGGTCAGACCTACTCGGAACTCACTCTGAAATACCAGCATCTCACTCCAAACGTCAGCATCTCACGTCTGGGAGCCAGATATTGAAGGTAAGTGGATTAATTGATTAATTATGAATATCCCTGATCGGAACTATGTTCGAATGGACCGAAACTGTTGAGAAAAAGGTCAGACCTACTCGGAACTCACTCTGAAACACCAGCATCTCACTCCAAACGTCAGCATCTCACGTCTGGGAGCCAGATATCGAAGGTAAGTGGATTAATTGATTAATCATGAATATCCCTGATCAAAACTATGTTCGAATGGACCGGAACTATCGAGAAAAAGGTCGAAGCGATTCGGAACTCACTCCGAAAAGCCAGCAACTCACTCCGAAAAGCCAGCATCTCACTCCAAACGACAGCATCTCACGTCTGGGAGCCAGATATTAAAGGTGAGTGAAGTCATTAGTTAATTATGAATATCTCTGATCAGAACTATGTTCGAATGGACCGGAACTATCGAGAAAAAGGTCGAAGCAATTCGGAACTCACTCCGAAAAGCCAGCATCTCACTCCAAACGTCAGCATCTCACGTCTGGGAGCCAGATATTGAAGGTAAGTGGATTAATTGATTAATTATGAATATCCCTGATCGGAACTATGTTCGAATGGACCGGAACTATCAAGAAAAAGGTCGAAGCGATTCGGAACTCACTCCAAAAAAGCCAGCATCTCACTCCAAACGACAGCATCTCACGTCTGGGAGCCAGATATTGAAGGTGAGTGGATTAATTAGTTAATTATGAATATCTCTGATCAGAACTATGTTCGAATGGACCGGAACTATCGAGAAAAAGGTCGGAGCAATTCAGAACTCACTCCGAAAAGCCAGCATCTCACTCCAAACGTCAGCATCTCACGTCTGCGAGCCAGATATTGAAGGTAAGTGGATTAATTGATTAATTATGAAGATCCCTGATCGGAACTATGTTCGAATGGACCGGAACTATCGAGAAAAAGGTCGAAGCGATTCGGAACTCACTCCAAAAAGCCAGCATCTCACTCCAAACGACAGCATCTCACGTCTGGGAGCCAGATATTGAAGGTGAGTGGATTAATTAGTTAATTATAAATATCTCTGATCAGAACTATGTTCGAATGGACCGGAACTATCGAGAAAAAGGTCGAAGCAATTCGGAACTCACTCCGAAAAGCCAGCATCTCACTCCAAACGTCAGCATCTCACGTCTGGGAGCCAGATATTGAAGGTAAGGGGATTAATTGATTAATTATGAATATCCCTGATCGGAACTATGTTCGAATAGACCGGAACTATCAAGAAATAGGTCGAAGCGATTCGGAACTCACTTCAAAAAGCCAGCATCTCACTCCAAACGCCAGCATCTCACGTCTGGGAGCCACATATTGAAGGTGAGTGGATTAATTAGTTAATTATGAATATCCCTGATCAGAACTATGTTCGAATGGACCGGAACTATCGAGGAAAAGGTCGAAGCGATTCGGAACTCACTCCGAGAAGCCAGCATCTCACTCCAAACGTCAGCATCTCACGTCTGGGAGCCGAATATTGAAGGTAAGTGGATTAATTGATTAATTATGAATATCCCTGATCGGAACTATGTTCGAATGGACCGGAACCATCGAGAAAAAGGTCGAAGCGATTCGGAACTCACTCCAAAAAGCCAGCAAATCACTCCAAACGACAGCATCTCACGTCTGGGAGCCAGATATTAAAGGTGAGTGGATTCATTAGTTAATTATAAATATCTCTGATCAGAACTATGTTCGAATGGACCGGAACTATCGAGAAAAAGGTCGGAGCAATTCAGAACTCACTCCGAAAAGCCAGCATCTCACTCCAAGCGTCAGCATCTCACGTCTGGGAGCCAGATATTGAAGGTAAGTGGATAAATTGATTAATTATGAAGATCCCTGATCGGAACTATGTTCGAATGGACCGGAACTATCGAGAAAAAGGTCGAAGCGATTCGGAACTCACTCCAAAAAGCCAGCATCTCACTCCAAACGACAGCATCTCACGTCTGGGAGCCAGATATTGAAGGTGAGTGGATTAATTAGTTAATTATGAATATCTCTGATCAGAACTATGTTCGAATGGACCGGAACTATCGAGAAAAAGGTCGAAGCAATTCGGAACTCACTCCGAAAAGCCAGCATCTCACTCCAAGCGTCAGCATCTCACGTCTGGGAGCCAGATATTGAAGGTAAGTGGATAAATTGATTAATTATGAAGATCCCTGATCGGAACTATGTTCGAATGGACCGGAACTATCGAGAAAAAGGTCGAAGCGATTCGGAACTCACTCCAAAAAGCCAGCATCTCACTCCAAACGACAGCATCTCACGTCTGGGAGCCAGATATTGAAGGTGAGTGGATTAATTAGTTAATTATGAATATCTCTGATCAGAACTATGTTCGAATAGACCGGAACTATCAAGAAATAGGTCGAAGCGATTCGGAACTCACTTAAAAAATCCAGCATCTCACTCCAAACGACAGCATCTCACGTCTGGAAGCCACATATTGAAGGTGAGTGGATTAATTAGTCAATTATGAATATCCCTGATCAGAACTATGTTCGAATGGACCGGAACTATCGAGGAAAAGGTCGAAGCAATTCGGAACTCACTCCGAGAAGCCAGCATCTCACTCCAAACGTCAGCATCTCACGTCTGGGAGCCGGATATTGAAGGTGAGTGGATTAATTAGTTAATTATGAATATCCCTGATCAGAACTATGTTCGAATGGACCGGAACTATCGAGGAAAAGGTCGAAGCGATTCGGAACTCACTCCGAGAAGCCAGCATCTCACTCCAAACGTCAGCATCTCACGTCTGGGAGCCGAATATTGAAGGTAAGTGGATTAATTGATTAATTATGAATATCCCTGATCGGAACTATGTTCGAATGGACCGGAACCATCGAGAAAAAGGTCGAAGCGATTCGGAACTCACTCCAAAAAGCCAGCAAATCACTCCAAACGACAGCATCTCACGTCTGGGAGCCAGATATTAAAGGTGAGTGGATTCATTAGTTAATTATGAATATCTCTGATCAGAACTATGTTCGAATGGACCGGAACTATCGAGAAAAAGGTCGGAGCAATTCAGAACTCACTCCGAAAAGCCAGAATCTCACTCCAAACGTCAGCATCTCACGTCTGGGAGCCAGATATTGAAGGTAAGTGGATTAATTGATTAATTATGAAGATCCCTGATCGGAACTATGTTCGAATGGACCGGAACTATCGAGAAAAAGGTCGAAGCGATTCGGAACTCACTCCAAAAAGCCAGCATCTCACTCCAAACGACAGCATCTCACGTCTGGGAGCCAGATATTGAAGGTGAGTGGATTAATTAGTTAATTATGAATATCTCTGATCAGAACTATGTTCGAATGGACCGGAACTATCGAGAAAAAGGTCAAAGCAATTCGGAACTCACTCCGAAAAGCCAGCATCTCACTCCAAACGTCAGCATCTCACGTCTGGGAGCCAGATATTGAAGGTAAGGGGATTAATTGATTAATTATGAATATCCCTGATCGGAACTATGTTCGAATAGACCGGAACTATCAAGAAATAGGTCGAAGCGATTCGGAACTCACTTAAAAAAGCCAGCATCTCACTCCAAACGACAGCATCTCACGTCTGGAAGCCACATATTGAAGGTGAGTGGATTAATTAGTCAATTATGAATATCCCTGATCAGAACTATGTTCGAATGGACCGGAACTATCGAGGAAAAGGTCGAAGCAATTCGGAACTCACTCCGAGAAGCCAGCATCTCACTCCAAACGTCAGCATCTCACGTCTGGGAGCCGGATATTGAAGGTAAGTGGATTAATTGATTAATTATGAATATCCCTGATCGGAACGATGTTCGAATGGACCGGAACCATCGAGAAAAAGGTCGAAGCGATTCGGAACTTACTCCAAAAAGCCAGCAAATCACTCCAAACGACAGCATCTCACGTCTGGGAGCCAGATATTGAAGGTGAGTGGATTAATTAGTTAATTATGAATATCTCTGATCAGAACTATGTTCGAATGGACCGGAACTATCGAGAAAACGGTTGAAGCAATCCGGAACTCACTCCGAAAAGCCAGCATCTCACTCCAAACGTCAGCATCTCACGTCTGGGAGCCAGATATTGAAGGTAAGTGAATTAATTAGTTAATTATCAATATCTTTGATCAGAACTATGTTTGAATGGACCGGAACTATCGAGAAAAAGGTCGAAGCAATTCGGAACTTACTCCGAAAAGCCAGCATCTCACTCCAAACGACAGCATCTCACGTCTGGGAGGCAGATATTGAAGGTAAGTGGATTAATTGATTGATTATGAATATCCCTGATCGGAACTATGTTCGAATGGACCGGAACTATCGAGAAAAAGGTCGAAGCAATTCGGAACTCACTCCAAAAAGCCAGAATCTCACTTCGAAATACCAGCATCTCACTCCAAACGTCAGCATCTCACGTCTGGGAGCGAGATATCAAAGGTGAGTGGATTAATTGATTAATTATGACTATCGTTGATCGGAACTATGTTCGAATGGATCGAAACTATGGAAAAAAAGGTCAGACCTACTCGGAACTCACTCTGAAACACCAGCATCTCACTCCAAACGTCAGCATCTCACGTCTGGGAGCCAGATATTGAAGGTGAGTGGATCAATTAGTTAATTATGAATATCTCTGATCAGAACTATGTTCGAATGGACCGAAACTATTGAGAAAAAAGTCAGAACTACTCGGAACTCACTCTCAAACACCAGCATCTTACTCCAAACGTCAGCATCTCACGTCTGGGAGCGAGATATTAAAGGTGAGTGGATTAATTGATTAATTATGACTATCTCTGATCGGAACTATGTTCGAATGGACCGAAACTATTGAGAAAAAGGTCAGACCTACTCGGAACTCACTCTGAAATACCAGCATCTCACTCCAAACGTCAGCATCTCACGTCTGGGAGCCAGATATTGAAGGTAAGTGGATTAATTGATTAATTATGAATATCCCTGATCGGAACTATGTTCGAATGGACCGAAACTGTTGAGAAAAAGGTCAGACCTACTCGGAACTCACTCTGAAACACCAGCATCTCACTCCAAACGTCAGCATCTCACGTCTGGGAGCCAGATATCGAAGGTAAGTGGATTAATTGATTAATCATGAATATCCCTGATCAAAACTATGTTCGAATGGACCGGAACTATCGAGAAAAAGGTCGAAGCGATTCGGAACTCACTCCGAAAAGCCAGCAACTCACTCCGAAAAGCCAGCATCTCACTCCAAACGACAGCATCTCACGTCTGGGAGCCAGATATTAAAGGTGAGTGAAGTCATTAGTTAATTATGAATATCTCTGATCAGAACTATGTTCGAATGGACCGGAACTATCGAGAAAAAGGTCGAAGCAATTCGGAACTCACTCCGAAAAGCCAGCATCTCACTCCAAACGTCAGCATCTCACGTCTGGGAGCCAGATATTGAAGGTAAGTGGATTAATTGATTAATTATGAATATCCCTGATCGGAACTATGTTCGAATGGACCGGAACTATCAAGAAAAAGGTCGAAGCGATTCGGAACTCACTCCAAAAAAGCCAGCATCTCACTCCAAACGACAGCATCTCACGTCTGGGAGCCAGATATTGAAGGTGAGTGGATTAATTAGTTAATTATGAATATCTCTGATCAGAACTATGTTCGAATGGACCGGAACTATCGAGGAAAAGGTCGAAGCGATTCGGAACTCACTCCGAGAAGCCAGCATCTCACTCCAAACGTCAGCATCTCACGTCTGGGAGCCGAATATTGAAGGTAAGTGGATTAATTGATTAATTATGAATATCCCTGATCGGAACTATGTTCGAATGGACCGGAACCATCGAGAAAAAGGTCGAAGCGATTCGGAACTCACTCCAAAAAGCCAGCAAATCACTCCAAACGACAGCATCTCACGTCTGGGAGCCAGATATTGAAGGTGAGTGGATCAATTAGTTAATTATGAATATCTCTGATCAGAACTATGTTCAAATGAACCAGAACTATCGAGGAAAAGGTCGGAGCAATCCGGAACTCACTCCGAAAAGCCAGCATCTCACTCCAAACGTCAGCATCTGACGTCTGGGAGCCAGATATTAAAGGTAAGTGGATTAATTAGTTAATTATGAATATCTCTGATCGGAACTATGTTCGAATGGACCGGAACTATCGAGAAAAAGGTCGAAGCAATTCGGAACTCACTCCGAAAAGCCAGCATCTCACTCCAAACGTCAGCATCTCACGTCTGGGAGCCAGATATAAGGTAAGTGGATTAAATGATTAATCATGAATATCCCTGATCGGAACTATGTTCGAATGGACCGAAACCATCGAGAAGAAGGTCGAAGCGATTCGGAACTCACTCCGAAAAGCCAGCATCTCACTCCAAACGACAGCATCTCACGTCTGGGAGCCAGATATTGAAGGTGAGTGGATTAATTAGTTAATTATAAATATCCCTGATCAGAACTATGTTCGAATGGACCGAAACTATCGAGAAAAAGGTCGAAGCAATTCAGAACTCACTCCGAAAAGCCAGCATTTCACTCCAAACGTCAGCATCTCACGTCTGGGAGCCAGATATTGAAGATAAGTGGATTAATTAGTTAATTATGAATATCCCTGATCAGAACTATGTTCGAATGTACCGGAACTATTAAGAAAAAGTCCAGACCTACTCGGAACTCACTCTGAAACTCCAGCATCTCACTCCAAACGTCAGCATCTCACGTCTGGGAGCCAGATATTGAAGGTAAGTGGATTAATTAGTTAATTATGAATATCTCTGATCGGAACTATGTTCGAATGGACCGGAACTATCGAGAAAAAGGTCGAAGCAATTCGGAACTCACTCCGAAAAGCCAGCATCTCACGTCTGGGACCCAGATATTGGAGGTAAGTGGATTAATTGATTAATTATGAATATCCCTGATCGGAACTATGTTCGAATGGACCGGAACTATCGAGAAAAAGGTCAGACCTACTCGGAACTCACTCTGAAACACCAGCATCTCACTCCAAACGTCAGCATCTCACGTCTGGGACCCAGATATTGAAGGTGAGTGGATCAATTAGTTAATTATGAATATCCCTGATCAGAACTATGTTCGAATGGACCGAAACTATTGAGAAAAAAGTCAGAACTACTCGGAACTCACTCTCAAACACCAGCATCTTACTCCAAACGTCAGCATCTCACGTCTGGGAGCGAGATATTAAAGGTGAGTGGATTAATTGATTAATTATGACTATCTCTGATCGGAACTATGTTCGAATGGACCGAAACTATTGAGAAAAAGGTCAGACCTACTCGGAACTCACTCTGTAATACCAGCATCTCACTCCAAACGTCAGCATCTCACGTCTGGGAGCCAGATATTGAAGGTAAGTGGATTAATTGATTAATTATGAATATCCCTGATCGGAACTATGTTCGAATGGACCGAAACTGTTGAGAAAAAGGTTAGACCTACTCGGAACTCACTCTGAAACACCAGCATCTCACTCCAAACGTCAGCATCTCACGTCTGGGAGCCAGATATCGAAGGTAAGTGGATTAATTGATTAATCATGAATATCCCTGATCAAAACTATGTTCGAATGAACCGGAACTATCGAGAAAAAGGTCGAAGCGATTCGGAACTCACTCCAAAAAGCCAGCAACTCACTCCGAAAAGCCAGCATCTCACTCCAAACGACAGCATCTCACGTCTGGGAGCCAGATATCGAAGGTAAGTGGATTAATTGATTAATCATGAATATCCCTGATCGGAACTATGTTCGAATGGACCGGAACTATCAAGAAAAAGGTCGAAGCGATTCGGAACTCACTCCAAAAAAGCCAGCATCTCACTCCAAACGACAGCATCTCACGTCTGGGAGCCAGATATTGAAGGTGAGTGGATTAACTAGTTAATTATGAATATCTCTGATCAGAACTATGTTCGAATGGACCGGAACTATCGAGAAAAAGGTCGGAGCAATTCAGAACTCACTCCGAAAAGCCAGCATCTCACTCCAAACGTCAGCATCTCACGTCTGGGAGCCAGATATTGAAGGTAAGTGGATTAATTGATCAATTATGAATATCCCTGATCGGAACTATGTTCGAATGGACCGGAACTATCGAGAAAAAGTTCGAAGCGATTCGGAACTCACTCCAAAAAGCCAGCATCTCACTCCAAACGACAGCATCTCACGTCTGGGAGCCAGATATTGAAGGTGAGTGGATTAATTAGGTAATTATGAATATCCCTGATCAGAACTATGTTCGAATGGACCGGAACTATCAAGAAAAAGGTCGAAGCAATTCGGAACTCACTCCGAAAAGCCAGCATCTCACTCCAAACGTCAGCATCTCAGGTCTGGGAGCCAGATATTGAAGGTGAGTGGATCAATTAGTTAATTATGAATATCTCTGATCGGAACTATGTTCGAATGGACCGGAACTATCGAGAAAAAGGTCGAAGCAATTCGGAACTCACTCCGAAAAGCCAGCATCTCACTTCAAACGTCAGCATCTCACGTCTGGGAGCCAGATATTGAAGGTAAGTGGATTAATTGATTAATTATGAATATCCCTGATCGGAACTATGTTTGAATGGACCGGAACCATCGAGGAAAAGGTCGAAGCGATTCGGAACTCGGTCCAAAAAGCCAGCATCTCAGTCCAAACGACAGCATCTCACGTCTGGGAGCCAGATATTGAAGGTAAGTGGATTAATTGATTAATTATGAATATCCCTGATCGGAACTATGTTCGAATGGACCGGAACTATCGAGAAAAAGGTCAGACCTATTCGGAACTTACTCTGAAACACCAGCATCTCACTCCAAACGTCAGCATCTCACGTCTGGGAGCCAGATATTAAAGGTAAGTGGATTAATTAGTCAATTATGAATATCTCTGATCAGAACTATGTTCAAATGGACCGTAACTATCGAGAAAAAGGTCAAAGCAATTCGGAACTCACTCCGAAAAGCCAGCATCTTACTCCAAACGTCAGCATCTTACGTCTGGGAGCCAGATATTGAAGGTAAGTGGATTAATTGATTAATTATGAATATCCCTGATCGGAACTATGTTCGAATGGACCAGAACTATCGAGAAAAAGGTCGAAGCGATTCGGAACTCACTTCAAAAAGCCAGCAACTTACTCCGAAAACCAGCATCTCACTCCAAACGACAGCATCTCACGTCTGTGAGCCAGATATTGAAAGTGAGTGGATTAATTAGTTAATTACGAATATCCCTGATCAGAACTATGTTCGAATGGACCGGAACTATCGAGAAAAAGGTCAAAGCAATTCGGAACTCACTCCGAAAAGCCAGCATCTCACTCCAAACGTGAGCATCTCACGTCTTGCAGCCAGATATTGAAGGTGAGTGGATTAATTAGTTAATTATGAATATCTGTGATCAGAACTATGTTCGAATGTACCGGAACTATTAAGAAAAAGGTCAGACCTACTCGGAACTCACTCTGAAACACCAGCATCTCACTCCAAACGTCAGCATCTCACGTCTGGGAGCCAGATATTGAAGGTAAGTGGATTAATTAGTTAATTATGAATATCTCTGATCGGAACTATGTTCGAATGGACCGGAACTATCGAGAAAAAGGTCGAAGCAGTTCGCAACTCACTCCGAAAAGCCAGCATCTCACTCCAAACGTCAGCATCTCACGTCTGGGAGCCAGATATTGAAGGTAAGTGGATTAATTGATTAATTATGAATATCCCTGATCGGAACTATGTTCGAATGGACCGGAACCATCGAGGAAAAGGTCGAAGCGATTCGGAACTCGGTCCAAAAAGCCAGCATCTCAGTCCAAACGACAGCATCTCACGTCTGGGAGCCAGATATTGAAGGTGAGTGGATTAATTAGTTAATTATGAATATCCCTGATCAGAACTATGTTCGAATGGATCGGAACTATCGAGAAAAAGGTCAGAGCAATTCGGAACTCACTCCGAAAAGCCAGCATCTCACTCCAAACGTCAGCATCTCACGTCTGGGAGCCAGATATTGAAGGTAAGTGGATTAATTGATTAATTATGAAGATCCCTGATCGGAACTATGTTCGAATGGACCGGAACTATCGAGAAAAAGGTCGAAGCGATTCGGAACTCACTCCAAAAAGCCAGCATCTCACTCCAAACGACAGCATCTCACGTCTGGGAGCCAGATATTGAAGGTGAGTGGATTAATTAGTTAATTATGAATATCTCTGATCAGAACTATGTTCGAATGGACCGGAACTATCGAGAAAAAGGTCGAAGCAATTCGGAACTCACTCCGAAAAGCCAGCAGCTCACTTCAAACGTCAGCATCTCACGTCTGGGAGCCAGATATTGAAGGTAAGTGGATTAATTGATTAATTATGAATATCCCTGATCGGAACTATGTTTGAATAGACCGGAACTATCGAGAAATAGGTCGAAGCGATTCGAAACTCACTTCGAAAAGCCAGCATCTCACTCCAAACGACAGCATCTCACGTCTGGGAGCCACATATTGAAGGTGAGTGGATTAATTAGTTAATTATGAATATCCCTGATCAGAACTATGTTCGAATGGACCGGAACTATCGAGAAAAAGTTCGAAGCAATTCGGAACTCACTCCGAGAAGCCAGCATCTCACTCCAAACGTCAGCATCTCACGTCTGGGAGCCGGATATTGAAGGTAAGTGGATTAATTGATTAATTATGAATATCCCTGATCGGAACTATGTTCGAATGGACCGGAACCATCAAGAAGAAGGTCGAAGCAATTCGGAACTCACTCCAAAAAGCCAGCATCTCACTCCAACCGACAGCATCTCACGTCTGGGAGCCAGATATTGAAGGTGAGTGGATTCATTAGTTAATTATGAATATCTCTGATCAGAACTATGTTCGAATGGACCGTAACTATCGAGAAAAAGTTCGAAGCAATTCGGAACTCACTCCGAAAAGCCAGCATCTCACTCCAAACGACAGCATCTCACGTCTGGGAGCCAGATATTGAAGGTAAGTGGATTAATTGATTAATCATGAATATCCCTGATCGGAACTATGTTCGAATGTACCGGAACTATTAAGAAAAAGGTCAGACCTACTCGGAACTCACTCTGAAACACCAGCATCTCACTCCAAACGTCAGCATCTCACGTCTGGGAGCCAGATATTGAAGGTAAGCGGATTAATTAGTTAATTATGGATATCTCTAATCGGAACTATGTTCGAGAGGACCGGAACTATCGAGAAAAAGGTCGAAGCAATTCGAAACTCACTCCGAAAAGCCAGCATCTCACTCCAAACGTCAGCATCTCACGTCTGGGAGCCAGATATTGAAGGTGAGTGGATTAATTGATTAATTATGAATATCCCTGATCGGAACTATGTTCGAATGGACCGGAACTATCGAGAAAATGGTCGGACCTACTCGGAACTTACTCTGAAACACCAGCATCTCACTCCAAACGTCAGCATCTCACGTCTGGGAGCCAGATATTAAAGGTAAGTGGATTAATTAGTCAATTATGAATATCTCTGATCAGAACTATGTTCAAATGGACCGTAACTATCGAGAAAAAGGTCAAAGCAATTCGGAACTCACTCCGAAAAGCCAGCATCTCACTCCGAACGTCAGCATCTTACGTCTGGGAGCCAGATATTGAAGGTAAGTGGATTAATTGATTAATTATGAATATCCCTGATCGGAACTATGTTCGAATGGACCGGAACTATCGAGAAAAAGGTCAAAGCAATTCGGAACTCACTCCGAAAAGCCAGCATCTCACTCCAACCGACAGCATCTCACGTCTTGCAGCCAGATATTGAAGGTGAGTGGATTAATTAGTTAATTATGAATATCTGTGATCAGAACTATGTTCGAATGTACCGGAACTATTAAGAAAAAGGTCAGACCTACTCGGAACTCACTCTGAAACACCAGCATCTCACTCCAAACGTCAGCATCTCACGTCTGGGAGCCAGATATTGAAGGTAAGTGGATTAATTAGTTAATTATGAATATCTCTGATCGGAACTATGTTCGAATGGACCGGAACTATCGAGAAAAAGGTCGAAGCAATTCGGAACTCACTCCGAAAAGCCAGCATCTCACTTCAAACGTCAGCATCTCACGTCTGGGAGCCAGATATTGAAGGTAAGTGGATTAATTGATTAATTATGAATATCCCTGATCGGAACTATGTTCGAATGGACCGGAACCATCGAGGAAAAGGTCGAAGCGATTCGGAACTCGGTCCAAAAAGCCAGCATCTCAGTCCAAACGACAGCATCTCACGTCTGGGAGCCAGATATTGAAGGTAAGTGGATTAATTGATTAATTATGAATATACCTGATCGGAACTATGTTCGAATGGACCGGAACTATCGAGAAAAAGGTCAGACCTATTCGGAACTTACTCTGAAACACCAGCATCTCACTCCAAACGTCAGCATCTCACGTCTGGGAGCCAGATATTAAAGGTAAGTGGATTAATTAGTCAATTATGAATATCTCTGATCAGAACTATGTTCAAATGGACCGTAACTATCGAGAAAAAGGTCAAAGCAATTCGGAACTCACTCCGAAAAGCCAGCATCTTACTCCAAACGTCAGCATCTTACGTCTGGGAGCCAGATATTGAAGGTAAGTGGATTAATTGATTAATTATGAATATCCCTGATCGGAACTATGTTCGAATGGACCAGAACTATCGAGAAAAAGGTCGAAGCGATTCGGAACTCACTTCAAAAAGCCAGCAACTTACTCCGAAAACCAGCATCTCACTCCAAACGACAGCATCTCACGTCTGTGAGCCAGATATTGAAAGTGAGTGGATTAATTAGTTAATTACGAATATCCCTGATCAGAACTATGTTCGAATGGACCGGAACTATCGAGAAAAAGGTCAAAGCAATTCGGAACTCACTCCGAAAAGCCAGCATCTCACTCCAAACGACAGCATCTCACGTCTTGCAGCCAGATATTGAAGGTGAGTGGATTAATTAGTTAATTATGAATATCTGTGATCAGAACTATGATCGAATGTACCGGAACTATTAAGAAAAAGGTCAGACCTACTCGGAACTCACTCTGAAACACCAGCATCTCACTCCAAACGTCAGCATCTCACGTCTGGGAGCCAGATATTGAAGGTAAGTGGATTAATTAGTTAATTATGAATATCTCTGATCGGAACTATGTTCGAATGGACCGGAACTATGGAGAAAAAGGTCGAAGCAGTTCGGAACTCATTCCGAAAAGCCAGCATCTCACTCCAAACGTCAGCATCTCACGTCTGGGAGCCAGATATTGAAGGTAAGTGGATTAATTGATTAATTATGAAGATCCCTGATCGGAACTATGTTCGAATGGACCGGAACTATCGAGAAAAAGGTCGAAGCGATTCGGAACTCACTCCAAAAAGCCAGCATCTCACTCCAAACGACAGCATCTCACGTCTGGGAGCCAGATATTGAAGGTGAGTGGATTAATTAGTTAATTATGAATATCTCTGATCAGAACTATGTTCGAATGGACCGGAACTATCGAGAAAAAGGTCGAAGCAATTCGGAACTCACTCCGAAAAGCCAGCAGCTCACTTCAAACGTCAGCATCTCACGTCTGGGAGCCAGATATTGAAGGTAAGTGGATTAATTGATTAATTATGAATATCCCTGATCGGAACTATGTTTGAATAGACCGGAACTATCGAGAAATAGGTCGAAGCGATTCGAAACTCACTTCGAAAAGCCAGCATCTCACTCCAAACGACAGCATCTCACGTCTGGGAGCCACATATTGAAGGTGAGTAGATTAATTAGTTAATTATGAATATCCCTGATCAGAACTATGTTCGAATGGACCGGAACTATCGAGAAAAAGGTCGAAGCAATTCGGAACTCACTCCGAGAAGCCAGCATCTCACTCCAAACGTCAGCATCTCACGTCTGGGAGCCGGATATTGAAGGTAAGTGGATTAATTGATTAATTATGAATATCCCTGATCGGAACTATGTTCGAATGGACCGGAACCATCAAGAAGAAGGTCGAAGCGATTCGGAACTCACTCCAAAAAGCCAGCATCTCACTCCAAACGACAGCATCTCACGTCTGGGAGCCAGATATTGAAGGTGAGTGGATTAATTAGTTAATTATGAATATCTCTGATCAGAACTATGTTCGAATGGACCGTAACTATCGAGAAAAAGTTCGAAGCAATTCGGAACTCACTCCGAAAAGCCAGCATCTCACTCCAAACGACAGCATCTCACGTCTGGGAGCCAGATATTGAAGGTAAGTGGATTAATTGATTAATCATGAATATCCCTGATCGGAACTATGTTCGAATGTACCGGAACTATTAAGAAAAAGGTCAGACCTACTCGGAACTCACTCTGAAACACCAACATCTCACTCCAAACGTCAGCATCTCACGTCTGGGAGCCAGATATTGAAGGTAAGTGGATTAATTGATTAATTATGAATATCCCTGATCGGAACTATGTTCGAATGGACCGGAACTATCGAGAAAAAGGTCGGACCTACTCGGAACTTACTCTGAAACACCAGCATCTCACTCCAAACGTCAGCATCTCACGTCTGGGAGCCAGATATTGAAGGTAAGTGGATTAATTAGTCAATTATGAATATCTCTGATCAGAACTATGTTTGAATGAACTGTGACTATCAAGAAAAAGGTCGAAGCAATTCGGAACTCACTCCGAAAAGCCAGCATCTCACTCCAAACGTCAGCATCTTACTTCTGGGAGCCAGATATTGAAGGTAAGTGGATTAATTGATTAATTATGAATATCCCTGATCGGAACTATGTTCGAATGGACCAGAACTATCGAGAAAAAGGTCGAAGCGATTCGGAACTCACTCCAAAAAGCCAGCAACTTACTCCGAAAAGCCAGCATCTCACTCCAAACGACAGCACCTCACGTCTGGGAGCCAGATATTGAAGGTGAGTGGATTAATTAGTTAATTATGAATATCCCTGATCAGAACTATGTTCAAATGGACCGTAACTATCGAGAAAAAGGTCAAAGCAATTCGGAACTCACTCCGAAAAGCCAGCATCTCACTCCAAACGTCAGCATCTTACGTTTGGGAGCCAGATATTGAAGGTAAGTGGATTAATTGATTAATTATGAATATCCCTGATCGGAACTATGTTCGAATGGACCAGAACTATCGAGAAAAAGGTCGAAGCGATTCGGAACTCACTCCAAAAAGCCAGCAACTTACTCCGAAAACCAGCATCTCACTCCAAACGACAGCATCTCACGTCTGGGAGCCAGATATTGAAAGTGAGTGGATTAATTAGTTAATTACGAATATCCCTGATCAGAACTATGTTCGAATGGACCGGAACTATCGAGAAAAAGGTCAAAGCAATTCGGAACTCACTCCGAAAAGCCAGCATCTCACTCCAAACGACAGCATCTCACGTCTTGCAGCCAGATATTGAAGGTGAGTGGATTAATTAGTTAATTATGAATATCTGTGATCAGAACTATGTTCGAATGTACCGGAACTATTAAGAAAAAGGTCAGACCTACTCGGAACTCACTCTGAAACACCAGCATCTCACTCCAAACGTCAGCATCTCACGTCTGGGAGCCAGATATTGAAGGTAAGTGGATTAATTGGTTAATTATAAATATCTCTGATCGGAACTATGTTCGAATGGACCGGAACTATCGAGAAAAAGGTCGAAGCAATTCGGAACTCACTCCGAAAAGCCAGCATCTCACTCCAAACGTCAGCATCTCACGTCTGGGAGCCAGATATTGAAGATAAGTGGATTAATTGATTAATTATGAATATCCCTGATCGGAACTATGTTCGAATGGACCGGAACCATCGAGGAAAAGGTCGAAGCGATTCGGAACTCGGTCCAAAAAGCCAGCATCTCAGTCCAAACGACAGCATCTCACGTCTGGGAGCCAGATATTGAAGGTGAGTGGATTAATTAGTTAATTATGAATATCCCTGATCAGAACTATGTTCGAATGGACCGGAACTATCGAGAAAAAGGTCAGAGCAATTCGGAACTCACTCCGAAAAGCCAGCATCTCACTCCAAACGTCAGCATCTCACGTCTGGGAGCCAGATATTGAAGGTAAGTGGATTAATTGATTAATTATGAAGATCCCTGATCGGAACTATGTTCGAATGGACCGGAACTATCGAGAAAAAGGTCGAAGCGATTCGGAACTCACTCCAAAAAGCCAGCATCTCACTCCAAACGACAGCATCTCACGTCTGGGAGCCAGATATTGAAGGTGAGTGGATTAATTAGTTAATTATGAATATCTCTGATCAGAACTATGTTCGAATGGACCGGAACTATCGAGAAAAAGGTCGAAGCAATTCGGAACTCACTCCGAAAAGCCAGCAGCTCACTTCAAACGTCAGCATCTCACGTCTGGGAGCCAGATATTGAAGGTAAGTGGATTAATTGATCAATTATGAATATCCCTGATCGAAACTATGTTCGAATAGACCGGAACTATCGAGAAATAGGTCGAAGCGATTCGAAACTCACTTCGAAAAGCCAGCATCTCACTCCAAACGACAGCATCTCACGTCTGGGAGCCACATATTGAAGGTGAGTGGATTAATTAGTTAATTATGAATATCCCTGATCAGAACTATGTTCGAATGGACCGGAACTATCGAGAAAAAGGTCGAAGCAATTCGGAACTCACTCCGAGAAGCCAGCATCTCACTCCAAACGTCAGCATCTCACGTCTGGGAGCCGGATATTGAAGGTAAGTGGATTAATTGATTAATTATGAATATCCCTGATCGGAACTATGTTCGAATGGACCGGAACCATCAAGAAGAAGGTCGAAGCGATTCGGAACTCACTCCAAAAAGCCAGCATCTCACTCCAAACGACAGCATCTCACGTCTGGGAGCCAAATATTGAAGGTGAGTGGATTCATTAGTTAATTATGAATATCTCTGATCAGAACTATGTTCGAATGGACCGTAACTATCGAGAAAAAGTTCGAAGCAATTCGGAACTCACTCCGAAAAGCCAGCATCTCACTCCAAACGACAGCATCTCACGTCTGGGAGCCAGATATTGAAGGTAAGTGGATTAATTAGTTAATTACGAATATCCCTGATCAGAACTATGTTCGAATGGACCGGAACTATCGAGAAAAAGGTCAAAGCAATTCGGAACTCACTCCGAAAAGCCAGCATCTCACTCCAAACGACAGCATCTCACGTCTTGCAGCCAGATATTGAAGGTAAGCGGATTAATTAGTTAATTATGGATATCTCTAATCGGAACTATGTTCGAGAGGACCGGAACTATCGAGAAAAAGGTCGAAGCAATTCGAAACTCACTCCGAAAAGCCAGCATCTCACTCCAAACGTCAGCATCTCACGTCTGGGAGCCAGATATTGAAGGTAAGTGGATTAATTGATTAATTATGAATATCCCTGATCGGAACTATGTTCGAATGGACCGGAACTATCGAGAAAAAGGTCGGACCTACTCGGAACTTACTCTGAAACACCAGCATCTCACTCCAAACGTCAGCATCTCACGTCTGGGAGCCAGATATTGAAGGTAAGTGGATTAATTAGTCAATTATGAATATCTCTGATCAGAACTATGTTTGAATGAACCGTAACTATCAAGAAAAAGGTCGAAGCAATTCGGAACTCACTCCGAAAAGCCAGCATCTCACTCCAAACGTCAGCATCTTACTTCTGGGAGCCAGATATTGAAGGTAAGTGGATTAATTGATTAATTATGAATATCCCTGATCGGAACTATGTTCGAATGGACCAGAACTATCGAGAAAAAGGTCGAAGCGATTCGGAACTCACTCCAAAAAGCCAGCAACTTACTCCGAAAAGCCAGCATCTCACTCCAAACGACAGCACCTCACGTCTGGGAGCCAGATATTGAAGGTGAGTGGATTAATTAGTTAATTATGAATATCCCTGATCAGAACTATGTTCGAATGGACCGGAACTATCGAGAAAAAGGTCATAGCAATTCGGAACTCACTCCGAAAAGCCAGCATCTCACTCCAAACGTCAGCATCTCACGTCTGGGATCCAGATATTGAAGGTAAGTGGATTAATTGATTAATTATGAATATCCCTGATCGTAACTATGTTCGAGTGGACCGAAACCATCGGGAAAAAGGTCGAAGCGATTTGGAACTCACTCCAAAAAGCCAGCAACTCACTCCAAACGACAGCATCTCACGTCTGGGAGCCAGATATTGAAGGTGAGTGGCTTCATTAGTTAATTATGAATATGTCTGATCAGAACTATGTTCGAATGGACCGGAACTATCAGGAAAAAGGTCGAAGCGATTCGGAACTCACTCCGAAAAGCCAGCATCTCACTCCAAACGTCAGCATCTCACGTCTGGGAGCCAGATATTGAAGGTAAGTGGATTGATTGATTAATTATGAATATCCCTGATCGGAACTATGTTCGAATGTACCGGAACTATTGAGAAAAAGGTCAGACCCACTCGCTACTCACTCTGAAACACCAGCATCTCACTCCAAACGTCAGCATCTCACGTCTGGGAGCCAGATATTGAAGGTAAGTGGATTGATTGATTAATTATTTATTTATTTATTTATTTATTTATTTAATTAAGCCCAGCCCAACAGGCGAACCCAAAAGGGCAGTAGAAGAAATACATGAGTCAGCACACGGCACATTACAAAAGAAATAACAGGGAAGACCAAGTGGACCAAAAAGGTCCGTAAATACAAATATGAATACTAAGATAAATAATAAAAATAGAAATATAAAAATGAAATAAAAATATTAAAAATAAAATAAAAATAAAAAGAAACATATAACAAGAAAACTTAAACTTAACTGAGAAAGGGGCGAAACGCTATCAGGTAAAATGACTTCGAGCAACATTAATAAAAGTAGGGAGCCCCATAAGCCCAGGGTCGCACAGCACCGCAATTTCGTTAAAATTACTGCACATGGTATAGACCGGCGAACGAAGCGCAACATTGCTACGTGCACGTTCAAGATAAAAAAACATGCTCGATCGAGCGGCAATACGGGGTATATGAAACGGCAAGAGACATAGAATATCCGGGCAGTCAATCACACCCAATAGGATTTTGTAGACAAACGTGACCGCAGCAATGTCGCGCCTCGCTGCCAGATTAGCAACGCCAAACCGGCAACATAAGTCTAGACCATTGGACCCACGCGGAGGGTAGACGGAGTCAATTCTGAACGCAAGATATTTAAGAAATTTACGCTGCACACCCTCGATTAGCTTGACATCCTTAGCGTGGATAGGGTACCAGACCAGGGACCCGTACTCAAGCCTAGAACGCACGTAGGCATAATAGAGCGTCGTAAAAGCTCGGATAGTGTTAAAGGATCTACAGGTCCTGAAAAGGAAGCCAAGCATGCGAGTGGCGGATGCGACAGTACGCGCAATATGCTGGGAGAACCTGAGTCCGGAGTCAAAGATTACGCCCAGGTCCACGGTGGAGAGGACCCTGACAAGTGCATCATGGTTAACAGCATAATCGTAGATGATGGGATCGGAGGTGCGGTGAAACGATAAGATTTTGCATTTATTTATATTAAGATGTAGCCGATTGGCAGCGCACCAGACGGAAACACGATCGATGTCGAGCTGCAGCGCTAGGCAGTCAGAAGGACTCCGAACGGTGCGAAAGAGCTTGAGGTCGTCAGCATATAATAAAACGCTGCTGCACAGAGAGGACACGATGTCATTTATAAAGATGTTGAACAGTAGAGGACCAAGGTTGGACCCTTGAGGAACACCAGAGGTAGGTACGAAAGATTTAGACCGGCACCCATCCACTTCAACGACATGTCTACGGTCATGTAGGTACGATGAGAGTAGTAAGACCAGGCAGCCTTGTAGACCACAAGAGGCAAGTTTACTTAACAATATATCATGATCTATCTTATCAAATGCCTTAGAGAAGTCGGTATAGATGACATCCACTTGCTCACGGCGATCGAGTGCTAAGCATAGTGAGTGAGAGAATAGAGCCAAGTTCGTGAGCGTAGAGCGGCCTGGCATAAACCCATGGTGGAGGGGGGTAATGAGCCCAGACACTTGCCGAAATACGTGACCATAAAGGCACGACTCGAAAGCCTTGGCAAACGCCGATATTATAGCGATGGGACGGTAGTTCACCACCTGAGAAACGTCGCCGCTTTTAAACACGGGGCAGATCCTGGCCGATTTCCAGATGTCAGGAAACACACCAAGTTTAAGGGAGAGGTTAAACAAAATACATAACGGCTTAGCAAAGGCGTACGCACAGTCACGGGCAACGAGGTTAGGAATCTGATCCGTCCCAGCAGAGAGCTTGGGCTTCAACGACTTAAGAGCTAGTTGGACATCGGTAACAGCGATTACAAGCGATGAGGCACAGCGGGAAGGACAGACAGGGGATGGAGTGAATGGACAGGACGCATTTGACACATTAAACACACTACGGAAGTGATCCGCAAAGGCTTCGGCGATATCAGCAGCATCTTCGAGATTAACGCCACGATGCGACATTACACTGGGCATACGCGAGCCACCATTCAATCGATTAACGTACGACCAAAACGCTCCCGGGTCACTAGCAATAGCATCTTCACGCGCGGATGTGTAAGCCAGGTAGGCTTTCTCAAGTCTAGCTTTGAGAGAGGCGCGAAGGGTTTTATAACCCGCGAGGTACGACGCAGATCCAGTACGGAGGAACTTGGAACGGAGATTATTTTTGGACCTAATATCCCTCACAATGTCCGGGGTATACCAAGTCGGATGGGCGGAGGGCTTCCGCGCTGCAGTACACTTTGGCACAGCAGAATCCAGAGCAGAGTAAAGCCGCTCATAGAAGTGTTCGCACGCACGGTTAACGTCGTCGAAGAAAGGCAAATCCGACCAGTCAATATTAAGAATCGAGTCATACAATAAAATAAAGTTAGCCTTCTTAAAATTATACTTATCAGGGACGGACTTATGAGGTATCCTGCGGAAACGTTGCATAGGCACATCGAGATCAACTGATAGGGTAGGGTGGTAGCAGTCCTCCGTTACAAGTGGAGTCTCACAACGACTGATGCACAGGGTGATATTGGAGAAAGCAAGGTCTAACACGCCTCCACGCTCATTTACCACATGGTTATATTGCGAGAGACTCAGAAAGGAAGCAAGGTCATGGAGCCGGACGGACTTAGCATCACTTGTAAGCAAGCCATCACTACGCATAAATTGGGGTGTGTTGAAATCACCCAACAATATGACGTGACTGTCTAGACTCGCAAACATCGCCTCAATAGCATCGAAGAAGACTACGTACAGGTCGGCGTGCAGGTCAGGTGGCACATACAGGACAATGAACGTAAGCTTAGTGTCTTTAAAGCGAATGTTAACACCCACTATGTTGGCAGAAGGTACAGCAGATGAAAGGACACTGAAGTCGATTGGAGACGCAGAGAGACATCGCTTGAGCGCAATAAGCACACCACCTCCTCTTCTGTCGAGGCGATCACTTCGGTAGACATGGTAGGCGCTCAGGTCGATAAACTCAGAGCTACATACAGGCGGCTTTAGCCAGGTCTCAGAGAGAGCAAGGACATCAAATTCCTGGTCAGACGTTGCACAAAGGACATCTCGGGTTTTGGTGTTCAGGCCGCGGACATTTTGATAGAGACAGTGCAGCGGGGAGAATGAGCGTCGTGCATTGGCAGTGAGGCTGGGCGGAATCAGTTTAAAGGAGGTGCAGTAGGCCCGGCCCTGACTATACACGGAGCGCCTTTTCGGTAGCGCAAAGAGAGATCAGTCTCGCCGGCAGCCCTTCTTGCATCAAGATCCCGCTTCACAGCTACATATTCACGATGTTGCATGGGTGTACGGTCAGGGGAAATAAAAATATGTTTCTGCGCCGAGTAAGTGCGTAGACGACTTGCGGACCGTAGTACCAATAGCGCATCCTGTGGAGATGTCAATGTGACCTTCACAGGCCGAGGTTTGGCACCCGGGCCTGAGAGGCTACCAAGTCTGAAGAAGCGCAGGTCCCTGGGTTGCACAGCTGGAGCAATGAGAGCAAGGACCTCGGAGATGGCTTCTAGGTCAGCAGTCCGCTGAGCCACAGGACCTTCAACGGCGGGTTCACGGAGTCCGAAGAGCATAACGTTAGAGGCCCTAAGTTGCCGCTCGCAGAGCTCCGCAGCAAGATCATCCACTTCATGGCGCGAACCCTGGGATGGCATATTCACGGAAACATCACTGGAGGCAAGCTTGACAGAGAGGCATTCGACGGTAGAGGCGGTCTGCGAAAGCGAGGCTTCGAGAGCAAGGTGTTTGGTGGTGAGAGCATCAACATCACAACGACAGGCGGCAACATCGGAGTGTAGGCCTGCTAGCCTAGAGTTCATCGAAACTATATCAGCGCTAACGTTAGATATTTGCCGCTTGAGATCGACAAACTCTTTTCTGACCGACGCAAGCTCCAAATGAATAAAATCTTTAAGGTCGTTAATGAGCGCCTGCACATCAGGTGCATCAGCAGAAGGACAAGCCCCCGACGATAGGCAGCACGTCAAGCGCGTACGTGAGCTGTCAAGCCTTTTGAGTTTCGAGGCACAGCTGGGATGGTAAGACGTATGACACAATCCACACACGATCGGACTGACGACAGATTTCGAGCAGCCAGCGCAAACCGAGGGTTTGGGGGCAGAGGGAGCACCACTGGACATGATGATAAACACGAGCAACTGTTACGCACTCACACTAAGTAAGTCCTTTGTAAAACCGAGTGAGGTACAGGTGATAGTACGGCCAGCTCGGCACGGCGAGCCGACATAGAAGCCTTTAATGCAGCCCAGTATATGAGGATGCAGACAAGAAAATAGCACGGATAACCACACAGAAAAACCACGAAAAAAAAGCTACACGCCGAGACAAGAAAGCACAAAACAGAACACGGAATGACTGCGTAATGAATTAATTACGTGGGAGCACAGCGACAAACGTGCGGCGTGTTTACTTGTTCGAGCTCGAAGTGTGATATGAGATTGAATTATGAATATCCCTGATCGGAACTATGTTCGAATGGACCGGAACTATCGAGAAAAAGGTCGAAGCAATTCGGAACTCACTTCGAAAAGCCAGCATCTCACTCCAAACGTCAGCATCTCACGTCTGGGAGCCAGATATTGCAGGTAAGTGGATTGATTGATTAATTATGAATATCCCTGATCGGAACTATGTTCGAATGTACCGGAACTATTGAGAAAAAGGTCAGACCCACTCGCTACTCACTCTGAAACACCAGCATCTCACTCCAAACGTCAGCATCTCACGTCTGGGAGCCAGATATTGAAGGTAAGTGGATTAATTAGTTAAATATGAATATCTCTGATCGGAACTATGTTCGAATGGACCGGAACTATCGAGAAAAAGGTCGAAGCGATTCGGAACTCACTCCGAAAAGCCAGCATCTCACTCCAAACGTCAGCATCTCACGTCTGGGAGCCAGATATAAGGTAAGTGGATTAATTGATTAATTATGAATATCCCTGATCGGAACTATGTTCGAATGGACCGGAACCATCGAGAAAAAGGTCGAAGCGATTCGGAACTCACTCCGAAAAGCCAGCATCTCACTCCAAACGACAGCATCTCACGTCTGGGAGCCAGATATTGAAGGTGAGTGGATTAATTAGTTAATTATGAATATCCCGGATCAGAACTATGTTCGAATGGACCGGAACTATCGAGAAAAAGGTCAAAGCAATTCGGAACTCGCTCCGAAAAGCCAGCATCTCACTCCAAACGTCAGCATCTCACGTCTGGGAGCCAGATATTGAAGATAAGTGGATTAATTGATTAATTATGAATATCCCTGATCGGAACTATGTTCGAATGTACCGGAACTATTGAGAAAAAGGTCAGACCTACTCGGAACTCACTCTGAAACACCGGCATCTCACTCCAAACGTCAGCATCTCACGTCTGGGAGCCAGATATTGAAGGTAAGTGGATTAATTAGTTAATTATGAATATCTCTGATCGGAACTATGTTCGAATGGACCGGAACTATCGAGAAAAAGGTCGAAGCAATTCGGAACTCACTCCGAAAAGCCAGCATCTCACGTCTGGGAGCCAGATATTGAAGGTAAGTGGATTACATGATTAATTATGAATATCCCTGATCGGAACTATGTTCGAATGGACCGGAACTATCGAGAAAAAAGTCAGACCTACTCGGAACTCACTCTGAAACACCAGCATCTCACTCCAAACGTCAGCATCTCACGTCTGGGAGCCAGATATTAAAGGTAAGTGGATTAATTAGTCAATTATGATTATCTCTGATCAGGACTATGTTCAAATGGACCGTAACTATCGAGAAAAAGGTCAAAGCAATTCGGAACTCACTCCGAAAAGCCAGCATCTCACTCCAAACGTCAGCATCTTACGTCTGGGAGCCAGATATTGAAGGTAAGTGGATTAATTGATTAATTATGAATATCCCTGATCGGAACTATGTTCGAATGGACCAGAACTATCGAGAAAAAGGTCGAAGCGATTCGGAACTCACTCCAAAAAGCCAGCAACTTACTCCGAAAAGCCAGCATCTCACTCCAAACGACAGCATCTCACGTCTGGGAGCCAGATATTGAAAGTGAGTGGATTAATTAGTTAATTACGAATATCCCTGATCAGAACTATGTTCGAATGGACCAGAACTATCGAGAAAAAGGTCATAGCAATTCGGAACTCACTCCGAAAAGCCAGCATCTCACTCCAAACGACAGCATCTCACGTCTTGCAGCCAGATATTGAAGGTGAGTGGATTAATTAGTTAATTATGAATATCTGTGATCAGAACTATGTTCGAATGTACCGGAACTATTAAGAAAAAGGTCAGACCTACTCGGAACTCACTCTGAAACACCAGCATCTCACTCCAAACGTCAGCATCTCACGTCTGGGAGCCAGATATTGAAAGTAAGTGGATTAATTAGTTAATTATGAATATCTCTGATCTGAACCATGTTCGAATGGACCGGAACTATCGAGAAAAAGGTCGAAGCAATTCGGAACTCGGTCCAAAAAGCCAGCATCTCAGTACAAACGACAGCATCTCACGTCTGGGAGCCAGATATTGAAGGTGAGTGGATTAATTAGTTGATTATGAATATCCCTGATCAGAACTATGTTCGAATGGACCGGAACTATCGAGAAAAAGGTCAGAGCAATTCGGAACTTACTCCGAAAAGCCAGCATCTCACTCCAAACGACAGCATCTCACGTCTTGCAGCCAGATATTGAAGGTGAGTGGATTAATTAGTTAATTATGAATATCTGTGATCAGAACTATGTTCGAATGTACCAAAACTATTGAGAAAAAGATCAGACCTACTCGGAACTTACTCTGAAACACCAGCATCTCACTCCAAACGTCAGCATCTCACGTCTGGGAGCCAGATATTGAAGGTAAGTGGATTAATTAGTTAATTATGAATATCTCTGATCTGAACAATGTTCGAATGGACCGGAACTATCGAGAAAAAGGTCGAAGCAATTCGGAACTCGGTCCAAAAAGCCAGCATCTCAGTCCAAACGACAGCATCTCACGTCTGGGAGCCAGATATTGAAGGTGAGTGGATGAATTAGTTAATTATGAATATCCCTGATCAGAACTATGTTCGAATGGACCGGAACTATCGAGAAAAAGGTCAGAGCAATTGGGAACTCACTCCGAAAAGCCAGCATCTCACTCCAAACGTCAGCATCTCACGTCTGGGAGCCAGATATTGAAGGTAAGTGGATTAATTGATTAATCATGAATATCCCTGATCGGAACTATGTTCGAATGTACCGGAACTATTAAGAAAAAGGTCAGACCTACTCGGAACTCACTCTGAAACACCAGCATCTCACTCCAAACGTCAGCATCTCACGTCTGGGAGCCAGATATTGAAGGTAAGCGGATTAATTAGTTAATTATGGATATCTCTAATCGGAACTATGTTCGAGAGGACCGGAACTATCGAGAAAAAGGTCGAAGCAATTCGAAACTCACTCCGAAAAGCCAGCATCTCACTCCAATCGTCAGCATCTCACGTCTGGGAGCCAGATATTGAAGGTAAGTGGATTAATTGATTAATTATGAATATCCCTGATCGGAACTATGTTCGAATGGACCGGAACTATCGAGAAAAAGGTCAGACCTACTCGGAACTTACTCTGAAACACCAGCATCTCACTCCAAACGTCAGCATCTCACGTCTGGGAGCCAGATATTGAAGGTGAGTGGATTAATTAGTTAATTATGAATATCCCTGATCAGAACTATGTTTGAATGGACCGGAACTATCGAGAAAAAGGTCATAGCAATTCGGAACTCACTCCGAAAAGCCAGCATCTCACTCCAAACGTCAGCATCTCACGTCTGGGATCCAGATATTGAAGGTAAGTGGATTAATTGATTAATTATGAATATCCCTGATCGTAACTATGTTCGAATGGACCGAAACCATCGGGGAAAAGGTCGAAGCGATTTGGAACTCACTCCAGAAAGCCAGCAACTCACTCCAAACGACAGCATCTCACGTCTGGGAGCCAGATATTGAAGGTGAGTGGCTTCATTAGTTAATTATGAATATGTCTGATCAGAACTATGTTCGAATGGACCGGAACTATCAGGAAAAAGGTCGAAGCGATTCGGAACTCACTCCGAAAAGCCAGCATCTCACTCCAAACGTCAGCATCTCACGTCTGGGAGCCAGATATTGAAGGTAAGTGGATTGATTGATTAATTATGAATATCCCTGATCGGAACTATGTTCGAATGGACCGGAACTATCGAGAAAAAGGTCGAAGCGATTCGCAACTCACTCCCAAAAGCCAGCATCCCACTCCAAACGACAGCATCTCACGTCTTGCAGCCAGATATTGAAGGTGAGTGGATTGATTGATTAATTATGAATATCCCTGATCGGAACTATGTTCGAATGGACCGGAACTATCGAGAAAAAGGTCGAAGCGATTCGCAACTCACTCCCAAAAGCCAGCATCCCACTTCAAACGACAGCATCTCACGTCTTGCAGCCAGATATTGAAGGTGAGTGGATTAATTAGTTAATTATGAATATCTGTGATCAGAACTATCTTCGAATGGACCGGAACTATCGAGAAAAAGGTCAAAGCAATTCGGAAATCACTTCGAAAAGCCAGCATCTCACTCCAAACGTCAGCATCTCACGTCTGGGAGCCAGATATTGCAGGTAAGTGGATTGATTGATTAATTATGAATATCCCTGATCGGAACTATGTTCGAATGGACCGGAACTATCGAGAAAAAGGTCGAAGCGATTCGCAACTCACTCCCAAAAGCCAGCATCCCACTCCAAACGACAGCATCTCACGTCTTGCAGCCAGATATTGAAGGTGAGTGGATTAATTAGGTAATTATGAATATTTGTGATCAGAACTATCTTCGAATGGACCGGAACTATCGAGAAAAAGGTCAAAGCAATTCGGAACTCACTTCGAAAAGCCAGCATCTCACTCCAAACGTCAGCATCTCACGTCTGGGAGCCAGATATTGCAGGTAAGTGGATTGATTGATCAATTATGAATATCCCTGATCGGAACTATGTTCGAATGTACCGGAACTATTAAGAAAAAGGTCAGACCCACTCGCTACTCACTCTGAAACACCAGCATCTCACTCCAAACGTCAGCATCTCACGTCTGGGAGCCAGATATTGAAGGTAAGTGGATTAATTAGTTAAATATGAATATCTCTGATCGGAACTATGTTCGAATGGACCGGAACTATCGAGAAAAAGGTCGAAGCAATTCGGAACTCACTCCGAAAAGCCAGCATCTCACTCCAAACGTCAGCATCTCACGTCTGGGAGCCAGATATAAGGTAAGTGGATTAATTGATTAATTATGAATATCCCTGATCGGAACTATGTTCGAATGGACCGGAACCATCGAGAAAAAGGTCGAAGCGATTCGGAACTCACTCCGAAAAGCCAGCATCTCACTCCAAACGACAGCATCTCACGTCTGGGAGCCAGATATTGAAGGTGAGTGGATTAATTAGTTAATTATGAATATCCCTGATCAGAACTATGTTCGAATGGACCGGAACTATCGAGAAAAAGGTCGAAGCAATTCGGAACTCACTCCGAAAAGCCAGCATCTCACTCCAAACGTCAGCATCTCACGTCTGGGAGCCAGATATTGAAGATAAGTGGATTAATTGATTAATTATGAATATCCCTGATCGGAACTATGTTCGAATTAACCGGAACTATCGAGAAAAAGGTCAGAGCAATTGGGAACTCACTCCGAAAAGCCAGCATCTCACTCCAAACGTCAGCATCTCACGTCTGGGAGCCAGATATTGAAGGTAAGTGGATTAATTGATTAATCATGAATATCCCTGATCGGAACTATGTTCGAATGTACCGGAACTATTAAGAAAAAGGTCAGACCTACTCGGAACTCACTCTGAAACACCAGCATCTCACTCCAAACGTCAGCATCTCACGTCTGGGAGCCAGATATTGAAGGTAAGCGGATTAATTAGTTTATTATGGATATCTCTAATCGGAACTATGTTCGAGAGGACCGGAACTATCGAGAAAAAGGTCGAAGCAATTCGAAACTCACTCCGAAAAGCCAGCATCTCACTCCAATCGTCAGCATCTCACGTCTGGGAGCCAGATATTGGAGGTAAGTGGATTAATTGATTAATTATGAATATCCCTGATCGGAACTATGTTCGAATGGACCGGAACTATCGAGAAAAAGGTCAGACCTACTCGGAACTTACTCTGAAACACCAGCATCTCACTCCAAACGTCAGCATCTCACGTCTGGGAGCCAGATATTGAAGGTGAGTGGATTAATTAGTTAATTATGAATATCCCTGATCAGAACTATGTTTGAATGGACCGGAACTATCGAGAAAAAGGTCATAGCAATTCGGAACTCACTCCGAAAAGCCAACATCTCACTCCAAACGTCAGCATCTCACGTCTGGGATCCAGATATTGAAGGTAAGTGGATTAATTGATTAATTATGAATATCCCTGATCGTAACTATGTTCGAATGGACCGAAACCATCGGGGAAAAGGTCGAAGCGATTTGGAACTCACTCCAAAAAGCCAGCAACTCACTCCAAACGACAGCATCTCACGTCTGGGAGCCAGATATTGAAGGTGAGTGGCTTCATTAGTTAATTATGAATATGTCTGATCAGAACTATGTTCGAATGGACCGGAACTATCAGGAAAAAGGTCGAAGCGATTCGGAACTCACTCCGAAAAGCCAGCATCTCACTCCAAACGTCAGCATCTCACGTCTGGGAGCCAGATATTGAAGGTAAGTGGATTGATTGATTAATTATGAATATCCCTGATCGGAACTATGTTCGAATGGACCGGAACTATCGAGAAAAAGGTCGAAGCGATTCGCAACTCACTCCCAAAAGCCAGCATCCCACTCCAAACGACAGCATCTCACGTCTTGCAGCCAGATATTGAAGGTGAGTGGATTGATTGATTAATTATGAATATCCCTGATCGGAACTATGTTCGAATGGACCGGAACTATCGAGAAAAAGGTCGAAGCGATTCGCAACTCACTCCCAAAAGCCAGCATCCCACTCCAAACGACAGCATCTCACGTCTTGCAGCCAGATATTGAAGGTGAGTGGATTAATTAGTTAATTATGAATATCTGTGATCAGAACTATCTTCGAATGGACCGGAACTATCGAGAAAAAGGTCAAAGCAATTCGGAACTCACTTCGAAAATCCAGCATCTCACTCCAAACGTCAGCATCTCACGTCTGGGAGCCAGATATTGCAGGTAAGTGGATTGATTGATTAATTATGAATATCCCTGATCGGAACTATGTTCGAATGGACCGGAACTATCGAGAAAAAGGTCGAAGCGATTCGCAACTCACTCCCAAAAGCCAGCATCCCACTCCAAACGACAGCATCTCACGTCTTGCAGCCAGATATTGAAGGTGAGTGGATTAATTAGGTAATTATGAATATTTGTGATCAGAACTATCTTCGAATGGACCGGAACTATCGAGAAAAAGGTCAAAGCAATTCGGAACTCACTTCGAAAAGCCAGCATCTCACTCCAAACGTCAGCATCTCACGTCTGGGAGCCAGATATTGCAGGTAAGTGGATTGATTGATCAATTATGAATATCCCTGATCGGAACTATGTTCGAATGTACCGGAACTATTAAGAAAAAGGTCAGACCCACTCGCTACTCACTCTGAAACACCAGCATCTCACTCCAAACGTCAGCATCTCACGTCTGGGAGCCAGATATTGAAGGTAAGTGGATTAATTAGTTAAATATGAATATCTCTGATCGGAACTATGTTCGAATGGACCGGAACTATCGAGAAAAAGGTCGAAGCAATTCGGAACTCACTCCGAAAAGCCAGCATCTCACTCCAAACGTCAGCATCTCACGTCTGGGAGCCAGATATAAGGTAAGTGGATTAATTGATTAATTATGGATATCCCTAATCGGAACTATGTTCGAATGGACCGGAACCATCGAGAAAAAGGTCGAAGCGATTCGGAACTCACTCCGAAAAGCCAGAATCTCACTCCAAACGACAGCATCTCACGTCTGGGAGCCAGATATTGAAGGTGAGTGGATTAATTAGTTAATTATGAATATCCCTGATCAGAACTATGTTCGAATGGACCGGAACTATCGAGAAAAAGGTCAAAGCAATTCGGAACTCGCTCCGAAAAGCCAGCATCTCACTCCAAACGTCAGCATCTCACGTCTGGGAGCCAGATATTGAAGATAAGTGGATTAATTGATTAATTATGAATATCCCTGATCGGAACTATGTTCGAATGTACCGGAACTATTGAGAAAAAGGTCAGACCTACTCGGAACTCACTCTGAAACAC
Source organism: Tenthredo livida (assembly GCA_963992785.1). Classification (NCBI taxonomy): domain Eukaryota; kingdom Metazoa; phylum Arthropoda; class Insecta; order Hymenoptera; family Tenthredinidae; genus Tenthredo; species Tenthredo livida. Next base: position 29,658,999 of record OZ023064.1, read on the forward strand.
CGGCATCTCACTCCAAACGTCAGCATCTCACGTCTGGGAGCCAGATATTGAAGGTAAGTGGATTAATTAGTTAATTATGAATATCTCTGATCGGAACTATGTTCGAATGGACCGGAACTATCGAGAAAAAGGTCGAAGCAATTCGGAACTCACTCCGAAAAGCCAGCATCTCACGTCTGGGAGCCAGATATTGAAGGTAAGTGGATTACATGATTAATTATGAATATCCCTGATCGGAACTATGTTCGAATGGACCGGAACTATCGAGAAAAAGGTCAGACCTACTCGGGACTCACGCTGAAACACCAGCATCTCACTCCAAACGTCAGCATCTCACGTCTGGGAGCCAGATATTAAAGGTAAGTGGATTAATTAGTCAATTATGAATATCTCTGATCAGGACTATGTTCAAATGGACCGTAACTATCGAGAAAAAGGTAAAAGCAATTCGGAACTCACTCCGAAAAGCCAGCATCTCACTCCAAACGTCAGCATCTTACGTCTGGGAGCCAGATATTGAAGGTAAGTGGATTAATTGATTAATTATGAATATCCCTGATCGGAACTATGTTCGAATGGACCAGAACTATCGAGAAAAAGGTCGAAGCGATTCGGAACTCACTCCAAAAAGCCAGCAACTTACTCCGAAAAGCCAGCATCTCACTCCAAACGACAGCATCTCACGTCTGGGAGCCAGATATTGAAAGTGAGTGGATTAATTAGTTAATTACGAATATCTCTGATCAGAACTATGTTCGAATGGACCAGAACTATCGAGAAAAAGGTCATAGCAATTCGGAACTCACTCCGAAAAGCCAGCATCTCACTCCAAACGACAGCATCTCACGTCTTGCAGCCAGATATTGAAGGTGAGTGGATTAATTAGTTAATTATGAATATCTGTGATCAGAACTATGTTCGAATGTACCGGAACTATTGAGAAAAAGGTGAGACCTACTCGGAACTCACTCTGAAACACCAGCATCTCACTCCAAACGTCAGCATCTCACGTCTGGGAGCCAGATATTGAAGGTAAGTGGATTAATTAGTTAATTATGAATATCTCTGATCTGAACCATGTTCGAATGGACCGGAACTATCGAGAAAAAGGTCGAAGGAATTCGTAACTCGGTCCAAAAAGCCAGCATCTCACTCCAAACGACAGCATCTCACGTCTGGGAGCCAGATATTGAAGGTGAGTAGATTAATTAGTTAATTATGAATATCCCTGATCAGAACTATGTTCGAATGGACCGGAACTATCGAGAAAAAGGTCAGAGCAATTCGGAACTCACTCCGAAAAGCCAGCATCTCACTCCAAACGTCAGCATCTCACGTCTGGGAGCCAGATATTGAAGGTAAGTGGATTAATTGATTAATCATGAATATCCCTGATCGGAACTATGTTCGAATGTACCGGAACTATTAAGAAAAAGGTCAGACCTATTCGGAACTCACTCTGAAACACCAGCATCTCACTCCAAACGTCAGCATCTCACGTCTGGGAGCCAGATATTGAAGGTAAGCGGATTAATTAGTTAATTATGAATATCTCTAATCGGAACTATGTTCGAGAGGACCGGAACTATCGAGAAAAAGTTTAAAGCAATTCGGAACTCACTCCGAAAATCCAGCATCTCACTCCGAACGTCAGCATCTTACGTATGGGAGCCAGATATTGAAGGTAAGTGGATTAATTGATTAATTATGAATATCCCTGATCGGAACTATGTTCGAATGGACCAGAACTATCGAGAAAAAGGTCGAAGCGATTCGGAACTCACTCCAAAAAGCCAGCAACTTACTCCGAAAAGCCAGCATCTCACTCCAAACGACAGCATCTCAGGTCTGGGAGCCAGATATTGAAAGTGAGTGGATTAATTAGTTAATTACGAATATCCCTGATCAGAACTATGTTCGAATGGACCAGAACTATCGAGAAAAAGGTCATAGCAATTCGGAACTCACTCCGAAAAGCCAGCATCTCACTCCAAACGACAGCATCTCACGTCTTGCAGCCAGATATTTAAGGTGAGTGGAATAATTAGTTAATTATGAATATCTGTGATCAGAACTATGTTCGAATGTACCGTAACTATCAAGAAAAAGGTCAGACCTACTCGGAACTCACTCTGAAACACCAGCATCTCACTCCAAACGTCAGCATCTCACGTCTGGGAGCCAGATATTGAAGGTAAGTGGATTAATTGATTAATTATGAATATCCCTGATCGGAACTATGTTCGAATGGACCGCAACCATCGAGGAAAAGGTCGAAGCGATTCGGAACTCGGTCCAAAAAGCCAGCATCTCACTCCAAACGACAGCATCTCACGTCTGGGAGCCAGATATTGAAGGTGAGTAGATTACATAGTTAATTATGAATATTCCTGATCAGAACTATGTTCGAATGGACCGGAAATATCGAGAAAAAGGTCAGAGCAATTCGGAACTCACTCCGAAAAGCCAGCATCTCACTCCAAACGTCAGCATCTCACGTCTGGGAGCCAGATATTGAAGGTAAGTGGATTAATTGATTAATCATGAATATCCCTGATCGGAACTATGTTCGAATGTACCGGAACTATTAAGAAAAAGGTCAGACCTACTCGGAACTCACTCTGAAACACCAGCATCTCACTCCAAACGTCAGCATCTCACGTCTGGGAGCCAGATATTAAAGGTAAGCGGATTAATTAGTTAATTATGAATATCTCTAATCGGAACTATGTTCGAGAGGACCGGAACTATCGAGAAAAAGGTCGGAGCAATTCGAAACTCACTCCGAAAAGCCAGCATCTCACTCCAAACGTCAGCATCTCACGTCTGGGAGCCAGATATTGAAGGTAAGTGGATTGATTGATTAATTATGAATATCCCTGATCGGAACTATGTTCGAATGGACCGGAACTATCGAGAAAAAGGTCAGACCTACTCGGAACTTACTCTGAAACACCAGCATCTCACTCCAAACGTCAGCATCTCACGTCTGGGAGCCAGATATTGAAGGTAAGTGGATTAATTAGTCAATTATGAATATCTCTGATCAGAACTATGTTTAAATGGACCGTAACTATCGAGAAAAAGGTCAAAGCAATTCGGAACTCACTTCGAAAAGCCAGCATCTCACTCCAAACGTCAGCATCTTACTTCTGGGAGCCAGATATTGAAGGTCAGTGGATTAATTGATTAATTATGAATATCCCTGATCGGAACTATGTTCGAATGGACCAGAACTATCGAGAAAAAGGTCGAAGCGATTCGAAACTCACTCCAAAAAGCCAGCAACTTACTCCGAAAAGCCAGCATCTCACTCCAAACGACAGCATCTCACGTCTGGGAGCCAGATATTGAAGGTGAGTGGATTAATTTGTTAATTATGAATATCTCTGATCAGAACTATGTTCGAATGGACTAAAACTATTGGGGAAAAAGTCAGAACTACTCGGAACTCACTCTGAAACATCAGCATCTCACTCCAAACGTCAGCATCTCACGTCTGGGAGCGAGATATTAAAGGTGAGTGGATTAATTAGTTAATTATGAATATCTCTTATCAGAACTATGTTCGAATGGATCGGAACTATCGAGAAAAAGGTCGAAGCAATTCGGAACTCACTCCGAAAAGCCAGCATCTCACTCCAAACGTCAGCATCTCACGTCTGGGAGCCAGATATAAGGTAAGTGGATTAATTGATTAATTATGAATATCCCTGATCGGAACTATGTTCGAATGGACCGGAACCATCGAGAAAAAGGTCGAAGCGATTCGGAACTCACTCCGAAAAGCCAGAATCTCACTCCAAACGACAGCATCTCACGTCTGGGAGCCAGATATTGAAGGTGAGTGGATTAATTAGTTAATTATGAATATCCCTGATCAGAACTATGTTCGAATGGACCGGAACTATCGAGAAAAAGGTCAAAGCAATTCGGAACTCGCTCCGAAAAGCCAGCATCTCACTCCAAACGTCAGCATCTCACGTCTGGGAGCCAGATATTGAAGATAAGTGGATTAATTGATTAATTATGAATATCCCTGATCGGAACTATGTTCGAATGTACCGGAACTATTGAGAAAAAGGTCAGACCTACTCGGAACTCACTCTGAAACACCGGCATTTCACTCCAAACGTCAGCATCTCACGTCTGGGAGCCAGATATTGAAGGTAAGTGGATTAATTAGTTAATTATGAATATCTCTGATCGGAACTATGTTCGAATGGACCGGAACTATCGAGAAAAAGGTCGAAGCAATTCGGAACTCACTCCGAAAAGCCAGCATCTCACGTCTGGGAGCCAGATATTGAAGGTAAGTGGATTACATGATTAATTATGAATATCCCTGATCGGAACTATGTTCGAATGGACCGGAACTATCGAGAAAAAGGTCAGACCTACTCGGAACTCACTCTGAAACACCAGCATCTCACTCCAAACGTCAGCATCTCACGTCTGGGAGCCAGATATTAAAGGTAAGTGGATTAATTAGTCAATTATGATTATCTCTGATCAGGACTATGTTCAAATGGACCGTAACTATCGAGAAAAAGGTCAAAGCAATTCGGAACTCACTTCGAAAAGCCAGCATCTCACTCCAAACGTCAGCATCTTACGTCTGGGAGCCAGATATTGAAGGTAAGTGGATTAATTGATTAATTATGAATATCCCTGATCGGAACTATGTTCGAACGGACCAGAACTATCGAGAAAAAGGTCGAAGCGATTCGGAACTCACTCCAAAAAGCCAGCAACTTACTCCGAAAAGCCAGCATCTCACTCCAAACGACAGCATCTCACGTCTGGGAGCCAGATATTGAAAGTGAGTGGATTAATTAGTTAATTACGAATATCCCTGATCAGAACTATGTTCGAATGGACCAGAACTATCGAGAAAAAGGTCATAGCAATTCGGAACTCACTCCGAAAAGCCAGCATCTCACTCCAAACGACAGCATCTCACGTCTTGCAGCCAGATATTGAAGGTGAGTGGATTAATTAGTTAATTATGAATATCTGTGATCAGAACTATGTTCGAATGTACCGGAACTATTAAGAAAAAGGTCAGACCTACTCGGAACTCACTCTGAAACACCAGCATCTCACTCCAAACGTCAGCATCTCACGTCTGGGAGCCAGATATTGAAGGTAAGTGGATTAATTAGTTAATTATGAATATCTCTGATCTGAACCATGTTCGAATGGACCGGAACTATCGAGAAAAAGGTCGAAGCAATTCGGAACTCGGTCCAAAAAGCCAGCATCTCAGTCCAAACGACAGCATCTCACGTCTGGGAGCCAGATATTGAAGGTGAGTGGATTAATTAGTTAATTATGAATATCCCTGATCAGAACTATGTTCGAATGGACCGGAACTATCGAGAAAAAGGTCAGAGCAATTCGGAACTCACTCCGAAAAGCCAGCATCTCACTCCAAACGACAGCATCTCACGTCTTGCAGCCAGATATTGAAGGTGAGTGGATTAATTAGTTAATTATGAATATCTGTGATCCGAACTATGTTCGAATGTACCGGAACTATTGAGAAAAAGGTCAGACCTACTCGGAACTTACTCTGAAACACCAGCATCTCACTCCAAACGTCAGCATCTCACGTCTGGGAGCCAGATATTGAAGGTAAGTTGATTAATTAGTTAATTATGAATATCTCTGATCTGAACCATGTTCGAATGGACCGGAACTATCGAGAAAAAGGTCGAAGCAATTCGGAACTCGGTCCAAAAAGCCAGCATCTCAGTCCAAACGACAGCATCTCACGTCTGGGAGCCAGATATTGAAGGTGAGTGGATGAATTAGTTAATTATGAATATCCCTGATCAGAACTATGTTCGAATGGACCGGAACTATCGAGAAAAAGGTCAGAGCAATTGGGAACTCACTCCGAAAAGCCAGCATCTCACTCCAAACGTCAGCATCTCACGTCTGGGAGCCAGATATTGAAGGTAAGTGGATTAATTGATTAATCATGAATATCCCTGATCGGAACTATGTTCGAATGTACCGGAACTATTAAGAAAAAGGTCAGACCTACTCGGAACTCACTCTGAAACACCAGCATCTCACTCCAAACGTCAGCATCTCACGTCTGGGAGCCAGATATTGAAGGTAAGCGGATTAATTAGTTAATTATGGATATCTCTAATCGGAACTATGTTCGAGAGGACCGGAACTATCGAGAAAAAGGTCGAAGCAATTCGAAACTCACTCCGAAAAGCCAGCATCTCACTCCAATCGTCAGCATCTCACGTCTGGGAGCCAGATATTGAAGGTAAGTGGATTAATTGATTAATTATGAATATCCCTGATCGGAACTATGTTCGAATGGACCGGAACTATCGAGAAAAAGGTCAGACCTACTCGGAACTTACTCTGAAACACCAGCATCTCACTCCAAACGTCAGCATCTCACGTCTGGGAGCCAGATATTGAAGGTAAGTGGATTAATTAGTCAATTATGAATATCTCTGATCAGAACTATGTTTGAATGAACCGTAACTATCAAGAAAAAGGTCAAAGCAATTCGGAACTCACTCCGAAAAGCCAGCATCTCACTCCAAACGTCAGCATCTTACGTCTGGGAGCCAGATATTGAAGGTAAGTGGATTAATTGATTAATTATGAATATCCCTGATCGGAACTATGTTCGAATGGACCAGAACTATCGAGAAAAAGGTCGAAGCGATTCGGAACTCACTCCAAAAAGCCAGCAACTTACTCCGAAAAGCCAGCATCTCACTCCAAACGACAGCACCTCACGTCTGGGAGCCAGATATTAAAGGTGAGTGGATTAATTAGTTAATTATGAATATCCCTGATCAGAACTATGTTCGAATGGACCGGAACTATCGAGGAAAAGGTCATAGCCATACGGAACTCACTCCGAAAAGCCAGCATCTCACTCCAAACGTCAGCATCTCACGTCTGGGATCCAGATATTGAAGGTAAGTGGATTAATTGATTAATTATGAATATCCCTGATCGTAACTATGTTCGAATGGACCGAAACCATCGGGAAAAAGGTCGAAGCGATTTGGAACTCACTCCAAAAAGCCAGCAACTCACTCCAAACGACAGCATCTCACGTCTGGGAGCCAGATATTGAAGGTGAGTGGCTTCATCAGTTAATTATGAATATGTCTGATCAGAACTATGTTCGAATGGACCGGAACTATCAGGAAAAAGGTCGAGGCGATTCGGAACTCACTCCGAAAAGCCAGCATCTCACTCCAAACGTCAGCATCTCACGTCTGGGAGCCAGATATTGAAGGTAAGTGGATTGATTGATTAATTATGAATATCCCTGATCGGAACTATGTTCGAATGGACCTGAACTATCGAGAAAAAGGTCGAAGCGATTCGCAACTCATTCCCAAAAGCCAGCATCCCACTCCAAACGACAGCATCTCACGTCTTGCAGCCAGATATTGAAGGTGAGTGGATTAATTAGTTAATTATGAATATCTGTGATCAGAACTATCTTCGAATGGACCGGAACTATCGAGAAAAAGGTCAAAGCAATTCGGAACTCACTTCGAAAAGCCAGCATCTCACTCCAAACGTCAGCATCTCACGTCTGGGAGCCAGATATTGCAGGTAAGTGGATTGATTGATTAATTATGAATATCCCTGATCGGAACTATGTTCGAATGGACCGGAACTATCGAGAAAAAGGTCGAAGCGATTGGCAACTCACTCCCAAAAGCCAGCATCCCACTATAAACGACAGCATCTCACGTCTTGCAGCCAGATATTGAAGGTGAGTAGATTAATTAGTTAATTATGAATATTTGTGATCAGAACTATCTTCGAATGGACCGGAACTATCGAGAAAAAGGTCAAAGCAATTCGGAACTCACTTCGAAAAGCCAGCATCTCACTCCAAACGTCAGCATCTCACGTCTGGGAGCCAGATATTGCAGGTAAGTGGATTGATTGATCAATTATGAATATCCCTGATCGGAACTATGTTCGAATGTACCGGAACTATTAAGAAAAAGGTCAGACCCACTCGCTACTCACTCTGAAACACCAGCATCTCACTCCAAACGTCAGCATCTCACGTCTGGGAGCCAGATATTGAAGGTAAGTGGATTAATTAGTTAAATATGAATATCTCTGATCGGAACTATGTTCGAATGGACCGGAACTATCGAGAAAAAGGTCGAAGCAATTTGGAACTCACTCCGAAAAGCCAGCATCTCACTCCAAACGTCAGCATCTCACGTCTGGGAGCCAGATATAAGGTAAGTGGATTAATTGAATAATTATGAATATCCCTGATCGGAACTATGTTCGAATGGACCGGAACCATCGAGAAAAAGGTCGAAGCGATTCGGAACTCACTCCGAGAAGCCAGCATCTCACTCCAAACGACAGCATCTCACGTCTGGGAGCCAGATATTGAAGGTGAGTGGATTAATTAGTTAATTATGAATATCCCTGATCAGAACTATGTTCGAATGGACCGGAACTATCGAGAAAAAGGTCGAAGCAATTCGGAACTCACTCCGAAAAGCCAGCATCTCACTCCAAACGTCAGCATCTCACGTCTGGGAGCCAGATATTGAAGATAAGTGGATTAATTGATTAATTATGAATATCCCTGATCGGAACTATGTTCGAATTAACCGGAACTATTGAGAAAAAGGTCAGACCTACTCGGAACTCACTCTGAAACACCGGCATCTCACTCCAAACGTCAGCATCTCACGTCTGGGAGCCAGATATTGAAGGTAAGTGGATTAATTAGTTAATTATGAATATCTCTGATCGGAACTATGTTCGAATGGACCGGAACTATCGAGAAAAAGGTCGAAGCAATTCGGAACTCACTCCGAAAAGCCAGCATCTCACGTCCGGGAGCCAGATATTGAAGGTAAGTGGATTACATGATTAATTATGAATATCCCTGATCGGAACTATGTTCGAATGGACCAGAACTATCGAGAAAAAGGTCGAAGCGATTCGGAACTCACTTCAAAAAGCCAGCAACTTACTCCGAAAAGCCAGCATCTCACTCCAAACGACAGCATCTCACGTCTGGGAGCCAGATATTGAAAGTGAGTGGATTAATTAGTTAATTACGAATATCCCTGATCAGAACTATGTTCGAATGGACCAGAACTATCGAGAAAAAGGTCATAGCAATTCGGAACTCACTCCGAAAAGCCAGCATCTCACTCCGAACGACAGCATCTCACGTCTTGCAGCCAGATATTGAAGGTGAGTGGATTAATTAGTTAATTATGAATATCTGTGATCAGAACTATGTTCGAATGTACCGGAACTATTGAGAAAAAGGTCAGACCTACTCGGAACTCACTCTGAAACACCAGCATCTCACTCCAAACGTCAGCATCTCACGTCTGGGAAGCAGATATTGAAGGTAAGTGGATTAATTAGTTAATTATGAATATCTCTGATCTGAACCATGTTCGAATGGACCGGAACTATCGAGAAAAAGGTCGAAGGAATTCGGAACTCGGTCCAAAAAGCCAGCATCTCACTCCAAACGACAGCATCTCACGTCTGGGAGCCAGATATTGAAGGTGAGTAGATTAATTAGTTAATTATGAATATCCCTGATCAGAACTATGTTCGAATGGACCGGAACTATCGAGAAAAAGGTCGAAGCAATTCGAAACTCACTCCGAAAAGCCAGCATCTCACTCCAATCGTCAGCATCTCACGTCTGGGAGCCAGATATTGAAGGTAAGTGGATTAATTGATTAATTATGAATATCCCTGATCGGAACTATGTTCGAATGGACCGGAACTATCGAGAAAAAGGTCAGACCTACTCGGAACTTACTCTGAAACACCAGCATCTCACTCCAAACGTCAGCATCTCACGTCTGGGAGCCAGATATTGAAGGTGAGTGGATTAATTAGTTAATTATGAATATCCCTGATCAGAACTATGTTTGAATGGACCGGAACTATCGAGAAAAAGGTCATAGCAATTCGGAACTCACTCCGAAAAGCCAGCATCTCACTCCAAACGTCAGCATCTCACGTCTGGGATCCAGATATTGAAGGTAAGTGGATTAATTGATTAATTATGAATATCCCTGATCGTAACTATGTTCGAATGGACCGAAACCATCGGGGAAAAGGTCGAAGCGATTTGGAACTCACTCCAAAAAGCCAGCAACTCACTCCAAACGACAGCATCTCACGTCTGGGAGCCAGATATTGAAGGTGAGTGGCTTCATTAGTTAATTATGAATATGTCTGATCAGAACTATGTTCGAATGGACCGGAACTATCAGGAAAAAGGTCGAAGCGATTCGGAACTCACTCCGAAAAGCCAGCATCTCACTCCAAACGTCAGCATCTCACGTCTGGGAGCCAGATATTGAAGGTAAGTGGATTGATTGATTAATTATGAATATCCCTGATCGGAACTATGTTCGAATGGACCGGAACTATCGAGAAAAAGGTCGAAGCGATTCGCAACTCACTCCCAAAAGCCAGCATCCCACTCCAAACGACAGCATCTCACGTCTTGCAGCCAGATATTGAAGGTGAGTGGATTGATTGATTAATTATGAATATCCCTGATCGGAACTATGTTCGAATGGACCGGAACTATCGAGAAAAAGGTCGAAGCGATTCGCAACTCACTCCCAAAAGCCAGCATCCCACTCCAAACGACAGCATCTCACGTCTTGCAGCCAGATATTGAAGGTGAGTGGATTAATTAGTTAATTATGAATATCTGTGATCAGAACTATCTTCGAATGGACCGGAACTATCGAGAAAAAGGTCAAAGCAATTCGGAACTCACTTCGAAAAGCCAGCATCTCACTCCAAACGTCAGCATCTCACGTCTGGGAGCCAGATATTGCAGGTAAGTGGATTGATTGATTAATTATGAATATGCCTGATCGGAACTATGTTCGAATGGACCGGAACTATCGAGAAAAAGGTCGAAGCGATCCGCAACTCACTCCCAAAAGCCAGCATCCCACTCCAAACGACAGCATCTCACGTCTTGCAGCCAGATATTGAAGGTGAGTGGATTAATTAGGTAATTATGAATATTTGTGATCAGAACTATCTTCGAATGGACCGGAACTATCGAGAAAAAGGTCAAAGCAATTCGGAACTCACTTCGAAAAGCCAGCATCTCACTCCAAACGTCAGCATCTCACGTCTGGGAGCCAGATATTGCAGGTAAGTGGATTGATTGATCAATTATGAATATCCCTGATCGGAACTATGTTCGAATGTACCGGAACTATTAAGAAAAAGGTTAGACCCACTCGCTACTCACTCTGAAACACCAGCATCTCACTCCAAACGTCAGCATCTCACGTCTGGGAGCCAGATATTGAAGGTAAGTGGATTGATTGATTAATTATGAATATCCCTGATCGGAACTATGTTCGAATGGACCGGAACTATCGAGAAAAAGGTCGAAGCGATCCGCAACTCACTCCCAAAAGCCAGCATCCCACTCCAAACGACAGCATCTCACGTCTTGCAGCCAGATATTGAAGGTGAGTGGATTAATTAGGTAATTATGAATATTTGTGATCAGAACTATCTTCGAATGGACCGGAACTATCGAGAAAAAGGTCGAAGCAATTCGAAACTCACTCCGAAAAGCCAGCATCTCACTCCAAACGTCAGCATCTCACGTCTGGGAGCCAGATATTGAAGGTAAGTGGATTGATTGATTGATTATGAATATCCCTGATCGGAACTATGTTCGAATGGACCGGAACTATCGAGAAAAAGGTCAGACCTACTCGGAACTTACTCTGAAACACCAGCATCTCACTCCAAACGTCAGCATCTCACGTCTGGGAGCCAGATATTGAAGGTAAGTGGATTAATTAGTCAATTATGAATATCTCTGATCAGAACTATGTTTAAATGGACCGTAACTATCGAGAAAAAGGTCAAAGCAATTCGGAACTCACTTCGAAAAGCCAGCATCTCACTCCAAACGTCAGCATCTTACTTCTGGGAGCCAGATATTGAAGGTCAGTGGATTAATTGATTAATTATGAATATCCCTGATCGGAACTATGTTCGAATGGACCAGAACTATCGAGAAAAATGTCGAAGCGATTCGAAACTCACTCCAAAAAGCCAGCAACTTACTCCGAAAAGCCAGCATCTCACTCCAAACGACAGCATCTCACGTCTGGGAGCCAGATATTGAAGGTGAGTGGATTAATTTGTTAATTATGAATATCTCTGATCGGAACTATGTTCGAATGGACTAAAACTATTGGGGAAAAAGTCAGAACTACTCGGAACTCACTCTGAAACATCAGCATCTCACTCCAAACGTCAGCATCTCACGTCTGGGAGCGAGATATTAAAGGTGAGTGGATTAATTAGTTAATTATGAATATCTCTTATCAGAACTATGTTCGAATGGATCAGAACTATCGAGAAAAAGGTCGAAGCAATTCGGAACTCACTCCGAAAAGCCAGCATCTCACTCCAAACGTCAGCATCTCACGTCTGGGAGCCAGATATAAGGTAAGTGGATTAATTGATTAATTATGAATATCCCTGATCGGAACTATGTTCGAATGGACCGGAACCATCGAGAAAAAGGTCGAAGCGATTCGGAACTCACTCCGGAAAGCCAGAATCTCACTCCAAACGACAGCATCTCACGTCTGGGAGCCAGATATTGAAGGTGAGTGGATTAATTAGTTAATTATGAATATCCCTGATCAGAACTATGTTCGAATGGACCGGAACTATCGAGAAAAAGGTCAAAGCAATTCAGAACTCGCTCCGAAAAGCCAGCATCTCACTCCAAACGTCAGCATCTCACGTCTGGGAGCCAGATATTGAAGATAAGTGGATTAATTGATTAATTATGAATATCCCTGATCGGAACTATGTTCGAATGTACCGGAACTATTGAGAAAAAGGTCAGACCTACTCGGAACTCACTCTGAAACACCGGCATCTCACTCCAAACGTCAGCATCTCACGTCTGGGAGCCAGATATTGAAGGTAAGTGGATTAATTAGTTAATTATGAATATCTCTGATCGGAACTATGTTCGAATGGACCGGAACTATCGAGAAAAAGGTCGAAGCAATTCGGAACTCACTCCGAAAAGCCAGCATCTCACGTCTGGGAGCCAGATATTGAAGGTAAGTGGATTACATGATTAATTATGAATATCCCTGATTGGAACTATGTTCGAATGGACCGGAACTATCGAGAAAAAGGTCAGACCTACTCGGAACTCACTCTGAAACACCAGCATCTCACTCCAAACGTCAGCATCTCACGTCTGGGAGCCAGATATTAAAGGTAAGTGGATTAATTAGTCAATTATGATTATCTCTGATCAGGACTATGTTCAAATGGACCGTAACTATCGAGAAAAAGGTCAAAGCAATTCGGAACTCACTTCGAAAAGCCAGCATCTCACTCCAAACGTCAGCATCTTACGTCTGGGAGCCAGATATTGAAGGTAAGTGGATTAATTGATTAATTATGAATATCCCTGATCGGAACTATGTTCGAATGGACCAGAACTATCGAGAAAAAGGTCGAAGCGATTCGGAACTCACTCCAAAAAGCCAGCAACTTACTCCGAAAAGCCTGCATCTCACTCCAAACGACAGCATCTCACGTCTGGGAGCCAGATATTGAAAGTGAGTGGATTAATTAGTTAATTACGAATATCCCTGATCAGAACTATGTTCGAATGGACCAGAACTATCGAGAAAAAGGTCATAGCAATTCGGAACTCACTCCGAAAAGCCAGCATCTCACTCCAAACGACAGCATCTCACGTCTTGCAGCCAGATATTGAAGGTGAGTGGATTAATTAGTTAATTATGAATATCTGTGATCAGAACTATGTTCGAATGTACCGGAACTATTAAGAAAAAGGTCAGACCTACTCGGAACTCACTCTGAAACACCAGCATCTCACTCCAAACGTCAGCATCTCACGTCTGGGAGCCAGATATTGAAGGTAAGTGGATTAATTAGTTAATTATGAATATCTCTGATCTGAACCATGTTCGAATGGACCGGAACTATCAAGAAAAAGGTCAAAGCAATTCGGAACTCGGTCCAAAAAGCCAGCATCTCAGTCCAAACGACAGCATCTCACGTCTGGGAGCCAGATATTGAAGGTGAGTGGATTAATTAGTTAATTATGAATATCCCTGATCAGAACTATGTTCGAATGGACCGGAACTATCGAGAAAAAGGTCAGAGCAATTCGGAACTCACTCCGAAAAGCCAGCATCTCACTCCAAACGACAGCATCTCACGTCTTGCAGCCAGATATTGAAGGTGAGTGGATTAATTAGTTAATTATGAATATCTGTGATCCGAACTATGTTCGAATGTACCGGAACTATTGAGAAAAAGGTCAGACCTACTCGGAACTTACTCTGAAACACCAGCATCTCACTCCAAACGTCAGCATCTCACGTCTGGGAGCCAGATATTGAAGGTAAGTGGATTAATTAGTTAATTATGAATATCTCTGATCTGAACCATGTTCGAATGGACCGGAACTATCGAGAAAAAGGTCGAAGCAATTCGGAACTCGGTCCAAAAAGCCAGCATCTCAGTCCAAACGACAGCATCTCACGTCTGGGAGCCAGATATTGAAGGTGAGTGGATGAATTAGTTAATTATGAATATCCCTGATCAGAACTATGTTCGAATGGACCGGAACTATCGAGAAAAAGGTCAGAGCAATTGGGAACTCACTCCGAAAAGCCAGCATCTCACTCCAAACGTCAGCATCTCACGTCTGGGAGCCAGATATTGAAGGTAAGTGGATTAATTGATTAATCATGAATATCCCTGATCGGAACTATGTTCGAATGTACCGGAACTATTAAGAAAAAGGTCAGACCTACTCGGAACTCACTCTGAAACACCAGCATCTCACTCCAAACGTCAGCATCTCACGTCTGGGAGCCAGATATTGAAGGTAAGCGGATTAATTAGTTAATTATGGATATCTCTAATCGGAACTATGTTCGAGAGGACCGGAACTATCGAGAAAAAGGTCGGAGCAATTCGAAACTCACTCCGAAAAGCCAGCATCTCACTCCAATCGTCAGCATCTCACGTCTGGGAGCCAGATATTGAAGGTAAGTGGATTAATTGATTAATTATGAATATCCCTGATCGGAACTATGTTCGAATGGACCGGAACTATCGGGAAAAAGGTCAGACCTACTCGGAACTTACTCTGAAACACCAGCATCTCACTCCAAACGTCAGCATCTCACGTCTGGGAGCCAGATATTGAAGGTAAGTGGATTAATTAGTCAATTATGAATATCTCTGATCAGAACTATGTTTGAATGAACCGTAACTATCAAGAAAAAGGTCAAAGCAATTCGGAACTCACTCCGAAAAGCCAGCATCTCACTCCAAACGTCAGCATCTTACGTCTGGGAGCCAGATATTGAAGGTAAGTGGATTAATTGATTAATTATGAATATCCCTGATCGGAACTATGTTCGAATGGACCAGAATTATCGAGAAAAAGGTCTAAGCGATTCGGAACTCACTCCAAAAAGCCAGCAACTTACTCCGAAAAGCCAGCATCTCACTCCAAACGACAGCACCTCACGTCTGGGAGCCAGATATTAAAGGTGAGTGGATTAATTAGTTAATTATGGATATCCCTGATCAGAACTATGTTCGAATGGACCGGAACTATCGAGGAAAAGGTCATAGCCATACGGAACTCACTCCGAAAAGCCAGCATCTCACTGCAAACGTCAGCATCTCACGTCTGGGATCCAGATATTGAAGGTAAGTGGATTAATTGATTAATTATGAATATCCCTGATCGTAACTATGTTCGAATGGACCGAAACCATCGGGAAAAAGGTCGAAGCGATTTGGAACTCACTCCAAAAAGCCAGCAACTCACTCCAAACGACAGCATCTCACGTCTGGGAGCCAGATATTGAAGGTGAGTGGCTTCATTAGTTAATTATGAATATGTCTGATCAGAACTATGTTCGAATGGACCGGAACTATCAGGAAAAAGGTCGAGGCGATTCGGAACTCACTCCGAAAAGCCAGCATCTCACTCCAAACGTCAGCATCTCACGTCTGGGAGCCAGATATTGAAGGTAAGTGGATTGATTGATTAATTATGAATATCCCTGATCGGAACTATGTTCGAATGGACCGGAACTATCGAGAAAAAGGTCGAAGCGATTCGCAACTCATTCCCAAAAGCCAGCATCCCACTCCAAACGACAGCATCTCACGTCTTGCAGCCAGATATTGAAGGTGAGTGGATTAATTAGTTAATTATGAATATCTGTGATCAGAACTATCTTCGAATGGACCGGAACTATCGAGAAAAAGGTCAAAGCAATTCGGAACTCACTTCGAAAAGCCAGCATCTCACTCCAAACGTCAGCATCTCACGTCTGGGAGCCAGATATTGCAGGTAAGTGGATTGATTGATTAATTATGAATATCCCTGATCGGAACTATGTTCGAATGGACCGGAACTATCGAGAAAAAGGTCGAAGCGATTCGCAACTCACTCCCAAAAGCCAGCATCCCACTCCAAACGACAGCATCTCACGTCTTGCAGCCAGATATTGAAGGTGAGTAGATTAATTAGTTAATTATGAATATTTGTGATCAGAACTATCTTCGAATGGACCGGAACTATCGAGAAAAAGGTCAAAGCAATTCGGAACTCACTTCGAAAAGCCAGCATCTCACTCCAAACGTCAGCATCTCACGTCTGGGAGCCAGATATTGCAGGTAAGTGGATTGATTGATCAATTATGAATATCCCTGATCGGAACTATGTTCGAATGTACCGGAACTATTAAGAGAAAGGTCAGACCCACTCGCTACTCACTCTGAAACACCAGCATCTCACTCCAAACGTCAGCATCTCACGTCTGGGAGCCAGATATTGAAGGTAAGTGGATTAATTAGTTAAATATGAATATCTCTGATCGGAACTATGTTCGAATGGACCGGAACTATCGAGAAAAAGGTCGAAGCAATTTGGAACTCACTCCGAAAAGCCAGCATCTCACTCCAAACGTCAGCATCTCACGTCTGGGAGCCAGATATAAGGTAAGTGGATTAATTGAATAATTATGAATATCCCTGATCGGAACTATGTTCGAATGGACCGGAACCATCGAGAAAAAGGTCGAAGCGATTCGGAACTCACTCCGAGAAGCCAGCATCTCACTCCAAACGACAGCATCTCACGTCTGGGAGCCAGATATTGAAGGTGAGTGGATTAATTAGTTAATTATGAATATCCCTGATCAGAACTATGTTCGAATGGACCGGAACTATCGAGAAAATGGTCGAAGCAATTCGGAACTCACTCCGAAAAGCCAGCATCTCACTCCAAACGTCAGCATCTCACGTCTGGGAGCCAGATATTGAAGATAAGTGGATTAATTGATTAATTATGAATATCCCTGATCGGAACTATGTTCGAATTAACCGGAACTATTGAGAAAAAGGTCAGACCTACTCGGAACTCACTCTGAAACACCGGCATCTCACTCCAAACGTCAGCATCTCACGTCTGGGAGCCAGATATTGAAGGTAAGTGGATTAATTAGTTAATTATGAATATCTCTGATCGGAACTATGTTCGAATGGACCGGAACTATCGAGAAAAAGGTCGAAGCAATTCGGAACTCACTCCGAAAAGCCAGCATCTCACGTCCGGGAGCCAGATATTGAAGGTAAGTGGATTACATGATTAATTATGATTATCCCTGATCGGAA
Organism: Tenthredo livida; assembly: GCA_963992785.1. Taxonomy (NCBI): domain Eukaryota; kingdom Metazoa; phylum Arthropoda; class Insecta; order Hymenoptera; family Tenthredinidae; genus Tenthredo; species Tenthredo livida. Next base: position 29,676,780 of record OZ023064.1, read on the forward strand.
CTATGTTCGAATGGACCAGAACTATCGAGAAAAAGGTCGAAGCGATTCGGAACTCACTTCAAAAAGCCAGCAACTTACTCCGAAAAGCCAGCATCTCACTCCAAACGACAGCATCTCACGTCTGGGAGCCAGATATTGAAAGTGAGTGGATTAATTAGTTAATTACGAATATCCCTGATCAGAACTATGTTCGAATGGACCAGAACTATCGAGAAAAAGGTCATAGCAATTCGGAACTCACTCCGAAAAGCCAGCATCTCACTCCGAACGACAGCATCTCACGTCTTGCAGCCAGATATTGAAGGTGAGTGGATTAATTAGTTAATTATGAATATCTGTGATCAGAACTATGTTCGAATGTACCGGAACTATTGAGAAAAAGGTCAGACCTACTCGGAACTCACTCTGAAACACCAGCATCTCACTCCAAACGTCAGCATCTCACGTCTGGGAAGCAGATATTGAAGGTAAGTGGATTAATTAGTTAATTATGAATATCTCTGATCTGAACCATGTTCGAATGGACCGGAACTATCGAGAAAAAGGTCGAAGGAATTCGGAACTCGGTCCAAAAAGCCAGCATCTCACTCCAAACGACAGCATCTCACGTCTGGGAGCCAGATATTGAAGGTGAGTAGATTAACTAGTTAATTATGAATATCCCTGATCAGAACTATGTTCGAATGGACCGGAACTATCGAGAAAAAGGTCGAAGCAATTCGAAACTCACTCCGAAAAGCCAGCATCTCACTCCAATCGTCAGCATCTCACGTCTGGGAGCCAGATATTGAAGGTAAGTGGATTAATTGATTAATTATGAATATCCCTGATCGGAACTATGTTCGAATGGACCGGAACTATCGAGAAAAAGGTCAGACCTACTCGGAACTTACTCTGAAACACCAGCATCTCACTCCAAACGTCAGCATCTCACGTCTGGGAGCCAGATATTGAAGGTGAGATGATTAATTAGTTAATTATGAATATCCCTGATCAGAACTATGTTTGAATGGACCGGAACTATCGAGAAAAAGGTCATAGCAATTCGGAACTCACTCCGAAAAGCCAGCATCTCACTCCAAACGTCAGCATCTCACGTCTGGGATCCAGATATTGAAGGTAAGTGGATTAATTGATTAATTATAAATATCCCTGATCGTAACTATGTTCGAATGGACCGAAACCATCGGGGAAAAGGTCGAAGCGATTTGGAACTCACTCCAAAAAGCCAGCAACTCACTCCAAACGACAGCATCTCACGTCTGGGAGCCAGATATTGAAGGTGAGTGGCTTCATTAGTTAATTATGAATATGTCTGATCAGAACTATGTTCGAATGGACCGGAACTATCAGGAAAAAGGTCGAAGCGATTCGGAACTCACTCCGAAAAGCCAGCATCTCACTCCAAACGTCAGCATCTCACGTCTGGGAGCCAGATATTGAAGGTAAGTGGATTGATTGATTAATTATGAATATCCCTGATCGGAACTATGTTCGAATGGACCGTAACTATCGAGAAAAAGGTCGAAGCGATTCGCAACTCACTCCCAAAAGCCAGCATCCCACTCCAAACGACAGCATCTCACGTCTTGCAGCCAGATATTGAAGGTGAGTGGATTGATTGATTAATTATGAATATCCCTGATCGGAACTATGTTCGAATGGACCGGAACTATCGAGAAAAAGGTCGAAGCGATTCGCAACTCACTCCCAAAAGCCAGCATCCCACTCCAAACGACAGCATCTCACGTCTTGCAGCCAGATATTGAAGGTGAGTGGATTAATTAGTTAATTATGAATATCTGTGATCAGAACTATCTTCGAATGGACCGGAACTATCGAGAAAAAGGTCAAAGCAATTCGGAACTCACTTCGAAAAGCCAGCATCTCACTCCAAACGTCAGCATCTCACGTCTGGGAGCCAGATATTGCAGGTAAGTGGATTGATTGATTAATTATGAATATCCCTGATCGGAACTATGTTCGAATGGACCGGAACTATCGAGAAAAAGGTCGAAGCGATCCGCAACTCACTCCCAAAAGCCAGCATCCCACTCCAAACGACAGCATCTCACGTCTTGCAGCCAGATATTGAAGGTGAGTGGATTAATTAGGTAATTATGAATATTTGTGATCAGAACTATCTTCGAATGGACCGGAACTATCGAGAAAAAGGTCAAAGCAATTCGGAACTCACTTCGAAAAGCCAGCATCTCACTCCAAACGTCAGCATCTCACGTCTGGGAGCCAGATATTGCAGGTAAGTGGATTGATTGATCAATTATGAATATCCCTGATCGGAACTATGTTCGAATGTACCGGAACTATTAAGAAAAAGGTCAGACCCACTCGCTACTCACTCTGAAACACCAGCATCTCACTCCAAACGTCAGCATCTCACGTCTGGGAGCCAGATATTGAAGGTAAGTGGATTAATTAGTTAAATATGAATATCTCTGATCGGAACTATGTTCGAATGGACCGGAACTATCGAGAAAAAGGTCGAAGCAATCCGGAACTCACTCCGAAAAGTCAGCATGTCACTCCAAACGTCAGCATCTCACGTCTGGGAGCCAGATATAAGGTAAGTGGATTAATTGATTAATTATGAATATCCCAGATCGGAACTATGTTCGAATGGACCGGAACCATCGAGAAAAAGGTCGAAGCGATTCGGAACTCACTCCGAAAAGCCAGCATCTCACTCCAAACGACAGCATCTCACGTCTGGGAGCCAGATATTGAAGGTGAGTGGATTAATTAGTTAATTATGAATATCCCTGATCAGAACTATGTTCGAATGGACCGGAACTATCGAGAAAAAGGTCGAAGCAATTCGGAACTCACTCCGAAAAGCCAGCATCTCACTCCAAACGTCAGCATCTCACGTCTGGGAGCCAGATATTGAAGATAAGTGGATTAATTGATTAATTATGAATATCCCTGATCGGAACTATGTTCGAATTAACCGGAACTATTGAGAAAAAGGTCAGACCTACTCGGAACTCACTCTGAAACACCGGCATCTCACTCCAAACGTCAGCATCTCACGTCTGGGAGCCAGATATTGAAGGTAAGTGGATTAATTAGTTAATTATGAATATCTCTGATCGGAACTATGTTCGAATGGACCGGAACTATCGAGAAAAAGGTCGAAGCAATTCGGAACTCACTCCGAAAAGCCAGCATCTCACGTCTGGGAGCCAGATATTGAAGGTAAGTGGATTACATGATTAATTATGAATATCCCTGATCGGAACTATGTTCGAATGGACCGGAACTATCGAGAAAAAGGTCAGACCTACTCGGGACTCACGCTGAAACACCAGCATCTCACTCCAAACGTCAGCATCTCACGTCTGGGAGCCAGATATTAAAGGTAAGTGGATTAATTAGTCAATTATGAATATCTCTGATTAGGACTATGTTCAAATGGACCGTAACTATCGAGAAAAAGGTCAAAGCAATTCGGAACTCACTCCGAAAAGCCAGCATCTCACTCCAAACGTCAGCATCTTACGTCTGGGAGCCAGATATTGAAGGTAAGTGGATTAATTGATTAATTATGAATATCCCTGATCGGAACTATGTTCGAATGGACCAGAACTATCGAGAAAAAGGTCGAAGCGATTCGGAACTCACTCCAAAAAGCCAGCAACTTACTCCGAAAAGCCTGCATCTCACTCCAAACGACAGCATCTCACGTCTGGGAGCCAGATATTGAAAGTGAGTGGATTAATTAGTTAATTACGAATATCCCTGATCAGAACTATGTTCGAATGGACCAGAACTATCGAGAAAAAGGTCATAGCAATTCGGAACTCACTCCGAAAAGCCAGCATCTCACTCCAAACGACAGCATCTCACGTCTTGCAGCCAGATATTGAAGGTGAGTGGATTAATTAGTTAATTATGAATATCTGTGATCAGAACTATGTTCGAATGTACCGGAACTATTAAGAAAAAGGTCAGACCTACTCGGAACTCACTCTGAAACACCAGCATCTCACTCCAAACGTCAGCATCTCACGTCTGGGAGCCAGATATTGAAGGTAAGTGGATTAATTAGTTAATTATGAATATCTCTGATCTGAACCATGTTCGAATGGACCGGAACTATCAAGAAAAAGGTCAAAGCAATTCGGAACTCGGTCCAAAAAGCCAGCATCTCAGTCCAAACGACAGCATCTCACGTCTGGGAGCCAGATATTGAAGGTGAGTGGATTAATTAGTTAATTATGAATATCCCTGATCAGAACTATGTTCGAATGGACCGGAACTATCGAGAAAAAGGTCAGAGCAATTCGGAACTCACTCCGAAAAGCCAGCATCTCACTCCAAACGACAGCATCTCACGTCTTGCAGCCAGATATTGAAGGTGAGTGGATTAATTAGTTAATTATGAATATCTGTGATACGAACTATGTTCGAATGTACCGGAACTATTGAGAAAAAGGTCAGACCTACTCGGAACTTACTCTGAAACACCAGCATCTCACTCCAAACGTCAGCATCTCACGTCTGGGAGCCAGATATTGAAGGTAAGTGGATTAATTAGTTAATTATGAATATCTCTGATCTGAACCATGTTCGAATGGACCGGAACTATCGAGAAAAAGGTCGAAGCAATTCGGAACTCGGTCCAAAAAGCCAGCATCTCAGTCCAAACGACAGCATCTCACGTCTGGGAGCCAGATATTGAAGGTGAGTGGATGAATTAGTTAATTATGAATATCCCTGATCAGAACTATGTTCGAATGGACCGGAACTATCGAGAAAAAGGTCAGAGCAATTGGGAACTCACTCCGAAAAGCCAGCATCTCACTCCAAACGTCAGCATCTCACGTCTGGGAGCCAGATATTGAAGGTAAGTGGATTAATTGATTAATCATGAATATCCCTGATCGGAACTATGTTCGAATGTACCGGAACTATTAAGAAAAAGGTCAGACCTACTCGGAACTCACTCTGAAACACCAGCATCTCACTCCAAACGTCAGCATCTCACGTCTGGGAGCCAGATATTGAAGGTAAGCGGATTAATTAGTTAATTATGGATATCTCTAATCGGAACTATGTTCGAGAGGACCGGAACTATCGAGAAAAAGGTCGGAGCAATTCGAAACTCACTCCGAAAAGCCAGCATCTCACTCCAATCGTCAGCATCTCACGTCTGGGAGCCAGATATTGAAGGTAAGTGGATTAATTGATTAATTATGAATATCCCTGATCGGAACTATGTTCGAATGGACCGGAACTATCGGGAAAAAGGTCAGACCTACTCGGAACTTACTCTGAAACACCAGCATCTCACTCCAAACGTCAGCATCTCACGTCTGGGAGCCAGATATTGAAGGTAAGTGGATTAATTAGTCAATTATGAATATCTCTGATCAGAACTATGTTTGAATGAACCGTAACTATCAAGAAAAAGGTCAAAGCAATTCGGAACTCACTCCGAAAAGCCAGCATCTCACTCCAAACGTCAGCATCTTACGTCTGGGAGCCAGATATTGAAGGTAAGTGGATTAATTGATTAATTATGAATATCCCTGATCGGAACTATGTTCGAATGGACCAGAACTATCGAGAAAAAGGTCGAAGCGATTCGGAACTCACTCCAAAAAGCCAGCAACTTACTCCGAAAAGCCAGCATCTCACTCCAAACGACAGCACCTCACGTCTGGGAGCCAGATATTAAAGGTGAGTGGATTAATTAGTTAATTATGGATATCCCTGATCAGAACTATGTTCGAATGGACCGGAACTATCGAGGAAAAGGTCATAGCCATACGGAACTCACTCCGAAAAGCCAGCATCTCACTCCAAACGTCAGCATCTCACGTCTGGGATCCAGATATTGAAGGTAAGTGGATTAATTGATTAATTATGAATATCCCTGATCGTAACTATGTTCGAATGGACCGAAACCATCGGGAAAAAGGTCGAAGCGATTTGAAACTCACTCCAAAAAGCCAGCAACTCACTCCAAACGACAGCATCTCACGTCTGGGAGCCAGATATTGAAGGTGAGTGGCTTCATTAGTTAATTATGAATATGTCTGATCAGAACTATGTTCGAATGGACCGGAACTATCAGGAAAAAGGTCGAGGCGATTCGGAACTCACTCCGAAAAGCCAGCATCTCACTCCAAACGTCAGCATCTCACGTCTGGGAGCCAGATATTGAAGGTAAGTGGATTGATTGATTAATTATGAATATCCCTGATCGGAACTATGTTCGAATGGACCGGAACTATCGAGAAAAAGGTCGAAGCGATTCGCAACTCATTCCCAAAAGCCAGCATC